>CM042026.1:97034485-98296360 GCA_023525975.1 Smallanthus sonchifolius
ATTCCAGTTGCTGAAGTTATAACCAGCCTCCATTCATTGACTAAAAGAGTTATAAGATTGAGGGTGGTATTCGGGAGAGATGTTGTTAAGGAAAATGGCAAACAGATCGTTGTTATAGTAGGGCGAAGAGATAGGGTTCATTCGAGATCCTAAAGGATGATACTCAGGTGATTCTTTTTTAATTGGACGATTGGGGTTATAATAAACAGGTACAGAAATATCTCCAGACATCTGCAATCTTAAAATATTAGTATTTATCTTATTTTGGTCAAGACTTAGATACTAAGTCCAGTATCTTTATCTTAATTAAAGCTCTACAAGGATGGTTATCTTTCCAGAGTAGTACCTCCAACAGAGATGTTCCTAGTTAAGAGCAACGGATCTATGAAAGATTTATACACCTCTCTTTCCTTAGACAGAACATTCCGTTTGTCAGAGAACTACATACCGGTCAGAAGGTTACCTTGTTTTTTTTATCTTAAAAGTATTTAATGGTTGAAGCAAGATACTATATCTAAGTATCTAATTCGCTAAAACCTGTGGCTCTGATACTAACCTGTCACACCCCGCCCCAGGCACCCCCTGGACGTGTGCGAGCCCGATTGGTATAACCTTTGACATTGATTTTAGAGTTTTTATAAATACAGCCGGAGTCTTTTTCAAAAGGAACGTTTCAACTTTCTTTCAACCTCAAGGGTTGTATTTGTAAATATCAAAACTCAGTTTGAAGACAAAAAGTTTTATATTTACTTTATAACCATAAGGATTTAAATACCCTTTTCATTTTGATTACAAAACAGTGTTTGAAATCAAATATATCTACGCCACTGGAAATAGTACTATCCAGGGTTGATCAATCCCCTGGTCCTATCTCCTTTTTCTTTTTTTAGGATTTTTTATACATGAGTCCTGAGAATCCCATGTGCAAGTTTATCCTATTCATAGGTCAGATCTGATGTCTGCCTCTCACATTTTCTTTTCTTGGGTCAGATCTGATGTCTGCCCATACCCCATTCTTATTTCAGTTTATTCATTTCCTGAAAACATTTTGAAAATAAAACGTCAGCGCGAACGCCGGTGAATACAATTATCTTGACATTAAAATCATTTGGCATAAACAAATTTTAATTTCATAATCACAACTTTATGTTCCATCCACACATTCAGCAGGTCCGTCTTGTTCAATCGCACCACAGTATACACTGGCGTCATGTGTTATAACAAGGGACAAGTTTGCCTCCGAAGTTGTTATAAGACAAGCACCAGCCGCAATCCGGGAATTTCACCCGAGACCCGTGTATCCCTTGCAAGTTTTACACATACCTATGGCCTGAATGCTGTGTTCGTAGAAGAACGTTGAACATTATTCCCTTAACCTTTATTTGGCCATTTTTGTAAATAAAATGTTTGACACAAGTTTTCGGAGAGATAAAGTATTCACCTTCGTTTATAGGAATGAGACTCTAAGATTAAAAAGCTAGCCTTCTAACTTGATCTTTCTTGCATATCTGCACTTATTCGAGAGTTTCTTCTTAAACCGGGCACTACAACGAACGGGAATCGAACCAGGATCGTCGGGAGTCGTCTAGGGATGCTCTAGAACATGCTTTGAGAAGAGAGGGATGAGTTTGGGATGAGAAAACAACTGAATTCGATCAGCTATTTATAGGGCTGTTTCTGGGGTCGTGACGGACCATTACGGGTGGTGACGGTCCGTCACCAGTTTAGGGTTTGCGAGTCATCAACCACGTGTCACAGTCTGGTCAAATTATGGCGTGACTGACCGTAACGGGGCGTGACGGTTCGTTACGGAGTGATACAAGGCGCACCCTCGTGCTTTCGCAGCTGTGATGGACTGTTACCCGGCGTGACGGTCCGTTATTGGGTTTCCACGCGTCAAATTTTGAATATAAGTAACTGGACACATGGCAATCCATCCGGGTTCGCGTGCCCAGCCTGTAACGGACCGTTACCGTCCGTGACGTTCCGTTACCGTTGATTTTTCATGTTTTTCACTTTTTGAACCTTGATCTATAGGTTAATTACACTTATAGTTCTTGTGGTTTGTACCTTTGTCAAATTTAGGACATTTTCGTGGAAGGTGTTACACCTCCTCTTCATTGTTGTCCCGTTGTAATTACAACGAATGTACTCAGTTTTATACGAACTTTTGCGTAAGCCTTTGCGCTCTAAAGTTGCTCGCGATTCCTCTAGTTTCTCATTTAGGTCCTGCTTATTTTCCGCCACCATATCACTTGAGAAATGCATGCACCATGGGATGTCATCCTGAATCGACTTCAACAACTTATCCAAGACTACTACAAAAAGAAACTAACTTAACGCAGATCTTTGGTAAAGTCCCACTTCCATAGGGAAACACTGTGTATCCCTTATAAGTGTCTGAATGCTTGTCTTAGCACAACCATACATATCCTTAATCAATTCGATATACATCTAAGGAATCCTTCCTCTATAGAATATCCCCAATCACCCGAATGGGAACACTATCATAGCCTTTTCTAAGTCAATAAACATCATATGCAAGTCCCACTTCTTCTCCCTATATTTTTCCATCTACCTCCTCAACATATGTATCGCCTCTGTAGTCGACCATCCAAGATAAATCCAAATTAGTCTACCGTAACCTGATTTCTTTGCTCATGCTGGCCTTGATCAACCTTCCCTATTGTCACTTGGTCTAGTGCCATTTAGGGGTTGTGTTTGGCAAATAAGTAGGCAAATAATATATATATATATATATATATATATATATATATATATATACACACATATTAAATACGAAGAATTAGATAATTAGTTTCAATAAATTAAACGTGTTAATGACTAATGAATATCTAATTAGTTTCAACATTAAAATCTTTGCCATGATGTTTTTCTTTAACTAAGAAAAGTTGAAAGGAGATCGACTAATTAATTTAAAATCATCCTAAACGTCTGTGATAGATATAACCGGGGTCGTTCTTTGTAACATCCCAAAATAATAAAACGTATAAATAATAAGACGTCGAAATTAAATCAAGGAATTAAATGAAAAAGGCAAAAGGAAAGGGAACGGGCTTGGGCTTGGCTCCAATGAGCCGATGTGAGCCCATGTATATAAGTGCATGATCAGCACAGTATCCCTCATTCCTTCCTATTTCGCCACTTCTAGAGAGAGAGAGAGAGAAATCACGCTAGAGAGAGAAAGCTCGGGATCAAGCTCAAAGTCTCGGGAATCGTTACTCATTGTCTCTGGAATGTCTAGTAACATGAAGGAAGCGAAAAACAGGTAACCATCTTGCCCAGTTCTGAGTTTTTATAACTTTTAGGTTTCGAGTTAAAAACACATAAAGGATAGATTTTTACATATGAAATCTTAAAGAAAGCATGAATCTAGACTCAGGGATGAAAATGAAACGTTTTGAACGTAAAAAGTTTAAAGTTTGAACGATTAGAAATTGTGAGTCGGATCTAGGGTTCTTAATGGAGAAGAAGCTCGCGCAGGCGGACCATTTTGGCGAACTTACTAAGTTCGCTGAACCATGTTCGCCCAAAGAAACAAACTGGCGCACTTACCTAAGTTCGCCTAGACCCAAAAGAAGCGAACTTACCCGTGTTCACCTAAGCTCAAAAACAGCGAACTTACCATAATATAAAGGTAACGAACTTACTTTGTTCGCTTAGCATAAAATCTGGCGAAATTGCCATGTTCGCCTAAGCCCAAACTAGCGAACTTACCTAAGTTCGCCTAACCCTAAGATTAGTGTCGTTTCGGTCCATTATCTTATCTTGCATGACCTGATTATACAGATTGTGTGTGACCCTAGTGACGCTCTTACACCAGCTAGTATACTTCATGAACCGCTCACCAGGTGAGTTCTATATGCCCCCTATGTGTTACTTGCAAACAGATTTTAAATGTTTTGGGGCTGAAGTGTAAACATGTTATGAATAAATGTTATGAATGCCATATATAGCCTTATGTTTTATATAACAATACATGATTAATACAAGAATGACAAGTATGTTTATAAACAATGAAATGAAAGTATGATATAACGTATAAGAATGAAATCTTGTTTATATCCATGTATATATTGCTTGCTATGTATGAATAAACGTTATGGACGGAAACGATGCTAACGACTACTTCGGTAAACGGACGGCCACTCGTCTATTATGCAGCTAGAATTAAAAGTCTAGAAAGGTAGACTAAACTAAGGCTACTACGGTAGAGTCAGTCCCTCAATCGATGCACGGCTGTCTAAATATTCCGGGTGGGAAACAGATGACTTAGGGCAGACGGGCGAATCAGACGAACTACGACGGTAGTACGGTTAAGACGGACGACCGAAGGTTGGTCGGCCGGTATTGCATGATGGACGGCCGAAGGTTGGTCTGACGGTTATGGTGGACGGACTACGACGGCAGGACGGAGCGTTTGTCTTTGTAACTTACGAAAATCAGTGATTGGCTGATCACCCTTATGTGTAAGGCAAATGAATGTTCAAATGAATGTAAGGATGTGTGTATCTATTACGTACTCACATATGAAAGAAACATGAAAGAAAGGATGAAATGATAAATATATACATATAAATATATTTATACTTATAAAAGTATGACAAGAAATAATGTTTATGCCTTCTTGTTTTAAATTTGAACTTACCAGCGTTAGCTGACTTTTAGTATGCACTTTATGTAGCAAAAGGAAAGGACGTGCTAAGGCGTGATGGTTGCCCAACACAAGACTGACATCGGTGTGATGGCTGCCCGACACAAGACTGACATCCAATTTTATGATTATGTGTTTTCAGACAATTGTTTCCCTTAATTGTTAAAGATTTACGTTGTTTACGTATTTGAATGGTTATACGCTTCCGCTATGTTTAAATGCTTTATTTAAAGTTCCGTAATGATAAATATGTTTATAAATAAATCCAACAAGTGAGGTCTCCCGGGAAAGAGGCCTTACATTCTTTCGATAAAATTCTTTTGTATTAATATCACGCTTGTATTTTGTAGCTCATTTTTGTATTCGACATTTTAGAATCTTAAAGAAAAAAAAAGCTCCTTCTAGTAGTTTATAAACGTCTTTGATAGAAATAACCGGGGTCGTTCTTTCGATAAAATTCTTTTGTATTAATCCCACGCTTGTATTTTGTAGCTCAGTTTTGTATTCGACATTTTAGAATGTTAAAGAAAAAAAAGCTCCATCTGGTAGTTTATAAAACTTTAGGAAAAGTTATAGCAATTTTCAATTTTAGAGCATCCATAAAGAGAAAAACACAATCAAACGCGCCACATCAGCTGACATATCAGATTTTCACTTATCTATAAAAATCATTCATTTTTACTAGAATATTATATTCTCTTTCAAATACCTATTTTTTTATATATAAAACAATATTAAATATAGGTGTGTGAAAGAGGTTGACCCACCAAACGCGCTTGTAGTCGTTTTTGGAAATACAAACACCCTCCCTCCAATGCTTTCTTGTTCGTTTGCTTTTGCCAAGTTGGATCCGGATGTTCATCTCCCCTTGTGTTGTACATGGTCTTAAAGGGTTAAAATGAAACATACCCATTTTGTTCGACATGGATAAAAGACGAAGAATATTTGTTGTATAGGTGAACATGAAAGCTGACTTTGCCAGACCAACTTGATGTTTGTACGTTCATTGTGACAGGGAAATTTGAGGAAAATGAAGGTTATGGTAATGGTCCTTGTTTGAATGCGGTCATAGGTTGCTAACATGTGTCGGCATAGCCGTTTTAAATAAATCTATGGCAATAACAATTAATTTCAAGTATTTTTAAATCTTTCTTTTTATAGAAGGCTAACTTTTTTTCAAACAAAAATTAATTGTTCATAAGAGAATCAAGAAACAAAAAACATACAAAACATATCTTAACAAGTACCCATTCAAATTTGTCCTCAAAACACTTTTCAATTGCGTTCATAAGAGGGTAACTAATTTTCTTCTTTTTACTCTTAGTAGTATCTAAAATGTACCCTTTATTTTGTGAAGGAGCAACGATAAATAAAACCCAATGCTTACTACACAAAAGAAAGTTATAAAATAATTAAGTAAAATATAGTAACAAAATAAAATAAATTAAATAAAATAGAGTAAAACAATAAATTATATTACTTGTGTAAAAATGGGGCAAGAAAATATGTTTTGTCAATATGAAGTTGGTAGACAGAGATTAAATGTTCTCGAACAACAACAAAATTGTTTATGCACTCAAGACCTGTGATGGCGCGCAGATTAAAGAATGCGCATGGATGTCTACTATTATTGGGGTTGTTTGAAGCCACCTTTCGGTTTTACCCCGGTTGGTCTCTCGTAATAAGTTCATGTGTTCATTGACATATGGAGCAATCAAAGTCATGTGTTTTAGGACATAGAAATGTGCAGCTTGTAAACTCTCGTTACTTGGGATAATTATTTTCATACCGACACCTCTGACCCCTTCAAGTTTACCCGAGTGACGAGATTGAGGAACACCAATACTTTTGACACCTTTCAAATAACCAGTACATAATTCAATCACCTCCTCAGAAGCATATCCTTCAACAATACTACCCTCAGGTCGATTACGGTTTCTTACATAACCTTTTAAGAAACCCATTTATTTCTTTCAAAAGGGTAAATGTAACGTAGAAATACCGGACCACAAGCTTTGATTTCTCCAATGATATGGATTACCAGGTGAACCATCACATCAAAAAAAGACGGTGGAAAGTGTATCTCTAGTTCACAGAGTGTGATGATAATTTCTTTTTCCCATGTATCAAGTAACATGGGATCAATAACTTTTGAGTGAATCATGTTAAAAAACAAACAAAGTTTTGTGATTGTGTGTCGGATGTTCTCTGGTAGAAATCCATGGACTGCAATAGGAATCATATGTGTCATCAAAACATGACAATCATGAGACTTCATACCAAGAAATTTACAGTCTTTCATCGACACCAACTTTTTAATGTTTGCAGAATAGCTAGATGGAACTTTAATATTGTGTAAACATTTGCAAAACTTTGTTTTTTCAGCTCTTGACATAGTATAACATACAGGTGGTAGATAAATACGATGGCCTTCATTAATAAGGGCAAGTTCTTTATGTATTCCCATTTCTTGTATGTCTTTACGGACATTAATACCATCTTTAGTTTTACCAGAAATGTTTAACAATAAGCCTAGCAAGCTATTACATACATTTTTCTCGATATGCATAACATCTAGTCAATGTCTAACTTGTAGATGTTTCCGGTAAGGTAAGTCCCAAAAGATTGACTTTTTTTCCAAACGGCTCCTTTCTCGCCACGAGTTCTTTTTCCCAAAACAGTTTTTAGATCTCTAACTCGTGAATATGCATCAAATTGTTTCCTTACCATTCGGTGCTCCGTGTTTCCGTCAAATTCCTCCTTTTTCTTTCGATAATTGTGACCGGGTGGAAGGAATCTTCGATGTCCCATATTTACGATTTTTTTTACAATTATTTAACCACATCGAACTTATCTCATCTTCACAAATAGGACAAGCTAGCTTACCTTTTGTACTATATCCTGACAAATTACCAAATGCTGGAAAATCACTTATGGTGAAAAAAATCATGGCCCGCAATTTAAAATGTTCCTTCTTATAAGCATCATCTAGACTCCATAGAGTTTTAGGTCATCGATCAAAGGAGACAAATAAACATCAATGTCATTACCAAGCTGTTTTGGACCCTGAATCAACAACGACATCATTATATATTTTCGTTTCATGCATAACCATGGTGGCAGATTGTAGATGCAAAGAAGAACCGGCCACGTACTATGACGACTACTCATGTTTCCGAAAGGATTGATTCCGTCCGAACTAAGTCCAAACCGAATATTTCTAATCTCGTTACTAAATTCTGGATATTTGCTATCAATATTTCTCCACTGAGGTGAATCCGCAACATGTCTTAATTTTCCATCATTTGCACACTCATCCGAATGCCAACGCAATAATTTTGCTTCTTTCTCATTTGAAAATAATTGTTTCGTTCTTGGTACAATGGGGAAATACCACAATAATTTAGCCGATGGTCCGTTTTTCGTCACATCATCATCATACTCATCAGTTTCATTTTCCCGCTTGTACCTTGATTCACCACATGTAACCCATTTATGACTGTTTTCGAACTCGTTTCTATACAACATATAATCATTCGGACAAGCATGTATTCTTTTAGCCTCCAATCCTAGCTGACATATCAGTTTTTTTTATTAGTATAACGAAATTGGTAACTCGTTACCTTCCGGAAGCATTTCATGCAAAACCACTAATAGATTTGTAAAACTTTTATCAATACATCTGTATTTTGCCTTTAAGTTAAAAAAATTCAACAGAGCACTGAGTTTTGAAAAGTTCTCACAACCGGTATATAATGGTTTTTCTGCATCATCTAATAGGTGTTGTAATTTTTCTTTGTCATTACTGATGTCGCCCAGACGGTGTATATAAAACTAACTATAAAACCTAACCTAGACTCCTAAGTAATAAAAGGAGTAACTTCAACTAAACCGCACTGACAGGGAAGTGTACCTATCGAGTGTAGCACAGCTTAACGGTAAACCGGAATATCGAACCCTAGAGACACTACGATAATAATACTAGACTCTGACACAGACTAAATATTGATTTAGTTTGGGGGTTTTACTACACTAAAGATTAACTAAGAATGCAATAAACTAAGAGACAAAGGACAAAGGTAATATCAAGAATGGGAAGAATATCACCTAGGTCGGATCCTACTTGCAAAGCACAACTTCTATCGGTTATGGAAATTATAATGGATCTGGGTTTCTAAGGAAACAACTTTAGACAGCCTAGTGGATCCCTAATCACTCTCAGGGTGTCACCAACTAAGGAACCTAAAGATGTACTAACTCACCAGATTGTTGGATCACTTCTCAGGTATTTCCAACTATGGTAAAGTACCCTAATAGACAGAATACCTCTCAGTCGCTCCGCCCACCAATACACTCGAAGAATGCACGGGGAAATCTCAAGATAACAACTACGACATGGATAGCAACAATCACTAGACACCTAATACCTGCTTCCTCTCAGACAGCTGACACTCGGATTCCTAATGAAGAAGACTAAACGACTAATTCTCACCTCTCGGGTATTGAACTAGATACACACTCAACTCTAATTAGTAATCGAAGACAACTCCTATGGCTACTACGTCTAGCAAACCACCCTAATCACAAACCCTAAGATCTATTACCAAGATACGCTAATCAAACTGGCATACAACCACAATCAACGCAAGGAATTGAAATCAAACACAAGATCAGATCTCAGCATGCAATAACGTCATAATTATCAACTCAAGATCTTTTACAAAACCATAAACCCATTAACTGAATCCAAAAACCGATAAAAATCAAAACTTTAACTAGTATTCATTATTAACCTAGGAAATATCAAAGTTTTAGCCTAAGATCATGCTTAAACAACCAAAACAGAAGTAATAAACAAGATTCAGAGCATCAAACATTCAAATCAAAGGTAAAAATCCAATCTTGTAAACCGAATACGTAAAACTACAAACCCGGGACACAAGGATGCAAGCTTTCCTCTTCAATTGGCTTCCCAAGCCTCAAAATCGCCTCTAAACCCTTCTCTGGATGGCAAAAATCGAACTATTTGAATAATGGCATAAGAATTCTATTTAATTTCAAATTCTAGGGTTTTGCGGAAATTAGGTCTTTCGTGTACCGCGAGACATTTGGGTTAGGTTCCTTGCGTACCGCGAGGAACAAAATAGTCGAGACCGATTTTCCTTTCCCTCGCGTACCGCGAGAACTTTCCTTCTCCTCTCTCGCGTACCGCGAGAGGCATAAATTTTCCATTTTCTTCTTTTCAATTCCCTGCTTCATTCTCGTGCTCGGTTTCTTCGTATATTCCTTTGTAATCTTCACGAGCACCTACAAATATAACAAAGACTCAATTGTATATTAAAACGACTTAAAAAAAAATACAAAACTAAGTAAAAATGCACAAAACACTAAGAATAAAGATGTGTGTTTTGCACTAAGTCAAACATCCCCACACTTAACCTTTTTTCGTCCTCGAAAAAGATCCAAATGGAATCATAACTTAGATCTACTTAATAAACATAAATTACCAATTAGCAAAATATACTCACGCGTTAAAAAGCAATAATTAGTATTTCTGTCCCATTAAACCCAACACCAACTTTCAAGCCCCCGTTATATGTTCTAATTCATTTTACCAAGCATATCAATCAATCTATGTGACTCACACTTAACAACTACAGCTCTACCTAATCCCGTCTCACGGTCATATCTTGGCACAGATCAAACCATATAGATTTACCCTACCACGTTAAACTAAAATTTACAGGTTTTTAGAAATCAGATGAAAAATGAATGAATAGATGAAATATGAGCAATAATCAAATGTAAGAATCAACCTCACCTAGTGGTGCGTCTCCCAGGTTACCATCCCAGAAGGTAGCACATAGGATGCAGTTTATCAATTAAGCACATAAGAATCACTTAGAGGCGTTTTTTTCTAAGTGGCCATCCCGGAGGGTAACACATAAGCAACACTCAGTATTCTAATCAAATAAGCTCATGAATTTTGGAATTTATGGATGCGGGCGCCACCAAACTCGGGTTTGTTCTCATAAAAAGAGAGTGGTGTGCCATGAAATTTTAAAAACCTCTAAATTTTAACTTAACTTGGTACCTATCAACCTATATTGACAGTTTCAGTATTACCATTACTCTAAGATGAATACCCACAAGATATCATTATTTTAAATCAATTAATTCCTAAGTAAAACTCACAGGATATTTAAGTTATTCAATTGGTTGGGTCTACCAAAACATCACTAATTAAACACGTTTTCTATTATTTAACCATTTAAACTCAACAAGCAGACCTAGTTCTGCTATCATTTTCCATTTATTTTCAGTTATTTCCAAGGACATTTTTCAAATTTTTTTCAGTTTTTTGTATTTTTGAATTTTTATAAAAAGACAAACTAACTAAACTAGACACTCACATCCCCACACTTGAAAGACACATTGTCCTCAATGTGAATCAAAACACAACTAAAAATAAAAATGCAAAAATAAAACATGAAGCGACTTAGCTGGTAATGTAGCAGTGAATATATCCAGCTTCCTTCATCCTTATGTGCACCGTATAACATTTCGGTCGCGGTTGCACATACTGCTGGGTTGCCTTTACAAATTGTATATAAGTGATAATCAATCATGCCCGAATGGAGATTGAGTACAGGTAGAATGACAAAACCTGCAACATAAACCCCATAACAAACCCGTAGCATTAAACTGACTCAAATAAAATAAAATAAAAACTCGACTGACTCAAACTAACTCACTAAAAATTTAAATACTCAAGATAGATAGATGCAGAGAAACATACTCAATGGGTGGCAAATACATAGACATGATTGTCATGGCAAAGTAGATCATCGGTCACGAACAGTTTCAATTTCCCATGGTCGTGATGGTCGGTGGATGTTAATGATGATGGTAATAGAATGGGTGAAAGTGATGATGATTGATGAATGATGGAATGATGGATGATGATAATAGAGGTGGTGAACAGTGAATGAAACCATGGGAAAACAAGGAAGTAGGGTGACACCAGCAAGGCTCTGCGTACCACGAGAGACCAGGCAGCACTCCTCGCGTACCGCGAGGAGGCAGAAATTAAGTCAGCCCCTATTTCTATCCTTCGCGTACCGCGAGGAACATGGAACAACACTCTCGCGTACCGCGAGTACCATCTAGTGACAGAAAGTTTTGAGGGTTTTTGTACTAGAAAATTTTTGACCCCTCAAATCTTTTTCACCTAAATTCCAACAACCTTATTCCAAGCATAAAAACATATGTAAAAATTCATGGAACTTCATTCCCGACGATTTTCCTCACCGAATCAAGCGTGAATTCCTGCAAAACATGACACAAACAAAACACATATACCGAAAAACACAGAAAAAGACACAGACTCAAACCAAGTAATGCACACAAACTCTAAATCCCAGGCACTTGCCCGAGACTCAAATAAGCCTATCAGGAGGCTTCCCCTAATTCTAACCGGCACCGCCTTCCGATCCTCCACATCACACGACTACCAACTAACCTCAACCATCTACTAACACTCTCTCTCAAACAGTCCACCAGCACTTAAACCTACCAGGTCCAAACATGACCTGCATCATGTATCCCAACAAGCTATCACCCTTACACGTCCCCACACTTGGGGTTTGCATTATCTCTAACTCACCTATATCTCTCAAAACACGAAGTTTCTTGCAAGGTGGCCTGGGTGACTCAGTCTCACGCACCTCAGCACAAAGAACAGAAATGGGTATAGGCTCAGGAGTAAGATTCTCTATGGTTATGACCTCCAAGCTCTTACCAGGATCTTTCGGTTCATCTACACCCACCACCGTGGGTGGCTCACATACTATCTTCCCCACTTGTGCTAGAATCTCACTCAAACTGAAATCATTATCGTCAGCACTCAAAAACGGGGACCCTATCAAACTCTTTTCAAACTCCTCCAACTAATTCGGAGGCTCCTCTAACATTACTCCATCACCACCAACACCCTCTACTGGATTAGAGTCCCGATGGTCACCTATGAAGGCATCAAGCATGCACACGGAGTGGCTATGCTCGCCAACATCCTCCACGGGTTTCATAGCATCGAAAGTAATAGACTCATCCCCCACACGAAGTGTGAGTTTCCCGCCGAAGACATCGATCATTTCCTTGGCGGTCCTTAGGAACGGGCGTCTTAGGATGAGTGGGACTTTGTCATCCACCTCCATATCTAGGATATCGAAATCCACGGGGAATACAAACTTACCGACTTTCACTAAAAGATTCTCCACAATTCCCCATGGATACTTGACTGAGCAGTCAGCCAAGGAAATGCTCATATGCGTCGGCTGTAGTTCACCTAGGTCTAGCTGCTTATAAATAGAATATGGCATCAGATTGATGCTAGCTCCCATATCAGCCAACGCATGGTTTAGATGCAAACCGCCAAACAGACACGGGATCGTGAACCGACCCGAATCTGTCATCTTCTCCGGTAATTTGTTCTGCACCACAGCAGAACATTGCTCATTAAGTGAGACTTCAGAGATCCCCCTAGCTTCTTCTTGTTGGAAAGAAGATCTTTGAGAAATTTTCTTTACTTAGGCATGTGCTGGAGGACCTCTATAAACGGAAGATTGACCTTGAGTTGTTTAAACATATCAAGGAAGGTACCGTATTCCCTAGTACCCTTATATGGCAGTACACGCGCTGGGTAAGGAATACGACTCAAGTCAACCACGGGGGACTTCATCTCTACCCCCTTCTTCTTCTCTACTGCCCTCGCGGTAGGCTTCTCCATCTCTATCTCATCGTCCACCGGCTCTTCTTCTCCTACAATCGGTGGGGTTTCCTTCTCTTCTGCCCTATGACTTCTTGTCGACACAGCTCTTGACTCAGACTCCTCTAGCATCGGTCTCAGCAAATCGAGCTCTAGTCTACCTTATTCACTTCCTCTACCGAAGTTATGCCATACTCAATGGAGTGGGAGTCATCCTCTACAACCTCTTTCTTCTTCACACTCCTAACTGACACGGCCATAACTGAAGCGTTGTAGCCTGAAGATTGACCTCCTTGTCTACCCTTCATGCTCTGAGCGATGTCTCATACCATGCGTTGCAAATCCTGGAATGCCGACTGCTGATTCTTCAATAGAGTGTCGTGGCTATCGAGTCTTTGCCGAGCATCCATATCATTTTCCACTAACTGAGCAAGCAACTGTGACTGATTCTCTATCATCTCCTCAATCTTCCTTGTGTTGACACTGCTTCCTGAACTTGCTCCCCCTTCAGTTCTTCCATACTGCTGCTGGCGACCATTTAACCCAGACGGGTTATTTCCAGATCTCCATCCCGAGCCAAAAGAGTTGTAGTTGTTATACACTCGGTTCTGGTTCTGGTTGCCAGCATAGCTTACGTGCTCCTGATTATTTACCGGGTAATCTCGGGTGTCATGGCCTCCTCTACACACTTGACACCGCTGAGCACTGAGCTTCAGCTCCTTAATCTCGTTAGCCATTGAGGCGAGTGCAGCAGCCACGCTAGTCTCAGGAGTGACCTGATGCACACCTATAGGGGAAGAGGCAGGTGCTCTAGCACTAGGAATGGAAGTCCTAGTAGATGGATATTGTTGTTCGGCTTGAGCGAAGCTCTCGAACATTTCCTCGCACTCATCAGGCTCGAGTCTCTCCACGATATGGCCTCCCGTAGTTGTATTGAACATTTTCTGCTTCTCGAAAGTGAGACCATTGTAGAAATTCTCCACTAGCGCCCAGTCAGAAAGACCGTGCTAGGGACATCGGCTCCACGGCGCGTTGAACTGCTCCCAGGCCATGTGATAGGGCTCGTCGGGATCCATCCGGAAGGAGTGGATATGATCCCTAAGGCGAGCGGCCCTAGAAGGTGGATAATACTTCTTGAAGAACTTTGCTTCGAGATCATCCCAGGTGGTGATTGAGTTATCTGGGAAAGTGTCGAGCCAAGTAAATGCACGCCCAGAGAGGGAGAATGGGAAGAGACGCAAGTAGATTGCGTCCTTAGATACACCCGTGAGATTGAAAGTATCACATATGCGCGCAAAGCGGGACACATGTCCGGGTGCATCCTCATCCTCGAGGCCATGGAATTGGGTGGCATGAGTGATCGTACTCATGATATGTGATGGGATCTGCCATATATTGGTGTTCGGAATAGTGGGGCGAGTGATCGAAGATCTCGCACCTATGACCCCATCACTGGCCCTCTGGTGCACCGTACGTCTCACTGGTGGGTCAGCGTCGCCCATATTAGGAAATGGAATTGGGCTCTTAGATTGTACCTGGGTTTTGCAAAGCTCCTTCAAACGCTCCCGAAAGTCGCGGGTGCGCTCGTGAAGCTCTCGTTCGGGCTCTAGGAAAGCTGAATAAGGTGGTGATCCCCGCGAGCAAGTATGGTGTATAAACAGAAAGACTCTAGAAGGAAACAGAACAAAGAATCAAAGACACAAAGAAAGACTCGATTCTAAATTAGACACTCAGATAAGACTCACTAGTAGCACAGAAGACAAGTAGCACACAACACTCAAAAGAAAACAAACCAAACCAAAAATCACTAAAAGAACTAGTTAAAGCTAATATTGATATTGCCAAGTGTCCCCGGCAACGGCGCCAAAAACTTGATTTCTCCCAGACGGTCTATATAAAATTAACTATAAAACCTAACCTAGACTCCTAACTAATAAAAGGAGTACCTTCAACTAAACCGCACTGACAGGCAAGTGTACCTATCCAGTGTAGCATAGCTTAATGGTAAACCGGAATATCGAACCCTAGAGACACTACGATAATAATACTAGACTCTGACATGGACTAAAGATTGATTTGGTTTGGGGGTCTTACTACACTAAAGATTAACTAAGAATGCAATAAACTAAGGTCGACTCAACTAACCTGACAAAGGACAATGGTAATATCAAGAATGGGAAGAATATCACCTAGGTCAGAATCCTACTTGCAAAGCACAACTTCTATCGGTTATGGAAATTATAATGGATCTGGGTTTCTAAGGAAACAACTCTAGATAGCCTAGTGGATCCCTAATCACTCTCAGGGTGTCACCAACTAAGGAACCTAAAGAAGTACTAACTCACCAGATTGTTGGATCACTTCTCAGGTATTTCCAACTATGATAAAGTACCCTAATAGACAGATTATCTCTCAGTCTCTTCATCCACCAATACACTTGAAGAATTCACAGGGTAATCTCAAGATAACAACTATGACACGAATAGCAACAATCACTAGACACCTAATACTGGCTTCCTCTCAGACAGTTGACACTCGGATTCCTAATGACGAAGACTAAACGACTAATTCTCACCTCTCGAGTATTGAACTAGGAAACACACTCAACTCTAATCAGAAATCAAAGATAACTCCTATGGCTACTACATCTAGCAAACCACCCTAATCACAAACCCTAAGATTTATGACCAAGCTACGCTAATCAAACTGGCAGACAACCACAACAACGCAAGGAATTGAAATCAAACACAAGATCATATCTAAGCATGCAATAACATCACAATTATCAACTCAAGATCTTTTACAAAATCATAAACCCATTAATTGAATCCAAAAACCAATGAAAATCCAAACTTTAACAAGTATTCGTCATTAACCTAGGCAATATCAAAGTTTTAGCCTAGGATAATGCTTAAACAACCAAAACAGAAGTAATAAACAAGATTCATGGTATCAAACATTCAAATCAAAGGTAAAAATCCAATCTTGTAAACCGAATACGTAAAACTACAAACCCGGGATACAAAGATGCAAGCTTTCCTCTTCAATTGGCTTCTCAAGCCTCAAAATAGCCTCTAAACCCTTCTCTGGATGGCAAAAATCAAACTATTTGAATAATGGCATGAGAATTCTATTTAATTTCAAATTCTAGGGTTTTGCGGAAATTAGGTCTTTCGCGTACCGCGAGACATTTGGGTTGGGTTCCTCGCGTACCGCGAGGAACAAAATAGTCGCGACCGATTTTCCTTTCCCTCGCGTACCGCGAGAACTTTCCTTCTCCTCTCTCGCGTACCGCGAGAGGCATAAATTTCCCATTTTCCTCTTTGGAATTCCCTGCTTCATTCTCATGCTCGGTTTCTTGGTATATTCCTTTGTAATCTTCACGAGCACCTACAAATATAACAAAGACTCAATTGTATATTAAAACGACTCAAAAAAATACAAAACTAAGTAAAAATGCACAAAACACTAGGAATAAAGATGTGTGTTTTGCACTACATCAAACATCCCCACGCTTAACCTTTTTTTGTCCTCGAAAAAGCTGCAAATGGAATCATAACTCAGATCTACTTAATAAACATCAATTACCAATTAGCAAAATATACTCACGCGTTAAAAGCAATAATTAGTATTTCTGTCCCATTAAACCCAACACCAACTTTCAAGCCCCCGTAATACCAAGCATATCAATCAATCTATGTGACTCACACTTAACAACTACAGCTCTACCTAATCCCGTCTCACGGTCATATCTAGGCACGAATCAAACCATATAGATTTACCCTACCACGTTAAACTAAAATTTACAGGTTTTTAGAAATCAGATGAAAAATGAATGAATAGATGAAATATGAGCAATAATCAAATGTATGAATCAACCTCACCTAGTGGTGCGTCTCCCAGGTTACCATCCCAGAAGGTAGCACATAGGATGCAGTTTATCAATTAAGCACATAAGAATCACTTAGAGGCGTTTTCTCCAAGTGGCCATCCAGGAGGGTAACACATAAGCAACACTCGTTATTCTAATCAAATAGGCTCATGAATTTTGGAATTTATGGATGAGGGCGCCACCAAACTCGGATTTATTCTCATAAAAATAGAGTGGTGTGCCATGAAATTTCAAAAACCTCTAAATTTTAACTTAACTTGGTACCTATCAACCTATATTGACAGTTTCAGTATTACCAATACTCTAAGATGAATACCCATAAGATATCATGATTTTAAATCAATTAATTCCTAAGTAAAACTCACAGGATATTTAAGTTATTCAATTGGCTGGGTCTACCAAAACATCACTAATTAAACACGTTTTCTATTATTTAACCATTTAAACTCAACAAGCAGATCTAGTTCTGCTATCATTTTCCATTTATTTTCAGTTATTTCCAAGGACATTTTTCAAATTTTTTATCATTTTTTTGTATTTTTGAATTTTTATAAAAAGACAAACTAACTAAACTAGACACTCACATCCTCACACTTGAAAGACACATTGTCCTCAATGTGAATCAAAACACAACTAAAAATAAAAATGCAAAAATAAAACAGGAAGCGACTTAGCT
Source organism: Smallanthus sonchifolius (assembly GCA_023525975.1). Classification (NCBI taxonomy): domain Eukaryota; kingdom Viridiplantae; phylum Streptophyta; class Magnoliopsida; order Asterales; family Asteraceae; genus Smallanthus; species Smallanthus sonchifolius. The sequence continues at coordinate 97,052,496 of CM042026.1, forward strand.
GGTAATGTAGCAGTGAATATATCCAGCTTCCTTCATCCTTATGTGCACCGTATAACATTTCGGTCGCGGTTGCACAGACTGCTGGGTTGCCTTTACAAATTGTATATAAGTGATAATCAATCATTCCCGAATGGAGATTGAGTACAGGCAGAATGACAAAACCTGCAACATAAACCCCATAACAAACCCGCAGCATTAAACTGACTCAAATAAAATAAAATAAAAACTCGACTGACTCAAATTAACTCACTAAAAATTTAAATCCTCAAGATAGATAGATGCAGAGATAAATACTCAATGGGTGGCAAACACATAGACATGATTGTCATGGCAAAGTAGATCATCGGTCACGAACAGTTTCAATTTCCCATGATCGTGATGGTCGGTGGATGTTAATGATGATGGTAATAGAATGGGTGAAAGTGATGATGATTGATGAATGATGGAATGATGGATGATGATAATAGAGGTGGTGAACAGTGAAAGAAACCATGGGAAAACAAGGAAGTAGGGTGACACCAGCAAGGCCCTACGTACCACGAGAGACCAGGCAGCACTCCTCGCGTACCGCGAGGAGGCAGACATTAAGTCGGCCCCTATTTCTATCCTTCGCGTACCGCGAGGAACAGGGAACAACACTCTCGCGTACCGCGAGGACCATCTAGTGACAGAAAGTTTTGAGGGTTTTTGTACTTAGAAAATTTTTGACCCCTCAAATCTTTTTCACCTAAATTCCATAAAACCTTATTCCAAGCATAAAAACATATGTAAAAATTCATGGAACTTCATTCCCGATGATTTTCCTCGCCGAATCAAGCGCGAATTCCTGTAAAACATGACACAAACAAAACACATATACCGAAAAACACAGAAAAAAGACACGGACTCAAACCAAGTAATGCACACAAACTCTAAATCCCAGGCACTTGCCCGAGACTCAAATAAGCCTATCAGGAGGCTTCCCCTAATTCTAACCGGCACCGCCTTCCGATCCTCCATATCACACGACTACCAACTAACCTCAACCATCTACTAACACTCTCTCTCAAACAGTCCACCAGCACTTAAACCTACTAGGTCCAAACATGACCTGCATCATGTATCCCAACAAGCTATCACCCTTTCACGTCCCCACACTTGGGGTTTGCATTATCTCTAACTCACCTATATCTCTCAAAACACGAAGTTTCTTGCAAGGTGGCCTAGACTTAGGGGGTGACTCAGTCTCACGCACCTCAGCATAAAGAACAGAAATGGGTATAGGCTTAGGAGTAAGATTCTCTATGGTTATGACCTCCAAGCTCTTACCAGGATCTTTCGGTTCATCTACACCCACCACCGTGGGTGGCTCACATACTATCTTCCCCACTTGTGCTAGAATCTCACTCAAACTGAAATCATCATCGTCAGCACTCAAAAACGGGGACCCTATCAAACTCTTTTCAAACTCCTCCAACTAATTCGGAGGCTCCTCTAACATTACTCCATCACCACCAACACCCTATACTGGATTAGAGTCCTGATGGTCACCTATGAAGGCATCAAGCATGCACACGGAGTGGCTATGCTCGCCAACATCCTCCACGGGTTTCATAGCATCGAAAGTAATAGACTCATCCCCCACACGAAGTGTGAGTTTCCCGCCGAAGACATCGATCATTTCCTTGGCGGTCCGTAGGAACGGGCGTCCTAGGATGAGTGGGACTTTGTCCTCCACCTCCACATCTAGGATGTCGAAATCCATAGGGAATACAAACTTACCGACTTTCACCAAAAGATTCTCCACAATTCCCCGTGGATACTTGACTGAGCGGTCAGCCAAGGAAATTCTCATATGCGTCGGCTGTAGTTCACCTAGGTCTAGCTGCTTATAAATAGAATATGGCATCAGATTGATGCTAGCACCCAGATCAGCCAACGCGTGGTTTAGATGCAAACCGCCAAACAGACACGGGATCGTGCACCGACCCGAATCTGTCATCTTCTCCGGTAATTTGTTCTGCACCAAAGCATAACATTGCTCATTAAGTGAGACTTCAGAGATCCCCCCTAGCTTCTTCTTGTTGGAAAGAAGATCTTTGAGAAATTTGCCATACTTAGGCATGTGCTGGAGGACCTCTATAAACGGAAGATTGACCTTGAGTTGTTTAAACATATCAAGGAAGGTACCGTATTCCCTAGTACCCTTATATGGCAGTACGCGCGCTGGGTAAGGAATACGACTCAAGTCAACCCCGGGGGACTTCATCTCTACCCCTTTCTTCTTCTCTACTGCCCTCTCGGCAGGCTTCTCCATCTCTATCTCATCGTCCACTGGCTCTTCTTCTTCTACAATCGGTGGGGTTTCCTTCTCTTCTGCCCTATGACTTCTTGTCGACACAGCTCTTGACTCAGACTCCTCTTGCATCGATCTCAGTGAGCAAGCAACTGTGACTGATTCTCTATCATCTCCTCAATCTTCCTTGTGTTGACACTGCTTCCTGAACTTGCTCCCCCTTCAGCTCTTCCATACTGCTGCTGGCGACCATTTAACCCGGGCGGGTTATTTCCAGATCTCCATCCCGAGCCAAAAGAGTTGTAGTTGTTATACACTCGGTTCTGGTTCTGGTTGCCAGCATAGCTCACATGCTCCTGATTATTTACGGGGCAATCTCGGGTGTCGTGGCCTCCTCTACACACTTGACACCGCTGAGCACTGAGCTTCAGCTCCTTAATCTCATTAGCCATTGAGGCGAGTGCAGCAGCCACGCTAGTCTCAGGAGTGACCTGATGCACACCTATAGGGGAAGAGGCGGGTGCTCTAGCACTAGGAATGGAAGTCCTAGTAGATGGATATTGTTGTTCGGCTTGAGCAAAGCTCTCGAACATTTCATCGCACTCATCAGGCTCGAGTCTCTCCATGATATGGCCTCCCGTAGTTGTGTTGAACATTTGCTGCTTCTCGAAAGTGAGACCATTGTAGAACTTCTCCACTAGCGCCCAATCAGAAAGACTGTGCTAGGGACATCGGCTCCACAGCGTGTTGAACCGCTCCCAGGCCTTGTGATAGGGCTCGTCGGGATCCATCCGGAAGGAGTGGATATGATCCCTAAGGCGAGCGGCCCTGGAAGGTGGATAATACTTCTTGAAGAACTTTGCTTCGAGATAATCCCATGTGGTGATTGAGTTATCTGGGAAAGTGTCGAGCCAAGTAGATGCACGCCCAGAGAGGGAGAATGGGAAGAGACGCAAGTAGATTGCGTCCTTAGATACACCAGTGAGATTGAAAGTATCACATATGCGCGCAAAGCGGGACACATGTCCGGGTGCATCCTCATCCTCTAGGCCATGGAATTGGGTGGCATGAGTGATCGTACTCATGATATGTGATGGGATCTGCCATATATTGGTGTTCGGAATAGTGGGGTGAGTGATCGAAGATCTCGCACCTATGACCCCATCACTGGCCCTCTGGTGCATCTTAGGTCTCATTGGTGGGTCAGCGTCGCCCATATTAGGAAATGGAATTGGGCTCTTAGATCGTACCTGGGTTTTGCAAAGCTCCTTCAAAGGCTCCCGAAAGTCACGGGTGCGCTCGTGAAGCTCTCGTTCGGGCTCTAGGAAAGCTGAATAAGGTGGTGATCCCCGCGAGCAAGTATGGTGTATAAACAGAAAGACTCTAGAAGGAAACAGAACAAAGAATCAAAGACACAAAGAAAGACTCGATTCTAAATTAGACACTCAGATAAGACTCACTAGTAGCACAGAAGACAAGTAGCACACAACACTCAAAAGAAAACAAACCAAACCAAAAATCACTAAAAGAACTAGTTAAAGCTAATATTGCTATTGCCAAGTGTCCCCGGCAACGGCGCCAAAAACTTGATGTCTCCCAGACGGTCTATATAAAACTAACTATAAAACCTAACCTAGACTCCTAACTAATAAAAGGAGTACCTTCAACTAAACCGCACTGACAGGCAAGTGTACCTATCCAGTGTAGCATAGCTTAACGGTAAACCGGAATATCAAACCCTAGAGACACTACGATAATAATACTAGACTCTGACATGGACTAAAGATTGATTTGGTTTGGGGGTTTTACTACACTAAAGATTAACTAAGAATGCAATAAACTAAGGTCGACTCAACTAACCAGACAAAGGATAATGGTAATATCAAGAATGGGAAGAATATCACCTAGGGCGGAATCCTACTTGCAAAGCACAACTTTTATCGGTTATGGAAATTATAATGGATCTGGGTTTCTAAGGAAACAACTCTAGACAGCCTAGTGGATCCTTAATCACTCTCAGGGTGTCACCAACTAAGAAACCTAAAGAAGTACTAACTCACCAGATTGTTGGATCACTTCTCAGGTATTTCCAACTATGATAAAGTACCCTAATAGACAGATTATCTCTCAGTCTCTCCGTCCACCAATACACTTGAAGAATGCACGGGGTAATCTCAAGATAACAACTATGACACGAATAGCAACAATCACTAGACACCTAATACTGACTTCCTCTCAGACAGCTGACACTCGGATTCCTAATGACGAAGACTAAACGACTAATTCTCACCTCTCGGGTATTGAACTAGGAAACACACTCAACTCTAATCAGTAATCAAATATAAATCCTATGGCTACTACATCTAGCAAACCACCCTAATCACAAACCCTAAGATCTATGACCAAGATACGCTAATCAAACTGGCGGACAACCACAACAACGCAAGGAATTGAAATCAAACACAAGATCATATCTAAGCATGCAATAACATCACAATTATCAACTCAAGATCTTTTACAAAATCATAAACCCATTAATTGAATCCAAAAACCGATAAAAATCCAAACTTTAACAAGTATTCATCATTAACCTAGGCAATATCAAAGTTTTAGCCTAGGATCATGCTTAAACAACCAAAACAGAAGTAATAAACAAGATTCATGGTATCAAACATTCAAATCAAAGGTAAAAATCCAATCTTGTAAACCGAATATGTAAAACTACAAACACGAGATACAAAGATGCAGGCTTTCCTTTTCAATTGGCTTCCCCAACCTCAAAATCGCCTCTAAACCCTTCTCTGGACGGCAAAAATCGAACTCTATGAATAATGGCATAAGAATTCTATTTAATTTCAAATTCTAGGGTTTTGAGGAAATTAGGTCTCTCGCGTACCGCGAGACATTTGGGTTGGGTTCCTCGCGTACCGCGAGGAACAAAATAGTCGCGGCCAATTTTCTTTCCCTCGAGTACCGCGAGAACTTTCCTTCTCCTCTCTCGCTTACCGCGAGAGGCATAAATTTTTCATTTTCTTCTTTTGAATTCCTGGCTTCATTCTCGTGCTCGTTTCTTCGTATATTCCCTTGTAATCTTCACGAGCACCTACAAATATAACAAAGACTCAAATGTACATTAAAACGACTCAAAACAAATACAAAACTTAGTAAAAACGCACAAAACACTAGGAATAAAGATGTGTGCTTTGCACTACATCAATTACCAATATCATTTTGTAAATCATCAAACATGTCATTTAAACTGGCGTCATTTAGATTCTCATTTACATTATTTAAATTGTCATTTTCGCCATTGTCTAAACTAATCGACGACGTGCCACGGTCAAAAAGTGATTCCCCATGCTTTGACCAACACATGTATGTATGCATAAAACCATTTTGTAATAGATGGAACTCTATTTCTTGGATATTGTCAAATCTTTTGAACGTTTTACAAATAGCACAAGGACACCAAATCCGTTTAGCGCAAAGATTCACCCGATGTGCTTCAGCAACCTTAAGAAAACTTTGAACGCCCCTTATATATATTTCACTAGTACGTCCACCTTGATACATCCAATATTCTCTACGATCCATCTGAATATGAAAATAAAATATACAAATAAATAATATGAAATGTAAAGTATATGATGTAAACCGGTGCTCTAAGGCGGTGGACCCTAACCCACTTTTTGAATATTCTATCTCATATATGTATACATTTTAACGACTTGAATATTTAAGAAAAAATCGGCAACATTTCTCCTTAACTCCCCAAGTAAGTGGATAAACCGCAAACTCAAAAGAGTAAGGAGAAATAATTACCATTTTTTCTTAAATTTCAACTCGTTAAAATTTATACACTTCCTAAATGAGATAGAATGTTCAAAAAGCAGTCACAAAAGGGGGACAATCCGAAATTTATCTCTATTAGATAAATTTCAGACGAGTATATATTTTAAAGGGTTATCCTAAATGACACAAATATATATGACACACACACACACATACATATATATATATATATATATATTATCATATCATATTTATATTATATAAATTTAAATATATAAATATATAGATATAGGATTGGGTTCAAAAATTAACCACCTTTAGAGTGTTAACCTATTAACCCTCAATCCCACCATTGATTTATTATAAAAAAGTAAAGATGCTTATTGAATGGCTGAAATCAGATCAAGGGTAGATTAGTCTTTTTGTTGTTCATACGTGGTTGTTTGTGTTGTTAAAAAAAGTTAGAATAAGTCTTGTGTTCTCAAGTCATGCAAAGATGCCGCAATAAATATATATATATATATATATATATATATATATATAAGAGTTTAATCTTTAATAGATTTAGCAGTTATAAGCGTTTGTTTTACACCAATGTAAATGTTCATTACATTGATGTAACTACGCGCACGATGAAAGGTTGTGGTTCAACAAGATGGAACTGTGCTTTTCCTTTTTTTCAATAGAAACTTGTGGTTCAACAAGATGGATTTTCAAGTATGGTATTTCTAGATTCAAACAAAAAATATAAATGATAATTTTTATTTTCTAGATTCAAACAAGATCTGTTAACTGATTTTGGAATTCCATATCTTTTAATGTAATACCATATCTTTTAATGATAATTAAAGACGTCCGATTACACCAGTGTAACTAGTAGTTGGAGTTTAGTTTGATCTATAAGTATTCGAAAGAATTTGATTTATGATGGTTTAATCCGTGTTAAATTGTTCAATTAGATGACAGAGTAAATTTAGGTTTGTTTTAATTTTCATTTCATTTCGTATTTTATGTTTATGTGTAGTTGATCATGTTTCATAAACGTTTATGCTCTTTTATAGAAAAGGTTAGCAACGTTTAGGTCAATTTTCAATTTGGAATGATATTTGGTGCAAATGGAGTGTTTGGAGCTTGGCCTAAAGGGATTATAATTATGCTTATCTGTTAATTGTTTAGGATGATAATCAGCCCAAGGTTTGAACACAGATTATTGACATAAGTATAGAATTAGTGGTGGACTATGTGTTGGATTTAATATTTGGATTCTTATTTTTCAAGTCACAATAATTGCTTCGATTATACGCAGCCAAACACCCTCGAAACTTGCAATATTTGTATCGAGTTTGCATGTGTATTGTTTTACGTTTGACCTAGGTAATGTTTTTATTATGTTGTCTTTTGATCTACACATTGTTCATACATGGTTGTTTGTGTTGTTAAAAAAAGTTAGAATTAGTCTTGTGTTCTCAAGTCATGCAAAGATGCTGCAATATATATAAGAGTTTAATCTTTAATAGATTTAGTTGTTATAAGCGTTTGTTTTACACCAATGTAAATGTTTGTTACATTGATGTAACTACGCACACGATGAAAAGTTTACTAGATTATTGCTAAAATAGTTTACTAGTATAGTACTTGTAATCATATTTGACACCTTAGTTATCTATAAAGAAACTAAAAATTTCCTGACAAAAAGTTAGTCGGGTAGATCCGATTCAATCCGTTTGCCACCTCCATTTTGAACAAGACTTATGTTGTCTGTACTTGGTTGTTCGAACTTCATACTCTAATAACTTTTGACTTTTACTGATTCGGGATGTAGGTGCAACACTGGTAATTTGTCAATAGAGCTTTATCATGAAGCAAATTACTTATTAATGCACAAAAATTTGCAGCTGTCAGATGGGTTGTTGGTGTAGAACTGGAGCTAATAGCAGTAGCTACTGGTTTGTGCCTACTAATCAGCTATATATTAAAAATTTTTGGTTTAATACACACCGTTACCATAGTTGCTAAATATATTTTTAATCTATTTATTTTGTCTTGTGCAGGTGGTATAATTGTTCCCAGGTTCAGGAATTAACACCTACTTTAGATTAACAGGGCAAGACATTTACCCTGATTAAAAATATTGGATCTGTGAATCTTATCATTATTTGTAATTTTTTTATGTGTTTCATACTTCATAGGAACATAATTGCATTTTTGTTTAAGTGGTTATTATAAGGATGTTTGGAATGCTTATTATTAGTGTCGATGCCTATTGAATTTTTTTGTTGGATTGACTGAATTGATGTAATACCCATGGTTTACAATAGTGTAACACCCTTTGTTACATCAATGTAATACCCTATATTTTCATTATTGTTGGTTTACACCAATGTAAATGTTCCTAACACTCTTTTTTTAAAATTCTCCTAATTTGAGTTGTCTTGTGCTGGTGGTAGAATTGTTCTCAGGTTCCAGGAACTAACACCTAAAAACTAGGAAATGTATTTTTATTTCATGGTTCTCTCATACTTGTTTATAGGGGGATGATTTGTACACAACAATTTCAATTTCATAGTTTTTTTTAAGATTTCAATTTCATAGTTTTTAATGTAATACCCCATGTTTTTCATGGATGGTTGAGATGATTTAATCTATAATGTCGAGCTCTTTGAAAGTCGTTTAACATTTTTTTGTAATACCTACATTGATGTAACACCTTTTATACATTTGTTTCATACTTTCTTACATTGACGTAACACCTTATTAATACATTGTCCAACGTTACACTGGTGTAATTACGGATGTCTAAAAAAATTGGCGTGACTATACTCGAATTAAAGAGAAAAATGTGATTAGTTTAATGGTGTAATTTTTATAAAAAAATAACATAGTATATAAAAGTTATAAAGAATTTAAATTGAAGGGGGGAATCTTTTTATAAGAAAAATGGAAATTAATTAGTTTTTATAAGGTGACACATGTCACATTCACAATAAATCTGACTTTTGTTGGTTTGTTAAATGACCATAATGCCTTTTTCATATAATTAAAGCATCTTGACACATGACATAATCTTATTCTATCTTAAGCTTTTCCACCATTAGATGATGGTTAAACAGTTAATACACTAAGAGGAGGTTAACAAAGGAACTAATAGCCAAAGAGGTTGTGATGTAGTGGTTGAGGTAAGGCCCGGAGTCTCAAGGGACCAGGGTTCGATCCCTGCACCATTATTATTTTCCGCGACATCGCAAATTTGGCCTAGCTCTTAGGCTGATGCACCAGGGTTTTACCCACGCCGATCCAGGGTTCGAGCCTCGGCTGTCCCTCAAGCCCGGAAGGGGACGTATTGGGTGGGGTTTTTCCTTGAAAGCTCTACAACTCTGACGCCAAGTAGGCCTGGTTAAGACAACATATTGGCCGGAGTAGGACGAGACTCTCCCATGTGACATGGGGTGCGACGTCACAACATTCAATGTTCGCCTTTCAAAAAAACAAAGGAACTAAACCCTATATATATATATATATATATTTAATAACTAATAAATAAATTTAAGAACTAACATGATAAATAACCATTATCTATATAAAACATTGTATAAGTAGGACAATGATTAGAGTTACTAACCTTAAATGTAATTCTCAAGATATTTGAAGAATTCCTTGATTCTTGAAAAAACTAATTAAATAAATGAAAGAAGGTAAAAATAAATAACCATTATATTATATATATGTATATATATATATATATATATAATTTATTAATATTTCATACAACAATAATAAATGAGGTAGATTTCTAACCTTTAAATGCTTGAACTTTAAAATACAAAATATGTAAATGAAGATATAGATGAGGTTATGGGAAGAAATGGAAAATGGATGTAGATGAAGTATAAAAGGAATGTAAATTCAAAATTTTAAAAATTTCCATTAACTTCTCAACAAAACCGCTCCAAATGTTACTTTTACAAAATCGCTCCAAAAAATAGTTATCTGAGGCGGTTTTTATGTTTGCAATTATATTTTCTTTTTTATTTTTAATCTTAAACCGCTCTTTAAAATCTTGTGGTATTTTTTAGAGCGGTTTTAGGGATAACCGCTCCAAAAACAATTCCAAACCGCTCCAAAAGCAACTTTCTGTACTAATGTTTGGATAAAAAAAAAGTTTGATCCTAGTCGTTTATCTTTATGAAAAAGTGTAAGGCCCCTTTCCCGAGTGACCTCAATTGTTGGATTTACTCATAAACATAGTTATTGATACTGAATTATAAATTTAAAACATTCAAAACACAGCGGAAACATTCATCATTCAGGTATATGACATCGGAAGTCTTAGCATTTAATAACGTAAACATTGTCTTAACATAAATTAAAGTGGGATATCAGTCTCATGCCGGGTAGCCTTCAAGCCTTCGCAAGTCCTTTCTTCTTTATACCTGAAGTGCATACTAAAAGTCAGCTAACTCTAATGAGTTCTAGTTTAAAGCAAATAGGTATAAACATCATTTCTTTAATAAGTATTTATATATAAATGTATGTATAAATACATATTTAGCACATTCTTTGCTTTCCTTTATCGTTCATATGCGAGTACATTAAATATGCATACACCTTTACTTTCATTAAACATTCATTGGTCATACACATAAGAGTGATCAACCCGTCTTTTACTACGTATATCACAAAAACATACGTCATTGAGCTACCGTCGTAACCCTTTTACTTAACCGTCCGGCCCTAGAAACCGTCCGTCATATCATAAAACCGTCCGGCAAACCTTCGGCCATCCGTCTAAACCGTCCTACCGTCATAGTCCATCATATTCGCCCGTCTGCCCTAAGGCATCCGTTTCCCACTTGAACTAACTATACAGTCGTGCATCGATTGAGGGATTTTCTCCACCGTAGTGGCTATTCTTTAGTCTACCTTTCTAGACTTTCATTTCTGGCTGCATAATAGTCAAGTGGTTGTCCGTCTACCGTAGTAGCCGTTAGCTTTGTTTCCGTCCATAACGTTCATTCATACTTAGCAAGCAATATATACATGGATATAAAGCAAGATTTCATTCTTATATGTTATGTCATTCTTTCATTTCATAGCTTCATACATACTTGTCATTTATTGTATTCACAATGCATCGTCACATAACACATAAGTCTACATATAGTATTCATATCTTTTATTCAATTCGTGTATACACTTCAGTCCCAAAACATTTAAAATGATTTGCACGTAACATATAGGGGGCACATAGAACTCACCTGATGAACAGTTCCCGTAGGATACTTAGGGGCTCATGGGTTAAGCGGTTGATAATGGATCTATCAAGGGTCACGAATGTAACAAGGTTATAACCTACATGTTACATCTGAAATATACTTGTCCGAAATCTTCTTCGACCGAAAACTATATAGTTGGAAAACCTTTTCGTACATGTTTTCTCAGGTCGCTAAGGCACAGGTTGCACAACTAAGACATGCATGGAGTCCTACTATCATTTCACTCATAAGCAAATCGTTAAAGCAATTCACTTAATTTTATTAAACTAAACTTTAGCGCGTTGTTTTGCGCATTTACTTTCTTGTTTAAACGCTTCCGCATTAATTCTGAACTTTTATGTTATGACATTTCAAGTCCCATATAGTGTCGTTTGATGTAACTAATGTCTGAGATCCTGGTTTGTCACATCCCAAACGGTAAAACTCCGTTAGTAGAATTTGGGGGTGTGACAATATGCCAGATAGGGCATTTTGCAATTCCAATGTCTGAGATCCTGCTTCGCAACCGCGCCTCATATAACTTTCAGCCTTGATCATCGAGATGACGTTCGGCATTTTGCAATTCCAATCACCATGAACCGTAATCGGACTGCCGTCAATGGCTTTGAGATGTATCATCTTTCGCTTACATACGATTTGTGCTTCATTGGCAGCTAGCCAATCCATGTCCAACACTAGATCAAATCCTCCTAAGGTTAGAAGGTACAATCTAGAAGGAAACTTATAGCCCTCTATCTCTATCATGCAATCGTCAGTCATTCGGATGACTACTGAGTTTCTACCAACAACAGTTTCTACGCTAAAGGCCGTTACGAGGTTTGTGATTGTGCAGTTCAGTTTGCGACTAAAATCAATTGATATAAAGCTTTTGCTTGCACCAGATTCAAATAAAATAGCAGCATGTTCATCATTAACTAGGAACGTATCTGACACGACATCAGGGTTTCCTCTGCTTCCTCCTCAGTTAGGGCATAGGCCCGAGTCCTAGCCTTCGGCTGCTCCTTTTCCCTTTCTTTTTCTTTTCCCGAACCAGATTGGTCCGTTTTCCTTCAATCCTTAGTCAGGTGGCAAACAGTCTACATCCTTGGCACTTGATGTCCCTCAGACAGTCTTTGGAGTAGTGCCCTGCCCTCCCACATCTATAGCACAATATGGAGCCAGCTTTGCACTCATCGCGGTGTAGTTTTTCGCACTTCGTGCATGTTTCATACTCATCTGTCCTTGGCTTCTTAACTTCAGTTGCAAATGTTCCCCTTCCATTTCCCTTAGACGAATTTTCCCATTTCCGCTTATTAGCATAATCGTTATCATGGTTGTAAAAATCGCTAAGCGCTAGTCGGGTGGTGGGGTGGGGCCTAGGCCTAGGCGGGATTAATCGGGGCCTAGGCGGGATTAATCGGATTGGAATTTTTATATGTAATTTTCAGTTTTTTATATATATACACACATTTTTATATGTAATTTTCAAAATTATATATACACACACACACATTTTTTAAAGAAGCCGGAAATTACAAGAACTAAACTGAAAATCGTCGGAATTTTGCCTGAAAGTCGCCGGAATCTCGCCGAAACCTGCCGGAATCTCGCCGGAACCCTACCGGAATCTCGCCGGAAAAACGGGAAGTGGCCGATTTTTGGCCGACTAGGTCCGCCTAGGCCCGATTTTGACCCGATTTTTCCGATTAGCGATTTTTAGTCCGATTTGGCCAAAATTAATCCTTGAACCGCCGCCTAGCGACTAATCGGCGCCTAGGCGCGATTTTTACAACACTGATCGTTATAGACGATTCCACTCAAATTCACTACCGACTTGAAGGTCGAGGGTAGGTTGGCTTTAACGTGAACATGGACCTTTTGAGTCAGGCCCTTGACGTAGTACTTAATCAATCGTTCTTCAGTCTCTACCAAATGGGGGTACCAGTTAAGCTAGCTTATTGAATCTGGAAGTGTACTGACGGTGAGTCTTGTTGCCAGCTTTGAAGTTCAGAAATTCATTCTCCACCCGATCTATCTCGTTCTGGGGACAGAACTTTTGGATTATCAGCTTTTTCAGATCTTCCCAAGTCATCCTTTTGAGATCGTTTGGCGACTTACTCCTTTGAATGTTCCTCCACCAACTCAGTGCTTCGTTGGTGAAAGAGTCAGCCACATACTTAACCGCCTAGTCAGGTCGACACTCGCTTATGTTGATTACTCCGTTCATCCTCTCAATCCATTCAAACGTAGCCACCGAATCCTTATTCCCGTCAAACTTAGGTGGGTCACCGTCCTTGAAAACCTTTGTAGGTACACCCACGGGTGTTCAGTCCCTCAGTCACCTCATCCCCATCGCTATCATACACTTTCTCCTTTTTGTTCTTTTCCTCCTCCTCCTTGCTCTTCTTTAGTGCCTCAGATAACAGATCAAGAAGTACGTCATTCAGAGTTAGCACAACCTCACGGGCAATAGCATCCCTAACTTCAGGTTCCAATCGTAGAGATCCTTCGTTGTCTTCACCCGATGGAGTCACATTAGTTTCATGCACACTCTCAGTACGCTCTTCGTGCATGCTTTCCTCATCATTACATCTTCGGTTCAATGGTGGTCTACCGACTCGGCCAGTGCGACCGCCTCGGCGTTCAGTTCCTCCTCTACGAGCTATAGTTTTCTAGATTTCCTGATAAGTAAAAGGGTATACATCAATGTCATTCCTTCAGGTCATAGTTTAGAACAGAACGAGCAAGGTAAATTCTTAATTAAAGTGACCGTTTTATGATTAATAATTTGCTTTGCTTTTCGGATTCGAAACTCTTCACATCAGTAGTGACAATGACATCTAAGCGTTCTAAGTTAAGGAATCTATCCCTAACTACAGGCATTAACTTTATTACTTACTTACTGTACTGGCATCGGCGTTGGCTACCCAGACTGACATCCGTGCGTTGGTCCCATTATCAGCTTGAGTCCAGACATTTAGGGATGTCTGATTCTCTCAAACTATTGCTCTGATACCAACTTGTAAGGCCCCTTTCCCGGGTGACCGCACTTGTTGGATTTACTCATAAACATAGTCATCGATACTGAATTATAAATTTAAAACATTCAAACACACAACGGAAACATTCATCATACAAGTACATGACATCGGATTTACTCTTAGCATTTAATAACGTAAACATTGTCTTAACATAAATTAAAGTGGGATGTCAGTCTCATGCCGGATAGCCTTCAAGCTGTAACATCCGTGACTTTTACGTATACTAATTATTAAAAAAACATTTATGACATGTCATTTCAACCTCGTTATAATATAACTTGTACTATACATCGTGCCATATTAATTTTCAAACGTATAATGACTTGGAGTTCAGAGATTTTTAAAACTTTTATATATATATTTTATTAAATTAAATGATTTGGTTATAAACTTTAGATTTTATAAAATGAGGTTTTAATTCCTAAAAAGATAAATAATTGTATATATAAATAAGTTTTAAGTTATGATTTATAAATAAAATAACTAAATGGATTTTACACAATGGATTGCCCTTTGAACCTCCCTCAATAACACTTGAACCCCCTCTATAAGTGAATGAACCTCTTGTGAACCCCTCCTTCATGCATTTGACCCCTGGAAACAGATTTAACCTCAATTTTGACTTGTAAAAGTCAAAACCCACAAACAACACCCCTTAATTCCTTTTAATCCGAGATCAAACTCAAATTTTTTTTTTGAATCCTAAACTTTCGTGATTGAGGAATAACTCTGAATCTAGCTCCAATTTGAAAGACTTGGACCAAAATCAAAGGTTTTGAAAACCATTTAGGAGAGTCACGCAAATTGCCGATTTGGTGCTTAATCCCGCAAATCAAGCCCGCAAATCTCGTCCCTTAATAGCTGTAAACGCGTATTTTACCGTCCTATATATATACCCCTAATCCATTACACACAAGATCACCCCAAACCCGTCTTCCACTCCCCTCTCTGTCGCGATTCAGCAGGGTGAAACAGCCCCCGGATTTACGACGATTCGAGCCCGAATTCAGGTAAATATCGTGCCCTTTACTCGATTCTAACCCTCTATTTCAAAAGCCCCTTGACTTGTTAACGATTGGATGGAGATTTGGGAGTTAGGGTTTCAACTTCTTGGGTTAGGGAAGAAGATGAGGCTGGGAGTAATGTTTTTATAATTGTTTTTCAAGTCCATATCAAGGCATAAGCCCTAGATCAATTTGTTAAAACACCACACTTGCACAGCCAAGGTCGCAAGTTCAAGACCTGTGGTTGGCATTCTTTTCTTTCTTTCTATTTTTTTACTAATTCACACACACATTGTTATATATTTACATTAATGATGTTTTCTAAATAAATGAAATTTAATTAATCCAGATTTATTTTCTAAGAAATTCTATTTTCAAAGTTGTACCTTTTGTTCATTTTAAGTATTTTCTTGGAAAATAAATAATTCAATAAGAGAATTGTATATAAAAGCAAAAGGAATATATATGTTTTTGGTTTAAGGAAAAAGATAAGTAAACATTTATAAATAATTAAATTAATAATATAGGGTTCCATTTAAATCTTTTTTTTAACATCATTAATTTAAATAATGTATATATCTTCTTTTTTTGAGAAATTCTTAGAATGTCGTCTAAATAAAACTAAAACGTTTTAAACTTTTACCTAAACATTTTATCTATAAAGACCCGATCCTAATCCTTAGGATCGGTAGTTTTTTTTTTACATTCAAATATTATCTTAAAACGTGATTATTACTTATTAATAAATCACTTTGATCTTTAATGACTCTATCCTAATATTAGATTTTTCGAATAATAATATTTTAAAAAGTGATGATTATTTTAATAACGCGATTTTAACCGCTGATAATATAAATATTACATTAATGTATTTATTATATTTAACAAATTTGTAATTTATATTTAACACCTAAATCTCTCTTATAAATAAAAATTATAAAACGTTATTTCATGTAATTCCATTTATATATTTTCACTTTAGTTATCGTTAAAATTCGAATCTTAATATTCTCTCATTCGTTCGTTCCAAATTCTAAAGTCCCAAATCATTTTGTCTCTATTCCTTTTAATCGTCTCAAATTATTAAATTACCTATCTTATTTATTTAGGGAATCGTTAAACCGTTTCACCCGCCCGTCCGATCTAATTCAAGCTTAAGACTCAATATCAAGGTGAGAACATAGCCCTCTTTTCTTTTACTTTTCGGGTGAAACATGTGTATCTATAACTTGATAACTCAACTATTTTATTTAAACAAATTCTTAAACAAGTAATTTCAATTATGTGCTTGATATTTGAACACTAAATGATAACGTTGCAATCATTAACTTGTTTACAAGCCTAAGGTAGTACTAGTATGGCCATATAAGGGAAACCGATATAACAACGGCACAATCTTTGGGATTGTGAATGCAATAACATTTCAATGGCACAATCTTTGGGATTGTGGAGGCAATAACATTTCAACAGCACAATCTTTGAGATTGTGGATGCAATAACATTCCAACGGCATAATCTTTAGGATTGTGGATGCAATAACATTTCAACGGCACAATCTTTGGGATTATGGATGCATATAACATTAAGGGTTGATTACAATAAATTTGGTGTTGATATACTTGCACACTTGTTTGAACTTGTACTGAATTTGTTTTATATCTTTTATGACAATTTACGTTTGTAACTTATTAAACCTATGTCTCTCACCAACTTATTGTTGACCCATTTTCTTTACATGTTTCAGGAAATAAGTAGTTGATGACAAAGGATCACATAGGAGAGCTATTGGACTTAGTAAATAAATTGAACAATATTTTCTTTTGTTGTTTATTGGTTGAATTGAAACAAGTGTTGAATTTAATTTATGAAATTAATAATTTATGTGATGCCTTAGTTTCAAACTTTATACCTTGTGCTATGAATTAAACGTGTGACACCTCGAGTTTCCGCCTTGGCAGGGTGTGACACAAGCGTTCGCACGTCCTTTATTCTTTATACCTGAAGTGCATACTAAAACTCAGCTAACGCTGGTGAGTTCTAGTTTAAAGCAAATAGGTATAAACATCATTTCTTTTATAAGTATTTATATATAAATGTATGTATAAATACATATTTAGCACATTCTTTGCATTCCTTTATCGTTCATATGCGAGTACATTAAATATGTATACACCTTTACTTTCGTTAAACATTCATTGGTCATACATATAAGGGTGATCAACCCGTCTTTTACTACGTGTATCACAAAGACATACGCCATTGAGCTACCGTCGTAACCCTTTTACTTAATCGTCTGGCCCTAGAAACCGTCCGTCATATCATAAAACCGTCCAGCAAACCTTCGGCCGTCCGTCTAAACCGTCCTACCGTCGTAGTCCGTCATATTCGCCCATCTGCCCTAAGGCATCCGTTTCCCACTTGAACTAACTATACAGTCGTGCATCGATTGAGGGACTTACTCCACCGTAGTGCCCATTCTTTAGTCTACCTTTCTAGACTTTCATTTCTGGCTGCATAATAGTCAAGTGGTCCTCCGTCTACCGTAGTAGCCGTTAGCTTCGTTTCCGTCCATAACGTTCATTCATACTTAGCAAGCAATATATACATGGATATAAAGCAAGATTTCATTCTTATATGTTATGTCATTCTTTCATTTCATAGCTTCATACATACTTGTCATTTATTGTATTCACAATGCATCGTCACATAACACATAAGTCTACATATAGTATTCATATCTTTTATTCAATTCGTGTATACACTTCAGCCCCAAAACATTTAAAATGATTTGCACGTAACATATAGGGGGCACATAGAACTCACCTGATGAGCAGTTACCGTAGGATACTTAGGGGCTCCTGAGTTAAGCGGGTGCTAATGGATCTGTCAAGGGTCACGAATGGAACAAGGTTATAACCTGCATGTTTCATCTGAAATCTACTTGTCCGAAATCTTCTTCGACCGAAATCTTTCTCGGTCGAAATCTCTTTTCGACCGAAAACTATATAGTTGGAAAACATCTTTTATTAGTTAATTATTTCGTTCGAAATCTTTTGTCCGAGAACTATTTCGTTCGAGATCTTTTGTCCGAAATCATGCCGTTCGAAAATACTTTTCGGACCATTCATCCGACTTTTTAGACGATTCATCCGATCAAGATCTCCTTCTTCGTTTTTGATCCAATCTTCAATCTTTTTACGTCCAAAACTTGTATCTAGCTTCCATGAAGCTAGATACATACTTTTTATGCGGTTTCATACGTAAAAATCTCATCTTTATGTGAAAACCCCATATAAACCCTTAAACCCCATTTCTTAACTAAAACTTAGATTCGAGCCAAAAGGTTACCTGTTTTCGTCTCCTTTTCGTTGCTAGATGCTGCTGGAATGTGAAGTGATGATTCCCAAGCTTTTGAGCCGTTTCCTTTGCTTTCTCTCTCTAGACCTGGTTCTCTCTCTCTCTACAACCTTGCGAAAATGGTGGGAGTGAGGGAAGGCTGTGGTGTTGTAGCTGACTTTGAGGCTTCCCTCCTTTGCTCGCGGCCCATGGGCTAAGCCCACACGTTTTCTTTCCCCTTGCTTTATTTTTCTCGAATGCTATCTCGTTTATTCGGGTTTATTTAATTTAGGGATGTTACAAAAAGTCGTATGTTGCTCTTCTCAGAGACCAGAGATGTTAATATTTTTGATATTGTTAAATAATTAATGATCATATTTGTTTCTTCCTAGTCTATTTCTTAGTTTGTTACCGCCTCCGCACCTATTATTCTCCACGATTAAAGTTTTTTAGGATACCCCAAAATTGTCACTTTGAATTCCACTTTTGCCGTTTGACCTCTGGCAAACGTATGATTACCGCCAAGAGTCACCGGAACACCAACATTAACAACCTCCTCTTTGTGAAAAACTTCATCAAATCACCTGAAGAGACCTTTGCATACTCTAGCACTTTAAACTTTGTAGCACGATCACAACGTATAAAGTATGATTTTAATTCAAATAGAAAACAAATAATATAAAACTGGAATTGAAATTCAAATAAATAACAGAAGATATTATCACGATTTCCTATCTCCTCCAAAGAAATTGCTTTTTCCAACCAACTCGAACGGCTCACAATTAGGCGCAGGTTCGGGTCTGGTTAGAACTCGATGCTCCAACGTCAAATAGTTTCTGGAAATAAAAGTTACAAAATCCATAATAATTTATGTAAATTAAAATATCAAATAATATATAAAATATGTTTATACAATCATAATCCAACCAGCTTGAAGCAGGTAGGTGGAGTATGTATTGGTACCCGAAATGCGCTCGGTGTCAACATATGTCTCGTGAAGTAATTAGAAATATTTATCTTATGGTTTACCAAAACATAAGAGGATTATCTCATTTATAAAACTTTTGGCATTATGTGTCACACCCTCGAATTCCACCTGTGAGGTTTTACCGTGAGGCGCGTGACACACCAGGATCTCAGTCATTAGTTAGACGGAACGACTCTATATGAATTTAAATAAAATACCGTTGTTGCTCATAGTCACGAGATAACAATCATTAAGTTTGAAAATGTTGCGGAAGCGTAAATAAAATATAATTCAAGTAAAATCAAATGTGTAAAACACCGCCCCCCAAACTGAAGTAAATAAGACGAGTAAATAAGTTTTAAAACTGTTTATGAAAACCATGCACCGCCATGCATCCTAATCCTGAGTGTACCTTAGCGACCTGAGAAAGACATGTTAAAAATGTCAACACAATGGTTGGTGAGTTCACAGAGTTGTAAGTAAATAAGAGTTCGATGTTTGCTAGATAATGTAATTAATGTATACCGATAGATAGCTAGTCTATGTCATGCTACTACAAGTGTTTCGAAACCGAAGCTGACTGTTTGTGTTTGTTTGCCTTCCGCCATGTCTACCGAACAATGGCAAATGTCTAGGTCAATATCACACCCGTTCGACCACCAGTCAAGTTAGCGCGACTAACTCGGGTGGGGCTTGTCAAAGTCCAGTAGTACTACTCAAGATTACCTCGCTATGTTCCAATACTAACGGTTCGAGAATGTAAGGACTTATGTGGTATGTTTGCACTTTAGTAAGCAAGCGATAATACGATAACACAAGATCAAAATGTTTGTGAGCATGCTTTCTCCCCCCAAAAAAAAGAAGCAAGTAAAAGAGAGGGGCCGTGAAACTCACCCTATTTCTTCTTAGCCACGTCATCCTATTAAGCCGACGCGTCCTATAACACACATGTTCACTCGGACTTTTATCTACCCATATCCATTAGGGAACTCCAGTATAGCCCCATCCATTGGGCCTCGTTAATGAAGTCAAGTGTAGGAACCAACATGGCAAGGCCCAACAAGAAGACCCATGAAGAAGAAGGCCCCGAAACCATCATTCGTTGCCACGAGCAAGTGCAAGGAAGAAGCTAATAAGCCCACTTACCATTCAAGGAAACGAAGCTTACTCAAGAGGATGAAACTCACTCTTGGGCCTTAAAGCCCAATCCATGAATGTTCTCATCATAACCATGGGCCCAAGTAAAAGGTGTTAGTAGTATATGATGGATGGAAGAATGGGTGTAGGCCCATGAAAGGTTCTGTCTACGGAAAGACTTGGTACTTAAGTGTGTCCTTCGTGACCCACCTCTCTTTCCTGGGAATCCTTTTGTGGCTACATTGCTTATAGGTCAAGTATACCACTAGCATATTATTATGAGAACTCAGTGTTATTACTAGTCAATTTTAAATTTCATGAAAGCAATTGTACTTAACACTAAGCGTTATATAAGCTAGTGTTTATTTTATTTTGATTCTACTTTCTTTTTTATGACTTTAATGCAAGTGAATTCCTTATTTTATGAACAATGTCACTTCTCTAACTCAATTCATGATCTTTGTCTTCATAGAATGCCTCCTCGTCATGATCCAAATACTCCACCAACTCCGGAACCAATGAGACCGCTTTGACTACTCCGACTATGGATACCACTGCTGTAGCCACACTCCTAACTCAACAACTTGCTGATGTGTTACCTGATATGGTCACTCAACTCACAAGCACTATGAAAGAGACCGGTGGAAACACCTGTACGTACAAGCACTTCAACTCGTGAAACCCTCTAAAGTACAATGAATCTGAGGGTGCCACCGGTTTGTGTCAGTGGTTTGAAAGCATGGAGTCAACCCTAGTAATGAGTGAATGCCCCGATGACCTGAAAGTGAAGTATGCTTCAAGTGCCTTCCAAAAAAGGACACTTACTTGGTGGAACGACGAGAAGCGAACTCGGGGATTGACCGTAGCCTTGGCCTTGACATGGGATCAACTTAAGGAGCTCATGATTGAGGAATTCTGCCCAAAGAATGAAATGAAAAAGCATGAATTGGAAATGTGGGATCTTGTTCAGGATAGCGGTGAAAACGAAGGATACAACAACCGTTTTCATGAATTAAGCACCTTGATCCCCCACATGGTCACCCCGTTGAGCCGTCAAATTGACCGTTACATTGGGGGCCTACCTCACCAAGTTAGGGGTACCATTATGGGCAGCAACCCTGCTACTCTCGAGGCTGCCATTCGTCTAGCTGCCTTCCTCGTGGACGATCTTGTTAAAGAAGGCATCCTACACCGTAAAGGTGGAAAGAAAGCTCGGGTGGAAGAGACTACTGAATGCCAGTTCAAGAAGCAAAAGGTAGTGGGAAATTTTGCCGTGGTAACCCCTGCTGCTCCAATTACCCAAGTGGCACCTACTCGAACCCAAGTCTCCACGAAGAAACCTTATAGCGGGACATCCCCGTTATGTGCTAAATGCTAACATCATCATCATGCTACCTACCCTTGCCACATATGTACTAAATGTGGTAGAGGGGGTCACCTGGAGGATACTTGTCGTGTGACTTGCGCTACTTCTACCATAACTCCCGCCATTACAAATAGTAGAGCTTGCTATGCGAGCGGCGCCACCGATCACCTCAGAAACCATTGCCCCAAGCTGAACCCTACCAACAATTAAGCTTCTCAAAGTTGACTTTTGTCTTAAGAGCACTTGGAAACCGCCGAGACCCAGTTATCTAGGATAACGCAGACTCCACTAGTTAAGTTTGGGATGATATTCCCTTAACTAGGGGAGGCATATTAACCCTGATTCTTTCATTATGTCTTGTTCACTACTTGGATTTATCCCAATTTTATGTTTATCTACCTTATTCTATGAATTGTTATCTCAACTTATTACTTTAGTGTTAGTTTCATTTTATGAAATGTTATATGTAAATGCCACTACTCACACACCAATTCAACTTTACAAGCATAAATTACTCCTGTCATGTTATCATCAAGGTTACAAAACTTGGTATTTATATTTTATAACAAAACACTACCTAACGTGGCTACTCGAGCAATGACTAAACACCTTCGATATCACTAAGCATAGATAACCATTTACTTTCACCAATCCAAAGGACGTTATAGAAGTATAAGGGAAACTAAGGTGATCATGCAAAGTAAGCAATTATTACGGGTGCACAAGTAATAAAAGTTTGCAGTGCATGCAAATCTTAGTAAACCCTATCTTGTAAACAATAGCCATTATCCCTATGAACATTTGGTTTCAACCCCAAATCTCTAGAGCGTCAATCTCAACTGCGGGATTGAAGATGATCACTAAATCAATAAACCTACTTTAAGTTCAAGTCTCGTTCGTATTCCTCTACAATGAAGCTTAAGTATCATCATCTCTTATCTGATTCAGTAGCCTCCACCAGTTGAATTTCGTCCCTCAACTTGTGGATACTGTAACATCCATGACTTTTTATGTAATAGTTCATTTTGTGCTATAATAATAATAATTGTGACATGGCTTTTCTCGTATTAAAATACGTGTGCACTATGCCATATGAATTATTCGAACGTATATCGTCTCTAAGTTTCGAGATTTTAAACTTTTATTTATATTTTTTTTTCTTTCTTTCTATATATATCATATATATATATATATATATATATATATATATATATACCTATATATTTTAAACTAATTAGTTATGAAACTTTTTTTTTTAGTTTTGAAAAATAAAACTTTATTTTTATAAAAGAATGTAATGGATAATATATAGGTTTTTATTTTAAATTAGATAAATAGAAGCTTTGGACCCTCTAAAGCAAAAAGAACCCTTTCTAACTATTTTGAACCCCTTCCCTTTGAACTTTTTTTTCTTCCTGTTCGAACCCTGGACCCAATCAAATCAACTTTGACTTCGAAAAGTCAAACCGCCTCAATTCCTTTCCAATTCCCCTTAATCTGCGGTCGAACCTTCCTTTTTCTGAATCCTAAGCATTCAAGATTGATTTATAGTCTCGTATCAAGCTCCAATTTGATGGATTTTAGACCAAAATCGAAGATTTTGAAAATCAATTAAGAAATCACGTAAATGGGTATAAGATTTGCGAAATCATTGAAATCAAGCCCATCCCACGATTATCGTTCGTTCCTACAGCTGTTAACGCGCTCCTAAACACCCTATAAATACCCATAACCTACTCCATTCGAAATCACCTCCAAATCAATCTTTTTTTTTCTCTCGGTTTGCAAATCGGCACAAGGGGGAAGGTTTCAAATCCGTGCAAATTACGCAAATTACATGTGATAAACAGGGAAACTTTTATATTTTATTTAAATATAAATTATCCATGTATTATTTTAAGTTATAAGTAATCAAAATTTATATTCTCTTTTAAAAGTATAAATAGTCATTTTTGTTTTAAAAGACATGATCCTACTCGTTAGAGCCGACTAATTTTATTAAAAACAAGACATATAACGAGATCATAAATTTTGGTCATTAGTGTTTTGCATACCAATAATAATACTTAAAAGCGATGATTTTTTTTACCTAATTTTAATCACATTTGACATTGTATTAATAATGTAAATATTGTATTTAGATAATTATTATATTAATGTATTTGCTAATAATACTTATTGTTGACACCTAGTTTTCTTTTATAAAATTTATAAAACATCAAATACACACTCTATTCGTATACTCGATCACCCGTCCATTCCAAAACCCTAAATCCCAAAACCGTTCCATTGTTGTTTCTCCTAAACCGTTCTTCATTATAATGACAAATTTTATTTAACTTAAGGCATCCTTAGTTCTCATTACTAAAAGTTACAAGATTAACCCTCTACTATTCAAGGTGAGATTCATAGCCCCCCTTTTACTTTTTAGTTTTGGGGTGAAACATGTATGCATATGACTTAATAACTCCACTTTATGTCAAAACAAATTTTTAAACAAGTAATTACAACTGTATGCTTGATATTTGAACACTATAACATTATTGCAATCATTAACTTGATTATAAGCCTAATTAAGTACTAGTATGGCCATATAGGGGAAACCGATATAACATTTCAATGGCACAATCTGTGTGATTGTGGATGCAATAATATTTCAACGGCACAATCTTTAGGATTGTGGATGCATATAACATTAAGGGTTGATTGAAATGAATTTGGTGTTGATATGCTTGCACACTTGTTTGAACTTGTATTGAATTTGTTTTATATCTTTTATATCAATTTATCTTTATAACTTATAAAACCCATGTTTCTCACCAACTTTATGTTGACCCATTTTCTTTACATGTTTCAGGAAATAATTAGTTGATGATGAAGGATCACATAAGAAAACTCTTGGACTTAGTTAATAAATTGAATGATAATTTCTCTTGATGTTTGTTTGATTTGAAACAAGTATAAATATTAATTTATGAAATTTAATAATTTATGTGATGCCTTAGTATTTATCTTTATACCTTGTGCTATGAACTATACGTGTGACACCTCGCGTTTCCGCCTTGGCGGGGTGTGACAACCCATCCCTACTGTAACCACCACAACCACGTTCACACATCACATCTATCGTCTTCAATTCTCGTCACTACTATTTTTCTTTTATTCATCCATGCTTTATCCATCTAAAGTTTTATAGTTCGAATCGACTGTTCATGATTTGAAATGTAGGTCTCGAATTAGGTTAGGTCCTGGATAATCACTCTGAATCATGTACTTCTTTTTAGAATAAAGAATTCAATACTACTCTCAAAATCTCGGATAACGAAGAAAGAATCAAGAACATGTATATAGTTTTGGTTATGAAAGCAGTGTACCAAAATAGACTAAAGACTTTCATCTTAGAGGTTGGAAACGAACACAACATTTAGTTGAAATATCACTATGCTTTGTGCAAGAGTATGTTAGTTGATGGTTAAAATAGTTGACACTTAATTCAGTTACTATGAGCAGAAATCTATAAGCGTTAACTTAGTTACTGCTCATGATTGGCTTTTGTGAGCAGTAATTTTGTTACTACTGATAACCTTGTTGTTGTTGATCGTTTAGTTGCTACTAATTGCATAGTTGTTGCTTATAGCATAGTTCAGTTCTTACTAATGATGGATTTTTTTTTTGATGATAGATCAATTTTATTGATTGATCAATTCTTACTAATGATCAGTTTCTACTGATGAATCAGTTTTGATGTCCTGCACTCGAAATGATCCAAGGGTGCCGCCCCCTTGAATCGTCGATGTTCTTCAGTCTCGGAAATCGAATCAGTCTTAAACGAGCATGTACTTTGCATCTTCTAATTCGTAGCGATGTTTAAGATTATTTTCCTTTGCCCTTAAGTAAATCCTAATTATCTAAAATGACTTAATGGCCCAAAATTCAATAAAACGAATTGATGTAGTTAATGGTGGTGAATGGTAGTGATAAAAAGTGGCAGGTCTAGGATTTCTCATCAGCCATAGCCAAAAATCGTTCGGTCAAAACGAATCAAAATAATTACACCACTTTAGAAAGATCGCTACCTAAATGTTTTTTTGCATTTAAGCATCTTTAACAACGGTAGCGCAATTGTACACACGAGAAACATTTGCACTAATTCCACATGTATATATCTTACAATAATTCAATATACCTTAAAACTTCATACTCTAGATAACAAACACATGAAAATTTATGAATGGAACACTACTCATGGAAAACTTCAGACAATGTAAGGTTACATATTCAATTCCCCGTTTTAATAAGAACAATATTATTGATTTTGACACGTAATTTGTTCTATACACTTAGTAGAATTATGTTAAGCAATCAACAAGTCTAGGTTTAAAATCGAACAAAGATCATAACGATAATTAGCTAGAACATGGCATCAATTAACTAAACCCTAGACAACTAATCCAAAAACGAACATGAAATAATACGAGACTTACAACACGGAGATCAAGGGGATTACATGGAGTCAACTTCTCTTCGTCGGAAGCCATACAAACAATCATCACATAGGAGACGTGTTGAGAACCCATAATACAAAAACTAAGAAATATGGAAGTCAGAGTAAAGTTGAAGGTGTTATGAAAGTTTCTACCTAGAAAAGATTTCAGTATTAATACATAGTTAATATGGTAATACGA
This sequence comes from Smallanthus sonchifolius, assembly GCA_023525975.1. Lineage (NCBI taxonomy): Eukaryota > Viridiplantae > Streptophyta > Magnoliopsida > Asterales > Asteraceae > Smallanthus > Smallanthus sonchifolius. The sequence goes on from CM042026.1 coordinate 97,079,351, forward strand.
TTTATGTGAGTAATAAAAAAGTTCAAGTGACAAGTTATAGTTAAATGAATTTGGATGTAACGGTAACATGCTAACAACATAAAATATTATCATTTGAAGAAAATATGTTTTCAGAAGTAGTTTCTTAGTAGACACAGAAATTGATAAATATAATAATGTTACAACTTCTTTTTAGAAAATGATTATTGGATTTTAATAATATCACATTTTATCAATTGGCTAATAATAATCCCAACTGAGAACATTCTTACCACCAGTCCCTGCTTTCAAACTATTTTTTTACATTGGACCTCCCGTGATAAAAACTTAACGCCGTTAGATTTTATATGACGTGGACTGATGTGTAGATGTTCGTTGGGTGTTTATGATGCTTAACTATACGTTTTTATGTGTGATTTAGCATGGAACGCGTTTACTTTGCATGTGTTTATGATTTGTAGGTGTTTGGATGCTAAGTACGTGTTTTGGAAGCATTAGAGAGGAAGTAGAGGGTTTGGATCAGAAACTATGCAAAAGATGGAGACTGATGTGGAAGTTCTGGAAGCTGAATCTTGAAACAGACATATCTCGAGCTAGAAAATGAGTCACGAGACCCATAATATATGAATCTTGGGTAGCTCGAGAAGCCGAATCCAAATATTTGGTTAAAAAAAATACACTAGGGGCGTAAGCTTACGCCCTATGAGCGTAAGCTTACGCCGGTAACATTTTCTGAACAGAAGCTTCAGCTCGACGGAGTAAGCTTACGCCCCCCGCGTAAGCTTACGCCGGTTACGTTTCAGACGCGGATTTTTAGTGAAACAGCCGATTTTCAGTGTTTAATTGGGGGTTTCTTCCCCAAATTTGAAATCATCTTTTTGACATTGGTTCTTGGGGCGATTTGGGAGTTCTTGGAGGCTAAGGAACACGATTCTAACATCCAATTGAAGATTGATACTCGAAAGATTGAAAGATTGAAGATGAATTCCACAACCATGAGCGGCTAATCCACCGGTAATCATTCCCGGGTGGATTGTTTGTAAGTTGTTAGGGTTTTATCATGTGCTAGCTTTGAGAAACAATTCTTGTAATCGTTTGGTTTGAAATACTTGAATCTTTGTGTTTAGTATGGTTATGAACTCACGGGAGTCGATAAATTCTTGCACCATTGACCCCGTTAGATGATAATTGCTATGAACTTTGATTTGTGTTGAATCTATTGATTAATCTAATTCTATATTGCATACATTTGTCTCGATTTCATTCGTGAATATTGTCTTACACTATTTGCCGATGATGTATGAATGTTGATGTTCTTGGTTAGATTTGGTCAATTTGATTTAGATAACCATTCTATTTTTGTGTTACGCGTGGTGTTTGTTTGTGTGTGCAGGTGACAGAATAGTGCATGCGTACACGTTTATCCGGGAGGACTTCACCGCTTGTTCATGTATTATAGAATTTCAAGCATGTTGATCTCACCATGAATATAGACTTTAGTGAATGCTTTCATTGTAGGAGCACATCTCATCGGAACAATGATTATCCATATTTTCTAAAATTATGTGGGAAAGTCTGGTGGCGTCGAATCCCTTATCAATATGAAGATTGGGAGAAGCGTCGAGTACAATATTGTTTATCTCGAGTCGATCGAGAGTTGGTGCAACTTCATCATTCGAAGCAATATCGCTTAGAGTTGTTAAGTTACAAATATGATCTTTTATGCACGGGAAGGCGAAGGGGAGAGCGAGGCCTTTCAGTTAACGAACATTCTAAGGCAAAACAACTGTGGATGTCTTCACAAATTGGAGATGCGGTTGTGGAAAATAATACCACACCAATGCCTTCAATTACTGAAGAATTAACGAGTGCACTAGTCGTGGATGATGACAATGATGATGATAAGGAAGAAGAGGTTGTGGATCTTTCAGAACATATAATTGAATGTTTAGACTCGGTCAATGACATAGCACCTCATGAGAAATCTGAGATATTGATGGTTCATTCTGACCCTCCTCCCGTATTAATTACTCCAGCCAATAAAGTTGGGGATGAGGGTCCGAGGATAAAGATTAGGAAGGTGGGATTACAAGACATTGGACAGTCTAGTCGGAAGCAAGCCCGCATCGATTTAGCCGACATGTCGATCACAATAAGGCAGGATTGGACACGACACGTCAACTACCGGGCATACATTAGAAATTCGGTGGGAAAATGTGGAGTTAGATTTTCGGACATTGCATCCATTTACATGCAGGTTTTGAGAAAACGAGTTTGGAGGGAACACATAAGATATCGGGCTTTTGTTGGCAATGTGGTCGGTAAGTGTTCATTGCGACCATCATGAGAGACACATGAGGTAATGTCGGGCTGAGGACAATAAACTTAGCGCTAACCGGGAGGCAACCCGGCTTGTGATTGTCTTTATTTTGTCTTTGTTTTGTTTTGTGTTGTGTGTTTTAGTTTCGTCACCATAGCAACACTCAAGTGTGGGGAAGACTCATGGAAGACTTACGAGTCCATTTTTGGTGGTGGTTCAGGCACTCTATGATCGCCTCTAATCAGGTCCACGTACTCTTTCTCATATTTATGTTACTTTGATTGAACTATATTATTTTAGTTTGTTTTTGTGTGTTTTGGTGTGTTTTTGTTTGAAACTTGGTTGATTGTGGTTGGGTTGGTGCTTATGGTTATGGTAATCTTTGAGTTGGATATTTGGAGATATTGGGTATTGGATATTTTTGCACCCACAAACCACACTTTTATATTTTATAACTATTTACATTGAGACAATGTAAGGTTCAAGTGTGGGGATGTGAGAAATCAATAAAACCATGCAAATTTTTGAATAATTGTTTTACAAAGTGTTTGGTAGAGGTCTTTGGTCATGGTTAATTCATTAAGTTACTTGATTAAGTTTTTCCAACAAATAAAAAAAAAATTTGGAAATGTTGGATTTGGGAGTAACAAAATTGAAGGTGACGGTTTGCATGCACATGTCGGTAACCTATTTTCCACCATGTTGTGAGATTTTGAGCTAAATTGATATATATATTCTCTTACTTGAGTGTTTAGCCACTTTGTTTCACATTTTAGAAGTTGCATATTATTGATACATGTTGAGACCTTGAACCAATTAATTGCACAAAAATGATAAAGGCATTAGAAGAAACCTTTTTATTTTTAGCCATTTTATACCCTTACTCGTTAATATCCACTAGATGTCCACTATGAACCTATACATTTTCTGTTGACAAAACCCATAACATTAGCTCATTCACCTTTTTAGCCTTTTCTTTTTAAACCCGTGAGTTGGAATTCAATTAACTTAGATTATTGAAGTTGCGGTTGCAATTGCATAAAAAAAAATAAAAAGAAAAAAAATTCAATGAAAAAGAAATACAAAAATTGTATTGGGTCAACATGTGCCCAAAGGTTTTGATTATTAGTATGAATTATAATAAAAGATGTTATTGGGTCAATTTAACCCAAGTTTCATTTGATAGTTTGAAGAAATAAGAATTTTAGTGTTGATGGGTCATTTATACCCATAGTAGAGATTTGAAAGTTTTAGGATTGATTTGTAGTTTCATTAGTTGAATTCCACTCACCTTTAGCCACTTTAAAAATCCTTATCCATACCCGTAACCCTAGCCTACATTACAACCCTTAATAGACCTTTTGATTTGTGCATGTTAGTTGTGTTAGTAGGAGGAGATGTGATCAATATGCAAGCTTATGATAATGTGGTTCATTGTTTGGGTTTGAGTGAAAAATACTAGCACATCATCGCTAGTCCAGATATGAAACCGAGGGGAGTGATTGATTGTGAGGGGTCTGTGCATGCAAAGCCATAACTAGAAATGAGTTAAGCGCGTTCCAATATTTCCTTTTGTTTAAAAATTCATCGATGGTTTGTTGGATTGTAAATCTGTTGAGAGTATAATTCTTATGAATTTTGCATGACCTTGGACCTTAGCTTATGTTTAGTTAAAACAATTGTTTGAGATTTTGAAATGTGGATTTGAAGCAAAAGACTTTGCTTGAGGGCAAGCAAAACTCAAGTGTGGGGATGTGATGTGTAGGTGTTCGTTGGGTGTTTATGATGCTTAACTATACGTTTTTATGTGTGATTTAGCATGGAACGCGTTTACTTTGCATGTGTTTATGATTTGTAGGTGTTTGGATGCTAAGTACGTGTTTTGGAAGCATTAGAGAGGAAGTAGATGGTTTGGATCGGAAACTATGTAAAAGATGGAGGCTGATGTGGAAGTTCTGGAAGCTGAATCTTGAAACAGACATATCTCGAGCTAGAAAATGAGTCACGAGACCCATAATATATGAATCTTAGGTAGCTCGAGAAGCCGAATCCAAATATTTGGTTAAAAAAAATACACTAGGGGCGTAAGCTTACGCCCTAGGAGCGTAAGCTTACGTCGGTAACATTTTCTGAACAGAAGCTTCAGCTCGACGGAGTAAGCTTACGCCCCCCGCGTAAGCTTACGCTGGTTACGTTTCAGACGCGGATTTTTAGTGAAACAGCCGATTTTCAGTGTTTAATTGGGGGTTTCTTCCCCAAATTTGAAATCATCTTTTTGACATTGGTTCTTGGGGCGATTTGGGAGTTCTTGGAGGCTAAGGAACACGATTCTAACATCCAATTGAAGATTGATACTCGAAAGATTGAAAGATTGAAGATGAATTCCACAACCATGAGCGGCTAATCCACCGGTAATCATTCCCGGGTGGATTGTTTGTAAGTTGTTAGGGTTTTATCATGTGCTAGCTTTGAGAAACAATTCTTGTAATCGTTTGGTTTGAAATACTTGAATCTTTGTGTTTAGTATGGTTATGAACTCACGGGAGTCGATAAATTCTTGCACCATTGACCCCGTTAGATGATAATTGCTATGAACTTTGATTTGTGTTGAATCTATTGATTAATCTAATTCTATATTGCATACATTTGTCTCGATTTCATTCGTGAATATTGTCTTACACTATTTGCCGATGATGTATGAATGTTGATGTTCTTGGTTAGATTTGGTCAATTTGATTTAGATAACCATTTGATTGCTTGAACTCATATGTTGGTGTGATAATCCCTAATTACTTGTGAACTTGAAACCCGGGCGTGAATCCTTTTTAATTATTGTTACAATCTAAATCGTTTGTTTGGTACGTGATTACTATTGATCATAATTGTTACTTGATAATCCTTGTTTGTTGAGTTTGATAAGTTTCACCTAAACCATTGCTTGTGTTTGGTCAGAAAGACCCATTGCAACTTCATAAATCACTTTATCAATTGAAGTTAAGCACCGACCACAAACTCTTCGTGGTTCGACACCCTTCTTACCCTAACTAGTTTAAGGTGATTAGGACACTCTATTTCTTTATCTTTGACCGGTACCTTCGACACCGATCATGGACATCTGCAAACCGCCGAAAAGTCGAGCCAAGCTAGCAGTGGTCTCGTTGTGGGTTTTTAAATTGGCTCCGGTGGTGTTTAACTGGTCAAGAAGATTTACCTAACATCCATAAACATTCAACACTCAACAGCTCAAGAAGATTTACCTAACACCCATAAACAACGCTCTCACACCCTCAAAATCCACCTGCAGAGTTTTACCGCGAGGCGTTCGACAAACCAGGATCTCAGTCATTAGTTACACGGAACGACTCTATATGAATTTAAATAAAATACCGTTGCTGCTCATAGTCACGAGACAACAATCATTAAGTTTGAAAAATGTTGCGGAAGCATAAATAAAATCCAAATGCAAGTATAATCAAATGCGTAAAACACCGCGACCAAACCAAAGTAGATAAGACGAGTAAATAAGTTTTAAAATTGTTTATGAAAACCATGCACCGCCATGCATCCTAATCCTAAGTGTACCTTAGCGATCTGAGAAAGACATGCTAAAAGTGTCAATACAATGGCTGGTGAGTTCATAGAGTTGTAAGTAAAGAAGAGTTCGATGTTTGCTAGACAATGTAATTAATCTATACCAATAGATAGCTAGTCTATGTCATGCTACTACAAGTGTTTCGAAACCGAAGCTGACTGTTTGTGTTTGTTTGCCTTCCGCCATGTCTACGGAACAATGCCAAATGTCTAGGTCAATATTACACCCGTTCGACCTCTAGTCAAGTTAGCGCGACTAACTTGGGTGGGGATTGTCAAAACCCAGTAGTACTACTCAAGATTACATTGCTATGTTCCAATACTAACGGTTCTAGAATGTAAGGACTAATGTGGTATGTTGGCACTTTAGTAAGCAAGCGATGATACAATAATACAAGATCAAAAATGTTTGCGAGCATGCTTTCTCCCCCCAAAAAAAAGAAGTAAGTAAAAAAGGGGGGCCGTGAAACTCACCTTAGTATGCGTGCAGATGAAAGTAAAGTAAAAACAGTTGGAACTCTAACTGGCACCTAAAATCATAGGTCTATAAGTGTGTGTTCGTGTAGGTTGATAAGAACCCTTAGTATCCAAACAATTCCATTGTGTAAGTGTTTAGAAAAGATTTACAAGTTTGACTCAAGTTTGACTCGATAACCCGTTGGTGACATATTGTATGAAATTTGTTTGTTTAGTATAATACTACCATATTATACGCAGATGATCACGTTGTGGCACTTAGAAACAAATCCTATTTGTTCTAGCAAGCAAACACAGTTTCCATAAATAGCAAGTTTCCAAAAATAGCAGGTTCCCAAAAATAGCAAGTTTCTATAAATAGCAGGTTTCTATAAAAAGAAAGTTTCCATAAATAGTTAGTTTCCATAAATAGCATGTATGTTCGGGACTCGTGTTTCCTGAAAACTGTCATCATTAATATGTTCATAAAATCAATCTAGCATGTCCTAGATAGTTATAGCACATAATAATTGCCTAGAACTTAACATGCAAATCATACTTCAATTAAAGTTTCTAAGTATAGTAAGTTATAAATATCATGCGTGATTTCAAATGTCTAACTCGTTACAACATGTTATTATGCCTTAGCTAGCATGGAACTATCATCAAATCACATCATACATGTCTAAATAGCAAGCTACGAACACTTTAGATAATTAAAGTTTCCTCTTTTAGAAAGTTTACAAAACCGAGCTAGGTATTTAAAATACAAATCGTCTAAACATACATAAGTAACGTATAAATATCATTATATCATCCTAATCATGTCTAACATGCAAGATAGAAATCATAAAAAGTTTCCTTATATTGTAACTCACGGTTCTAGAAATCTAGGGTTTCTTAAAATCAACAAAACCGACAAATATCATTATAACATACAACTAGTTATCAAAGTTTGCATCTTTATTACACGGATTCTTGTTTGGACTAGGGTTTATCATTACCATATTTTCGAAAATTATATAAATATACATAAGAAAAATCCTTACTTGATCCAATAGAAACGAAGATCGATACTTAGATTGCTTGAATACTCGAACAATTGCAAAACGGAAAAGATTTTGATGGTGGTTTGGTGGTGAGAGACTAGCGACGGCTCCAAGGGGTTGGGGGGTTGGGATTTTCGCAAATTTTGAGTATAATGGGGCTAGGGTTTTAATCTTTAAATACCAATTCCATGGGCCCCATTATGGACTAAAATTAATTTAGGAGGCCTCTTGGACTAATTTAAATGGGTTTTAAATATTTAATTAAATCTAACTAATTGAAATAGTTTTCTAATAAATATTTTTATAAACTCTCTTTATAAAAATTACAAAAGCAGTAAAAGTCACAATGTTCCGCGTAAACGTACGCGATTTCACGAAATTCTACAATTTACGCATAAAATCACATAACACGTAAAATCACATAACTTATATTAATTATAAATTATTTATTGTTTGAAATATTATTATTTTTTAATTATCACCAACGTTCGGGGATCAACTCGTGCGACTCGGTAATTCTCCGGATTACCGTTATGTGAGTGTTTGTGCGAAACTGACACATCTAACTAATCCTAATTAAATGTAATGCATGAGTGAATGTTTGAGATAACTGAGTTTGTGTTAACGGAGTTAACCTGAATTTGCCAGATGTCACATCATCCCCTTGTTGAAAGAATTTTCGTCCCGAAAATTAATCCAAGTTGTTAGTTGTCTGAAACAAAAAAGTTTGGGTTGTCACATCATCCACTTTTTGAAAGAAATTTCGTCTCGAAATTTAATTAGTACCTTTCGTGTTTGCCATTGATTGCTTGAAAAGCTAAGGATATTTTTTGATCAATTGATCATCGCGTTCCCACGTGAACTCCGGTCCACGATTCGAGTTCCAACGAACTCTAACGATCGGAATTTTGACCTCTTGGTCCATAATTTCAACCGGCTCTTCGATGAAACGTAACTGTTCATCTATTTCCAACTCCTCGAGAGGAACCACAAGTGTTTCATCTGACAGGCATTTCTTTAAGTTGGAGACGTGAAAGACATTGTGTACCCTATTGAGTTCATCTGGTAGGTTTAATTGATACGCAACCGGACCAATCCTCTTCACTATCTCGAATAGTCCAACATAACGCGGGTTTAGCTTGCCCCGTTTTTCAAAACGGATCACACCTTTTCAAGGTGAAACTTTTAATAATACTCTGTCACCCACTTGAAATTATAGCGGTTTTCTGCGTTTGTTTGCATAACTCTTCTGACGGTCACGAGCTGCCGCCATACGATTTTGAATTTGCACAATCCTTTCTAAAGTCTCGTGCACAAGTTCAGGGCCTATAATTTGGCTATCTCCCACTTCAGCCCAACAGAGAGGTGATCGGCATTTCTGTCCATACAGTGCTTCAAACGGTGCTGCCTTAATGCTAGTATGGTAGCTATTGTTATAAGAGAACTCCACGAAGGGCAGGTGAGTCTCCCATCTATTTCCGAAATCGATCACGCAAGCCCGTAGCATGTCCTCTAGGGTTTGAATAGTACGCTCACTCTGGCCATCTGTTTAGGGATGGTACGTTGTGCTCATATCCAGACGCGTACCCAGAGTTTTGTAGGGATTCCCAGAAGCGTGAAGTGAATCGAGCGTCTCTATCTGAAATGATTGAAACTGGCACTCCATGCCGAGAGACTACTTCCTTTAAATAGATGCGGGTTAGCTTCTACATTTTGTCAGTTTCTTTGATAGCAAGGAAGTGAGCGGATTTAGTTAGGCGATCCACTATCACCCAGATGGTGTCGCATCCACTGGGGGTTCGGGGTAATTTAGTAATGAAATCCATGGAAATCTGCTCCCATTTCCACATCGGGATTTCCGGTTGTCAGAGCAATCCAGATGGCTTTTGGTACTCCACTTTGACTTTTGAACAAGTCAAACACTTGCTCACATAAGTGGCTATATCGGCTTTCATGTGCGGCCACCAATACAGGACCTTCAAGTCATAGTACATCTTGTCGAAACCAGGATGAATAGAATATCTAGACTTGTGAGCTTCATTCATAACAAGTTCTCTCAGGTTTCCTTACACTAGGACCCATATTCGCTCCGCGAAATAGTGAATACCATCGGATTTGACTTCAAGTTGTGTTTTCATACCACGAGTGCCTTCTAGAGGTAAGTTATCTTCTTTCAATGCTTCGAGTTGAGCATTACGGATCTGTTCTGGTAAACCCGTATGAATTGTGAGTTGTAACGCTCTAACTCATCGGGATTTGGTTTCTTTTCTGCTGAGGGCATCGGCTACCACGTTAGCTTTGCCCGGGTGATACTTGATGGCACAATCATAGTCGTTCAAGAGTTCGATCCAGCGACGCTGTCGCATGTTCAACTCTTTCTGTTCAAAAATGTGCTAGAGACTCTTGTGATCGGTGTAGATAGTGCATTTGGTACCGTACAAGTAGTGTCTCCAGATTTTCAGCACAAATACCACGGCTCCCAACTCCAAGTCGTGAGTAGTGTAGTTCTTCTCATGAACCTACAATTGTCGGAAAGTGTACTGATGTCGCCCAGACGATCTATAAAATAAATAACAAAACCTAACCTAGACTCCTAAGTAATAAATGGAGTACCTATGACTAAACCGCAGTGACAGGCAAGTGTATCTATCGAGTGTAGCACAGCTTAATGGTAAACCGGATTATCGAACCCTAGAGACACTACGATAACAAAACTAGACTTTTACTTGGACTAAAGATTGATGATTGGGGGGGTTAACTACACTAAAGATTAACTAAAGAATGTAGCAACCTAAAGATCGACTCAACTATCAAAACAAAAGAACTAAGGTGAAATCAGATGATGGGAAGAATACCACCTAGGTCGGAATCCTACTTGTAAAGTGCAACTTCTACCGGTTCTTGAAACTAAGATGGATCTAGGTTTCTAAGGATGACAACTAAAGACTACCTAGTGGATCCCTAATCACTCACAGGGTGTCACCAACTAAGCTACCTAAAGTGTACTAAACTCACCATATGGTTAGATCACCTCTCTGGTATTTCCAACAACGATAAAGTACCCAAAAGACAGATCACCTTTCAGTCTCACTGTCCACGATACATTCAAAGAATGTACGGGGTAATCTCAGGTTAACAACTATGATTCGAAATAGAAACAATCACTAAACACCTAATACTGACTTCCTCTCAGATTGTTAACACTCGGATTCATAATGACGAAAACTAGACAACTAATTATCACCTCTAGGGTATTGAACTAGGACACACACTCAATCTAATCAAGGATTAACCAACACTCCTATGGATTACTACGTCTAGCAAACCACTCAGGTCACATACAATACACAAACAACCTAAACATGCATCTATTAATGAAAGACATTCAATAAGACAACATGAGGAACATTAATCAACCCAAAACCATATTAAAGCATGCATATACATCATAATAATCAAATCAAGATCTTTTACAAAATCATAAAACCATCAAATAGAATCCAAAACCAGTAAAAATCACAACTTTACGCAGTATTCATCATAAACCCAGGCAGTACTAATGTTTTAGCCTAGAATTATACTCAAAACATCCAAAACAGAAGAATTAAACACAATCATGGTTCAAACACAAGAAACAAAGATAAAGGTTCAAGCTTTGGAACCGAAAACGCTAAATCTAATGCACCCGGGATCAAAGATTCGACCTTTGCACTTCAATTCTCTCCTCAAGCCTCAAAATCGCCTTTTTTCTCCTTTTAAACGGCTGGAAATCGATCATTTTAAGAATGGGAGAGTCCTAGACCTTTAATCCTTTAAATTAGGTTAAAAAACACATTCCTGGGGTCTCTCTCCTACCGCGGGGGAGTTCTGGTTGGTCTCTCGTGTACCGCGAGAGATAAAATAGTCGTGCAGGATTTTTGTTCTCTCGCGTACCGTGAGAGATTACTGAATTTTTGTATTCTTCTTCTCGAAATACCCCAAATCGATATATTATGGGCCCCGTAACTAATTTTCTAGCCCGAGATATGCCTCTTTTAAGGTTTGACTCTTTCCCAACTTTTTCTGTTTCTCATCCCGGGTTCTCGTGTGCTCGTTTCCTCACATTTCTTGATCGTTTAAACTCCAATTCTTCCTGAATACCTACAAAACATAGCATAACTAAGTACAAGCTATAAATGACTTGAAACGACTCTACAACTATACGAAAACGCTACGAAATACAAGGGAAATGCATGTGTGCTTTGCAACATATCAAACATCCCCACACTTAACCTTTTTTCGTCCTCGCAAAAGTTTGCAATGGAATTAGAACTGAGATCTAACTTAACAACTCATTAATTAACAATTAGAAAAACATACTCACGCGCTAAAAAGCAAAAATTAGTATTTCTATTCGATTAAACCCAACCACCAACTTTCAAGCCCCCGTAATGTGTTCTAATTCCAATTTATACAGCATATCAATCAATCTATGGGTCTCACACTCAAGAGTTACAGATCCACCTAATCCCATCTCACGGTCATGTTTAGACACGGGTTAAACCATATAGATTTCTCCCACCACGTTAAACTAAGATTCACAGGTTCTAGAAATTAAGATGAAATATGAATGAATGAATGAAATATGAGTATCATTAAGCAAATTAACTTTCGTCTAGAGGCGTTTCAACCAAGTCACTATCCCGGAAGGTAACACAAAGACTAAATCATATCAATAAAGCACATAAGAATCAACCTAGTGGTGTTTCAATCAGACTGGAACCCGACGTGTGACATGTAGGCGAAAATTGGATTTCAATCAAATAAGCTCAAGTATATGGAATATGGATGCGGGCGCCACCAAAACTCGGATTTATTCTCATAAAAAGATAGTGGTGTGCCAGGAAATTTCAAAAACCTCTAAATTTTAACTTAACGTGGTACCTATCACCCTATATTGACAGTTTCAGTATTACCATTACCCTAAGATGAATATCCACAAGATATCATGAATTAATTCAATTATTAATCATATTTAACACAAACAGGCTATTTAAGCTCTACTAGTTGACTGGTCTACCAAAACATCACTAATTAGACGCATTTTCAATTATTTATTCATTTAAACTCAATAACCAGATCTAGTTGTACTATCATTTTCCATTTATTATGCAAAACTTTTGATTTCAAATGACATTTTTTCAAATATTTTTCAATTTTTTTTTGTATTTTTATAAATACACAAACTAAAACTAAACAAACTAAACACTCACATCCCCACACTTGAAAGACACATTGTTCTCAATGTGAAGCAAGAGACAACTAAAAATAAAAATGCAAAAATAAAAATAGGAAGCGACTTAGCTGGTTATCATATATGTAAACAAATGTGCAACTTCGTTCTTCCTTGTGTGCACAATATAGCATTTCTAGCCCGAGATATGCCTCTTTTAAGGTTTGACTCTTTCCCAACTTTTTCCGTTTCTCATCCTGGGTTCTCGTGTGCTCGTTTCCTCATAGTTCTTGATCGTTTAAACTCCATATCTTCCCGAATACCTACCAAACATAGCATAACTAAATACAAGTTATAAATGACTCGAAACGACTCTAAAACTATACGAAAATGCTACGAAATACAAGGGAAATGCATGTGTGCTTTGCAACACATCAAACATCCCCACACTTGAAAGACACATTGTCCTCAATGTGAAGCAAGAGACAACTCCTGCAACTCACTCGGTGCAAGTCTATAAGGTGCTCGAGCAATAGGTGCTGCTCCAGGTGCTAGATCAATTTGAAATTCGACCTGACGATGGGGTGGAAGACCAGGTAAGTCTTCAGGAAAAACTTCTGGAAAGTCACGGACTATGGGGATATCTTCCAGTATTGCGGTATGACCCTTACGCTAACACTTCTACGCCTTCATATAAGATATGATGCCCACAACTGCATCACTCTTCTTGCCTTTGACAGAAATGATCTCTCCGCTAGACAGGGGAATACGAACAATCTTATCTTTACAGACGATCTCAACTTGGTTTTTAGATAACCAATCCATGTCAACAATTATGTCAAAACTGCCAAGTGTAACTGGCATGAGATCGATGTTGATTTTGTGACCAGATAATCCTAACTTACATCCCTTTAGGATATGAGTTGCCTCGATTAACTTACCGTCAGCTATTACTATGGTATATCTGTGCTCTAACGGGGTGGTGGTCATCTCTATCTGTTTACTAAAGTTCTCAGAAATAAAACTCCTATCGGCACCAATATCAAAAAGGACAGAAGCAAAATGATCATTTAAAGGAAACATACCGCTAACAACGTTTTGGTCATTTCTTGCCTCTCCTGTTCCGATCACGAAGGCCCGACCCTTCGCACCATTACCATTATTGTTACTATTTCCACCCTGATTGTTGCCATTACCATTCCCATTGCCAGCTTTCTTCAGTTGAGGGCAGTTTCTTTTGAAGTGCCCCTCTTTACCACACTCAAAACATCCTTTGGGTGCGTCACCGGTTGGTGTCTGTTTATTCTGTAGATCTCCCCTACAATCCTTGGCCGAATGGCCCATTTTTCTACACTGTTGGCAATGGTACTTGTCACATGCCCCATTGTGATGAAAGTTATATTTGTGACACTTTGGGTACTTACCAGCGTATGCACCCTGGTTTTGCTGAGTAGAGCTAGACTGTGAGAGATTTTGAGCAGGTTCGAACTTTCGCTGCTGCTGCTGTTGTGGGGGTGGGTTGGACTGAGAAGATTTGGAGTGTGTACTATCAAACTTATGTTTGTTATCAGCCATCTTAGAAACTGATCTTCTAGGGGGTAGTGTGCCTTGGGTGACTTCCTGATCGGTTAACTTGTGGGCTAACCGGATAGTTTGTTGGACAGTGGTGGGGTTTGAGGATGTCACCATGCTCTGGATTTGAGGGACTAGGACCTCGATCTACATCTCAATCCGCTTGTAAACCAGGGTTACCATCTGAGGGCACAAGGTTGCCAGCTCGTGAGAGTAGGTGGTGTAGGCTTCGATCTCAGATCCTTCCATTTTGAGGTTCTTGAACTCAACCTCAAGTTTTTACACCTCGTCGTGAGGGCAGTACTCCTCTTTCAACATATTTTTGAATTCATCCCATGGCAAAGCATTTGCCATTTCCAAAGTTAGCATTTGTACCTAGGAGTTCCACCAGGTCAAAGCTGGACCCTCTAGTGTGCCAGATGCATATTTCACCTGGTTGTTCTGCGAGCAATTACACATAGCAAAGACCGACTCAGTTTTCTCCATCCAGGGGAGTAAGCCTACTGCTCCCTCAGCTCCACTAAAAGTATGGGGCTTGCAGTCCATGAAGGTCTTGTAAGTGCAGACCTGTTGATTGTTGTGGTGACCTGGATTGGAGACAAAGAGTGTGTTTAGGAATATTGGATTTACCTCCAATCGGGTTGGCTGCTAATAATTCAGCCACACGCTCATTAATCATTGCGGTGAGTTCGGCTGCGGTCAGATTGATGTTACCACGACCGGCTCGCCCACCGTTACGTCCTCCGCGTCTAACACCTCGTCCAGACATGATCTTTACATTCACAAATACACAATCATGAGCAAAAATATATCGCATATCATTGTCATACAAGTATAAGTAAACAAAAGCAATTATAAACCACAACATCTCATATTTTCATAAAAATCCTTGATTAAATAAATTGTAAAGCTACGAAATACATTCAACAAAAACATCAAGATTCAGAAATATCTGTTGGATGGGAACAACCCTACCCATCTAGGTTTAAATAAAAGGAATAACTAAAATGATAGACTGTCAAACGCCACTACCAGCTGAGGTCACATCAGAAACAACATCATCTTCCTCATCCGGCTACTCCTCGGGCTCATCGTCCTGTGCAACTCCTGCAGCGTTGGCAGCCTCGAGCTGCCCCTCCAGCTCCTCGATCCTAGCTCCCGCTGCCTCGAGGTTAAGATGTAGCATGTTCACCTATGCCCGTAACTCATGGAATGCTGTCACCAGGTTATCGTGTACTATATTTGCTCTTCTCTGACTCTTAGTCAGCTTCTCTATCCTCTGATCATCCTGGTCTCACCTGCAGCCTCACGCATATTACCTATCTCTTTGTCCAACCTCGCCACTAGGGCAGCAAAGGCCTGCTCCAGTGGGTACGGCAGAGGTGGTAGAGTCTCCACAGAAGAAGTACCAGCTGCAAGGTGTGGGGGAGGGACCCGCTCTTGACGGACCCAACTCCTAATCCGGTCCGGGTTCCAATCCCAATCTTGCATGTTACCGCTGACACGCACATGGAAAGGCTCGCCATACACTACGGTGTCATCAGTAGGTGTCAATCTCCGCCTCTTAGACTCTGGTGAATGTACTATAGGAACATCGGGTTCCTGAGTGACTAGGGATGTAGGTGACTTAGGTGAAGTAGACATCTCCTGTAACGAAATGTATAAGTGTCATGTATGAGTGTGGGTGTTGTGTAACTAATGCAGTGTGTGTGGTTGTAGTCTAAGTCTACTACTAATGCAAACCTAGTTCACTAGAACCAATGGCTCTGATACCAATCTGTCACACCCTCAAAATCCACCTGCGGGGTTTTACCGTGAGGCCCGTGAGAAACCAGGATCTCAGTCATTAGTTACATGGAACGACTCTATATGAATTTAAATAAAATACCGTTGCTTCTCATAGTCACGTGACAACAATCATTAAGTTTAAAAAATGTTGCGGAAGCGTAAATAAAATCCAAATGCAAGTATAATCAAATGCGCAAAACACCGCGCCCAAACCAAAGTAGATAAGACGAATAAATAATTTTTAAAATTGTTTATGAAAACCATGCACCGCCATGCATCCTAATCCTGAGTGTACCTTAGCAACCGGAGAAGACATTCTAAAAGTGTCAACACAATGGCTGGTGAGTTCACAGAGTTGTAAGTAAATAAGAGTTCGATGTTTGCTAGACAATGTAATTAATGTATAACGATAGATATCTAGTCTATGTCATGTTACTACAAGTGTTTCAAAACCGAAGTTGACTGTTTGTGTTTGTTTGCCTTCTGCCATGTCTCCCGAACAATGGCAAATGTCTAGGTCAATATTACACATGTTCGACCTCCAGTCAAGTTAGCGAGACTAACTCGGGTGGGGCTTGTCAAAACCCAGTAGTACTACTCAAGATTACCTCGCTATGTTCCAATACTAATGGTTCAAGAATGTAAGGACTTATGTGGTATGTTGGCACTTTAGTAAGCAAGCGATGATACAATAATACAAGATCAAAAATGTTTGCGAGCATGCTTTCTCCCCCCAAAAAAAAAGAAGTGAGTAAAAGAGAGGGGCCGTGAAACTCACCTTAGTTTGCGTGCAGATGAAAGCTAAGTAAAAACAGTTGGACCTCTAACTACGACCTAAAATCATAGGTCTATAAGTGTGTGTTCGTGCAGGTTGATAAGAACCCTTAGTATCCAAACAATTCCATTGTTTAAGTGTTTAGAAAAGATTTACAAGTTTGACACGATGACCCGTTGGTGACACATTGTATGAAATTTGTTTGTTTAGTATAATACTACCATATTATACACAGATGATCACGCTATAGCACTTAGCAACAAATCCTATTTGTTCTAGCAAGCAAACAAAGTTTTCAAAAATAGCAGATTTATATAAATAGCAGGTTTCTATAAAAAGAAAGTTTCCATAAATAGTATGTATGTTCGGGACTCGCGTTTCCTGGAAACTATCATCATTAATATGTTCATAAAATCCATCTAACATGTCCTAGATAGTCATAGCACATAATAATTGCCTACAACTTAACATGCAGATCATATTTCAATTAAAGTTTCTAAGTATAGTAAGTTATGAATATCATGCGTGATTTCAAATGTCTAACTCGTTACAACATGTTATTATGACTTAGCTAGCATGGAACTATCATCAAACCACATCATACATGTCTAAATAGCAAGCTTCCTTATATAGTAACTCACGGTTCTAAACATCTAGGGTTTCACAAAATCAACAAAACCGACAACTGTCTTTATAACATACAACTAGTTATCAAAGTTTGCATCTTTATTGCATAGATTCTTGTTTGGCTGAAACATAACCATATTTTCGAAAATTATATAAATATACATAAGAAAAATCCTAACTTGATCCAATAGAAACGAAGATCAATACTTAGATTACTTGAATACTTGAACAATTGCAAAACGGAAAAAATTTTGATGGTGGTTTGGTGGTGAGAGGCTAGCGACGGCTCCAAGGGGTTGGGGGGTTGGGATTTTCGCAAATTTTAAGTATAATGGGGCTAGGGTTTTAATTTTATTTTTAAATACCAATTCCATGGGCCCCATTATGTACTAAAATTAATTTAGGAGGCCTCTTGGAATAATTTAAATGGGTTTTAAACTATTTAATTAAATCTAACTAATTGAAATAGTTTTTTAATAAATATTTTTATAAACTCTCTTTATAAAAATTAGTAAAGCAGTAAAAGTCACAATGTTCCGCGTAAACGTACGCGATTTCACGAAAGTCTACAATTTACGCATAAAATCACATAACACGTAAAAGCACATAATTTATATTAATTATAAATTATTTATTGTTCGAAATATTATTTTTTTAATTATCACCAACGTTCGGGGATCGACTCGTGCGACTCGGTAATTATTCGGATTACCGTTATGTGAGTGTTTGTGCGAAACTGACACATCTAACTAATCCTAATTAAATGTAATGCATGAGTGAATGTTTGAGATAACTGAGTTTGTGTTAACGGAGTTAACCTGAATTTGCCGGATGTCACATCATCCCCTTGTTGAAATAATTTTCGTCCCAAAAATTAATCCAAGTTGTTGGACAATCCGGACTTTTCAGTTAATCCCGTTAACTATTCCGTTAAAAATCCTATAGAAAACTTAACCCCGTTAACTGAAACCAGTTAAAACCCCAGGAGCCATTTCTGTCAGTTTGTATCTCAAACTATAGGGTCTAAAGCTGAA
Source organism: Smallanthus sonchifolius (assembly GCA_023525975.1). Lineage (NCBI taxonomy): Eukaryota > Viridiplantae > Streptophyta > Magnoliopsida > Asterales > Asteraceae > Smallanthus > Smallanthus sonchifolius. Next base: position 97,097,754 of record CM042026.1, read on the forward strand.
ATTAAACACTTCTTGATTTCGGTTGACTTTTGAAAGTCAAACCGTATATCATTGATCAAATTCGAATTTCCATGATAGTTTTTAATCAAAATCGAAACTGAAACCATTCGAATTCAGCCATTATCGGTCTTAACTACCGACTTAATCATCATCAATGCCGAAATTAATCAAGTTAATGAGTTATAACTCATAACCTTCGACGATATGAGTTCATACCAACGAATTCGATCATTTCAATTGTTATTCTCGCAATCAAACTACCTGCACACGAAAGACGATACCCACTATAGCCTCTGCACGCGTGGAATCGATCGGAGAAGCATCCACACTCGCCGGAGAGCAAACCATTCTCGGTCGGCACCTGTCTACTAGTACACCACCGATTCGAGCATCATTCTGGTAACCCTTACATCCTTTAGCTTCATTTTTACATCTAGATCGTAAGCCCTAACCTAATCGGGGCTTACAATATCGAATTGACCACGATCCAGAACCTAGGGTTCATCGCAAACGATTTAATCAAAACCTGATCTAGACACGTTCTTCATGCAATTAAACTATATCATTAGTTTCGAAATCTTCCTTTTAGTAAAAGCCCCATGATTCCAGAACAATATAACATACAAATCGGTCAATTTGATTTGAAGTTCATATTCTAGGGTTTCGTATTTTTAATCTGTAATTAAACGATTCAAAACGTGATGTTTTTGCAATTAATTTTACTTACAGGTTCGTATATACTCGATAAACAAAACCCCTTTACAGATTTAAAGCTTTATTATCAAAATTGTGTGTTTGGGACTTGGATCGATCGCGGCTCACGCAAGAAAGGGGGGTCACGGGATCCCCTGATTAAAACCTTTGTTACTCGGACTGATGTTGCGATAGCCTAGCGGCCGGACTGGTTAAGACAGTGTGCGTATGTGGGAGAGACCCGGGTTCGAGTCCGGGCTCCCACATTTCTTTTTAAACATTTTTCTAAACATATTTAATTAGTAAAAGTCATTCATAATATTATTATATCTTTATATAAATGGATTTTAAACCGGAAAACAACCCGTAGGCTCGGGTTTAATTTATTAATCCATTTTAATATCTTTTCCACTTTTATAAATAATATATTTATGTTATTATCAAATAAAAATAATATATTTATATTATTTTCAAACCGTAACTTCGTATAAAATAATATGTTTATATTATTTTCAACCCGTGACTAATCTTATTAAATAACATATATGTTTATATTATTTCGTATCGTTTTATACCTCGTGTGATGTTTTCAAACCAATTAATAATATAATTGTTATATTATTTACCCACGTTTATATGCTCGATTAAAAATAATATATTTATTTTTTTCCACACAAATGACTATTTAGTTAATCCTTCGAACCTAAAAATAATATATTAAATTATATTATTTTTCCTAACTTTTGTAAACGACTTTAACGTACGAATGTATTTATTTATTTATTATTCGTTATTAACGTACGACACGTAACGCTTTTTCTTTAATGATTTATTTAAGAGATTTATCTAATTCCGTAGACACATTCGTCTACTCTTAATCATTAGAGCGCTTCCTTAGGACGTTTAATCTTTCGTGTCGTCGTCACAATTCCCATCTTGATCCCTAATGATTATGTTGTAATTCTAGGGCATCCGTAAGCCGTGCAGGCTAACACTTGAGGTTCTAAATCTCATACTTGTATGATACTACCTACTACGCAACGCAGGTGAGTTTCACGGCCCCTTTTTACTGTTTTTATTTGGGGGAGAAAACATGTAACAACGTTTTGGTTTATTGAAATTCATATGATATCACTGTTGAGGCTAAGCGTAACACACTATCATGAAAAGTCCTCACACACATCGGACCGTTAATATGGTATGAACGAGGTAATTTTGGTAGTACTACTGGGTTTGACAAACCCCACCCGTGTTAGTCGCGCTAACTCGATTGGAGGTCGAACGGGTGTTATATTGACCTTAACACATTAGTCAGAGTTAATAGACCTGGCTGGAGGCAAACAAACAAACACACTGTCAGTTTCGGTTGCGAGCGCTTTAGCAAAACATGAATATAGGCATGCAACCTATTGATATGCATATTGAATGTACATAATCCGCAAATGTTTTATTTGAAATGATTGAAACCTGTGAACTCACCAACCTAGTGTTGACTCGTTTTCTTAAATGTTTTCTCAGGTTGGCACTCAGGATCACGTTAAGTCATGCATGTGTCTTGGACTCCAATTGAAATAATTATCTACTGAATAATATTTATCTTTTGTTTGTAATTGGACTTGGGCGCGTTGTTTTACGCATTTATTTTCGTTTAACGCTTCCGCATATACACTCTGAACCTTGAACTTTTATGTTATTACATTTCAAGTCCCATATAGTGTCGTTTGAAGTAACTGATGTCTGAGATCCTGGTTAGTCACATCCCAAAACGGTAAAACTCCGTTAGTTGAAATTTGGGGGTGTGACAGATTGGTATCAGAGCCATTGGTTATAGAGAACTAGGACTGCATTCTAGACTATAGCCACACACATTAGTTACTTGGCATAGACACTTACTCCTTATGTTTCAGGAATTATGTCTACACCACCATCTTCACCACCTAACAATCAGAAACGTGACATTCCCGCCATTGCATCACCGGAGCCCAAGAGGCGTAGGCTTGAGCCCATTAATGACACTATTGTGTATGGGGAGCCCATGCATATCCGGAATGGGAGTGACTGGGATTGGTACCCCGGTTTGCTGAGCAAATGGGTTAGGCAAGAACGAGTTCCATCACCATTCTTTGGAGCTTCGTCATCATCAGAACCACGTTTACCATTGCTACCTTGTCACTTGGAACAAGCCTTTGCAGCATTTGTGGCAACTATGGATCGGGAGATCCGGAATATGAGGGACGCAGCAGGAGCGATCACAGGCCTGTTAAGAGGAGAAAAGCAAACGGATCACAGGGTGGATATGATAGTAGCAGAACTGGCAGGCACTGACCGCTTGCATAATGCATTAGTGGATGAGGTAAGAGCATTACAGGCTAGAGTGAATGTACTTGAGGAGGCTGAGGTAGAATCTCAAGAAAGAATTGGAGAGTTAGAGATAGAACTTGCAGCTGCTTTAGAGCCAGCTGAAGTACCCGACTTTGAACCTGAAGATGAGCCCAAGGAAGTAGAGGAGGATGATGCTGAGTCAGTCGTCTCATCCGCCGGCAGTGGAGCTTGATATTCCATTCTATTCTATCTTATTTTATTTTGTCATTTCTTTATGTTTCAAATAAAAACCTAAATGGGTAAGGATGTTCCCATTCCAATAAAATCTTAGTGAACTGTTTGAGTTGAACCATTTATTCCATGGCCTTATGATTTAAGTTAGCCTTGTACTAAAATAATAAACCTGCATGTCTTTACACATCTCCTTCTGTTTGCCTACACTTAAATGATGTTAATATGCGATATAGTTACTCATTTCTTGTGTTTGTGAATATGAAGAATCATGGCCGGACGTGGACGTGGCGGTCGCAACGGTGGTCGTGGAAATATCAACCTGACACCAGCCGAACTGGCCGCGTTGATTAATGACAGTGTTGCTGAAGCCTTAGCAGCACACGTTACAGGTAAACCTATTAACCGTTAATTCTAGACAACCAACTGTACACATTTATTCCACTCTTTCCTAAACCCAACCTACTCTTTCTAATCAAGGGCAAGCGAACAATCCACAGAACAATCAGCATGTCTGTACCTTCAAGACATTTATGGATTGCAAGCCCCACACATTCAGTGGAGCTGAGGGAGCTGTCGGATTACTCCGATGGTTTGAAAAGATTGAATCTGTGTTCTCCATGTGTAACTGCCCTGTAGCCGACCGAGTCAAATTTGCATCGGGAACTCTAGAGGGTCCTGCCCTCACATGGTGGAATGCACAGGTCCAGATGCTAGGTCTGGACATGGCCAATGCATCACCATGGGAAGATTTCAAGATCCTGATGAAGGAAGAGTACTGTCCCAGGGATGAAATTCAGAAACTCGAGGGAGAATTCTGGAATCTGAAAATGGAGGGTTCTGAAATAGAGCTCTACACCACTCGCTCGCATGAATTAGCGGGGATGTGTCCTCACATGGTCACACCACCCTACAAGAGAATTGAAATGTTCATCAGGGATTAGTACCACAAATCCAGAGCATGGTTACTTCATCCAACCCCACTACCATTCAACAAACCATCCGTCTTGCTCACAAACTGACGGACCAAGCCGTTACCCAAGGGACACTACCTCCCAGGAAGTCAGCATCCAAGTCTACTGACAACAACAAGAGGAAGTTTGACAGTAGCAATAACAACATGGGATTTCAGCCGAATCAATCACAGCAACAACAACAGCGTAGGTTTGAACCTACGAAGAACTTCAACCAGTCGACCTCTTCGGGTCAGCATCAAAGTGGTTTTATTGGGAGACACCCCAGGTGTAACAAATGTAATTACCACCACCTCGGTTCTTGTGACAAAAACCGTTGCCAGCGGTGTGGCAAGGTGGGCCATACTGCCAAAGACTGCAGAGGGGAATTACAAGCCAAGCAGCCCTTCCAACAACAGGGTTTTACCAAAGGTTGTTTTGAATGTGGAAAAGAGGGACACTTCCGGAAGGATTGTCCACAATTAAAGAAGGGTGACATCGACAACAACAACAACCACCAAAACAATAATAACAACCAGGGCAATAATGCAGGGAATGGTGCAAAGGGGCGAGCCTTTGTGCTAGGATCCGGAAAAGCTCGTTATGACCACAACGTGGTTACCGGTAAGTTCCTTCTAAACAACTATTTTGCTTCTGTACTATTTGACACTAATACTGATAGGAATTCCATGACTAATAAACTTAGCAACCTACTAAGAAAAACCCCAACTCTGTTAGAAAACAGATACACCATAGAAATAACCAACGGACGAATAATATAAGCAACCCATGATCTTAAGGGTTGTAAACTTTAACAGACTAGTCATAAATTTGACTTTGATCTCATACCGGTCACACTCGGTAGTTTCGACGTGAGTGTCGGAATGGACTGTTTATCTAAGAACCAAGCTGAGATTATCTGTCGCGAAAAAAAAAATCGTTCGCCTTCCTCTTCCTAATGGAGGAACTCTCTCCGTCCAAGGCGAAAGGAGTGGTGCTATTATGGGCATTATACCCTTCATGAATGCACAAATAATAGTCTCACTTATCTCTAGTGGAGTTCTCCTATATAATAGTTACCACACTAGTATCAGGGCAGCACAATTCAAGGCATTGTACGGACGTAAATGCCATCTCTTATCTGTTGGGCTGAAATTGGGGATAGCCAACTTACAAGTCCCGAACTTGTATTCGAAACCTCTGAAAAGATCGTTCAAATCCGAAACCGTATGGCGGCAAATCGTGATCGTTATAAGAGCTACACCGATAAGCGTCGTAAACCGTTAGAATTTCAAATAGGCAACATGTTTCCATTCAAAGTCTCACCTTGAAAAGGTGTAATTCGCTTCGGGAAACGAGGCAAACTGAATGCCCGTTATGTTGGACCATTCAAGATAGTGAAGAGAATTGGCCCAGTAGCGTACCAGCTGGATCAACCTGAAGGACTTAGTGGAGTACACAACGTCTTTCACATCTCAAATTTGAAGAAATGTCTAGCTGACGAATCTCTCGCGGTTCCTTTGGAGGAACTACACATTGACGAACAGTTGCGTTTCATCGAAGAACCTGTCGAAATCATGGATAGGGAAATCAAATCGTTAAAGCGTAGTAAAATCCCTATTGTCAGATTCCGTTGGAATTCGAAACGTGGACCGGAATTCACGTGGGAGCGCGAGGATCAGATGATGCGCAAATATCCTAATCTGTTCAAGCACTCCGCGTCAAATTCTTAAGGTATTATTTAATTTTCGGGACGAAAATTCTTTCAACTAGGGGATGATGTGACACCCCAGAAATTTTTTTATATATTTTAATTTTCGTTTTCAACTAGGGGATGATGTGACAATCCGGACTTTTCAGTTAATCCCGTTAACTATTCCGTTAAAAATCCTATAGAAAACTTAACCCCGTTAACTGAAACCAGTTAAAACCCCAGGAGCCATTTCTGTCAGTTTGTATCTCAAACTATAGGGTCTAAAGCTGAAATTAAACACTTCTTGATTTCGGTTGACTTTTGAAAGTCAAACCGTATATCATTGATCAAATTCGAATTTCCATGATAGTTTTTAATCAAAATCGAAACTGAAACCATTCGAATTCAGCCATTATCGGTCTTAACTACCGACTAAATCATCATCAATGCCGAAATTAATCAAGTTAATGAGTTATAACTCATAACCTTCGACGATATGAGTTCATACCAACAAATTCGATCATTTAAATTGTTGTTCTCGCAATCAAACTACCTGCACACGAAAGACGATACCCACTATAGCCTCTGCACGCGTGGAATCGATCGGAGAAGCATCCACACTCGCCGGAGAGCAAACCATTCTCGGTCGGCACCTGTCTACTAGTACACCACCGATTCGAGCATCATTCTGGTAACCCTTACATCCTTTAGCTTCATTTTTACATCTAGATCGTAAGCCCTAACCTAATCGGGGCTTACAATATCGAATTGACCACGATCCAGAACCTAGGGTTCATCGCAAACGATTTAATCAAAACCTGATCTAGACACGTTCTTCATGCAATTAAACTATATCATTAGTTTCGAAATCTTCCTTTTAGTAAAAGCCCCATGATTCCAGAACAATATAACATACAAATCGGTCAATTTGATTTGAAGTTCATATTCTAGGGTTTCGTATTTTTAATCTGTAATTAAACGATTCAAAACGTGATGTTTTTGCAATTAATTTTACTTACAGGTTCGTATATACTCGATAAACAAAACCCCTTTACAGATTTAAAGCTTTATTATCAAAATTGTGTGTTTGGGACTTGGATCGATCGCGGCTCACGCAAGAAAGGGGGGTCACGGGATCCCCTGATTAAAACCTTTGTTACTCGGACTGATGTTGCGATAGCCTAGCGGCAGGACTGGTTACGACAGTGTGCGTATGTGGGAGAGACCCGGGTTCGAGTCCGGGCTCCCACATTTCTTTTTAAACATTTTTCTAAACATATTTAATTAGTAAAAGTCATTCATAATATTATTATATCTTTATATAAATGGATTTTAAACCGGAAAACAACCCGTAGGCTCGGGTTTAATTTATTAATCCATTTTATTATCTTTTCCACTTTTATAAATAATATATTTATGTTATTATCAAATAAAAATAATATATTTATATTATTTTCAAACCGTAACTTCGTATAAAATAATATGTTTATATTATTTTCAACCCGTGACTAATCTTATTAAATAACATATATGTTTATATTATTTCGTATCGTTTTATACCTCGTGTGATGTTTTCAAACCAATTAATAATATAATTGTTATATTATTTACCCACGTTTATATGCTCGATTAAAAATAATATATTTATTTTTTTCCACACAAATGACTATTTAGTTAATCCTTCAAACCTAAAAATAATATATTAAATTATATTATTTTTCCTAACTTTTGTAAACGACTTTAACTTACGAATGTACTTATTTATTTATTATTCGTTATTAACGTACGACACGTAACGCTTTTTATTTAATGATTTATTTAAGAGATTTATCTAATTCCGTAGACACATTCGTCTACTCTTAATCATTAGAGCGCTTCCTTAGGACGTTCAATCTTTCGTGTCGTCGTCACAATTCCCATCTTGATCCCTAATGATTATGTTGTAATTCTAGGGCATCCGTAAGCCGTGCAGGCTAACACTTGAGGTTCTAAATCTCATACTTGTGTGATACTACCTACTACGCAACGCAGGTGAGTTTCACGACCCCTTTTTACTGTTTTTATTTGGGGGAGAAAACATGTCACAACGTTTTGGTTTATTGAAATTCATATGATATCAGTGTTGAGGCTAAGCGTAACACACTATCATGAAAAGTCCTCACACACATCGGACCGTTAATATGGTATGAACGAGGTAATTTTGGTAGTACTACCGGGTTTGACAAACCCCACCCGTGTTAGTCGCGCTAACTCGATTGGAGGTCGAACGGGTGTTATATTGACCTTAACACATTAGTCAGAGTTGATAGACCTGGCTGGAGGCAAACAAACAAACACACTGTCAGTTTCGGTTGCGAGCGCTTTAGCAAAACATGAATATAGGCATGCAACCTATTGATATGCATATTGAATGTACATAATCCGCAAATGTTTTATTTGAAATGATTGAAACCTGTGAACTCACCAACCTAGTGTTGACTCGTTTTCTTACATGTTTTCTCAGGTTGGCACTCATGATCACGTTAAGTCATGCATGTGTCTTGGACTCCAATTGAAATAATTATCTACTGAATAATATTTATCTTTTGTTTGTAATTGGACTTGGGCGCGTTGTTTTGCGCATTTATTTTCGTTTAACGCTTCCGCATATACACTCTGAACCTTGAACTTTTATGTTATTACATTTCAAGTCCCATATAGTGTCGTTTGAAGTAACTGATGTCTGAGATCCTGGTTAGTCACATCCCAAAACGGTAAAACTCCGTTAGTTGAAATTTGGGGGTGTGACAAGTTGTTAGTTGTCTGAAACAAAAAGTTTGGGTTGTCACAACCGCGCTCCATAAAGCCGAAGCTTAAATATGACGAAACCAACACTAATAACCCATGAATCATAACTCGTGAATCCCCCCCCCCCCAATCAAGACCACCATGTTGTTAAACCACTCTAGAAAACAAACCCAATGAACACCACCGTCATTACACCCATAATATCACACCTTGGTGACGAGTGGGTGATTGTTTGAGTTGAATTGTGGTTAACATTGCATTGTTAGTTGGTTATTTGTGTAGAATGCAATGACTTTGTGCGTAAATGTATTGTAAATGCATGGAGCCTAAATAAGTGTTTGGATGCACATTAGAAGGTTGGATGTGCATTACATGAAGTTGGAAAGACATGTGAGAAGTTAGTAGAAGTTTGAACTTGATTGAAGGAATAAAAAACCATAAAATGTCGTTGGTCTATTTCGGAAAAGCATACAGGAGATATACATGGAAGATTTGTACGAAAAGAAGGAAGAAAACACCAACCTTGGTGGTTGGCGTAGGCTACGCCAAAAGTGGCGTAGCTTACACTTGTTTCATGCCAAAGTCATTTTTCAGTGTTTTGAGGAGCGTAGCTCAGAGGAAGGGGTGCATGATGACACTTGAGGGCGTAAGCTACGCTGGATACGAGGATTTTGTGGATGTAAGTCAGTTTTGGTTATATATCAACCCTTAACCCTAGGTTTTGTAACAACACACCCTTGGAGTCCCTTAGACGAATTTAGGACGAATTACAGAAATCTAAAGGCTTCCAAACACCATCCGGTTAAAGAATCAGCTCCTAGAATCAGAAGTTGAAGATACCATGATGATGAGGCAAGGCTAATTTCATTGTGATCACCTCCCGGTGGAAAGATTTTTGTAGGTAACCGTTCGGCTATAATTTCACTTTGTTTTTTATTAGATTTTGTAAACCCTTTAAGTTTTTTGAATTCAATTATGTGTTCGATTAATTTAAACAATTTGGTTTTGCTTAACATTAATTCAATTATCATTGTTTCTCGGTTTCTTTACATTGGGAATAATTTGTTTTGCAAAGTGAATTAGATTGAGCAGTTTAAACAAAGTTACTTTATGTGATTTCCTAACTAAGTGAAACTAGATTGAAGGTTTATTTGCTAAATCTGAAACCCGAGATGGTTACTCTTTTCTCTAATTTGTTTTAAAATCAATTTAAGTTTGTTGCTACTGCAATTTGTTTTCAAAATCAACCAACTCTGTAATTAACTAATTGCATTTTCCATGAATTTCATGTGGATTCGACAACCCTACTTCATATACTACAGTCTAAGGTAACTAAGAACACAATTTTAAACATATTTTTGATTAACCTCCATCAAGCGATCATTTGGTCGTTCCCCACGGTAGTCTATAACCCCAGGGTTTGTACACCTCGACTCAGCCTCGAAACTAAACTCGTAACCACCGATCATACTGTCCCTCTTGCGTCCCGCTTTGGCAGCTCAAAACCATTACCATTCGATGTCATTTGGCAACCGATTTCCGCCTTGCAATCCCACCGATGTGGCTGCTCAAACACTCGAATTGTGGCTACACCATATGCCATGATTCAACACTTGAACCGCCTCCGAACACATGTTGCAGCTCTCCCATTTTAACATCCCTCTACCATTACTACTCGGAACTATTTGTTGACCAATATCCCTGCTGTCTATCATTCGAACTTCACAAGATAACTAATTTGTGTGTCAACTTCACTACTTAATTGATCATGTGAATGGAAGATGAAAGATTTATAAACTTTAATGGTATTTAAGATTTCTTAAGATTATGATGAAAACAAAGAAACATGGCTCATATATGTTGTTGGTCTACCAACTATTAAACCTAATCACCTCTACTACTTGTAACCATAACTGTTAAAAGATGTTTTCGTTACTAAAGCCTGTGAAGTCAGATTTTTACAATGTATGGAACGAAAATGTAACAATTCATTTTCAAAAGATGAAAACTTATAAAAGACAACTATGAAATGTAATTTTCTTTTCTTTCTAATAACAAAATATATATATATATATATATAATTAAATTATTTATTACCTTAATTTCATTGATCTAACCTCATCTCTAGATTTTAATCAAGTTAAGAAACATCCATATACCAAAAACATTATAATAAATAGTAAAAAGAGTTTTTGGATCCGCCATTGAATATTTAGATGTTTAATAAATTTTGAATATTTAAAAGCCAAAAAATTAATTCTTACACAATATATATATATATATATATATATATATAATAATAATAAATAAAGGTTTTGATAGAACACTTGTCACTCTCCTATGCATCCTCAACTTTTTTTCCTGTCTCTCTCCTATTAATTATACAAATTTCTTTAATTGTTTTATATGATTTTTTGTTTCCCGTCTCTCTCTTATTAAATAACAATGATTTCTATAATTTTTTTTATAAAACGTTTTTATTTAAAAAAAATTAGGTTTGTTCATAAATTTTTTTTATAAATTAAACATTTTTTTTCATTTTTTATAAGACATTTTTAAAAAATAACTATATAACGTTTCTAGAATTTTTATTAGAAAACTATGTAATATGTAAATCTTTATGACTAAGTATATACAACATTGCATTTTTTCAACCTGTGTAATACACCGGGTTTCTAAAGTTTAATATGAATGTAAATCTTTATAACTAAGTATATATAACATTGCATTTATTCAACCCATGTAATACACCGAGTTTCTAAAGTTTGATATGAACTAACACTTATCAGTTACATAAAAAAAATAATACTCATCTAAAAAAAATATTTTAAAAGTTAACTTAACAGAATTTATAACTGTCACGTAATATTTTATTTAACCCATGTAATACACGGGTTTTAAAGACATAATTTTTTTATAACTGAGTATATATCATTGCATTTATTCAACCCGTGTAATACACGGGTTTTTAAAGACATAAATTTTTTTATTACTGAGTATATAATATTACATTTATTTAATCCGTGTAATACACGGGATTCTAACCTAGTGTATGAGTGAGTGAGTTAAATGTAATAAAAGCAAATGTTATTCATGTTAAGCTAAAAGTTTAGGTAAATAGATGATTTCTATCTTTTATGATAATAGTTTTATTATAACTAGTATGAAAATAGTTGCATCACTTTTTTTTACTGATGTCACACACTTTTTACCAACGACTACACCTGTACTTTGCAGGATTTGAACTCATAACCGTATATCACTTTACCACCAAAATATCTTTTTAGGGAACATATTTATATTTGATATGTGTTATTTAAATAATTAAATAACGAGACACAAAATACACATCCTAGACTGCCCGAACCTATATGTTTATGTATTCATTGATTTTCTGGCTGCTTGGTGGAATGAGGTAACAACAAATCAACAATATATTTATTATATATCAAAATCAAACATTTATATCAAACACTTACCCTAATATTTATTTTTTAAAGATAAAATAAGGTAATAAAAATAATTGTGAAGATTATGAAAAATGTATAGGACCATATGACTTGAGAACTTCTGTACCGAGTTGATGGGATGATCGATAGTGACCAAAACAATGAGCCCCTACCCCCAGCCGGAGGCATCCTATGGTGTTGGAGATGTATTGTTTCCTGTGACGTGGTCCAAGTGTAGATGGCATTAATGATATTTCGGCTCTTAAAAACCAAAAATCGACAGATCATCTAACATATATTTTTCACATTAAAATCTATGTCCATTGTTTTTAGGGTTAAAACGGTCGTACCTTATTGAAGGACGCAACCCGTACCAAACGATCATTTGAGACCGTCAAATGGATGCAAATTTTCTTTTTTCAACTCTTTTGACGGTTGCTAAAACCCAGGTCACAACTGATTTTTGCAACTGCCCATTTTAGAAACTGATGTTGCGACAACCTGTTAGCGACCGGTATTGCGACCGCTTTTTCACTAGTAAAATAATATTGCAGATTTAATTTTTTTTTAGTTTTTTACTATTTACAAATTTCAGGTTATCAAAAGTCAATTCCATAAATTCGCTAAAAGTGTCACAATTCATAAAAAAAATCCAAATATCCCAAAAGAAACACTAAATATGACTCAAATATCCAAACATAAATACATAAGATAATACATATCCAAATATGTTTTAAAAAAATCATATCCTTAACTCGTTGAGAAACAATTATTAACGAAATGAACAGTAATTTAATGTTTTTTTTATTATTTGTTTGTAACATCCCGAAAATAATAAAAGACCTCAAGGGACGGAATTAACGTTAAAATGAAAGAGAGCGAGTCTCATAAAAGAAGTAAAAAGGAAAAAAGGGAACAAATGAAATGGGCCGCGGGCCGGTTTTGGGCGGAAGAGTGGGGAGGGGGGCTACAAGCCCTAGCCACTTCCACACCTCTCCTCATTCTTCAGTACCTTGCAATTTCGAGAGAGAGAGAGAGATCTTAGAGAGAGAAAGAGCCGGTTTCTAGAGATCCGTTCGTTGCTACACGTCTCTCCATCATCCACAATCAAGAACTCTAAAGAGTTGGGCTGATCAGAGGTAACTTTCAACCCAAATCTGAGTTTTTGAATGTTACGGGTTTTTCTGGTTATTTTAATAATAAGGAAAGGTTTTTACGTATAGATTAAGAAACTGATCATAGATCTAGTATCACGAAAGTAAAAGGAATGTTTTGAACGTAAAAAGTTGGCATCTTGATCGTGTTAAACCCGAGCCACCATTGACATGCAAAGCTAGGGTTTCTGGGGAAGAACCTGATGCAGGCGAACTTAGTATGTTCGCCTGAATCAAGGGACAACGAACTTAACATGTTCGCTTGGTAGAAGATTTGGCGTACTTAGTAGTTTCGCTAGGTTCCAAAGGGCATTTCCCTTTTTTACTTCCTTCTGTCTTCATTTTGTCTCCATTAGAAGCTTAAGACATTGCTTGATTATTGTTTCAGTTCGCCTATTGTACATGTACGCAATCCATTTTTGGTTTCATTTTTATCGTACAACACTCCTTTCTTCCTCTTTCAACTCCTAAGCAAATGTCTTCTTCGATGCATTGTCTTCATTTTGTGACTCGCTTGCCCGTGCTTATGCTCCACACACTGCCTCACGAGAGTACACGCTTAAGATACAACTTCTTAAGTTTCAAATGAAGGGGGACAAGACTCCTCTTGCTTACCTGAGTCATGCACATAAGTATGTATCTGCACTCTCTAGCATTGGTGAACCAGTCAAATACAAAGACCTCATTTTATATGTGGTCTCCGGACTCCGTGAACAATACATTGGTCTCAAATCAACCATTCTTGCTCGTTCATCTCCCTTTACATTCACTGAGTTTTATGGTCTTCTCAGTGATCATAACTACATGGTTACAAAGCCTCCACAGTCAGGTACTGCATCTGTTTTTAATGTCACTGTAGGCTCCTCATCCAGATCAGCCCTAGTTATCCAATCTCAGCCATCACAACAACTCATAGCTCTTCAGCAAATGGCAGCTCAACATGTCTTCCAACTTTTTCCCAACACTACTGCTCCTCAAGCCTTCTATAGCTATTGTCCACTCTACAATCTTGGAAACAACAACAGAAGACGTCGTACTCCCTCACGTGATAACAGTCGGGAACGCGGTCACAGTCAATTCTCTTGGGCATCCGCTCAGAACATAGTCTATAGCTCCTGCAATCACTGTGGCAACATATCCCAAGTGATTATCCAAATCGTGACCCATTACCACTGCGTGATAACCTAACAGGTAATTTTGCCGCTACCCACTTCAACTTCGGAGATGCATGCTCTACTGCTGGTACCACTTGGTATCCTAACACTGGAGCCAACAACCATGTAACGCCAGACATATCAGGCCTTGGCAGTTTCGAGGCTTACTATGGTAGTGTTCACTCCATGTTGGTAATGGTAAAGGGCTCCCTATTCTACATATCGGTTCTTCCAAATTCTCCTCTCCCAACAAAACCTTTTCTATATTTAACATTCTTCAGGTTTGAAATTAAGAAAAATCTACTTTTTATTCAAATATTTTGTTTAGATAATAATGCCTTTTTGAATTTCACTCTTTCTTTTTTGTTGTGAAGGATGAGCCTACACGCACTACACTTCTCACGGGCCCAGTGAACATGGTCTCTACACTTTTCGCCTGCCTCAACTCCGTTCTCTTCATAAGATCGCCTTCTCCGCTACTGGGATTTTATCTATTGTCCGACACCGAAGGCTTGGTCATCTATGTCAGCGTCTTTTCAATTTTATGCTTTCTAGTTTTTCACTTCCTGTTTCTACAAACTTATAATCATTTTCATGTACTTCTTGTCATTTGGGCAAATCCACAAAATTGTCTTTTACCTAATGCTACTTTTCACAGTTCAAACTTTCTTGACTTAATTTATTGTGATGTTTAGGGCCCTGCACATGTGTTATCTTTTGATGGACATCGTTACTTCCTCCTTTGTGTTGATCATTATTCTTGTTATATGTGTATTTTTTCTATAACTCGGAAATCTGATGTTTATTCCACTTTAAAAAAAATGTTGTTACAATGGTTGAACTTCAATTTAATACAAAAATTAAAAATGTTCAAACATATTGGGGTGGTGAATTCCGTCCTTTGACATCCTTCTTTACTTCCCTTGCATTGTTCATCAATTATCTTGCCCTCATACTAGCAAACAAAACAGTGTTGTTGAACGTCAGCATCGCCACGTTGTTGAAACTGACCTTACACTTTTGGCCCAGTCTTCCGTCCCCCAACGCTTCTGGCACTTTATATTGTAATTAGTAGTATTAGAAGGTAGCTTTATGTAAATATGGTTATTATATAACCCCTTTTGTAAACCTATTGGATCACAATCATCAATACAATACAATTTACACACGTTTAAAGGTTTAATGGTAATAAAACTTCATTGGTATTTTTCGGTAACTCATAAGCAAATGTAAAACTTGCTTCAAAGGACTTTTGGTTTTTGTGTGCATTTTCTGCCGTTGATAATTTTCTTTTATGGGTTTGGTTTGTATTGAATCTTTAGCTTAAGACATACATTTGGAATCTGAAATCAGGAGAGGAGGAAAACAACAATTTCATTTTGATTTTTACTAATGCTACTATTACTATAATAGCCAGAAAACTTGAAATAATTTGGATTGCTCATGAAAGTGTATTAACTTTGCTGGCAAAATCTCAGATTTTACAGTTAAGAAAACATCTCATTTGAATTTCTCACACTGATTTGCTTATTTCAATTGATATGAGTAACAATTCACATAACATGTCATGTGTTAAGAAGAAAATTCTTCCAAAACTAAAATCTGTTGACATGTTTCCTATAACCTGCCATGTGGGTTGTCTTCAAATCTTCTCATTTAAAACCTATATGAACACTGAGTGCATATGACAAAACTTTAATACCTTAATATCATATTAGACTACGAGGTTCCACAATAGCTGTATTTGTAATAAATTTATAGAATTAGTATATATGAATTCCAATAACAAATTAAAAATAGTTATGTATGACCAGAATGAGAGAATCCTAATAGAAGGTATTGCGTGGGTTGGATAACTCACCAATCTTAAATTTTATTTTTGTTTTTGATTATCATTGTGCCAAAAATACAGACATAAAAGCATCCATTTTTACCCGTTAAACAACCCGTCTGACATATCAAAATAACGTATAAAGTGGTTTTTCCTAGCTAATCATACGAAGCCACCGGAATACGACACTTGTCTTGGATGGGGTGTTTGCGTCAAAAACAAATTTACGCTATAATCACGCTAAAGAAATTTACGCTAAACATAAAGCAGGTATCTAAGTAACATACCAAACATACACGTTAAAGATATACGCTATACGTAATTACGTAGCATATTACGTACATATATATATTACGCTACTTATTACGCACGGCAAAACGTTTTAAGAAAACCAGTTTTTTTATTAATTTTATATACCAATACTATACTCAAATTAAAGATGATAAAATTCTTAATTTTAAGGTGTAACTTTTTTAACTAAATTAATGAAGTATATAAAAATTATTTGAGTATAAAAAATGATGAAACTAGATAAAAATCAACAATAACGGTTCTTCCCATATCGCCTCTCTAACTCTTTTTAAACGAATTCTTACATACACGTCGCACCCCAATCATCTCAATCATTATTAATCTTAATCAATTGTCGATATTTGTTTTATACATTTCACACCAATTTTTAACTTTATATTTCATCTGGGTTATATATATATATATATATATATATATATATATATATATATATATTATTTTTATAGTCGGCAAAGAATCTTCTCATGTAAAACGAGTAGATTTATGTCAATTTGTAATGAAAGTGAGCCCACTATTTCTGTCTATTTTTTTATTTCTTTCTCTCGTTATTTAAAAGCGATTTTAATTGGATTCCAACTAATTGATGTTGGCTAAGAAGATAGCGATTGGTATATTTGTCTTGCTTATATTTAATCACTTGTTGTGTTTACGTTTTACTCTTGGTTACATAATTACAATTTAACATATTGTCAATTAATTAAAACTAATATTAAACTCAAATGACAACTTTAAAGACTGTTAATTTTTAATACTATATAAAATAACGAAATTAATAAAAGCATTCTATTATTCATGTAATTCTTTATTGTTCCGGCTAGTGACTTACTAGTCAGATTTTATAAAAGCAGTCGTTCAAAAAAAAATAACGAAATTAATAAATATCTGCCTAACATGAAATGAGTCGGCATAAATTGACACAAAACTTGGTGTTAAGGTTAAAATGATTTGACTTGAAATTAAAAAAAAAGGATGAATTCCTGAAATTGTGTAAGGTTAGGATCATACAATTTGAAAATATGTGATAAAATTTCATTAAACAGGTTAACACGTCGTCTATAAGGCTATCATGTTGAATATGGGTCGGTTGTGTAGAATAACACGTATACATTTTGAGTCAAGTTTGAATTTATGAGTATTTTTTTAGAGTTTGGATTGAGATCGATCGATCAACCTGAACCCCCAACCCTACTATCAAACATCTACGATAGCAATTGAGACCTATATATTATTGACATTGTGCTACGATAGCAATTGAAGACCTATATATTATTGACATTGTGCTACGATAGCAATTGAAAGACCTATTATATTGACATTGTGACCTCTCTTAATATATATCATTACTAGGTTAAAATCTCATGTATTACACGGGTTGATAAAATGCAATATTATATACTTAGTAATAAAAAATTTGTTTTTTAAAAAACCTGTGTTGATAAAATTTAATGTTATATACATAGTAATAAAAAGTTTATATCTTTAAAAACTTGTATATTACACGGTTTGAAGACATTAATTTCTATTTAATATAATTTGACTTACATCACTATTTAGTTAAAAACAAAAGTTACATAATTAAATTTTAAAGTTTCTTAAAATAAGAGATGATTTAAAATAAATATGTTTTATTAGTATAATTAATATTTTTCTTTAAATATAAATTATTATTAAAAAAAGGGGTGTATTTAATAAGAGAGAGATACGGGAAAAAAAATAGTGAAAAAAGATGTGGACGCGACACGTGGCATAAATGATTTTTATTTATTATATAGAAGTATATATTAATATCCATCTTTGAGAATAAAATTATTTATGATCTTTTTAAGAATTTTTGTTTTACCAAAACTACATTTAAGTGATATTGATTAAATAAAAGAAATTTTGAAATTTTAATTAAAAAAATCAAACTTTGAAAAGTGATAAATAATGTCCCTATGTAGATTTGGCCAAGACCAGTGTTTTATCACAAACCCCTTAAAACAAATTTTGCATTTGTTAGATTTTGTTTCCTAGCAATGAGTTTAAGAATAGCATCGATTTTGTAGCTATATGGAACATAATAAGAGACCCTGATTTATGTGTTTGTGTGTTATGTCAATTTGTTTGATCTCTTTCTCTATATTTTTCGTATCTTATAAATGAACCAAAATGTTTATTTTACACCATAAAAAGAAAAACTACATGCAATTTAATCTACTAATGACATTTTAATAACAAACCAACACTACAACAAAAACCACCATGCAATTTAATCTACTAATGACATTTTAATAACGAAACCAACACTACAAGAAAACAACACTATAACTGACAGATTGTTTCCGACGGATGCGGGCGTCGGATTATTTCCGACAAATTGATGACGGAATTACCTTCGGTACACCCTTTTATTATTTTTCCTTTTAAATGAAATCCACGGTCGTCGGTAATCCTTCACAAACATACGTTGGTAATCTGTTGGTAGCAGCTTTCTGATCATTGTCTGGCTTTTCATGTTTGATGTGTGGGCGTTTGTACGGTAGTTGTTTCTGACAGACATCCGTCGGAACCGTTGACATTTAAAAAAAAGGCAGTTACCCATATAACAGGCTTTCCAAGTAAATTGTCTGGTTAAGCTTTCCGACGGAATTCCGTCACAAAATCCGTCAGAAACAGAACCTATATATACGAACTCTTTATGTTTCTAAGAATTGCGAAACACACATGGCTGAAAATTACTACAAATAGCCTATGCTGTACCCACCTAGTCTTTCAAACCTTTAAACTACAATGTCTCGGTATTTCAAACTATAGAAGATCTTTGTTTGAGATGCGTATGTAAATTATCTCCCGATGACACGTCAACGAGTTGAAGATCGTTGTTAATGATGCAACAGGAATTTGTTTTCTCCAAATTTAAATACTTTGTCATATGTGGTCTTAGAATGTAAAGCGAGACCCGGAGTTGCCATGTGCACACATATAGAGTATATTATTAAGAAGCTATATGTTTAGATTTTTAACATCATTAAAAAATCTTTTATAGTGAGCATGTACGCACCAACATATGATTTGGTCGACATCATAGTTAAAAACTAATGACCCGTTCGTTTAAGAATCACAAGCATAACAAGTGTATTATCACTGAATCCTTCCATAACAAAAGATTTGAAGCATGGTGTATTGTTTTCAAGACGAAGCCAAAGGGAATATATGAGCTAACATAATGTCCTAAAGAAGTCGCAAATGATGATAATTTAGTTAAAGAACAATTCTTTCAAATCAATGATAAGGTTAACCATTGAATGTCTATTGTAGTGAATGAGGACATCAAACCTGTTTGTCTTGTCAGATGCAAGGTCATAAAAGTCGGTACTAATGATGGTTAAGATTATACCACTGGCTTTGGTCCAGTGGTAAGGCGATGAAGATTCAACCTGCCCATGCAGGTTCGAATCCGAGCCGACCCGGGTTTTAGTCCGGAGTGCGTTACGCTAGCGGGGTTTGGCCCGTGTAGCGGCGCAACTGCTGTCAAGTGGCAGCAGGCTCCATGGTTTCCCGGTGAAAGCCTAGCCTCTCGCTCTGAACCCGCGGGCCCGGTTCAGACAACGTAGTGGTCAGGTTGAGGGGTAACGGGTCTCCGACTTGTCGGAGATGCGACTGTCACTTAAAAAATGAAAGTCGCCTTTCAAAAAAAATGATGGTTAAGATTCTAGCAACTAGGAAAACTTGATGGCGCAAATGATGATAAGGAAAGCAAAGATATATTTATTTTGTCTCACCATTCTTCCGGCAACTGACGTAGTTGTAATATATTGAGACACAAACATTGAATAGGTATGCGATAAATTTTCATATTTGTAATTATTTTTATATGGAATTATGTGTCATTATGTAACAGGTGCAAAGCAGTACGTTTCTTCAAAGTCGGCAATACGTTTCTCCAAAATCGGCTACAATTGTAGTAAATTTTCCAAAATTGAAGTAGTTAAACTAATAATAATGTTACTTATATGCTGGCACTAGATCTTATATTATAGCAGGTGTAAAGCAATACGTTTCTCTAAATCCGGCAACAATGGGGGGTAAAATTTGCAAATTATATATATATATATATATATAATCTTATTGAAGTATTTACGGCTTCCTACTCCTTTATCTTATTCTACTAATTATTTTCTGATATGATAACTGCTTTTCATGTGATGTTTTTGTTTTTTAAGTCGGGGATCTATCTAGGAGCAGCCTTTTTATCCCATTGAATAGAGGTAAAGTTTGTCCTCATCCTATCAACCCCAAATCCCACTGTTAGAGGGTATGTTTGTTTGTTTATTGAAGTATTTATATTAATTGTAATGTTACCATAGGTTGGTACATGATCTTATGCATATGTTAGGATTTAGGTAGGTTGGTTCACATTTTGAATGACATTATATTTTTAAAAGTATAATTGTTTAAAGACTAAATTACAATTTTTATCCTTTATGTTTTCCAAAATTATGAAATTGGTCATTTAAAACTTTTACTTTTACTTACTGTCCTTTATTTAAAAAGTTCTTTCATTTCTTGTACTTTTAACTAACTTGAGTTAAATACTTCTGTTAAGTGAAGGGCATTATTGTTTTTTAGCCGTAAAAGACAATTTTTATAATGTAAAGTTTACTTTACTTTTTTTTTTCTTTTGTTTCTTTTTGTTTTATTCTTTTTATCACTTTTATTTTATAGATTTTATTTAAATTTTTATTAATTAATTAACCAACTTATTATTTTATAAAGATATATATTTTTTATTTAATTTATTTATTTTCGTTTGTTTGAATAAGTAATATACTTTTCTCACTTTTATTTTAAAATTTTCTTTAAAATTTTATTAATTAATTAAGCAACTTATTTGTTTTATAAAAATAGATTTTTTTTATAATTTATTTATTTTATTTTTTATTAAGCTATTTAATTTTATCATTTTACAATTATTATATTTTTTTATACTAGTTATTATATATTAGAGAGTTAGTAGGAGTTTAAAGTTTATTTTGTAATCATACACTCAATCTTGAAATTTTATTAATTAATTAACCAACTTATTTATTTTATGAAGATATATATTTTTTTATTTAATTTCCTTTATTTTCGTTTCTTTAAACTTTTACTATTTGTTCGTGTTCAATCGTTTGTTTGGTTAAAGTTAAACGAACGAAATGAATATGTTCAGTTTGTACTTGTTCATTTCATTTACAAGTTTACGAATACCGACTTAACCGTTACCGGGTTGTCTCTAGAACCCCTTCTAACGGATTTTTTTTACATGACAGTTTTAGGTCAAATCCTAGAAAGGTTAGAGCCGGTTTGAACGGCCCCAACCTTGACAACCGAAAATCAACGATTCACCGGTTTGGTTCACTCTTTAATTTGGGATTTAATTATATTTTAACCAATACACATAATACATTTATATCGAACTAGTTTACCATGTTTCACTAATTAAAAAATTTCTTAGTTAAAACCTATTGGGTTAAAAATAGGCTATGAACAAATGAGTATCCATTAAACATTTGCTCGACTGAAAACAAGGTCTCAAGGTTGAGTGTATGATTACAAAATAAACTTTAAACTCCTACTAACTCTCTAATATATAAAAAATAGTATAAAGAAATATAATAACTATAAAAAGATAAAAGTAAATAGCTTAATAAAAAAATTAAATTATAAAAATAAAAAAAATTCTATTTTTATAAAATAAATAAGTTGCTTAATTAATTAATAAAATTTTAAAGAAACCTTTAACTCCAGTTAACTTTACATTACAAGAATTGTTCTTTAGGGCTAAAAGACAATAATGTCATTTGACTTAATAGAAATATTTTAACTCCAGTTAGTCAAAGGACAAGAAATGAGAGAACTATTCAAATAAAGGACACTGAGTGAAAGTAAAAGTTTTAAATGACTCATTCCATAATTTTGAAAAACATAAAGGACAAAAATTGTAATTTAGTCTTGTTTAAAACAGGAAAGGAAATGTTCGATTTACGATCGCTATAATGCCAAAATTTCAATAAATGAGCTTATCATCTTCTCCTTTGTTCAACCGTATGATTAGATTGGCTAGTTATTTCACGGGACGTATGTCGGTACCGAGCCCAACGCAAGTACTAATACGGACTCTCTCTAACCCCTTTTAGCAAGATAGTTCATCATTGTTATATATTTACTTTGCATAAATCATTGTAAATTTTATAATTACTTTATTTCTAGAAATTATTATATATTTCATTTTTAGGAAATTGTAAATAGTTTTAATTTTATTAAAAATAAAAAATATCGACGGATTCCCGTTGATTATTCCGTCACTGAATGACCAAAGAATCCGTCGGCAATCCTTAGGTGAAGCGACGATTAGTAATGCGCTAGTAACTATGTCTTCAGTAATACATCGGTGAAGCATCGGTCGGTAATATGTTAGTAACCTTACCGTCGGTAATCTATCGGTAAAAATACCTCAATTCTAATGTCGGGGTAGTTGTCAGTAATCTTTCAATGATAATCTCCATCGGTAATCCTTTGGTGAATACTGTCGGTAATATGTCAATAAATTCTTTACCTACGTCATGTTTTCAGACGGAATATCACCTACGGAACCACAAACATTTGTTTTATAGTGTGACGATGTAAGCCCTTATTGTACTTAACATCTAGACATATCCCATGTTACGTAGGTTCAGTCCATTAAGTCTAATCAGCCCACACTCCTCTTCTTTGTAGAGAAGAACTCATTAGATTAGAGAGCTTCTCTCATACCCTTTCTATGGCTCCCTATTCTCTTTCTCCCACACAATATTTCTATATCTTTTTACTCTACTTCCTATTTTATATACACACATGTCACACACATTTCATACATATTGATATTTATATATCAATGACTTGATCGTCAGAAGTATTATCTGGGGTTTCGACATCGGGTCACCTTCTAATTATAGCTTATCTATATGTTGTAGCTCATATCTAGGCTCCAGAATATGGTTCAACACCACAAGGCTCGATTTTTTTCTAAAACACATACTATATATAAACAATCATTTTTATTTGATTGAAGTGTAACTCTCTACCCAATCTGTTCAAATCATGTGATTCTTTTAATCAAGCATAGTTAGCTACAATTCTACAAAATTATTATATAAATCCGATTTGTTAGTGATTGTGTCCATATTTAATTAATTTTATAATTGTAAAATTAATGGTGATTGATTGGTAATTATATAATAAAGTAAGATTCTTAATAGGATATTCGTAGGTCCACTTTGATACTAACTAATTAAATGATTATATCTAACAACAATGTTTTAAAAATCCACTTTAGTAATAATAAACCAAATGCATGTATAAAACCACACGTAAAAACAGTGATTTTGAAAAAAAAAAATCTAAAAATAACCTTCTTCGTCACACGTTTATTATAATAAATAAACCTTTAAGAAAACACAAAGACCCTACATGAAAATTGCAAATGGAGATATAAAGGTTTTGTCCCAATGGTTATAATGGAGCTACTTTATGGTTGGTGACAAACTTTTAGATAACAGTCGTGTATGGTGCCATTTTCTTATGGCATCATTATTATGTACAAAATATCGTACATGTATCAAAATGGGGCCATTGTTTAATATCCAACTGTTTTTCCTTTCATTTCACTATTAACTTATTTAATATAAAACTAATTAGATTCTTTGAACTCGGGTTTGAGGCTGTAAACGAGTAAAGTCGAGCTGAGCTCTATAAGGGTTGAGCTAGGCTCAACTACTTCAGGGTAAGTTTGAGTCGGCTTGATAGCTTGACGAGCCATCATGTTGCAGGCTCGAGGAGGTTTGAGATAGGCTCAAATTCGGCTCGAAACTTGATTATTACGTTTCATTAGCAAACTTATTTTAAATTTATGTAAAATTTTATACTAGATAAGAAAACTGTTTCACATGTGAATAAAATGACAGCAAAACTAGGTCATGTATCGAAAATAATTTAAGAAAAGTCTAACGATAATAAAATCTAATAATAGTATTATTCGGAGATTTAAGTTTATGTATATTTATGAGTTAAATACACAGATAGTACATGTGATTTGCGAAAACTAACAAGTTTGGGTATTAAGGGTTTAAAGTAACAGGTTTGGGTTTTATGTTCTCAGTTTTGTAACGAGTTTGGGTATTAAGGCTAACTTCCGTTAATTTTTCTGTTAAGTTTGGGTAAAATGACTAAAATACCCTTTGCAGAAAGTAACAGGTTTAGGTACTATGAGTTTAAAGTAAACGGGTATTTTGGTCATTTCACCCTAAGTTAACAGAAAAGTTAACTGAAGTTAGTCTTAATACACAAACTCGTTACAAAATTGAAAGGATAAAACTCAAACATGTTACTTTTCGCAAATCACATGGACTATCTATGTAATTAACTCTATATTTATCGATGCTCATACGTATTACATAATGATTGAAAAATTCAGTAAGTGTTCTAGCCCAACCATAATAAGCTCAAAGTCAAATCTTGTATATTCAAATGTTACTTTTTATGCTCGATTTTGAGCTCAGACTCGATAAAACCCTAACTTAAACGAGTTTGAACTCGATTCCATTCTATACTCAAATTTGATTAATAAAAACTCAAACTCGTTTGAAACTTGTTAAAAAAAACAAATAAAAACGCAGAAAGGTGTTGGATGTAAAGAAAACATGGTTTACCCGACGATTCTTGCATATAATGTATTCATAATTGTGCAAACTTCTAAATCATTATTATAAAAAATTATATTCAAAGCAACATAAGGTATGGGAAGGATCTCAAAGACCCACCAAAGCTACTTGTAATATTTAATTATTGTTTTAATAATCTGTCCTTTTTAATTAGTTATATTATTATATTAAGTATTTATAATTTTTTAAATAAATAAAAATTTTGAAGTGTGAGCAAACATGATATTTTTACACGTACCCTATAATATTCATCATGATTTAATAAGGATGTTTGTAATTTCACTAATTAGTTCAATCTCTAAAAAGTATTGATTTAAAGTTTAAAACTACAAAAAAAACTATAAATAATATAATCTTTTTTGGCTCTAATAGTAATATAAGAATGACGATTACGATAAAGTGGCAGGTAAACGGGTAACAAGTTGCGCCGCAACCCCCTTATAAATAATATAATTTATATTTTTGTTAAAGAAGTGAACCGAATCTAATAATGCAAAAAAAATATATTTTCTTTTTTTCCTTTTCAAAAGAAAACATGAAATATCTGTACTTTTTTATTTCTGCATATTAATATTTTCCTTTTATAAAGCATTAAATAGAACATTAGATGTTGTGTTTAGACAACGTGGCAATTCATTGTATATGTTCGTAGTTGAAATACTATAGACACAATTCATGATGTACCACGTGGGATATAAATATTCCCAAGAATTAATCATTTTCTTTCAAAAAAAATATACTTTAACCACATAATTCATTAAAGATCCCATTGGCAAAGACCTAATGACAACAATAATGTAAATTACATCGTTCTATAAACTATCTATACATGTATCTTGTAGAATTTAAACTCTTGAATAGAGACAAGGCACCTTACCATCGTTTTAGTCTAGCTAATCAATATTAGTTAACTAGTTGCTTTAATCCTGTTACAGATCAACACCTCTAAGATCGAGATTAAATCTAATTGATAGTCTATCTTAAAATCGGATAAGCATGTTAAAATGTTAAATTAGACTTCTTCTAAATTCTAATCCTCACATTTAAATCTACGATTCGTCAAATAAACATTCCCATAGATCTTTTTATTTGTGTAGAACTAGTTCGTGTCATGATCGAATCTTCTGTAACAAGAATCTCTTAATGTTACGTGTATAACTGGCGGAAACAATTACACACGGTATTTCTCTAATGAATAATCAAACACACACTCAAACACACAGATGTAATTAAACTCATCTTGATTAGAATCAATTGTTCTGTTTACAATTTGTGAAAGTAAGAACAAGTACAAGTCACTCTCTCATAATCACTCTTTGAAAACTGAAGTACAAAACAGTTACGATAGTTACAATCAGTGGCTATCAAAGTTACCGTTACATGCAAACACCAAACAACTATTTATACTAATCCAAGACTATAAGTTTAACACAAAGTCTTCATCCGAGTTTGTAGGTCTTCATCCGAGTTTGTAGGTCTTCATCCGAGGTCTCTGCCTTAGACATATTCTTCATCTTCTATTCATCCGATGTCTCATTAGTTCATCCGATGTAACTTGACTTAGGCATATTCAGGAATTCCTGTCACCTCGGATAACCATTTTGTTCATCCTTAGAGAAAATCTTCCATTGACTGTTACCTTGGATGACCAGTTTGTTCATCCGAGTTAATGCCCATGGTCAATTCTTGTAACCTCTGATATTTTGTTAGCTCGGACACTCTCAGACTTAGCAAAAACTCTTTGTCGCTATCAGATATGCATCAACCTTATAAAATTTGCCTCTATAGTTCGTCTGTCAAGGAGTCAAGTTCCCTCTTATTAGGACCAACACATATTTTATTAACAACATAGTTCAATCTAGGGGTGTTTATTGAATTGAATTTCGAGTTTCTCGAGTTACTTGAATAGGGTTATTCGAATTCTGAACTTTTGAAGCTAAATTCAAATTCGGTTTTGATTCAGATTCGAAAAAAACTTATACAAACTTAAATTCAGGTTAATTCAATTCGATTGGAAATAATAAATCAATTAAAATCCACATGCAAAATCCCTAAGCAAATTGGAAATTCTTTTCAAATTTCAACATAAAAAAAACAAATCTAACTAAATAACTAATGAAACATCAAAATGTCAAACACAATCCAAACAATAGCATCCAAAATACAAATTGTAAATTAGTCAAACGATAAAATGTTGTGACATAAAGTGACAACATTCAAATTCCAAGTTTCTCAACAAGGGACCATTAAGAACGAAAATTGATCATGTGAGCAAATTCCAAGCTTCACACTTTTTTCAACAAGCTTCATAACTGCCTCAAATAATTCAACAAAACTCATAAAGTCAAAAATTCTATTTGCATTAGCTTATGTTTCTGGTTTCCTCTTGTTCATAATATCATAATTTAAGTACTTTATAGTTGTTTCATTAGGGTGGTGGAAGTGGTACCCTCCCAACCAAACTACTCTTCCAAATTAGACCAATTAGAAGATGTCACCTCACTTAGCCAAACTACCCTCCCAAAGTACCCTCCATGGTGGGATTGGTACCCTCCAAGTACCCTCAAACTACCCTCATTCCTAAAGCTTCACTGCACTACCCGCACAATTTGAATAGCGGGTATATATACCCGTTAAAGCTTCAATGCACTACCCGCTGCTACCAGTTTTAGTGGGAGTGGTACCCGCCTTACCCGCTGGACACTCCCAGTACCCTTACTACTAGCATTATCAACTGTAAAATCATTTTAAAAACCCCAAGTACTTTATAGTTCTTTGGTTATATAGAGTTATGATAGATGTATATTTTTAAAGCAATAAAAGTTAGGTAAACTTAATTTAAAATTAAACTAAGTAAATAATTTTTAAATTCTTAAGCCTATGGTACTGATTCTAAAAAATATTATCAATCAGCTAGTTGGGCCAATGATTAGTGCCTTTTATTGGGCTTTTAGCAATTTTATTTGTATCATCACAATAATGTCTTATGAACGAACACTATTAAAATATAATATAACTTTTATTACTTTTATCTTAATGTATTTATTAGATGAATAGAGAAAATATTAGTTTTAGTCCACAAGATTAACCGAGTTTGGGTTGATGAATGAATTATTTATTTTAAACGAGTTAAGACATAAAAGTTAAGTTCAGCGAACAGTTCGTGAACCGTTTGGCTGGAAGTTCGTTTGTTTAATAAATGAACGAACATGAATAAAAATTCCGTTTGATTAGTTAAATGAACGAACATGAACAAAAGTCTTGTTCGTTCAATTGTGTTCGTGAACGTTCGTTCATGTTCGTTTGTTTATGCCGTTCAATAAAGATTTTTTATATATTTAATTATTTAAACCTTTTATATTTTCATATACTTTGTTTTTTATTTTATTACTCATTAGACCTTTTAAACATTTTTCAGGATAATTACAATTATATAATATGTCAAGTATTTTAGGATAATTATGTCTACGTACTTAAACTTGATTTATCTTTTGGATGGTTATGTCTAATGTTTAGAATTAACAATATTATTTTTAATTTTCAAACTAACATGTATCCGTTTGTGTTCATTTATGTTTATTTGTGTTTGTTTAGAAAGTGAATGAACACGAACATGAAATTTCATTCGGTTATTGTTCGTGAACCGTTCGTAAACAGATTCGAACGAACACGAACGAACACGAACAAAGCAACGTTCAGTCAATTCGATTCGTTTTGTTTCGTTACGGCCCTACTAGTTATTATATAAAAAGGATGGGACCAATGCTGACTAATGTGCAATTTGGTTGACTGATAAAAAATAAATAGTCAAAGATTTGGGAAGATATTATAAATTAATATGCATGGATACGGATAAAAAGTGGGTCGGACGGTGACCATCACGTTTCGGGCCCAGCAAATATTTGGCTTTTTCCGGCGAGCTGCCGCCGCTGACATACACGTATTGGACATAGTTTGTACATGGTGCATTTGGTTCAATTTCCTTTTTGCCAATTGCCACTTCATTTTTATACTTTTTTAATTAGATATTAATAATTCATTTTCATTGTATTAATAATAACATTGTTTTCTTTATTAAATCTAAACTATTAGTTTAGTAATAACAAGATATTAGCCAACTAACCTGGATCAACTGGTTGGATTGGCAACCGTCTACACAATGCGTACCTACGGTTTTAGTGCCAACCAGTTGAATTGACGAGCTGCTGGACCAATAGTTGGACGGAATTTTAAAATTATTTTTCTTTTAATGTCTCATTACTAATTTATTTACTAAGTCAATGTTCATATTTTATATTTTCTAGCTCCCTATTTCAGTGTTATGAAACCTGGACCGGACCGGACCGGCTGGTTGGACCGGGAACCGGTGGTCTGAGCGGTCTGGTTTTGTATGCTGAAACGGTCCTGCAGAGAACCGACGGTCTGACCGGGAACCGATGGTCAGACCGGACGGACCGGTTGGTTATTTTTGTTATCTCTTTTAATTCTCTTTTAAGTCTCTTGGATTCGTATTTCGTAACTAATTGTTAGTTTAATATTATTGGAATTGATTTGTTGGTGGTTTTTTGAAGGATTAATGGTTGTTTGGATTGATATATTTTTATAATCTTTATGACGTCGTCCGGTTCTTAAATCCGGTCCAACCAGTGGACCGGTAATGAGACCGGTTTGACGTCCGGTTCTGTTCTGAAAACATTGCCCTATTTTGTTAACATTTTAAATCCATGAAAAATTAGTTTCCTATTTTGTTTTAAATTAGTTAATAATCTATACTATATTATAAATAAAGGTTTTGGTGGGACAATTATCACTCTGCTATACATCTTCAACGTTTTTTTCTCACATCTCTCTCCTATTAATTATATAAATTTTCTTTATTTGTTTTTTATAATTTTTTTTCCCGCATATCTCTCCTATTAAATAATAATGATTTTCTATAATTAGTTTTATAAAACGCTTTTTATTTTAAAAAAAAATAGGTTTGTTTATAAAACATTTTTAGAAATTGAACATTTCTTTCATTATTTTTATAAAACATTTTTAAAAAATAACTATATAACGTTTCTAAAATTTGTATTAAAAACTATGTAATATCTTATAAATATGTAATATGTAAATCTTTATTACTAAGTATATAACATTTCATTTATTCAACTCGTGTAATATACGGGATTTCTAACCTAGTATGTGTGTGTGTATACTCTGTAATAAATAAAGGTTTTGATGGGACACTTGTCACTCTTCTATGCATCTTAACTTTTTTTTCTCCCCTCTCTCTCCTATTAAATAATAATTATTTCTATAATTCTTTTTATAAAACATTTTTTGTTTTAAAAAAAAAATAGGATTGTTCATAAAACATTTTTATAAATTGAACATTTCCTTCATTCTTTTTAAAAAATAACTATATAACGTTTCTATAATTTGTATTAAAAAACTATGTAATATATCATAAATATGTTATATGTAAATCTTTATTACTTAGTATATATAACATTATATTTATTCAACCCGTGTAATACATCGGGTTTCTAAAGTTTAATATGAATTAACACTTATCAGTTACATAAAAAAAATTAATACTCAGCTTAAAAAAATATTTTAAAAATTAACTTAAAAGAATTTATAACTATCACGTAATATTTTATTCAACCTGTGTAATACACGGATTTTTAAAGACATGGATTTTTTATTACTAAGTATATAACATTACATTTATTCAACATGTGTAATACACAAGTTTTAAAGATATAAATTTTTTATTACTAAGTATATAACATTGCATTTATTCAACCCCTAACCTAGTATTTATATATATATATATATATATATATATAGGATTGGTATCCTTTCAAAACCATCTTTTATTGTGTTAACCCAAAAAAACCACGTAAAAATCGATCAAATCATTATTTTTTTTGTGAATAATATTATTAAACTAATATAACGTCATGTTATTTTTTGCGTTTTTGTAAATTCGCGAGTGTAAGGGAGTTTACACTGATGTAAATTTTTCCGAAAAAATAAATATTTAGCTTAAAAAAAACTTTTTTAGAACCAGCATAACTAGTGTTATATTAGTGTAAAAACTCACCTTAAATTTTTCCGGAAAAACTCACATTATTTAGGAAAATGTAAAAAAAGAACATGGCGTTATATTAGTGTAATAAAGTTGTTCATAAAAAAAATAATGATTCTGTCGATTTTTGCTGGGTTTTTTTGAGTTAACACAATAAAAGAGGGTTTTGAAAGGAAAACAACCCTATATATATATAATTTTTTTTTAATTATTTATAACAAAATGCAATTTTTAGAACCAGCATAATCAGTGTACCGGTTAGACAGCTGGTTTAATAATGGATCCAGTTGGTAGCATCGATTACTAGTCAAATTTAATGTCGATAGCCTCTTGGTTTAGTGACACCTGATATTTATCTTCATCAAACCAGTGCAGACTCAAGTCCCACGAAGAGGATAATAAGTGGATTTTAGAGGTGTTTTGGTTATTAAAGAAAAAATTAGTCAAATTTAATAATTTATGTTTGTAAATTTGAAAAAAGAAATAATAAAATATTATTAGTATAATATTTATAGTTCCATTGCATTTTATGAAACTACAATTATTCTATTTTTGGCCGTACATAAAGGACAACACACGTGCACAGCTGGATTCAATAATACATTACAAAGCCTTGTTGTGTTGTCGATATAAAAAACAAGCCCTGACTTTTGGGTCCGCGTCGGTAACGCTGGTCAACGTTACATTCCTTGACAATAATAAGTATATAAAAAACATAAGAGGACTAAAAATATAAATCTATAAAAATAATATTCTCATAAATTGAATAAAATAAAAATTAAAAATAATAATGTATCTACTTATTATACATCTAATCAGATGTATCGTTTCTAATTACATATCTTAATTTGTAATAAACTAGGAAAGAACTCACGCTTTAACATAAAATCTATAAGCATAAAGCCAAAAAAATATAATTAGCCAATGACATTTAACTACTGTAGACGTCGTTTGTAAATTTAGTTATTAAAGTTCTTTTGGTTTTGTGTTTTATATTGTGATACAGTAAAACTTTTTAAATTAATATTAATAATTTATTAAAAAATTAAGAGTTAATTACATAGATAGTTCATATGGTTTACGAAAAGTGTTCGCGTACTAAAAGTTTAAAGTAACATGTTTGAGTTTTGTGTTTTTTATTTTGTAACGAGTTTGAGTATTAAGGCTAACTTGCGTTAACTTTTCTCGGCGGATCCATGTAGCAACAGGGAGAAATGACCAAACTACCCTTTTACTTTAAACCCTTAGTACCTAAAACCGTTACTTTCTGCAAAGGGTATTTTGGTTATTTCACCCCAAGTTAACAGAAAAGTTAACGGGAGTTAGCCATAATACCCAAACTCGATACAAAATTGAAAGCATAAAACCCGAACTTGTTAGTTTAAACCTTTAATATCCAAAACTATTATTTTTCGCAAACCACATTGACTATCTATCAAATTAACTCAAAAATTAAATAAAGGTTTAGGCTTCAACTTGTGTATGAAAAGAAAGGTATTGATTTAGATAAAGGTAATAGGATAATATATATATATATATATATAACTTATGGTCTCATTAATATTATAAATTAACAATTTTTTAAAATTACAAATATAGAAGTTGGTCGAGGACCCATTTGTTTATTGTGGCCTTCAAATATTCAGATTTTAAATTATAGAATTGAAAAGTAGTGATGGGTTTTAGACTCAATAAGTGTCTTTTCACTATCATACATTTAATTGCATTTAGTTCTTGTTCAATGAACAAAGTGAGTTGTAATCTATTTATTTATAATATTAGCTTATAACTCACGAATAATATCAATAAATAAAATTCTTAAATCTTTATATATATATTTTACATGTATAAAAATATATTACATATACTAATGATAAAAAACAAAATTAAAAATATCAAAAAATTAATATATAACCGGGTTTCAAAAGTATGTTAATTACTATTTATTATAATTTGACTTTCATTTAATATTTGATTGAAAATAAAATTATTAAATTTCAAAGTTTCTCATAATAAGCGATAATTTAAAATAAATATGTTTTATTAGTATAAATAGTATTTTATTTAAAAATATATTATTATTATTATTAAAAGATGGATATGCATTTAATAAAAGAGAGAAGCGGGAAAAAATGATGAGAATAAACGTAGAGGCGACACGTGACATGGAAAAACCTTTCTTTATTATATAGTATAGATGACTACATATCTAGTAACTAATATGTACAATAAACAAAATGTATTCTAATGTTTGATAACATAATGAATTTATTTTCAATATATACATAAGTTCACAATTCAATGAATAATAATTCCATATAGCTATACATATATTCTTTGAATGAGACATAAGATTTGGGATGTGACCCGTGTTCAATCTTTAACACCGTAAAAGATAAACCCGTATTATTAGAAAAATACTTTATGTGATGCTAAAATAGTTTGGTAATTGAGTATTTAAATTAAATACCTAAATAAAAGCGCGTAAATCAAATCAATCAACAATTTACACGGATTACACTTAAAAGGAAAGAATTAGAAATTACAAAATTTGGTGGGAAATGAAATGATTTGATCTTAACAAAACCAACTGTTTGATCGAATTAATAAATCATCAACTAGATTCTATTGATGTAGTGAAAGGATTACAACTGAAGAAATCATAAACAATAAGGGAAGGGGATGGGATGGGAAGATCAGAAATTATAGATTAGGAGATGGGAGAAGAAGATAGCACACACATATATCATATTCGTTATCCCTTGTCTCTTGTTTATCAGGCTTATATCAAGCATCGAGGGTTTGTTGGACCCTTTGATTGGGCTGTTTGATTGAGTAAGTTGGGCTTTAGGTTGGTTCACAACAGAAAATCTTTAATTGACGAAATTGAAACATTTTATTGAAGGAATTCGAGTATGACAGTTGGGTCAAACCGCATATGGTTGTTCACCACAAGATTCGGCTCGTCAAGAGTCTGGCAAGTCTAGGATTAACTACTCATCACTTGATGAGCTTAATTTACCTCTTATGTGATTCTGGGCGATACATCTGACATGGGCCCGGCTAAAGTTGTCAGGATTAACTCTTTTGAGAAATACACTTTATAATAATAACTTATTAAATTTTCAATTATATAACACAATTGATAAAAAAAAATGTATACCTACAATAATATTAAGTTACTTATATTGATTATTTGATTTTTTGTGTATGTGTTCTATTTTTCTGTATATTTTGGTTTCAGTCCAAAAAATCTTGTGGGCTTTAGTGTAGGAAATTACTTAAGCTCATGTGATGGTTTTGGGCTTATTATTTGGGTTTGGTCCAAACCACTGTTTGCCCAATAAAAGGCCCATTATGGTCTAATATGTTAAATATATAAGCTTTCAAAACCCTAGCCCATTCAAACATAAAACTTAAAAATGTTTTCCGAATCGGTATTTTAAAATATTGCTTTCTCTTTAATCTTTGCCCCGTAAAAACCAAACTGGGCCTTTTAGGTTCTTTTATTTAGAATCTAGTTTTTTTTTTCAAATTATAATTTTTAATTAAAACAAACTTAAATAGTATTCTCATTATGATCGGGAATCGTTACTAATCTCTCTTGACAGGAGTCGTGCTGCATTCTTTAACCCACAAAGGACCAACCTTCAATCCGACATATAATTGAAATTTAATGGTTTTGTCCCGTCTTTCACATGCTAGGGAAGGTGACCACTCACGCCCCACTCATGGATGGGGGAGTGGTGTTTCCGTGAGTGAGAACGTCACATCAGCTCTCACGGGAGCCACTCACACACCATACCGGATGGCCTTAGGCTCAAAAATCTCCACTTGTACTGCCATTTGTCGTCTTAAAAGTGGATGACCGGTGTAATGCGTTTATTGGTTTAAGATTTATGACTATGCATGTAATAATTCAAATTTTATCAAATGATTATATTTTTAAAAAATTGTTAAAAATGACTATTGATGCAAAAGAAAAATTGATCAAAATAGTTATTTATTTTATTCTCTTAAAAATGTCAGCCTGCCTATCACTACCCTTTTTATAAATCTTTTTTTCTTTTTTTTTTGTTTTATAAATATCATATATGATTAAAAAGCTTAATAAAATAACAGAGAGGGTATACATTTCAATATACCATACAAGATTTCTTTAACATTTAAACTAGGTTCATACGCTTTCATGTGTCAATCACAACCCAAAAACTTTTAATGCTTCACAATTCAACCGAAAATACCCGACGCGTAGCGGGCTCATTATTCGGTCTAACGCGTTCATATCAGTAACTTTCTTTATATCATCATGTGATAAACGAATATAAATGAGATCGGTATCTACTTGCATTATCTGTACAAAAAGACCGAAACCATGAGTAATGTGAGCCCAATCAAGATTCTTCTACTGACCCGTTTCTTCCATTACCCACACGCGTAGCAATCGCACTTTGACCTTTACTTTGACTTTGACTTTTGGTTATGTTGACCGGATTATTTGACTCTATCTCAATAAACTTGTCTCGCACATATTGGGGAATTCCATTTTCATCAGGAAAGCTGATGTTTGACTTTGTCATGGTCAATGACCCGTCTTCATTACTCGAAAGGGTATTATTGTCATTTCCCTCTTTTAAAGATCCCGCCATGGTTTGAAACTCTACTGCCTCGATCTCTTTGGAGTACCGTGGAATCTCACCCTCTTCACGGGGGTTTGTTACGTCTTCTAAAGTCAAACCCGAGTGAGGGTTGAGGGTTGAATTTGATAGGCCCGCACTCCCCTTTCCACCCAGAAAGCTGGAGATGTGGTCGTTGCTGAGCTGGCTCACGACCCCACCGTCGCCAGCTGGCTGTCTGATTTGGTACAGTAACCAAAGGCTGAAGGCTGCAAATAATGCGAATTGAAGCACGTGCTTAACCATGAATCCTTTGGGCCGATTGCTTCGTGGAGTCGTCGATTGGTAGTTCATCTGTGGGCAAATCGGTCATTTTAGTTTAAACCTTGTCAAGACATATGGACCCGGACACGAAACGTGTATTCGTGGGTTGACAACAACACGACCCGTTTAACCAGAAAAATAAATTATTTAATTTATTTTGCCTATTAATACTCTAAAATGAGAAATTTACAAATATATATATTTTTTATTTTTTAAAGCAATTAGTTATAAACTATGGCAATTGTATTTGAACCTATAAATTTTGGCATAAAAATCACCTAAATAGTTTATTTATTACATAAAACACATTTTAAAAAACTATATAAAATAAATGAGTTAAACGGTTCAATCGCAAACCCATTTGGTTGACACGAACACGACCCGTTTAACTAAACGTGTTCGCGGGTTCAAACCGAAACTAACCCGAACCCGTTTAGACCACATCCAATCTCATGAATTTCATGTTAGGTTCTTGTAGTGTCAAAAGTTCACGCAGCTAGTAAAAATCCAACAAGAAAAGAAATTTGAAAGCAAAATGATAAAAAGACCCTTGTAACTGCTTTGACTGAAAAGGATTTGACCAAATTGAATCACAGGAGAAGAAATAAGGTTGTAAAAACAGGGATTCATGTATGTTTCATTCATGGCTTAAAAAAACGGTCGAGGCGAGGCGGTGAGAAACCGAGTTTGAGGCGACGCCTCAGGGGCCATTTTGGTAGGTGCGCCTCAGAGGGCTGAGGCGTTAAAAAAAACGTGAAAGGCGTACGCCTCGAGGCGCGCCTCTAGACGTTTTAGACTTTTTCCGATGAAATTAGTTAGGAAAGTTCTATATTTATAAGATATATAATTTTTATATGCTGTTTTAGACTTTCTATGATGAAATTAGCATGGAAAGTTCTATATTTACAAGATATATAATTTTTATATTTATTTTTTAGTTCCGCCTCGGGCTTACGCCTCGGTTCGCCTCGAGGCTTACGCCTCGTGAGGCGAAGGGAAAACGCCTCGAGGCGCGATTCCGTTCTTTTAAACTTTGGTTTCATTGAATCTTGGTGAAATCAATCAAGAACAAACAGCAGATTCAACAAGAATTGGTGGAATCAATCAAGAATTGAATCAAAAACTCTTCAAGGTTTCAATTTCACCCAAATTTCAACATTAATTTACTGTAAATTAAACCAAAACCCTAAACAGAGTCTCCATCAATTCACCAAAAACCCAGTAAAATTAGAACAAAACCCAAGATAAGAATCAAAGAATCTTTAAATTTAACAAAACTTTACCTTCGGAATACGAATCGAATCTGATCACACGGTTGATTGATCAAACAGAGGTTCTTCTTCTTCCCCAAAACCCTAAACAGAGTAAAGTTCGATCATCACATACCCAGTAAAATTCGAACAAAATCAAGCATAAGAATCAAAGAATTGATGAAAATCAGCCTTTAAATGTACGAAACTTTACCTTTGGAATACGAATCGAATCTAATCAGTGGTTCCTGTTCTTCCCCAAAACCCTAATTCAAAACAGAGGTTATAAAGTCTTTTTGGGAAATTTGTTTGAATCAACAAAGAAATATTATGAAATTGAGAGTTACAAGAAAATGGTTGAGGCGTGGTGGAAAAATATGGTTGGGGAGGTCAGCGAATAGCGGTTTATTTGGAATTAC
Source organism: Smallanthus sonchifolius (assembly GCA_023525975.1). Classification (NCBI taxonomy): domain Eukaryota; kingdom Viridiplantae; phylum Streptophyta; class Magnoliopsida; order Asterales; family Asteraceae; genus Smallanthus; species Smallanthus sonchifolius. Next base: position 97,135,741 of record CM042026.1, read on the forward strand.
TAAAATACCCCTAGGAGAGTTTGGATTATGGGTGAGCTATGGTGTAAATATTGGAAAATGTGGAGGGTGGATTGGAATTGTGTAGAAGAATGTGAGTGAGGAGTGCCGGCGGTGAAGGCTAAAAAGAGGGGTCAAATATGTTGACTTTTCTAATAAGTTTGGTATTTTGACCAAGTATTCAAAATTGAAAGTTGCTTATATAATTTACTCTATAGTTTTGTAATTTTGTTTCAAAAAAATTGCTCTAAAACTTTTAGCCGGGTGAGTTTCAACTTTTAATTGGATAAACATAAGCGACATCAATTGTGTAGAGTTAGTGGATTGGTGGGTTGAATGACTTTGTTGAAGAGGTGAACCTTAATCTAACTCATACATTTATTCATGTCAAATACATCGATCATAATCCGGATACACTTAACTCATGTTGTATTTCAGGTCAATCCATTTTTTTAGTGATTAATGTATTTTAAACTATTTTTTGTTTCTTATCTTTTGCTTGTTTTTAACAAACTTTGATTTATATATTTAACTCGAGAGAGGAACTACATCGAAATAATTGGGCAATGAAGAAGTGAGGATGGATGGTTAATAGTAATGAATAAAGTTTCTAGCAATTAAGAGTTAGTGAAGAGTGTAACACGCAGTTTTAGGGTGTTAATTATTATTATTATTATTACTATTACCTTTAGAAAAAAAATATTATTATTATTGTTATTATATTATGTGTAACGAACCACCTTTTAAGTTTATAATATAATATGTTAAATATGTTATAAGAGTGTAAATAAACAAAATGAAAAGTTAGAGGTATGTTGCAAATGTGGAGTTTTTAAAAGTTTGGGTGAAAGGAATCAATTATGAAAGTTCAGGGGTTGTTGTGTAACTTCCCAAAATCAGATTTTAGGGGTGGGGAGTTCACACAAACACACTTAGTGTGTGTGTGTTTCAAAAATTACAAGAGAGAAAGGGAGAGAAATAACTTAATCAAGAACTCAGATTCTGGAGGATTGCATGCTCGAAATTGAATGTTTTTGTTTGCTTAATCCATTCTAGATAGCAAGTAAGTTCTCTTTCCTCTCTTGATTCCTCTATTTTTAGTGTTCTTGGTGGGTTTTTGATGAAAACTATTTGGGGCTGAATTAGGTGGTCTAGGTGGTTAATAACTTATTAAAAGTGATAACTTAGCTTGATTAAAGGTAATGGGAGGTAGATAATAATATCTAAACATCCAATTTGATGATTCAAGAATTAGGGTTCTTGAGGGTGAATTGGGGTGATGTTTAAATGATAAATTGACGTTGGATAAGTGTCTATGGTGTTGATAGACACATTTTTATGTAAGAAACCTCATCCAATTTCATGATTTGAAAGTTAGGGTTCTTGAGGATAAAAAAATGGGGGGTTTTGATTTGGGGATGTTTGAATGTTGAATTGAGGTTGTGTAAGTGTCTAGGGAGTTAATAGACACACAACTAACCATAAAGCCCCAATTTTTACGGTGAATTATAAAATGGAGTTTTGGTGTAACTTGGGTGAAAACCCAAATGGGTCATAATGGGTGAATGTTGTTTAGGGAGGTTTGAAACTTGATTAAGGTGTGATTAATCAAGTTTATAATGGGAGAAATCCATAAGATCTAGGGTGGGTGTTAGACCTCTATTGGTAAATAATGAATTGGTGGATTAGGAGTTTAACTCGAATGGGTCAAACGGGTCAATATGGGTTAAAGGTTAAAATGTTGTTGGAGGTTTGGTTAAGGTTGTGTTAACCAAATTAAGTTGTGGTGTTGATCTTTATATCATAGATGTGTCTTGAATCTCAATTTGGTGTGTGGGTTGAGATCATAAGATTTCTAAATGCAAGTTGATTGCTAGGTGATCAAGGCGTTAAAGGAGCTAGCTTGGAAGACCAAGTGGAATCGTCTCTAGCTAAAATTAAGTGCTTTGCACTTACTTAGTAATGATATGTGGTAGTGAAGGCACATATTTGATATACTTGTTGATTTTGTTAATTATCATATGTGCATTTGTGTGTAAGTTGTTTTGGTGAATTTGCATATGGCGAAAGTATGCTAGGGGTGGGTACTTAAGGAGCTTAAGGTCTATGAACCTCATAATGTTGTCTAGTAATTGTAGTCATTGAATTACTTATGAGCTTAATGGTGCTAATTTTCTGTTTATGTTGATTGTAAGGGTTTGTGGTGATTTAGGTATAATTGAAGTCTTTGAACTTCAAAAATATAAATGGTGGAATTGAGATCTTTGAATCCCACGTGTCGGTAAATAACTGATGGGTTATAAACATGGTTTCGTATTGTATGTGTACATTTGTTTGTTTGTTTAAGTTTGGTAATTGAAGTCTAAAGAACCTCACACGTGGTAATTGAGGTCATAAAGTAAATTTGTGTTGTTGTTGCTTGAAGTCTTGAACTTCACTATGGTCGTGGTGATTTGAGGTATTTGAACCTCACTGGGGAGTTAAAATGATATCATATAAATGAGTTTGAAGTCTAAGAACCTCACACGATAGTCATTTGAGATCACGAACTTCACAAGTCATTTTGTAGTAATTGAAGTCTAAGAACCCCACACGGAAGTTAATTGAGGTCATGAACTTCACATAGTCATTTGTTGTGCTTTGAGGTCTTTAAAACCTCACAAGGAAGTATGGTAGGGTTGTTAGGTGTTTAAAACAATCCTAAAATGTTGTTGAAGGTTTAAAACGACTAGGGGTCGAGTCAGGAGGGTCAAAAGTACCAAAAACTGCAAAATTGGGTGTGCTGGTGCAAGGGCTGGAGTCTTGGACGCCCAAGTGGGACGCCTGGGGCGTCTGGGACGCCAGACAGGCTCTGCCAACGCCCAAGTGGGACGCATGTTGGCTGAATTTTTGAGTTTTCTTCCTAGGACACTTGGGGGGTCTTGGGACTTGTTGTATCATTACTAATGGTTTATTTATATGATGTTTTCTTGTGGGTAAAGCTCCGGTTGAAGTCTCGGGTCACGCTTCGTGTTGGATTGGATTCTCAATACTTTTGGTGGATGTTAACGGTTGGAGTTAGAATCCTTGTTGGGGTTCATTAGACTTGATTTTATATTATCTTTTGGAGGTTTTAACTTGTTGTCGTTTTTTAAGTGTTGGTTGTTGTTTTCTTTAAAACAAAATCTATGTTGTTTGTCGTAACATTGCTTTTGGCAAGTGTTGAATAATCAAGTGTGTTAAATGGGACCTATTTTCATATGATTTTGAAAGTTAAAATCGGTTGAAAATTTTGGATGTTACATTATGTGTGTCAAAATATACCCATATATGTGTGTGTGTGTGTGTGTGTGTGTATATATATATATAAGGTTAGGTTCAAATGAGAAATCATAAATACTTTAGAACTCACGAGAACTCGTCAAAAAACCAATTAAAACTATTTTTTTTTTCACTATCTTTATTATTAAAATATAACATAAAAAATGATTTATCTCTTTAATTAATTCATCCATTCTCTCTAAATTATCCTTCAAAAAATTTATATACATGTGTAAATGATAAACACTTACACATGTGTAAGTGGTAAACTTACACAAGTGTATATTTTTTTTAATATATGAAGACATATAAATTTACATATATAAATTCATTTTTTATGTTGTATTCTAACAATAAAAATAGTAAAAACAAAAAAATGGGTTTGATTTGATTTTTGACGAGTTCTCACGAGTTCTCAAAATATTTAGGAGTTTTTAAATGATCCATTCCATATATATATATATATATATATATATATATATATATATATATATATATATATATATGAATTTTTTATTTTAATAAATTAAATGGTGTAACTAGTCAAAAGTGGAGATAATTAAAAATGAAAAGATTTAATTTGAATTAAAATGGTGACTTTAGATAGAAGTTTAGTTTGTAACTAGTTCAAACTCTATAGATGAGATAAAACCACTTTAATCCCTCCGCTTTCTCTCTCATTTGTTTTTTAACGGTTTAGAGCAACACAAAGAAAGAGAGTGTTGAGAAGTGTGTGAGAAAGATAGAGAGTCGAGAGGTGTGGTGATCGGCGGTTCACTGTGGTAGACGGTAGCTCGATGGTGGCAGGTCGCGGTTTGGTGATCCAATCGTGATACATTTTGGTGTTAAACACGATTAATTAAAGTTGTTAAAGTAGTGGTTCGAGTCTTACATGCTATGTTAATTGTCTGGTGTGTTTGCATGTCGAGATTATTAGTGTTATGTTGAGTTATGGTGGGTGTGGTGATCGTGTATGCTTATTAATTTGATTATGATATGCATAAGGTGTTAAGTTGCATGAGTATGGATGTAACCATATAAGTGAGTTCAGTGTAAATGGTCTGATCTATGTTTATGAATGATCGGGACGATTTTATGTAACCCGATTGTATTAATGGTTTCATGTGAAAAAATGATATTAGTGAGGTTACATGATGATTGAATTTGTTTTAAATAAACGAGTTTATGTGAAGGACCTATGTAATTTAATGGGTAGCAATGCGTTCGTAAATAAGTAAATATGAATATGTTTATGTGAGTTAATTGCCATGAGTTTTGGGAAGGATGCATGCGGTTAAAGGTTTGGGTTAATCACTAAACGGTGAAAGATGATTTTTAAACAAGTTTTAAAGTAAAAGAGGGATTTTAAACAAAAAGAGGTGGAAATGGAGAACTGGGTTACCCACACTGAATCGGGCTTATCTACCGTCGTAAACCGTCATATTTGTCCGTCTGCTCTAAGGTATCCGTTTTCCACCCGAACTATATATACAGCTGTGCATCGTTTGAGAGACTGATTCTACCGTAGTAACCTTAGTTTAGTCTACCTTTCTAGACTTTCATTTCTGGCTGCATAATAGTCGAGTGGTCGTCCGTCTACCGAAGTAGCTGTTACTATCGTTTCCGTTCATAAAGTTTATTCATACATGGCAAGCAATATATATATATATATATATATATATGTATATAAAACAAGATTTCATTCTTATATGTTATGTTATACTTTCATTTCCTTGTTCATAATCATACTTGTCTTTCTTATATTCGTCATGCATTTCATACAACGCGTTTGGCTACATATATATAACATTCATAACATTCATTCATATCATGTATACACTTTAGCCCCCGCCACAACGCGTGGGGTTACGTTAACTAGTTGTATAACATTTATAAAAAAAATGATTTATAAAATGCCGATTAATTATAACGTGAATTGTGTGATTATATAGTGGATTTATGGCATGAATAACGTGATTATAGCATGTTATGAGTAACTAGGATGATTATAGCATGAGTTTATATTGAAGCAAATATTCTCATCCTAAGACACGTGTCAATTTTGGGTGATTTTCTATGCTTAGCACGTTAAAAACACTTTGCATATTAACCAACTCCTCCCCCTTCTCTAAATATATATATATATATACACACACAAACTTTCATTTCTTGATATCCACACTCTCAGATCTCTGTCATGGCCCAATTCCATCTCTCAAACATGGATGATTTCTTTGACCTGGATCTATCTTTAACCATGGAAGACCACCACTATAACACCACTACCATGACTACAACTCTCACCACCAAAATGCCCGAACCGCCATCGCTAGAGGAAGCTCAGAATCAAGTTTTCGCGATGAAAACTATCACGGATGCATCGGGTGTTTGTACCGTCTGCCTGGAAGGTTTCAACTCATCATGCACAAGTGGAAAGCAAGCTCCTTGTGGCCATGTCTACCATTTTGATTGTATTACAAAGTGGCTCTCCGTTCAAGACTCTTGCCCTCTTTGCCGGAGTAAAGTTTCCGACCACCATATAAGTTTTCCGGCAGGAAGTTTGTAGATTTGATGATCAAGTAACCTATGTGAGTCATCAAATAATTTCACAGGACTTCATTAATTGTTGTATCAATTAATATTATTGTGACATTTGAGATATAATGCGCCTTTAAAATTATATATTGATGTTTATTTGCTCCATTCGTAACTTTCAAAAAAAGAATTTGATTTCAAACTCGTGTGTATAAAATTATCTAGGTCTTGTAATTTATTAGTTAGCTTTTCACTACATATGGACTTGTATATAGTTTCGGAAATTAAGCCATTTAAATAAAATATTTAAAGATTTAGAAAACTAAAATAAAATTATTATTAGGCTTGAATCAGTGTTTCAGAACCGGCCCGGCCGGTTAGACCGGGAACCGGACATATAACCGGTCCAGTTGTATGTAGTTGAAATTCAAACTTGAGATTAGAAGCTAAGTATTAACAACCGCTAGCTTAGCATAGTGACAAAGATGTATACTCAAGACTTCACTAAAAATGAAGAGCTCTTGGGTTCAAGTCCCACTTGTGACAAAAAAGGGGTCCAGGTTAGACTAGGGGGTTTTCTCACCTATGGTGGGTTTCCTCCTGATAAAGGTCGAGATAATCGTGTGGGTCAGTGACCCGTCAGTGATCCAAATTGCCGTTAAAAAAAAGGCGCTACGTATTACATACTCTTTGTCTCGTTTGTATTGAATGCTTGTATAATGCATTAATGCATAGAATATGTATACTATATTAAATATTAGGTTAAAACTCATGTATTACATGAGTTGAATAAATACAACTTGTTATAAAACAACAGTTTCTATTAAGATTTGTATGTTAGATGTTATCAGTTATCGATGAAATAAGAAATAATGCATAATTAAGAATCATAAATAACAAATAATGAAGATTTAAAAATTATAAAATTGTATTTTAAAATAAAGTATAATTGAATTTTTTTTATGATTTAGTAAGTTTTAATAAAATATTAGAATAAGTTTTATATATTTAATTATTTAACATAATCATTATTTAATAGGAGAGAGAGGCGGAAAACAAAAATCTAGACTTCATAAGAAGTCGACACGTAACAAGTATAATTATTCATTTATTATAATATAGGTTAGAAAACCGGTATATTACACCGTGTGAATAAATTCAGTGTTATATATGATTAGTAATAAAGTTTTATATATTACATAGTTTTTTAATACAAATTTTAGAAAATTTATATAGTTATTTTTTAAAAATGTTTTATAAAAAATAAAAAAAGAAATGTTCAAATTATAAAGATATTTTATGAACAAACTTATTTTTTAAATAAAAAAATATTTTATAAAAATAATTATAGAAATTACTATTATTTAATAGGAGAGAGAGACGGGAAACAAAAAGTATAAAAAAAGTAAAGAAATTTGTATAATTAATAGAAGAGAGAGGCGGGAAAAAAATGTTGAACATGAACATCGGAATGACAAGCGTGCACCAAAACATTTATTTATTATATAGTATAGATTAAAAAATCTAATTTATATGAGAAATAAAAACAAAAAAATATAAGGCATGAGATCTCAACTCGTATATGAAAGGCAACTAGTTAACGTGCATTTATGCCTTTTCTTTGTATACAAGCTTTAAATGAGAAAAATACGAATATTCAATACACACTTTATAATTGTTATTTATAAAAAGGAATATTCCATCAATAATAAGTTTATTTGTTGTTTTAATAACAAATCATTCAAGTTTAATAATTATTCAATTTAAATCAACCTTAAAAAATAATCACAAAGGACTAAGTATCACATATATTTTATTTTCGTCACTTAATTTTAATAAATTTAAATATTTATAAAGTTTTACAATAATAAAAAATAAATGAAATTTGAGTGGTTTATAAGTTAAATAATAATAATAATAATAATAACTTTATTGAAATAATATTATAACTTGATTATGGATAAAAAAAGAAAAAAATGTTTGTCACTTACCAATATATTAACCGTTGACCATTTGATACAATGGTAGCCTCAAAACTTCTCATAGTGAAGGTCTTGGGTTCGAATCCGGGTCACAACAAAAAAGGGGGTCTGTGGTCAGGTCAGGGGGTTTACCCAGTTGGGGGCTTCCTCCTGAGATGGGCTGCCCTGAATGTTTTAGGTGTTGCTACGGGGTAACCCAATTATCCTACAATATATAAGTGTTGCCGTTAAAAAAAAAAAAACTTAACAATATTAAAAATTAAAGTCATGCTACATGAATACCAACCATAATCTTGACATGCAGCATGAAAATGGACTGCAATCATTTAAAGTCATAAATAGACCAGTAACAGTATTTTATATCATTCTTGTTTAGTACATGTATGATTCAATAACGATATATGGCCAGGGTATTATAATATAAATTTTGTATGCACGGGTTTCTACTTTATAAGAGCATCTTCAATGCGGGTGTTCGGTTCCCGTGTGACAAAAGCAAACGAACACATACACGTTGGAGCTTTGATCCGGTGATGGTTGCCCGGTTCTTCGTTTGCTTTATAGGTCTAAAACGAATTTATAAAATTTGAACACACAATAATTTATGTTTACGTTTGTGTGATTTTGATTTATTTAGTTTATGTAATTTCAACTTTTTATTTTATGTAACCTTTTTACTTTAAATGTAATTTTTAATTTTAATTTTTAGGATTTTAATATTTTTATTTTAATTATATTATTTTAAATAATACGAAATATAAAAAATAAGATTATTAATAAAAAAGTATTTTGGTATATAAAAAATAAATGTAAAAGTTTTTTTTGAACCGCCAACAAACAGAGAATTGTCTAAGTAATCCGTACGGGGTGACCCATTGAGAAAAGGCCACCGCCAGCTGGCCCAACCCAGCCGTACGGAGCCCTTAAGCGCCACAAGTTATCTCCAGTTCCGAGGAAAACCCACCAGCCCGAAAGCCTACTGGTGGCAAAACCCGGACGCCCTCGGGATCGAACTGGAGATCACAAAGATCCCGGTCTTCCTTCATTGAGCCACTATGCCTCTCCCAAAGTGATGCCTGTGAGGATAGAACCTGAGTCTTTTTTAGAGAATCCAGTCTTCCTACCACTACACCACATTGGAAGTTGCAAAAATAAATGTAAAAGTAAGTGATGATATGAAAATATAGGAGTGTTTGAAAGAGAATGTAGTGTTAAAGTAAAAAATGAGGGTTTTTAAAGGGAAATTCTAACCACACACGGAATATTGCTAATTGAACCCGCTGTCGCGCTATACGTCTTCGTATAGATCAATACGAGGGCGTATAGGGTTCATTCTCTGACATAAGAATGACACGTGTCATTCTCTGTCTGAAGTATTTATCCCATACGATTCGTATTGCCCTATACGCAGCGTATGTGGCAGGACACAATAATTTTCTTCAAAAGTTGGAAGATTTGGTGTTAAAGAATCCTATACGTGGCGTATTGACCTATATGCCACGTATAGGTGTTTTTTATTTAATTATAATTTTTTTATTTTAATTATATTTTGTTTATTTTTATTTAATTTATATAATTTTGTTAATATAAGTTTGTTAATCAAACAAAATATTAAACATTACAAACCAAACAAAATATTAAACATTACAACCAAACAAATAAACTAAAATTATATACATTACATCAAAAAATTAAATATATACATCAAAATGTTTTACATACATAACAACGAAAGAAACAAAATACAAATAAAAGAACTAAACCTAACCGGCTCCGTCGTCACCCTTACCGGCTCCGGCGTCACCTTGACCCGCCCCGCCCTCACCCTGAACGGGGTCGTCCGGATAATGACGTGGCGGTGGTAGTGGGGATGGCTCGATGCCGGCGGCTCGTGACTGATTCACGAGCTGTCCAACCGCCCACATCATCAGGTCCTCCATGCGATCGAGTTGACGACCCTGTCGTCGTGAGTCGGCAACAAGGCCATCAAGCAATGCCTGGGTAGCCCTATCCAGCCTAACAGACCGACGTACGTGTCGCGGATGCTGTGGCGGATGCTCGTGGACCTGCTCGCCGTGTGGCGGCTCGTCCTCAATCCCCCTGTCCAGGCATCTGCGACAACGGCACCGGGACCCAAACCTGGTCCTAGACGGCTCCTACGAACCGAAGGCCCTGCGGGAATCGGTGCGTGATGCGCATGGCGCTCGCCGTGCGACGGTCTAATCGGACAGGGGGAATGGGCGGTAACATCGCAGGCTCATGGTGGTCAAATGGTATGACCGACCGCATGATATGCGTGATGAAAGCACCGCATATAAAAGTCCGCGCTTCTGTCGCATATAGGCAGAAGCAAAATAAAGCGCCATGATCGTGGACAGGTCGCACCGCTTCCCAGTAAGAAGGCAGAAAAGGAAGAAACGATCTCTATCAGTGCACCACTCACGGCTTTTCAGACGTGGTGCCATCGACGTCGAAATAAGCCGGTGCAGATATCTATACAAAGGGTCTCTAATACACGAGACCCTCCCCTTGGTACCCAACCAAGGACTATCTGAAATCAAGCCCCAAAAAACATGGAGTTCCTCCTTGTCCACCTCCGTCACCGCCTCGGTGAAAAGCGGAGTGACCGTCTCAGGCTCGTAGTATAAGCCCGTCGTGACGGCCCACTGACGGAGGGTCTGACGGTAAACGACCCCAAAAATAGAAAAAGAAATACGATCCGGATCAATATCCGACGCCTCCCCGGGTAGAGGCTGCAGCCTAGTCTCTGAGTAGATGAACGTCGAAAGAAACTCGGCAACCAGCTCTCGGTATGTCTCCGCAAAAAAAGGCCAAAAAGACGCGACCATGGCGTGTCCTGACCGATGATGGCCCTAGCTCGCTCGGCCTCTTGCACCTCCTCGAGGAGGGCCCAATCCACCGCCGTACCTGGACCCATCTGCAGCTCCCGGAGCTTCTGGCAACGGGAATAAGCCTCTGTATCGGGCGGAAAATCCAGAAAAGGGTAGTGCGCAAGATCGTCTAGCTGATCCATCTGAATATCATCATCATGATCCGCCATATCTGATAATAATTAATTGTTTTTAATTTTTTAATTTAAATAATAAATAATAATAATATATCGTTTAAATTTTAAATAATAAATAATAATATAATATTGTTTAAATTTTAAATAATAATAATATATTGTTTTTAATTTAAATAATAAATAATAATAATATATTGTTTTTAATTTAAATAATAAATAATAATAATAATAATATATTGTTTAAATTTTAAATAATAAATAATAATAATAATAATAATATATTGTTTTTAATATATTGTTTTTAATTGAATTAATAAATAATAATAATAATTATTAATTTTTTAAAAACCTATACGCCACGTATAGGCTTATACGTGGCATATAGGCGGTTGCCGGACAAAATAAGCCATACGCAGGCCAATTAAGCCATACGCGGGCGAGTTGCCGGGTAAACCAAGCCATATGCGACCCAAACCAAGCCATATGCGACCCAAACCAGGCCATACGTAGGCAAGTGACCGGGTAAACCAAGCCATACGCAGCGTATAGACTTATACGTGGCGTATGGCTTCATCGTCTTCCTAAGACGAACTATACGCCACGTATGGCCCTATACGTGGCGTATAGTTCTTAAGTTCAAACCTAAAAATCGCTAATCTACCCAGTTTTACCCGCTAATATTCAATAAAAACCTAACATTAATGATCGTGGGTTGAGACACGTACCTTTACAATGTTTTTTTGAGGCCACAATCCAAATCAACGAGCGTTTTATAAGCGGGTCGCGTATGGCTTTGTGTTTGTTTGTTTGGTTCGTTTGGTACAGTACGGGGGTAAAAACTGATATAACAAAAGTCTATACGCCACGTATAGATCAATACGTGTCGTATCTCCCCCAACCTTTGGTATTCTATACGCCACTTATTGATCAATACGTGTCGTATAGCCTTTAAATATATTTGAAAATTTTGAATTCCCTCTGATTTATATCTATACGCCACGTATTGGACTATACGTGGCGTATAGGATATTGAATAAAAATTAATTATAATTATATTTAATTAAAATTAATCACACGTATTAGTAGTTTAATTATAATTAGTTATAATTAAATAAAAATATTTAAAATGACCATAAAATTAATTCAAAAATAGTTACAATACAATTTTAAACAAATATCATCCCAGATTCGTGAAATATTATGGAAATCTAGATCTATTAGTAGCCATTATTTTCTTAAATCGTTCAATACGATCATTGTATATATTTTCCCATTTTGTTGCATCATCATTTCGGTGCAAATTCCAAAGTGCATTCGGTGTAGGAATCGGAAATTCTTCGTCTAACTTGACGTGGATGAAATGAGCATTTTTGACGTGAACTAACGATATGACTTGATGTTGAGCGTGAACGTTAGGACCAAACCACAATGGAAAAAATGTTTGATTACCGTTGATGCTTAAAAGATGAACAATCACCCCAAATCTTTGAGCAATTAGGAGTCATGTGTATGGCATCGACATCCAACGACTAACTGGTGCGGCTTTCACATCCTGCCAATCTATTGTGTGACGTAGCCTATCATACTCTTGAAAGGCGACTCTGTCAAAAACAGTTCTCCACCATTCCTCTTTATTGTCCATCTCATTTAGAAGTTGTTGTTGGATAAAGAGCCACCGGTTTTCATTTAACCCTAAGCCCAAAGCTACCGATCGAAAACCACAGTTACCGTCGGGATTTACATCCTGTATATGTGAAATATATGGATAAAATAAAGACGGTATCGAATCCTTAAAACATTTTATATTGTTAACCGCATCTTTCCCCGTAATCAATGGAAACCCAAGATGGGCGTTATCATCTTGAACGCCAGAACTTTGCATGTTGTTTTCCAGCGACTCGTTAGAATCTACCTGAAAACCGTAGTTACCATCCCACCACCAAGACATTTTTATAATTTTTGAGAGATTGTTTGAATTTTTTGTAAGAAATGATACGTTCGAATGAGAATTCTTTATGGTTAAATACACAAATTTTGGGCCCTATACGCATCGTATAGGGCAATACGGTGCGTATAGGATACGAGGTATTTTCTGCAACTAGTCATCCATCACATCTCTATACGCCGCGCATAGGTCAATACGAGGCGTATAGCGAGGTGATGGATGACTAGTTGCAGAAAGTACCTCGTACGCTATACGTCCTCGTATTGTCCTATACGATACGTATAGGATTGGAATGACCATGTTGTAAGAGAATGTCCGGTATGGGAAATTGACAGAGGGATAATTGCTTATTGATTCACCAAATACAAGGTACAATATATATAATACAAAAGCCTACGTAATCATCTCCTTTAAATGAGGAGTTCCTATAATAACATAATGACTAATTTAATATTTACTAAATATAGTTATACAGCTAGATATGACTACATACAGCTGTTACCCTCCTTCAAGCGAATAGGTGGGGGACCGATGCGTAGCATGCCACGAAATCGTTCAAAAAGTGGCCTCGGAAGACTCTTAGTGAAGATATCAGCCACTTGGAGCTTGGTTGGTACAAATTTGGTGTATAAACGGCCCGAGGAGACTAGTTCTCGTATGAAGTGATAGTCAATGTCAATGTGTTTAGCACGTTTGCGGGAGACCGGGTTTTGACTTAGAAATAACGCACTCCTGTTGTCACATAAGAGAGTCGGTCTATCTGGTGGGAGCGCATGAAGTTCCCTTAGGAGATGAGTAATCCATATGATTTCGGCAGCGGTATTAGCCATTGCCCGATACCCCGACTCACAACTTGAGCGGGAAACCGTCGGTTGCTTTTTAGCACTCCATGAAACAAGATTTCCGCCCAAGTATATAGAGTATCCATAAGTGGACCTACGAGTCTCAATGCATCTAGCCCAATCTGCATCCGAGTAACCAACTAGACGAGTAGCAGTAGGTTTGTCAAAGGTAAGTCCAAAAGAAATTGTGCCTTTGACATACCGAAGGATACGTTTGACTAATTGATAATGAGAGGTAGTGGGAGAGTGGAGAAATTGACTAGCTTGATTTACCGCATATGAGAGATCTGGTCTCGTGATGGTGAGATATTGAAGTGCTCCGACTAAGGATCGATATAAGGTTGGGTCATGAAATAGATTCCCTTTAGAGGTGAAGGTTTCAGTTGTGGGCAGGGGTGTTCCAACAGGTTTAGTATCAAGTAAACCGGCACGAGAAAGAATATCGTAAGCATATTTCGCTTGACTAAGAAAGAGTCCGTTGTTCGTGGAAATAACCTCAAGTCCCAAAAAATAGTTCAAGTGTGACACCTGCAAAATTTCAGAATCCAAAACCCAGTTGTTGGGCTAAAACCCAACTAGGCCCAATAAGGCCCAATAGGAAGTCAAGTCCATTTGAGGCGCGGTAAGGATCCAAGCCCGTTAGAAATCCAAATTTACACAATCCGAATATCATATTAGTCACACGATTTCATTTAATGACTCGTTACGCGATTCTGAGAATTTAAGAAAAGATATAAGAACGTACTCGGTTCAGAAATTCTAAACGTTAAACGTGTTAAACAACGGTTTTTACCGGGTATTCGACAGAACGATTAAATGAATTAATGAATTATTAATATTAAGTATTAATATTCATTTGAAAAGACTGTTCGGATAAATACACGTGTAGTACGTGTATACGAATGTTAAACCACTTTAGATCCTCGTAAAACTAACGATAGCGGTACGGTTATTACCGATACGACAAATATTATAAATATTTGTTTATAATAAAAATGTTATTAATAACCGGAGAGTGAAACGATAAATCCGACGAACAGACTCACACACGCGTTGTCAGCTCATACCGACTCGAATATTCTCCGGTAATAAGCTAACAAAATAAATTATTTGAATATTTATTTTAGTATTAATATTTATATTAGGAACGACAAATATTAATCGGGAACTAAATACATGACGATATTTTGGGTTTGACACGCGTTACTGGTAGGTAGCCTACCCACTTAAAACTCTAGATATATATATATATAATCTTCTTATCTTTTTCCTCATTTGCACAACAATCACACACTTGTGTGTGTTTCTTGAGAGAGAACCGAGAGGAAGAAGGGGAATGGAGGGGACGGCCACCCTTCCGGCGGCCTCCTCCGGCGGACGAAGACGACAACACAGCGGCGAGCATGACGGAGGCGGAGTCCGGCCGAGCAACCGGCGGCGCGCAGCGGCGGATCACAGCGGACCGGCGACTGGCGGCAAGTGCACCACCTAATCTGATAGATCTCGACGTCCTGAGTCCGATGGTGGTGGTGGTTTGCACTAGATCGCGACGGTGGTGGAGATTCCGGCCAAAAACACTTTTCCGGCGACCTCGACAAATGGGGCTTTTGCTAGAAAAGGGTTCCTAAAGGTCCGATCTACGCATACGAAGAAGTTTGGGTCGAAAAAGTGAAGTTTTCCGGCTAAAACCACCAAATCCGGCCACTGTCCGGTTTTCCGGCAAGGCGGCGGCGGATACCGGCGGCGCTGGTGGGGCTTGGCGAGACGAGTTCATGGCCGCTTGAATCACCTCAATCGGAGTTCGTATGACCAAGTTATGAGCGAAACAAGTTTCTTCTCGCGTCGTGCTCAGCTTTTCGTACAAAACCGCTTAGAGCGGCTTGTAGGCTAAGGTATGACCCGAAACACTTATATATCTATTGTCGGGTAGTAGCACGGGACCTATAAATTTTGTCGGGGACGTCTTTTGAGAACGTTTTTCGGACACGTTAAATTGTATTATAATTATATAGTTTTTATATATTTATCAAATAATTGTCGAATTGAAGTATGACTTTAGTATTAGGATCTAAAGTGTGGTTTATTGGATTATTGGTGTAAGTTGATGTTGTAATTTGGACAATTGGATATTGTCGGGTTTAGCCAAAAACAAACGGGACTCTGCCCAATTTTCGTTAAAAATAAAGAATTTGGTTTCTACAACTTAGATGTCCTCAACATGGGTTGAGTTTAGATTTGAAACCGTAATGTTAGGGCACGATCCTAGTCATATTGTTGTTGATATTGACAACACTTGTTTGAACAATAGGAACCGTTTAGGATCGTTGCGCTCACTTGTTGTCAGTTGAGCTTGTGATCGCATTAGCTGGACTTGAGGTGAGTTTCACGACCCCATTTTAGCTTTTTAATGTTTTGTAAACATCGGGGGAGAAACATGCTTATACGACATATTTGAAAGAATGAAACATATTTGTGTACACTCTGGATAACATGAACATTTTGGTTTAACTCCTTGTGAGTTTCACGGCCCCTTTTAACTGTTTTCTATATTTGGGGGAAAAACATGTTAATTTCAAATGGTATGATAACTAGAAAACGAGAAACAAGCATCTGATTCCCTTGTGAGCATGAGTTAACACTAAAAGGTCCTCGGTATTTCGAACTATAACCATTAGCTATAGACTTAGCCGTAGATCGATATGAATAGTACTATTCGGGTTGACACCCCCAATCATGGTTAGTCGTGCTAACCACGACCAGCAGGGTCAAATGATTGCATATTAGGTCTTGTTTTTCTCATTGTTTAAAGGGACAATGGGCTGGGGCAAATTTTGAGAATTCGTTAAAGGTTTGGTTATAGGCTTATGCATCACATAATTCGTAAGTGCTAGCTAGACTTCGATGAATCAACCGCTAACTTGTTTTGTTTATCATATGCATAAAGTAAATTTCGTGCAAATGGTTTTTGTCAAAGGATTTCGCATAAATGGTTTTTGCCAATGGTATACGTACCAATGGTTTTGCCAGTCAATTTCGAGAAAAGGGTTCTGCCAATGGTATACGTACCAATGGTTTTGCCAGTAAAATTTGAGCAAAGGCTTCTGCCAATGGTATACGTACCAATGGTTTTGCTAGTAAATTTCGAGCAAAGGATTTTGCCAATGGTACCCGTACAAACAGTTTCGTCAAACGTTTTCGTGCAAATGGTTTTTGCCGAAGGATTTCGTATAAATGGTTTTTGTCAAACAGTTTCATACATATGGTTTTGACAAATGTATTCATTTAAAACCTGTGAACTCACCAACATTGCGTTGACATTTTTGAGCATGTTTCTCAGGTAATATATATACGGCACGGTTGGAATAGGTTAAACATTTGGATTAAGCCCTTAGAAGATGAAGACGCAGGGTGTTCGACATATTTAGAAGTCTTTGTTTAGCTTTCGCTGTTGTGTAATGTTACCAATTGTTACAACCTTAATTTATTTATTTATTTAATAAGTAAACAAATTTGGGGGTGTGACAGATTGGTATCAGAGCCAATGGTTTTAGCGAATTAGGTTTCCTTAGTGACACCTAGGCTCTAACCAGACTCATTTAGGGACCAAGATTTCTAAGACCTGCATCACACTAAGTACACCCAAGACCTGAGTATAGATATTCCAACCGTTGCCGAATAACTTGAGTTGACCATTAGTGTATGTAGTTACACTAGCAGTATTATTAGTTATATTAATACGAAGTATAATTATGTGGCATATGTAATAAACACCTACAACTACTCCAGCCGTGGAGTCAGTTTTCTTTTCCGACATATGTCGTCTTCATTCGGTGTGGTATATATATACCCCTTTTTATGATTTGCTGGCTTGGATGACAAAAAATTTTGCCATGAGATATGGCAGACGGAACTACCCGATCTGATGGGAACCTGAGGTGGAGGAGCAGGGCCAAACGGGAGAGAACTATAAGGGTCAGGGGACCCATAGACTCATTGGGATCATGTGGATCCACACGTACAAACAAACTTGGAGCATGAGTTGCTCGACACTGATTTGAGGGTCTCTACCCTGACATAGTCCATGACTTCCACCGCACACGTCCTGATATTAGAAGACACCGGTTGTGTCTCTCTACCATTAACACCATCCAACAACAGCTTTAGTCGGCAGATCCATGGGTGCTGATACCATGACTATGAGTAATCCGATAGAACATAGACACTCTTACGCAAGAGTGCAACATGATGACACAAACTAATGAACATTACAGATTCCTTTTAGTTGAGAGCTTGAGATAGAGAAAACACTAGAGGGACCATGCGAAATAAATTATCATTACAGGTGCACACGTAATCATAATTTACGGCGCATGAGAAGTCTGGTGAGTCTTACTATCCGAGTTAATGTTCATGATTAATCTGTATTCCTAATCTCAATTCACAGTCACTCGATTAATGATCGAAATTACCATAACCAAAGGGTTTAGCCTAAAGGCATAGGAGGATGCGATAGGCTATCACAAGTGATTGGAAGTATACATCATCTCCTTCATCTTCGAATCCTAATGGATCTAAAATTCTTATCGAGACTTCATGGGCATGTCGATCTTGACTGAGGCACTGAAGATGTCTATTCTCAGTTAATTTGACCTCAATACTCGGATCGAATTTAGAAATTCCTTGTAAAGAATTGTTTCACCTTTTGAGGTTCAGCTATAAAAATCTTCTCTTTTCGATCTCATTACTTATCTACCAACGCTTGTGGCTGATCTTCGGTCTAGCTTGAGTCAGACCTTAACATTTTTGAGTTCCCTATTGAATTTTCATGTAACATTCTTGCAGTTCTGGAAGAACGGGAGAAATTCAATTGGATCTAACCAACTCTTAATGGATCTTGAGCGACGAAGATTTTCACTTATCCATTTTTACTTGCTAATTCATGTCCTTTGAGATCTTACTTGCCACGAAAACCCCATGTTGACCCTTACAACGATCAACACTTGCAGTAATTGCACAACTATTATCGGAAAACACGGCATAATCTCAGGGTCTGTCTTACAATTAAGTATCACACTTACTGAAATTTACATCGGAAGTGCTATGCACTAACTCCTGTAATGGGATGG
The DNA here is from genome assembly GCA_023525975.1 of Smallanthus sonchifolius. NCBI lineage: Eukaryota > Viridiplantae > Streptophyta > Magnoliopsida > Asterales > Asteraceae > Smallanthus > Smallanthus sonchifolius. Next base: position 97,154,496 of record CM042026.1, read on the forward strand.
AAATTTATTCTGACTCTCTTACGCGTGACACCTATAGGGTATTGTGGAAACCCGACTTGAGACTAATGGATAATCTTACAAACTTTTGTGCTTGTATTTTTCCAGGAATCATTTTGTTGGCTGAATCTCTGACTTCATACCGCAAGAGAGACGTATCCACATCTCTTACTCTCAGCCTTCTATAGTTAGAGAGCTCTAGAGCGCCTACTCTTAGGAAACGACTTCTTAACACATACTGAGGGAAAATACAAAGCTTTGACATTTAACACTCATTACCTCAATTTTATAGCTTAAACCCTTGGACTAGGGACTTAAAGGCTATAACCGATATGAGTGAAATACGTACTGGTAAGTCGTGACAATACCATTCGAATGCCAGGGAAGTTGCAGACAAACTGTAGTATCAGTTGTTAGCAAATTCTGAAACTCCGTGATCCATTCCGACCAACTTTGATAGGAAATAAAGAACCTAAGTCAAAATCCGAGGATTTAATTCTGTGTACGCTACCAGGAAGATGAACAAAGGACGAATCAATTCCGGAAGTTTTACTTGACTGTCGTCTATTTCCTAACATCCGCTTAATGAGAAGTCAAGCCTTTGATTAAACAAACCATGATTTCACATCGCAGTCTACCAATTTAGTGGGTTAGCAAGCGCTGAATCAGTTTCGGGGAAACACCATTCTTATGAGGCTACTTCCACGATGCGACTGTTTACCTTCTCATCTAGACGAACCGCGACTTTTCCAAGCAAACATAGAACTTCTTAAGACTTATCTATTTCGTGGACATGATAGTCAGGTCATGAGTTCACAAATCAAGATATTACAGCCTAAATACCAGACTACAGTAGAAGTGCAGTGCAAACGATGGTAATGAGGTATTAAACTAAAACTTCGCCAGTGAAACCATACGAGAAATCTTGAAACCTTTAATCCGTTGTGACCAATGTTGATGGAAAAATCTCATATGGCACAGAACCTAATATGAGAGTATAACTTTAAGTCCCAGAAAATGCCTTCGTGGAGTATAAGGGAACAATCATAACGTTTCGTTTATGAATTCTGTCACTACTATCCGAGTACAAGAAGGTGATGGATATGCAGTTAGAAAACGAATAAGTGAAACTATGTCACTAACACTTAGCAACTGTTTGAGAGCCATTCTCACTTTTCCTTGAACTCCATGAAGATTATTAATCTTTAGTATTTGTTGAGCCTAGCCAACTAAAATATTCTCAAATACTTTGATATTCTCTTTCTTCTTCATCTAGATTCACCTTCATCTTTAGATGAACCTTAAAAAAAAAATCTAGATGATTCAATGAGACTACGAGAATTTATTGTGGCGAGTTTGTTAATCGATATCCGTTTCGTTTAGATTTCAATCTAAATCAAATTACGGATAACATACGTGATGATGTTATCAGTAATGGAATTTGATAAAAACTAGGATCAATCTCAGGAGATCATGTCTCCGTAAAATTTTATCCCATATCATAGTTGTTTAATTCGTTAACTAGACAACTACTGACGTTCCATTAAACCATTCCAGCTCCTTTGTGAGAAATTGTATACACTGACATTATTGTCTTCAACTCAATTGAATCAGTTTAACCTACATACTGATTAGACAGACAAAATGTCAAAATTAAAATCTTTCATTCTAGAAGATTGAATGCACCAAGATGTTGACCCGTCGCGATGAACGGTCGATTACCTGATTTGGACTAACACATGGACATCTCATTAAAGAATCTGACCTATCTTTACCAAATGCTTGATAATTTTCTTTTAGATCCTAGCACGATTTGGTTTTCTGGAGAGAAAACCCGAATATGAATAATGAAGTATGTACCTATATACTTTCGGAAATCCGTGTGCATGAACGCACTTTTGTCTTTCATTATGAATGATAATGATCATACAGTTCCACTATGATGAGAATGATCATATAATGAAATGCTTCGTCATCTGATCCTTGATTGTTTATTTTGGTGTGTGAGTTGTTCACTTGGTTAGTGAAAACTCATTATTATAATTCACATCGACCAGGCAATTCTCTTGATGACTTACTCATTACATGAAAGTGACCCCACTGATTGTAATCCCTTTGTTCATGGGACTCTAGTAATGAGTTTATCACTTCAGGGTATAGCCAACGTCGTTCCCTTGACGATATATTCAAAGAAAATTCCTAAATCTACTCATTCGATTTAAGGTATACTCAACAGTAACGTTATACTGTTACATTATAAGAGAATATCTCAAATCCGTACACATCCAATATCGTTAATTGGTGAGATATCCACCTTATCTTCGTATACCATCTGCTATTTGGAATGAGTCGACATTCTTCGTAAGAATCCAAAAATGGAAAAGGATACGAAATCCTAATCCATGTGTTAATATCAAATTTCGAGGACGAAATTTCTTTAAGGATGGGAGAATGTGACACCTGCAAAATTTCAGAATCCAAAACCCAGTTGTTGGGCTAAAACCCAACTAGGCCCAATAAGGCCCAATAGGAAGTCAAGTCCATTTGAGGCCCGGTAAGGATCCAAGCCCGTTAGAAATCCAAATTTACACAATCCGAATATCATATTAGTCACACGATTTCATTTAATGACTCGTTACGCGATTCTGAGAATTTAAGAAAAGATATAAGAACGTACGCGGTTCAGAAATTCTAAACGTTAAACGTGTTAAACAACGGTTTTTACCGGGTATTCGACAGAACGATTAAATGAATTAATGAATTATTAATATTAAGTATTAATATTCATTTGAAAAGACTGTTCGGATAAATACACGTGTAGTACGTGTATACGAATGTTAAACCACTTTAGATCCTCGTAAAACTAACGATAGCGGTACGGTTATTACCGATACGACAAATATTATAAATATTTGTTTATAATAAAAATGTTATTAATAACCGGAGAGTGAAACGATAAATCCGACGAACAGACTCACACACGCGTTGTCAGCTCATACCGACTCGAATATTCTCCGGTAATAAGCTAACAAAATAAATTATTTGAATATTTATTTTAGTATTAATATTTATATTAGGAACGACAAATATTAATCGGGAACTAAATACATGACGATATTTTGGGTTTGACACGCGTTACTGGTAGGTAGCCTACCCACTTAAAACTCTAGATATATATATATATATATAATCTTCTTATCTTTTTCCTCATTTGCACAACAATCACACACTTGTGTGTGTTTCTAGAGAGAGAACCGAGAGGAAGAAGGGGAATGGAGGGGCCGGCCACCCTTCCGGCGGCCTCCTCCGGCGGACGAAGACGACAACACAGCGGCGAGCATGACGGAGGCGGAGTCCGGCCGAGCAGCCGGCGGCGCGCAGCGGCGGATCACAGCGGACCGGCGAGTGGCGGCAAGTGCACCACCTCATCTGATAGATCTCGACGTACTGAGTCCGATGGTGGTGGTGGTTTGCACTAGATCGCGACGGTGGTGGAGATTCCGGCCAAAAACACTTTTCCGGCGACCTCGACAAATGGGGCTTTTGCTAGAAAAGGGTTCCTAAAGGTCCGATCTACGCATACGAAGAAGTTTGGGTCGAAAAAGTGAAGTTTTCCGGCCAAAACCACCAAATCCGGCCACTGTCCGGTTTTCCGGCAAGGCGGCGGCGGATACCGGCGGCGCTGGTGGGGCTTGGCGAGACGAGTTCATGGCCGCTTGAATCACCTCAGTCGGAGTTCGTATGACCAAGTTATGAGCGAAACAAGTTTCTTCTCGCGTCGTGCTCAGCTTTTCGTACAAAACCGCTTAGAGCGGCTTGTAGGCTAAGGTATGACCCGAAACACTTATATATCTATTGTCGGGTAGTAGCACGGGACCTATAAATTTTGTCGGGGACGTCTTTTGAGAACGTTTTTCGGACACGTTAAATTGTATTATAATTATATAGTTTTTATATATTTATCAAATAATTGTCGAATTGAAGTATGACTTTAGTATTAGGATCTAAAGTGCGGTTTATTGGATTATTGGTGTAAGTTGATGTTGTAATTTGGACAATTGGATATTGTCGGGTTTAGCCAAAAACAAACGGGACTCTGCCCAATTTTCGTTAAAAATAAAGAATTTGGTTTCTACAACTTAGATGTCCTCAACATGGGTTGAGTTTAGATTTGAAACCGTAATGTTAGGGCAGGATCCTAGTCATATTGTTGTTGATATTGACAACACTTGTTTGAACAATAGGAACCGTTTAGGATCGTTGCGCTCACTTGTTGTCAGTTGAGCTTGTGATCGCATTAGCTGGACTTGAGGTGAGTTTCACGACCCCATTTTAGCTTTTTAATGTTTTGTAAACATCGGGGGAGAAACATGCTTATACGACATATTTGAAAGAATGAAACATATTTGTGTACACTCTGGATAACATGAACATTTTGGTTTAACTCATTGTGAGTTTCACGGCCCCTTTTAACTGTTTTCTATATTTGGGGGAAAAACATGTTAATTTCAAATGGTATGATAACTAGAAAACGAGAAACAAGCATCTGATTCCCTTGTGAGCATGAGTTAACACTAAAAGGTCCTCGGTATTTCGAACTATAACCATTAGCTATGGACTTAGCCGTAGATCGATATGAATAGTACTATTCGGGTTGACACCCCCAATCATGGTTAGTCGCGCTAACCACGACCAGCAGGGTCAAATGATTGCATATTAGGTCTTGTTTTTCTCATTGTTTAAAGGGACAATGGGCTGGGGCAAATTTCGAGAATTCGTTAAAGGTTTGGTTATAGGCTTATGCATCACATAATTCGTAAGTGCTAGCTAGACTTCGATGAATCAACCGCTAACTTGTTTTGTTTATCATATGCATAAAGTAAATTTCGTGCAAATGGTTTTTGTCAAAGGATTTCGCATAAATGGTTTTTGCCAATGGTATACGTACCAATGGTTTTGCCAGTCAATTTCGAGAAAAGGGTTCTGCCAATGGTATACGTACCAATGGTTTTGCCAGTAAAATTCGAGCAAAGGCTTCTGCCAATGGTATACGTACCAATGGTTTTGCTAGTAAATTTCGAGCAAAGGATTTTGCCAATGGTACCCGTACAAACAGTTTCGTCAAACGTTTTCGTGCAAATGGTTTTTGCCGAAGGATTTCGTATAAATGGTTTTTGTCAAACAGTTTCATACATATGGTTTTGACAAATGTATTCATTTAAAACCTGTGAACTCACCAACATTGCGTTGACATTTTTGAGCATGTTTCTCAGGTAATATATATACGGCACGGTTGGAATAGGTTAAACATTTGGATTAAGCCCTTAGAAGATGAAGACGCAGGGTGTTCGACATATTTAGAAGTCTTTGTTTAGCTTCCGCTGTTGTGTAATGTTACCAATTGTTACAACCTTAATTTATTTATTTATTTAATAAGTAAACAAATTTGGGGGTGTGACAGATTGGTATCAGAGCCAATGGTTTTAGCGAATTAGGTTTCCTTAGTGACACCTAGGCTCTAACCAGACTCATTTAGGGACCAAGATTTCTAAGACCTGCATCACACTAAGTACACCCAAGACCTGAGTATAGATATTCCAACCGTTGCCGAATAACTTGAGTTGACCATTAGTGTATGTAGTTACACTAGCAGTATTATTAGTTATATTAATACGAAGTATAATTATGTGGCATATGTAATAAACACCTACAACTACTCCAGCCGTGGAGTCAGTTTTCTTTTCCGACATATGTCGTCTTCATTCGGTGTGGTATATATATACCCCTTTTTATGATTTGCTGGCTTGGATGACAAAAAATTTTGCCATGAGATATGGCAGACGGAACTACCCGATCTGAAGGGTGATGGGGCTGTCAATGAAATAGGAGTAGGAATAGGGGAGGTTGGTGAGGGTGGGTTTTGTGAAGGCGTATGTTGTAAATGTGGGACAGGTTGGTGTGAACACATTTTGCATGGGGAAGGTTTTGTAGGTAAAAGCTCATGCAACGGTACATGTGGTGCGGAAAGTGGCTGTGAAGTTTGAGGGTTAATAGAATCATCAAAAGTTGAGAACACAAGACTTGCTTCATCAACTGGTGGAATAATACCACTAAATGGGAAGGTGTCTTCATCAAATTGAGCATGACGAGTGATATAAATTCTTGAAGTAGATGGATCCAAACACTTGTAGCCTTTGTATTTTGGGCTATAACCAATGAAAATGCATGAAGCACTCCGTGGAGAGAGTTTATGTCGAGCGTAGTCCCGTAAAAAAGGGAAAACACGACATCCAAAAGTCCGAAAATTTGCATAGGTTGGGACTTGGTGATATAATAGTTCGAAAGGCGACTTATTATCAAGTACCGTGGTTGGGAGACGATTTATAATGTATGTTGCCGAAATAAAAGCATCCGCCCATAAGTTAGCCGGAGCATGAGCATTGAATAACATGGCAAGACCTGTTTCAGTTATGTGCCGATGCTTGCGTTCGGCTCGACCATTTTGTTGCGGAGTATGTGGACATGAAAGACGGTGATGAATACCATTTTTTTGAAATAATTCTTGTACCCGATTGTTTGTAAACTCCGTTCCTCCATCACTTTGAAAAACTTTTACCTTGCAAGTAAACTGAGTAGTTACAAAAGGTAAGAAAACCATCAATGCACTATAAAAATCAGACTTAGCCTTAAGTGGATAAAGCCAAGTGAAACGAGAGTAATCGTCGATAAAAATGGCATAATATCGGTAACCATCCGATGACATTATTGGTGATGGCCCCCATAAATCACAATGGATTAAATCCAAAACATTTGAAGATCGTTTAGTGTTCTCATTGAAGGGTAAACGATGGACCTTTGATAATTGGCAAGGTGAACAAACAACCGGTTTAGGTAACAAGGAAGTAACATATAAATGTCCATTTTTATTTAATAATGAAATGACATCAAATGAAACATGTCCTAAACGACTATGCCATCTATCATAGGATGCTTTTAGATGGCGGGAAGAAACGCCCGCCATGAAAGCTTTATTTCCTTGGTGAAGAATGTAGAGTCCGTTTTCACACTTCCCTCGTGCTAGAACCTCCTTTGTTTTTCGGTCCTGGATATGGAAATAAGGATTAGAAAATAGCACATCAACAGGAGAATCCGATGTGAGTTTACTTATAGATAGAAGGTTCTTCGTAAGATGTGGGACTACAAGCACATCTTGTAATGGTAAATGATTAGTAATAAAAGATTTTCCAATATATGAGATCGGTAAGGAGTTACCGTTACCAAAAAACACATAATCTTTACCCGGATACTTAGCCACTGAATCAAGGCCATCGGTTGAAGGAGTCATATGAGCGGTAGCCCCGGAATCAACGAACCAGTCCGGAGAGATGGACGTCACATGACATTGTGCTTGGAAGGCTTGGGCAAGGTTAGCGTCAATAGGAGGGGCCTTTTGAGCAAAAGTTGCAAGGTTTGGACAACTGTTTGCATAGTGACCCTCCTGTCGACACAGTTGACAGTGAGGTGGTCGCCGACCACGACTAGACAAGGATCCATATGAATAGCCAGAAGAAGAACGTTGCTGCTGAGAGACAAACGCCGCTTGTGGCACCGAAGATCCATGTGTCGTCTGCAGCAAGAGTTCGTGATTTTCTGCCCGTGAGAGAAGGTCACGAAACATGGGTCGGGGATCAACAGCACGTGTGGCGGTAGAGAAGGTCTCAAACGAGGAGCCGAGACCGCATAAGAACCAATGTACTTTGTCTGTGTCATCAACCGGGTGTCCAATAGTAGCTAGTTGATCACAGAAATTCTTAAACTTGCGGCCGTATTCAGATACGGTAGTAGTACCTTTTTGTAGTTGCCTGAGAGAGTCACGCAGAGTATGTATACGCTCAACCGAATCATTGCTGTATGCAGCTTCAAGGGCACACCAGACTTGTCGGGAGGTAGAGAGGCCCAAGATTTCTGCCATCGCCTCTTCTGTTAAGGAAGATTGAAGGAGAAGTTGGCACTGTTGATCATTCTCCTTCCATTTGAGATAATCCGGATTTGAAACAGTTTTGCTATCAACGGTTATGGTCTCTGACGGCGCAGAAACGGTACCATCGATATGCCCGGAAAAACGTTGATAAGCATAGAAGTTGGTTCTTCCATAGGAGATAGTTTGTTGAAGAGAGTTTAATGGACAGATAATGAAGCAGGGTTTGCAGGGGCATAGTGGTGTCGGCCATTGGAAGATCCAAGAGGAAACAGAAGAAAAAAAAAGACGAAGGGAAGGTTTAGGGTTGAGGATCGGTGGTAAGGCTTGATACCATGACAGAGGGATAATTGCTTATTGATTCACCAAATACAAGGTACAATATATATAATACAAAAGCCTACGTAATCATCTCCTTTAAATGAGGAGTTCCTATAATAACATAATGACTAATTTAATATTTACTAAATATAGTTATACAGCTAGATATGACTACATACAGTTGTTAGAAATTATGATGGGTTATATGCATCGTATTGCCCTATACGATGCGTATATGGCCAAGTCCAAATAACAATTCTCGTGTGCCATTAGTAGTCCCCTTTTTAAATAATGAGTGAGAATCTGATTTGACAGCTGATGTGACACGTTTGGTTGTGTTTGTGGCGTCCACCATTCGAGGTGCTCTAAAATCATAAGAAAATGATAATTTTAAATACTTTTTAATATAAAATTTCACCTGTTGGATTTTTTTTTTTTGAAATCATTTTTTAAGTGGCAGTCGCATCTCCGACAAGTCGGAGACCCGTTACCCCTCAACCTGACCACTACGTTGTCTGAACCGGGCCCGCGGGTTCAGAGTGAGAGGCTAGGCTTTCACCGGGAAACCATGGAGCCTGCTGCCACTTGACAGCAGTTGCGCCGCTACACGGCCAAATCCCGCTAGCGAACGCACTCCGGACTAAAACCCGGGTCGGCTCGGATTCGAACCTGCGTGGACAGGTTGAATCTTCATCGCCTTCGAACCCCGCCGCCCGTAATTAACATCATCACATGGTTATATTTATTATGTTTGCCAGCTCAGTCATCAAATAGATTTAGCCATCACAAAAATAGTAGTATTATATATATATATATATATATATATATATATTAAACTACAACATGTTGAAAAGTAAGTATAAATTATCTTTAAAATTTTCGGTTTAGCCATTATACCATATATAATATATGTTTTTAGTCTATTTAATTTCTTATTTATTTTATTTTTTTTTTAAATTTCGTTCGCTAACCTTTTTGGAAAAACGAAATACGTAGCTATCTTTTTTTTTTATCGACATTCCGTTATAATTTATTTTGAAAACGGAGTTGCATTCGTAATCGAGTATTTTTGTGTTGTAAGCTATAGCGGGTACCATTATCGTTTCGGTATCGTGACTGACTGAACCGATAATGACCAAACATTATTATTGCCGGGTATTGGTATTATAAGAATTCGTTTCTATGGTTTTCGGTATATGTAAATCATGACTTTATTTTTTGGGTTACATCGTACAACATTTGTGTGACGAAATCATCGCAAATAAACTTTTTTTTTCTATTGTAAACCATACCGAGTCCCGGATCATTCACGAACCAAACCGATACTTTATCTTTTAGGTTACATCATACAATATTTGTGTAATGAAACCATTGCAAATAAATCTTTTTTTTCTATCGTAAACTATACCAAGTCCCAGTGTATTCACGAACCGGGCCAATAGCTAATGGGCAATATCGGTACCTGTATCGGTATTATTGGAACCTTCGTTGCTATGGGGGGGGGGCGGGACCCGTCTGGGCCCTCACAAACCTCCGCCCCTACCGCTGTGGCAGGAGGCCTTAGGGAAGAAGATGGTTGAATTGGTCACTTGTAACATGACGACCAGAGATTTCTTAATGATAATCAAGGTATTTTCATAATTGTTCTTTACTTCTTACATATTTTACTCATTTTTCCTTAAATCCCACAATAAGAAACTTTTTCTCAAAAAAAATTAACAATTTCGCAAGAAAAACCATATGGTTCCGTATTGTTAACAAAAATCAATTGTTCCGCAATTTGGTATCAGAGCAGGTATTTAAGCTTGATACTAAACAGGTTTTTTGAGAAAAAGTTTCTTATTGTGGGATTTAAGGAAAAATGAGTAAAATATGTAAGAAGTAAAGAACAATTATGAAAATATCTTGATTATCATTAAGAAATCTCTCGTCGTCATGTTACAAGTGACCAATCCAACCATCTTTTTCCCTAATGTCACACCCCAACCGACGGCGGATTATACGTCGGGGCGGACGCGGTTGTTCAATAGCACAAGGTTGACTATTAAAGTTTCAATATCTCATTAATAAATAATTTAAGATTCAATACAAGGAAATATAACAAGAATACAACGTTTAATTGATAATTAGTCTACGTCCAAAGCATCCTATGTGTTCACAAACGAGTCTCATGATGTATAACCTGAAACATGTGAAAGAATCTGTCAACTACAAAATAGTTGGTGAGATACAAAGGTTTTGACACAGTTTAACAAGTATTTGGAAAGAATTACAATTCACTATGATATATGCATTCTATAATGTAAGTATGAAAAACAAGTATCTTAAACATTGTGCACTTCAACCCTCTAACCAAGTTTAGGCATAACCCGCAGGTTACCCTTATAAGTCTCAAGTTTAAAGTTTAATTCAGTAACAATCACCAAGGGCTCCCCCCCCCCCGAATGGGTCAATCAATCAAGGTGGATTGGTCAAATACAATAGATCTATCATTGTTACTATAGGCTTGATCAAAGTAAATGAATGTGCTAGTTTTAAGTTTAATCTAAGCATACAAGTCTCAAGTTTAACATAAGAATAAACACGTAGTCATAGTTGTACAAGAATTGTATAAGTTTAAGAATTTTGAACATGTTTCACCCCAAAAGCATAGAAAGGAAAAAGGGGCTAAGTATACTCACCTGGATTTTGATGAAGAGTATCCGACAAGAGTAAGTGTACCAAGATTTTGAGGGAGAATATCCTCACAATAAGCCTAAGAATGCAAGTCTAAAGATTTAAGTTTGCTTCTGCAAGTCTAAGGCAAAAGATCTAGGATTATGAGATTTTGACTAGGGTTCCAAATGGGAGACGGGAATGATTGTGCTTATAAAGTTTAGAACAAGTTTTCAGTAAGGTTTATAATTTTTTTTTGTATTTGGAATAAGTTTATAAATGTAATTATAAACTTATAAAGTTTTAAGGTTTTAATACATTTTATAAAACCTATATTTTTTTTTAAATAAGTCATATATGTATATATATATATATATATTTCTAATATATATCGAATAAGTTTGTATTTATTATTTAAGAAAATATGTTTTAAATAAGTTTTCAAGATTTAAATTTATAATGCGCGTAAGGATTTAGGATAAAGATAGGTCGGAAATATCCTGGATATTACAGTCTCCCTACTTTAGAAAATTTCGTCCCGAAATTAAAGTAGAAGGATCTAGTTCAGGATTTAAGTCTATAGTACGCACAAGGATAATGAGAAAGATACCTCACATTCCCAAGTAAGCTATGGGTTACGTTTAGAATCTAAATTGGATTGTAATGATAGGAATAAGATTACATCCAAGTTTCTAAGTTTCACAGTCCATGATTGCTAGAAGTTTCTCTAAGAAGCATATAGTTTCATTGAAATATATGAAGATTTTGTTTTCAGACACGTATTCGAGAGAATAACTGCGAAAAATTCAAGGTGAGATGCATCACTCAGAATGGATTCGGTGATAATTTAATGATCTGAGTTTGTAGTCTAATACATCTAAGGATTGCTACGGTACCTAAGTTCCGTGGCTACCTTTTACGATAAGTCTTAGATCATAGCACACGACAGAGTTCACTTTGTCTTCCCATACGCTGATTTTCATACCTACGTGTGCACCCGCAAGCATTTAAATTGTCGCATAGTCCGCATAGGTCCTTCCGTTTGTGTGTGGATTAAGAAAGAGTACAAGAATTCGTTTAACTCATGACTAGTGTTTCCACGTAAGAGTGATCATTGATTAACGAGTCCCTTAGAGAGAAACGTCATTCAATAATTAAAGAGAGAAGAATGTGACAAGATTTAGAGTTTCAAAGTTTTCCTCGTGTTTGAACAAGAATGCCTCAATCATCGAGTAGTTTAAAGTCTTTACACTTTCCTCGTGTTTGATCAAGAATACATCAAACCTTGAGTACTTTAAAAGTCTCATACGTTCATCATGTTTGAACAAGCATACGTCAAACATGGAGTAGTTTAAAGTCTTATACGTTCATCATGTTTGAACAAGAATACGTTAAGCATGGGATAGTTTAAAGTTTTTACACTTTCCTCGTGTTTGATCAAGAATACATCAAACTTTGAGTAGTTTAAAAGTCTTATACGTTTATCATGTTTGAACAAGCATACGTCAAACATGGGGTAGTTTAAAGTCTTTACACTTTCCTTCGTGTTTGATCAAGAACACATCAAACCTTGAGTAGTTTAAAAGTCTTATACGTTCATCATGTTTGAACAAGCATACGTCAAACATGGAGTAGTTTAAAGTCTCATACATTCATCATGTTTGAACAAGAATACGTCAAACATGGAGTAGTTTAAAGTCTCATACGTTCATCATGTTTGAACAAGAATACGTCGAACATGGAGTAGTTTAAAGTCTCATACGTTCATCATGTTTGAACAAGAATACGTCAAACATGGGGTAGCTCAAATTGTGTTTGAACAAGAATATGTCAAACATAGAATAGTTTAATTCGTGTTTGATCAAGAATGCGTCAAACATAGAATAGTTTAAATTGTGTTTGAACAAGAATACGTCAAACAGAGAATAGTTTAAATTGTGTTTGAACAAGAATACGTCAAACATAGAATAGCTTAAAGTCTCTTAGTTTAGCTTCAGTGTATAGAAGTATACGATTACGTTTCGAGTATAAAGCGGTTATCTAAATACTCTAGTATTTAAGAGAGGTATGGGGCAGCGTTTGGAATAGGATTAACCGTTATACGCTCTTCCACAGAAGGTTCGAGTTTTCCAGAAGGTTAGGTGGATCCCGATGTTCGGTTTAGATAGGAGTCAGGGGGTGTACTCTGCTAAAGAGAGTAATGTCCTCCTTCCTGCTAGTGTCTAGTATCAAGAGTGAAGTTTCCTCGCGTATATGAAAATGAACGTTTTATCAAGTCTTACAAGGCTTAGTTAGAACGAACACAAAAAGTTTTCAAGACTAGGAATCCAAGTATGAATTTGAAAGTAGGACAAGTCAGTTGATCACAAGTTTCAATATTAAGCTTTACATGATCCTTTATTGATCATGTTTAGTTTTAAGAATACGGGTTTAAGTATTTGTATAAGTTTTTGCATGACTCAAAAGTTTATGACCTCATAGTTGTGTATACGAAGTTTAATGTTTTAGCAACGTGTATTTAAGCTTTTAGTCATCGTTGTGATTTATAGTAAGTCTTTTACGTGACAAGGGTTGAATGAGGAAAGTCTCCAAGCATAGGGTAACGGGAAAAGTTTCGATAAGGTTTATGATAGTGTGTTTATAAATGATTTTATCTCGTTTCATAACAGCAGATATAGTTTTCTTTTATATAGAGTGTAATTAGGATGTTCAAAATTGACGAGTTAGACATTGGATAAATAGTACAGTAAGACTTATGAAAAGGTATGTATGATTGTCAAACGAAATGTTGGTCAAGTTTAGAAGCGTTAAGTTCTATATAAGGGGTAAGGATCATAGTTGATTATGGCAATGGTTCGTAAGTCGTGTTGTTTTAAAAGAGTGCTTACAACTTAGAAGGTTTATTCAAGGTTTATTCTTCAAGTATACGTGTCACTTAGGGTTTTTATAGTTTAATGTCACGTTCTTAATTTCCTCTAGTACTAACGGGAGCTACTCTTGACGGAAGTGTTTGGGTAAAAGGGTTTAAGTTTGTAATGATGAAAGAAGAGTCAAGTTAGTAAGTGATAACAAAATGAAATTTCAAAGTAACTCTCATTAAATGTTTCAAAATTTGGGACTTCTAGCCCTTACATAAGACAATTTAAACGGAAAATTAAAGTGTGTAAGTAAGTCGATTTAATATGTTCAAAAGGTTTTTATTCATAATAATGAGTTATCACAGTATTACTTTCAAAAATAGTTTTAATTGGAAGTTGATGGGCTAACGAAGAGAATTCCCGGAAGAAGGGGTGGTCACAGAGACTCACTTAAGTACCCTATTTCCCTAGCCAGAACTTCCTCATGGGCCTACAACTTCTCTCAGTTATTGTCACCGATGTTTGGGTTTATGGTACTATGTCGAGGTTCATTGTGGGCTTAGAGTCTTAGACGTGGAGCTTGTTTATTCTATAGTAGGCTTCTTCTTTTGCGGGAAAAACGATCAGGTTACTAATCCCTAATGTACTTTAGGTTTAAAAGACGTTAAGTTTTGTTTACAAGAAACGGTAATGTGTAAGTTTTAAGGACGTATGAAGGTTTTGAGATATATAAAAGTGTAACAAAGTTTTGAGTTAGTCATATAATGAAGTTTGCTTGAGTGACGAAAAATGAAATGAGACACAAGGGTTTCCCCTTATGTGCCAAGTTTATAGAATAATGAAGTTTGTAAAAGGACTTGTAGGGTAATACATAGTTTTAAATGTGCTAGTATTACAAGGATCATGAAGTTTAAGGATGTATGAACACTTTGAGATGTATAAAAGTGTAGCAAAAGTTTGAGTGAGTTATCTAGAGTAGTTTGGTTGAGTGATGAAAATAAAATGAAACACAAGGGTTTCCCCTTAAGTGTTATGTTCATGAAATAATGAAGTTTAGAAGAGAATTTGTAGAGTAATACATAGTTTTAAGGGTTATATTACAACGATCACGAAGTTTATTGGGTAGTATCTATAAATATAAGTTTATGTATGTAGTTTTTAAGTATAATCTCGTAAGAATTTTTTTTTTCCTTGAAGGTAACTCCTTCAGGTCATGACGAGTAAGCATGCTGTCATGCGACAATTCTTGAAAAGACGAAACGTAAGAATCATAGAGTAAAGGTTACAGAGGAAAGTTTTTGAATCACGAATTTATGAAGCGTAAAGTATTTGAGATGGTACTCATTTAGTGCATATCACTAAGTGAGTACTTTGACATATCAAGAGAGATCTAAGCTCACTAATGTTTAGAGAAGTCATGCATTCCTATAAGTGGATACTCATCCCAAGAATTCCCAGGAAAGCATACGGGTCCAACAGTTGATTTGGATTTATACGAAATGCTTTCCTTGACAGAATTTCCCAGAATACAGGTATCCACCCTTCCGGTCCGCACAAGTTCTCATACATTGTCTAGAACTTAAATACTCTTGACGAGAATTTATTAGTGGCTTAGACCTTAAGCCTAAGAACGTGTCCTCGATGTAGTAGCCTCTTGTAGTACGTAGGTAAGTAGAATCGTAGAATCTCCAAGCGTTCACGTATAAGATTTTAGAATAGAATGAGGAGAAAGTTCCTAGTAAAGGACATGAGATAACTCATGTTTGGGTCTCCTAAGTTATAGTCTAGGTCATGTGTCTAATAACCTAATTCCCTATAACCAATGCTCTGATACCAATCTGTCACACCCCAACCAACGGCGGATTATACGTCGGGGAGGACGCGGTTGTTCAATAGCACAAGGTTGACTATTAAAGTTTCAATATCTCATTAATAAATAATTTAAGATTCAATACAAGGAAATATAACAAGAATACAACGTTTAATTGATAATTAGTCTACGTCCAAAGCATCCTATGTGTTCACAAACGAGTCTCATGATGTATAACCTGAAACATGTGAAAGAATCTGTCAACTACAAAATAGTTGGTGAGATACAAAGGTTTTGACACAGTTTAACAAGTATTTGGAAAGAATTACAATTCACTATGATATATGCATTCTATAATGTAAGTATGAAAAACAAGTATCTTAAACATTGTGCACTTCAACCCTCTAACCAAGTTTAGGCATAACCCGCAGGTTACCCTTATAAGTCTCAAGTTTAAAGTTTAATTCAGTAACAATCACCAAGGGCTCCCCCCCCCCCCGAATGGGTCAATCAATCAAGGTGGATTGGTCAAATACAATAGATCTATCATTGTTACTATAGGCTTGATCAAAGTTAATGAATGTGCTAGTTTTAAGTTTAATCTAAGCATACAAGTCTCAAGTTTAACATAAGAATAAACACGTAGTCATAGTTGTACAAGAATTGTATAAGTTTAAGAATTTTGAACATGTTTCACCCCAAAAGCATAGAAAGGAAAAAGGGGCTAAGTATACTCACCTGGATTTTGATGAAGAGTATCCGACAAGAGTAAGTGTAGCAAGATTTTGAGGGAGAATATCCTCACAATAAGCCTACGAATGCAAGTCTAAAGATTTAAGTTTGCATCTGCAAGTCTAAGGCAAAAGATCTAGGATTATGAGATTTTGACTAGGGTTCCAAATGGGAGACGGGAATGATTGTGCTTATAAAGTTTAGAACAAGTTTTCAGTAAGGTTTTGAATGAGTCATACTAGGCTTGGATTTCAACGTTTAATAAGTTAATAGTTTAAAATAATTATTGTTTAAAATAATTATTCAAGATAAGGGTTAAGGATAAATAATAATTATTTCAAAGGTAAAATAATTATTAAATACAAAGTATTTAAAGGCTAAATAGTGATTTAGGGTTAATAACAATTATTTAAAATAAATAATCATTAAGGATGAATAATTATCAAAAGGTTATTTACTTGATTTGGAATTACCAATATAGATAGTTTTAAGATTAAAGTATTAAGTATACAAATTAACTCGTAATTAAATATTATTTAAAAATGGTTATAAGTCTAAATATCTAAAGTGAAATTTGTAAGTTTAAACAAATATGTTAGATAGTATTTTTCATAAAGTTTATATTTTAATTTAAAGTTTTTAAAGTTTATAAGTTTATAGGTGTTTAAGAAATAACCAAAGTATAAAATTTATGTAAACAAATAGATTGTTGTTTTCATATGAAATGCATGTTTTTATTTTATAAGGTTTATAAGTTTATACACATTTAAAAATGAATAAAGTACATTCATTTTCTCATGTTTTAAAATTATATAAATGGATTTCTTGTTTATATGAAATATAAAATGTATAAGTTTAAAATTTATTAAATTAAAGTTTCAAACAAAAATAAGTCTATTATATATATATATATATATATAAAAAAAAGAATAAGAAATTAAGTTTCGAATTTTTATAAAAACGATTTCTATTAAATGTCCAAGTTTTATAAATTTTAGAAGTATTCTTTTAAATGTTTAAAACTATTTTTAATAAATTTATTATCATAAGTTTTAATTAAGTTTAATTAAATAAAATGTTTTCAGAAGATATAAGTGTAAGTAAAATTCATATTCAAGTTTATAAAAGTGTCACAGAATTTATAAAAATAATTGCAATGTTTAAGACTGATTAAAAAGGCTGGAAAAAAAATAAAAACGCAAAACTGGGTTGGCCGGATTCGAACTGTCACAACCCCGGGCTACCCCTGCCCGGGCGTCGCGAGACAACGCTGGTATCTGAATGAGGTCCCATATAATTGGACAGCGGAAGTCTTTGTTTTTACTTGATGCCCTTTTTGTAATGAAATGTCATGTAAATAACCTCAAGGGTTAATTCTGTACTTTTTGTCAAAACTTGGGATCCACGTCCCTTTTCATTTCATGATAATAGACATTCAAAAGTCTATTATATAATGTACATCTGCTGAATTAATTTACATAATACAAGCCATTTAAAATGTCTAGGATCTACGTCCGTTCCAACATTTGGTCTTGTATTAGTCTGCCACAGGGATTTAAATATGCCTAAAGATCTTGTCTTTACTGCACCACCCTGAATTTAATGATTTCTTTCACTACCTGTGAAAAACGTTTTGAAAATGAACATCAGCATAAAGCCGGTGAATCACATTTAACTGACACGAAAATGATTTCTAACATAAACCAAATTAAAGCTTTTAAGCACGTTTCTGTATGGTAAATCTACACATTCAGCAGTCTTTTTCACCTGAAATATATACCACCTACATACACTGGGTTAACTGCCATGGGGTCAACTGGCTGAGCTCTATGTCTCAGACTGATAGCCTATTCCCAGGGTCGTGATGCTAAGAATCTTGTTCTTAGTCTTATATGATACTCAGGAACTCGTCCCTCGTATAATCTGCTAAGGAACCATATCCTCAGTCTTATGATACCCCCTTTCATGATCTGTACCCAGCCACGGACCGGACTTTCACCCGTCACATGTATACCATTTGATCAAATCTACGTATGCTTATGGCCTGAATGCTATCACGTAGATTACCCTTATGATTAAAGTATTTAATTTGTTTCATGCCGTTTTCGTAAATAAAATGGTTTTATCGTTTGAAAAGCGTTAAACGTGTTCACCTTGATTTTGATGGCTGGTAGGGTTGTAGGCTTGAATTTGAGCAGAACCTCGACACGTTTCTTCCTAGGGAAGACACGATTAACGAGAATATATATGAGAGAATATATATATAATTGCGGTTATATATATATGAATAGTTTTAACGATACCTACTTTGCGGGATTTGGACGGAACTACGGCTTGAGCAGGGTTTCGTTGGATTCTTGAACAGCGCTTCGGGACGTCGTAGAGTTTTGAGAGATCGGGTTTGTGTATAAGGAATGTTTGGAAACTGTACAGAATTTCAATCCCGTTGAAGGCCTTTTATAGGCTGATTTTCCAGTCTCTCGCGTACCGCGAGACTGGCCAAGGAAATCTCTCGCGTACCGCGAGAGGATGAGGTGTCACGAACGGTGCTGAGTCAGCATGACACGTGTCGGCTGGTGGCAAGGGTGAATGACACGTGTTTTCTGGCCCTGACGCGTGTACTATTCCCTCGCGTACCGCGAGGCTTGGTTGGAAATCTTCTCGCGTACCGCGAGAAGATGATTTTCTGGCGCATAAGCAGTCCCCTCGCGTACCGCGAGGTTTTGTCAAAATCTCCCTCGCGTACCGCGAGAGAGTGAAATTTTGAATTTTATTTTCTTTTTATTTTGGGTGTTACATCCTCCCCTCCTTTAGAATAATCTCGTCCTCGAGATTCATTGAAAGAGATGTGGATACTTTTTGCGCATTTCTGACTCAAGTTCCCAAGTATATTCTGGGCCACGCCTGGAGTCCCATCTTACTTTGACCAATATCAATTGTTTCCGTTTAAGCTTTTTGATTTGTCGATCTTCAATTTGTAACGGGCGTTCGATGAATTTGAGCTTTTCATTTACTTCCACATCTTGTAAAGGCATAAGCAAGGATTCATCAGCTAAACACTTACGTAGGTTTGATACATGGAATACATCGTGTACCCCACCCATCTCTACTGGTAGTTCAAGCTGATAGGCAACAGATCCGATTCGTTTAATGATTTTGAAAGGTCCCACAAAACGTGGACTTAACTTTCCTTTCTTTCCGAAACGAATAACACCTTTCCAAGGTGAAACTTTTAATAATACCTTGTCACCGATTTGGAATTCTAACGGCTTTCTTCGTTTATCTGCATAACTTTTCTGTCGATCTCTAGCCATTTTTAGACGTTCTCGTATTTGCAAGATTTTATCGGTAGTTTCTTGGACTATCTCTGGTCCTGATAGTTGATTTTCTCCGATATCTGACCAACATACAGGCGTTCGACATTTCCGTCCGTACAATGCTTCAAATGGTGCGGCCTGAATACTTGTGTGATAACTATTGTTGTATGAGAATTCCATTAGAGGTAAATGATCATCCCAATTACCTCCAAAGTCTATCACACAGGCTCGGAGCATATCTTCTAGGGTCTGTATGGTTCTTTCGCTCTGCCCATCAGTTTGTGGATGGTAAGCAGTACTAAGATTCAATCGAGTTCCTAGAGCTGTTTGAAAACTTTGCCAGAATCGAGATGTGAAGCGACTATCTCTATCTGACACTATGGATAGAGGCACACCATGTAACGTTACAATTTCATTAACGTAAATTTGCGCCATTTTGTCCATACTCATGGTGTCCTTGATAGATAGAAAGTGAGCTGATTTGGTTAAACGGTCAATGATAACCCAGATTGCATTATTTCCACGAGTGGTTCGAGGAAGTTTGGTAATAAAGTCCATAGTTATCAATTCCCATTTCCAAACTGGTAATTCTAACTGTTGCAATAATCCAGCTGGCTTTTGGTGTTCAGCTTTGACTTTGGAACAAGTCAAACATTTTGCTACGTAGATAGCAATGTTCTTTTTCATACCAATCCACCAGTAACTTTCTTTAAGGTTCTTGTACATTTTATCACTTCCTGGGTGCATGGTGTATTTGGACTTGTGTGCTTCTTCGAGGATTCGCTCTCGAAGATCACCTGTAACTGGTACCCAAATACGTTTATTCATGCGAAGGATATTATCTTCTCCTTTGATCAGTAAATCAAGCATTCCTTTCATTCCTTCTTTTTCAAAGTTACCTTCCTTCAAAGCTAACTCTTGTGCCTCTTTTAACTGACTTACAAGATCAATTTGTAGTTCAAGTCTGAGAGAACGTACTCTCTTTGGCTTGACGTTTTCTTTTCGGCTCAAGGCATCTGCTACTACATTTGCCTTTCCTTCATGATAACAAATTTCACAATCATAATCATTCAGGATTTCCATCCATCTTCTTTGTCTCATATTTAACTCCTTCTGGCTAAATATGTACTTGAGACTTTTATGATCCGTGTAGATTGTGAACTTAACCCCATAGAGATAGTGTCGCCATAATTTCAAAGCAAAGATTATAGCGCCTAATTCTAGATCGTGGGTTGAGTAGTTTTTCTCATGAATCTTCAACTGACGAGATGCATAAGCAATGACTTTCTTGCGTTGCATTAATACGCAACCTAAACCAGTATGTGAGGCGTCACAGTAAACTACGAAGTCTTCAATACCATCTGGTAAGGATAAAATAGGTGCGTTTGTCAGTTTTTGTTTCAAAGTTTCAAAAGATTCAGATTGTTTGGGTCCCCATTCGTATTTTACAGATTTCCGAGTTAGGGATGTGAGTGGGATTGCTATACGAGAAAAATTTTGAATGAACCGGCGGTAATATCCCGCTAATCCCAGAAAACTACGAATTTCGGTGGGTGACTTGGGAATTTCCCATTTGGATATAGCTTCAATTTTTGAAGGATCTACTTGAATTCCGTTTACGTTGATGACATGACCAAGAAATTGTACTTCTGTTAACCAAAATCCGCATTTGGAAAACTTAGCATATAATTTCTCTTTTCGAAGAAGTTCAAGTATGGTTCGAAGATGAGTTTCGTGTTCAACTTGGGTTTTGGAATAAATAAGTATGTCATCAATAAAAACTATGACAAACTTATCCAAGTAAGGTTTGCAGACACGATTCATCATGTCCATGAATGCGGCAGGAGCATTTGTAAGTCCAAATGGCATAACCGTGAACTCGAAATGTCCATACCGTGTTCGAAATGCAGTTTTCGAGATATCGTTATCATGCACTTTCAACTGATGATAACCTGAACGAAGATCGATTTTTGAAAAATGACAAGCTCCTTGGAGTTGATCGAATAAATCGTCAATCCGTGGAAGCGGGTATCGGTTTTTAATGGTAACTTTATTTAATTCCCGATAATCAATACACATGCGCATTGATCCGTCTTTCTTCTTAACAAAGAGAATTGGGGCTCCCCAGGGTGAAGAACTTGGTTGTATAAAACCTTTCTCAAGAAGTTCATCCAATTGTTTCTTGAGTTCTGCCATTTCTGTGGGTGCCAGTCTGTACGGGGATTTGGCAATTGGAGTTGCACCAGGTACAAGGTTGATTCGAAATTCTACCTCTCGTTCTGGTGGTAATCCAGGCAGTTCTTCAGGAAAAACGTCTGGAAATTCAGATACTACATGTACTGATTCTATCTTCTTCTCCTTTTCCAAGGCAGTAATTGATACCAGACATGCCAGATATCCTTTTCTTAAGCACTTGGTTGCTTTAAGTATGGAGATTATCTGGATAGGTTTTGTGGGTTTATCACCTTGGATAGTTAGAGTTTTGTTTGTTGGTGAAATGAGTTTTACAACTTGTTGATTACAAAGGATTTCTGCTTGGTTATTGGATAACCAATCCATCCCCAAAATAATGTCAAAGCCAGTTATTGACATTGGTAACAATTGTACTGGGATAGTGAAACCAGCCAATGTAATGTAACAATTGTTCAGTGATTGGGATATTTTTATCAAATCACCGTTCGCTGTTTCTACTTCATATGTTTCAGCTAAGGGACTGAATGGTTCATTTAATAGATTACAAAAATTATAATCTATAAAACTCCGGTTCGCACCCGAGTCAAATAAGACCTTAGCATAAACATTATTAAGAAGAAATGTACCGGTAATTACGTCCGGCGTTCTCTCAGCTTGGTTAGCATTCATGACAAAAGCTCGTACGGTCTTTTTGTTTTCTGGAGTGATCTTGGCTCCTGATCCTCCAGCTCTTCCGGTCCTTGCAAACTTAGGGCAATTAGTGCTGATGTGCCCCAGCTCTCCACAACTAAAACAAGTTATTCCCTTTTTCTTGAAGCAATTCTCAGTAGAGTGACCTGAGACCTTGCAATAATTACAGAATGGAGTTTCAAAAACACACTTTCCACTATGCCTGCGTCCGCACGTTTTGCATGATGGATTGTTAAATGGTAACCCCTTTTGCCCAAAGTTCTTGCTAAATCTTTTGGACTCGGGTTTTGATTTTATAGAGGATTCGACTTTCTTCTTTTCCTCTATATTTCTGATTAGTCCAGCCGTCATGGTACCGGTCAATTCTACGGTGGACTCAATGGTATTTGGTGAGACAACCTTCACCAAATCACGGATCTCTGGAACTAAACCGTAAATATATCGAGTTATGAGAACTGACTCAGGTTTAGCCAGGTGAGGTGCCAAACGGGCATATTCAAAAAATTTGGTGGTATACTCTCGATCATTGGTACCCACCATTCGGTGCTCCAGAAATTTTCTTTCAGCTTGTTCTTTTTCAGTCTTGGGGCAAAATTTCTTTTTCACCTTTGCCCGAAATTCTTTCCAATCCATAGCATTGGTCTTTCTCCTCCCTTTGGCAGAAATGATTGAATTCCACCATTCCAACGCTTCATTTTTGAAGGAGTTTGAAGCATACAGTACTTGATCTTTCTTAGCACACTTGCTAATTGCTATTACTGACTCCATCTTCTCTAGCCAGTGAAGAGTAGCAATACCGCCTTCGGTGCCCTTAAATTCATAAGGTTTACAGTCCTGAAAGGTTTTATAAGAACACCCTTTGTGTCTATACCTTTTTGTTTCATTCTCTTCTTCTGAGCTTTCACTGCTTAGATTTAACGATTCTTCAGATTCAGAATACTTATTGCTTGATGTTCTGGATCTTTTCGAGGTTTGAGTTCTACGAGAGCTTGCTACTTGCTCTGTGTGGGTTTTCGAAGGGTTTTCCATTCTTTTTGAAGGAAGAGTTACGTGGCTTGGAGTTTTGATGTTTTCTTGTACTTCCTTTATTATGGCAGGAAGCATTTCTTTAATGCTTTGTTTGACCAGTTGTTGCAATTCTGGTTGTTGAGTAGCTATTTCAGGATTATTATTAACTTCTTTTCCTTTTTCCTTGATAATGTATGTAGATGGACTGCTATTGTCATTGTTTTGTTGAGACATCTAAGAACACAAGCACGAATTTGGGTCAAAATTTGAAGTTTATTATCGCTTAAACTTCATCTATTTGTTACAAATACAGAAATATAGATATGCATCTATATCACTTAAAGTTAGCTAATTATACAAATACTATCATTAACTTTAATCGAGAAGCACATCTCCCAAATCTTGATAGAATCTCCCCAGGGTCTCGGTCATAGCACCTTTCTGGATCAACTGATCTGCCACCCATTGTTCTGCGTACTTCCTGTCTTCCTGGGCTAGTTCGTAGTCAAATATAGTTTGTTCGTTTTTAACTACGACTTGTCTGGTGAAGAACAGTTCAGCACGTAGATCGTCAGCCTCTCTAAGAGCACGATCGAGGTGTTCATCAATTGATTTTGGCAGTTCATCATGGTATCCATAACAAGGAGGTGGTTCCCTGTGTCCCATCCTAAGATCGTGATATGCTGAGTTAACAGACCACACGACTTTTCCGTCGGTTGCATACTGACGTCCATCGGAGGGATCTACATAGAAGAAAGGTTCCTTGAAAACGGGATGTTCTGGAATAGGATCAAAGAAATACTTTCCACCACTGCCTTCACAAACGGCAGCCTTGTCGGATTCAGAAATCGAATGTGGAGTTTCTTCACTTGGACTGGGTGGATGTTCTTGAATTGTTCCGGTAGGGTATACTATGTCTAACGATTGAGGTAGTGGCATAGATGTCATAACAGTACGTAAAGATTCTCTTGAATCTTCCATTTCCACTGAATAATCTGATTCTTCTCTCAGAGGTTCAAGCCTTGCTTGAGTCTGCTCCACTTGTTCTGCGACCATTCTGTTCCAATTCTCCGGGGTCGGTAGATAGTGGACATAATCATCATAGCTTGGTACTACTTGATTAGATGATTCTCCAGGGAAGTAGTTTGGGTAATTATAAGGATAATAGTATGGATCTGTCATCCTGAAATTTATTGGTTATGTTAAAGGCATCTTCCTACCATTCGTTTAGTAGGCACAACTATTGGTTAAAGCTAAGATACTATCATACAAGTATCTAATTTTGCTAAAACCCTTAAATGCGGCTCTGATACCAACCTGTCACAACCCCGGGCTACCCCTGCCCGGGCGTCGCGAGACAACGCTGGTATCTGAATGAGGTCCCATATAATTGGACAGCGGAAGTCTTTGTTTTTACTTGATGCCCTTTTTGTAATGAAATGTCATGTAAATAACCTCAAGGGTTAATTCTGTACTTTTTGTCAAAACTTGGGATCCACGTCCCTTTTCATTTCATGATAATAGACATTCAAAAGTCTATTATATAATGTACATCTGCTGAATTAATTTACATAATACAAGCCATTTAAAATGTCTAGGATCTACGTCCGTTCCAACATTTGGTCTTGTATTAGTCTGCCACAGGGATTTAAATATGCCTAAAGATCTTGTCTTTACTGCACCACCCTGAATTTAATGATTTCTTTCACTACCTGTGAAAAACGTTTTGAAAATGAACATCAGCATAAAGCCGGTGAATCACATTTAACTGACACGAAAATGATTTCTAACATAAACCAAATTAAAGCTTTTAAGCACGTTTCTGTATGGTAAATCTACACATTCAGCAGTCTTTTTCACCTGAAATATATACCACCTACATACACTGGGTTAACTGCCATGGGGTCAACTGGCTGAGCTCTATGTCTCAGACTGATAGCCTATTCCCAGGGTCGTGATGCTAAGAATCTTGTTCTTAGTCTTATATGATACTCAGGAACTCGTCCCTCGTATAATCTGCTAAGGAACCATATCCTCAGTCTTATGATACCCCCTTTCATGATCTGTACCCAGCCACGGACCGGACTTTCACCCGTCACATGTATACCATTTGATCAAATCTACGTATGCTTATGGCCTGAATGCTATCACGTAGATTACCCTTATGATTAAAGTATTTAATTTGTTTCATGCCGTTTTCGTAAATAAAATGGTTTTATCGTTTGAAAAGCGTTAAACGTGTTCACCTTGATTTTGATGGCTGGTAGGGTTGTAGGCTTGAATTTGAGCAGAACCTCGACACGTTTCTTCCTAGGGAAGACACGATTAACGAGAATATATATGAGAGAATATATATATAATTGCGGTTATATATATATGAATAGTTTTAACGATACCTACTTTGCGGGATTTGGACGGAACTACGGCTTGAGCAGGGTTTCGTTGGATTCTTGAACAGCGCTTCGGGACGTCGTAGAGTTTTGAGAGATCGGGTTTGTGTATAAGGAATGTTTGGAAACTGTACAGAATTTCAATCCCGTTGAAGGCCTTTTATAGGCTGATTTTCCAGTCTCTCGCGTACCGCGAGACTGGCCAAGGAAATCTCTCGCGTACCGCGAGAGGATGAGGTGTCACGAACGGTGCTGAGTCAGCATGACACGTGTCGGCTGGTGGCAAGGGTGAATGACACGTGTTTTCTGGCCCTGACGCGTGTACTATTCCCTCGCGTACCGCGAGGCTTGGTTGGAAATCTTCTCGCGTACCGCGAGAAGATGATTTTCTGGCGCATAAGCAGTCCCCTCGCGTACCGCGAGGTTTTGTCAAAATCTCCCTCGCGTACCGCGAGAGAGTGAAATTTTGAATTTTATTTTCTTTTTATTTTGGGTGTTACACGAACCCAGGCCACCCAGTTCCACACACACAAGCACTAACCATCCCGACTACGGGTTCGTTAGTGTTGTAACTCGGAAAAGAAATAGGTAAACATTATCTCAGATCTTCCCTTTTTTCCCGTATGAACCCTAGGTCAAGGAACCCCAAATGCGCATCGATTTGCCCTCTGTTAATGAAATTAAACAGAGGGCTTTCGATCTACAGGGTGTAACGAACACGATAGTCATAAGAATTACCTGAATTGGTTTCGAAACGAGGGAGAACGAGTTTGAGTTCTGGGTCGGCTGTCGTGGGGATGAATCGAGTGAAACAGGTGTGATTTGATGGAATTGAGATGATTGGAAGTTAGGGTGTGATGTCGTCTAAGGGTATAAGGTAGTATTTATAGATGATTTCGTCATTAAGTGTCGAATTAGGTGGGAAGTTTACGGGTGTAAACATCGACTTTAACGTCGAACCCACGCGGTGTTAGACCCGATTTTGTTCATTGAATTCCCTTGGGGTACGGTCGCATGCGCGAATGGAAGCCCGAGGTGCATCGAATCTGGCCGGAAACGCGTTTTAGGGAAATCGGAGGTGAAAACCGGCTTCTGTGGGACTCGAACCTGAGACTGGTTTCAGTCTCGGGGGTTTGGGGTAATTGCGCAAATGGTCCCTGAGGTTTCAGGCTTTTATCATTTCATATACAAAATACGATTTTTGGTTTAAACCAAGTTTCAAAAAAATGACAGTTTAGTCCCTGGACTTTTTATAACTTAATAATATGTTTTATTTATAAAAATCCGAATAAGCTTCACGAGTCTTATCAAAAATCCTATAAAATAATTTATGAGATTTATTAGTTTATAATTTTTTTTTTGTATTTGGAATAAGTTTATAAATGTAATTATAAACTTATAAAGTTTTAAGGTTTTAATACATTTTATAAAACCTATATTTTTTTTAAATAAGTCATATATGTATATATATATATATATATATATATATATATTTCTAATATATATCGAATAAGTTTGTATTTATTATTTAAGAAAATAGGTTTTAAATAAGTTTTCAAGATTTAAATTTATAATGCGCGTAAGGATTTAGGATAAAGATAGGTCGGAAATATCCTGGATATTACACCTAAGGTCTCGTGCCACAGCGGTACTTTTATGGCTCCAGGACTCCAGGTTTTATAACAAAATTTAGAGGTAGGTTAATGATAAAAAAGAGAAATATTTTATTTCATAACTGTTCTTCCAGAAGGAAGAACTTCTTGATATTTTACAACATTTCTCCTTATGATCCCCCTACATTCGTGGATTTGGGGCATGAGTGAGGGAGGATGCTTGATGGCTTTGATTTCATCGGTTGGGACATGTTTAAGCATCGACCTTCCCTCATGCCCACGATCTGAAGTTAGCGCGAGACTACCAACACGAGGAGAGGATGCTGAGAGCCGGAAGGCAAGGGGGTACGATCTCCCAGGCTTAATGTTGATCCTCCAACAATTTCGCAATTTGGGAACATGAGGGAAGGCCGATGCTTAAACATGTCCCAACCGATGACATCAAAGCCATCAAAAACCTGTAAAGTTATTCAATGAGGGAGGATGCTTGATGGCTTTTGATGTCATCGGTTGGGACATGTTTAAGCATCGGCCTTCCCTCATGTTCACGATCTGAACAGCTGTGGCGGAGTTATATAAAGGGTGAACCGGGTTTCGAGTCTTTTAGAAAGGGTGTTTTGGATAATATGACCAGCTAGGGAATTGTGTTCAACACATTTGAAGGTTTGGAAGGTGGTTATATTGATTATGTGAAGAAACAAATGGGCCACGATAATGAAATCGAACGACAGAAGCAAGAGCTAAATGAGAAAATGGAATTCTATTTCTTAACAAATTACTATTTAATAATTGTCGACAGTTGTCTCCACTCTCTAACTATGTAGCTCGCGAATAATACCAAATTGCGAAATTGTTGGTAGTCTCGCGCTAACTTCAGTATTGAAACAATAAAAAATTTTATTTTTTCTAGAGAAAGCTTTTGAAACTAAACTCTGTAAACTAGTAGGTTGATTAAAAACCTGTTTAGTATCAAGCTTGAATTTGAGCTTGTTGATTTTTTTTACTAATACGACAGGAGAGAGAGAGGAGGTACGAGAATGAGAGGAGAAGAAGATGACGGCGGCTCCAGTTAGGGTTTTGAACTCGTTTTTCCGGCCATCCCCCATTATCGGATAATCGGCGGCGGAGATGCTAGCGTCCATGTCTGCGGGAGAAGGTTTTAGCGGAGATGGTGTGGTGGTGACGATGATCAGAGCGAAAAATCGGGGGTGGGGGGACTGGGACCCGTCCGGGCCCTCACAAACCTTCGCCCCTGGTTTTCACCACCTTCACCAACACGTTCCAACTTTTTTTAACAAATTAGGAATCTATTAAAACATATTATTAAC
This sequence comes from Smallanthus sonchifolius, assembly GCA_023525975.1. Classification (NCBI taxonomy): domain Eukaryota; kingdom Viridiplantae; phylum Streptophyta; class Magnoliopsida; order Asterales; family Asteraceae; genus Smallanthus; species Smallanthus sonchifolius. The sequence continues at coordinate 97,183,386 of CM042026.1, forward strand.
TATATTAAAATCATAGGGTAGTGAATATTAACCCACAAATGGGAGTTTTCCATGTGTCACATTTTTATTATTATTTTATTTAATGCTTATAATTATTTTTAGCCAAATTTTGTTTCTCTATTGTAATTTTTAAACGATAGTGTTTTCTTAAATTCTAAATATACGGTCGTAACGTGTGTATTTTTATCTACGTTTTAATATAAATTTTGAAACCGAGCCTGGTTAAATATAATATTTTATTTTCTTTTATTTATGAGTCGGGTCGACAATAATATACGTTTACTTTTTTTCTTTTAGATTTAATTATTGTTCATTAACGCTTATTTTCACGATTTAGGGGCTCTTATGAGTTTTTTGGGTTGATTATAGCTAGTGCTTTTGTAAATAAATTTTGTATTTTGTATTTCATAATATTTTTTGCTAGATTACGCTTTTATATTTTCATTAAACTAACTTTTTTTTCCTATTATTTTTAGCTAGGTCACATTTTATCTTTTCATTATATCTAATACTTCTATTATTTTTAGCTACGTCACGTTTTATCTTTTCATTAACTCTGATACTGTTGTAAATAAACTTTTCATTACTTATTTTGTAATATATATTTACCTCGCGATAGCGCACGGGTAGAATTAACTAGTTTTGTAATACAAATGCATAAAAATTTCAATTGGTGTTATCCGCGTTGCGGTGAGGAATCTATGTGTTTTCTAGGTGTTTCTACTGAGGCGTACAATACATTTCAATTAAAAGTACTTGCATATATAGTTATTTACATCATCGAAGATTGTTTGGTAAGAACCTACTTTTTTACTTGCCTGACAACTAGAGGTGCACAAACCGGTTTTTATTCGGAACCGGATTCGGTTCGGATCCGGACCGGTTCCGTCAACGTTGGTCAAGAACCGGATCCATTAGAACCGGTTCCGGATCGGATCCGGTTCTGGGTGTGGAGACTTGGAACCTATTGGGACCGGATCGGATATTTAGAACCGGACTGGATAAAAAAAACCGGTTCCGGAAAAAAAAAATTTAAAAAAATTAACAAAGATACACTATAAAATACATGTTTTATTTATTTTGTAGATTTTTTTAAGTTATTTAACAATAGTTCGTACAAAAAAAATACAAAAAACATAATTGAATCACAAAGCATTAATTATTTATTATGTTTTCAATATTCTTCGTCGTAGTCTTTGTAACATCGGTTTTCATTCTTCTTCGCTTGAGATACGTTGGGTTTCATCGTAAGCTTGTTCTTCGTCCGAAAGTGGAGTCGCCGCCCCATGTTCTACTTCGAATTCATGTATTTCTTGTTCAACGTCAAGCTCGCCTTCTAGTTTTGCAACATGTTGTACACGTTCGGCGGCATCCAAATGGTCCTTCAAGCAAATACACATCTCCATAGATTCCGGTGTAAGCCTCGTTCTTCGAATAGATAAAACTCTGCCACTAAGAGAAAAAGCGGATTCCGAAGCTACCGTGGAAGCTTGGACGGTTAGTAGGTCACGGGCCATTGCGGCTAGAACGGGATATTGAGATTCCCTTCCTTGCCACCAACTCAAGATATCAAAGTTTTCAAACTATTCGGATCTTAGAGTAGAAATAAAGTCGGTTGCTTGATATCTCCCAAGCTCGTTACTTGGTGTGGTTCCACGAGCTTGTTTAGTATTTTCGTTTCTTAAAGTGTTAAATAAATTTAGCATTGGGTTCCTTGAACTACTAGAAGTTGAACCCGAACCCATTGATTCACGTATGTTTGATGGATTACCACTTCCACCATATTTGCGTAAATAATAATTAAACATATTATTAAAAGCCGAATTGAAATCCCTTATTGCATTTGATTCAAAATTTGGGTCTTCCTCGAACATATTTAAATCATCCGATATTGATCCAATTAATGTTTCAACACCGGTTACATTAATCGTTGGGTTTAAGGCGGCCGAACATGTAACAACGGCCGGCATTTCTGAAAAATATTTTTTAAATTTAGTTTTCATAGGTTTTACCATTTTTTCAAAAATAGGGCCGTGATATTCAAACTCTTTTAATTTATTACATATTAAGTATAATTGTTGAAGTATTAGCGAAGACGTGGGATAATAAACTCCCGATAAACATGTAGTTGCATTTTTAAAAACCTCAAGCAAATTAGTTAGTTTCTCGATCATATCCCAACTTATATTATCAAATTTTTGTAAACAACGTTTCTTTTGTACAAGTTCATCATGTAAATGTTTTAAAGTAATTCTTTGCCTTAAGGCCGATTCAAACATTTTCCAAGTCGAGTTCCATCTAGTAGGTACGTCCCAATTCGGACCTAAAAAGATGGAATCCGTTTGTTGGCACAAGTTTCTATAGTTTATATATCTTTTTTTGCTTGTGCTAAAAACTTCACGTAACATCATTTTAAAATTTTCTTTTACGTCTCTTATTTCTTGGACGTTTAGACCGTCTTGCACAACCAAGTTAATGATGTGTGCAACACATCGACTATGAAAAAAAACACCGTTACAAGGCGGTTCATATTTTATTTTTAATTTTTCGATCGCGTTTGTGTTATTTGAAGCGTTATCAAAAGATATTGAAAATATTTTTGGTTGAATTTTATAAGTTTGAATTACCGAGTCTAAAATATAAAATAAGTTTTTCACCGGTATGTGGATATCCAAAATAATCAAACGCAATCGTACGCTTCATCATTTGCCACGACTCCGGTTGAACCCAAAGTGCGGAAACGCAAAGATACGATTCGGGTAAACCATGTGGAGCGGACCAAACGTCCGTTGTTAAGTTAATGCCGGTATTTAAATTTTCAAAACCTAAAATTAATTATTTTTTAGCTCTTTTCCATATTTTTAAACAATCTCTTCTCAAAGTAGAACGACTTACATTTGTGTAACTCGGTTGAAGCGTCTCTTGTATCATCCTCGTCAAGCGCGGATTATCAAAATGCTCAAAAGACAAGCCTTCTTGAATGATGAAATGTGCCATTCTCTCACGAACCCTCTCGACATTGTATTGCCAAACTCCTCCATCCCTACCAATTTGAGTTTGATCTTCACCTTCTTGAGTGTGTCTTGCGTGACTAGCAATATGTTTCCTCAAACAGCTATTTCCCGCCGCACCCAAAAGTCTACCACAACGTTTGCAACGAGCCTTTTGCGAACCGTTCGACATTTCGCATAAATCGAAATAAGCCCATATTTCTTGGTTTCGGGAGCAAGGAAGTATTGACACAACCGTAACATCGCTAGTAGAACCACCAACCGAATTTTGAGTGCTTGCGGAAGCGGAAGCCATGAGAGCGTTTTTTTTTTGCTTAAAGTGAGCGTTTTTTTGCGTTTTTGAGTTTTGAGAGCTAGAATGTTATGGTGAACTAACCCATACACCCAATACCTATTTATACTAAATTTCAATCCTTAAAAACAAAAAAAAAACAAAAAAAACGGGCATAAAACGGCTATATAGCCGTTTTTTTAACCCTAACGGCTAGAACCGGTTCGGAACCGGTTCCAAAATATCCGATTTTTATCCGGTCCGTCAAAAAACCCAGAACCGGTCCCGGAACCGGCGGTTCTCAAAATATCCGGACCGGTTCTAAAAAAACCGGTTCTAGCCGGATCCGGTTTCGGATAATCCATCGGATCGGTTCCGGTTCCGGTTCTTTTGTGCACCTCTACTAACAACCATCTTACAAAATATGTGGGCTGCCTATAATTTTTAAGTGGCTAAACAAACATATTTCTTAAATATAAATCGTGCTTTTTTTAAACAAACATATTATAAAAGATGTGTGCTTTTTTTAGCGATTTTGTCAATCTGGGTATCGTGACCTCTTTGTTTCGCTGATCACATCACCTGCATATATTAGGGTGTTTATTATTATGATCGGCGATATTGTTCCCATTTAAACTAAGTGATTTAAATCGGCCCATTTGACCAGTGGATTAAAATAAAATAGTGAGCACTATAAAGAATGGGCAAGACAAAACACCAAAGAGAATTAGGACCGAACCTCATTGACATAGATTTTTTTTTGAACGGCAACACCTAGATATTCTAGGATAATTGGGTTTTCTCGGGGCAACACCTAGAATATATAGGGCAACCCACCACAGGAGGAACCCCCAACTGGGTAAGCCGGCCACATACCCCTTTTTTGCTATGGTCAGGATTTGAATTCAATACCTCCACTATGAAAAGTATTGTGGCTAACATTGCACCAAATTACTAAGACCCACTTTATAAAGCAGCATGAGAAAAGTTTCTGTCAAAGCATATGACATTTTCTCATCCATTGTAAAACTCTGCCCTAAAACAAAACATAAAGTCCTCATCACTCATGAGGCTAGTTTCCAAACAAATTTATAAAAAAAATAATAAGACTTTATAGTAAAACTTGTTGGTTTTTACCTCATTCGCTGAAAGTTGTTTTAGTATTGTGCCCTCATACTCATTTTTCCATTTCCATACCTTTCATCAATACAAAAAAGATTGGAATGTGTAACCGGATATTGTTGTATTGATAACTGTAATTAGGGTTTACAATAAGAAGGGGTTTATATAAAACCCATATTTACATAATCTAACTCTAACTAACACTAATTACATTTGTGTCTAATAAGAAGTAAATCTAAGCTTTTTAGTGTACTAGTTGATGCAAAATAAATGTTAACTTATAAGAAGTAAATCTAAAGCTTTTTAGAACTAGTCAACTCTTGGTCAACACAAGGCACGCCCGTGTATTGTCCCAGAATCTGCTAGAGAAAGTTGCGTACAAGGACAGCAGAGATTCCAACAATTGTTCATAAATCCCGTTTTCGATTTTGGGCCTGAGTTGGACAGCTCTGCGGTTTTGAGAGTCTTTTTTTTTTCAGAAAGGGGAGCAGCACGCATTGGCCGTTGGGGCTGAAATCAAGACAGAAGAAAGCAAGAGAGGCGACACCTTGTTGGGGCTGCTGCGTGACGCAAGAAAGAAAACGACACAATAGCGATGGGGTGGTTTTTTTGGGATAAGACAACTTTAATTCCAATTCGTTGTTAACAGAAGATAGTGGGTGATTGACCCAGAAGACTAAGCAATGGTGGAATCCATATTTAATGCAATGTTGGTGAATGAGAAATTCTTTCATAATGGGAATTAATTCAAAGTCGATGGAAGCAATTTGTAAGTGGGTCACAAGGAGTTGTAGGGGTTGCTACGTAGAGACCTTGGTGATTTTGGTGGTCTAAGCCGGTCTATTCACATTAGGTATCGAACAACTACAGAGGTTTTCGATAAGCAGCAAGTTCACGTGAGTAAGAAGCAAGTCGGGTTCAACTTTTTTTTTAATCCAAGAAAGAAAGCAAGTAAGTTCAGCAAGTTGTAAAGCAAGAAAGTAAGTTGGGTTCAAATTCTTGAATCCATGTGAAAGTAAGTAAGTTAGAAAGAAAGTAAGTAAGTAAGAAACAAAGAAGGTCGCGCAGAAACGATTTTCTGCAAGTAAGCAAGAATATGATCTTTTGATCAGCAGCAAGAAGCAAGAAATCAGAAATCGTTTTGGTTCTGATTAGTAAGAACACCAAGAGTAAGAAACCTGGTTCAGGTTATAGCAAGAGCAAGAAGCTTGTTTTTCGAGTTAAAGCAAGAAAAGAATTCGCAAGAATTCCAGCAAGAAAACGAGCAAGAGCAACAAGAAAGCATGAAGAATGAACAAGAACGATCCAGACCCATGTGGTTCGATCTGGAAAGAAAGCAAGGGAATCCAAGAGGCCAGTGAGAAGCAATAATCGAGAAGCAAGTCCTAACTAGGATTAAGGGGGAATATTAGAAGTTAATCCTGATTAGCTTGAATGTGAAAATCAACAAAGTTAAGGGGCGTAGTCAGGGGGCGAATTTATGTAGCCTCTAGTGGGGGGCGAGGCACCCGCTGAGATTCATCTGCGTAGTGGGAAATTTTCGATCTCTCTTAGTAGGCACCTTCTTAAATATGCTAAGAGGCACCCGTCATCCGATTTTCAACAAACCAAGAGAGAAAGAAACCAAAGAGATTGATGAGAATTTTAAGTAAAGATGGTAATTTTATATAAAAAGCCATGAATGCTTAAAACTTTAATGGAGAAAAAAATTAGAGAGAGAGGAAAAGAGAAGAAGAAGATGATGAAGTGACATGAGAAAGTGAGAAAGTGGGAAACCAAAATGTTCGTTGATAATTAAAATAATAAATAAAAATTTCATATAAACCCTTGTAATACAACTAAATTTACACATTAAACCTTTTACTTTCATTTGATTTTTAGATAGTCTTATATTAAATATCTAAACAATAGACATTAATCATAACAAATTAAATTTTATAGATAAATAATATGTTTTATTATTGATTATTCAACTGATTTATGAGTTTTTTTTGTATTTTTTACTTTTGGTTTATAATTACATTTTTTTTTCTTATTTATGGTTTACTTGTGTTTTTTTTCTTATCGTGTCATATTCTTGTGTTTAATCAGTCATCTGTACACGTTTAAGTAATAAGTATGAATAGTTTTACAATATCTTTAAGTAAATAGGTATAAATATTTTTATTGTATCGTTATGTAAATAAGTATTTTTTTTACCCGACCCATTTTGAACCGATTTGTTTTGACCAAACTCGCTTTGATACTTGTGCACCCGCTCATAAAAACTTTTGGATCCGCCACTGGGCGTAGTATGAACTAATGGGAAATTAGAGGGGTTGAATTTAATTAGCATGAGCCATTGGTTTCCTAGTTGAGTTGGTTTGGTTTATGGTATGTTGTTTTATTTGGTAAGATTATTTTAGGAGGAGTCTCGGTGATTAAGTCATTGTTTTAGTATAAATTAATGGGTTAAGGGTCATTGTAAAGGTGTGTCAAGAATTAATAAACAAGAAATAGTCGATCTTGGTTGAGATCAAAAAATCCCATGCTCAATTTTGGGCCTGATTTCCAACCGTTTCTATTTGGTGTGGGACTCACAAGTCTATACTCCTTCGATCAGTTACTTGACATTGTTGTTGGGGTTTTGTTCTTGCTTATATCCAGACTGGATGAATCTGTATTATTGATTTGTAAATAAAGTGGTGTTAAAAAAACTATTTTGCATTATTTTACTCATAGTTTCATAAATAACATATTTAGTTTAAATTTATAAAAGATAGTTAATTAAATTTCTCTTTTTATATAAGAATCTTAGCATATGAATTCAAAATATTATATATATTCCTAGTGGGCCAGACGCCAGAGTTTATGCAGTGGGCTGGAAAAGGTTTGGGCCGGCGTGGGTCAATACAAAACAAAGGTGGGTCAAAAGATTTAGATGAGGGAGTAGAGGTGCACAAATCGGATTTTTTTTGGAACCGGATCCGAATCCGGATCGGATAAGTCAACGTTGGTCAAGGATCGGATCCGGTGGAACCGGTTCCGGATCGGATCCGGTTTTGGGGTGTGAGGTTTGGAACCTATTGGAACCTTTTATCCGGTTTTATCCGATTTTGTCCGGATTTTTTGTGTCCGATTTTTGTCCGGTTCCAAATTTGTCCGATTTTGTCCGGTTTTTATCCGGTCCCTTGGAAAACCATATAACCGGTTCCAGATCCGGCGGTTCCAAAAATATCTGATCCGGTTCCAAAAAATCCGGTTAAAAAAAACCGATTTCGGATAATCCATCGGATCGGATCCGGATCCGGTTATAATGCCCACCTCTATGAGGGAGAGCCACATGTCTTGTATGGTGTCCCCTTCTTAAAAAGGTTATGAGTTCTAGTCCCATCATGGATAAGTGATGTGGATTTAGACAGGGCCGGAGCTGAGGATTTAAGGGCCCGGGGCGAGCTAGAAAAATGGGCCACAAACGATAAAAATTTTTAATACAAAAATTATATAACAATATGACTATAAAACTGTTAGCAATAGTGTTTCTTCCCTTGCTTCTTTCTTTGACAAATATTTGCTACAGGTGTCTTTTTCTCTTTCTTTTTCGTTTTCTTTCTTTCCTTTCTGTGAATTGTAATGCGGAATCAAACACACCAAGCAACTAAAGAACAATCGAATTAAGATCAATCAACTACCAAACAATTACTCAATTGATTTTGAACAAAGATTACAAAGGAAATTGAAAAACGAACATGAAGAAGAATTGAAAATCAAACTAACAGACTAACTTTTTTCCTTTTAAACCTAACAAAGCTTATTAACAGACAACTAACAAACTCAGAATCAAGATTGACATCTACAGTCCCTCAAACTTTGGTCATTAAGCAAACAACCCCTTGAACTTTACTAAACTTGCCAATTTGACTTTAAGATAAGAAACAATTGACTATTATGTTTGACTTTGTTTGACCACTACACTAACATTCTCTACCTTAGTGCACAAACAAAGAATTAACTCATATAAACCTCTACAACCCTCTTATTTCACCTGCAGATTTGCCAAACAGTAACCAAACTTGAACTTGGCAATGATTTAGTTAACATATCCGCAAGATTTTCATTTGTGTTAACATATGAAACCTTGACAACCTTGGAGTTGATGACCTCTCTCACAAAATGTAGCTTCACATTAATATGCTTAGACTTTTAATGAAACACTTGATGCTTAGACAATTGAATGGCACCCATATTATCACACTTTATCAAAGTCTCACCCACATTAACTCCACGCTCAGTTAAGAATCCTGTCAACCACATAGCCTCCTTAACACCTTCAGTTAATGCTATGAACTCTGCTTCAATTATAGATAAGGCCACTACATGCTGAAGTGAAGCCTTCCAACTGACCACCCCATTAAGTACTTGAAACACATACCCATTAATGGACCTTCCTTTATCATAATCTTTTGCAAAGTCAGGGTCAACATAACCCTGAATAACTGGATCTTGATCACTTGTTCTGCCAAACATAAACCCCACTTCTCTTGTACCACTGAAGTATCTCAAGATCCACTTCACACCTTCCTAGTGATGCTTGCCAGGTATGCTCAAATACCTGCTCACAACACTCACTACAAAACCCAAATCAGGCCTGGTATAGATCATTAGATACATCAGGCTCCCAACATCACTGGCCTAAGGAACTTTTGACATGATACTCTCTTCTTGCTCTAACCTGGGACAATCTTGGCTGGACAACTTGAAGTGCATAGCCAATGGAGTAGCTACACATTTAGTATGCTCCATATAATAATTAGCAAGAACCTTATTGATGTAGGACCCTTGAGACAGCTTCAAAATACCAGCCTTTCTATCTCTAGTTATTTCCATACCCAAAATTTTCTTTGCTTCTCCCAAGTCCTTCATTTCAAACTCAGATTTCAGCATATCTTTTGCAGCCTTTATTTGTTCCTTGTCACTGCAGGCTAAGAGCATATCATCCATAGATAATAATAGGTAAATAAACTTCCCATTTTCATACTCATGATAGTATGCACAACTATCATAATTGCACCTCTTGAACCCTTTTGAGACAACATATTCATCAAATCTAACATATCATTGTCTAGGGGATTGCTTTAATCCATACAATTACCTCCGCAGTGGACAAACTTTTTCATCAGTCCCTTTAATTTCAAATCCAGTAGGCTGCTTCATGAATATCTTCTCATCAAGACTACCATGTAAAAAAGCAGTCTTGACATCCATTTGCTCTAATTCAAAATCATTTACAACAGTCAGAGACAAAATGACTATGATTGAGGTATGCTTGACTACAGGAAAGAGAAAATCTCATTGTAGTCAACGCCCTCTCTTTGTGTAAACCCTTTTGCAACAAGCCTAGCCTTGTACCTAGGAGGTTCACCACAAATCTCCTCCTTGATTTTAAAAATCCACTTACAAGACACCAGTTTCTGCCCCTTTGGTTTATTCACTAGAACCCATGTATGATTTTTCTTAGAGACTCCATCTCCTCATTCATAGCCTCTAAACATCCCTCTTTATCCACTGAAGTAACTGCCTCCTGATAGGTCAATGGCTCATAACTGCTTTCTTGCTCAGCCATATTGAAAACAAAGGCTGAGATATCTCCATTTGTCCTGTATCTTGCAGGTAACATCACCGCCTTCTGGGTCTATCCCTGGCAATACTATGATCCACAAATTCACCACTTGATTCCCTAATATGGCCACTTTCTTGTACTTCAGGAGTAATATCCTGTTCAGGTAGCTCCACCTTAATTTGAATACCATCACTTTTGGGACTATTCACTTGACTTTCTCCTGAACTGTTGCCTACCACATCTTTTTACATTAAACTTTCATTAAAAGTAACATCCTTGCTTATTATTACCTTAGGACTGTTATTAGATAACCTCCGCAATCTGTAGCTTTTCACTCCCTCAGGGTAACCCAAAAATACACATTTCTGTGCTCTAGGGTCTAGCTTTCCCTTTCTAACACGAGCATATGCCACTGACCCAAACACCTTTATATGATCATACTTTGGCCTCTCACCAGTCCACATTTCCATAGGAGTCTTCATCTCAATTGCTGATGAAGGAGACCTATTCACAAGATAAGCAGTAGTTGCTAATACTTCTGTCTGAAACATTCTAGGCAAACCTGCCCCAAACAGCATACATCTGACCTTATTCAGCAGGGTTCTGGTCATCCTTTCCACTAGCCCATTTTGTTGTGGTGTACCCACCATTGTCAAATGCCTAACTATACCATTCTTTCTGCAGAATTGATCAAACAGGCTATTACAAAATTCAATACCATTACCAGTCCTCAATTTCTTAACCCTCTTTTCTGTCTAGTTTTCAAATAGTACCCTCCATTCTTTAAACTTTTCAAATGTCTCATCTTTTGTTTTGAGTTCATACACCCAAACCCTTCTAGAATATCCACCAATTAATGACAAGAAATATCTTGCACCCCCCCCAATGATTGAACCCTAGCAGGCCCCCATAGATCAGCATGAATATAGTCAAGTATACAACCTGTTGTATGTATACTTCTATTAAATATGACCCTATGTGACTTCCCTAGTATGCATTTCTCATAAAAACCTGCATCACAATCCTTTAGCCCACTAAACACTTGTCTTTTGTTCAATTCAATAAGGCCTTGGGTATTGATATGGCCTAACCTTTTATGCCATAACCGTGCCTTAGTGTCAACTTTAGTAACCACATTAGCATAACAAGAACTGACCTCTCCTTCTAGAAAATATATGTTATTCTGCCTTCTAGAACTAGTTAAAACCACCATAGATCCTCTAATTACTTTGACCTTACCATTTTTCATACTTACTACATACCCCTCACTCTCAAAGGTCCCTAAAGAAATTAGATTCCTCTTAAGTTCAGGGATGTACCTTACTTCTTTTAGGTCAATGACTGATCCATTGTTCAATTTGAAGGTAACTGTTCCAATGCCTTTGATGCAACATGGCCTGTCATCTCCAAGATGCACCATACCTTGTTCTTCCATCTTTAACTCTTTAAAGCAATCTTTATAGGGTGTCATATGGTATGAGCACCCCGAATCCATCAACCATTCAGTCTTGGATCCAGCTTTTGAGACAACAAGAACATCAACAGATTCATAACCATCTGCTGAACCTTCAGGAGGTGAACTATTTCCATAACTAGCATGACTCTTATTCTTTGCATATTCAGCCTTTCTCTTCTTCCACTCAGGGCAATCTTTCTTGAGATGCTTTTCTGAATTGCAAACAAAACATCTTAACTTGCCCTTTGATTTTGCCCTTGGCCGACCCTTCTTGAAACTTCTCTGATCAGCCCTGCCCCTAACAAAGGGCCCTTCACTTCCTTCTTCCTTTGACTCACCCCTCTTCTTGAGTTCTTTTGAGTTCATTGCAGCAAGGACCTCCTATATAGATAGGCTTTCCCTTCTAAACATAAGAGTTCTACAAAGTGTTCATAACTTTAAGGTAAACTTGACAAGAAAATTATGGCCCTGTCTTCTTCATCAAGCTCCACCTCAATATTTTCAAGATCCAATATGAGTTTGTTGAACTCATCTGTATGATCTTCTAGAAACCTCCCAGTCACCATTTGAAATGTGCACAACCTTTTCTTTAGATACAGTCTATTAGCCAATGATTTTGTCATATGAAGGATCTTTATGCCCACCTCCTAATGTTATGTTGAACCAAATTCAATCCTACGTTACCTGGACTGACCCATGTAATCATACTACAGATTCAATGTGATTGACTGATCTAAAATGCTAACTCTATTTGAGGTGTTTGTAACAGGTTGATTGCCCTTGTATATATGATCATGCAGAAAAGTACGAGGAACATATGAGGCTCTTGATGAGAAGATGAAGCGAGTTAAGGAATCAATTTTTTCTATATGTTGAATGAATCTTCGGTTTAATTTACATTTTAATTTGCTAATAGGCAATCATATGATGATTTTATATAGTATAGGACATGTGTTGCAAATTTGATTTCTTGGTAGAATTAAAGATATGTTTACTAAGATTGATGTATGCATGAATTCATCAGTAGTTTTGAATTTTCATGGTGCCTACATACAATGAGGAACTTAGACTACATGAGGCTCTTGATGAGACGATGAAGATAGTAAAGGCATCGTTTTTTTTCTATACGTTCATGTTGAATGAATCTTCGGTTTAAATTACATCGTTATTCGTCTACGACGTGTCTTTTTATCTGTGTTTTGATATTCGGAATCGTGATGGAATTCCGGCGCAATGCGCGGGTGGGAAAATCCCTAGTTCATTATTAAAGGAAAAAAAAGTTATAATGCATTTCATTCTTTATCAAAATGGATTAAAAAAATTATATATATATATATATATAATATATATATATATATAAAATTTAAAAATTTTGTGCCCCCAGGTGAGCGGGCCCTGGGCGATCGCCCACCTTGCCCATGGTCAGCTCCGGCCCTGGATTTAGGAGTAGATTTAGAGTGGTGTGAGTTTGCCGTTAAAAAAAGTTGAGGGAGAGCCGGCGAGGTTCGAATCCTAGAGCCCGCGTTTAATTTAGTGAGCATGATCGGTGGATGGATTGTGGAATCAACAAACAACACCCGAACAAGTTTTAAAAGGGTTACTGGTAGAGCTGGAAATCTTGACCCAGAGTTTAAAAATTGGGTCAATGTGGGTAATTTTTCAATGTTGTTGGGTTGATATGGGCAGCTCATCCTAAAGGAATGGGTCAGACTGGGCTGAGACATTCTATTAATATTTTTGAACTCATCCTAACCCGAGCCCTTCTTGACCCGAACTAAAATGGTCATTTTCTAAAACGACCCGACTTGACCTGAACCAGCACTGATTCGTTACCCGACCCGCCCATTTTGCCGAGCATAGTTACTAGTATTGTAAAACCAAGAACACCTTGGTGTAGATCTCCTTGGAAGTCTTGTTATAGAGTTGAACGATCCACGAGAATTGCTAATGGTATCCACAAACAAACCAACTTTACATGCATTGTTAGTTGACATCAAGCACTAGAACCAAGAACACCTTCTTTTGAAAACTTTGTAGTCAAAATTTCCTATTCTTGATTTTTCAAAAATCAGATTTCTTTTAGGGTTTTGGGTTGTTTTAACAAAAAAAAAATGGGGTCAATTTTCTTTTTCATAAAATCAATGGGGTTAAACGTGTAAAAAGACTGGGGTCATTCGAAAATCCGTAGTTATACATTTTACATAACCTACAAAAAAGACTGGGTTCGGTTGACCCCGAACCCGTCTTAGTGCCTCCGCCACTAGTTATCACTAAGGGACATTAATGGATCTGTTGAAAATATCTATTATAAACGGCTATACATGTTTTATTTATTTTTTTCTAATTTTAGTTTATATTGTTTGTTGTTTATTTTAGATTGATGGGCTGGATTCACGTCTGGGTTTCTTGCCCCACACATCTAGTTAGTTTGAACTGGTGGACTCGGATACTTGTGGGCTTCTTCTTATATACGTATTGGGCTTGGCCTAGAGTTTGGGCTTAACTGGATTGAAGGTGAAGAGTCAGATTAGCCGATGTACCCATTAACTCGTTTCCTCTCGAAGAAGCACACGGTTATGGGTGCACGCAAAAGACCCGTATACTTAATGGATTCTTTATATAGAGGAGAGAGTGTGTGCAAGACAAAGGAGCTCTCATTTTCTTTTGTTGCGTCCTATACGCGTTTTCTTCTTTCTATCTGGAGAGAATTTCTAGGGTTCCATAGTTGTCTTTGATTCCATTTCTATTTCTTGTGTTGAGAGTCTGTAACATATCATAGTGTTGATGATCGGTTGTCTCTGGTGATCTACTATTTGTATTTCAAATTTGTCTCTAATTATATGTTTGGTTATTTGAGTTCTTATTCAGATCTTGGAGGTGTTTGTTTGCGATTTATAATAGTAGGTCAAATATGTGTTTATGACAGGATCTGTCACTGACAATCTCTAACGATATTATCAGTAACTTGAATTCACCTGACAACGATTGAAAAAACTAGAACGTCCGAAATCTAGTTTGTAGAGGGCTATCGGTGATCCGTTTGTAATCACTGAATGGTTATGAATGACCTGGTAAAATTATTTCCCTTCCCCATAATTGGTTGATCGATGAAACCGACATAAATTTTAGGTTGTCCTACTATTAGACTGTGGAGACCAGCGATCAAGATTGTCTTAGGAATCGCGAAACACCACCTTACCTTATTACATGTCATCTTAATGATTGGCTGATAACAAGAATATCCACGCAACATACAAGTGTCTTAAATAGGATGACATTAACTTATGGGTGTGTGTGTATATATATAATATGTTTGTTTGTAAAATCTAATTTTGAACAAAACATTTCATGTAACAACATTTGCATTATTATTAAAATCTCCATTTGAATACTTACCACACGTTCTTTTTTAATAGCCTCTATTAATACGTCGGTTTGAGCGTGTACACACAAAATCGACTTGACATTTAAATTAAAATTCCTAATTACGACGCGTTCTTTATCACTACTATACATATTATCGAACTAGGTTAGAATCTTGTGTATTACACGAGATTGTATATTAAAAAAAGATAAAACTTATAAATTTATAAATACGTCATAACTTGTCAGAATATTATGATAATCTCGAGATATATCAAGTTTAAATGTGTGTATATAACAAATTAGTATTTTTTTTAATTAGTTATATTTTGAATTCTTATTCTATATTCTTATTTAATATAATTATTATTCTTCTTTAATAATATATTTATAATATCATTATCTATACTATATAATAAATAAAGGTTTTTCAATGCCACGTGTCGCCACCATATTCATTCTTATCATTTTTCTCGCTTATCTCTCTTATTAAATACACCTATATCTTTTAATAATAATTATATTTTTAAAGAAAATACTAATTATACTAATAAAACACATTTATTTTAAATTATCTCTTATTATAAGAAACTTTAAATCTAATTATTTAACTTTTATTTTCAATCAAATAATAAATGAAAGTCAAATTACATTAAATAGTAATTAACGTTTTTCGAAACCCAATTATATATTAATTTTTCATATTTTAAATTTTATTTTCTATCCTTAGTATATGTAATACATTTTTACACCTGTAAAAATATATACATAAAGATTTAAAAATTTTATGTATTGATATTTTTCACCCCGTGTGTAGACACGGGGTTCTAAACTAGTTATTTAATAAGATAGTGGTGCATTTATTAGGAGAGAGAGGCGGAAAAACCAATATGAGAAGGCATGATGGAGTGACATGTGGCACCCCAAAACCTTTATTTATTAGTATGTATAGATATGGGTCATAAATTAAAATTTCAAGTTTTATTATTTCCAAAACTCAATTACGACATTATTTTCAAAATAATAATTTTAGAAATTTATATGGGTTATTAAAATCATCATTTTCTTAACTTGTTTACTTTTTGTGTTCAATCGAGTTGCTTTTACACTATACAAACTATTATCATATTGATCAAACCAAGCTAGATTGAAACGTCGCTCCTTGTTCCTTATTATTCTCTTTGAGAAGTTACAACCAAGTGGTTGGCAAAATTGAAACGACCCAGACCGGGTACCTTTCATAGTTGACACACATAATCATAAATATAGTTTTTAAGCTTTGAATAAACATTAAACTCAAACAACGGGAGTCTTACATTTTCTGAGTCAATTAAAACTTTCAATTAACATTGTTCAACATTCATAAAACTATAACTCTAGGGATGTCAATCTTGATCAGCAACAGCCAGCAGCCATCGATTCCAACCTCTCACAGCTTCATATGTGTTTCTTTTCTTTATCACTTGATGTGCATACTAAAAAGTCAGCTAACGCCGGTGAGTCCAAGTTTTCAAAACATTTAATAAGTAACATTTCTTTCTCATATTATTCATATAAAACAAATTTAATGAAAACATATTTTATACTACTAAGTAAATATATTACAATACAACATGTAAATTATACTTAGCCATTTCTATGCTCTGTTACTTATTTCATACATTCACTTTCGTTCTCGTTCATTAAAGTTCACGAAGGATACTTTCGTTATTTACAGTCCACAAAGGACCCGTTACTTTACAGTCCACGAAGGACCCGGTACTTCCACAAGGGACAGTCCGTTATCCACGAAGGATCTCTTTCTTTTGGTGAGAGTCCGTAAGGCTCAACGTCCAAAGGCCAAACTCACCGGACTTCCACGAAGGACATTCACTTTCAGGTGACCGTCATCACCAAGGTAACCGTCATTACCCCCATTAACAAGTTGCAACATCCCGGTTATAGTGGCATGTCGTGCACTGTACCCGTTATTCATATAGCAGGCATGTAACTCATGCAATGACGCTGTCATAGGCTTCCGGTAGTACCAGTCACTAAGACTATGCCACTACCTCAAGACTTACTACGTTGTAACCATACTCGGATATAGCCAACATAACATACTTATCTCTTTTCGCTCTCTTTTGTTTATAAAACATATAGTTAGATAAACCCATTCTCTTTCATTCACATTCGTTTATAAAAAAATATAGTTAAATAAACCCATTCTCTTTCATTCACATTCGTTTATAAAACATATCGTTAAATAAACCCATTCATTAATCATTTACTGTTTACAAAACGTTAATTAAGTAAACATTTTCTTTCTTACCATTCACGTTTAAGTAATAAAATACATTTATTATAAACGTCCGTTACTTGAGTATACACACCACCCTAAAACAGTAAAAATATGGATTCTTGACTCACCTGATAAACTAGTATAAACGTACTATCAACTGCCCACTTGGTGTCGTTTGAGAATCTTAAGTGATAGTCAAACTAAATTAGTTCTAAACGTTATTTTGTTCTGAGCGAAACTAAGGTTAGTTTTGCCCCATTATTATGAGCGAAACTATTGTTCTTTCATTCTTTAGCTCTAAGCGAAACTATATTAATTTCGCTCTCTCTTTATCTCAGCGAACTATTCTTCCAGCGAAACTATTTTCGTTTCGCTTCTTCTGAACTAAGCGATACTAGCCAATTTCACTTTAGGAACAGTTTCGCTTCTAGGATAGTGTCACTTGGTCGTCTTCTCCGACTGAAACTTTAGGGTTTCTGCATGGAGACGACGACCATCCCTTAACCTGATCAAGATCGATAGTTTTTACGTTCAAAATGTTCCATTTTCATCCCTGAAGCTAAATCTATGGTTGGTTTTGCATTTCATACGTAAAAATATCATCTTTTATCAAAATCATTAAAAAACCCAGAACACACAAAAACGCAGATCTAGGATGAAGCTTACCTCTAATTAGCTCGATCCTTTGGAGAATCTTCACATAAACGGTGATGGAAGCTTGTGGTAGCGATCTTGTCCCGAACCCATGACTTTCTCTCACTAGAATTTCTCTCTCTCTCTCTAGAATTTTCGAGTGAAAGATGGAAATGGGGAGAGATGTGGGCGGCTAGGGCTTGTAGACCCTCCCCCTTTCCTTCCAAGCTCGGCCCAAGGCCCATTCCACGAGCCCATGTTTCTTTTATTTTCCTTTGCTTTCTTCCATTCCGAGGCTCGTCCATTTTATTTGATATTATTTCTGGGATGTTACACAAAATCCAGTAGCTCAATATTTTATTTGTGTCTCAGCTATTTGATTAAATTGATGATCCAAAATTCATATCATGTTAACGGGTTTACAAGGAAGATTATTTAAATTCACTATTGAAGAATTAGAGATATTGTCAGACACATTTACACTGAACATTCTACACCAATACAGTCACTTAGATGATATATTTTCTTTTTCAGTAATCTTTCCACAATACCTAAGGGTGGAGGGTGTGGGGCTCAACCACTTGGGGGTTCGCGGTAACACCACCGCAACCCATGCAGGTAGGGTTCACGGGTAAGGTTCGCGTGTTCTACTAGCCGAATGTGAAAGGGGGTAAAGGACATAGAACAGTAAAAAATCTAGCCATTTGAGATTAAAAAAAACACTATAAATACAAACCTCCTCTACACTATTTTTACACCAAAAAAATACTATTCTTTCTATACTATTCTACCAAAAAAATATACTCATACGGATCCAAGAAAAAAACCAACCTCCACCTAAAAAATGTATAAACCCAAAGTCCGTTCGAGTGAACCTCCATCGACTCAAAGTGAACATCCGCCACCCCAACCATTTCAATATCCCCAATACTTTCCCGCTCCTTCACCGGGTCACTTCGGACTTCCACAAATCGAAGGACCAATGTTACAATACTACCAAAATCTACCATTTCGTAACCCAACTCATGTTGAACTGAATGATGAATAACAATATGAGGTGGAAGAAGAAGAAGATGAAGAACAACAATATGAGGTGGAAAAATAACAACAATATGAAGATGAAGAAGAAGAAGAACACAATGAAACCGTTCAAATGAAAGGGGAAATCGCAAACCGTTCGACTTGAAAGCATTGAATGATCGCGAGGAAGTTGCCTTGGCCAAGGCTTGGGTAAATTCGCAAACCGTGCAACTCGAAAGCATTAGAATGATCGTAAGGAAGTTGCCTTGGCCAAGGCTTAGGTTCATATCTCCGAAGACCTTAAAACACTACTAGAAATCTAGGCAGTTTCGACGACCTATCTCGACGACACGTGTCGTCGAGATTGGTTCAACCTGTTACGACGACAGGTCGTCGGCGATGCTTCCCAATCTCGCGAATTTTTTTTGCCACTTTTTCTCGACGACAGGTCGTCGGGGATGGTTAACCGGGAAAAGGTGAAAACTTTTGGCGCTTACCGGGAAAAGGTGAAAACTAGTCTCGACGACATGTCGTCGAGATTGCTATTTTTAATTTTGTTTTCCTTTTTTTTTGCCTGGTAAAATATTAAAAAATTAATTTTTAAAACAAAATACCTTTTCTCGACGACATGTCGTCGAGATTGGTATATAATAAAAAATTGTTTTTATTTAATAAATAAAATAATTAAAATAAAAGGACCCAATCTCGACGACATGTCGTCGAGACTGGTCTAACTGGGCATTAACTCGCAGAAACCCTTCTCTTCCTCATTTCTGCCCTCTTTTTCCTCTCACGATTTCTCTCGGCTAAACCCACAAAATCCGGCCATTTTTCTTCAAAATCCAACGTTTTCTACCTCCTTCTTCACCATTACTCTTGTTATTCAAGTGGTTAGACCCGATTTCGACTTTTTTTGTAAATTTTCTTTATAATCGTAAATTTCTAATATAAATCTTGTGTATGTGAAGTTTTTGGCTAAGTGGAGGGATTGGAAGCTAGATTGAGGGTTTTTCCGACGACGTGTCGTCGTTTCAAGAAAATTCCGGAGGTAATATGTATATTTTTTGTGTTTATAGGTGTATTTGGGTAGTTTTATATAGATTTATAAATGTTTGTTTAATATTTTGGTAATAGGTTTAGATTTGAGAGATTTAGTTTTGTATAAATGTTTTAATTGTTTTTTATTTGAATAATATAGATGAATATATCTATTAATTTGTGAAATTGGTGGTTAAGTTATATAGATGTATAGTATGTAGGGTTCATTTTTTTTATTGATGGTTAATGTTGTGAAATTGATAGTTAATTTATATAGATGTAAAGTTTGTATGGTTTATATAGATGTATAAGTATATAAATGTATGGATTATTTGTGAAATTGGTGAATTGTAGGTTTGTATAGATTTATTTATTGGTGGTGTTATGTATATATTATTTGTATGAATTATATGATGTTATTTATTTTTTGTAATGTATAGTTTGTATGTATTATTTATTTGAGTATTTGTATGTATTTGTGAAATGTATTATTGGTGGTGTTATGTATATATTATTTGTATGAATTGTATGATGTTATTTTATTTTTTTTAATGTATAGTTTGTATGTATTATTTATTTTGACTCAAATACTTGTATGCATTATTTCTTTGGGTATTTGTATAAATTAAAAGAATATATTGTTGTTTTTTAATTTTTGTGAAATGTAATACATTTGTTTTTTATATCTAATACATTTGTAACGAATTTATAGGGTTTCTTGTTTAGCTTTCTCTTTCCGCTTGACTGTGACTGCATTAAAAAGGTAACACTTTTCTACTAAACTAAAAATTGTTTAGATTATGTAACACTTTATTACTATATCGAACTCGAACACGATCCTTTGTTAACACAAATATCTTGGAAAATTGATTTATTATTTTAGCAAAAGATACGTAATCAGTTTAATTTATTATATAAAGTATATTTTTTTGAAAAATCTGATAAAAAACAAACGGTTCGTGTTTGACTTACTAACATAGATAAATTATGGATTGTACCCTTTAGAAAATACCCGTCCGAAATTTAACTAATAGAGTTAAATTTTGGATTGTCCCCGTTTGGGACTGCCTTTTGAATGTTCTATCTCATTTAGGATATGTATACGTTTTAACGGATTGACTATTCAAGAGTAAATTGTTAGCTATTTCTCCTACTCTTCGAGTTTGCGTTTCATACACATACTTGGAGGGTTAAGGGGAAATGCTGTCGATTTATTCTTGAATAGTCAACTATGCAATTTGGAATTGATATATCCGCCAGCGTTTTTTGACATAATGGTTCACGTAGTTCTTCATCTACCCGAAGAAGCTATTCTTGGTGGGCCAGTATATATGAGATGGATGTATCCTTTTGAAAGATATATGAAAAAACTGAAAGCGTATGTCAGAAATAAGGCCAGGCCCGAAGGCTCAATAGCGGAGGGTTATGTTGTAGAAGAAGCATTGACATTTTGCTCTAGGTATCTTGAGGATGTACAAACCAAATTCAATCGTCCTGACAGAAATGAAGATCTTGGCATTCCAAATAGGCAATACTCTGTGTTTTCATCACAATGTAGGCCAATGTCGGCAAAGAAAATGACTCCACTTTGTGAAAATGCCAAAAATTCATTAGGGTGGTTTGTGTTGGACAACTGTGTTGAAATTAAAAGCTACCTATCGGAAGTTTTTTCTCAAACTTTTATTTTAATTTAGTTTTTAATAAATAAATAACTTGAACATATTTTCTATCCACCGTACAGGGAGTTTAAAACTGAGTTTCCTGCCAAAAATGTAGAAACTGAGTTTTCACCATGGCTCAATGCTAAGGTAAACACGTCTCCTGACTGTACCGACGAACTCAGGGCATTGGCACATGGTCCATTGAGTGCATATTCTTACACTGCTTGTATCGTTAATGGTGTTAGATTTGTGATACACAGTCGTGATCTCGGACGCACTACCCAAAACAGTGGTGTTGTTTCATTCGGAGAAGATGATACACCATATTATGGTGAACTTGAGAGTATCATAGAGTTGAATTATTTAAGTAATTATTCGGTTGTAGTCTTTCTTTGTAAATGGTTCAACACGTTGGGTAACGGACGGATAATTAAAAAGGACAATCTGACTATTATCGACGCTAGCCGTCAAAGTTATGTTGGTTGTCAATGGTATGATGCTCAACAGTACATTTTAGCCACACAAGCTAAGCAAGTGTTTTATCTCCAAGATCCTTCTCGCGCCGTCGGCAAGTGGAAGGTTGTGGAAGACGTTTATCATCGGAAACTTTGGGAGGATACCGGTGTTGTTAACGAGATAGATGTACTTCACGACACTCGATCATCTGATTATAACTTGGTTGTCAACTCAGACCTTGAAAGTAATGTTAACGAGGGTCCAAGTACCAGTGTCGTACATGACACTCAATCATGTAGTATGTTTATCGACTTAGGCTACTTGCCCATGGTGTCGACTTTAGGTGAAGGTGCTCACTCGAGTCTTAACCCCCAGATTGTGGCTGATGATGATGAGGAGGAGGAGGAGGAGGAAGGCACATACACTTCGGATGAGGACGACAACGATGATATTAGTGATGATTCTGATTGACTTGTAATGTATGTGACACTTATTTTATTGATGTATGTACACACTTATATTTTATTGACTTGTATTTAGACACTTATATTTTATTGATGTATGTAGACACTTATACTTTATTGATGTATGTAGACAATTTTATGTAGGTATATATGGCGACTTATGCTCGATCACATGGTGGTGACGGTGGGGGTCGTGATCCACGGCGGAATTCTAGGAGGCTCCCTACTGATTACGAGTCTTGTAAGTTACTTGTTTTAGTTTGCTAATACTTCAAATTCATGTAACATCTGCGAGTCTTGTAAGTTACTTATTTTAGTTTGATAATTCTTCAAATTCATGTAACATCTGCGAGTATTAAATTCATGTAACAGCTTCCTCAAAAAAAGTAAGGGGCCGTGGTCGAAATCTTGATATGCTGGAGGCGTTTGCCCAAAATGGAAACAAGCCACTCCCACTAGAGCTTGATCCAACACATGAGACCTACAAGTTTGTCGATCCGAATGGTCGATGGTTTGTTCGACAAATAACTATTGCTCTCGAAAAAATCCCATCACACTATATCGGTTGGGAGTCTATTCCTAGGGAGCATCAAAGTACCGTATTTCGCAATCTTCATGTAAGTATAAAATGTAATTTAATAACATTTATAATTATTAAGTGTTTCCTAATTACCTTTTTTTTACAGAATTACTTTGATTTAGAAAGCTGGAGTAACACACCGCAGTGGCCACAAATATCTGCGGGCATCCATGATGATTGTGGCCGTAGATTTCGTGACCGCAAATCTACTTTAAAGAGACATTTTGAATCGGTTGGTGGTTACGAGGAGTTGGAAGAAGCAAGGAATAATCCTCATGAGTCCATCAGTTCCGGCAATTGGAATTCCCTCATCGACATATTGTACCTTGATCCCGCATATATTGCACGCTGCAATCAAAATTCTTCAAACCGATCTAAACAACCATACGCCAATACTAGTGGGAGCAAGTCATTTGCTCAACGGCGATATGAGGAGGTAACAAAAGTTGTTAATATTATTCTAAAAATGAATTCATAAGTTAGTCAAATATTAGTAACATTATTTTTGTTGTTTATAGGTACAACAAGGTGGAACCGTCAGCCTAATTGATGGTTGGAGACGTATGCACACGTCTCACGGCACATGGGTCAACGATCGGGCACAAAACGATTGGGTAAGTATATATATCGATAAGGGAATTCCAAGTTTGGGAAATACACTAGAATATTAATCATATTGGTTATTGTTGGTTTTTATTATAGTTTTTTATTGAGTTTTGTTGAATTATTATGTTTATTGAGTATTGTTAAGTAGGTTGGCTATTGAGTTTTGTTGAATTATTATGTTTATTGAGTATTGTTAAGTAGGTTGGCTATCAATTTTGTAGTCGTTATGCTGTCGGATTTTTGAATTTTTTTTTATATGTGTAATTTTTGTTTATTATAGAATACAATTCAAGAAGAATTGACCCGGATGCAACAAGAAGGCGGAGAAGTTGATGAGGAAGAGGTCCTAAAACGTGCGCTTGGCGAGAGACGCGGTTGGAGCCGAGGAGTTGGAAGAAAAGTTAGAAACATGCCCACTAATGTTTCGGCTCTCTCCGAGTCTCAATTCAACGAATTAAAAGAACAAATTCGTGAACTGAATGAGACCGTGAAACAGATGCAACAAGACCGCAACCAATCTGGCAACCAAAATGACGACGATCAAGATGAATAAACTTGGTTGTAACTTTTATTTGAACGATTTGTAATAATTTATACAATTTGTATACTTTTTGTTAGATGTTTTAAATAATATATTGTTGTGAAATGTATTAATATATAACAGGTTTGACAGGTTTTGAATTTTGTGTATTAAATTACTGGAAATTTTTAAAATTCTAAAAAATATTTTTTTTTTAAAATAACTCTTTCTCGACGACGTGTCGTCGGGATTGAGTTTTCCAGATTTTAAAAAAAAAAGATTAAATAAAATTTAAATTGATCAATATCGACGACATGTCGTCGGTATTGATCAATTTAAATTTTATTTAATCTTTTTTTTTTAAATTGAAAAGTTATTACCGACGGGCTAAAATCGACGACATGTCGTCGATAAAAGTGTAATCTATCTCGACGACGTTTTCTCGACGACTTTTCAAGTAGTCTCGACGGAACTTTGCCGACGAGTCAATCTCGACGACATGTCGTCGAGAAAGGCAATTTCGACGACATGTCGTCGATAAAGGTCGTTGAATCTGCCTAAATTTCTAGTAGTGAAAATCAAAAATCAAGAAAAAAAACAAACCGTTTTAGAATCGAGTGCTCAAACATTTTAGCAAGCAACTTGGTGGAACCGATCAAAACGTAAACCTACTAAATTCAAAATGGACCTCGATGAATTAGAAGATATCTCTTTTGAACTGACTTTTCATCCAAGCGGTATACTTTAGTTTTATTTATTTCAAATTATTATTTTTATTAGTTTCATTTTAAGTTACTAATTGTTATTTTAAAAAATATGTAGAAATATCGATGGGCTAGTGTAACCAAATGTGGATATAATGAAGAAAGCGTTGAAGGAATATAAAAAACAATATGTGAAGAAAGGTTTCTCCCATGTCGAACCATTGGAGATTGTAAAAGACCATGACAAATGAGAACCCATTCCGGTTATGGGTGCAGAGTTTGATTCTCAATCCCAAAAGAGATAAAAAAATATCAGAGTCGGGCAATTCAAATGAAGGTTTCTCAAGCAAGATCCTCGACCTAAACGACGACACAACACCGACACGACCGACACGTAAAGGTAAGAAGGTTGTGGAGTCATCAAGCAAGGGGAATGAAAGTTTGATGGACATTGTTTCCAATTACAAAACGTTGAAGGAGGAAGAAATTATAAAGAAAAAAATCAACTTCGAATGAGATTGGTAGAAACAAAAATAGAAATTATAAAGAAAAAAATCAACTTCGAATGAGATTGGTAGAAACAAAAATAAAAAAGAGGAAATGACGTTGGCCATGCCGGAAGAACAAAGAGAGGCTATCCGGCAATAACAAATGGACCGGAACATGAAGACGTTTCTGGAATCGCATAACGGTATCCCTGAACCGTTCTTGCAAATCGTCCTTTAACGCAAACGAGACATTGCGGTGAAATTTGGTTGGCCTTCTAATTTTTAGGTTTTTTTAATCTTTAGTTATTTTTTAAATTTAATTTGAATGTATTTTAATTTTATTTTTATTTTAACAAGAAAAATTAATTCCAGAAAGATTTGAAAGATACCTAGTAAATCACCAACACACCAACCGACCTAAAATCACACACACTATTTTTACTAATTCAAAAATTGCATAACATCATAAGCAAAAAATCGATTTAATATTTATGAATTTCTGATTAGCAGAAGCCAAAATCGAAGAACAACGAATTGCAGAAGCCAAAATTGATGAGGCCTGGTTCTAAGATCATGTGGTATACTAGCATAAAGCTCATCCGTGAGCCTCACTCACGCTGTGAACCACAATGGAACACCGCCCCTTTGATGGCGTGAGGGGGTGAGTGAGGGATTTTACGTGAAGATCTTCATGGGAAGAGGAGAAGGAATCAAGCCGTTGAACGGCTAAAATTTTAAACTTATTACCGTTAAACATTCCATTTTACCCACTATAAATAACCATTTAACCCATTTTATAAAACACACCAAAAAACTCTCATCTCCTCACTATCCATTTTATAAAAAATCTCATCTCCTTTCTATAAAAAATCTCATTATCCAAGTCATGAATCCTAACGGTCCGAACATGTTTTGGCTTCATTACGCGTCTCAACAAATGGAAGAATATAGCGTGAGAGAAAGAGAGAAGATTAGTTGGAAAAGAGTAAAGGAAGAGATGAAAATTCTCGCTCTCAACCTTGATCAGATCATTAGCCCCCGACGAGCCTTTCTCGAGAGGAAACAAAACGTGATCAAAGCAAAATATGGAATCGGGTAGTTTTATTTATATTATTTGAATGTTTATGTAACTTTTTTTTGTTATTTGAATTTTTATTTATGTCCTTTTATTATTATAATTTTTATTTATGTCCTTTTTTATTATAATTTTTATTTATGTTTTTTTTATAAATTTATTAATTAAATGAATATTATATTAAAATGCATTTAATGCTCACACCACACTCACTCACTTGGATATTTCCCTTACCAAGTGAGTGTGGTGTGAGAATTGAAGAAAATGACGTGACGTCACATGCCAACCACTTTTCCCCTCACTAAACCCTCAGTAAATTAGGTATACCACATCCTGTAATCGGGAAAGCAAACACAACCTTTTTAATTGCATGGAAGGAGGTTGCTAGAAAGAATGCATGGGGACTAATTAATTTCTTTTTTTAAATAATACTTTTTTTTAAACTCTAATGCTTGAAGTTATATACGTACGTAGCATACGGAGTAAAATATTATACAAACTTTATTGTTATTGGAATATTTAATCTTGCATGTTTTCTTGACATATATGATCGGTTTGATCCATTTGAAATGTGGAACCCATGGAAACAATCGAAAGCCAGTTTATTTATAAAAAAACATTATGTTAATTGGATATATTCTTATAATAAATCTTGTGAATCAACATGTATTCCTAATTTACTATTATGTCATATGTCATTGAAGATTTAAAACTAGTATATATGTGATATTTTAATGTTTCTGTTGTAATCCATAAACCACAGACATAAAGGAAAAGTAGAAGAGAAAAGTATTAGTTAAATAATCAAACGAGGCTGTGACTAATTAATACCATAATAGACATTTTTATTTTTTTACGAAAATTCATTAACCTAATTTTGGTACATGTAAACATACAAGAAAAGCCACTAATTAAACTATTTTTTTGTATATTTAAGTATCTAAACTTTTTTTTTTCTAAAATGCATATGTTTTTTATTTTTTTTTAAATAATAACTTTTTAACTATTAAATTGGTCAAAATAAAATGGTATATAAAATAAAATGGTATATCTTTTTGTGTAAAAATGTTAAATCCTACTTTATCAAATTTTAATTACTTTAAGACTTAACAATTCATTAATATATAAAAATTACTTTTGTGAATTTATTGTGAATTTTTTATAAATTAAAAAATTTAATATATCAAATTTAGATCAAGAACTTTTTCTTCAAAGTTAAGAAACTATATTAACTTTTCATGATATTAACTTCAGTAAAAGTAAAAATGTTTGATTGTCAATGAACTTTGCATGCTTCTTCCATTAACAAAAATAGTAATTTTACAACCGCGCGTTGCGGCGGCGACGAAATGTAGCCTAAGTCGAATCCTCTCGAGCCGTGACGTGAAACGGATTTTAAACGGTTGAGGCAGTTACAAAAGAAATATAGGTAGGTACATAAAAACCCATGACGTTATAGCTACCCATTTAACACCGAAAGAAAATGTAAAAAAAACAAAAGAAAAAAATGTTTTGGCATTGACACTAACGTACCTAATGTTGTGTTCCCGAGTTTACTAAAGGGGAGAAAAGAAAAGAAAATGTTCTTTCCCTTTCTTTTTTTTTCCTCTCTTTTCTCTTCTTTTTCTTTCTCTCCAAATCTCTCCAATTTGGGAGGATGGAGATTATGTTTGTTTTCCCTTCAAATCTCTTTTCCCTCCTTAAAAAAAACTCTGGAACACATTTCCTCTCATTTTCTTTCTTTTCCCTACTTAAAAAAACTCTGGAACAAGGGTTCCATTCCCCTTCCCTTCTTTTCCTTCCTTAAATGAGACTCGGGAACACAACGTAAGTACATAAAAGTAACGTACGAATTTGAGGCGGATCGGTTTTGGAGATCGAACCATAGATATAAAAATGTATTATACATCTCATATTGCGTCTAATAATTAAAAAAAGAGTCATGAAAAGAAAAAGAAAATCAAAAAAGAACAAAGGAAAAAAAAAACAATACAAAGACTCGAACTTGAGACAAAGGGATGGATGAAAGAAAAACAATTTTGCATAAACCACTGAACCAGTTTCACAAATGGTTTTTATAAGTGAAAGATTGATAGTTATCAATTGGAACAATTAGTTTTTCAATAAAAAGGATAATATTGTACCCATATTAGGCCCGTAAAAGAACCAAAAGAGCAATGTTCATTTTCGTTCATTAAATTTTAACCGAACATGAACATGAACATAAACGAATATGAATTTTTATGTTTTTGTTCGTTCATTAAGAAAATGAACATGTTCGTATTCGTTTGTTTAAAATCTAAACGAACACTACAAGAAATAATGGCATTAGCGGCGACAAGGGCTTTTAGCGGCGACAAGGGCTTTTAGCGGCGACACCTCT
This sequence comes from Smallanthus sonchifolius, assembly GCA_023525975.1. Taxonomy (NCBI): domain Eukaryota; kingdom Viridiplantae; phylum Streptophyta; class Magnoliopsida; order Asterales; family Asteraceae; genus Smallanthus; species Smallanthus sonchifolius. The sequence goes on from CM042026.1 coordinate 97,212,117, forward strand.
AACTATCTGCATATTCCTTCAACTTTTTAATCTGACCGTTGATAAGGATTGGATCAAAAGGTTAGGATTTAATAGGTCGCCGCTAATACCCTTAAACACTATGGAGGGGTATTTCCTTCCATCTGACCTCACTTTCCTCATAGATCTATCTCTCCCAAGATCTATTTCGCTTTCGGCTTTTACTTCCATCCGGACTCATCACCGCCACGCTCGTGCAACCACCACCACATCCTCGTTCTTTAAGTCACACACCCAAGATTGATATTAGATTTTGATTTGGTCTATCGTTTCTCAATTCCTGAGTTTGATGTAATATATATTAGATTTTATGGCTAATTAATACTTATGTGACTTTAGCTTGGTGTTTTGGGCATTTTCAATTAAGTATAATTAGGATTTTCAATTACTTGGTTCGTTTTCAACTGGGAAAGATTTGGTGTTTTTGGGCATTTTCAACAGGGAAACAAAAATAGAAGCAACGGGAACGATTTAGATTATTAAGTATGATTAGCATTTTCAATTACTTGGTTCGTTTGTTCATTAAGGGAGTTTTGATAAAATCTTTCTAATTACTTTAGATTAATTCTAGATAAAAACCTCTTAAAGTAAAGGATTATTGGATTTTAATAATCCCATCTTTTACCAATTGACCAATAATAATACCAACTGGGAATAATTTTACCACCGGTCCCTACTTTCAAACTATTTTCTTACATTGGACCCCTCGTTAAAGAAACTTAACGCAGTTAGATTTTATATGACGTGGACATCTGCAAACCGCCGGAAAGTCGAGCCAAGCTAGCAGTGGTCTCGTGGTGGGTTTTGAAATTGGCTCTGGTGGTGTTTAACTGGTCTCGTTAAACACCACCGTTGTCTCTGTTTGGACTTGCCGGACAAACGAGACTAAAGTGATGTGGGTTTCGGTTGAGGGAGTGCCGAAGAGAGGGGAGGAACAAGTGAGTTGGGTGGTGATTTGCTCTTCCATGAAGTTTGCATATATAGGGTGTTTTGGGGTTATTATCCATTAGATTTCATGTCCCCTTGAGACCACTTGGTTTCCTCATGAGCAACAGAATTTACAAGCATGCAATATGAGCCATGCTCCATGGCTAGGAGTTCGGCCGTGAGGAAAATAAGCACGTGGGGGTAGGGGGTAGGGTATGGTGTGTTGTGGTGGAGTGATACCCGCTAGTCTAGTCCGGTATAATACCCGCGTATCATCGTTCTCATTCGTTGTTATCGGTCAGGATTTAGTCGGGTTTTGAGTCGACTAGATTTAATATTGGTTTAGTGGTTCGGGTATAATACGTGTCCGGAATATATTGAAATTATAATCTCGTTCGAGTGGGTATTCTCTACTATATATAAAAATATAAAGAGAACGTTTCGAGGTGTTTAAATTTATTTATTTTCTGTCTATCACCAACGCGATATAGGGTTTGTTGTGTCTCGAAAATTTCTAATATTTCCTATGTAGCTGTGTATTGGTTGGACTCTACTGGATCGAGTTAGACCTAATTAAATAAAATTAGTCTAATATGTGTGGTCTCGTGTAATTATATCTAAATAATTATGTGGTAAAATATTCAGTTTGTCATATCCTCCCCTAGTTAGAAGAATTTCTCCCCTAGTTAGAAGAATTTCGTCCAGAAATTAAGTTGGTTTCGTCTGTAGTTGATGCCTCGTTGATCAACTGAGCACACTTGAGTATCAAATGACCCTCGCATTCCTAAGTGAGTCCTGGTCCTCCCTTAGAGTTCCATCTGACTATCATTATGGGGATGTGACCTCGTTTCAGTTTCTCACTACTAGTTGTTCCACAAAGTGGAGTTTGTCGTCGACTTGAAACTCCTTAAGTGGTATAACAAATGTTTCATATAATAAGTACTTCACACGGAATGTGTCGTGTACGCTACTGAGTTGTTGGGTGGCTTAAGTCGGTAAGCCACAGGACCTATTCTTTGCTAAGATTTTTAACGGTCCGATGTATTGGGGATTGAGTTTACCTTGTTTCCTAAATCTAACGACCATTTTCCAAGGCGAGACTTGTAACAGTACGTTGTCTCCAACTTGGAATTCCCACGGTTTGCGTTCTTACTTTTGAAATTCGTGTTTCTAATACATTAATTCTCTTAATGCCTTAAGAGCTATTATTGACTTCATTGTCAATGTGAAACTGGTCATTGAAGTGAATTTCCTTGAATAGTATAGGTAACGAGTCTTTAGACAATCGTTCCTTGCACTATGTATAATTGACGTCATGCAGGCTGTCGAGTTTCCTGAGGCAATCTTGAGTTGATACGCCACAGAACCGATTCTATCTAGAATCTTAATTGTTCCAACATATCCTAAGGCGGTTTCTCGTTCTTGCCGAAAAGACTATACTCTCTTTGATGATACCTTATGACAGAATCTTGTCATTTATAGAGGTTTCCTTATGGTAGTCAGTATGATCTATCTAACTACCGTGTCTCATATTCCAGGAGTTTCAGAAACTGTCACACCTCGCCTCAGGCACCCGCGTGCGAGCTCGATTGGTATCACCTTTGATTTCAGAGTTTTTATAAATACAGCGGAAGTCTTTTTCAAAACGATCGTTTCATCATTTGTTCCAATCTCAAGGGTTGTATTTGTAAACATCAAGACTCAATTGAAAACCAAAAGTATTATATTTATTTTATAAACACAGGGATTTAAATCCCCTTTTTGATTACAAAACAGAGTTTGAAATCAAATACATCTCTTGTCTCTAATGGACAACTTTAAGCCACTGGAAATAGTACTATTCAGGGTTGATCAATCCCCCAGTCCTATCTCATTTTCTTTTCTTTAGGATTTCCTTTATACGAGGCCTGAGAATCCTATGTATAAGTTATCCTTTTCACTTTTCTTGGGTCAGATCTTATGTTTGCCCGAATCCCCATTTTCATCATATTTTATTTATTACCAGAAAACATTTTGAAAATAAAACGTCAGCGCGAACGCCGGTGAATACAATTATCTTGACATTAAAATCATTTGGCGCAAACAAGCATTAGTTCATAATCACAACTTTTTGTTCAATCCACACATTCAACAAGCTCGTCCTGTTTAATCGCACCACAGTATACACTAGCGTCAAGTCTTATAACAAGGGACATGTTTGCCTCCGAAGTTGTTATAAGACAAGTACCAGCCGTAATCCGGGAATTTCACCCAAGACCCGTGTATCCCTTGTAAGTTTTACGCATACCTTTGGCCTGAATGCTTTGTTCGTAGAAGAACGTTGAGCATTATTCCCTTAACCTTATTTGGCCATTTTCGTAAATGTAAATGTTTGACATAAGTTTTGAAAGAGATAAATTATTCACCTTGGTTTATAGGAATGAGCCTCTAATATTATAAAGCTAGCCTTCTAACTTGATCTTTCTAGCGTATCAGCACTTCTTCGGGAGTTTCTTCTTAAACCGGGCACTGCAACGAGCGGGAATCGAACCGGGATCGTCGGGAGTCGCCTAGGGATGCTCTAGAATAAGCTTTGAGAAGAGAGGAATGAGTTTGGGATGAGAAAACAATTGAATTCGATCAGATATTTATAGGGCAATTCCTGAGACAGTGACGGACCGTTACGGGTGGTGATGGTCCGTCACCAGATTAGGGTTCGCGAGTCATCATACACGTGTCGCCCTCTGGTCAGTTTGATGTGACAGACCGTTACAGGGCGTGACGGTCCGTTACGGAGTGATACGTGGCGCACCACGGTGAATTTGGGGCTGTGACGGACCGTTACCAGTCGTGACGGTCTGTTATAGGGTTTCCACGCGTCAGAATTCGTTCATTAGTCACCGGACACGTGGCGCGTCGTCAAGGTTCGCGTGCCCAGCCCGTAACGGACCGTTATCATCCATGACGGTCCGTTACCGTTTGATTTTGAAGTTTTCTACATTTTGAACCTTGATCTTTGGTACATTTACACTTATAGTCCTTGTGGTTTGTACCTTTGTCAAATTTAGGACATTTTCGTGGCAGGTGTTACATAAACCAACTCATAAATGGTTCATGGGCTGTGAAGTTTGCTATTTCTAACTTAGTTCATTATGTGAGGATTGGCGTTTTCGTCAATATGACTCCGCATAGTGTGCAATTTGCTATTGAATGATATTCAATTTGCGGTGATTGAGCATTCTCGTTCCTATTAGGATCATCTTCATAAGTCATATGTGTATCCTTAATGGTTTGAATCGCCCTTTCTCTTTGACCATTTGTCAGAGAATATTTGGAGATGCTCACTCACAAGCGTGTTCTTATGGCTTTCCTCCATCTCTTGGAAGTAAGATGTCTATCATTATCAGGGATAATGATCATGTACTTTAGGTCTAGCTAATACCTTGACATACAGTCTAGTCGACTCTCCTAGTTTTGAAATCTTTCATGTAAGACGATAGTACACCGACTTCTAGTTATTAGATTCATGATAACCCACATGGTTCCTGATGTTTTGATGTGCTTCCAGCACCGGTTATGCAAATCTCGACGTATAAAGCAATTCCTTTCTTTATACTTGGCATAATTTCATAAAGTCTTTGTACATTTCGTCCGTTTCCTATAGGTACGGAGTACTTAGACTCGAGCTATATCCTAACTTGATTTTCCTATGATGTTTATGTCATAATCCATGCCCTGATCTTGAATTAGAGGACTTGAGTACGTAGGTCTCCATTTTGATTCTTCTCCACCAATAATCTATTCTTTAAGCCAACATTTCTAGCTGTTTCTCCTATGCATTCATTATTTGGGATTCGGTATCTGTAACGCACGTCCTTAGATGGTGTTTGACTATTTCCCTAACTGCTTATTGCGTTAGGTACTATATCGGTTTTATTCAGGATAATAATGAATTTACCATTCATATTCAGGGGATGGCTTTCCTTTTTTTTCTATTCTGACGCGAATTGAGTATTCCCTACTCCGAGCTATATCGGAGACTTTCGTGGTTGGCGAAAATGAGACATTCCACAATGTGTCTAACTCTTAAGTCTATAAGCTACAGTTCCAAAATTTTTAAACTAAAGTTAGTGTTGTTCTTTTCATCTACTATGATTTGACGAAGCACAATTGCACATAGTTGATACCTTAACGCGGTGCTGTCAGTTGTTTAGGAAGAGGTGAATCTCGTGCATGGGATTACTTTTGTTTTAGTAAGATGCAATGTTATCTATTGATTTTCTTACTACTTAATCACTATCAGTGATGCATGAACTCTGAAAATTTCTCATGCATTGTCGGTATAGGCCAACAAAATCAAGAAATTTTTCATTCTTCGTGGGTGTCTTAAATGTTCTCCACCATTTCCATTGATTTATGTGAATGTTTCTTGTTCCCATACCAAGAACATGCATTTCCTGAAGTCGAGGTTCGCTTTTAGAGAATTTGGCACAAAACTTCTCTTTTGCGAAAACTTCTAAAACTAATTTATGAAGGTGTTCAAGATTTTCCTGTCTCGAATAGTTTTTGATGTCATAACGTTATCGACTTATCTAGATAGGGTTTACCACTTGATTCCTTAAAGTATGTAAACACTGTAAGTACGTTGATTAATTCAAACGTCACTAGCAATTTGAATTTTCAATAAAGTCGTAAGGACTGTCTTTGTTATGATGCTTTACTGAATTCTCAATTGATGGCATCTTCACTTAAGGTTGGTCCAAGTCTATCCTTAAAGTTGGTCTACTGATTGTCGACTTCTTGGGAGAGGGTACCGGTTTCTTTCTTGTCAACTTGTGTCGACCTCAATGACTAATACTTTCTCTAAAGTCTAAACAAATAATCTTTCTTGAAATATGTATCCCTAGTCTGGTAGTTCTTGTAATTGGTTGGATAATCTTGGCCTTTCAGTGGTTGCTAAGTGCTAGGGTAAAGTTTTGGCAATTCTTTAAGAACACATCTAATTAATCTTATGTAACGAGAATGTCGTGTACCCGCTTCTCCTTGAGTTACTTCCTAGTCATACGGTATATGTGGTGGTAGATGTCACACCCCAACCGACGGCGGAAACGTCGGGGCGGGACATGTAGACTGTTCATAAGCTCATGGTTTACAAAAGTTGTGATAATTAAACAATAACTTTCATTTCATATCTCAAGTAATCTAGTATAACTCTTATAAGAATAAAAATACACGAATAACTTTATTTAATTTCAAAACTAGGTCCTCAATCCTAAGTGAAGCGACTTGAAATCTTAACTCAAACACTGTACCTTAAACATGATAAAATGAGAGGGCCAACTATAAATAGTTGGTGAGCATACATAGGTTTTGACACCGCAAGTAAAGTTCAAATGTTTTGTGTACAATTCATATGATGCATGGTTTATAAAGCATCACAAATGAAACTTTGTAATTGAAGGGCATAACAACACATGTTATCCTAATGTAGGGCATAACAACACATGTTATCCTGATGTAAATGTAGGGTATAACAACACATGTTATCCTAATGTAAATGTAGGGCATAACAACACATGTTATCCTAATGTAGGGCCTAACAACACATGTTAGCCTGAAGTAATGTATTTGTGTTTGCACGTGTATATCATGTATATGTAGCCTTAACAATTAGCATTCAAGCATAAAGCACAAATAAACACATATGATCATATTGTAGAATTGTACGTGTGTAATTGTAAACAGTGTTTGAATGTAATCACGTTTCACCCCAAATATGTAAATAAGAAAAAAAGGGCTATGTAAACTCACCTGTATCAAAGATGTTGCTAGTACAAGTGTCTAGGTAGCAAGGTGTTCCTTGTAATTTACAACGTTAACCTAGAGCGTAATATATATGAATCTATATTAATAACATGTATAATAGTCTAAAGTCAAGTCTATGGTTGCAATGAAAGTGTGTACCAAGGGTTTGTGTTGCATTATATAACGGAACGTGTAGGTGGTTGTGGTTTGTACTTGAATAAACGTTTTATAAAATGAAAGTTGAAATGAATAGTTTTAAAATAAACGATTTAGTGTTTACTTTGAATGTCTAAATAAATTAAATAAATAAATTCCATTTATTTATTTATTAAAAAAAATAGTGTGGGATTATGTTTGTTTCAAATTTAAATTAAATAAATAAGTTTATTTTTATTTATTTATCTAGTTATGAAAATGTGTCCAATTATGGTAATTATGCATTAGTTTATAAAAATTAAAGTTAAATACAATTTAACACTAAGTGGGTTGTAAATGTTAATTATATAAATAATAAATAAATTCATTTATTTATTCATCATTTAAAATAGGTGTGTTCTTTTTAAGAAACATGAAAAATTATATATTTTATAAAATTAAATTTGTTTACATAAGTTTTAACTCAAATAAATAAAATTAATAGAATATTATCTTTATAAAGTTGTTTTATAAAATGTTAGCGTGTAATATCCACTTCGTTAAAAATATATTTTTAAATGAATAAAATGAGTTTTTTAAATGATATAAATCTGTAAAATAGATGTTTTTATGTTAAAATTGTAAACTATTGTTTTATTCTGATCTAAATAATGTCGGATTTTTAAAAATAATTTTTATACATTTTTAAAGCATCAAAAACGGGTTTTAAAAATAAATGTGGCTTGCCCGGGTCGAACCCGGGTCTGCCCTGTGCAGGCCTAATGATTTAACCACTGCACTGGGGGCTGACTATTGAACTGGATCCGGTTTGAATTCATTTTAATATGCAACTGAAAAAGAGCCGGATTCTGGTAACAATAGGGAATTAAAACGGTGTCGGGTATGGGTTTAGAACCCGCGACCACGCATGTATGGTTCCTGTGTCTTAACCAGTGGAACTGGGCGGAAGCCTTGCCAGTATTCAATCGATTAATCTTTTAATAATCAATCCCTAAATCCCTTCTTCCCCGATCAATAAAATGAAAACCCTAGCCCTTAAATCGAGTCGATTAAGCCCCCGATGGTACTCGCAACCATGGGGCTTATGTTCCCTGAATCAAAACGAATCTATGGGCACAGGAATTACTTACAATGGTTGCGTAGATTGGACGATCTTCAGGAGTTTCAGTTTCGATGATCTTTGACTTGGACAGAGCTTCAGCGATGAAATGCGGATCGTATGAGTGTTCAGAGAGTTTGGGTGGAGGTATGCGGAGGTGAGGGAACAGTCTAAATGAATCAATTTCATTTAGATTGTTCGATTTGAATAGGTTTGACAGGAAACAGCCGTCGAGAGTAATTCATACATTAAATTGTTAATTGATGATGAATTGGGTCTTGTACATGGCCTGAATATGTGTGAGAAGTGATTCGCGTGATTTGCGGACTCAAACGTGTCAATTTCCTTTGATTTGCAACTGAATTTACTTTGTTTGACTTTGGGTTGTCAAAGTTAGTTTGAATTTCGAATTATACCGCGCCTTGGATCAAATTAGAACACTTAATGTGTTTAGGAAGGTTCGAAAAGCAGTTATGAGAAATCAATGGGCAGGAATCATCGTATGTTGATGATTTGGTAGATCAAATTTGGTCTCTTTGACTTTTCAAAGTCAAACTTTGATGGATGTTGCTCTTGATGACTTTCTAGGTCAAAATAAGTTCAATCTTCTTGAATGGGTTCAAGTCAAGTTGTCAAGGTCCAAGTCCAAGGGTTCAAGTGTCTAGATGGGTTCAATCCGTTTGTTTAAAATGTTGAATAACTATATATTTGCCTAAAGCTAACCGATATTATTATGTAGTTTAATAGATTTAAAAATATATATATATAAATATATATTTTTTTTGTATACATACATTTATAAGCAATTATACATATTTATATATATATATATATAAAGAGTGAGAAATATTTGATTAAAGTCCATAAGCTATCTTTTGAAAATAATTGATTTAATATGATATATATATATATATATGTACGATGAGAGTTTACATGTTTCATCTTAAAGAATAAGGTTATTATAGTAAAAAGGCTTACCCATATACATGTGTATATATGTATATCTATGTACATAATTACATGTGTTTAGAGAAATAATATGTGATGTAAGGTTTAAAAAAAAAGAATAAATTTGATATATATGTAGAATAATAAGTAGTGTGTCATGACGAGTTTAAACAAGTACGGGAATAAAATGAATAAATAAAATTTGTGCTCTGAAAATCATGGAGGTTACAGTATCCCCATGTTGAGGGAATTTCGTCCCGAAATTTAACTAGTGGAAGTTATTGAATCAGGAGGGAGGTGAGTTTGAGTTTTGATTATCGAATTGCGGAGTATGATGGATAACAAAATTTAGGTCTAAAGCTCAAGTTAGGTATGAATGATATCCGTGGGTCTTAGTTTCAAGAGAGTTAAGGGAGGATCTGTCAAAATATTTAAATGTTAAATGCGTTACTTGGAGTGGAATCGATGGGAACTTGAAAATCAGGGTTTGTTTATGATGTAGTCTAACATGTTCATGAATTGTTAGTAGATAGGACATTTCGCAAACATTGACCCGTCAAACAACATAAAACTTTACGTGGCAAGAATAACGTTACTTCTGATTTTATGACAGGAACACTTATATATAGGAAGTACCAGCGACGTATCCACCATGCCCTTATCATATCACATTAGTTTCATTACTATATATCCCGATAGGTTTTACGTCATAACACACGACAGAACTTGCTATGTTTTCCATACGCTGATTTTTATAATTACGTGTGCACCCGTAATTATCCGAATCGTTGCATGGTCTACATAGTTCATCCCATTGTATGTGGGGTCCAGGGGGTAACACAAAAACACTTAATTCGTAATTATTGCTTTCACGTACGTGTTGCTAACAAATAACTATGTCCATAGATAGTAGAGCCAATCAGGTACTAAAGAGTAATAACGTGGCATAATTTAGGGTTCCATAGCTTCCTCGTGTTTGAACAAGAATACGTCAAACCCCGAGTAGCTTTCATGGGTAGGGTGAATAGTAATGCCCTGTGTATGATGTACTTAGTCAATTGCAACAATGTAAACGATCTAATTCCGTGCATAATGTAAAAACTAATGTCATGTAGCTTGTAATCAAATAGGTTTCATGGGTACGTGAACAATTTAGCATCATGTATAGGTAAGAGATGAATTTCATGCATGATGTTAACAACTTAGTACCATGTATTTTGTAACCAAATAAGGTTCCAGGTGTGATGTAAATGATTTAGTATCACGTATAATGTGCATAATTTAGTATTATGTATTTTGTAACTAAATAGTTTCATGTGTTATGTGATCCATCTAGTAAATTGTGACTTGCAATAAACTAGTTTCATGTATCATGTGATCATGTTGTGTATCTTGTGAACGTGCATACGTAAGTTATTGGATTTCTTGTGTGACGTATACTAACGAGCTTCGTATGTGATCGAGTGTTGTGGAGAAGCGTGTTGTTTGGCGTTCATGTAAAATGTGGTAGTTAGGTTCTAGGTCTTTAAATCTCGTTGAGGTTGATGGGGATGGTTAAGGTCTACGCGGTATGGATTGTCTCTCGAAGCGGCAAGTGAAAGGTAACGAGGGGTTTTGAGAATACTTAGGGAAATATGTTTACAAATAATTGATCTTTGTTTGAAAATATGAAGTTGTAATTTGTTCTTGGTTATAGATATATAAAGTAATGAAACTATTGAGTTAAATAATCTAAATAAATAGACAATTTATAAGAAAAATCTTTAAATTTAAATTTTCAATTATGAATAAGAGAATATTTTTAAGATAATTTATTGGCTTAAAAAAAGTAGTCGTATATTTATTTAGCCAGGGTTTAGAAATAATTATTTTAATGAGGAAAAATCATAATTATTTATCAATTCGAAATAATATTTTTATAAAATAGGTTGTATTAAATTATCCTTGCAAGGTGTAAATGTTTATAGAAAATTCATATTTTTGATACTCTCTAAAAGTTTGATAAACGTTTGGTTTGAACAAAATAACGAGGTTGTTCAAATCTAATAGGATGATTTTATTATGAAGGAGATTGCCGGTAGTGTACCAAATCGTGTTGGATGAAGAAGGTGATACTTGGAGGATCTCAATGAAAATATAATGGATGAAGTTCGCATTCAACGTATTAAATCAATGAATAATGACTTCAGAGTTGGAAAAATATAAAATTTATTAAATGCTGAAATGGTAAACATTATTCAAAACATAGGGAAATGGTTCTCAAACTGAAAATTTAAAGACAATAAATAATGGGAAAATAATTTTTGTTAACGTCTCTTGTAGCTTTCCACTAGAAGGAGAATAATTCCCAAGACGAGTACCGCTATGGTCACGCGGGTAGCCGATCTGGCTTCAGCTTTAGCTGTCTCTGTGCGATGCTCCAGTATTTCTTTTTCGAGGATGGAGATTAACTCCTTTTGGTACCCTAATTGGTTTGCTAGGCTATCTATTCTTTGTCCTTGCAAGTCGTGCATTACCCCCTGCTCCATCCTTTGCCTCTCAAATTCTGAGGTCCTTACATATTGGTGGATGTCATTGGTTGGGATTCCCATAATACTAGTGGGTGCCGTGGTATGCCTTACCCAAGGGTTAGGATGATACGGGTCAGGCACGAGGTACGGGTCTCTTAATGGGGGTGATCTAGGTATTCGAAGTCTTGGGCCGGTGTTCATAGCCTAATCTGCCCTTACATCAATCCTTGGCCTAGCAGCTGGGGGTGGTGGTGACCGATACACGGGTGACCTGATGTCTTCTTCCCAATCAGACTCTGCTCCGGGACGGTATACCGGGGATGAAGGAGAGTAGGTGTCCATGTCTAGCAGAGAAATAAAGAAAAGGTTGTAAGTGATAATAAAATACTGAGTGTTAAATATAGGAGTTCTCATAGGTTTAGAGTTTGACTAGTCATAACACCGAGCCTTCACAACAGTATTTTAGAAATACATTTGACCTATAAGCAATGCATCCCTGAGGAGGATTCCCAGGAAAGAGGGGTGGGTCACTAGGACACACTTAAGTACCCTATCTTTCCTTAGCCAGAATCCCTCATGGGCCTACACACTCTTCCAGCCATCATATATTAATAACACTATTGTTGGGCTCATGGTCATGATGAGAATTGTTGTGGACTGGGCTTTGAGGCCCGAAAGTGAGGCTTGTATATTGTAGTAGGTTTCTTCTTCTTGGAGAGTAAGTGGGCTTCTAGTTTATTATTAATGGGCTTTAGGCCCAATAGTTTAGATTTAGATCACAAGAGGTGGTGACATTATATGTGTGAGTTTAAGGGTGCATGAAGAACTAAGTGTGCATGAGTGTGTGTGGAAACTTAGGATTGCACTTTAAATAAATCAAATAGGTAGCAATGATTAGGGGACAAAAGTTGGCAGGTAATGTGACACATAGACTATTAAGTATTGTATCATATGATGTAATTATGTAGTATAACATGTAAAAATATTCACATAAGAAGAGATCATATAGCATGTAGTAGCATGACATTGTATGGTTGTCCTAAGGTTATAGTCTAGGTCAAGAGTGTCTAATAACCTAATTCCCTATAACCAAGACTCTGATACCAATCTGTCACACCCCAACCAACGGCGGAAACGTCGGGGCGAGACACGTAGACTGTTCATAAGCTCATGGTTTACTAAAGTTGTGATAATTAAACAATAACTTTCATTTCATATCTCAAGTAATCGAGTACAACTCTTACAAGAATAAAAATACATGAATAACTTTATTTAATTTCAAAACTAGGTCCTCAATCCTAAGTGAAGCGACTTGAAATCTTAACTCAAACACTGTATCTGAAACATGATAAAATGAGAGGGTCAACTATAAATAGTTGGTGAGCATACATAGGTTTTGACACCACAAGTAAAGTTCAAATGTTTTGTGTACAATTCATATGATGCATGGTTTATAAAGCATTTATGGAGAGTCTAAGTTAAGCTAGATGCACAAATGAAACTTTGTAATTGAAGGGCATAACAACACATGTTATCCTAATGTAGAGCATAACAACACATGTTATCCTGATGTAAATGTAGGGTATAACAACACATGTTATCCTAATGTAAATGTATGGCATAACAACACATGTTATCCTAATGTAGGGCCTAACAACACATGTTAGCATGAAGTAATGTATTTGTGTTTGCACGTGTATATCATGTATATGTAGCCTTAACAATTAGCATTCAAGCATAAAGCACAAATAAACACATATGATCATATTGTAGAATTGTACGCGTGTAATTGTAAACAGTGTTTGAATGTAATCACGTTTCACCCCAAATATGTAAATAAGAAAAAAAGGGCTATATAAACTCACCTGTATCAAAGATGTTGCTAGTACAAGTGTCTAGGTAGCAAGGTGTTCCTTGTAATTTACAACGTTAACCTAGAGCGTAATATATACGAATCTATATTAATAACATATATAATAGTCTAAAGTCAAGTCTAGGGTTGCAATGAAAGTGTGTACCAAAGGTTTGTGTTGCATTATATAACGGAACGTGTAGGTGGTTGTGGTTTGTACTTGAATAAACGTTTTATAAAATGAAAGTTGAAATGAATAGTTTTAAAATAAACGATTTAGGGTTTACTTTGAATGTCTAAATAAATTAAATAAATAAATTCCATTTATTTATTTATTAAAAAAAATAGTGTGGGATTATGTTTGTTTCAAATTTAAATTAAATAAATAAGTTTATTTTTATTTATTTATCTAGTTATGAAAATGTGTCCAATTATGGTAATTATGCATTAGTTTATAAAAATTAAAGTTAAATACAATTTAACACTAAGTGAGTTGTAAATGTTAATTATATAAATAATAAATAAATTCATTTATTTATTCATCATTTAAAATAAGTGTGTTCTTTTTAAGAAACATGAAAAATTATATATTTTATAAAATTATATTTGTTTACATAGGTTTTAACTCAAATAAATAAAATTAATAGAATATTATCTTTATAAAGTTGTTTTATAAAATGTTAGCGTGTAATATCCACTTCGTTAAAAATATTTTTTTAAATGAATAAAATGAGTTTTTTTTAAACGATACAAATGTGTAAAATAGTTGTTTTTATGTTAAAATTGTAAACTATTGTTTTATTCTAATCTAAATAATGTCGGATTTATAAAAATAATTTTTATACATTTTTAAAGCATCAAAAACGGGTTTTAAAAATAAATGTGGCTTGCCCGGGTCGAACCCGGGTCTGCCCTGTGCAGGCCTAATGATTTAACCACTGCACTGGGGGCTGACTATTGAACTGGATCCGGTTTGAATTCATTTTAATATGCAACTGAAAAAGAGCCGGATTCTGGTAACAACAGGGAATTAAAACGGTGTCGGGTATGGGTTTAGAACCCGCGACCACGCGTGTATGGTTCCGGTGTCTTAACCAGTGGAACTGGGCGGAAGCCTTGCCAGTATTCAATCGATTAATCTTTTAATAATCAATCCCTAAATCCCTTCTTCCCCGATCAATAAAATGAAAACCCTAGCCCTTAAATCGAGTCGATTAAGCCCCCGATGGTACTCGCAACCATGGGGCTTATGTTCCCTGAATCAAAACGAATCTATGGGCACAGGAATTACTTACAATGGTTGCGTAGATAGGACGATCTTCAGGAGTTTTAGTTTCGATGATCTTTGACTTGGACAGAGCTTCAGCAATGAAATGCGGATCGTATGAGTGTTCAGAGAGTTTGGGTGGACGTATGCGGAGGTGAGGGAACAGTCTAAATGAATCAATTTCATTTAGATTGTTCGATTTGAATAGGTTTGACAGGAAATGGGTCTTGTACATGGCCTGAATACGTGTGAGAAGTGATTCGCGTGATTTGCGGACTCAAACGCGTCAATTTCCTTTGATTTGCAACCGAATTTACTTGGTTTGACTTTGGGTTGTCAAAGTTAGTTTGAATTTCGAATTATACTGCGCCTTGGATTAAATTAGAACACTTAATGTGTTTAGGAAGGTTCGAAAAGCAGTTATGAGAAATCAATGGACAGGAATCATCGTACGTTGATGATTTGCTAGATCAAATTTGGTCTCTTTGACTTTTCAAAGTCAAACTTTGATGGATGTTGCTCTTGATGACTTTCTAGGTCAAAATAAGTTCAATCTTCTTGAATGGGTTCAAGTCAAGTTGTCAAGGTCCAAGTCCAAGGGTTCAAGTGTCTAGCTGGGTTCAATCCGTTTGTTTAAAATGTTGAATAATTATATATTTTCCTAAAGCTAACCGATATTATTATGTGGTTTAATAGATTTAAAAATAAATAAATAAATATATATATATATATAAATATATATTTTTTTTGTATACATACATTTATAAGCAATTATACATATTTATATATATAGGGGAAGGTTCCGCTAAGAAGTGGTTTTTGGCTAAGAAACGCTAAGAAGTGGGTCAAACGAACTCCGATTGAGCTCATTCAAGCGGCGTTGTAACCGTCTCATCGAACACTAATCCGGACCCAAAAACCTAAACCCCCCTCCACCAGCACCCCCAAAAACCTAAACCCCCCTCCAACCCCACCCCGAAAAGCCTAAAACCACCACCCCCACCCCCCAAAAACTTAAACCCCCCACCCCACCCCCCCCAAAAACCTAAACCCACCCCCACCCACCCCCAAAAACCTAAACCCCCACCCCCAAAAAAAACCTAAACCTAAAATCTAAACCCTAAAAGCTAAACCCTAAGGCTAAAATCCTAAAATTCAACGCTAAGATCTAAACCCTAAAAGCTAAGATGGTAGAGTTCGACGATACGGTTCCAACGCCGCTGGAATGAGCTCAATCCGAGTTCGTTTGATATCGTTTCTTAATGTTTTTGTCACTTCTTAGAGTTCTTAGCCGAAAACAACTTCTTATTTGATCTTCCCCCTATATATATATATATATATATATATAAAGAGTGAGACATATTTGATTAAAGTCCATAAGCTATCTTTTGAAAATAATTGATTTAATATGGTATGTATATATGTACGATGAGAGTTTACATGTTTCATCTTAAAGAATAAGGTTATTATAGTAAAAAGGCTTACCCATATACATGTGTATATATGTATATCTATGTACATAATTACATGTGTTTAGAGAAATAATATGTGATGCAAGGTTTAAAAAAAGAATAAATTTGATATATATGTAGAATAATAAGTAGTGTATCATGATGGGTTTAAACAAGTACGGGAATAAAATGAATAAAGAAAATTTGTGCTCTGAAAATCAGTGGCGGAGCTTGAAAAAATAAGTAGCGGGGGCCTAAAGTCACGAGACCTAAATTTTTTTTTCCTATCGCTATTTTTCGAGTTATATGTTCGGGTTGACGATTCAATTCGGGCCGGGTCAAACAAATCAATAATAAATAACTCTAAATATCTAATTATCTATGATGATGCGAGAGAAAAATGGTAAGTACCTGGAAGAAAAATTACAACCCAGTCCGGCGTTTACTCTCTTGTTCATCATCCTTTATTTTCTCTTGTTCATCATCAATTCTTTTGTAAAAAGAATTAATAGTTAAACTTTTCATCTTTCTCATAATATGCCTGACAAAAAAAAAATAGGATTGTATTAAACAACTTTTCTCTTATTCATTATCAATAATCCTAATTAATAAATCATAAATCATAAGTTTCTAACCCTAATACTTAACAATTCTAAGTTAGTAACAATCCATAAATCATACTTGAAATTATCAAATTAATGGATCATAATCCATAAGTAACAATTCTAGTTTCTAAGTTAGTACCTTATCAAGAATTGGGAGTGTGAAGGACTAAAGACTGAAGCAGTGGGCCGATGGCGAGCGATGAGCAGCGGTGGCGGCGAGGGCGCGAGGCGGATAGGGGATTTCAAATTTGAGATTTGGGTGTGTTTGGGGAAAGCGGACATGATCGAAGAAAAGGAAAGGGGGCCAAGAATTTTAGGGTGATTTGTTTGAAAATTTCATTCCCCCCCCCCCTAAACTTACACTTTTATTTTTTAAATGCATAATTTTTTTAAAAATTTCATACTGATAAATTATCGAATCAATCTGAATAGAGTATCGAACTGAAATTTTTAGGGATAAAAAATTAGAGGAGGCCAATAATTTTTCAACGGGAAAAATCAGGAGGGGCTGTCTCAATACGTATAAAAAGTTTTGAACGAAAACGAGAAAATTTACACTACTAACGAAAAAAACGGTGGAGGCCGGGGCCACCCCTGGCCCTTTATATCCTCCGCCCCTGCTGAAAATCATGGAGGTTACAGTAGATCTGATAGTACATGGAATCCGTTTGAGTATGCTTGATGTTCGTCATCAATTAAGGTTAGATTCCATAATTCTGGTTGTATTTCACTCTCAGGGTAGTATTCTTTAATGAATAGAGTATCGAATTCATCCCAAGACATCAAATTTTTTATATTGATGCCTCAAGTTTGTATTTGAGCATTCCTCCATGCTAATGCTTTGGGTAGTGTACCTCACTTGTTGGTTGTTAGAACATCCACGGATGTTGATAATCGTATCTTACCTATTCGGGGGTTTTAGTGATTCCTTTCGTTCTATGAAAGTCCTTGGGTTTATAGGATACTTTCTCGTACGTATGGGTAGGGGGTTTACTAGTCACCATTTTTTGTCGTTCCGATACTTCGGGTGGCCTCAATGATTTGTGGACTTAGGGTAGTAAGTTCATCCATCGTTCCTCGTGTGATAAGTGGATCTACGGATGGTAATTCACCCTCCGGGTTATCTGTTTTACGTTGATTTGCTCCTCGGGGTGACATATTCTTTATGTATGCCAATGTACTAGTACCCATGTTGTGCTGAGCACCGAGATGATGTGGTAATAGATTTAAGTCTATTATACTCCCGTTAGTACTTTGAAGATCCTTTGTTGTAATGCTTTCAACTGCTAACAGGCCTAGTCTAGTATAAAGTTTCTTGGGTAACCATGGCATAAAAGCTATCATAGTCGAATGGAAGTGTAACCCTAATGTCTAAATCCAATATGGTGTAGTAGGGTACGCCCAAGCCTAATGGTGTGTGTCTGGCCTCTAGATAGGCTAAGACAGAGAGAATATGGACTTCGTTTGTCGATTGTTCACGCTAATCTTGACAGCATATAGCATTGCTTCGGGCCACTAGGTTATACAAGACCAAGTCCTTACTCCATTATGTGTCTGGTTTTCCTTTCTAACGACCATCTCTCGAGTTGCCAATAACTCATGGTAGGTCAAGTCCTCCTCATCGGTCGTGCGTTCCATCACTTCCCGTTGATAGTAGATATGAGTATTATGTATGCGTTTTCCAACTCGTATATATTTCCAAACGTGTCACCATTTCCGTTCCACGTATGAAACTATGGTGGTAGTGATGTCTTATCAAAGACGCGTTTGGATGTTATGTTGGTTTATGTAACCCTTGTCTACTTTACTAGTATGACCTTCCAATTGTATTCTTCTTTCGGGTATTAGGGGGGTTAGAAGTCAGAGTTTGACTCCTACTATTATTAAGAAGGGAACTGTTACCGAGGAGTTCTGATAGTTCTTCCTCATCGTGTCTAGAGAAGAGGACCAGTTGCGAAGTTGATGATGACATAACGTTATGTATATAAGTATATAGGTATAGTACACATAAACCCATAGTTCCTGTAGGTCAAGTCTAAATGCATGGTAAGATATGTAATGCACTTAACTTCCTATGATTCACTGATTTGAACTTAATACTGTGCCGACTGTCCTATCTTAGATGTATCTCACACAACAGGATCATCCAGAAATCATGCGTATTTAAATTTACCCTTACGTTGCGCACCCGTAAGTGTAAATTTACTTACATAATCATTCTAGCTTTTCCTATATTATGTTTCCTAAAGTTCCAAGGGTTCAAGCTTAAGGTTATAGTCTATGCCCACCAATGCAACCTAGTTCGCTATAACCAAGTCTCTGATACCAATCTATCACACCCCACCTAGGGTGGAAACACGGGGCGTGATGATCCACGATGTTCATAGCCTTTAATTACATTGAACGACTTCTAATAACATTCATAATCAAAGATTCTAAGTTGTTACAAGGAAACACATATTGTTTCCAAGATATTACATGCCAAAGGTACCGTACTTAAAATCCAAAGCATACGGTTTTTCATATAATGAGTTTGTCGGCTAAGACCTAGATGTCCCTAGGTTATACCGAGATGACTTCAAAAAAGATGTCCTACGTGCGTGGACGTCCATGTACCATGATTCTAGTTACCTGAGAAATACATGCTAAAATATCAACATAAAGTTGGTGAGTTCACAGGTTTAGGTATGTAGACAAATATGATTCCTTTGGACTACGAGATTTCCCAGTATGATTAGCATTGTTAATCAAACTATACTTATGTATGAACATGTTACCATTGGTGTGTTGTTCATCGAACAATCGTTGTGTGTTGTTCATCCGAACAATCGTTGAGTGTTGTTCATCCGAACAATCGTTGTGTGTTGTTCCTTTGAAGAATCGTTGAGTGTTGTTCATCCGAACAATCGTTGTATCAGTTGTCAAGTTGAGCAAGTTTTCTCCCCCATTTTTTTAAAAGCAATTTAAAAACAAGTAGTAAAAGTGGGGCCGTGAGACTCACATTTTCTACCGAGGTGATGAGTAATGAGATGTGTAGTAAGTCCAACAAATGTCTGACCTATCCGTGCCCTAAACTATTTAAGACACCTTAGGTCCTATGAGATGGTTTAAGTGTGGTTTGGTCACCTAACCAATACCTTGAGGTCTCGACCCTTGTCTTGTAATAATCTACAAAGGTCCGACCCGGTCGCCGTTGGTGATACGACTTGTTGTTCAAATTTATTATATCAATTAAATTCTTTAATAAATATTGAGACTCGGTATTCGTTTGTCCGAAATTTTGTTTGAATTTATTCTTACGATAAATATATGTAATATATATTTATTTATTAAAATAAATTCTTAATTAATATAATGTCAAAAAATGAAAATCGAACTATTATATTATTTAAACTCTTTATGCCCATGTATATATATATACTAATAATTTATGTTATATATACACATTTATGAAAATAGATATATATGTCTAAAATTAATTATATTATTTTATGTCTCTTTTCAACCCAATAATCTACCCACTTATATATATACTATTATGATTAATTGTCATATGGAGGTATTTTTATAAATATATTTTTATAAAAATCTCCGCTTTTCATACAAAAATACTTATGGATGCTAATAACTAAATAAAAAAAATGTGTTTTTATAAAATAAATCAATTATTTATTTTATTATAGTAAAAATTAGGGTTTTTAACCTATATATTATAATCGTTATTTCAGATTTTTAAAAACCCGTCTTTTATATATTTAAAATACGACTCGTTTCCGATACGTTAAAAATTCGTTATTTAATTTATAATCCCGGTTATATCCCAATTTATCACAACTATAACATTAAAATAAACGAGTCGAAACCTTACGTAAATAATCGGGTGAAGGTGACTGTGACTACGTGAGGTCCGGTTTCTTCCCGTAACGTCCCGTATTACTCCGTAAGCTCCTGAAACGATCTGTAAGCTTCCCGTATACGTAACCCGGTGACTGTAGGTGAGAAACGGTGACCCGAAAGAGCCTGTTTTCGTCCCGCGAGATCCCGCAAAGGTGGCGGAGGGCTGTGGTGGTGAAGGCGGTGCACGGCGGTGGTCGTCGGGGGCTAGGACGGGGACCGTCGAGGGCTTTGGAGGCTGGTACGGGTGATGGAGGGTGATCGGGGGTGATGCTTTGTGAACTCTCGAGAGGGTGGTGAGGGGGTGGTGTGGAGGTGGTGACGTGAGGATGATGATGTTGCTGCTGTTTTTGTGAATCGGAGGAGGGGAAGGGATGGTGAGGGTGGTGTGGTGATGTTGTTTCCTTGAGTGAGATCGAGAGGGAGGGTGGTTTGAAGGTGGTGGTTATGGAAGAGGGGTGGTGGTAGCTTGGTGATGGTGATCGGGTGAGGAAGAGAGGGAGCCGAAGAAGGAGGGTAAGGGTAAAGGTGGTGTCCTCGCTGTTGCAGCCGAGAGGGACAAAGGTGGAGGATGGTGGTGTTGTTTGAAGACCAAAGTGAAGTGGGTTTCGGTTGAGGGAGTGCCGAAGAGAGGGGAGGAACAAGTGAGTTGCTCTTGCATGAAGTTTGCATATATATAGGGTGTTTTGGGGTTATTATCCATTAGATTTAATGTCCCCTTGAGACCACTTGGTCTCCTCAAGAGCAACACAATTGACAAGCATGAAATATGAGCCATGCTCCATGGCTAGGAGTTCGGCCGTGAGGAAAATAGGCACGTGGGGGTAGGGGGTAGGGTGTGTTGTGGTGGAGTGATATCTGCTAGTCTAGTCCGGTATAATACCCGTGTATCGTCGTTCTCATTCGTTGTTATCGGTCGGGATTTAGTCGGGTTTGAGTCGGGTTTCGAGTCGACTAGATTTAATATTGGTTTAGTGGTTTGGGTATAATACGTGTCCGGAATACATTGAAATTATAATCTTGTTCGAGATATAAAAATATAAAGAGAACGTTTGGAGGTGTTTAAATTTATATTTATTTTTTGTCTATCACCAACGCGATCTAGGGTTTGTTGTGTCTCGGAAATTTCTGATATTTCCTATGTAGTTGTGTATTGGTTGGAATCTACTGCACCGGGTTAGACCTAATTAAATAAAATTAGTCTAATATGCGTGGTCTCGTGTAATTATATCTAAATAATTATGTGGTAAAATTACCAGTTGTCATAGTTTTAGCCTCTGATTTCGATCTCACCAACCCATTCCTCCACCAGTGACTTAGTTCTGAAGATTATTTAGAGTTTTTGCCACTGATTTTGACCTCAATTTGGGGAGCATTTGAAAAGAGAGGGGGGGGGGGGTTTATTTTAAACCTAAGTATCTTAGTTAATTACACAAATAGTCCCTGAAACAATGAAATGACCATATTACCTTCCATATGACCAGATCTAATGTTAAAAGTTAACATCTTTTAGGCTAAAGGACATGACGTGTAAGAGTTTTAAATATAAAGGATGATCTCTGATATTTTTTAGGCTAAAGGACATATAGTGAAAAATGGTATAAACATAAAGGACGATTTATGTAATTTACTCTATTAATATATACAAACACACACACACACACCTATATATGTGTATATATATATATATATATATATGAATTTTTGTATTAACATTTAAACGAACATAAATTAATGGACATAAACCAAAATAAACAAACGAGCATAAACGAACGTTCACGAACATAAATGAACGAACGAAACATGTGTTCGTGTTCGTTCGTTTAATTAAATGAACAAAATTTTTTGTTCATGTTCGTATGTTTATTAAATAAACGAACATAAACGAACTTTCTGTCAAATAGTTTACGAATTCGATTAGTTTACCTTCTGAAACATATTAATTGCTTTAGTTTCAACAGATAACCCGAGATGGGACAAACCAGAAAGATCGGCTGATGTAGCAGGTAATAAAAATCAACGAAGGTGGACGGGTGAAAAATTATTAATGCAAATAATAAATAATTAAAGTTCTACAATGGGGTAAACTAAACTATTAAATAAAATCCGATTATGCAAGCTTTCTTGCTATTTAAAGCATGCTAAAATCTCAAATCCTTTGAACAATTTTGAGAAAAAAAATGGCTACAGAAATAAAAAGAGAGATGACACCACAAGAAGAAATTTGGAACTATATTCTTGGTTACACTCACATTGCTCTTGTCAAGTGTGCCATTGAACTCAATATTCCCGATATTCTCGAAAACCGTGAATCCCCGATAACACTTGCTGACCTAACGTCAGAGATCGGGTGTTCACGGTCTTCATTGCATCGGGTCATGAGGTTCATGACCCACTATAAAGTATTTCAAGAAAAACCAATATCCGAAACATCTGTCGGATACGTCCAGACCCCGTTATCGAGACTTCTAACACGACAAGGAAAGCATAGCATGGCTGACTTGGTTGCTTTTATTAAGCAGTCCAGCAATGATGGCTCCATGGAACAAGCTAAGTACTTGGGTGTTGAATAACAAAGAATTACCGTTTGTGGCGGCACACAGTATGGATCTATGGGATTTCGGTGTGGCGAATCCTGAGCATAGCAAGTTGTTCAATGATGGAATGGCTTGTGATGCTCGGGCGACAGTGTCCGCAGTGTTGGAGGGTTGTCCACAAGTGTTTGAGGGGCTGGGGACAGTGGTGGATGTTGGTGGCGGTAATTGGACGGCTCTACGGTTGATTGTGGAGGCTTGTCCATGGATCAAAGGGACTAATTTCGATCTCCCTCATGTCTTGGCCGCGGCTGGTGTTGAGCATGTTGGAGGAAGTATGTTTGATCATGTTCCGAAAGCTGATGCTGTTTATATGATGGTTAGTCCAACTATGGAATTTGTTGTGTTCTATCCAAATATTATTTTAGTTACAAATCTTCTTAGTTAAATAGTTATATTAAACTAGTTTATAACCGGTGAGGCTAAACGGCCTGTATTTTTAACGCACCCGTATATATGGGTAAAGGTAGAGAGATTATGTGACTTTTTTAATAGGGTGAGAGGGGACACATTTAGTAAAAATAAAAGGGGTGGGAAACATTTAACACAACAAAATTATAACCCGTCATAATTTTATTTATTTTTAAATACAATAACTACATAAATTATAGTCTTCATTATTTAACAAATAGACAAGAATACCTTTAAATATTTACAATATACCTACTATCAGGTTTAGCATTACGAGTTTACTTAAATCTTTTAATTTATCAGCAATATAAAGATACGTCTTATAACCCATTTAAGTTTTAATACGTGTCCTATGCAAATTCTAAGTATACATGTTTGAAGGGTTTGTTTTCTTATATTTTACGCTTTAAATCACTTTATAGAATTTATAATATTTCCAAAAACAAGAAAATACCTATTTTACTAAAAACTATAAATTTAGATTCTTTTTAAAAACCGTAAATCTTATAAGGGGGTTTTCCTAGAAAAATCGGGTTTCCTCCTAAATTGGTGACTTGGTGTTGGAATATGATCGGGTGGTACCACTGGTGGCACGATGATACTCCAGTGGTCCGTCAGTGATCCAAATTTGTCGTTCAAAAAAAACCTATTACTAAGAAACTCATGAGCCATGAGATTGCATGTAAATTATTGAGTAATTATATATATTCTAAGTAACGAGCTTAAGTTTGGATGTTGTAGAAACTATTGCATGATTGGGAGGACGAGGAATGCATCGCGATACTAAGAAATGTCGAGAGGCTATTCCGCAAGATAAAGGGAAGGTGATTATCGTAGATGTGGTATTAGGTCGGGAAGAAGATCACGAGTTTAAAGGAGTCGGGTTGATGTTTGATATAACTATGATGATGTGTACAAACAAAGGAAAAGAACGGAATTTAGAAGAATGGGCGTACGTTTTTCATAAGGCTGGATTCACTCGTTACGATATAAAACATATTGAAGCTCCTCTATCGGTTATTGAAGTGTACCCTTGAATCTTGGTTATTTCTTGAAGTTTTATAATATTTTTATTTGGAAAATATATTGTTGCTTGGTATGCTTGTCATGTGTAATAATGTCTTATTGTGAAATAAAATAGACGATTCATGTGTTTTATATACAGGTGCGGCTCAATCGTTTCGGTGGGCTAAAGCGAACTAAAAATATGAGGCCCCTTTCCATAAAGGTCATGTCATAAAGCCTCCTCCTTTATCCGGGTTTGAGACCGGAAATAATAAATTAAAAAGTTTATATTTGCCGAGGTTCATTATTATTATTATTATTATTAATTTCATCCACGTTTTTAGGTTCGTCTACATTTAGAGGTTCATCTATATTTATAGGTTCGTCTATATTTAAAGGTGCATCATGTTTTAGGGTTGATACAAATTTTAGTAAAGAACCTTTTTATGATTCCATTTCAGCTTCTTGTTTATGTTTCTTTTTTCTTTTAGAATGGTCGGATTCATGCTTCTTAATTCGATTTGACATGATTAGAGCAAGATTTATCGTAGATTAGGGCAAGTTTTAAGGCATATTATCAAGTTTAAGTGCATCAGCTTTAACAATCAACAATCAACTAACCAAAAACCTTATAAAGTCACAGAATATCACATAATAACAATCAACAATCGATAGATAAAACTTGAATTGTACCTGGGATAGCAGAAAATCCAAGTTTCAAGTAGAATATTATGCTCTGTTTCTGGCTTAAGAATGAAAATCCAAGTTTCCAAGCAGAATCCGATTAAAACTTAAGAATTAAAATCCAAACTGAAAATTGTGACATGCCTTCTGGCTTTCCAAGTTTCTAACTCCAATAAAGAGAACTCAGAAGTGAGAACCACTTACAAATTAAGAATGAAAATCCAAATAACATATGTATATATAAAAAGGATTAAAAACCAGAGGCCCTGTTGATGTGGTGGCCCAAAGCTAGGGCTTTAGTTTCTTTACCCAAAAGCCGCCCCTGTTTATATACAACTAGTATTTTAATCCCACGCTTTGCGAGGGAGTGGTGTCGTTTTTTCTCCGCAATACGCGGCATAAGTTTGGTAGTTATCGCTTCGACTCGTGGAAAACAATAAAAGCGAACACCAATAACGGATTCGATTATACCAAAACACCGACAACGACGTTTTACGCTCATAAGCGTTTGGGTTTTTTGCGGCACCGCATCGGTTAGGTCACTCGCTATAGCGTAAGACAAAAAAAAATATACTCGATTCTGAACACAGCTCCGTTTTAAAAAAAAGTTTATACCGGAACGTTAAGGAAAAAAAACTAAAATAAGCCGCACATTCAATTTTTTTTTAAAGTTAACGAACAAAAGTTATTATAAAGAAACAAAATTATTAGGAAATGAAACATGTTAAAAACGTATATTATAGTGTTAAAGGCAAAAATAAAAAAGGAAAAAAAATATTCGCCACTCAAAGACTGACACGTGGCAACTGACACGTTAAAAAATATATATATTTTATGTTTTCAGTAAATTTGCACTGGTGTAAATTTTTTACTAAAAGATATTTATTTTATGTTTTCAGCAAATTTGCAATCAACTAATCAATGTTCGAAATTTGTGTGTTTATCTCTGATCTTATAACAATGGGTTTTATATTTGATTGCCAACGCTAAACCCCAGACGCTTGCGGCTGTTAGCAAATATTGGTAAGTATTAACCAAGAGTTAATTTATGAATACGTTTAGACTGTGTGTAACACCTCCGTGAGAGAAGGGGCGTGATGCCACCTCACCCACCACGGGCATAAAACACAGCGCCGGACCCGGGTGGGTGGGGTTGTGGTGGGGGGAAGGTGATGGTGGTAATGGGTGTGGGGGGATGGAGAAGTCAAGAAAGTGCTGGAGGGGGCTGGTCACCTTCACCCACACCATTACACACATGGGTGAGGGTGAGGGTGAGGGTGAGAGAAGCCAGTGTCTACGTGGCACAGAAAATCCTTCACCTTCACCCGGGTATTACCGATATTCTTATATGGTGATCATCCACATGTGTAAGTCCCTGAACTATTCAGATATCACCATTGTGTGTGTATTAATATTAAAAGCCTATCAATAATGGAATTATATATATTAGTGGGTTGGCTCGCGCAAAGCGTCGGGTATCACCGAGGCTCTTTTGGATATCGCAATCTAACCCGAACTGTCTTAAACACTAATTATATTTGGGTATTATTATTATTACTATTATTATTATAACTATGTAAATATTTAGTAATTATATACTTAAGCATTTAAATAATTATAACATCCAATATTTTAGCTTCATTTCTGCAATAATTGAAGATCTACAGTTTCAACTTCAGTTCGTGGCTTGATTTAAGCCGTAAAACCTTAACCGTTATTTCCCGTTTGGTCGGCCGGTCGTTCCGACCAACCTGGCGGGTTTGGTGTGAAGATTTTTAAAACGGTAGTTAACGGTTTGTCTCTAAAATTTTACATTTTTTAATTATTATACACTCTATTAAAAATGGATGACAATGAACAGTAAACTCAACCTATCACTACAAAAAAGAAGGGTATTTGGGACTAAAATTTTAGTCTCTGATGCCCCCGTATCAATACTTAATGGTTATCAGGGACTGATTTCGCCAGTCCCCAGTCAGTAACGGATACTTAGTCCTAAATAGTTAGGTTAGTAACTGAAAATCAGTCCTCATTGTATGCCACCTACAGTGACTAATATTTAGTCTCTGATACAAAATAATCAGTCCTTAATTTGTCCCCCGAATACCACGTTATTTCAGTCCCCAATACATTTATTTAGCGACTGCAAATCAGTATCTAATACTAAGATATTTCAATCCCAAATGTGTAACTTTAGGGACTGATAATCAGTCCTCCAAAAATGTCTATATTGTTCTTGATATGTTTCGTTGGGTTCGTAATTCCATATCAAATCAGTCTCTAATAAGATGTTTTAACGACTAAGTATTAGTCCCGGTACCACGCGGTTTCAGTCATTAATATCCTTGTAGTCGGGACTGAAAATCAGTCTTCGATAGCAACTGAAAAATAGCTTCCGATACAATTTAATTCAGTCCCGAACATGTATTCAAAATCAGTAACAAATTTTTTAAGGACTGAAAAGTAGTCCCAATGCAGGTGTTATATAATTGATTAATAGTTTTATATATTAAACTTCAGTTACTAAACAACAGTAATATCATTTATAAATTTGTTTCTTGCTTTCCCAAAATCTGTCAAACATTAATATCATAACAATAACCAAGTTCAAAATAATAACCCTTCATCAATTCTAAAGTTAAAAAGAGTATTAGACGTCCAAAAAATGTAATAAACGTCTTAACTAAAGTTTGGAAATAAACGCATGACCTAATCTTTTGTGCCACATGTTAGCATTCACCATCATTACTTGTCTCTTGGTCCCGATCATTTCTATCTTGTATAGACCTTTGGAACATTCATCCGTTCCAATCAATTCCCTCGAACGAAGGTCATGCATGACACAAAAGTTTGGAAAAAACCTGACAGCACATTGTAAGTCGTTCGATATTTTTCTAACCGAAAGTAAATTGCATTTAAAGTCCGGGACATATAGAACATTTTTTATGATCATCCCATTCGGTAATGTGTGATCACCACGACCTTCAATGGGTATAGTTGTCCCGTTTGGTATAGTAACAGGAAATTCACGACCTTTTTTAGTTAAATTAGTAAGCAACGAGTGGTCGTAAATAAAATCTTCGGTTGCACCCGAATCTATTATCCACTTACCCTTCTTGTTCACATTGCCTGCAATATTAGCGACTGGTTCACCTTCATCCTTAATTTCTTCCTTACTTCCCAAAAAATTTATGAATTGCCGATATTGTTCATCGTTCAATCCAGGTATGGGACTCGTTTCATTCTCTACACAGGCTGCCTTCGGTTTGGTTTGTTTTCCTTTGCCCGGCCACCACTCCAGGTAACGATGCGTTTAAAACAACCGTTTTTGTTATGACCATCTTTCCCACAGAAATCACAATGTTCCACAGATCCAACAATGCCTCGTTTAGGTTCTTGTCTAACGAATTTTTCGAACTGGCCTCGGTTTTGTTTGGTTGAGGAAGAAGCTTGAAATGCAGCGGAGTCAGCGGTGGGGTTTTCTGGGTTTTTCCCGGCGTCATCCTTGTCGCCAGCCATGGTTAGGGTTTTGTTTTGAGTTTTGATAGAGGATCTCAAAGAGGCTCTGATACCATAATAACTTTGTTATTATTAAGGTATATTAAACCGATGACACCCTTTATATATCATAGGGGTCAAGAAGGAAACAGGTAATTAAGCCACTAAAATAGGCTAACAATAAGGATAAGAAAAGGAAGTAAATATCGTCCATTAGGTTATAATCCTCCTTATCATGGTATTGGTTTTAGGTAGGGGTGAGCAAAAAACCGAAATAACCAAACTGAAACCGAATTAACCGAAAAAATCGCACAAAAAAAACCGACCCAAACTAAAACCGACGGTTTTGGTTTTGTATTTTTTGAAAACCGAAAATTACGGTTTGGTTTTGGTTTTGTATCTTTTGAAAACCGAACCGAACATATACTTTAATTATATATTGTGTGCATTCACGTTTCATAATATATTATTATGTTTGCTTGTATGTTAAAAGTGCATACATATTTATGTTACACGTAATTGTATTAATAGTAAGTTATTAATAGTAGTATATATTATGTTGTTTATTTTTTATGTTGAGTATTTTTTACGAAAAATAATATTTTTTGTAGTCTAAAATATTTAGGACCAAATGTGTGATAATCATTAGTTAATAAAAAAATTTAGCCTCAAAATTTCAAAACAAATTCATTATTTTGGGCTATTTTTCTTTTACCCCCAAAATATTCAAACTCAATTGGTTTTAAAACCGAAAAAATCGAAACCGAACTTTCGGTTTTTGGTTTGGATTTACCCCAAAACCGACCCAAACCGACCCATACACACCTTTAGTTTTAAGATGCCACTTTTATTTCATTCATCTGTCGCGTTTGTTTCGTCTTCTCCGACCTTTTCTTTTGCATTTATTGCTTTGAAAAGGAATGATTTGATGAAAGAACGTCTTTTCAATTTTAGTTTGATATAAATTGGGCCTCCCCACTTTGTTACTTTATTTAAGCGTCTTCTTTACCATTTCTTTATCGATTATTGAACCGGTTGCTCTATTAGTTAAGTTTAGTTCACCAGTCGAACGAGTTATACTTGTCTTAAATTAAACTCGATACTTTGTCGTACCACGCCTCTTTAAAGAAACAACTTCTTTGGTTGCTATAAATTAAACTCGATACTTTGTCGCACCGTGGGTTTCCCGTTATTTTTATTGAAGCCTATGGACTACAATCATTACTAATATTTTTGTACATAAGTTGTTCGATAAAATGTCTCAATGAAAAGGTACAAACATTCGGGAGGAAACACTTGAACTCCACTTAAAGATAGTTAAGCTCCTAACGGTTGCCCGATTACAATCACATATCTCCGGTTATCTCACGCCCCTCGCTACTAAAAAGTTTATATATAATCATATACATACATATAATCAAGATCACACTTATGCTTTCTGAATATTAGCTAGTTGGAAGAACGCCCCTTGCTTGTTCTTGAGTTGAATATAAGTTCCTTGCTCCACAACTTTTCCTTCCGAAACAAACGCAATTGAATCGACGTTTCGAATTGTGTTCAACCGATGCGCCACCACAACGGTTGTCCTTCCGACCATGATCTGATCCAACGCCTCTTGAACAACATGCTCCGATTGGACGTCTAGAGCACTTGTAGCCTCGTCCAGTAGTAATATTATTGGATCTCGAATAATTGCTCTAGCGATCGAGATCCTTTGTTTTTGCCCTCCTGATAGTTGGACCCCTCTTTCACCACATTCGGTATCGTATCCATCTTTAAGTGATCTATAGATGACCAAGAAAAACAATGATCGTCTTTGATTATTGTAGGGTAAACAACACAGACGTTTCTTGGTTTAACCGATCAGACCCAACCGACACATTCTTATTTTAACTAAGGTGTGCAAAAAACCGAAAAAAGAACCGTATACGTAACTGAAAAAACCGAATTGAAGTTGAGAATTTGGTTTTCGGTTTCGGTTCGGCTAACAGATATACATTGTATATGTTGAATTCGATTTATTCGGTTAACCGAATAAGTAATATCTGTATATATTGAATTTGGTTTATACATTTTTTTTTAATTTGCTTCGGTTAGTCAGATTCGTAATACAGTTTTTTTTCGGTTAACAGATAAGCGTAAAAAAATTAAAAACCAAACAAACTGAAAACCGAACCGTTAAAAGACACCGCTTCAAAACACTTCATGTAAAATAAAAACCAAACTATAGTGACTTACGAGATAAAAGTATGAGCATTTGCAGCTTTAGCAGCCTGAATCAGCTCGTTTTCCGATGCATCCATCTTTCCGAACAATATATTGTCACGAATTGTGCCGGAATATAGCACCGGTTCTTGGCTAACGAGCGCCATATGCTTTCTGTACCATTCTATGTTCAGCATTCGTATGTCGACTCCGTCTACCTTCACTGTACCTCTATCTGCATCGTAGAATCTCTGGATCAACGAGATTACGGTGGACTTCCCACACCCGCTTTTTCCGACCAATGCGATGCTTGTTCCCGGCTTCACTTCTAAACAAAATTCTCGTAAGATTGGGGTCTCCGGTCTGCCTGGATACGCGAAATCAACCTTCTTTATCTCTATTTTACCGCTTAGTTTTTCCAACTTTGCTCCGCTGACTTCGTTTCCATCCTGTAAGTATTGCACACAAGGTGTTTGATAAAAAGGTTAAGAAAAGGTGTTTGATAAAAGGTTGCCCATAAGATGTTCGATAAAAAGTGTTGCACACAAGGCGTTCGATAAAAGGTTGCACACAAGTTGTTCGATAAAAGGGTTGCACACGAGGTGTTTGATAAAATATCACAATGAAAATGTGAACATTGAAATGAAATAGGGGCTGTAAACGAGTCGAGCTGAGCCAGGTTTGGGTGCGGGCTCGGCTCGGCTACCAACCGAGCCGAAATGTTGAGCTCGGTGTGGCTCGACGGGAAGGCTCGTTCATTTTTAAATATGTTATTTCTTTTTACATATATTGATATGTATAAAAACAAATGTTAATATTTTTAACATCCACATAATACAAAATTTATAATTCAAGTCCAATGCATACCGAGATCTGAAATTTTTTTAATTCTCATATATTTTTATATTAATTTTTTTAATTAAAAAACGCCAAAATGGCCTTATGATTATGGTCTATTTGAATATTACGTTGACAGTGAAATTTAAGCTTAGAAAATATGTTATAATTGTACGTTATAATTTATATATATATATATATATAGGGGACGGTTCCACTAAAAAGTGGTTTTTCGCTAAGAAATAGGTCAAACGAACTCCGATTGAGCTCATTCCAGCGGCGTTGGAACCGTCTCATCGAACCCTAACCCGGACCCAAAAACCTAAACCCCCCTCCATCCGCACCCTCAAAAACCTAAACCCCCCTCCATCCGCACCCTCAAAAACCTAAACTCCCCCTCCAACCCCACCCCGGAAAGCCTAAAACCCCCACCACCCTCAAAAACCTAAACCCCCCATCCCCAAAAAAAAACCTAAACCCACCCCACCCCCAAAAACCTAAACTCCCCACCATCACAAAAAAAAAAACCTAAATCATAAAATCTAAACCCTAAAAACTAAACCTTAAGGCTAAAACCCTAAAATTCAAACGTAAAATCTAAACCTTAAAAGTTAAACCCTAAAGGCTAAGATGGTAGAGTTCGACGAGACGGTTCCAACTCCGCTGAAATTAGCTCAATCGGAGTTCGTTTGATAATGTTACTTAAGGTTTTGTCATTTCTTAGATTTATTAGCGAAAACTACTTATTATTTGAATCTCCCCCTATATATATATATATATGTATAATATTAAATATATGCTTTAACTCAACGAGCGCGCCAACAGCCGAGCTTACCTTGGCTCGGGCTCGTCTCTTTAACAAACGAGCCTTTTTCAAACAAGTCGCGAGCTTTTTAAACAGCCCTAAGCATGAAAAGGCAAGAAAGTTTACTTGGTAACTTACATGAACATTGCTCGAGATCAGCGATTGGCGATCGAAAATGGAGAAAACCGAAGCAACAGCCGTGGAACCTTTAGCGATATCGGAAGTCATACTTCCGGCATCAGCTATAACTTTCCCGGTACTGATCAATATAAAGAAAGTCTTGAAAACATCCCCTGCTGATATCTCCCCTGCATCAACAAGCTTCCCACCATACCAAAAGTCCAAAGCCCAGCATATAAAGGTTAGCCCTTGAGCCAAACCAATCCCCATCCCGGCTAACCACGCCTTCTTTCTCCCTTCCCTTCTCGGGCCATCTTGAGCCTTATCGAATATCTGAAGAACGATCCCCAAACTCCCAAACGAAGTCACGATTCTGTGGTTATAAACCGCCTCGACAGCAATCTGAGTGCTTTGATTTTGATACTTGATGAAGTTAGCTGACATTGTGGACAGCATTACTTTTCTTGCATAGAAACAAAGAATTGTGAGAGGTTGGACCGCGATCATCACAAGTGCAAGCTTCCACGCCACGACTAGACCCATAACCATCGCGATCAAGACACCTGAGCCCGTTTGGATTAGTAACGACATTCGGTCAGCCACAAGTGACTTGACCATTGAAGCTTCATTACTTAGCCTAGAACACAACGCGCCACTAGCATTTTGTTCATCATCGAACCAAGCCGGTTCAAAGGTCAAGATCTTTTCAAGCATCTTTAGTCTGATCCTTTTCGTTAACTGTTCACCCATGTATGCAAAGTTGTAATGCTGCAAAAGATTAACAAGAATTGATATGACCGAAAGCGAGCAGAATATTATCGAATAAGTTCTTATTCGCGCGTTGATCTCTTCGTGATTCTGTACAAAAAAAGCCGAAATCATTCCTCCGATCGTCAACGCGTAAACGGGCTGCACCGCCCCGAATGTGGCGGCAGCAAGGCTGCCGACCACCCCTTGTCGCCATTCCGGTGAGTTTAACATCAGGAGCCGGGAAAATGACGGTGGAGGGTAGTTCGATGATGATAACGAGTGTGAATCGTTACAAGGCATTGGTGAGTCGAACAGGGCCGGGCTCGATTTAGAAGTGCTTAATCTTGAAGCACTGCTTCTCACCGCCACCGGGGTACTATTCTCGTGTTCATTAAACGAACTAAACTGCCTTTGAAGTTTGACTAACTGAGCATAATGGCCCGTGTTGCTGTTTATCAGATCGGTATGCGAACCTTGTTCGATTACACTACCGTCACTCATAACAGCAATCACATCTGCATTTCGCACTGTGGCGAGCTTGTGTGCAACAACCTGTTAGATTCAAGAATCAAGATTTAGCGCGTATGCGTAAACAAACACGTATTCATGAAGAATTTGAAGTTGAAAAGTAGTTATTTTTTCACCATTGTTGTTCTGCCCATGGAAGCTTGATCAAGAGCAGTTTGAACAAGCTTTTCTGATTCTGAATCAAGTGCACTTGTCGCTTCATCTAGAAGAAGAATCACAGGGTTCTTGATGATCGCCCGAGCAATCGCGATCCTTTGTTTCTGCCCACCCGATAAAAGCGCTCCTCTTTCACCAACCTTCAAAACCAATAAACTCGTTAATAGTGGTGGCAAGACGCGTTATGGTAACGAGGTAGCCAAAATGAGTTGCGGGTATTTACGACATGAAAACAAAATTTTCGTATCCTTTTAATTGAAGAGTTATACGGGTCAACCCAAACATGACTATATGGGTTGACTGGTTTGAGTAAATGAGTTATATGGGTCAACCCAAATACTGTTTTTTTATTAAACGTGTTAGGTATGAAATCTGAATATTTTAAAGCTTACCTTTGTTTCATATCCTTCAGGAAGCTGGCGGATGAAGTTATGAGCATTAGCAGCCGTTGCAGCCGCGATTACTTCCTCCATGGTTGCATCAATCTTCCCAAACATTATATTCTCCTTAATCGATGTTCCAAAAAGCGCGTGTTCTTGGCTAACCAAACCCATTTGTGCTCTCAACCATTTCAACTGCAGTTTCTTTATGTCCAACCCGTCAACCCGAATAACCCCATGATCCGCATCATAAAACCTTTGAACTAAAGCAATGGCGGTTGATTTACCACTCCCGCTTGCACCCACAAGAGCAACTGTGCTTCCCGCTTCGATTTTCAGGTTAAAATCTTTGAGAATAATGCAGTTTGGCCTTGAAGGGTATGTGAATTCGATGTTTTCGAATTCGATCTGACCGTTGATCGTGTCGGGTATGAGCCCGTTGTTGTCTTGACCGTCGATTTCTGGGATTCGATCAATTCTGTGGAATATTCTAGATGCTGCTACTGATGCTTCTGTGAAGTGGTTCAGTTCTGGTAATGCCATACCAAGTGATCTGCAAATAAAAGACCAGAGGTTTCAAAACGGGTCGGTCAGTTGGGTTAACGGGTCGAATAATTAAAGAACAAAAGAAAGATTTTTAGTGAAGGAAATTGCTTACAATCCACCCAAAATGAAAGAAAGCCCAGCTGAGTAAACCCGCCCTCCGCTTTCGCCTTTATACATAACCAAACGACTCCCATACCACGCGATCAAAGCCCATATCGCGAAAGAAAGCCCGATACTCCCGACAGCAAGACCTTTAGCGACACCTTGCTTCAAACCCATTTCCGTTGTGCGGTCCAGGATCGTTGAGTACTTATTGACAATCGTCTTCTCAGCAGTGAACGAATAGATGGTTTTTATGGAAGAAAGCGCTTGTTCAACAATACTGTTCGCCTTACTGTATTCTTGGAACGATTTTTTTGACAAATATAAGAGATATTTTCCATAAATAAGGCCCGGGATTATCAAGAAGATTAGCGTCGGGAAAGCTACTAGTGACAACCTCCATGAGAAGTATGTGCAAAATGCTATTCCTGATAAGAACACTGATGTGTGCATCATGAATTTTGGCACCTACATCATAGCCAAACAAAACATTAGATCAAAACAGGTTCGGGTTAAAACGGGTCAAGTCGGGTCGGCCCGGACTGGACTGAGTTGACCTGAAAACACTTATTCATCAAAATTTTGTAGATAACTAATTTGAACCTTTGACTAGAGCGAAGTAAAACAAACACATTGAAAATAGACTTTGGACGCCTTTAACATGTTTGACCCTAACATGTTCGACCCATTTGACGGTCACCCTTTTTATCTCTCATCCTCTATGATTTGACCCGTTGGAGGTGAACATAATCCATCTTGTTTTAGCAAAAGCGTTTTATTTGACATGTTTGAGATGAATATAATTCATCCTTTTTTAGCTAAATCGTTTTATCTTACCCGTTTAAGATAAACATAACCAATCATGTTTTTAGCTAAATCATTTTATCTGACCCGTTTGAGATGAGCCCGACCAATCTTGTTTTAGCTAAATTGTTTTATTTGACCCGTTTAAGATGAGCACACCACATCCTGTTTTAGCTAAATCATTTTATTCGACCCGTTTGAGATCAATACAATTTACCTTTTCACTAAGGACTTCTTGTAGAAGGGAGGTGTCTTTGGAAATGCTATTGATGATTTCTGAAGTTGTTGCTTCTTGTGAATCAAAGAAACCAACTTCTTGTCTCAAAATAGCCTCCAAATACTTGTATCGAATCTTCAAAACTTGTCGTTCACTTATTTTACTCCAGCAATACCCCTCTATAAACAACGATTCCAGCCCGTTAAGAACCCAAACGAATCCCATTATCGATTTTGTGTGTTTATATAACAAGATAAAACAGAAAGAAAAGAGAGTAGTTTACCCATAAAAGCCATCACCATAACTCCCAATCCAATGTACACAAAAGCTAAGCTACACTGCACAATACACAAACAAAAACAAATGAAACAGGCTAAACAGGTCAATCTAAACACAACCCGTTTAAGTAAACGGGTTAAACAGATCAACCAGTTTAATAAACTGGTTAATATGCCAACTCATAACCAGTGTTCATATCCTGTCAGAAATTGTCATCCCTAACAAGAACAACAGAACCACTGCTACAAAACTCATTTGCGACAGAATAGCGCGTCGCTATATATGTCGTTACTGACAATATTAAAATTATAAAATTAAAAAACTTTTCACCTCCAAAATGATCAAATTCAATCAATTTGTAAATTTCACCACCATTTTCAGATTTTCTTGACTTCATTACTAGTACAAGACAAGTCCTTTTGCGACAAAATATGCATCATTCGCGACGGCTTCCACCGTCGCAAAACACGTTCTCGAATAAAATGCATGCTAGCTAACCTTTCCAATTTCATCCATGAACTTTTCTGGGTTTTGTTGAACACCTCTTCCATAACCCAAATGATTAAACAGACGGCTAACAAAAACCAATAAAACATTTGTAGACATTCCATCTCCAATGGCCCCAAGTGTGCCCAATAACATGAGCAACTTGTCGAAACAATCGGCATACCGGAATATTATCGTTATCGACGACTTCGTGTTCGTCTTGCTTGTCTCCTTCACCCAAGTTTGCTCCGGCGACTTGGTCGGAGAACTCATCTTTTAGTTTAAGCTTCTTAAAAGAAGAAGCTAGCAAAGATGTATATGAGACCACACTTTGTTATGTTTCAATATTTGTGCATGTATATATATATATATATATATATAGATTTATTGTGGTTGGTGTATGTGTGTGTGAAAAGATGTGTAGAGAATTGAATATGAATAATTTGTACATGGTTCTTGAGTGTAGAATTTTTAAGCACGGAAAAGACGTTGATTTTGGCCATGCTTCCTTTTTAATTATTTTATATAATACTTTTATATTTTCTATTGGTTTTTCTGGTTTCTTTCTTTTTGTTTCTACTAATTTCAACATTATATTATTATTCTAATCTATATATATAAAAAGCTAGCTCTTATAAAACTAGAGAATAATACAACAGGAAAATATTGATACGATGAATCTCCCTTTTATTTGAATCCAGAATCACAATGTTTTTATTTCTATTTGACAATATATATACAAAGTAGAGAAAGCTGAAAACAAAAACTAATAAATGTTTTCTGACAATAGATGGAGTGTGGTAATGTTTTCTCCGATAATTCACAACATACAGATTGAAATATGTCTGTATCAATGATTCACAACACTCCCCCTCAGACATATTGTCACACATTCTTTTGATCAACAATCCATACGCTTCCTATTTTATGACATATTTAACTTAAGGGTTCAACTTTGAAATACTGCCTCGTTAAAAACCTTGCTAAAGAAAACCCAGTGGGAAAAAACTTTAGCTAAGGAAAAAAGAGTGCAGTGTATAGCTCCCCCTCAAGTTGTCATTTGCAAAGTATTACATTATCCGTACATGTCTCATTCCAATGTCATGAACGTGTTTTCTGAAAACCGCCGTAGGTAGTGCTTTTGTGAAAAGATCAGTTGAATTGTTGCTAGATTGGATATATCTCATTTCAACCTGTTTGTCTTTAATAAGTTCCTGAGTGTATGAAAAGAATCTTGGCGGTATATGTTTTGTTCTATCACTTTTGACATACCCTTCTTTCATCTGTGAGACACAAGCTGCATTGTCTTCATGGATTGGGGTTTGATTTCTATCTTCCTCTAGCCCACAAGAGGTTAATATGTGTTGTGTCATAGATCTTAGCAATACACATTCTCTAGAAGCTTCATGTAGTGCAATGACTTCAGCATGATTTAAGGATGTTGCAACAATTGTTTGCTTCTGAGAACGCCATGAAATTGCAGTTCCTCCATTCTTAAATACGTATCCAGTTTGAGATCTTGCCTTGTGAGGATCAGATAAATAACCTGCATCTGCATAACCAACCAAACCTTCTTTCGAATCGTTAGGATAAAATAAGCCTAAATCAGTTGTTCCTCGAAGGTATCGAAAAATATGTTTAATCCCATTCCAGTGTCTTTTGGTAGGGGATGAACTGAACCTTGCTAGTAAACTGACTGCAAACGAAATGTCAGGTCGCGTACAGTTAGTAAGATACATAAAAGCTCCAATTGCACTGAGGTAAGGTACCTCTGGACCAAGAACATCTTCGTTATCTTCGCAAGGACGAAATGGATCATTTTCTACATTAAGTGATCTAACAACCATTGGGGTGCTTAAAGGATTTGCCTTGTCCATATTGAAACGTTTTAAGACCTTTTCGGTATAATTTGACTGATGAAGAAGTATTCCATTATTCATATTCTCAATCTGTAAACCAAGACAATATTTGGTTTTTCCAAGGTCTTTCATTTCAAATTCTTTCCTTAAAAGAATAATTACTTCATGAATTTCTTTCTGCGTCCCAATTATATTTAGATCATCAACATATACAGCTATGATCACATATCTTGATGCCGTCTTCTTAATAAATACACATGGGCAAATTTGATTATTTGTATAACCTTTACTTATCAAATAATCACTCAAACGGTTATACCACATCCTCCCGGATTGTTTCAATCCATACAAAGATCTTTGTAATTTGATTGAATACATTTCTTTAGGTTTTGAACTTAATGCTTTAGAAAATTTAAATCCTTCTGGAACTTTCATATAGATGTCATTATCAAGTGACCTATACAAGTATGCTGTAATGACATCCATAAGACACATTTCTAAATTTTTAGAAACTGCTAAGCTGATTAAATATCTGAAAGTAATTGCATTCATAACAGGAGAATATGTTTCCTCATAGTCAATTCCTGGTCTTTGAGAAAAACCTTGGGCTACAAGTCTAGCTTTATATCTTGTAACTTCATTTTTCTCTTTCCGTTTTCTCACAAAAACCCATTTATACCCTATAGGCTTTATGTTCTCAGGTGTATGGACTATAGGTCCAAAAACTTCTCTTTTCGTGAGAGAATTTAATTCTGCCTCAATTGCGTCGTTCCATTTTTGCCAATCATTTCTATTTTTACATTCTTCAACAGATCTTGGTTCTTGATCCTCATGGTCTTCCATTACTTCTAGCGCTACATTATATGAAAAGTTATCATCGATGTCTATTTTGTTTCGATTCCATACCCTTTTAGACATGATATAATTTATCGAGATCTCTTCGTTGTCAGGTACCTGTGGTTCATATGGAACCTTCATGTCTAATGTTTCTTCAAGAGACTCCTTCTCTGGAGTTACTGCTACCTCGATTTGACCATCTATATTATTTGCTCCCTTTTTCCTTCGAGGGTTTTTATCCTTGGAACCAATTGGTCTTCCACGCTTCAGACGTGCATTAGATTCATTACCAATATGTGGTTGTCCTGTCGGGACATCTATTTTAATCGGAGCATTAACAGCCGGTATATGTGACTTAGTCACTCTTTTTGGGTCAGTGAATGCGTCAGGTAATTGATTTGCTAATGATAAATACCTTTATCCTTTGTTGATCTTCTTGGTGGAGAGAGCACTCGTGCTGATAACGTGTTATAAAACTAGAGAATAATACAACAGGAAAATATTGATACGATGAATCTCCCTTTTATTTGAATCTAGAATCCCAATGTTTTGATTTCTATTTGACAATATATATACAAAGTAGAGAAAGCTGAAAACAAAAACTAATAAATGCTTTCTGACAATAGATGGAGTGTGGTAATGTTTTCTCCGATAATTCACAACATACAGATTGAAATATGTCTGTATCAATGATTCACAACACTAGCCAGTAATTTAAAGAATACTAGCTTTTTTTTCTTTTTTTTTAGCAAATTCGTCGTAAAATTAGCGATAATTTTTTTGCAAAATTCCATTATGAATGATAGTAGTTTTGAGAAGAGGTAATAAACTAGAGAGACTTTGTAATAAGTTCATACATATAATTTTTTATTCTTTTACTAAAACGGGTCGGGTTGGACCATATTTGAATACATTTAGGCGACTATTAATGTTTTTAATTTTAACTAAAAGTTACTCATTTGATTAATTAATATTAAAATCTAACTCAAATCTGCTATATAGATTAGTTGATCAAAACTTCTAGTTTTGGGTGGTCGAAAGAGGGCAAGCTCTTCCAAAGATATGGTTTGGGGTTCATAATAATTAGCTAGGATGCGTTTAGTTTGTTAAAATTCAATGGAATTACAATCTAAATTACATTTCTAACATCTTTGGTTAGTAGATTTTGTTAAAATTTGAATCAGAATTTCAATAATAACATGTTTGGTTGAGAAATAAATGAAATTGAAATGTATTCACTCAAGTTTACTCATGTAAAGGAATTCAAGATTTTTTTTTTCTAATTATAAATGAATTTAAGCAAAGGAACTGAAATCTCCGACACCCGGCTGCCGCCACTTGTTTTCGTAGTTGCCCCTACCACCACTATTGTCACCACCTCTATCATCGTCACTACCACCACCACCACTGTGACGCTGGTGGGCAAGTGGAGGTAGGAACTAATATGTGCCAACTGCAATGGTTGCAGTGACTACCGGTAATTGCTGGTAACGCTGATAGATTCCAAATCCTTCATTATTGTTTTACAACCAAATGCATCAGCTTTAATAGATTCCAATTCTTTTGGATTCAAAATCCTTTTACATAATTCAATTTCAATGCAAGTTCCTTCAATTTCCGGTATCTTTGATATATTTCAATTCCTTAAAAAATCATCAAACCAAAGGCTGATTGGTGTTTGCAAAAAACAATAAAAAAAAATCATGTTTTGATTTTTGAGAGCTTGAACAGACATATATGTCTTTAAAATCCAAATAGTTAACATTTGCAGTTGTAAAACCCAAAAACGTGTCTAGTGACCGGACATCAGCAACACTCACAAAACATTCCGCTAACTCTTCCTACCAAATGCATACATCCCACAATTCCACAAAAGCCTTTATCTTTTTCACATAATCATTAACTTTTACATTTAATTTTTATAACTAGTTTATTTTTCATAACCAACTTTTAAATATAAATTAACTATTTAGTACTTAAGATTCATTATCTTTTTATAAAGTCTGTCCACAAATTTAGGGAACATCTAATCATACACTACTCGATGCTATCCGTACACCCCCCGCCCCCACTTTTTTTTACACAATACTCGCAACAATACAGTTGTATTGTACAACACGGATGCGACTGATATGACATGTCTGGACGTTTGTCGGTTTGACTTTTGGGCTATACAACGTATTTAATACTTTTTTTCGTTAAGTACATATATAATAATGTCTATATGATTTATCTAACTTATAAATGAATCCAAATCACATATAACAAATTCATAAAAGACGAAACAAGATGTCAATATACAAAAGAACTGAAGGCCCATGAACACCAACAACCAAGATCGCGACTACATGAACAGCAATAAGAAACAAAAGCTACGATCTGGTGGAACAGAAAAGATTGATTGATGTGAACTTTATGCTTTTATTGAAGATAATGAAAACATACTACCCATGACTAGGGGTGTTCATTATTCGAATCTTGAATAATTCGAAATTCGATTCAAACCGAATTCGAATAAAATTTTCGAATTCGAATAAGGATTCGATTCAAATAAGGATTTCGAATTTAATATCTTGAATTCGATTCGAATAATTTGAATTAACTATACACATAGATTTTTTTTATCGTATTAGCTTCAAGTTTTTAATCTTCAAGCCTTTTAAGTATTAAACTCTTTTGTTTTTATGGGCATTAAGTCAATTAATCAGTTCAAACTTCAAAACGACATCGACTCTTCACTCTTATTCTAACCTCTTGACTACTGTTTGACTACTATGGTAGTATGATACAATACCCGACTTTAGTTTTTAGTTATCTTATTAGTTGTTACACTCTTTATGTTCATTTTGTTGCATTTATGTATGAATTAGATTGTTAAATTCTTAGAAATGTAGTTAAAATCTAAATATATGTAATTTTTTGTTTTTATTTTTCTAATTCGGTTTATTCGAATCGAAATTGAATCCAGATTTCAAAATTCCAAATTCAAATAATTTGATTCGAATAAACCGATTCGATTCGATTGAACACCCCTACCCATGACCCACTAAATGGACCAAAAACATAAACCTATCATGACTCAAATACTTAATAGATAATACAAACAACTTGGAATTATCTCAAACCTACTAGATAAATACCAAATATTAATTTAATACTGTAACTTATCCGATACTAATTAGGACTCTAACAAACTTTCAAACAAATTAAAAAGACTCTAAAGAAATCGTGACCCATCTTAAAACCAATCCAAAAATCGCAGGTCTCCAGAAACACACTCAAACTCAAAACTTTGTTTCACATGTGAACTTTATTAGAAATCAGGACCAAGAACACGAATACAAAATGTGAACTCTTTTATTAATATTGAAAACCAAAACCACACTTTACAATAACTCATAAACCCTCTATTTATACTAAAACTAAACTAATTCTAACCCAACTCGATAACTATTAAATAATCAAATAAATAAACAAAATCACTCAGAGTCTAATACGAACTCAACAAAACAATTAATATTAATATTAATAATTATCTTTTAGTTTTAATCAAGATTAATCATTCATTCTCCTCCTTAATATTGATTTGTACCTTCTGAATCACTTGGGTCTTCCATGCCACTTCTGAACTCACCCTTCACAGGTTTCGCCCTGAATCTTCCACATTGATCTGTATCAAACAGATCGTTTTTGATCTATCACAGATCTTCTTCCACGCAGCTCTCATAACCTTTTGGACGATCTCTCATTGATTGGATGTATTCTTCATTTCGTTTGAACCACCCACAGGTTCAAATACTCATTCACCGGCATCACACTGTACCACCCTGAATCGCACAGATAAACACTTTGTATATCCCTACAGATAAACACTTTGTATATACCTACACCCTTCTCAGATGATTGATCCTTAACTTAATCTGAATCGCTCAAATCGATATCTTCCTTGGTTGACTCGCACAACCCTTTGTTGTTTGGCTGTCACAGCTGCTACTCACCACAAAAAAAAACTCTCGCCAATCACCTGCTTCAGCCTCTCTTGTTGCACAAAAAAGAGCCACCAAAAATCCTTCGCTTGCTAATTAATTCTCTCGCCTTTTCTTTTCCTTAGCTCGATCGCTTCCAATTTCTTTTCTTTTTTAGTCCCTTGTGTTGACAATAAAACCTACTTTATTTAGTGGAATCCGATGTGGCCATGAAATCAGCTAACCAACATCCAGTTCTTCAACCCCAGAACCAAACTAATGATCAGCCCTACAAGCAAGAGGGCTGCTCCCCCTATCCGAAAACGACTCTCAAAAATGCAGGCACGGAGCTCTGATACCAATTGTTGGAAATCTGTAAGGCCCCAAACCTGGGAGGCCTCACTTATTGGATTTACTCACCAACACATAGCACTTAAACATAAGACATACATTATTACAGCGGAAACGATTTAAAATCTCAACATACGCAGCGGAAACATAACATATCTAAACATAACTTGTCAAATACAACTGAAACTTGTCTTAATCAACATAATCAAAAGAAACATAAACAGGATGCCATATGCTGATCTTCGGGTAACTCTTCTCGCCAAGCCAAGCATCCACTTCCATCTACTGCCACCTACACTTAACTGATGTGCATGCTAAAAATCAGCAACGCTGAGTGAGTTCTAACGTTTACTTTAAATCAATTACATAAAAGATTTACTAAAACATATATATTGCCAATAAGGCTAAACTTAAGACACTTTACTTTTCAAACAGTTTAAAACGTATAATAAACCGTCAATTCCTCTTTACTGTACTGCCCTCGTGGCTTACATCCATGAACCGACAAGTACCTGGTAAATGCCCCCATGATCAACGACCATGAACCGACAATACCGCTTATCTGTCAATTCCTTGTCACTACTGTACCGCCCCCATGGTCAACGACCATGAACCGACGAGTACCTGGTCAATGCCCCCATGATCAACGACCATGAACCGACAATACCCTGGTCAATGCCCCCATGATCAACGACCATGAACCGACAATACCGCTTAATACTACGGGGAGGTTGCGTGGACCTCCCGAGCAACCGCCGTCACTCATCCCAGTTGTGCAACCGTTAGCGAACACAAAGGTTCTTACTAATGGGTAGAACCCATATCTGACATCTTGTACAAGTAA
The DNA here is from genome assembly GCA_023525975.1 of Smallanthus sonchifolius. Lineage (NCBI taxonomy): Eukaryota > Viridiplantae > Streptophyta > Magnoliopsida > Asterales > Asteraceae > Smallanthus > Smallanthus sonchifolius. Next base: position 97,256,891 of record CM042026.1, read on the forward strand.
CATCTGTCCCAAGGACCTTTATAGCTGGTACACATTCCCGAAGGAAAACTGTTCACTTTACTGTTCATAAAACTTTCTGTAAATCTTGTTCATAACTTAACATTTATTATGCCTTTCTTTAGGTATATAAAAATATAATAAACGCTTGCCATAAATACCTTTTCTTTTACTGAAATATATCTTAACACATATGTCATGCCTTTGTTTATGTATAATAAATATAGTAAACGCTTGCCAAATGATATATCTTGCTTTACTGAAAACATACTAGCACTTATATTATGCCTTTGTGTTATGTATATGAAAATATAGTAAACGCTTGCCATAAATACCTTTGTTTTTACTGAAATATATCTTAACACATATATCATGCATTTGTTTATGTATAATAAATATAGTAAACGCTTTCCAAATGATATATCTTGCTTTACTGAAAACATACTAGCACTTATATTATGCCTTTGTTTATGTATATGAAAAATATAATAAACGATTGCCAATAATATAATCATACTTTACTAAAATGTACTTTTGCCTCTTTTAAACTTTTCACTAAAACATAGTTTTTCCCTTCAGTTTATAATATATAAAATATAATAAACGCTTTACACTAAGTATGCACCCCACCCCTAAAGCAGGCAAAAAGGGGATTAGAACTCACTTGGTATCTTAGTTGCAATGGTCTACTGGATCTCACACAATCTGTAAACGCTTCTTCTTCACAGCTAATCGTTCCAGATACGTATGCCTACGGTCCTATGAGCTCGGATTCAAAAACCGGGACTTTCTCTCTCTAGACTCTCTCTCACTTTCTCTCTCTAGAAATCCGGAAATGGTGTTGGAAGTGAGGGTTTTGGGCTAGTCTTGAGACTTATAAAGGCCCAAACCCTTGCCCTTTCGGCCCGTATACCCATGCCCAAGCCCGCTTCCCTTCTTTTCTTATTTAAGTTTTTAATTCTCGTGAATTATTTCGCGCTCCAAAACTCGGGCTGTTATAAAATCATGCCGAAGAACACGAACACAAAATACCACAATTTACAATAACCCATAATCCCTCTATTTATACTAAAACTAAACTAATTTTAACCCAACTCAATAACTATTAAATAATCAAGAGTTAAATACGGTTTTAGACCTTGTGGTTTGACCAAAGTAACCATTTTTGTCCAAAAGTTTAAATTTGTTTTTTTTTAGTCCAATAGTTTCATTTTTGTATCAATTAAAGTCTAGTCCACTAACACCGTCATTTTCTGTTAACTTCTTATTAAAAGATCAAAATACCCCTGTTATAAAAAAAATAAAAATGAAACAAAAAATAATAATTTTTTAAACATATAGCCCCATCTTCTCTCTTTATCATCTTCCACATGTCTAGTTTAAATTTCTGATTCAAAAATTAAAAGGGGATTTCTTCATCACCACAGATCTAAAACCCCTCCACCACCACGGATCTAGTTCAAATTTCTGATTCAAAATTAAAAGGGGATTTCTTCACATCTAATTCAAAAAGGTATTCAAATTCTTTTCTCTCTCTCACGTTTTCTTCCACCATGCCACCGCCAATGGGGGTAATCTTGCCATAATCGTTTTTTGCCTTTTATCGTCGCTGGCCCGTCGTTACCATCACTGAAGAGTTTTTGGAAAGATGGTCGGAGATTGTTGTGGTGGTGGGCTGTGGTTGTGGTTAATGGAAATATGGTCGGAGATTGTGGTGGTGGTGGGCTGTGGTGGTGGTTAATGGAAAGCAGTCGACGGAGCTTCTACAGGAGCGGTCACCGGTGAGGGGTAGTCGCCGGTGAGAGGGTTGCCGGAGTAGACAGAGTAGAAAGTGTGTTACGTTACTTTTATTATTATTATTATTATTATTATTAAGCTAGGGATTAGTATATTTATTTTGGTTTAGTTGGGGGTGCTAATTGTAATATTAAAGTTTATTTATATCATTGGAAATCATATGAATGAAATATGAGATTTGAGATAATTTCATTTCTTCTTTATAGTTTCTTCTTCTCTAATTTTGGTTTAACCCTATCAAGGGTATCAGAGCCGTTCCGATTCCCCATCGGAATTCTATCACACTACCATGATGAACACTCATAATCAAGACGTAGACAAGGCTTTCAAGGATCATGAAAAAGCGGTTTCTGTCCTCCAAGAAACCCTAGCCGCCCTCATGAAACAACATGAGCAGTCTATAAAGCAGCATGAACAATTGATGAAACAACATGAACAAATATTTATTTCCAAGAAAACCGAACCAGCAACGCTGAAGTCAGGCCCACAACAAGCATCATAACCTGCTCCGCCTACACCTAAAACAACCCCTAACCCGCACCCAAAACAGACACCGGCAATCACACCCGTACCAGTGCCAAAACCCGCACCATCAGTGGTTCCGAACTTGTTGAAGCAAGCAGTGAAACCGGTTCCCGCAAAGGAAGAAATGACATCGATAGATGATGCAACCGAGAGACGCGAATGGCATCCACCGTGGCGTCTCATTGACACAGGACCGAATCTCATTGGACGAACCGAATGGCGTCCACCGTGGAACGGGTCGGCTCCAAAAAGAGTCCGTCGGCTCCAAAAAGAGTCCATGGATGCTGCATTTTTTTATTTTTATTTTATGATCTTTTATGCTAGAATTTGATTAGCTTACTTTTTGAGAGCAAAAAGTAGGTTAAGGGGGGAGTATTGTTACGTTACTTTTATTATTATTATTATTATTATTATTAAGCTAGGGATTAGTATATTTATTTTGGTTTAGTTGGGGGTGCTAATTGTAATATTAAAGTTTATTTATATCATTGGAAATCATAGGAATGAAATATGAGATTTGAGATAATTTCCTTCCTTCTTTATAGTTTCTTCTTCTTCAATTTTGGTTTAACCCTATCAAAGTGGGGCTGTGAAGAGTTTTTTTTAGGTTTTAAAGAATGTTTGAGGGGTGCAGGTCCCACAGATCTGAACAGATCTGAACCCTAAAACTCATGAATCGGTTTAAACAGTTTTTACGGACCTGTACATTTTCATTTTCGCGACCTGTAATCGAGTAATGAGGGGGTCTAGCCGGAGGTACCAGCCTGAGAAAGAGAGAGCATACGAAGGGGCGACCGTAGATGTAGTTTTCGGTAAAGAAATTGGGGACATGAGAGGTCGGCGGCGACGGTGGTCGTGGAGGGTAGGCCGATTTGGTGGTGGCTGTGTTGGTGGTTGTAAGGGGAAGAGGTGGTGGTAGGGGGAAGAGGAGGATCGATGGTGGTGGTGGTAGAATAGGGCTAGAGCTATTTTAATTCATATATATATATATATATATATATATATATTTTACTAACAGGGGCATTGTTGTCTTTTTATACAAACTTAACAGAAAAACTTTAACGGTGTTAGTGGACTGGACTTTAACTGATAAAAAAATAAAAATATTGGACGAAAAAAAGCAAATTTAAACTTTTGGACGAAATTGGTTTGGTCAAACCACAGGGACTAAAACCGTATTTAACTCAATAATCAAATATATAAACAAACCCACCCCTATTCTAATACGAACTCAACCAAACAATTAATAAATTAATATTAATAATTATCTTTTAATTTTAATCAAGATTAATCATTCAAACTCAACAATTAAGTCCAACCGTTAGAACAAGGGCAAAAAAATAAATTGGCTTAAAAACCTCGTTAATGGTTCTCGTTTCTTGCTATGGTATGCAAAAAAAATTCCCAAAACCTCTCCCGATCGACGCTCAACAAATAATCGACTGCACACAAAAAAATCAAAACAATGGACTCACGTTCGTATCCATCTGTCCTCAGATGTATACGGACATGGCCACACAATGCGACGTCCGTGGTATTTCTATTCGTAAGGTGTCAGGTCACCATCTGTGGCCACAAACACCCTGTTGCTGGTGGTAGACTTTTATTTATAAAATTTGATAAGAAATAATTTAATTAATATGTTAATTTTATTAGTTATATACTAGTTTAAATTTAAAAATACGTGTAACTCAAATCGATTTTATATTTTGCTAGAACAATAAATTGCAATAACTAAGTAAAAATAATGTGGGACAAGACTCTTCCATGTGACAGGGGTGTGACATCACAACGTTCAATGTTCGCCTTAAAAAAAAAAGTAAAAATAAATAAATAAAAATAGAGGATAATGTGGGGTTGGTAGTATATGCTAAATTATGGTACAGTGATTGTTGCTTTTAATTCCCACCAAGCCATTGTTGGCTTCTTTTTATGTTTCACTCTCACCATCTTGACCTCCTTTTGATTTTTGTCTCTTTCATATTTCCATTTTTAAGTAATCGAAAACAATATGGCGGAAGAAGCTATCGCATCATCTTCCATTAATAAACAACAAGTTTTTTTAATAGGTAGATTTTAGTAATAAACAACAAATACTTTTTCTTTAAAAACAAGTTGAGAGAAATTTTACGGATCTGATAACATCCTACTAACCAATAGGATCAAACGTTGAGTGAATTATTAATCTTCAGTTGGTAATGACGCCGCCGGAACCCTAATTCTTTTTTCGACAATGACGGGCAGGGATCGATACAAGACGGATACGTGGTATGAGGTTACATCCAAGACAGGAAGACGATCGAGATCAGAAGCCAGAACAACGTTGACTATGGAGATCACTAAGTTTTTCGTTTCCAACTTGCCAGGAATATGTGCTTCACTCGATCTAGTCGAAGTCTTGAAGGGTTTTGGGGAGATCCATGGCACGTACATACCCAGGAAACTTGATAAACCCGGTAAGAGGTTTGGATTTGTATCATTCAAAAACGTTAGGGATGTGGCAAAGTTAGAGAAGGATTTAAAGGATGTATGGATTGGTAGTTATAAACTTTTCATAACCCTAGCAAGATTCGTAGATGGTGAGAAGGTGATTAGGAAGGAGGAGAAAATATGGAAACCGGTAAAGGAGAAGGATGCATCGAAGAGTAATATGGATGAGAAACTGGATGATGTTGTGACGGAGGTAGTCGGTGATAGGCCGGCGCCAAGTGTTGTTGGTCATAGATCGTTCCATGATACTCTTGTTAACAAAGAATTGGATATAGGGAAATCGATATTTCGGTATCTCCTAATATCCAAGCTTTTTCGCAATGGAATGGGGTAGGCTTGATTGGTAGGGTTAAAGACTTTGGTACGCTTACAAACCTTAGTGGTTTGTTGTCGTCTTTGGCTCGAGGGAACGTGTCGATTAAGTACGTGGGGGGTTTTAATGTGATGTTGGTGTTTCGAAGCCAAGAGGAGAAGCAGGATGCTCTTGACAATAAAGATGGGTGGTTATCGATTTTTGATTCGTTGGAATGTTGGGAGGGACAAGTGTTGCCGTTTGAACGTATTGCATGGCTAAAAATATTTGGTGATCCCTTATGTTTGTCAGAGAATTTTGTTTTTAATGATATTGGGTCGAAAATGGGTACGGTGGTGCAATCGGCTCAGTTTGCAGAATCTGAACAAGATTTGTCCTATGCTTTGGTGGGTGTTCTTTGTAACAAAGTGGAAAGAATTAAAGAGAAGGTTGCATTGAAATGGAAGCAGGAGAATTTTTCGGTTTTGATTGAAGAGGAATATGGGAAATGGATACCAGATTGCATAGTGTCTATGGAGGATGATGAAGGAATGTTGATTCCGGATGTTCAGAAACCGAGGTGCCTAGAGACAGAGATGGGAATAGGATTGAGGAGGAAGTTATTATGGAGGAATCAGGTGTAGGGGGTAATGAGGAGAATGTAGTTACCGATGGTCAAACAGAGGGGAGTATTCCTAAGGTGAGGGAGGTTTTCAGCAAGCATATAAGGATACTACCCAAGGCAAGGAGAGTAAGAAAAAAAGGGGTAAGTTCTCTAGAAAAAAATCAAGAGGTTAAAAATCGGTATCTCCTTCGGAGCATGATCGGCCGAAGAAAAGGTCCCAGGATGGGGACGATCCATTTGATGTGGATCGGTTCATCTTTAATTTTAATGAGGGATCTAATGGCTCGCAAGACGGTGATCAGGTGCAGGGATCTCCAATTAATTTCCTTACACCTGATTTGAACCGTGAAGTAGTGGTCGAAGATGTAAATCATGCAGGTGCACATGTGGATTCAGGGCCAGAGACGTTCTCTCAAAGGATCGATGATGAAGTCACATTTGACGTTTCAGAAACGATCAATTTGGGTAAGGTCCTTGGAGCCGATAATATTGATTCTTTTGAAGTTAATCTAGCGAATTCTATTGTGGAAGAAGGTTTTCATGTGGTTAATAAATGAATATAATATCTTTGAATATTAGAGGATTGGGTTTGGGAAGGCTTAGTTCGGATATGAAGAGTGCTCGGGTTCGGAAATTGAGAATTGGTAATGAAGCTGAGTTTCTTATGCTCCAAGAGACTCAGTTTGAGTCGATTGGAAATTTGGATGTAAATAAATTTTGGGGTTCGGGTGATTTTCATTTTGAATGGGTGGGGGCGTCGGGCCGATCCGGAGGTCTTATGTCCTTTTGGGATCCCAAAAGGTTTGTTTTGCATTCGGTTGTCAAGAATCGGTGGTTTCTTGCTATCAAAGGATCGATAAAGGATAGTGGGAAGACTTGTACGGTGATTAATGTGTACTCTCCACAATCTTTGGGTGATAAAAGGTTGCTTTGGGAAGAATTATCTAGGAATATTGGTTCAGATGATAATTATTGGAGAGTAGGCGGTGATTTTAATTGTGTTCCTGAGAGTTCGGAAAGGAGGAACTCTAAGTTAAATATGACGGAGGCGAATGAGTTCAATGAATTTCTTGAAGGGTCGGGGTTATTTGAATTTGTTCTAAGAGGTATGAAGTTTACTTTCAAAGCCGGTGATAAACTCAGTCGCATAGACATAATTTTTGTTTCGTGGAACATTGTTAATGAATGGCCTAATGCGGTGTATCGAACCCTTGCTCGTGATAAATCCGATCATTGTCCTTTACTTCTAAAGGTGGAGAATAGGAATTTTGGTGTTAAACCTTTTCGATTCTTCGATTCTTGGTTACAAAGGGATGGATTTGAGGAAGTTGTTCAAGGTGGGTTGCAAGATTTCATGGGAAGGGGTCCTCCTGATATGGTTCTGTTAAGCAAACTTAAAAGGCTCAAGATGGTAATTAGTAAATGGGTTCAACAAATGGTGGCTGATGAGAAGCAAGAGGAGGCGGGTTTGCGAGCAGAGGTAGAAAATTTGGATTCTATATTGGATTATAGAGATTTAAATGTGGTGGAAAAATGGATGTACATAGAAGCCAGGAAGCGGGTGTTCGAACTTGAAAGTTTCAAGGTAAACGATCTTAGACAGAAGTCTCGAGTACGTTGGGCTAAGGACGGGGATGAGAACACGAGATTTTTTCATGGTATGATTAATAGCCGGCGTGTTAGTAATTCTATACCGGGTTTAAATGTGAATGGGAGATGGATTTCTAAACCAACCGAGATAAAAAGAGAAGTGTTTTATTTCTTCAGAGATAAGTTTGTTGAAGACTTAAATGTTCGGCCATATCTTTTGTGTTATGGTATTAAAAAACTTCATGATCAGCAAGCGATTGATATTATTCGTCCATTTTCCGAAAACGAAATTAAAGAAGCGGTGTTTGGTTGCGGTAGTTCTAAAGCTCCTGGTCCAGATGGGTTTAATTTTCGGTTCGTTAAAAGATTTTGGAATTCTCTTGCGGCTGATTTTGTAAGTGTTTTTAATCATTTTTTTCATACGGGTTCGATCAGTAAAGAAGTTGGGTCTTCTTTCATCACTTTGGTTCCTAAGGTGAATGATCCTATTGAGCTTGGTGAATACCGTCCTATTAACTTGATTGGGGTGATCAGTAAAGTTATTTCTAAAGTCTTAGCGAATAGATTGAAGAATGTTATGAACAGCATCACTAATGAAACTCAGTCGGCATTTATTTCGGGGAGGTATATATTAGACGGTCCGCTTTTGATCAATGAAATATTGTCGTGGGCCAGGCGAAGTGGGAAAGAGTATTTTTTATTCAAGATCGATTTCGAGAAAGCGTATGATAATGTTAATTGGGGTTTTTTAATGATGGTTATGCGACAGATGAACTTCCCGGAAATTTGGTGTAAATGGATTTATGGAGTCGTTTCTTCTGCTCGTTCGTCGGTTCTGGTTAATGGGTCTCCGACATTTGAGTTTGGTTGTGGTAAAGGAATTCGCCAAGGTGTCCCATCTCTCCGTTTCTGTTCATTATTATTATGGAAGCGCTCTCAGGGCTTATTAAAAAAGCGAGTGATATTGGGTCTTTTAATGGGGTGTCTATTCCTAATGGAGGACCTGTTCTTTCTCATCTTTTGTATGCTGATGACGCCATGGTGATGGGCGAGTGGTCGGATTTTAATTTCAAGACTATGAGGCGTATTTTGAGGATATTCCATTTGTGTTCCGGTTTGAGAATTAACATTCACAAATCTACTCTTTATGGGGTTGGGAAGAGTTTAGATGAGGTGGGCGTAAAAGCAGTTAAGTTGGGGTGTAGAGAGGGTTCTACTCCGTTTACATATTTGGGAGTTCAAGTGGGCGCTAATATGGGTCGGATAAATAGTTGGGATCCTGTTGTGAAGGTCTTTAATAATCGGTTATCAAATTGGAAGGCTAAGGTCCTCTCCATTGGCGGGAGGGTTGTTCTTATAAAATCGGTATTGGAGAGCCTTCCGTCGTATTATTTTTCGTTATATAAAGCGCCAGTTGCAGTGGTGAATAAATTGGAGGCTTTGATCAAGAAGTTTCTTTGGGGTGGAAGTGTCGATGTGAATAAAGTTCATTGGGTAGGATGGGAGACGGTTACATGTTCTAAGAAAAATGGTGGCTTGGGCATCAATAGACTGGAGGTGAGTAATAATGCTTTGGTTTTAAAGTGGTTATGGAGATACCGTAAAGAACGAGATTTGGAGGAAAGTTATAGATGCCATTCATGGGTCTCGTAGAAGATGGGATATGTTCCCATGTAATAACAAGTTTTCAGGAGCTTGGTCTAAAATAGTCTTGTGCGGTCGAAAGCTAAAAGTGGGAGAGGTTCCGTTTGTTGGAATGATTAAAGGTAGTGTGGGTAATGGTACAAATATAAGGTTTTGGATCGACCCTTGGATCGACCACATGCCTCTTAAACAACGATTTCCGTCTCTATTTCGGCTTGAGTCGGATAATTGGTGTGTGTTGGCGGATAGGATTGAGACACAAAATGATGGTAATTTGATCACTTGGGATTGGAAGAGATACCCGGCAACTGAGGAAGAGATGATTGAAGCTGTTGAGTGTCAAAGATTGATCACGGGGACTCAGCTTTCACAGGCCGAAGATTCTTGGGTTTGGAGTATTGGAGATTCGAAGGATTACTTGGTTAAAGAGGTAAAAGATTGGTTAAAAAGCACCGACTCTGAGGAGTTTAGTAAGCTATTTGAATGGTGCAAGTGGATTCCAAGCAAGTTCAATATTTTCATGTGGAGAGCCTTTCTCGATAGAATTCCCACTCGATGTGCGCTTCGAAGAAGGAACATATCGATTGGACACAGCTGCTACGGTTTTTGTGAAGATGTCGACGAGACAACAGATCACTTGTTTACTGTATGCAGGTTTGCGGATGGAGTTTGGAATGACATCTTCTCTTGGTGCAGGTTACCACCGATGATTATGTTTTCTATCGATGATATACCGAAGATTGTTGATCAAATGGGCGGCTCAAAGTCTAGGAGAAGCATTGTGTACGGTATTTTCATTATAACGTGTTGGAGAATTTGGAAAGCGAGGAACGAAAAGGTTTTTTCCAACATTACTAGGAGTGTGAGCCATGTCGTTTCGGATGTAAAATCGTTGAGCTTTATTTGATATAGAAATAGGGGTAAGGATGTGGTTGTAGATTGGATAGGTTGGAATTCTTTTATCCTTGAGCCGATGTAATTGTGTTTAGCCGCGGCTTTCTCCGTCTTGGAGAGTGTCTGTTGGTGTTTTGTTTAATGAAGTTTACCCTTCAAAAAAAAAAACATTGAGTGAATTCTTGTAAATTATTTGATAAAAAATATTATTTATGTTTGTTTATTTATTTATTTGTTAAACGTCTGAATATGTGTGTAGTATTGTTTATTTAGGTAAATGAACAAACATAAACAATTGTTTCGTTTGTTCATTTGGGTTCATAAATATCCGGTAATCAATTCGTTAATGTTTGTTTACGTGCGCTCATGTATATTCATTTATATCTAATATATAGTAGATGAACCGAACGTGGAGAGAACTCTAATGAAATGTTCGGTAAAAACTTTATTTATTTGTGTTTGTTTGTTTATACAAAATGATATTGTTTATTTAGGTAAATAAACAAATTTTTGTTTGTTTATTTACGTCCGTAAACATTTGGTAAACTATTTGTTAATGTTTGTTTATGTGTGTTCATGTATCTACATTCATTTATATTCGTATATAAGTACTTGTATATTTATTATTTTTAATAAAATAGTTATACCTAAACGAATAAACATATATTAGGTATATTTTAAATTAGACATCTTCAATAAGCTATATTTTAAGTATTTTATGTTGCATTTACTGTCTTAAATAGCGAAAACAAATAAAATAGATTTTCTTATCGAACAAAATAAACGTAAAAACATTGTTTTTAAGTTTTATGTATATTTAAATTAAGTATTTTATTCTGTTGGTGATTTTAGTGTCATTTACCTATTTTGTATAATTGGATTTACTTAATAACTAAATGAGAAACCGTAATGAAACATGCATCAAACAAGTTGGTAAGTGTGAAGTGCACACTTGTTTGATGATCTTATTACTTATGTTGCTAAATACACCTTGTTGTATCAAGGAGGCGAAGCCCACAGAACAACGTGGGTCCGGGGCCAACGCCCCTAGTTAGCAGGGTCCTAGTGGCGGTAGCCCCTAGTGGGGTCCAAGGGGCAACACCACTGGCTGGGATTAAGCTGCTAAAGGATAGTTCTCTGGATCAGTTTGGTCATACTGACCGGTTTACACCTCCGGAATAGATTGTCTCTCCGGAGTAGATTGTTCCTCCGGAGTAAAATGACTTAACAATTATTGATTGACGAGTGTGGCGGTTTTCAGCCAATAACCGTCATAACGTTCCAATGTATCTATTTACCCCCATATATACATGCGTTTTGGTTAGTATCAAAACACGAAATTACTACCAAACTTTGACATATTCGTTCTTGAATCTTTGATTCTTATCCGATTGAATTTTGTGTATACTACGGAAATAATTAAATCTAAAAGCGAACACTATGCGATTATATATCAGAAAATTAAGACAATCACAAATTCACGAATCACCCAGAATGCCTACACATCCGTAACTTAAATGATACATAACAAAAACATAAATAAGTATTATGTATATTTTATATTAAACATCTTCAATAGGCATTCATTTGTTTCTTTCATTATCTATTCAGTCCATTTATGGCCTAATAATATTATCTTCTTTTTTGTTATAATTGTTTTTAAGTATTTTTTAACTCATGCAATATTGTTATGTTTTTATTTTTAGTTTAATATATGAATTCTAAGTTATTAAATGTGCAACTTACCATCTATCTTTATGTGTTAATAATGAGTGTATATTGATATACGATTTTATGCATCTAATATCGAAACAAATAAAACCATAAATGATAAAACATAACAAAATCATCTATATATTGGTACTTGAATTTAAATTCGTTAAACTAAACTACTATGCTTGTATTTATAAAAAAATTACAAGACAAAAATAATGGGTGTAGAAAGATGAAAGTTGGAAGCGGAAAACATGTGTTCAATTATTGAAATCAATTATTAAGATTTGCTTTTCTCTATTCCTTTTTTGTCCAAATAAATATATTGCTATAATGGCATTCACCAGACGCAATCCGACGAAATAACTATACTTTTTAATATTACATGTAATATATATATTAGAGAGGGGGAACCACTAAAAGAGTGATTCGGTAACACTGAATTACTATAATAAAATAAAAGATCAAAGGAGTCCCTCTAATCTGGCTCGTTAAAAGTGTGAAAAGCCATCAAGAGTCGTCACCAGACCCTATAGGTAAGGTAAAATAGTCCAACGAAACTAGTAAAAATGCCAGTGATAACACATGAGGCTCACACACCATTATATTTGTTGACTCGTCGCTGAAAAGAATCCAACGCACCACTAAAACAAGTCATCTTGCCTTGTTATACGCTAAAAAGACTTTTAGGGCCTTTTAGTTGAACTATAATAATAATTGTGAGCGAAATCGACTGGAAATTAAGTGTAAATCTATAATAATTATGCATATGGGATTGCCTTTGACAACGAAATAAAAATTATGAGTGGAATTAATTAACTTGTCATTATGAATTATTATCTGCTTATGAATTAAAGTTTAGATAATTAAAATCTAATTTGTCTATTTAAATAAAGAGTAAACTTTGGTTTTGCTCCCTGTGGTTTCATCATTTTAACTATTTTGCTTCAATAGTTTAAAAATAGTCATTTTGCTCCCTTTGGTTACAATTTTTACTCCATTTTGCTCCCCACCCCTAACTCTATCCATATTCACCGTTAAATGAAGGGGCATTTCTGTCAATAACCACAGGGAGGGGCATTTCTGTCTTTTTACTTTCAATTCCTATTTAACTAGGGTTTTCTTTCAAAGAGATCAATTCATTTATCAAAAACTATTTGCATATGAAGTGTCTAACCTATGTGTTTGGTATAGGATAATGATCAATCTAACTGGGGAAAACATTGTTTATATACATAGCCCGATTTCAATTCATTTATCAATTCCTATTTAAATTTCAACTCTTGTTTAGTACAATTTCTGGTTGCAGTGGTTCAAGCAAGAGTAACAAACATTGAGAAACAGAGATTTAAATTACTTTACGTTGCCCCAAATTGAAAACAACTCTTGTTTAGTACAATTTAAACACGAGAAGAAGATTCAACCGAGCTCTATGATGGTGAACAACTAGCGGTAGCGGTGGCGGTGGGTATGCTGTCATCGGAATCGAAGATGCGGGGATGTCATGGTGATGGTACAAGATAATTGAAGTTACGGAAGTAGCAAATCAAATCAAATCAAATCAAAACTTGTGCAAGAAGAAAGTTACCGGAACGATCGAAATTGAGTTGCGATTCCGATTCGGCAACTGCGTAGACTAATTAGATCAAATTACGGAACCGAAAATCATGGATTTCAACCCATTGCAGCTTAATATGTTAGGCGTTACTTAACTGTAGTTAGTTTTTGCTTTATTCTTTTTGTGTTGTGTAGACGCTGGCGTGGGTTTTGTGCTTCGGGGACGAGCTGTCGGCTTGAGAAAAAAGATAAATAAATAAAACGTACAACTCAGTTTCGAAGATGGAAAATTGCTGCACGCGGGTTTATACTTACTCAACACTCAGTTTTGCTGCCTTTAACTAGGGAAACCCCTAGTTAAATAGGAATTGAAAGGAAAAAGACATAAATGCCTCTCCCTGTGGTCATTGACAGAAATGCCCCTCCATTTAACGGTGAATATGGATGTAGTTAGGGGCGGGGAGCAAAATGGAGTAAAAATTGTAACCGCGGGGAGCAAAATGGCCATTTTCAAAATATTTGAGCAAAATGGTTAAAATGATAAAACCACAGGAAGCAAAACCAAAGTTTACTCTTAAATCTATACTATATAATAAATAAAGGTTTTTTAGTGCTACGTGTCACATTCATATTCATTCTCATCATTTTTTTCCCGTCTCTCTCTCTTATTTAATGTACTTCTATCTTTAAATAATAATCTATATTTAAAGAAAATATTAATTACACAATAAAAACATTTATTTTATATTATCCTTTCTTATAAGAAACTTTAAAATTTATTTCAATCAAATAGTAAATGAAAGTCAAATTACATTAAATAGTAATTAACGTATTTTCGAAACCCAATTATATATTAATTTTTACACATTTTGAGTTTTGTTTATATCCGCAATATATGTAATATGTTTTTACACCTGTAAAATAAATGTACATAAAGATTTAAAAATTTTAAATATTGATATTGTTCACCCCGTGTATAGACACGGGATCTAAACTAGTCTATACATATTAATAAATAAAGGTTTTTTAGTGTCACATGGCATCTCCACATTCAATCTCACCGTTTTTTTCCCGCCTCTCTCTCTTATTTAATGCACTGCTATATTTAAATAATAATATATATTTAAAGAAAGTATTAATTGGACTAATACAACACATCTATTTTAAATTATCCCTTATTATAAGAAAACTTTAAAATTTAAATATGTAACTTTTATTTCAATCAAATAGTAATTGAAAGTGAAATTACATTAAATAGTAATTAACGTATTTTCGAAACCTAATTATATATTAATTTTTACATATTTTGAGTTTGTTTATATCCGTAGTATATGTAATATATTTTTACACATGTGAAATATATATACATAAAGATTTAAAAAATTTTAATATTAATATTTTTCACCTCGTGTGTAGACACGGGATCTAAACTAGTAAAAGTATATATAAAAGTATTTACGTAAAAATTAAAAGTTTGTTGCAATATAAAAAAGAAAAATCATAGTTAGTTGTTAGAATCTAGAATTGATGCATACTAATATACTATATTGATATATTCTAAGTAAAGAAAATAATTCTTATGCCTAAACACATGCCAAAAATTTTGTGTAAGGAAAAGATACGAAGCAAATGGTAAAATCAAAGGAAAAGATAATGAATGATAGAATCGAATATATTTTTAGACATATTTATCATTATTCAAATTTAAAATTTCTCTTTGTTATTTATATTTCTTTTTAATACTACTAGAAAAGTGATTGTTATCGACACAATATCATCGTCGAATTTAAAAAAAAAATCTAAATAAAAAAACAAAAAATATTCGTTGGTAATATTGACATGTGATCGATCCCTCAACATTTTGAAAACACGAAAAAACCCTAGATTAATGTTATATGGTTATTATGTTAAGAAAACAAGTATATTCAAAGTGACGATATCCAATGATTCAGATTACATGCATTTGTAATCTAATGTGTTTATCATGAAAGCAAGATGATGAAGTTTGTTTATTTTAATATTATCTTAAAGTTCAAGATTCTTAACTATTAATAATTAAATCAAAAGCTGATACAACTAATCATCCATGGAAATTTATTGAATCTTTATCAATCTTTTTAATCTTATACTAATTTATATTATTTTAAAATTCATAGTTACTCTTTTATATTTAAATTATTTATTCATTATATTATACAAGATAATTTATCAGGTTCCAACATAATTTCTAACTTTATTTAGGGTTGATACATAATATCATGTTTCTCCTTCATGAACAATAATGGTGCGCTATATGGTGAAGTACTTCGTATAGCGACTCCTAACCTAATTCCAACAACTAGTGGACTTGCGCACTAGTAGAAAAACGATTTTTTGCGCGGTGATTTTGATTTTTAGACGCGGTTTTGCACCACGTCAAAAGATAGTGACGCAAAAAATAGTTGTATTTTTAGACCCGGTTTTATAAACCGCGTCAAAAAAACTTTAGATTTTTGCATTTATTCTCTTTAGACGACATTACCAAACCGCGTCAAAAAAATTTCAGATTTTTCAGACGTCATTTCAAAATCGCGTCAAATGAATGTTTAACATTAAAAAAATAAATTAGCAATTTACAGCGCTAAATCCATAATTTAAATTAATCAAAATTTAACCTGCCAAATCTATTAAAAACCGCAGAATTTTAACAATCCAAAGCCGTCAAAAATCACAAAATTAACTAAATGCATTAAATCCGGAATTTTAAAATATAAACTTGTCAAAATACAGTTTTCTACTATAGTCTAATTAAAAAAAACTATACTAAAATCTATTAAACTTATCAAAATTTAACCTGTCAAATCTATTAAAAACGTCATTTCAAAAAATATGTAACTTTCTAAAAAGATGTGGCATCATGTTCTTGAGTAAGTGGTCGATATTTGTTTCTAGAGCAATTGTCGTGGCTTATCACATCTAAAAAAAGAAATAAATAGAAAAGGTTAAAATTTAAAAAAATCAAACGATTAAGAAATATAAAACTCACAAGATTGGGAAATTCTTTTTGATAAATAAAGACATAATCGAACATATATTTGATCACCATGTAGCCGCATTCCTAAACTGTAAGGCCTCAACCCGAAAGACCTCACTTATTGGATTTACTTATAAACATAATCATCAAAATGTTGAACTTAAATACCATACAATCATAGCGAAAGCATACATCATTCAAATACATAACAGTGGAAGTCTTATCATAAAAAGGAACATTGTCTTAACATAAAACCATATAAAATGGGATGTCAGTCTTGTGCCAGGTAGGCATCACGCCTTCGCACGCCTTTTCTTCTTGTTACCTGAAGTATATATTAAAAGTCAGATAATGCTGGTGAGTTCTAGTTTAAAGCAAGTAGACATAAACATTATTCTTATCATATTCTTGTGAGTGTAAATATATATGTATATTTGTACACTTTACATTTACTTCTTTCGTATATCATTCAAGAGTGAGTATGTATATAAATACATACACCTTTGCATTCTGCTGAACATTCATTGGTCTTACACATATGGATGATCAACCCGTCATTGATTACGTAAGTCACAAATACAAACGTTCTCGAACTACCATCGTAGCCCATTTCATAAACCGTCCGGCACTAGAAACCGTCTGGTATATCATAAACCGTCCGACAAAACTTCGTCCGTCCGTCTAAAACCGTCCTACCGTCGTAGTCCGTCATATTCACCCGTCTGCCCTAAGGCATCTGTTTCCCACCCGAACTATTTATGCAGTCGTGCATCGATTTAGGGTCTACTTCTACCGTAGTAGTCTGTGTTTAGTCTACCTTTCTAGACTTTTAGTTCTGACTGCATAATAGTCTTGTGATCGTCCGTCTACCGAAGTAGCCTTTATCACGTTCTGTCCATAACGTTTATTCATACTTGACATGCAATACATATATATATATATAAAGCAAGATTTCATTCTTCTATATTATCTCATACTTTTATTTCATTGTTCATAAACATACGTGTCATTCTTATATTCATCATGTGTTGTCATATAACACGTATGGCTATATATGGCATTCATAACATTCGTTCATTTCATGTATACACTTCAGCCCCAAAACATTGGAAAAAACATTTGCACATAGCACATAAGGGGCACATAGAACTCACATGACAAGCGAGTTCCTGAAGTATACTAGTTGGCTAGTGAGCGTCACTAAGGTCACACACAATATGTATAATCAAGTCATACAAGATAAGATAATGAACCTAAACGACACTAGACGTTTCTACATTTAGGGTTAGGAGAACTTAGGTAAGTTCGCCACCTTTGGATTAAGCGAACTTGGTAAGTTCGCCCTATATAACTAGGCGAAGATGTGATAGGTTCGCCATCTTTGGGCTTAAACGATCATGATAAGTTCGCTACTTAGACATGTCACACCCCCAAATTTGTTTACTTAATAAATAAATAAAGGTCGCAACGATTGGTTCATTACACAATAGCGGAAACTGTAATAGTGATTTATAAGACTTGATTACATATACAATTACTAAGACTAAGTAATACAATGATCTAAGTTCTTCTAGATCAATGATAGACTTGAGACTTGATAATCTATGCCCCTCCAACTACTAGGATCTGATCCAGCATAGCTAGCCTATTCCAACCGCGCCATGGTTAAGGGTTACCTGAGAAACATACTTGAAAGTGTCAACACAAAGGTTGGTGAGTTCACAGAATTAGTTATTTCAGTGCGAGTAGTCTTTCCCGAAAACATGCACATGATCTATCAGTCATAAAATAAGTAATTTTCCCCGAAAACATCCACATGACTTTACCGTCATAAAATAAGTAGTTTTCCCCTGAAAACATGCACACGACCTTACCGTCATAAAATAAGTAGATTTCACCGAAAACATGCACATGACTTAACCGTCATAAAATAAGTAGTTTTCCCCGAAAACAAGCACATGACTTTACCGCTATAAAATAAGTAGTTTTCCCCGAAAACATGCGCATGAATTAACCGTCATAAAATAAGTAGTTTTCACCGAAAACATGCACATGACTTAACCGTCATAAAATAAGTAGTTTTCACCGAAAACATGCACATGACTTAACCGTCATAAAAGACTTTACCGTCATAAAATAAGTAGTTTTCATCGAAAACATACACATGACTTAACCGTCATAAAATAAGTAGTTTTCACCAAAAACATGCACATGACATTACCGTCATAAATAAGTAGTTTTCCCCGAAAACATGATAAATTTCCTTGTAAACAAATAATTCTAAGCGCATATGATAAACAAAACAAGTATTGTTGATCCATTTGTATGCTAGCTAGGCTCACAAATAATATGTTCATACATGAGACAGTAACCAAACCTAACTGGTGAATGCCCCTCCATTGCTTTACCACAAGAACGGAATAAGATAATATGCGGCCATTTGACCCTTCGGGTCCCGGTTAGCGCGACTAACCATGACCGGGGGCGTCACCCCCAATAGTACTATTCATAGAATCCTAGGCTAAGTCCATAGCTAATGGTTACAAATGTTGATGATGTTCAGGGGACTTTAAGAGCTCTCCTCATGTAAAACATAATGTTAGTGTCTTGTTTTCTTGTTATCATATAAAAATGTTTGCAATGTTTTCTTAAGTGTATAAAACAACAATGTTTTCAAATGTGTTGAGCAATAACGTAAAGCATGATAAGTAAGTATGTTTCTCCCCGTAGTTTACAAAACATTAAAAACGAAAAGGGGGCCGTGAACTCACCTGGTGACGTGTCAGGAATTCTAATATCCTTTCAATAGCAGTGAAAACCAATATCCATGTGATATTCATGGGTTACATCCTATTCGAGTCCTACGATACCTATAGGTACTTTATGAGTTTTATAGACTAACCCTAATAATGTAAAACGAGTCTAAACTCGTATTGAGTTATCACGCGCGAGGTTGAGCTTTGTTGATTCTTAACGGTATTACCGATTTGGTATACGATGTTGGCTTAGCGTTTGATGATATTAGTTGCTTAATTCGAGTCGGGGTTCCTAACTCCAATATGTTTCAATAGTTACATACAAATGTTACTTTATTGTGTACACTAACGTGTATAGTTAGGTGCATGTTTCTTTAATAATACTATTTCACGTCCCTTAGTAGTATTTGCTTGTCTTTACGTAACGTATACGCCTAACTATACTTACTTTAGTATATTTAGTTAACATATTTTGTTCATTCAAACCTTTAACCGTATATAAATGTGTGTGTATATATAACCGTTCTTGTTGAAGATAATCGTCTCTTTTATTCCCACAAAACATGTGGTTATATGTCGAATCCATATACACGTATATATTTATAACCAAAACCTTAAGTAATATGTTTATCTAATGTCGTACTTGAATATTATATTCAACATTTAAATATTCGATTTTTGTGTAATGAAAATGTACGTATTTATTTTGAATGCATCTTTGTTTTCGGGCCTAAGTATCATATTATAAAATGCTTATTTGGTTTTATAACGAAAATACTATATATATATATATATATACATATATGTATACATGTTCAGATCTAGATACTGTTTTATGAAATAATTGTTTAGTTTTGTATAATGTATAAGGTTTTATAATTACATATATTTATACTAACAGGTTTGTATCCGTATACAAAAATTTATCTTTGCGGATTATTGCCATTTGTCAAACCTTCGTGTAGTCGATCCGGTTATATATTTTCATATTAATTAACGACACATCAATTGAATATCCATATATATATATATATACACACGTTTATACCAAACTCAAAGTCTAACGCCATCTCCATCATATTTAAAATTTTCGTTTTACCAATTCACGCGGCTATGTTCATAGCTCTCGTCTATTAAATATCAATATATATGGATATAGATTCACACGAAGTTCTCTCGCTCATAATACGTTAATGCGACTCGAATCGTTAATAGTTATAAATAGTTTAATATTTATTTTTATTGTTGACGACCTGTTTAGGCTCAACGCGACTTAACCGCAAGCGCATTTATTTCCGTGTAAATAAATATATATGTTTAGCTCGTGTTTTATACCTTTTCCGCTCACTCGGTTTGCGTATTCGAATTCACTGACTCGTTTTGACCACGGTTGACCAGTTGACTTCTGTTGACCTCGTTTGCCCGAGCCCCGGGATGGCTAAAAACAAGCCTAATCAATCCCGATCTAACCGCCATAACCTGTAAGAGTTTACATTAACACACGAGAATGAAACTCGGCCACCAAATCAACCGATCTAAACCAAAATCTCTAGATCTATATCATGCATCGACAGATCTGAAATTAAAACGGCTTATACAACGAGAAATGGGTTCGGGTTCGGGTTCGGGTTCTTACCTCGTATCACCGGGAAATTGAAATGATCTGTCGGGACAACTACCCGTGGTGACCGGAACTCGTTTCCTCCCACTAATCTGAGTAGATCCAAACGATACCGGTCCAGATCTGCCGTTTTGAACTCGCCGGAACCCCTCCCCGTCGTCGGTGCTCGCCGGGTTTCTCTTTCCTGACGGAAACGTGATTTTGCTAGCCGGGATTTGAACGGACCGGTTAAGGGACCACCCTAGCTGTCACCCCTGCTTATTCGGACCTTCATCAGAACCCCGGGATTGTCGCCGGAAAAACGAGAGCGGCCAAGCTCGCCGGAAACTCGTCTGTGGTGGCGGAACCCTAGCCGCCACCACCACCACCATTTGAACTGGAGTTTCTACTATTTTCGATGAGAGCTAGCGGGAACGGTCACCATGGTCGTGTTCGGGACTACGGGATCTATCGTAATGTATAGACCACTCGCCGTCACTCGCCGCCGTCGTGCTCCGCCGTTCTGCCACCGCTTCGCCGTTGTGGCTCCGCCGCAGACCAGCCGGATCCGGTGGTCTCTTTCCGTCCTTCTCTCATTTACACCTTTAGTGTGTGTTTGCATTTTGAAAGAATGAGGATGTTTGGGGGGTTTTCCAATATATATAGACGGGTTTTTATCGCGTTTACGTCGCGTAACGAGCTCGTTTTTCGTCCCCCACCCGTGTTGATCCATCCTACGCTCCCGAATAATTATTTTAAAATACATGGAATTATGGAACGTTAATAATAATATTATTTAAGTATTTCAAGTCTTGAAATTTCCGTTTTAATTGATGTACGAACCGGTACGCATTGGTACCGCGTGTTTAATGTATTCGTTCTTTTTATATGCTTCGCGCTCCGAGTTTATTTAATATTATTTCATTAATAATATTAAAATAAATATTTATCATATTAGTTGTATCAAAGTACGTATCGTTAACAACCGTACTGTTATCGCTAATTTTTCGAGTTTCTGACACGGTTTAACGTTCGCTTAAACGTACTACGCGTGTCTTTATCTAATCAATCTTCCCGATCAAATATTAATACTCAATATAAATAACTCGTCATCTTAAATAATTGTAATATCGAATATCCGGTATTAGACCGATGTTTGACGCGTTAAACGCTTAGCAACTCATCGTGCTGACATGTTCCACTTACGTACTTCATCAGTTCTTACACGTAATGCGTGGTCAAACTGAACCAAGTGATTAGTTTGAGATACGGATTATGAAATTGGGCCTCAATTGGGCTTAAATTCCTGTTGGGCCTTATTGGGCCTAGTTGGGTTAATCCAACAACTAGGTTTTAAGGTACTGAAATTTGGCAGTTGTCACAAGACATTAGACAAATATGTAGTAAGTTCGCTTTATCGAGCTTAAGCGAACATAGTAGATTCGCCCCTTGACCTTTAGGCGAACATGTGATAAGTTCGCCATTTTGGCTTAGGCGAACATACAGTAAGTTCGCCCCTCAGTTTAGGCGAACATGCTATAGCGAACTTCGCCGGAATGGTGCTTGGGGAACATGCTAAGTTCGCCTGCGCGACCATTTTCCACGCCAAGAAACCCTAATTATTGTGGCTAAGGTTCCAGGCATTCAAGTTTTGATCTTTTTACATTAAAAACGTTCCTGTTAAGTTCATGAACATAGATCTAAGCTTAGTTTCTTATTTCATACGTAAAAATCGTGACTTTGCATGAGTTTTAACCTGAAACCCCAAAACATAAAAATCTCATATTTGAGCTAGAATGTTACCTTCTGGAGTCCGGTTTCTGTTTCTATACGTTGTTGGGGGTAATGAAAGACGATTCCCGAGCTTTTGAACCGATTCTCGAGTTTTCTCTCTCTAAACACGTGACCTCTCTTTCTCTCTCTAGCCTTTGCGAAAAATGGGATGAATGGGGAAAGGGTGCTGGTCACACTTTATATACTTGGGCTCCCCTCGACCCATTGGAGCCGAGCCCAAGCCTGTTCCCTTCCTATCTTGCCTTTCATTCGAACATTCGAGTTAATCCCGACCTCGTTTATAGTTATTTGTGTGATAGGTTCGCCATCTTTGAGCTTAAGCAATCATGATAAGTTCTCTACTTAGACATTAGGCGAATATGTAGTAAGTTCGCTTTATCGAGCTTAAGCGAACATTGTAGATTCACCCCTTGACCTTTAGGCGAACATGTGATAAGTTCTCCATATTGTCTTAGACGAACATACAGTAAGTTCGCCCCTCAGTTTAGGAGAACATGCTATAGCGAACTTGTTAAGTTCGCCGGAATGGTGCCAGGCGAACATGCTAAGTTCGCCTGCATGATCATCTTCCCCGCCAAGAAACCCTAATTATTGTGGCTAAGGTTCCAGCATTCAAGCTTCGATCTTTTTACGTTAAAACGTTCCTTTTAAGTTCATGAACACAGATCTAAGCATAGTTTCTTATTTCATACGTAAAAACCGTGACTTTGCATGAGTTTTAATCCGAAACCCTAAAACATAAAAATCTCAGATTTGAGCTTGAAGGTTACCTTCTGGAGTCCAGTTTCTGTTGCTATACGTTGTTGGGGTGATGAGAGACGATTCCCGAGCTTTTGAACCGATTCCTGAGTTTTCTCTCTCTAAACACGTGACCTCTCTTTCTCTCTCTAGCCTTAGCGAAAAATGGGATGAATGGGGAAGGTTGCTGGTCACACTTTATATACTTGGGCTCCCCCCGGCCCATTGGATCCGAACCCAAGCCCGTTCCCTTCCCTTCTTGCCTTTCATTCGAACCTTCGAGTTAATCCCGACCTCGTTTATAGTTATTTATTTTATAAATTAGGGATGTTACACAAACGAATGTTTGTTGTTTACACTACAATAAATTAACAATTAGTTATTTAAAATTTAAGAAAATCAAACGACTAAGAAATAGAAAGCATATTGAAAGCATGGTCCATGTGAAATTTACTTCACTAAGAGCTTACTCGATCACTTGCGAAAGAAGATAATCAGATATGTTTTTTCATCCTTTATCATTAAAAAATCTAAAATATATACTTGCTCTTTTTTGGGGGTAATAATGAACAAGGACTAATGACCGTTATAAAAAAGAAAGTTATAGAATATTTAAGTAAAATTATAGTAATAAAATAAAATAAAAATTAATTAAATTAGATTAGTAAGTAAATATATATATATATATATAATACTTGGCTAAATACGGTGCATGAAATTATTCTTTATCTGCATGATAGCTATATAAACTGTAGATGTGTTCTTCAACTTTTGCGCGATGGGAACTACACCAATCACCTGTGATTGTGTTCGTATTTAAGAAGGCGCATGGGTTGGATCTTCTACTTGACTCCTCATAAAAGTACCTTAAATCAAGAAAAAAAAATATGATAAACATAATAAATTCACTTATATCTAAAAAATGTTATAGTACCAAATAAAAACAACTTACGATGTAAACCTGAACATGATGGACATATCAACCCATTTGTTGACAAATAATTATAACAACGCTTCAGGTTCAATAAAGCTACCAAACTCGGTAGGAAACATTTCAGCAGCTATAGAATAATGCATTTCAGTAATCCAATCGTTCACAATGTGATTTTGTAATCGAAGAACCATGCTTTGATGCCATTCAGGTCTTGTTTAATTAAATATAAATTATTATTTAATTATAGAGAGTTATTGTATCATTAATCAAATGAATTTAATATAAATTAATATTTATCAATTATATAAAAAAAAATTAATACACAGTTGAAAAAAAATTGTTTTAAAAATTAACTTAATAAAATTTATAACTGTCGCATTAAAGTACATTTTTAAAGACATATTTTGACGAGTGTATGTGTTAACAGATTAATTTATATTTTATTCAATCCGTGTAATACACGGGTTTTTAAAAATGTAAATTTTTTATTACTAAGTACATTACATTACATTTTTTAACTCGTTTAACACATGAGATTCTAACCTTGTGTGTGTATACACACTAGGTAAGAAAACCCGTGTATTACACGGACATAATAACTTTATAATAATGTATTTTCATATAATTATCTTTCATTTATTTTGTTTTATCAAGTGTTGTAAAGAATAGTTTCTCATTTGATAACTTTATTAAGAGCGTGCATTATCATATTATTTAAATATTGTGTAAAAAAAAAGTAGATACAACTTTGCTTTTTAGATCTCTTTTTGCACAAACTCAACACTTAACACCTATTAAACTAAAATAATTAGTGTCTTTAAATATTTTAATATTTAAATTACATTGTTGACTTGATTTGACAGATTATTTGAATAAATGTCAGAAATACTTATTTACACTTATATCATATTCATACACCTTTTGAATATGATATAAATAACAATTATGTGTATAAATATATATATATATATATATATATATATATATATATATATATATATATATATATTTATACACATACATATATGTTGTGATGATGTTTGTACTTGTATTATATGTTGTGATGATGTTTCAACTGAATCACAAAAAGAAGTCATTACTAAAATTCATCCACAAAAGTTATCGCTTTATGACTCCAAATTAAGGTTAAGCCTTGATTACATATTCTACTTATTGTATTCTATGTTGTGATGATGTTTCAAACTTAGGATATGTGGTATACCCTTACGGGTACCCCAAGTGAGCCCCTTCACGTAAGAGGGGCGGTGTTTAACGTCGTGAGCCCCCTCACGCCACCTCTCAGCCAATCACATCCACCTCCCCCTCACGCCACTATCTTCCACGTGAAGCTCCTCACGCCCCTCTCACGCCATAGGGGGGCGGTGTTCGTGACCCCCCTCATGCTGTGAAGCCCCTCACTGTTCCCATCTCTGAGGGTATACAGGATACTCTTAGAGCAAGGGGTATACCCAAGTGATGTGGGTCTCAAGTGATGAAAAAGTGCATGTCACGTGACATTACGTCATTTTCTTCAATTATCACACCATCCATCACTTGACAAGCGAAATACCCAAGTGATTGAGGTGGTGTGATCATTAAATTTTTATTAATACTCATTTAAATAATAAACCATAATAAAATTAAACCTAAATAATATTTCATTAATAAAAAAAATTACATAATTCAAATAACTAAAAAAATTACATTAATAAAAATACTTGAAAATAATAAATAAAACTATTGTATACCATGACGTTCCTTGATCTTATTTTGTTGTTTTTTGATTAAAAATCGTTGCGGGCTGGAGAGATTATCAAGATCGATGCCTAGAATTTCTATCTTCTCTTTTGTTCTCTCCCAATCCATCCTCTCTTGTTGTGTCATGTTAAATCGTTTCAATTGTTCGACCATTTGTTGGCCGATTTCGATGTGAGTTGGAACCAAACCCGAGCCCGATGCTTGGGCTTTTGCTTTTTTTTTTTCCGATCGGGCAGAGTATGTCTTCCACATCATCCGGTGCATGTAGGTTGAGATCATAGATAGATCTTCCATCGGACGCGCCCGGACTAGCGTCGATGTTGGTTGATGACGATCTGGTTCGGGTTGGTGCAACGTTAACTGATTGCCACTTTGGTGATTTCTTCAAAAGTTCCCAAAACACTATTGGTGCATCGCCTCCTACATCGTCTTGAAAGCTGCCAGTAGCTTTCACCAAAAAATCGGTTTCAGTCTCACCGCTTCTTCGGTCCCGCAAACATTCTTCATATATCCCATGGAACTTTACGACCTTTCCGTTTATATGAGTCCATTTTGAACTCAATTGGTCCAAAGTTCGGTAACCAAGCGGTACACCAATAAAGACTTCAAATTTTTCACTTACACGAGACCATAACACCTTTTTGTTTTGGGTGTTACCTACAAAAGTTAAAATAAAAATAGCTAAAATTGTTAAACAAAAATACAAATACTTATAATAAATATTAATAAACTCAAATACTAAAAATTAATTTTAATACCGATAATTGGATCCTTCGAGACGTCGATATACACCTTAACCAACTCTAACGGTTCATCTTTTTCCCACTTCTTTTGGTATTGATTTTGTTTGTTGTCTCTTGTGACGCCTTCTTTTTTCCTTTTTTTTGGCGACGGTTTGAGTATCGCCAACTGTAACATCCCAAATTTATAAAATAAAAAAATGAAAACAAGGTCGGGATTAACTCGAAGGTTCGAATGAAAAGCAAGAAGGGAAGAGAACTGGCTTGGGCTCGGCTCCAATGGGTCGAGGGAAGCCCAAGTATATAAAGTGTGACCAGCACCCCTTTCCCCACTTTATCCATTTTCGTAAAGGCTAGAGAGAGAGAGAGGTCACGGGTTTAGAGAAAACTAAGGAATCGGTCCAAAAGCTCGAGAATCGTCTCTCATCACCTCAGGAACGTATAGTAACAGAAACCGAACTTCAGAAGGTAACCTTCCAGCTCAAATATGAGATTTTATAGTTTTGAGGTTTCGGGTTAAAACTCATGCAAAGTCACGGTTTTTATGTATGAAATGAGAAACTAAGCTTAGATCTGTGGTCATGAACTTAAAAGGAACGTTTTTAACGTAAAAAGATCGAAGCTTGAAAACCTGGAACCTTAGCCGCCATAATTAGGGTTTTCTGTTGGGGAAAAAATTCGCTCAGGTGAACTACAAGTTCGCCTGGAACCATTCAAGCGAACTTGACATGTTTGCTAAGCCATCTTCGCCTAACCTACGGGGCAAACTTATCATATGTTCTCCTAAATCCAAAAGAGGCGAATTTACTATGTTCGCCTAGCTCTATGTAGCGAACTTATCATGTTCGCTTAGCACCAAACATAGCGAACCTATCATGTTCGCTTAACACCAAGGTGGTGAACCTATCACATCTTCGCCTAGTTCAATGGGGCGAACTTATCATGTTCGCTTATGCCAAAAGTGGTGAACTTACCTAAGTTCGCCAAAACCTAAATGTAGAAACGTTTAGTGTTGTTTAGGTTCATTATCTTATCTTGTATGACTTGATTATACATATTGTGTGTGACCTAAGTGACGCTCATCGACCAGCTAGTATACTTCAGGAAGCCGCGCATCAGGTGAGTTCTATGTGCCCCATATGTGTTATGTGCAAATAATTTTAAATGTTTTGGGGCTGAAGTGCATACATGAAATGAATGAACGTTATGAGTGCCTTATATAGTCATACGTGTTATATGACAATACATGATGAATATAAAGTATGTTTATGAATAATGAAATAAAAGTATGACATAACGTATAAGAATGAAATCTTACTTTATATACATATATATATTGCATGCCAAGTATGAATAAACGTTATGGATGGAACGATGATAACGGCTACCTCGGTAGACGGACGACCACACGACTATTATGCAACCAGAACTAAATGTCTAGAAAGGTAGACTAAATACAGACTACTACGGTAGAAGCAGACCCTAAATCGATGCTCGGTTGTAAATATAGTTTGTATGGGAAACAGATGCCTTAGGGCAGACGGGCGAATATGACGGACTACGACGGTAGGACGGTTTTAGACGGACGACCGAAGGTTTTTCGGACGGTTTCTAGTGCAGGACGGTTTAAGAAATGGGCTACGACGGTAGACCGAGACGTTTGTCTTTGTGACTTACGTAATCAATGACGGGTTGATCAACCATATGTGTAAGACCAATAAATGTTCAGAAGAATGCAAAGGTGTATGTATTTATATACGTACTCACATATGAATGATATATGAAAGCAGTAAATGTAAAGGTGTACAAATATACATATATATTAACACCCACAATAATATGATAAGAATAATGTTTATGCTTGCTTGCTATAAAATAGAACTCACCGGCGTTAGCTGACTTTTAGTATGCACTTCAGGTAGCAAAAGGAAATAACGTGCGAAGGCGTGAAGGCTGCCCGACACAAGACTGGCATCCTATCATATGATTATGCGTTTAAAGACAATTGGTTCCTTTAATTGTTAAAGACTTCCGTTGTTTATGTATTTGAATGATTGTACGCTACCGTTATGTATGAATGTTTCAGTTAAAGTTCAGTAATGATGACTATGTTCATGGGTAAATCCAACAAATGAGGTCTTCCGGGTTGAGGTCTTACACCAACGACTTCGAGTGGCATTTCTTGTGTTTCCGGAACAAATTCTAGTGGTGTATTCGGTTGGGACATGGGTGATTGGTAGTTGTACATGGGTGATGGGTAGTTGTACGGTAGTGGTTGGGTGAAAGCGGTTTGGGTTCATTTGAACATTTGGGTTCACTAGAAAGTTTGGGTTGCTTTGAAAATTTGGGTTGCATTGAAAGTTTGGGTTGGTTTGAACGTTTGGGTTCATTTGAACGTTTTGGTTCATTTGCGTGGCCATGAACGCGTTATCCTGAGCCGCGTATTGAGCCCAAAAATTAGGATCATTACTCATGATTTTTTTTGAAAATTGAAAGTATAGTAGAAATGAGTGTGAAAAATGAATATATTTAGTATTTATAGTTGGTAAAAAAATAAAAATTAAACTTATTTTTTTTTTAATTTACAACGGTCAAATATTAAAGTTATAGCCATTGAACGGCTAGAATTCTTCACAATCTCGCCGTGAGAAAAATCACGCCAACCGATCACGTGGGGCTTCACGCAGCAAGAGGACGATGTACCCCAAAAAATCACACCATGATTTTCAATCTACAAAGGATGACGCCGTGGATTATCAACCCATGTCGAATGCTCTTATATAGTAGGATGGGCGGATTTATTCATTGGTCACAGGGTGGGAAGCCACCACTGACCATGAGCTAGTAAAGAAAAAAAAAGAAGATTTTTTTAAGGAAAATTTAATTAGGCACCTTAACTATCTTTTGCAGGCCCCTATTGCTAAAGCATAAATTTAACTAGGCCCCTCAAGTTTGATTACCCTCTTCGTCTGACCTGCTGAATCGAAATCCACGAACCACAGTGAAGTTCACCCAAATGCAAAGTAACCTTTTCCATGAGTTCACCCAAATGTGTTGTATTGTTGCTTACAAATTATTGGATTTAGTTATTAAATTTTAAAAATAAAAACCAAGTTATGTTATACGAATTTAATTAGTTTTACTTAAAAGAATTTTAAATATGAGTTAATTTAACCAATCCGTTTTAACGATTGTTATACGGTTTAATAAAATTGAGTAATTTGTTTAAAAAACTATTACTATACATAAAATTAAATTCCGTTACCCGTTTAACCTACCTGCTTTTACCAATCCATTTTAACTAACTTGTTTTTTGCATCCGCTGACAAAAATCCTGGATGGCCCTGTTGTTGGTCCTTTTTTCAAGGCTGGTCTCCAAAAACGTTAAATTATAAGGTTGGCCCTAGAGCTGGTATAACAGGTTAGACATGGCACGAGAAGACGCGACACGATAAGACGCGATTACCTGAAGTGTTACACACGAACACGACACGATACTAATCGTGTCATTATTTTCCAGACACGAACACGAACCTGTTTAGAAACAGGTTACACGATAAGACCTGTTTAGGGACATGGACCTGTTTAGGGACATGAACTTATTTATCACATTTTTGAACCCCTAAACAAACTCAAAGAAACTAATTTCATAAACAATTAAGCAAATTGATTTCATAAACAAACTCAAACAATGAATCTAAATTGAACCTTTAACCCTAAACAAACTAAAAAAAACTTAAGCAAACCGATTACATAAACAGACTCCAACAATAAATCTGAATTGAACCTGATTTCATAAACAAACTCAAACAAAAAAATTAAGCATTGATTACATACCCGTCACTGATTGAAGAGATGAGGGAGCCGGGACGAGGGAGCTAGGGTTGTCGGGATTGATCAAAAGAACTGGAGCCAGAACGATGGGGGAGCTAGGTTCGTTGGCGGCAGGAGGGAGTGGGGACTGAGCAGCAGGGACGATGAGGGAGCTAGCGTTTTGTTGCAGTGAACTGAGAAGGAAGACGATTGTTGTTGTTAGAGGGAGACGAGATGAGAATGGACGATTGTATGGAACTAAGGTTTTGTTTAAAGTTAATAATATTACAATAAATAAATAATAAATATTTAAATATTTTTTTTAATATTTAAAAATATAAACAAGTTTGTTATCGTGTCTTAACAGGTCATAATGATGAAAAATATTTTACACAATTACTTGACATTAGACACAATGACGATCAATAATCACAATGAGCTGGAAAACGTATTTTTTCGTTTTTGTATATGATGACACTATAGTCGTTTTAAAGATAAAAAACGCTCGTTTTTATCATTGTGTTTTACGTTTTACATAATTTCGTGTTATTTTTGTCACTATTTTTTATGTATTATATATAACACAGTGATAAAAAAATATTTGATACAATGACCTGACATTAGACACAATGACCTGACATTAGACACAATGACCTTACATTAAAAAAATATTTGATATTAGACACAATGATAAAAAAATATTTGACACAATGACTTGACATTAGACACAATGACGAGCAAATTACACAATGAGCTGAAAACGTAATTTTTTTCGTTTTTGTATATAATGACACTATACTCGTTTTAAATATAAAAAACGCTCGTTTTCGTCATTATGTTTTACGTTTTAGATAATTTCGTGTTATTTTTGTCACTGTTTTTTATGTATTATATATAACACAGTGATGAAAAATATTTAACATAATGATTTGACATTAGACACAATGACCTGACATTAGAAAAATATTTGATATTAGACACAATGATGAAAAATATTTGACACAATGACTTGACATTAGACACAATGACCTGACATTAGACACAATAAAGAGCAAATTACACAAAAACGCTCATTTTTATGGTGTAATTTTTTAAAAAAAATAATGTCGTTGCAAAAGTTATGAACGTTTAAAAAAAGGGGGGGAACTTGATAAAAAGTTAACAAAAGCGGTCATAACTAAAATATAATTCCAACAACTTTTTCTCCTTTTTTTAGAACGGCATAACGGTTAGGATGTCGCTAACCCCACCTAGCCCAGAGTTCATGTCCTGCCATAGAGGGTGTTCCAGAAATTATAAAGTACACATTGTGAGGATTGAACCTGGGACCTCCACAGAAGAAAAGCTTTAAGGCAAAAACCCCTGAGCACCAGACCAAAAGTCTGATGACAACAACTTTTTCTCACACAATTTGATATCAATAATTAAATCATTCTCAATTTGATCTAATAGCCCTAAATTTCTTCACACCCTTTTTAGTTTAAAAACCATTTTTATTTGAACTTTTTCCATACAATCTAATCATTTTTAACTAGGGCCGTAAACGCACCGAAACGAACCGAACGAAGCCTTGTTCGTTCGTTAAGCATTTAACTTGTTCATGAACGGTTCACGAACACTAACTGAACGAAATTTCATGTTCGTGTTCGTTCATTAAGGAAATGGATTTGTACACGAACGGAACCGAACGAAAACTAGTTTGGGACTTTTGATGTCAACCCTAATGTCTTCCGAAATGAACATTTAATAAGATCATTTTAATATCAAGTTTTTTGTACTTGTATCGAACTTACTTTACTTAGTTAATTGTTAGGGTAAAAATAAAATAAAAATTAAATAATATAAAAGGTTTAGATAAAATAAAATAGAAATATACAAAAATCTTTAATGAATAACATAAACAAACGACACATGAACGAACACGAACGAAAATGAACATAAACGAACGAACGTTCATGAACACGTTACCGAACGTTCACGAACACAATTGAACGAACGAGACCTCTGTTCATGTTCGTTCATTTAGTTAATCGGACGGAATTCCTTGTTCATGTTCGTTCATTTATTAAACGAACGAACGTAAACGAACTTCCCGTCGAACGGTTCACGAACTGGTCGCTGAACGTTTGATTCGTTTACAGCCCTATTTTTAACACCATGTTATACTGTTTTCTATTATTAACATATCGATTTTATTTTTCTCGCAATTGCGTAATAGTATCAAGATGTATTATGAAGGTCACTTTATGTGATTTGTATAAACCAAAACCCAAAATGGGTCAAAATCGGTCACGAACAGAAATGTAGAATTATAACAACATTTGAAAAGATTCAAACCATTTGATAAAACTAGAATGCGTACTACAAACCATCCACACATAATTTATAAGGGGGGGTGCGAGTGGAAGGCGGGTACCAAGCGGGTAGTGGGCGGGTTGGGTGGAACACCGCCGCATGCAAAGCGGGTTCGGCGGGTAGTGGAAGGCAGGTACTTTCAGCGGCTACATATACCCGCTAGAAATGGGTATTGAACCCGTTGAACTTTTGTAAAATATAGCCGTTGAACGGCTATATAGCCGTTTAAATATATATATTCTTTCTAAATATAAATACATACTCAATCATTTTATACTACCCACTCAACCAAAATATATTCCATCTAAATACATTCTTTCTAAATATAAACCATTACAAAATATGAATTGTACGTTATACTACCCACCCGAATCATCGGACGAATCGCTCGACTTCGTGTTCGGCGGTGATAGTATGCAATTCGTATGTGATATTCACATATTAGTCTTCGATTTGATCTCGTGGAACATATTGCGAGAAACACCCCGGATTTGGACGAAGAGTAGATGAATTTTTATTTGTTGTTATGTATTTTTATTTATTGTCTTTTAATTTATTATGTATTTTTAATTAATTAATTAAAGTTTTAGTTTATTAATTTTATTTGTTTTAAAAAAAAAATTTAAATAAGAGGGTTGAAGGGTATTTGGAGGGTACCACTCCCATCTAAGAGAGTATTTTGGAAGGATACTTTGACTAATTGAGTTGACATCTTATGATTAGTGTAATTTAGGAGGGTACTTTGGTTAGGAGGGTACCACTCCCACCCCCTAACCCATGATAACCTAAACAGATTCAAATCCCTTAATTATCCTAACCCAAACGATAAACACATAACAATTTAAATCAATTAAAACTCTAACTAACCATGACATAATTGCAATTAATATTTGACTCGAAAACCTAAATAAAAATTGCAGATCCAATTCCCATACGATTTCCAATTTTTAGCAAAAACATAAATATGAAATTAGCCCTCCATCTTTGAGTTATTGACAAGATTATTCTAACAATCACCGTATTCTTGTTGAACCAAGTTCAATTCTTCATTTTCCTTCCACTTTGGACACTCCCCCACAAAATGTCCAAGCTCCTTACACTTGAAACACCGTACACGTCCCTCCCATGACCAACCTCGCAACCTCCACCTCGGTCCCGTCCATGGTCTTCACGGTTCGAATTCCCTTGACCACCTCGTCCACAGTGCTCACAAAACACGTCTTTCCCAACAGACTTAGAAAACAATAACTTACCATAAAGATCTCCATCTTGATCAGGTTCCTTAATACACTCTTCGTAGGCCTTCAACCTCTTAGCAGCTTGATCGAATAGCATCTTATCCAACTCGAAACACTTCTTAATTTATGCTATGATTTGAAAGAACGATCTAGGCATTGGGTCCAACAATTTTCTCACCAATTGACCCTCTTCAATAATAGTTTCGAGACTTATTGCATTTAACACCAAACCATTTAGTTGTCTCACGAATGTATCAACAGAAACACCCTCCTTCATTTGAAGGCTTTCAAATTCTCTCCTCAAAGTTTGTAGCCTAGCAGTTCTTACCCTACCCAACCCCCCCCCCCCCACCCACCCACACACACAAAAAAACATGTTTCCAATGCATCCCATACTTGTTTAGCTTGAGTATAAATCACCAGTTGTAACACAAGGTCTTTGGGTATGGCTTGAAACAGAAAAGTCAAAGCCGCCTTAGACTTCCTTCGATCCACAACAGCCTCAATTGTGGCCCGAGTGCGTTTTGTTGTGGTGGTTGTGCCATCGTGCCCCCTTATAAACAATAGAAGAAAAGCTAACGTTGATCGGATTATTGATTTTATCAATAATATGTTTTTCTTTTTTTTTCTTTAAATGTTCAAGTCATCCATTACATAAAATATAGCAAATCTATATGTTTTGTACATTTAAAGATAATAATTTTAGTATGCTAAATATAATTACAATGTGTATCAAAATCACTATTTTGATATAATTAACTGTAAAAATAAATTATAATATATGTTAAAATAATTAAAATTTCATATTTTTTTATTAGCATGTGTGTGTATTCATACACTACAATTCTACAAATGAATCTGTGGCAAGAAGAATGAACACAAGATTAACGAGGAACATGTGGGAAAGATATATTCTTTAAATGCTTTTGAATTAAAAAAAGAATTATAATCTTCAACTTTTGATTTATTAGAATAAAATCATTGAACAAATGCCACTTTTCCATAAGATTGACGTCTTGATTTATTCTCACTAATTTAATCCCATTTTTATTGTCATAAAAATATTAGTATTGGATTTTTTAAAAATAAATCTAATATGATACAAAAATAAAGGAAACCATGTCCCATCAGAAATTGAAATTAGGAATGGTTGTTAAGATGTTTATTTTAAATCCAACTCACTAACTTTATCTATTTTTTCTGTTAAATTAAGGGTATTTTAGTCTTTTTATTTATTTTTTCTTTTAAGTTCAGAGAATTTTAGTCTTTTTAATTTAAGTACAAGTTATTAAACGTGGACCCATATTCAATTAAAAAAATTAAATAATACTAATTAAAAATAATGGAACCAACCAAACTCCACACTTCATCTTCCCCCTTTGAATCATAAGGCCACCTCACCGGCATGAAATCGGAAGACCACTATGCCTGAAACTCGCCATCACCATCTCTTTTTCAGAAACTCATCTCTTTTTGATTTCTAGAAACACCTTGTCAAAACCCATCGCTCTTTCTCTATTTGATTCTCAAAAACACCCTCGTTGGATTTTCAGATCAGTTCGAGTAAGCTTAACCGGAGAAGAAGATGAAATGGTCTCAGATCAGTTCGATTGGCTGCAATGGTTTGCAAAATCCAAAACAGAAGAGGTTGAAGTGGTCGCAAATCACCAGCGATTTTCAAGGAGGGCTGTTTGGCAACAACATGTTCGGTGGTGTTGAAGACAGGTGGCGGCATTAGTTTGCGCCTACAATAGCAGATGCAACGACGAGTTCTTGGTGTTGAAGGTCACGATTTCCTAGCAACAAGTCACGATGAAGTGGATGACAACTTAGGCAAAGGAGAGTATTCCACACCTCTCTACGTCAGTGTCACATCAGATTCCAAATCTTTTCTACACCCCTCCATATTTTATGAAAATGTTTCCACATCTTCACGTCGTCACGTCATTTACTTTTTCTAATTTAATTTAATATTAATTTGTTTTAATAATTAATATAAAAGCATTAATAAATTAAAAAGAAAATAATAATTTTTGATTAATAACTAAAAAATATATTAATAATAAAAAAGGAAATAATAAAAATACATAAAAAACTTAATAATCAACTTAAAACTAGACTTTAATTGTTGACCGAGTCGAGATGAAACATCAAATCATGACGAAGATTGTTGTGTATCTCACGGTTGCGTTTATATTGTTCGTTTACCCTTTGTTGGGCCTCGCTAACTTCCTCTAATCCAATTGTCACTTTAAATTATTCTTCGTTAAACTCGCAAATTGCCCGGCCTTCATTTTCAATTATTATGTTATGTAGGATGATGCAAGTGTGCATTACGCGTCGTATTCATGCACGTGCCGGGTTTTTCACTATATGAAAATTTTGTTTTAGTACACCAAAAGCACGTTCAAGTAATCTTTAAATAAACGCTTGTGAGAGGCTTTACGGTCTCGGTTCTAAGTGGCTTTTCGTGTGTACGTAGACGTGTTCAAACTTTCGACATCGTCTCTAATTATTTTAATGACTGTTGTGGCAACCGTTTCGAAAAATATTAGAGCGACACTTTCGGATTCGAAAGAGGGTGAATTGAGTGAATCCATTTAAGAGTGGGTTGGATTGAAAATTTGTTTGAGATTGGTAGAAGAGTATATGTGTTTGAGATGGTAAAAATATGTTTGAGATTGGTTATATTTATATTATAAAATATATTTAATAAATTATTTTTTTTAAAATTTGACCGTTTGAGTGATACATGGCCCCACCCCCAACAGCTACAATTCTCCCCTCCACGCCATGAAAATCTGCACAGCAAGCTTCCACGACCGTGGACCACGCACAGGGGGCGTAGTGTTCCACGGTCCCACGCCAGCCACCTCAGCTCCAAACCCAAGACCACGCCGGTAGTCCCCTCGGCCTTAGTAGCGGCTGGATTCTAGCTAGGGTTGGGGTGGGTGGTTTAATTTTAAAACGATAATATATATTGATTATTATTATATATTAATATATTGTTTATGTTATTTTATTCTTTTATTATTTTTTATTTGATATAAGCATTGGAAGCTTATACCATGCATTAGTAACTTGTACCTCAGTTAAAAAAGACTAAAATATCCCTCAACTTAACAGAAAAAATGGATGAAGTTAGCCCGCAAGATTCAAGTGGCAACAAAATGCAAGCCACAATGTGTCTCAGACAAAAAAAAATTGATGTAACTAACAATTTAAAGTAAAGTAGTAAACCATACAAACTAAAAGCGAAATTTACTCGAATAGTAACTTACCGAGTAACCAATATTTTTTTTTAATTGTTAAGACTTCAAAGAGTTCGAACAGCTAAACTATCAATCATAATACCTAACTTTTTAATTGATATCATAAGTCATATTACACTATTTTCCTTGTGTTTAAACTTTGATTTTTAATGTCTTTCATGTGAAATCAACACATAAAAAATTGCAAATAGATTAAAATAAAATAACATATGGACTAACCATCATTTTTCTTTTGTGATTGTTAAGACTTAAAAGAGTTCAGCAACTAAAATATTAATTCATAATACCTAATTTTGTAATTGATATCATAAGTCATATTAAACTATTTTCCTTGTGTTTAAACTTTGATTTCTAATTTTCTTGGTCTTTGATATGAAATTCAACAAATATATAAAAATGACAACTTGAGTAAGATTTTTTTATTCGATTTTACAATCCTGATTTTATTATAACAAAAACTATCATTGATAGGAACTTAAGTCACAACTAGCTACCATAAAAGGGGTTGTTTTAACATTCTTCCTTTAT
Organism: Smallanthus sonchifolius; assembly: GCA_023525975.1. Lineage (NCBI taxonomy): Eukaryota > Viridiplantae > Streptophyta > Magnoliopsida > Asterales > Asteraceae > Smallanthus > Smallanthus sonchifolius. The sequence continues at coordinate 97,294,554 of CM042026.1, forward strand.
GCCTAACAACCAAACAAATAGAGGTGTATAAACCGTTTTTTTTTGTCAAATAGGTTTGGGTTGCAAACCGAGTTGGTTTGGTTAAATTTGGTCAACACTAGGTTAAGACCTAAACCGGTTCGGGTGCAAACCGATTTAAGGAGTGGAAGGAGCTAAACCTATCCGATACGGTTTTGGTTGGGCAGGAACCGGGTTGAGGCCAAATTGGTTCGGGTTCAAAGGGTTTTTTTTTTCTTTTTTACAATTTAATTAATAAAATACAAATAAAACAAAATAAACTTCAAGTTTTTATTAAATATTTTAAAAAATTACAAAAACATAAATTGAAATACGCTACAAAATTAATAGGGGGCAAAGTGGTAAAAAAATTACAAAAAAGGCTCCAACGGTGATATTAACGTTAGAAACCACTTTCAATAAACGAACCGACTCGGGTCGGGTTCCAAACCGGAGTCCAAAAAAATTTACAAACCTATACTAAACCTACCGGTTAGGCCGGGTTCTAGACCGGTTTGACTCAAACCGGTTTCGTCCTACACTACGGTCGGGTTTGAAACCAGTTTGGCAGGCCCAACCCGGTTTTTTTTGTACACCTCTGCAAACAAAGATGCACAAAGTAACTTAAACTCGAGACCAGACTTGAGCTCGACCTAAACAAGTCCTAGGAGGACGGTTAAGCCCGACGATTACATTTTCGAATAAAAAAATAAACATAATTCATAATTTTTTAGAATAAAAATAGATTAAAGATTAGGGGTGAGCAAAAAACCGAAATAACCGAACCGAAACCGAATTAACCGAAAAAACCGCACCGAAAAAACGACCCAAACTAAAACGACGGTTTTGGTTTTGTATTTTTTGAAAACCGAAAATTACGGTTTGGTTTCGGTTTTGTATCTTTTGAAAACCGAACCGAACCAAACATATACATATACTTTAATTATATATTGTGTGCATTCACGTTTCAAAATATAGAGTATATTATGTTGTTTGCTTGTATGTTAAAGTGTATACATATTTGTGTTACATGTATTTGCATTAATAGTAAGTTATTATTTATATTTATTGAATTTATAGATTATAATATTTATTTTTTATGTTGAGTATTTTTTAAGAATATTAATAATTTTTGTAGTCCAAAATATTTAGGCCCAAATGTGTGATAATTATTAATTAATAAAAAAAATTTAGGCCTAATATTTCAAACACAAGTCCATTTTTTGGGCTATTTTTCTTTTACCCCCAAAAAATTTTAACCCAATTGGTTTTAAAACCGAAACCGAACCGAAAAAATTGAAACCAAAAAAACCGAAACCGAACGGTTTTAAAAAACCTAAAACCGAACTTTTGGTTTTTGATTTGGTTTTACCCCAAAACTGACCCATACACACCCCTATTAAAGAAGTTGATAAAATGATACATAAAAAATAATATTAGAATAATCTATCATTTATGATAGATATGTAATCAATGAGAAGGAATCAAATGGCATGACAATTGACATGCCACGCCATTTTAACATGTGGAGGAACTTATAATAGTAATAGTCATGGTATCATTTAAATGATTCTTGGTTTGCAGCCATTGCTTTTAGAGGATTTGGCAAATGTCCATAAATGAATCACTCACTAGGAATTTGAGTTGAAAGGTGGCCAACAAATAGAACATGAACTTTTATAATTAATGGTTTTGACCATCTTGCTTCAATCAAAATCATAAAATGCTCTATGTTTTGAGTTGTAATATGAATAATTTGATTATTCTAGAATAAGTATAAAAAAAAGACTATCCTTATAATGTTAAAAGCATAAAATGCAAGTTGATCTAAGAAAAATCAATTTAAAACAAAACTTTCTTATGAGTTATTTTTCTGTTTAGTGTTTTTAAAATAAACAATTTAAACTTTTATTCCACTACAAATTGAACGATTTTTATTGAGGAAAATATTAGATCACTAATCCATCATTAAAGATACCAATCGTAGATCCGTCAGTAAATTCTATGGAGAAACTGGACATGGGTAAAAGTTCCGCCGACGTCATTTAGAAAATTAATTTTTCTGTCATTGATTGATATGTTGGTAATCCAGCGGTAATCACTGACGGATTACCGATGACAATTAAAAAATCGTTTTTTTTTGGGATTTTGTATGGCCGGTCTATTATCTGTGAGATCGTGAAAGGCTTTTCCGTTGGTGAACTTTTTTTATAAAAGTTTATTTTCTAGTAGTGAATTCATAATATTTTATTCCGGACATCAATTATGAAATAAACAGTTTTAAAGATTTATTCATAAAGAAGTCCTAACAACTCTTACCATAACTTGAGGGAACCAGCCCGCGGATCATGAGCTAAGGGTTTAATTGCTTGTTAGCGACCCATGGTGATCGTGGGGGCCGGGTCAAGTCACACAAGCCTTTACATCAAGTCACATGCAGACAAGTGTTGTACGTACTGCAAATTGAGTTGTACAATTTACATAACCTTTGGTATGGTGGTATGCCAACTCAAAAGTGGTTGATATAAACATATCTGCTTTTAACACTTTCATGTAAACCAATCACTTTTAAAAGACAACAAAATTTGTTACATGTTTTCAAAGCTCAAACGAACAGGTGGGGATTCTTTAACATCACATCACATACCCATTAAAAGTCACCTTTTTAGATTTTTATATCTCCACTTCAATAATTGATTAATTTCATATTCCATTCATCTAGCAATCGTGTTATAATAATTTCTATATCATACTTGTACTTGGAATTTGCTTTAGAATAGTTGGGTCATGGTTGAGATAATATCCATCAACTAATGAAATTATGATTCGTCTTGTAGTGCCTCGATAATCATACTCGCAATAATAACAGGAGGTGGTAAAATGAACGGGTCAGGCATGTTAGGCAGCAGATCAATAAGAATTTTGTTTATGGTGATAGGCGCATCCCCAACTAGGGGCTCAAAAACGTGTCCACATCCTCTCTTCTCTCTCCTTTATTCACTCACATAAACCCGTATGACATCCGTCTCCTCCCCATCACACCATCTCTACTCAAAAACACCCAAAAACGTTCACGACGGGAATGCTCTAACTATAATTAGAAAAACCGTTATATAATGTAATAGTAATCTAAATCTTGGAAAAAAAAGACTTACAACTTTCAACTCGTTCCTCTTTCAATTTTACTCTTTAAGGCTATTCGTAGTTGACTCATGCCCAGGGCGTGGTCCCCCTCCAAGTCGGCAAGCTCTTTCACGCCCAAAAACGCCCTACCGGCGCGGTATTCTTACCCCTTCAAGCCCTAAAAGTAGCTGTCATATTGGAGGAGGGCGTTGCCCATTCACGCCCACTATGGATAGCTTAATAAACATATATAACTTGTCTGAAATTTAAAAATTAAGTCAAATTAAAAGAAACTGATAACAAAAGGATAAAACATGAAAAAAAGTAGATTCCAAAAAGAATAGGATGAAAGCTATTATTGATAAAAGTCATTCTAACAACTTTCCTCATTAGCATTGTTTGAGGAAGGTTTCTCTTTTCAAATTTTATAGTAAACACATTTTGGATATAAAAGTTCACTTAAAAGCATTGATAATTTGATAGTCAAGCTTGGATTTGACTAAGCTTGAGGTTAGCTCATTTGAATTTAGATAACTCGAACTTAACTCGTTTCAAGCTCTACGTCTAAAACTTAAGTTTGACTCTTTTCGAACTCTACGTTTAAGTTGGAATTTAGTTTACGAGTAATTTGGAAGCTTAAGCTCAGGCTCATGTTGGCCTCGACTTATTTATTTATTTGTTTAGTTATACTGTTTTATGCTTATATAATTATTGTCATATATATTTTATACTTTGGGAAGCTAACCACGTAAGGACAGCACCAGTTACGAAAGCAAGGCAAAAGAATGAAGCTAGGAAGGCCAGGCCACATGCCAAGTCAGGAATAAGCGAAGAGGCCATTGGATAATCAAATGAAACCTGAGTTGACAAGACCACACAAGTAAATAGTGCGAGGTTGGGAAATGAACCACTGAAATCTTCAGACGGTGCAACACTTCCAACGACACCTGAATGAGGAAAGTGCAGAGAGCCCAGAGCTGGAACAGTAACCTCCTTACATTACGATTCAAGAATAAAGCAGTCAAACCCTAGGTAGGTTTCGGCGAAGCAGACATCGGAAAAGGGAGAAGTCAAGAAGTTGCACCATTTCAGGTGTCCCTTATAATATCGAGAAGCTGCACCTCGGCCAAAGGAGTTCAGGAAGGCTTAAAAAGAAAGGTAAGGATCTTTCAAGAATCACCTCCATTATTCTAAGGAACCACACTATAAATAAGAGATTACCAATAGGTATTCATTCATTCACCCCCAATTACTCTGGCAACAGATTACTCCCTTACTCCCTAACTTTATTTTCTAAAAGACCCCTCGCCTGATTCTCACGCCGGAGGTGGATCGCAGGGATCCTCCGCTGCGGTGAGCCTAACGGTTTGTTTCTTCTTAGCAGGACCCTGAGGATTGAAGCCCGGTATCTAGTGCAGCAACAAGTGGCCCCCACCGTGGGGGCGGGGCTGCCCAGAGCTTCCCGAATTTCCAGACACCCCTCTCCCTACCAAGCCATGGTTTTCAACCCGGATTCTTTCAAAACCTTTTTAGCACGCCACTAGTAATCTATACCCAACCGCTCATCGCAACTCACAGCGTGGGTGCAAATTTATCTTCAGCATATACCCCTAATAGCCAAAACAAAATTCTCCCCACGAATCACGAACTTCAGGTTCCCTCCTAAAACCAAGATGCCATCCAATGTCAAAATGTACGACGGGTTGGGAGACCCTGAAGACCACCTTGAGCTTTTCTCGGGGGCCAGCAACAGTAGAACAGTGGCCTATGCCAGTTTAGTGCCATATGTTCACGCAAACCCTCATTGGACCAGCAAGACTATGGTTCAACAGCTTACCACATAGGAGCATAAACTCATTCTAGGATCTAAGCTGAAGTTTCCTTGCCCATTTCATGCAGCAAAAGAGGTACACTAAAGACCCGGTTGTGCTACACAACATCAAACAGAAAGAAGACGAGGACCTTCGGGCCTTCATGGGAAGATATAAGTTGGAAGGCCTCAACATCAGTGGGCTACGGAGCAGATGCATATTTCAGGATTCATCCATGGGGTCCGTCCCAGGCAACTCATAGAGGAGCTAAACAGAAACGTCCCTAAAACCATGGAGGAGGCCATGGACAGAGCTGAGGCGTTCCTTTGAGGTAAGGAAGCCGCCCAGAACCCAGAGATACCGAGGAAAGTCAGGACTCCTGGATGGGGGCACCCCACGCCAGGAGGACGGGGCCAACAATTTCAGCCATTTGTAGAAAAAAGGATCCCAAGTTACGGTAGCATGCCCCCGGAAGCCCTACGAGAGATAACCTCACTCTTATGAGAGACAAACGCAACCCCACTCCAACCCAAGGAACCATGACAGAAATGAAGAAAAGCACAGGCATGTACAGTTCACCGCCTTGACTAAGACACCGAAGGAAATTTTGGCAACCGAGGAAGCCAGATTCGGTTTCAGACCACCAAAACCTGGCGCAAGGCCCTTGGACGCCAAGACAGCCCTTGGATATTGCGAGTTCCATGGCGACGCAGGGCATCACACAAACAATTGTTTCCGGCTAAAGAAAAGGATTGAAGTAGCCGTCCAGTCCGGGGAGTGGCCCATTTGATAAAAGATATTAAAGGAAAAACGACAGAGGGCTCGAAGTCAGAGAAAGACAAAGGCAAGAGAAGAGAGATAATGATGGTGTCAAATGGTGTAAAACAGAAGGTTCGGAGAGAAGGAGGTTTCGACAGAGAAAGAAAATGGCCAAGAAGGAAAATATCTTTCCCACCCCTAGGTCCGGGAGAATCCACATACTCCCCCATGGTAATAAAGGCAAACATAGGGGGAAGACGGATAAACCGAGTATACTTGGATGGAGGCAGTGGCTCCGAGGCCATATACGAACATTGTTTCCTACAATTAGATGAAGAAACACGCAAGATGCTAACACCCTCTAAGGCCCCGCTTGTGGGATTCTCGGGATAAAAGGCGTGGCCCCTGGGCGAGATAAAACTAAATGTGCGGATCAGTGACGGCAACCTATAGAGAACCGAATACATGCTCTTCCTGATAATCCGGTCAGCCTCTAGATATAATGTCATCATTGGAAGGCCAGGTATATGCGTCTTCGAAGCAGTAGTCTCGACAGCTCATGCTATGATGAAATTCCCAACGAAGGGAGGAGTTTGCATGGTTAGGTCAACCACAGGATCACTGTTCATAGCAGCCACAGAAAATTAAATGGAAGAAGACGGAGGCGAAAAGGTCAGCATAAACAAAATATATCCGGAGCAAACAATACAAGTAGGCAATGATCTCTCCAAGAAAGGAAGGCTAAGGCTCCTGCAGATCCTAAGGAGTAACGCCGATATTTTTGCATGGACCCCGGGAGACATGACGGGGGTACCCGGGAGACATGACGGGGGTACCCAGGAGTTTGGCCGAACACTCCCTGAACATATCTACCAAATACACCCCAGTAACTCAAAAAGAAGAGAAACCTAGCACCAGACCGGTGCCAGGCCATATGTACTAAAATTAACAAGTTGGTGTCTGCAGGTATCCTCGGGGAGGACAAATATCACACTTGGGTGGCAAACCCTGTGATGGTCAAGAAAGCAGATGGAAGCTGGCGAATGTGTATTGACTTCAAGGACCTGAACAAGCCCTGCCCCAAGGATTGCTACTCGCTTCCGGAGATAGACCTCAAGGTTGACTCCTTAACCGGTTTCGAATGGAAATGCTTCTTGGATGCCTATAAAGGGTATCACTAGATCAAAATGAGGCTTGAGGATGAGGAGAAGACGGCTTTCTACACTCCGAAAGGAATTTTTTGCTACAGGAAAATGTCGTTTGGTCTAAAGAGCGCTGGAGCAATATACCAGCACTTGATCGACAAAGCTTTCGAAAAGCAGATAGGAAAAAACATGGAGGCGTATGTTGACAACTTGGTGATAAAAAGTCAGAGCGAAGAAGGAATGATTAAAGACATCGAGCAGACATTCAAGAACCTCATAAAAATTAATATGAAGCTGAACCCAGGGAAATGTTCCTTTGGGTTAAAAGAAGGAAACTTTCTGGGTCATATGGTAAGTAAAAAAGAGATAAGGGCAAACCCGGACAAGGTAAGGGCTGTGCGTGATATGAAGTCACCAAAAACGAGGAAGGAGGTGCAAAGCCTGAATGGCAAATTGGCCGCCCTGCACAGATTCCTGTCCAATTTGGCGGAGCGTTCCCTTCCCTTCTTCAAAACGCTAAAAGGGAGCTCAGCCAATAAGAACTTCCTTTGGACCAAAGAAGCGGAGAACGCATTTGGAGAATTGAGGAACCATATAGCCAATATACCACCTATGGTAGCCCCGAGACCTGGAGAAACTATGTCGCTATACGTGACAGCAGCCATGGAAGAAATAAGCGGAGTATTGGTGATAGTTAGAGAAGGAGCCCAATCACCGATATATTTCATAAGAATGGCCCTCAAAGAAGCGGAAGTAAATTACCCCACCATTGAAAAGGTTGCTTTAGCAGTGGTACACACGGCCCGGCGACTGAGGAGGTATTTTCAGGCACACCCAGTAAAAGTGCTAACCAATTATCCTATCAAAAGCATCTTAACAAAACCTGAAGTCATTGGGAGATTGGCAAAATGGATGGTAGAAATGGGGAGCACGAGATTTCATATGTCCCTAGGTCTGCAGTCAAGGGGCAGGTCTTGACAGATTTTGTTCTGGAGTCATCAATCAAAGGCGAAGAAGAGAAAGAAGTGGGGGACATTGGTGAAAAAATGGAGGAAAGAAACAACCAAGAAAAACAAGGAGAAAGGAAAGGAGAGTGGTTGTTATACACAGATGGGGCGTCAAGCGCCGAAGGATCAAGAGTCGGACTCATACTTATAGACCCAGAAGGCGCAGAACTCACATACGCTCTCCGTCTGAACTTCCCAATCACAAACAATGAAGCCGAGTACGAGGCTCTCCTAGCCGGGTTGAGGCTAGCACAGAAAATCGGAGTCAAAACGTTACAGGTACGTGTCGACTCACTCTTAATAGCAAACCAGGTTAATGGGGAATATGAAGCCAAGGAAGAAGTAATGAAGATGTATAAAAGCCTGGCAAAGCAAATGATGAAGATTTTCGAGAAATGTACCATAACCCAGATCTCAAGGACGCAAAACAATCAGGCAGATGCCCTCAGCAAGCTAGTATCTCTAGCTTTCGCTCACCTGACATAAAAAGTTTTAGTGGAAGTGCTCATGGAAAGCTCAGTAAAAGGAAAGGTAGACGAAGACAGCTGGATGACTCCAATTAAAGAATACTTGGCGACGGGGTTGGTACCGGAGGATGAGGATGAAGCAGGAGGGTAAGGCTGAAAGTGTTGCAATATACGCTAGTAGAAGGAGAATTGTTCAAGAAAGGGTACTTGGCTCCTTTACTCAGGTGTGTAGGTCCAATTCAAGCCAACTACATTATACGAGAAATGCACATGGGAATCTGCAGAACACACGCAGGCCCGAGGACAATAGTCTCGAAGATAATGCACCTAGGGTATTTCTATCCAACCATGCATAAAGACACGAAGGAAGAAATAAGAAAATGTGAAGCATGCCAACTCCACGCACCAATAAAACATGTTGCCAAACACGATCTGGTACCGGTAAACTCTGCGTGGCCTTTTTACAAGTAGGGGATGGACGTCGTAGGTCCTTTCCCCGAGAGTAGCTGCAAAGTCAAGTTTCTGATAGTAGCAGTGGACTACTTCAGCAAATGGCCTGAAGTAAAGCCGGTGACAACCATCACTGGAAAACAAGTCATAAGATTCTTCTGGGAGAATATAATTTGCATGTTTGGGTTGCCAGGCGAGATAGTGACTAATAACGGAAAGCAATTCGGAGAGGAACCTTTCAGGGGATGGTGCCAAGGTTTCCACATAAAACAAACGTTTACATCAGTGGCCTATCCTCAGGCTAACGGCCAAGTGGAACGAATGAACATAAGTATAGTTGAATGACTGAAGACAAGGCTAGGATGTCACACCCCAACCGGGCGGCGGAACACGTCGGAGTATGACCCGAATTGTGACCAGATTGCTCGTAGCACTTGGAACTATTAAAATTTCATAATTTTATTCAATAATATTAAAAGTGCCTCAAAGGCTACAAATAGTTCAAATAAACAAGACAAAACATAGTTCCAAACAAGATAAAATCAGATTTCAAATTTCTAAGTCCAAGCCTAAGTGTTGAACATAAATCAAGCGTTGCTTGAACTTGGTGCACCTGAAACATGTTTAAAATAAGAGTTATCAACAAAATGAATTGTTGGTGAGCAATCATGGTAGATATAGATATAGTAGTTTAGATAAAGTACAAATTCCATGCTAAGACAAGTAATACATTATAGTCTTATTGTATATACACACAGTCCAAATTAAACCTTCCTTTTAAGATTTATCCAATTCAGATTGTCCAACATATAGTTAACAGTTTTTCAGTTTCAGAATTCATTACATGCATCCTAGATCAAAGAAATGCATGGGGTAGCTAACCCACATGGTACCACTAATTCCATTCATAGGCTGTCGAAACAGTTAATAATATGAACTAGTGTAATCAACAAATAAGCCACATAATGCAATTAAACAAGTCTAACATAAGGGAATTTGTTTCAAGTTGTGAGATTTGTCAATAGTGTAAGTGTAATTATATAGGAACATGTTTCACCCCAAAAGTGATAAAATGTATAAAGAGGGGCATGAAAACTCACATGGTTTGTAAGTAGTTTCCGAGCTAAGTTTGATCCAAAGATATAATCCAAAGTAGGTCACAATTAACCTATTATAGTTGTAGTTTAATCATTTAGTTTAAAGGAATAAGCTAAGGTTTGTTCGTGTTCTCGAATTTGGGAAATTAGGATTTTGGAAAGTTTAAGGTTTGAAAAGTAATTTGGTTATAGTTTAAGGTGTGCAAGTATTTAAATTACTAAATTATTATGTTTAGTAATTTAAATATAATTTCAGATTTTATAAAATATTTTAAGTGATTATTTAATTAATTACTTATTTAGTAATTTAGTTAATAAATGTGTTTAATTAACTAAATATGTCAAAAAGATAGTAAGAATATAAATATAATTTAAATTATAAATTTTATAAATATTTTCTGTTAATAAGTAAATTTTTATAAAATTTACTTATTTTTAGTTTAATTAAATCAATAATTCCATTGATTTAATTACAAAACAAAATTAGTAAAAATTAGTAAAAATGTCTAAAAGTTCCAGAAACTTAATATTTTGTTAAAAATATATAGATTAAGTTTCTGTAATTTTTGTATAATTTTTGGAATAGATTTACTAATTTTAAATAAATAGTCCAAGCTTTAAATTTAGACTTTTAAATAATTAATTTTATAAACTCAGAAAGTTTTCTATTTTTATTTTATAAAACAGTAGAGAATTTTATTACAAAAATTTGGACTATTTATTTGTACATTTTCGAGTTGTAAATAAAAAGTTATGAATTTTTAAAGATTAAAGATTTAATAAAAAGAAAAATCAAAAATAGGAAAATGTTGAAAAGTGGGCGAACCGGCCACAAGGCGGATCGAACCTGGGCTACTTGGCTTAGCAGCAGTGCACCTGACCGTTGGGCCAAGTGGCTAACCTGGTAATAAGTTGAATTGGGTTATATTTAACCCGGATCTTGGATCCGGTTTGTGTTCGTTTAAGCAAAAAAAAGGCTCACGGGTGAGGGCCTTAGCCGGACTCGAACCCGTGACCTCTCGTTCGTAATACGCGCACCCGGCCATCTCGGCCAAGTGACTAACTCGTAAACAAACGGAGAGAGGTTCCTTTTAACGACGTTTTCGAAATAAAATCCCAAATCCGTTTGAAACACAAGAACCCTAATCTGAGTTTGTTCGAATTCGATGAATCCGTATAATAGGAACTCAATTAACCATAGGGCTTTTGTTATACGTTCAATTCCGAGCCTAATGACGTATTGAATTACCTGGAATGATCAACTGATCGAAGTTCTGGACTCGTTGTTCAGTTCGTCTGAACTGAGATTCCGAGAGAGAGAATTAGAGAGTGTTAGGAGTTGTGATTTGTTTCAAATGGACGCATTAGGTGTCGTCGAGGTTTGTACAACCTCAATTCGACAAATAAATTCGCGAATTAACGAGTTTTGATTACGGTTTAAGACGGTTTAAAGTTTTTAGCCGTTTTCTACTGTTACGAGTTAAAATTTCGAATTAAACGAGTTCATCATGCTCGTTTATGAGTTGTAATGGGATTTCAGTTACGAATCTTTGCTCTTATCATCTCAAAACGCGTTTTCGAATATTCAGAACCCAAAACCGGGTTCCCCTTGTTTCGAACCCACGACCCCTTTTGGGTGGGTTTTAAAACAGAAAAATACAACTTTGGTCACTGAGGTTTGTTAAGTTGACTCCGGTCAACTTAAACTTGAAAATAAGTTTGAGGAAAGGCAGTTTAGCCCTTGTAGTTAAGTTTTAACCAAAAACTAAGTTAGTTAGGTTAAATAGGGTTTTTAGTTAATAAATTTGATATATTTTGATATTTAAATGTATAAATTAAATTTAAATTATAAAAGAATTGTTTATTTCTATAAAAATGATATAAAATGACATATTTTTATAGAACTTTATTTTAAAAATATTTATTTAATTAAACTTTATTTATTTGATTTATTTAGGAATAAATCTTATTATTTCTTAAAAATTCATAAAAATTTATAAAAGTCATTTTAATTTATATAATTTGTGTTTTAATTTAAATAAAACACATTAGGATTTTTTTTTCAAATTAAATAAGTATAAATTTTTTTTTTTTTTACACTTAGATAATTTATGAGATTTATTTTATATAGTTTAGGGACTTTATTCAAATACCATGAATATTAGCCCTAAAACATAGTTTGAGTATGGTTTTTAGCCACATAGTTTAAGCAATTCATTTAAGAATTTTCACATATTATTAAATATGGATAATTAGGGTTTACAATAAATGCCAAATGGCCGGAAATTGTAAACGGAAAAGTACAGATATTACAGTCTCCCCTACTTTAGGAAATTTCGTCCCGAAATTAAGTAGTGGAGTTTGTGAACAGGTGTGGGTACTTGGCCTTCATTTGATCTTCACGTTCCCAAGTGAACTCGGGTCCTCGTTTAGATTGCCAACGTACTTTCACAATCGGAATTCGGCTTCTTTTAAGTTATTTGATCTCTCGATCCATGATTTCAATAGGCTTTTCCACGAAGTGCATCGACTCGTCAATGTGAACTTCGTCAAGAGGAACTTGGAGGTTTCCCTCGGCAAGACACTTCTTGAGGTTAGATACATGAAACGTGGGATGTACATTGCTAAGCTTGTCGGGTAATTCCAACTCGTAAGCAACTTTCCCGATACGTTTGATGATTTTGAAAGGTCCAACGTATCGCGGTGTGAATTTCCCTTTCTTCCCAAACCGGACAACGCCTTTCCAAGGTGATACCTTTAAAAGAACCATGTCACCAACTTGGAATTCAAGAGGTCTTCTACGAATATCAGCATTCTTCTTTTGTCTCTCCCGAGCCAAACGAAGATTGTCGCGAACTTGGATGATTCGATCAGTGGTGTCTTGGACTAGAGCGGGACCAGTGATTTGTGCTTCACCGACCTCATCCCAGCCAAGAGGAGAACGACAATGGCGACCATATAAAGCCTTGAAAGGTGCCATCTCGATACTAGCATGGTAGCTGTTGTTATACGAAAACTCAGCTAGTGGAAGATATTTGTCCCAATTGCCTCCAAAGTCAAGGACGCAAGCACGTAACATATCTTCAAGAGTTTGAATCGTTCTTTCCGTTTGACCATCAATTTGGGGATGGTAAGCTGTACTCAAATTCAATTGAGTACCCATGAACGATTGTAGAGATCCCCAAAAACGGGAAGTGAAACGACTATCACGATCAGATATGATATTAAGAGGAACGCCATGTAGACGAACGATCTCATCCAAATAAACTTGAGCCAACTTCTCAGCTCCCCAATCATCTCGAATTGCGAGAAAATGAGCTGATTTCGTGAGTCGGTCCACGATTACCCAAATGCTATCAAATCCTCGAGGTGTTCTTGGAAGTTTGGTGATAAAATCCATGGAAATACACTCCCATTTCCACATTGGAATCTCGGGTTGTTCAAGCAAACCCGAAGGTCGTTGATGTTCAATCTTGACCTTAGAACAAGTAAGACATTTTGAAATGTACACGGCAACATCTTTCTTCATGCCGGGCCACCAATAGTGTTGGCGAAGGCCTTTGTACATTTTATCGGCTCCTGGGTGTATAGAATAACGAGTTTTGTGAGACTCGTCAAAAATCAAAGTACGAAGATCATCCCGATCAGGAACCCATAAGCGGTTTAAGAAGTGTAGCAACCCATTGGGTCGAGTCTCCAATTGTTTTTCAACTCCACAACCCAATTCTTTTTGCATGTTGCCCTCGGAAAGAACCGTTTGTTGAGCTTTAAGAATTTTGGTCTCGATATCCGATTGAATAAAAGCACAACATATGTTAGGATATTCTTTCCGACTTAACGCATCAGCCACCACGTTAGCTTTCCCTGGATGATATTTGATTTCGCAATCATAATCATTTAACAGTTCCATCCAACGACGTTGTCTCATGTTTAAGTCTTTTTGGTTGAATATATGTTGCAAACTCTTGTGATCGGTAAAGATTTCACATTTGGTTCCATAGAGATAATGTCTCCAAATTTTGAGAGCAAACACGACCGCACCAAGTTCGAGGTCGTGAGTGGTGTAGTTATCTTCATGAACCTTAAGTTGTCTTGAGGCATAAGCAATCACCTTACCCCTTTGCATGAGAACGCATCCAAGTCCTTGCTTTGAAGCATCACAGAAAACAACGAAGTCGTCGCTGCCATCGGGAAGAGATAGGACTGGAGCATGGCACAATTTTTCTTTAAGAGTTTGGAACGCTTCTTCTTGCTCTTGTCCCCATTCAAAAATCCTACCCTTATGAGTTAGGGCAGTGAGAGGAACAGCAATCTTAGAAAAGTTAGAAATAAAGCGTCGATAATATCCTGCTAGTCCAAGAAAAGAACGGATTTCTGTTGGTGTTTTAGGAGCAATCGAATTCTTTACAGCTTCAATTTTAGCAGGATCAACATGAATCCCAGCCTCGTTAATAACATGACCTAGGAATTGGACTTCCTTTAGCCAGAATTCACATTTGGAGAATTTAGCATAAAGTTGTTCCTGTTTAAGAAGATCAAGTACTAAACGAAGATGTTCTTCATGTTCTTGCTTAGATTTTGAGTAGATAAGAATATCGTCAATGAAGACAATGACGAATTTATCCAAATAAGGTCGACAAACACGATTCATCAAATCCATGAACACGGCAGGTGCGTTAGTCAAACCGAATGGCATGACAACAAACTCGTAGTGTCCATAGCGAGTTCTAAAAGCTGTTTTGGGAATGTCTTCCTCCTTAACACGTAGTTGGTGATAACCCGAACGAAGATCGATCTTTGAGAAAATAGAAGCTCCTTGGAGTTGATCAAATAAATCGTCAATCCTTGGAAGTGGGTATCGATTCTTGACAGTCAATTTGTTGAGTTCCCGATAGTCGATACACATCCTAAAAGATCCATCTTTCTTCTTGACGAATAAGACAGGTGCTCCCCATGGTGAGGAACTAGGACGTATGAATCCTTTATCAGAGAGTTCTTGAAGTTGACTAGCAAGTTCTTGCATTTCAGATGGTGCAAGACGATATGGTGCTCTTGCCACAGGAGTTGCACCAGGCACAAGGTCGATACGAAACTCGACTTGTCGTGTAGGGGCAATTCCCGGTAGGTCTTCCGGAAATACTTCAGCAAAGTCCTTAATCACAGGAATATCAGCCATGAGTTTACCCTTGTCCTTCTCTTTCACAACGTGAGCTAGAAAAGCTGGATAATTCTTGTTGAGGTACTTCTGAGCTTTTGTTATAGTCATCAGTTTTAAGCCTTTGGGTTGTTTCTCTCCATACACGTGTAGTACTTCACCAGACGGCAGAGGAATCTTTATGAATTTGTCGGCACAAACGATCTCAGCACGATGTTTGGATAACCAATCCATGCCGACGATCACGTCGAAACTCCCAAGTTGCATAGGAGTTAAGTCAATAGAGAAAGTATGTTCGTTAAGTTGTAGTTGATTGTTTGCAATGATTGAGTCAACTTTAACGGATTTCCCGTTAGCTACTTCTACATTATAAGTTTTGTCTAGTTGGGTTCTAGTCTTAGCAAGCATTGGTTCAAAGTCAAAGGACACGAAACTTTTATCCGCACCAGAATCAAACAAAATAGTAGCATATTGATTATTGATCAGATACGTACCATTGACAACATCGTTGTCGGCTTGAGCTTGACTAGCAGTAATGGTGTAGACTCGGCCTTTGGAAGCAGAGATTGAAGCTTTTATTGCATTGGCCAGTAATGGACACTTATCCTTGAAGTGACTTGGATCTCCACATTGGAAACAAGCCTTAACAGTTAAGGATGGTGTGTTTTGTATCACGTTATGGCCTTGCACTTGAGATTGAGTGTTGCTTGGGGTTCGGCAACGATCTTGAGTACGTCCCAACCTTTTGCACTTTGTGCAAACCCAACACGGTGCATTGGGAAGATGGTGAGACTTGCAAATATCACATTGAGGATAACTCCCCGAATAAGCCTTCTTGGTTGGACTGAAGGTAGTAGTAGTAGCAGGTGCTACTTGGCTCACAGGTTGAGCAGGTGTAACAGTCCCATAATTTTGTTTATGGTTGGACTTTCTCTTCCTGTTTCTACCAGTAGGTTCAGGTTTAGAAGTCACAGCAGCAACCACAGCAGGTTTCTTCCCTCCTTTGCGGTGAAGGATTCCCGCATCGACATAAGTGTCGGTAAGTGTGGCTGAAAGACGAACAGCTTCTTGGATAGTAGCAGGTCTACTACTAAGAACAGCACTCCTGATTTGAATTGGGAGTCCCTTGCAGAATTTCTCAATCTTCCTAGCCAAGGTGTCGACTAGGTGAGGAACGAGTAGACAAAGCTCATAAAAACGAGTGACATAAGCAGAATTGTCACCACTATCTTGGGAGAGAGTCCAAAATTCCTCCTCGATCTTCATCATTTCGTTTCGAGGACAGAACTCATTGATCATGAGTTCCTTGAATTCAGCCCAAGGAAGAGCCATAGCAACAAGAACGGTGCGAGTAGTTTTCTCGCCGTTCCACCAAGTTAGTGCACGCTTTTGAAAGACGCTTGAGCCATATTGAACCTTGAGTGCCTCGGGAACACCAGCATTAAGGAAGGTGTTCTCAATGCCCTCAAACCATTGGAGTAGTCCAGTGGCTCCTTCATGACCCGAATACTTTGGTGGTGAACACGAATTAAAGTATTTGAAGTTGCAAGCATTGTTGTTGTTGTTATTAGAAGAGCTTTGATCACGATGTTGAAACAGAGCTGGTAGTATTGCAGCAATCCGATCAACAATTTGTTGTGTGAGTGCCGGATTTGTATCAACGGGATCAGACATTCTATAAGAAAATAAAGTAAAATTCAAGTTTGAGATGAATAATAATATTCAAGAGTTAGCTTTGAAAGTAAAGATAGGCTTAAGTTTAAACACATAGTTAGTAATTGTGTTGGTTGGGTTTTACCTCACAATTACTTAGGACATATCAAGGTTAATAAGATTTCAACAATATTTGAGAAAGTCATGCTTTAGCCTATAAGTGAACACTCATCCCGAGAATCCCCAGGTAAGCGTAACAGGTCCAGTAATTTGGTTTGTACGAATACGCTTGCCTAGACAGGAAACTCAGAATACAGGCATTCACCCTTCCAGATTGCACGAGTTTCTGAACATTGTCAAAGTCTTAAACCTTAACGAGATTTTGGATAGACTTACAAAGTCTAGGGGGTTTTATAAAATATTTTAAAACATTGAAGAATTTCATATAAAAGAATATTGATGGAAATATAAGGTAAAGTCTTAGAATTTTGAGGATTTGTAAGATTTGTGTTAAAGATTTAGAATTTGACAAATAAACACATAAGTTCCTAATCATGCAAGACTAAAAGAGGGTCCTAAAGTTATAGTCTAGGTTAAAGATTTCTAATAACCTAAATCCCTATAACCAAGGCTCTGATACCAATCTGTCACACCCCAACCGGGCGGCGGAACACGTCGGAGTATGACCCGAATTGTGACCAGATTGCTCGTAGCACTTGGAACTATTAAAATTTCATAATTTTATTCAATAATATTAAAAGTGCCTCAAAGGCTACAAATAGTTCAAATAAACAAGACAAAACATAGTTCCAAACAAGATAAAATCAGATTTCAAATTTCTAAGTCCAAGCCTAAGTGTTGAACATAAATCAAGCGTTGCTTGAACTTGGTGCACCTGAAACATGTTTAAAATAAGAGTTATCAACAAGATGAATTGTTGGTGAGCAATCATGGTAGATATAGATATAGTAGTTTAGATAAAGTACAAATTCCATGCTAAGACAAGTAATACATTATAGTCTTATTGTATATACACACAGTCCAAATTAAACCTTCCTTTTAAGATTTATCCAATTCAGATTGTCCAACATATAGTTAACAGTTTTTCAGTTTCAGAATTCATTACATGCATCCTAGATCAAAGAAATGCATGGGGTAGCTAACCCACATGGTACCACTAATTCCATTCATAGGCTGTCGAAACAGTTAATAATATGAACTAGTGTAATCAACAAATAAGCCACATAATGCAATTAAACAAGTCTAACATAAGGGAATTTGTTTCAAGTTGTGAGATTTGTCAATAGTGTAAGTGTAATTATATAGGAACATGTTTCACCCCAAAAGTGATAAAATGTATAAAGAGGGGCATGAAAACTCACATGGTTTGTAAGTAGTTTCCGACCTAAGTTTGATCCAAAGATATAATCCAAAGTAGGTCACAATTAACCTATTATAGTTGTAGTTTAATCATTTAGTTTAAAGGACTAAGCTAAGGTTTGTTCGTGTTCTCGAATTTAGGAAATTAGGATTTTGGAAAGTTTAAGGTTTGAAAAGTAATTTGGTTATAGTTTAAGGTGTGCAAGTATTTAAATTACTAAATTATTATGTTTAGTAATTTAAATATAATTTCAGATTTTATAAAATATTTTAAGTGATTATTTAATTAATTACTTATTTAGTAATTTAGTTAATAAATGTGTTTAATTAACTAAATATGTCAAAAAGATAGTAAGAATATAAATATAATTTAAATTATAAATTTTATAAATATTTTCTGTTAATAAGTAAATTTTTATAAAATTTACTTATTTTTAGTTTAATTAAATCAATAATTCCATTGATTTAATTACAAAACAAAATTAGTAAAAATGTCTAAAAGTTCCAGAAACTTAATATTTTGTTAAAAATATATAGATTAAGTTTCTGTAATTTTTGTATAATTTTTGGAATAGATTTACTAATTTTAAATAAATAGTCCAAGCTTTAAATTTAGACTTTTAAATAATTAATTTTATAAACTCAGAAAGTTTTCTGTTTTTATTTTATAAAACAGTAGAGAATTTTATTACAAAAATTTGGACTATTTATTTGTACATTTTCGAGTTGTAAATAAAAATTTATGAATTTTTAAAGATTAAAGATTTAATAAAAAGAAAAATCAAAAATAGGAAAATGTTGAAAAGTGGGCGAACCGGCCACAAGGCGGATCGAACCTGGGCTACTTGGCTTAGCAGCAGTGCACCTGACCGTTGGGCCAAGTGGCTAACCTGGTAATAAGTTGAATTGGGTTATATTTAACCCGGATCTTGGATCCGGTTTGTGTTCGTTTAAGCAAAAAAAAGGCTCACGGGTGAGGGCCTTAGCCGGACTCGAACCCGTGACCTCTCGTTCGTAATACGCGCACCCGGCCATCTCGGCCAAGTGACTAACTCGTAAACAAACGGAGAGAGGTTCCTTTTAACGACGTTTTCGAAATAAAATCCCAAATCCGTTTGAAACACAAGAACCCTAATCTGAGTTTGTTCGAATTCGATGAATCCGTATAATAGGAACTCAATTAACCATAGGGCTTTTGTTATACGTTCAATTCCGAGCCTAATGACGTATTGAATTACCTGGAATGATCAACTGATCGAAGTTCTGGACTCGTTGTTCAGTTCGTCTGAACTGAGATTCCGAGAGAGAGAATTAGAGAGTGTTAGGAGTTGTGATTTGTTTCAAATGGACGCATTAGGTGTCGTCGAGGTTTGTACAACCTCAATTCGACAAATAAATTCGCGAATTAACGAGTTTTGATTACGGTTTAAGACGGTTTAAAGTTTTTAGCCGTTTTCTACTGTTACGAGTTAAAATTTCGAATTAAACGAGTTCATCATGCTCGTTTATGAGTTGTAATGGGATTTCAGTTACGAATCTTTGCTCTTATCATCTCAAAACGCGTTTTCGAATATTCAGAACCCAAAACCGGGTTCCCCTTGTTTCGAACCCACGACCCCTTTTGGGTGGGTTTTAAAACAGAAAAATACAACTTTGGTCCCTGAGGTTTGTTAAGTTGACTCCGGTCAACTTAAACTTGAAAATAAGTTTGAGGAAAGACAGTTTAGCCCTTGTAGTTAAGTTTTAACCAAAAACTAAGTTAGTTAGGTTAAATAGGGTTTTTAGTTAATAAATTTGATATATTTTGATATTTAAATGTATAAATTAAATTTAAATTATAAAAGAATTGTTTATTTCTATAAAAATGATATAAAATGACATATTTTTATAGAACTTTATTTTAAAAATATTTATTTAATTAAACTTTATTTATTTGATTTATTTAGGAATAAATCTTATTATTTCTTAAAAATTCATAAAAATTTATAAAAGTCATTTTAATTTATATAATTTGTGTTTTAATTTAAATAAAACACATTAGGATTTTTTTTTCAAATTAAATAAGTATAAATTTTTTTTTTTTTACACTTAGATAATTTATGAGATTTATTTTATATAGTTTAGGGACTTTATTCAAATACCATGAATATTAGCCCTAAAACATAGTTTGAGTATGGTTTTTAGCCACATAGTTTAAGCAATTCATTTAAGAATTTTCACATATTATTAAATATGGATAATTAGGGTTTACAATAAATGCCAAATGGCCGGAAATTGTAAACGGAAAAGTACAGATATTACATAGGAAGACACGGGAAGAACTGGGTAGAAGAGCTACCAAGTGTCCTCTGGGCAATCAGAACAACTGAGTAGACTAGCCACGGCAGAACACCATTCAGCCTTGTATTCGAAACATAGGCAATGATTCCGGCAGAAATCAGAGTACACTCTCCAAGAAGGACAAGCTTCAGAAGCCTAAGTAACAATGAAGACCTGATGTTGAACTTAGAATTAACGGAAGAAAGGAGAGAGAACGCAAGGATGAAAGAAGCTAAGTACAAGAAACATTTGGAAAAATACTATAATGCAAAGGTGAGACATGAGAATTTTCGCCCAAGAGACTTGGTGTTAAGAAAGAATGAGGCAAGCAGGCAACAAAGCACAGGAAAGATGGGACCCAAGTGGGAGGGTCCTTACCAAGTGGCAGAAGCTCACAAAGGAGGATCCTACAAGTTGACCTACATGAATGGCAAGCCAGTGCCAAGACATTGGAATGCCATGAACCTCCGACGTTTTTATGTGTAGAAGACAGGAAAGTTGCAAGGAAAGAATTATAATGCAAAACCAGGAGTGCCATCTTTTGTGTTGTTTTATTTTCTTTTTATGAAGAACGTTTTTGGGGTAAGAAAACCACACTCCTTTTACAAATATTAATGGAAGAATACAAGCTTGCAACTAAATAAGTTTCACTTTTTTCTTCCATACAAACACACATGCATAAGACAAAGGGATACTTAGTTTTAAAGAAAAAAAAGAGAGATAAAGAATATAAAGAAGGATCGGGAAAATTGGCCAACAAACGTCAGGTGACGACCCTAGACGACATCAAGAACCCATAGAAGAAAAAGTAATTATAAGCTCCAACACATATAACTAGTTCTACAAAACAAAAGGCACAACAGGGTAGAGAACCCTCAGAACAAATAAACTCCATGAGTTCTAGCCTTGACCTTTGTAACATCCCAAAAATAATAATTTAGTAAACAATAACGCGAATGAGGCTTAATCGTCATAAAACAACAGAAAAACGGATGGGCTTGGGCTCGGCTCCAACGGGCCGATGAAAGGCCAAGTATATAAGGGGCAAGGCAGCCCACTTCACCATTTCATCTTCATTTCATCATTCTAGAGAAAGAAAGGAGAGCTCGGGTCTAGAGAGAGAAAGTCAACGGATCGACACGAGATTGAAGGAGCACGTTACCGCTGAGCTCGTGAGTGAAACCTCCGAATCAGAAGTCCAATCCAGGTAACGATTCGACCTTAAACTGAGTTTTTCTTCGTTTTGGGGTTTCTCGGGTTTTAGCTAAATAGGAGACGTTTTTATGGATGAAACTTGAAAATAAGCTTAGAACTAGAATCTAGAGTGAAAACCGCACCTTTTGATCAAAGAAAATTATAAGATTAGCATGATCGGATTAACATGCAAGAATTGCGGACTTGTCCAGGAAACAGGTGCTGCGTACTTATCAAGTACGCAGTAGGGACGTCATGCGTACTTACCAAGTACGCAGGAGAAAGATCACCCGTACTTACCAAGTACGCAAGAGAAAGATCATGCGTACTTACCAAGTACGCAGGAGAAAGATCGTGCGTACTTATCAAGTACGCATGAGCAAGGCCCTGTGCACTTACTAAGTGCGCATGCAGCAGACCAGTAAGTAAAGTCAGTAGGTTTAGAATGATTGAACCGTTAGAGTCGGGGTTGAGTCTGATATGTATTTAAACTACCTAATTCAGATCGTACGTGACGTTGTTGGACCTTTTTTTAGGACAACTAAGACTAGCTTTTCAGGTGAGTTCTATGTGCCCCCTTCTATGTTATGTGCAAACCTTATTAAATGTTTTGGGGCTGAAATGTATACACTAAATGAATAAATGTTATGAATGTCAATGTGATCATACGTGGTATACAAATAAATATATATATATATACCTATACAGGAAAAAGAATTATGAACAAAGAATGAAACGTATGATTATAGAGAATGAATGAAAGTATAACACAATGTGTAAGAATGAAATCCTGCTTTATATCCATGTATATATTGCTTGCAAAGAATGAAATAATGTTATGGACGCTTCAATGATAACGGCTACTTCGGTAGACGGACGACCACGTGACTATTTTATAACCGGGACAAGTGCGTTCCTTCATCAGCTAGGACGTACGAATGCCACAAGTGCGTTCCTTCATCAGCTAGGGCGTACAAAAAGCCACAAGTGCGTTCCTTCATCAGCTAGGACGTACTAAAGCTATTAACGGACGGTCGAAGCAATTGGCATATTATGATAAGTAGAACGGTTGTATAAATAATAGTCATATGGGAAACGGATACCTTCGGGTAGACGGGCGAATTACGGCCTACGACGGTAGGACGGTTGTAAGTCATTACGGACGGACAAAAGTTGCCGGACGGTTGTAAGAATGAAATTACGGACGGACACTAGTTGCCGGACGGTTGTAAGAATGGCGGGCCATGACGATGGACCATGGCATTTGTCTTTGTGACATTCGCAAACAAATGACGGGTTGATCACCCTTAAGTGTATGACCCATGAAAGTTAAGAAAAGAAGAAAAGGTGAATGCATATTTATATATATGTAATCACAAAAGAAGCAAAAGTTATGAATACGTATTA
Source organism: Smallanthus sonchifolius (assembly GCA_023525975.1). Classification (NCBI taxonomy): domain Eukaryota; kingdom Viridiplantae; phylum Streptophyta; class Magnoliopsida; order Asterales; family Asteraceae; genus Smallanthus; species Smallanthus sonchifolius. Next base: position 97,317,518 of record CM042026.1, read on the forward strand.
TATATATATATATATATATATGTAATCACAAAAGAAGCAAAAGTTATGAATACGTATTTATATATATGTAATCACAAAAGAAAGATGAAAGAAAAGCAAAAGTTATGAATGTATATAATTATGTATACTTATAAAGAAAAGAATGATCATGCTTAATAGTTTTAAACTAGAACTCACCAGCGTTAGCTGACTTTTAGTATGCATTTCAGGTACAGAAAGGAAGGGTCGTGCGAAGGCGTGAAGGTTACCCGGCACGAGACTGACATCGCACTTTTATTTATGTTAATACAATGTTATGTTTCAATTGTTAAGACTTCCGATGTTATGACATGTAATTTGAATGATGTTTGCTTCCGCTACTTCTGAATGTTTTAAATTTAAGTTCGTAATTACGACTATGTTTATGAGTAAATCCAACAAGTGAGGTCACCCGGGAATGGGGCCTTACAAGTTGGTATCAGAGCAATGGTTTGAGAGATTCAGACATCCCTAAGTGTCTGGACTCAAACTGATTATGGGACCAACGCACGGATGTCAGTATGGGTAACCAACGCCAACGCCAGCACGGTAAGTAAGTACTAGAGTTAATACACTTGGATAAGAATAGACACCTTAACTTAGAACAAATAGATATCAATGTCACAACCGAATTGAAGAGTTTTGAACCCGAAAAGCAATGTAAATTAGTAATCACAAACCGGTCACTGTAATTAAAAATTTACCTTGCTCGTACTGTTCCAAACTATGATCTGAAGAAATGACATTGATGTATTCCCTCTATAACTATCGGGAAACTAAGAATTATGGCTGGTGGAGGAAGAACAGGACGCCGAGGCGATGGCACTGGCCGAGTAGGTAGACCCCCGTTGAATCAAAGACTAGAAGAAGAAGAGAGTGTGTACGCAGAACACACCGAGAGTGTGCACGAAACAGAAGTGACCCCAACTGGAGACGACAATCCAGGGCCGATACAGTTGGAACCCGAAGTCAGGGATGCTATTGCCCGTGAATTTATGCTCACTCTGAAGAAAGTATTGCCTGATCTACTATCCGAGGCACTAAAGAAAAGTAAAGAGGATGATGAAGGAGGCCATGAAGAGAAAGTGTATGATAGTGATGGGGATGAAGTGAAAATGGGATCAAGCAATCGTGGGTGCACTTACAAAGGATTCAAAGACGGAGACCCACCCAAGTTCGATGGGAGCAAGGATTCAATGGCAACGTTCGAATGGATTGAGAGGATGAACACTGTAATTAACATCAGCGAGTGTCGACCGGACCAGGCGGTTAAATATGTTGCTCATTCTTTCACCAACGAAGCACTAGGTTGGTGGAGAAACATTCAGAGAACAAAGTCGCCAAACGCTATCGCCAGAATGACATGGGAAGACCTGAAGAAGCTCATAATCCAAAGAATTAATTACACCGATACTCCCTATGGTTTGGTCAAATTACGGTTTTCGTCCCTAGGAATCAAAAATTACAAGGATGGTCCAAAATAGTTTGATTTTGTTGCGCCCATGGTCCCTAGAGTGGATGGGGGTTAACTTTTTCAGTTAATTTTTTATAAATGACCAAAATACCCTTATTTAAAAAATACAAAAACACGTCTCCTCCCCTCACCACCGCCGCCGCCACCGCCGCCCTTCACAACCCCCACCCCACCTATTCTTCTTCAACGGCATCCTCCACTTCCACCGACACCGCCGTCTCCGTCCGGCAACCGCCACCAACACCGTTGTCGCCGTCCCTTCTTCATCGCAGTGAAATCGTTTCCGGCGAGAACCCTACGGCGACCACTTATCTCCCCTTTCTGATCACCATTCCTCACATCTGCCCCCTTTCTCCACCCCCCCTCTCTCTCTAAACAAAACAGACGGCCACCATCTCCATCTGCCCCTTTCTCCACCTACAACCTGCAAATCCGGCGAATTCGTTTTCTCGGTGGTGACCAACAGATCTAAAAAATGAGTGTTGCTATGGAGGAATTTTACAGTGGTGGTGGTTAAGACAAAGGAGGACGGATTTTGTGTATCTGATTGGCTATGTGTGTTCCAGTTTGCCCTAGCTATGGAAACGGGGGAATTTGCACTCTCCTCCTCCGCCACGTCACCGCCGAGCCGACTCAAGACAAGCAACACCTCCTCCCTTTTCTTCCCCTCCCGACAATTACACCATCGATAATGGTGGCCCACCGGCAACGATTCAGGCGACTAGTTTCTTTCTCCGACGACAGATTTCCTTGCCATCACACCCATCAGCTTCATCTTCTTCCACCGCATACACCCCCGTTTGTCTCCTCCCCTGCAACCACCACCAAAACCTGCACTCGTAACATATCTATTTAATCGCCACCACCATTGCTGGTCAAAACCACTCTCACTTTTTCTGTTTGATTTCAAGAAACACACCCCACGAAATTAATTTCAAGAAGAATGCAAAAGCAATTGCACGGTGGTGGGACGGTGGAGGAAGACGGCGGCGACAGAGGAGGAAGTTGGTGGTGGGACGGTGGAGGAAGGCGGCGACGGTGGTGGCAGCCATGGTGGTGATGGTGGCAGCCACCATCGGTGCAGCTAGGGCAAACTGGAACACACTTAGGGTTTTTACCTTTTTTAATGGGGTGGAGATATTTTTTAATTTATTTATGTTTTTATTATTATTTTTTTTAAAGAGGGGTATTTTGGTCTTTTCACAGTCACTTAACTGAAAAAGTTAACCCCATCCACTCTAGGGACCATGGGCGCAACAAAATCAAACTATTTTGGACCATCCTTGTAATTTTTGATTCCTAGGGACGAAAACCGTAATTTGGCCAAACCACAGGGACTATCGGTGTAATTAATTCTAATCCAAAAGTTTTGCCCACAGAATGAGATTGATCGTGTGGAGAACGAGTTCCTAAAATTTAAGGCGGGTAACAAGACGCACCGCCAGTATACCTCTAGATTCAATGAGCTAGCTCAACTGGTACCCCACCTGGTGGAGACAGAAGAGCGAATGATCAAGTATTATGTGAAGGGCCTACCTCAAAGGGTCCGTGTCCATGTGAAAGCCAACCTACCCTCGACCTTCGAGTCGGTAGTGAATCTGAGCGGAATCGTCTACGACGATTATGCCAATGAGGACCCACCAACAAAGACCCAAAAGAGAAAATGGGAGAACCCGTCTAGAGGCACCGGAAGAGGGAATGTAATAACCGAAATTAAGAAACCAAGGTCAGAAGGGTATGAAACTTGCAAGAAATGTGGAAGGCAACATCTTGGCGAGTGTCGAGTCGGCACCACCACATGTTATAGGTGTGAGAAAGTCGGGACACTATTCTCGCGACTGTTTGAGAGACACTAAATGCCAAAGTTGTGGACAATTTGGACATCTGAGCAAGAATTGCAGGAAAACCAGACAATCTGGTTCGGGAAAAGAAAAGGAACAAGAACAGCCAAAGGCTAGGACACGAGCCTACGCCTTGACTGAGGAGGAAGCAAGGGGAAACCCTGATGTTGTGTTAGGTACGTTCCTAGTTAATGATGAATATGCTGCTATTTTATTTGACTCTGGTGCTAGTGAAAGTTTTATATCCAATGCATTTAGCCGTAAACTAGGTTGCACTATCAACACCATAGTAAAGGCCTTTAGCGTACAAACTGCCGTTGGTAAAAATTCGGCAATATTTCAAGTAACAGAGGATTGCATCATAGAAATGGAGGGTCATAAGTTCCCTTCTAGATTGTTCCTTCTCACCTTAGGAGGATTTGATATAGTATTGGGTATGGATTGGCTAGCTGCCAATGAAGCTCAAATCATATGTAAACGTAAGAGGATACACCTCAAAGCTCCTAGCGGCAGTCCAATTACGGTTTATGGGGATTGGAATTGCACGATGCCGAACATCATCTCGATGATCAAGGCCGAAAGATACATGAGGCGCGGTTGCGAAGCTTATTTGGCATATGTTATTGACGATAGAATGAAAATGAATGAACTCAAGAATGTACCCGTGGTGTGCAACTTTCCGGAAGTATTCCCTGAGGATCTACCTGGGTTACCACCCGATCGGGAAATAGAATTTCAGATTGACTTATTTCCAGGAGCTGAGCCCGTTGCCAAAGCCCCCTACCGATTGGCTCCGTCAGAAATGAAAGAATTGATGTCTCAACTAGAGGAACTAACAGAAAAAGGATTTATTAGACCGAGCATCTCACCGTGCGGCGCTCCGGTACTATTTGTAAAGAAGAAGGACGGCATCATGCGCATGTGCATTGACTACCGCGAGTTGAACAAGAGGACAGTAAAGAACAAATACCCACTGCCTAGAATAGACGACCTTTTTGATCAACTGCAAGGTGCAAGTTGGTTCTCAAAGATCGATCTTAGGTCGGGTTACCATCAATTGAAAGTAAGAGAAGAAGACGTACCAAAGACCGTGTTTCACACGCGTTATGGGCATTATGAGTTTCTCGTGATGTCCTTCGGATTGATCAACGCACCAGCAGCGTTTATGGATTTGATGAATAGAGTATGTCGACCCATGTTGGATCGATCAGTGATAGTTTTTATAGACGACATACTGGTATATTCGAAAAGCGAGGGTGATCACCACTGTCACCTAAGGGAGGTTCTAGAGGTGCTAAAGCAGGAAAAGTTGTACGCAAAATTCTCCAAATGCGCGTTCTGGCTTAGGGAAGTCCAATTCCTAGGTCAAGTAATAAACCCAAACGGAATCATGGTGGATCCTGCAAAGATCGAGACAGTAAAAGAATGGAACGTCCCAAAGACACCAACAGAGATACGAAGTTTTCTGGGATTGGCAGGCTACTATCGAAGGTTCATTCAAGATTTTTCAAGAATAGCCTCGCCACTAACTAAGTTGACACGGAAGGAAGTGAAATATGAATGGGGTCCAACCCAAAACAACGCGTTTGAGGAACTTAAGGCACGATTAACCCAAGCTCCAGTCTTGGCACTACCTGAGGGAAATGAAGACTTGGTAGTCTACTCTAATGCTTCGGGCCAGGGTTTGGGGTGCGTACTTATGCAACGAGGAAAGGTAATTGCTTACGCCTCGCGGCAACTAAAGATTCACGAGGTTAACTACCCAACACACGATCTAGAGTTAGCGGAAGTAGTTTTCGCGTTGAAAATATGGAGGCACTATCTGTATGGAGTTAAATGCACCATTTACTCTGATCACAAAAGCCTGGAGTACTTTTTCAAGCAAAAGGAATTAAACATGAGACAAAGGAGGTGGTTAGAGCTACTGAAGGACTATGACTGTGAGATATTGTACCATCCAAGCAAGGCAAACGTGGTGGCTGACGCTTTAAGTAGAAAGGAAGAATCGACACCTATCCGGATCAAAGCGTGTCAGCTGATTATAACGCCAGATTTGATGAGTGAAATATCAAAGGCACAAGATGAAGCACTATCAGAAAGAAATATAAAACAGGGAAAGAATAGTAGGACAACAAGGGAATTTAGATGCAAATGCATACGGTGTACGAACTAGGTTTGGCCGGATATGGATACCTAAGATTGGCGAGCTTAGAGCCAAAATACTCGATGAGGCCCATAAGTCTCTTTATTCTATCCACCCCGGGACAAACAAAATGTATCAAGACTTGAAGAAAGAGTACTGGTGGCCGGGCATGAAGAATGATGTGACTGAGTACGTGAACAAGTGTTTGACGTGTTCACTAGTTAAGGCCGAGCACCAGAAACCATGCGGTAAAATACAACCCTTACCAATACCGGAATGGAAGTGGGAAGAGATCACGATGGACTTCATTACCAAGCTACCGTGAACATCTAAAGGCAATGATACCATTTGGGTGATCGTCGACCGCTTGACGAAAAGTGCTCACTTCTTGCCAGTACGTGAGACTTCTTTGTCAGAAAGACTAGCAGAAATATTTATCAAGGAAGTTGTGAGTAGACATGGTATGCCGCAGTCGATTGTGTCCGACATGGATACTAGATTCACGTCAAGGTTTTGGAAGAAATTCAATAAAGCAATGGGCACTAGACTGAACATCAGCACCGCTTACCACCCCCAAACCGATGGTTAATCGAAAAGGACCATTCAGACCTTGGAGGACATGCTCCGGGCCTGTATCATTGACTTCGGTGGGAGCTGGGACAGCCATCTACCATTGGCAGAATTTTCATATAACAACAGCTATCACTCGACTATTGGCATGCCGCCATTTGAAATGTTGTATGGGAGGAAATGTAGGACCCCGGTTTGTTGGGGGGAAATTGGACAAAAGGATTTTGCAAGTCTCGAAGTGGTCAAAGCTACTTTCGAGAAATTTAATCAAATCAAGGCTCGAATGAAAGCTGCAAAAGACAGACAGAAATCATACGCGGATAAGAGAAGAAGAGATTTAGAGTTTCAAGTGGGGGACATGGTACTGTTAAAGGTATCACCATGGAAAGGAATCATCTGATTCAGAAGACGTGGCAAACTAAGTCCAAGGTTTGTCGGACCTTTCAAGATTTTAGCGAGAGTGGGTCAAGTTGCTTACAGACTCGACCTACCTGTTGAGCTTAGTGGAATACACCCTACGTTCCACGTGTCACACTTACGCAAGTGCCTAGCTGACGACACAGCTCACATACCTTACGACGAGATCGAAGTGGATGACAGACTAAATTATGTGGAGGAACCGATAGCCCTTATTGACCGAGCTGAGAAACGACTACGCAATAAGTCGATTCCTTTAGTCAAAATACAATGGAAGCACAGAAAAGGGTCAGAAGCTACATGGGAAAAAGAAGACGAGATGAGGGGACTATACCCTAAATTGTTTAACGTATAAGCGGTTTCGAGGACGAAACCTTTTTAAAGAGGATAGACTTGTAACATCCCAAAAATAGTAATTTAGTAAACAATAACGCGAATGAGGCTTAATCGTCATAAAACAACAGAAAAACGGATGGGCTTGGGCTCGGCTCCAACGGGCAGATGAAAGCCTAGGTATATAAGGGGCAAGGCATCCCACTTCACCATTTCATCTTCATTTCATCATTCTAGAGAGAGAAAGGAGAGCTCGGATCTAGAGAGAGAAAGTCAATGGATCGACATGAGATTGAAGGAGCACGTTACCGCTGAGCTCGTGAGTGAAACCTCCGAATCAGAAGTCCAATCCAGGTAACGATTCGACCTTAAACTGAGTTTTTCTTCGTTTTGGGGTTTCTCGGGTTTTAGCTAAATAGGAGACGTTTTTATGGATGAAACTTGAAAATAAGCTTAGAACTAGCATCTAGAGTGAAAACCGCATCTTTTGATCAAAGAAAATTGTATGATTAGCATGATCGGATTAACATGCAAGAATTGCGGACTTGTCCAGGAAACAGGTGATGCGTACTTATCAAGTACGCAGTAGAGACGTCCAGCGTACTTACCAAGTACGCAGGAGAAAGATAACCGGTACTTACCAAGTACGCAGGAGAAAGATCATGCGTACTTACCAAGTACGCAGGAGAAAGATCGTGCGTACTTATCAAGTACGCATGAGCAAGGCCCTGCGCACTTACTAAGTGCGCAGGCAGCAGACCAGTAAGTAAAGTCAGTAGGTTTAGAATGATTGAACCGTTAGAGTCGGGGTTGGGTCTGATATGTATTTAAACTACCTAATTCAGATCGTACGTGAAGTTGTTGGACATTTGTTTAGGACAACCAAGACTAGCTTTTCAGGTGAGTTCTATGTGCCCCCTTCTATGTTATGTGCAAACCTTATTAAATGTTTTGGGGCTGAAATGTATACACTAAATGAATAAATGTTATGAATGTCAATGTGATTATACGTGGTATACAAATAAATATATATATATACCTATACACGAAAAAGAATTATGAACAAAGAATGAAACGTAAAATTATAGAGAATGAATGAAAGTATAACACAATGTGTAAGAATGAAATCCTGCTTTATATCCATGTATATATTGCTTGCAAAGAATGAAATAATGTTATGGACGCTTCAATGATAACGGCTACTTCGGTAGACGGACGACCATGTGACTATTTTATAACCGGTACAAGTGCGTTCCTTCATCAGCTAGGACGTACGAATGCCACAAGTGCGTTCCTTCATCAGCTAGGACGTACAAAAAGCCACAAGTGCGTTCCTTCATCAGCTAGGACGTACTAAAGCTATTAACGGACGGTCGAAGCAATTGGCATATTATGATAAGTAGAACGGTTGTATAAATAATAGTCATATGGGAAACGGATACCTTCGGGTAGACGGGCGAATTACGGCCTACAACGGTAGGACGGTTGTAAGTCATTACGGATGGACAAAAGTTGCCGGACGGTTGTAAGAATGAAATTACGGACGGACACTTGTTGCCGGACGGTTGTAAGAATGGCTGGCCATGACGATGGACCGTGGCGTTTGTCTTTGAGACATTCGCAAACAAATGACGGGTTGATCACCCTTAAGTGTATGACCCATGAAAGTTAAGAAAAGAAGAAAATGTGAATGCATATTTATATATATGTAATCACAAAAGAAGCAAAAGTTATGAATACGTATTTATATATATGTAATCACAAAAGAAAGATGAAAGAAAAACAAAAGTTATGAATGTATATAATTATGTATACTTATAAAGAAAAGAATGATCATGCTTAATAGTTTTAAACTAGAACTCACCAGCGTTAGCTGACTTTTAGTATGCATTTCAGGTACAGAAAGGAAGGGTCGTGCGAAGGCGTGAAGGTTACCCGGCACGAGACTGACATCCCACTTTTATTTATGTTAAGACATTGTTATGTTTCAATTGTTAAGACTTCCGTTGTTATGACATGTAATTTGAATGATGTTTGCTTCCGCTACTTCTGAATGTTTTAAATTTAAGTTCAGTAATTACGACTATGTTTATGAGTGAATCCAACAAGTGAGGTCACCCGGGAATGGGGCCTTACAACCTTCTCACGTAAAGGGTGAGCTCCTAAAACAATGATGCTCCATGGGATCCAGCCTTGACCTACCCATGCATAAAACCGATCGGTACAATCAATAAAAGCCCTCATTAACGAGGCAGCGTCGAAAAGCCCTCACCAAAGAGGCAGCAATAGTAAAGCCTTTAAAAATAAGGCAACAAATCCTCCACCAAATGCCAATAGAAAAGCATGACAAAATAAAGATGCATAAATGGCCCAAAGCCAAACAGTCATACACAAAATACAGCAAAATATAAGAAAGCAAAGACAAACATGCAAGAGTTAAAAGTCTTAAGACAACAACCACAGACAAATGTCCGAAGACATAACAACTAAAAGAACAAGCTAGTCAAACTCCACCAAAACCACCATCAACAACACCTAAGGTTGACCCACCAGCAAAATCAGCACAGAGATCAAGGGAGTCAGGAGCTTGTTCATCAACACCAACCTTCGAGATATGAAGAACCTCGGGGATAGTGAATCCTGGGGTAACCTGAGCGGGAGAAAGCATGTTCACTGAAGAAACGCCAGGACTCATCTGGCTAGTCTGCCCGCTACCAGTCCTAAGATGCATCATCTGCAACATATCTTTCTTAGACCAAACTTCAGGTTTGAAAGACTGCAAAACAGACAGAGGCTTGTCAAAACAACTGCAAGAGATTGCAAGAAAGGAAAGGCTGCAGTCTGGAACGCCTTGGCCTCGTCTTTAAGCACAACCATGGAATCAGGGCGGTACAACAGAGCATCTTCAATAGATTTAACATAAGCCAGCTCATAACCCTGAGTTAAACCAAAATGAGCACCATGCTCAAATGCAGCCTTTTGCAAAGAAGCAAGAGGACCAAAAAAATCACAGCTAGAGCGAAGGAGGCCGAAAAAATGGGCAAACCCTCTCTTAATCAGCCAGGTTTTCTCATCCACCAAAACAAAAAGATCGTACCTTAACTCCTGGTTAGTGACGATCAGACGACCCATGGCCTCTTTTATCTTCCCTTCACCATCCTTCAGAACCTTCCTCTCGTACAAAAGGACAACCTTTTCATGCTCAAACACAGCAAGTTCAGATTCAATCTGGCTAATTGATCACTCAGCAAACGCTCTTTATCGCGAAACTTAAGATCCATCTCAGCCAAAGCATTGGCACTCTTGCCCAACTCTCCGCTCATATTAGCAACCTGTTGTTCCAACTCAGATAAGCGAGCCTGTTGCTCCTTACACTTGTTATTCACAATAGACATCTTCTTGTGAGCAGTATCACGATAAGAAAAGGCAGAGTTCAAACGAGAACCAGCTTCAGGCAACAAGCTACCAAGATGAGCCCAAATTCTAAACATATGATAGACAAGATCAGAATCAGTCTACTGGTGGTCTTTCAACCTCTGAGCAGGAGTGGCAAAATGGGAAATCGTTTTCCTGCTCACAAGTGGGTCGGTAACAAGCTCCCTACTAAGAACACTCCACTTAGTAGAATGAAGGGCATCCCCAAAGTCAGCATCAAGCCCAAGACCAGCTTCAGAAACCAAGGGATCAGTGGAAGAGCCCTAATCAAATTCAGCATAAGGAACCTTAGAAACCGGAGGATTCTTCACAGAAGCATCAGGCGTAACATCAGTATCCTCTAAATCAACATGAACACCAGAAGACTTGGCAAGCTCAAGTTTAGAAGCTCACGTTCGGGCACGCTTTGGCTTCACATCAACAAAAGTGGAGACTTTCTTTTTCCTCTTAGACGAAGAGGGTACAGGGATAACAGCTTGCTCAACCTCAGGCTTGACAGGAGGGTCAATAGGTAGAATACTAGCATACTCTCCACCAGAATAGGTAACCTGGCCATGAAGGACAGGGACATATTTTTCACCGGCAGCAAGAAAACGAGGAACGACCTCAACACCAGAGTCATTATCCAAACCCAGCAAATCAACCCAATCCATAACTGCAAGTGCCAAACAATAGCATTAGAAAAAATCCAAGAAATTAAAAGAAAACAGATAAAAAATCACATACCACGTCCAGATTTAGTAAAAGAAGAAACCCGAGAGATTTCCAGGTACGACTTAGACCAGCCAGAACCAATACCTCCTCAACAAAAGGGCGAACCCAAGTACGGTTCGATTAAAACAATTCAAAGTGACGAGGGTTGAAAGATGAACTAGGAAGGTTAATAACAGCAATAGAGCCCTTAGGGTCTCTCCTAAAAGGACGAAAAGGCAAGATGCTCGATGAAACCCAGAAAAAGTAGTTCTTCCAATCTTGTATGGTCGGACTAGAATGATGAACACACTGGGGAGATGGTTCCTTACGAAGTTGGATAGTAAACCAATCCCCATTCTTAGCCAAATGAAAAAATTGACGAAAGAGGTCAATACAGGGAGCAAAGCCTAATGCCCTACACTGGATCTCGAAATGGGTAATCTTACTAACCCCAAATGGGGCAAGCTGAGCAAGATCAACACCATAGTACTCCAAAACATTGAGACAAAAATAGATAAAGGCAATCGGAGATTAGAAAATTCAAAGAACCTAGTGTACAAAGCAACAAACCCGGGAGGACAATCGGTAACAGTCTGATCGGAAGAAGGAAGTGTCGGCTGAAACTCGGGACCAATAGAGTAAAGCGTACAGAGTTCATCGAGTTTGCCCTGATCTAACATACAAAACCGGCGGGCCATATCGCAACGATCACCTATAACGAAGAAAAAGGAAAAGAAAACTAACCTGAGAGTCGGCGAAGAACACGAAGGAATTCTGAAAAAGAAAGAAGGAAGAGAGAGAAGAGTGTGAAACGGTTTTGAATTTGAAAAGAAAGAGATAAAGGAAATAAAATAGGGGAACGGTTAAAGAGGAGCATCATTGCCCTAGGGAACCCAGGCGCTGCCTAACAGTCATAATGAAAAGAAATTACTACAGGTCAAATCAGTCAGAAACGAAAGAAAGGAACGAAGCTGATTCAGGAAAATCCTCCCCAAGGCAAGCCAAGGATATCCCTGACTGGGGGCTGATGACGGGGGTACCTTTGGGAAGCAAACCACGTAAGGACAGCACCAGTTACGAAGGCAAGGCAAAAGAACGAAGCTAGGAAGGCCAGGCCACATGCCAAGCCCGAAATAAGCGAAGAGACCATTGGATAATCAAATGAAACCTGAGTTGACAAGACCACACAAGTTAACAGTGCGAGGTTGGGAAGTGAACCATTGAAATCTTCAGACGGCGCAACACTTCCCAACGACACCTGAACGAGGAAAGTGCAGAGAGCCCAGAGCTGGAACAGTAACCTCCTTACATTACGATTCAAGAATAAAGCAGGTCAAACCCTAAGGTAGGTTTCGGCGAAGTAGACATCGGAAAAGGGAGAAGTCAAGAAGTTGCACCATTTCAGGTGTCCCTTATAATATCGAGAAGCTGCACCTCGGCCAAAGGAGTTCAGGAAGGCTTAAAAAGAAAGGTAAGGATCTTTCAAGAATCACCTCCATTATTCTAAGGAACCACACTATAAATAAGAGATCACCAACAGGTATTCATTCATTCACTCCCAACTACTCTGGAAACAGATTACTCCCTTACTCCCTAAGTTTATTTTCTAAAAGACCCCTCGCCTGATTCTCACGCCGGAGGTAGATCGCAGGGGATCCTCCCCTGCGGTGAGCCTAACGGTTTGTTTCTTCTTAGCAGGACCCTGAAGATTGAAGCCCGATATCTAGTGCAGCAACTGTAGAAGCATGTTTTAGTAACTATACATTAAATTCTATGTATCGGTGTACTTAGCTAGTACGTAGGAGGGTGTTCCTGCATACTTAGCTTGTTCACTAGTTGGTCCTGCGTACTTAGTAAGTACGCAAGGCAAAAAGCCTTGCGTACTTGATAAGTACGCATGACCAATGCCCTGCGTACTTAGCCAAGTACGCAGGTAGTGTTCCCTCCCCTATAAATAGAGATGATGGCCTCATTTGTAGGTGGAACCTCTGGAACTAGGTCGAGAGGTGTTCGGGCGGGATGAGCTCTCCCGCCCCTAGACCGTGAGCGTAGACGAGAGATGTGTACTTCTTCGGTATGTAGTGTGAGATGACTTCGTTTTTATGGATTACGTATCGTTGTTGTGTTGATTCTCTTCTTTATGTTCGTGTTTCTCTATGTCTCGTTCTTCTTTGTTCCCACACGAATCAATGAACAGATCCGTGCATTTCCGCTGTGCGACGAGGCTCCAGGGACCTACAGCAACAATAGGCAAATTGGATTTTAATAATCCAAACTATGACCCATTGACCGATAACAATTCATACAGAAAATTTAACCAACGAAAGTTCTAACTTTCACTTCCGTTGTCAAAGAGGGTCCCAGTAGCATAATCATCATAAATTTGCATTCTATTTACACTTGATTTTCACTCAATTTCGCTTGTACGTTCTACATTTCGTTTGTACGTTCTACATTTAGTTCATAATCATCATTGTGAGCGAAATCATGTGCAATTCAAGTATAAATATTTGATTATTATGTTACTGAGATTACCTTTGACAACGAAAAGTGAAAGTTAGAAGTGTAATCAATTAAATTGTTAGTATAGATTATTATCGATCAATGGGTCATAGTTCTGATTATCATAATCCAATTTGTCTTATATATATGAAATAAAAATATTTGTATTTATATAAATAATAAACTTATTTAGACTAGTATATAAAGCTAGAATTAGAGCTTGTGTATTAATGAGTTTTAATTTAGACTCGAGCCCGATTACTAATTAGTTTTAATTTAAACTCAACCTCATTTAAGCTCGATTTAGTTTAAACTTTTAACAAACCAATCTTACTAAACTGCAGGGGCAGAGCCAATCCAGTCATCGGAATTTGTCCAATTTTTATATATAAAAGTTAATTTTTTTATTTTTATTAAAAAACATGAGTTTGACGACCCTTAGTTGTAGTCGGTATAGAGTAAAGAATAAAACCTTATGTTGACCCTCCGACTAATATGTTCCGGTTCCGCTAAAAGACTCGTTTATCCCGACCAAATAACATTTTTACTTTTTTGGGTTCCACCAATACATTATCTTAAGTTGGTAGTGACGTGGCAATAAGTAAATGGGCACAGTGTCTGGCGTATACACATAAAGTTGGATCTAAAACATAAAACAGATTTCTTAAAAGCTAAGGTTAGCCTTTCACCTTCTAGGCAATTGAGTCTAATCAGAATCCATTTCCATCATTATAAAACTCTTAAACTATTATTAATGGACAAACCCTGCAAAATCAAATTATACAAAGTTTAATTGTCATATTAATTAATGTAATATTCAAGTACTAATGTTAACTAATGTAATTCTATTAAATAATATAACAACTAGAAATTAGGATTCCATTGATCCCAAAAATAAATTCATAACTTTAAAAATTAATGTGGGGCCCACCTCTAATAGGTGTATAAACGAGTCGAGCTGCTCGTTAGCTACCCGAGATCAGATCGTTGAAAGCCCTAATCAAGTCGAGCTTAAACGATCTCGAGTAGTTTATATTGAGGCTTATCTAATAAATGAGTTCGAGCATGAGGTTTACATATTGAACTCGACTATGTTCACAAGCGTAAACGAGTCTGTTATTTATATAAAAAATGCTTCTCATAGTGGAGGTCTTGGTTTCGACTCTCACCTGGAGTAATTATTTGGGTTAAGCCAGGGGTTTTTCCCAGTTGTGGGTTTCCTCCTGAGTAGGGGGTTTGATCCGGATTGGTGGGGTAGTTGGGCCCGATTTAGATAACATTTATCTCTCAAGCGGATCCTGGTGTCTGCTTTCCAAAAAAATAATAATAAGTAACTAGGAGGACACGTGTCAACTTCTGGTGAAATCTAGATTTTTGTGTCCCGTCTCTCTATCCTATTAAATAATAATGATCATAAATAATTAAGTTATAATGATTTTTGTTTCTCGATTCTCTCACCTATTAAATAATAATAATTTTAAATAATTATATATCTTAAATATAAATCTTCTCACTCTAATAATTTATTAAAACTTACTAAATCATAAGGAGATTTCAATTACATCTTATTTTAAAATATAATTTTATAATTCTTAAATCTTTATTATTTGTTATTTAAAATTCTTAAATCTTTGTAATTTCTTATTTCACTCATGGTTGATAACATCCAACATGTAAATTTTCATAAAAACTGCTGATTTATAATATTTTGGATTTATTCAACTAATGTAATACATGGGTTTCTAACCTATTACATGCATATATACATAATAATAATAATAATAATAATAATAATAATAATAATGATAACTATTTATATAAAATTATGATAAAATAATGAAATAATATTTGCTATGTTATATACAAAAATATAATTGTAAATATATATAAAAATAATTATAAATACATATATAAATAAAATAATTATATAACTAATAAATGGTTAACTAGTAGAGTTTGAGCTTAAAAAACTAATCACATGTCGGGTTCAAGTTTTAGAAATAAAACTCTAAACGAGCTAAACTTGAGCTCTTTTAAATTAAACGGGTCAAGCTTAGAGTCAGCACCGTTGCATTCTCATAGATACAACTTCAAGACTTCACATCAATACATCATCACTTGTAAAATTGTAATGGAAGGGTTCATGCCATGCAACTCCTCCTAATTGATTATTTACCCACACAAGTACACAAACCCTCATTGTTCTACAAAACTAGCCCAATAGTAAAATTTCCTTTCTTCTTTAGTGGGCCCTTCTATGCATATTCTTTTTCATCACAAGCCCAATAAATTTACCATGTCCTTTCTTAAATTTACTGTTCCTAACAACACATAATAGAATAATAGATTATGAATTCAGGATACATGTTTAACCCGATCCGACCCATTTTCACCTATGACCCACTTATATTATGTGAATCATTTTCTGCCCCCAATATATTGCTTTAGTCGGGTTGGGCCAGTATAATCAATTATTGCTTATGCATGCCAA
Organism: Smallanthus sonchifolius; assembly: GCA_023525975.1. Taxonomy (NCBI): domain Eukaryota; kingdom Viridiplantae; phylum Streptophyta; class Magnoliopsida; order Asterales; family Asteraceae; genus Smallanthus; species Smallanthus sonchifolius. The sequence goes on from CM042026.1 coordinate 97,333,435, forward strand.
TGGATCATAACTATTGACCCAATATATTTTAGGTGGCTTGCCCTTTCAAAATATACCCCTTTTATGCATGAATGAAAAAGTTCTTTTAATAATGTTTAGGGAGTTGCACATGAAAAGGGGATATTTTTGTTAAATATTATAAATTCTAAAGATTTAATCATGAAAAAGAAAAAGAAAAACTTTTATGTCAATGATAAAGTTCAAACTTAATCGTTAAGTTCCAAAAGTTTAGGGGTTAATATGAGAAATAAATCTTAGGGATTTAGGTGCTCTAGCAAAAGTCCATAGGGGTAAAAGAGGTCATGAAATGAAAGATTAACAAAGAAATTAATAATATATTTAAAATAGCAGGTGAATTAATAAATAGTAATACAAAGATATATGTTAACTATGATTTTTAAAAATAAACCAAATCTTTGAACCAAACAATATAAGAGGTTTCATAAATTAAAAACAGACTTCAAACGAATTTCTAACATGTTTGGTTTGACAATCCATTTAATCCGTTTGAGATAAAGCACAACCTTGAACCACGGGTCAAGATAGCTACCTCTAATCTCGGCATCATCTAAAAGCTTATTGTCAACCCCAAAATCCTCACCGGTTGGTTAGGGATGGTAGCGCTACCAAGGGTGACAGTCCACCGTGTGGGAGATGAGAACCTTGCAAAACAAAACATTGTTAGCCTCATCACAGTGAGGGCCTGGGGGTCTTCGTTGTAACCAGCCTCCGGCGCCAGAAGAGGAGAGGCTTTTTATACCTTGTCTGAGCTACTATATGCTTTTTACTATGTTGCCGACGCTATAAGTTCACGCGTTAGAGCTTTGTCCATAGGTTGCAAGCTTGAACTGCCAGACCTTGGTCTTACCGCTATTCTACTCCTAGAGATTTACTGTTTCTTAGGATCTTTGGCATTAAATGTGTTTGCATATTACCGTTTTGTGCCTCTACGTTACGTCTAGCCTTTATTTTTGTATCATATCTCTACATGTTCTAGGGAATAACTTGTACAGGTCTTTGTGTCCCCCTTCTTGGCTATATTACTGTTCCGGACAAGAGTTGTATACTTGTTGTGCCGGTGGGTTTGGCCTAATGCTCAGTGATTTTGATGGCGGTCCTGAATTCAGTGATTTTGACTCAGACGAAAGACAGGTGGGTTTGGCCTAATGCTCAAGGGACCGAGTTCTCTGTTAGGGAGGTGTGACTAGAGCTGATGCAAGGGGGGATGGTAAATCTGTGTGAGAATGGTTTCAAGTGGAATAATTGGGCACCTCTCAAAGCAATCTTCTTAGTTTGGTTCGCCAAGCAGAAAAGGGTTGCTTCTAAAATGGAGTTGATTAAGCGTGGTGTGGTCTTAGAGGACCCGCTCTGTTGCAGTTGCGGTTTTGTGCGGGAATTGACAGAGCACATTTTTGTGGGCTGTCTGTTCTCCAGGTGTGTTTGGGGCACGTGTTTAGGTGGTTAAAGATCAGTAACCTCATCCAATTTGGTTCCCTAAATGATGTCTTGAGATTTATGTTCGAGTAGCCCGGATCCAAGAGGTGGAGAAAGTTGGTCTTCGTTGCCCTATTTGCTGCTGTTTGGAGACTGTGGATAAGCCGCAATGAAAAGGTTTTTCTTGGTACCTCTACACAATCGCTTAGAATGTTGGAGTTGATAAAAGAAGACTCGTTTCTTTGGCTTAAGTTTAGGGCTAATTGTAACACCTTGTCTTGGAAGGATTGGGTGGAGTTTAATGTTTCCGGTATGTTGTAAGTCGTTTGCTTTTTCTGTTTGTTTTCCCAGATTCTTGCTGGTCCTTTATATTTATATATAAAGTGGTTGTTGTTCAAAAAAAAAAAACTTGTTGTGCCGGTATCGGAGGTTATCCCATCATTTACCATATCTAGTTACACAAACTGCTAGGTTGGTCAACCCAACCAGTATATTTCATGTTCATCATCTAGTATATCTCCACTCATTCCAAACTTCATAAGTAACATAATCTCTTAGGGAAAATTGATGACCCATTAATACCTTGTTAACCAATAAAACCAGGTAAAATCTAACTTATAGTGATCATGTAACCTTAAAAGGGTTAAGTCAAAAATTAGTAGAACTAGTTTTTTTACCCGCGCTTCGTGGCGGGAGTTTGATTGTTTTTCCCCCGCGCCACGCGGCAAGAGTTTGGTCGTTATCGGTTGGGCTCATCAAAAACCATAAAATCGAATATCGATACTGGTTCCGATAATACCAATAATGGTCACAGTATCGTAATGGTACTCGTTATAGCCTACGATTAAAAAAACTCGATTTTGAATACAACTCCGTTTTAAAAAAAAATTATATCGGAACGTTAAAAAAAAGTAAAGACAGACGCGCACTGCGTTTTAAAAAAAGTATGAGGGGGAAATGAAAATTATGTAAAAGTTTTGTGGCCAAACTACAAAAACATAAAAGCTCTTTTAATAGTGGATATACCTGGGAAGTTAGGAGGGGTCATTTGCAAATATATCAAAATTTTGTTGCTAATCTAGATAGACATAAAAGTTAACTGCTGAAACCGACCTCTCTCTTTTAATAGTAGTAATGCTAAAGAAGAACCTGACACCCTTGTTAAAGAAGAATGTGGATTTCAACTCATTTATTTGTTCTAGGTTATTGCAAACTATGGGTGTAAGCGAGCCGAACTAGAACTCGTCTAAACTCAAGCTCGGCTCGTTAAGCGTAACAGTACTTGAGTTCGGCTTAATTCGAGCTTTATATCCAAAGCTCGAGATTGGCTCTTGAGAATTTTTTCAAGCTCAATCTTGGCTCATTTATTATTTATTAATTATTTAAATATATTAGTGTTTATATATATATATATATATATATATATATATATATATATATATATATATACTATTTTGTTGTTTTTCTCATAATTATATATATAATTATTTGTATTATGTAATATATATTTTTCACATTAAATAAAAAATGTATATTTATATAAATAAGAGGCTTGTGGAGGCTCGTGAACCCAATCGAGCTTGATATAGGAATTTTGGGCATGGGCTCGTTTATTAAACGAGCCTGTTTTTAGGCTCGAGCTCGGGTTCAAGCTCGTTTAAGCTCGACCCGACTTGAGCTTTTAGCCAACCAATGTCGATTATATAGCTCACAAGCGGCTCAGCTCGTTTACACCCTTATTAACGCAGAAGTTGTAAACAAGTTTGTAGTTTCTCTGTTACAAGTCGTTAAACTTGCCTTTCGAAAAATAACAAAAAAAAACAAGTCGTTAAACTTCGGCTTAATTGTTAATTTACGTTCCTAGAAATTATATATATAAATTTGGACCAAAGGGCCCATGGCCAATGAGGTATCAAGGTATGTAGGAAAGGTATCTCTCTTCAGGCTTTTGAGGGTTCAAGTCGCATGATAGGAAAAAATGTAGATTTAAAAGTATGATTAGAGGGTGTGTGAGTTATCATTCTAAATATATATATATATATATATATATTTGGAATGTGACTTCTTTTTTTATGCTCATGCCCTTGAAATATTTGGCACAGGCTCTTTGTATTCGAAGTTACTAAGATATTTATTGGAATCCAACATTTGCCCTTCTTTAAGATCAAGTAACAAAATAGGTTATCTTAAATTTCATAAATTCTTAGACTTGTAAACAGCGATGGATCCAGAAATTTTCTTAAATTTTCAATGAGTTAGGTTGGTAAATTTAAAAACAATTACCTTAAATCGTAGCAACATCGATATTATAATAACTATAATACATGTGCTTTCTTGAATTACATCAAGAACATATATTCATTAACTTGTTGAAGTTTTATATAAATGATAATAATAAGAGATAAAATATGGTGTTATCGTATAAGCTTAGATACGAAACCTTTTAAAACCATTTACTTTTGGTTAATTTACATCAAAACGACATCATTTAGTTAAGTACATACAAACTATTTTTCCTAATACGGCATAGTTTGATATAAATAACGGCATAGTTGTAGGATATTTCATATCTAAGCTCATATACGTGAGCACCATATTCACTTTTCCCTAATAATAACACACATTATCGTATCATTCAACGGAGTTTAGCAGCATTCCTTTTAACGCCATTGGAGACTGTGGATGTCGGAGTAAATGCCTTTCTAATCTTGACGACATTCCAAGCAGTGCCAGCAACATGCCCTGCCGTTGCAAGCACCTCGCCGGTTGCTTCCCCGGCACTTTCTCCAAACCTGTTTCGCACATACCCGACAAACGATGAAAATTATCGGGGCAAATTGTATAAAAATGTACATTTTAAGGTTCTAAACTTTTTATTAATAAAACTTTTATCTTTAGGAATACAGTATTTTTAAATGTTTTAAAAAATAAAAATAAAAAATTATAAAAGGGTTTTAATTTACCTCTCAGTGACCATCCTAGTTGCAGCACCAGATGTGGCAGATAAGGCTTGTTTTTGAGCAGCCTCAGCTGCATCCATCACTGTGTCTGCAAGAAAATTAATGTTCATCACTTTCCTTCCACAATATATAGTTTCAATTGTAAAACATAAGATTTTAACCCGTTAATATGAAAACGAATCAACTCGTGTCTCGTTTTATTGATAACCGGTAAGGGTGTAAACTAGTCGAGTCAAGCTTCGGCTCACTTAAGCTTGAGTTCGGCACGTTAATAATTTTTCTAGCTCCGCTCGTTAATAAACTTTCAAGCTTGAGCTTAGCTTGTTAATAATTTTTCAAGCTCGAGTTTAGCTTGATTATCATTTATTAAATAATAAGTTATTTTATTTATATGCATATATTTTTTTATAATTTTATATATTTCAAAATATATATTATTTATATTTTATAAATATATATTATTTTTTTATAACTTTTATATTTTTTTTAATTATAATTTTATATATTTCAAAATATATATTATTTAGTTACTTTTATCATAGTTTTATAAATAATAAATTTTATATATTTCAAAATATATATTATTTTTTATAATTTTTTTTGTAAATTTTATATTTTTTTTAATTATAATTTTATATATTTGAAAATATATATTATTTAGTTACTTTTATCATAGTTTTATAAATAATAATATTTATTATGTAGTTATATATTTATTCTATAAAATAAAAATTATTATATTTATATAAATAATAAGTTTTGTTTAGGCTCGCAAGCCTAGTCAAGCTCGGTATGTGAAGTTCGAGCTAGAGCTCGTTTATTAAGTGAGCTCCAATTTAGGCTCAGGATCAGACTCGTTTAAGCTCGCCTCGGCTCGATTCAAGCTTTTAGCAAGCCTATCTCGAGTAGCTCACCAACGATTGAACTCGTTTACACTTCATGATCAAACCAAAACACTGAACGAAAATTAAAGAAACGGTTTAAACAAGTTAAACATCACTGACTTATGGTCTACAAACTACAAAGTATTTAAAATTTTAAAAGCTTTACCAAACCGTGTACAAGACAAAAAGTGGGTTGGGGTTGGCATAAATCGGCCCAACTCGTTTGGACCCGTCTTAAAAGCTTTCTCGATTTGACCCGAAATATTTTTTTACTCGGTTATCCACAATCCACCTGCCATTGCCAAGATGATACTTTGCCATCTCTAAGAGTTTCTTGGTACTCTATATATATAGGTTGTATATATAGGTGACAAAAGGGGCGGGTTGGATATAATATTTTTATTTTTGTTGATATAAATAATTAAAATAATAAATATTATTGAAGTGTTTAATAACACTTCGAAAATTTTTTGACCCGTTTGATTCATTTCTCCCTTTTCATTTTTATCCAACTTTAATTATAAAAAAAATAAGTTAAATCTACCATTTTTTAGGAAACGGATTGAAAATCCGACAAATAAGAGAAAGATCTGTCTGTCGATAAAAGTACTCTGATTTATAGAGTTTGAATGATTCTACTTACTAACTGCATCAAGAGAAGCTAGAAGGACCTCCCCCGGAACCATGCTAAAAAAGGTCTTTCCGGCTTGTGACCGGACCATTGGACCCATGACTGACCCGGTTGCTATTCCAACACCATTCAGCATCGCTTTACTCATGCTTTCGGTCATCTTCGAGAGCTTTCTTACACTAGATATACACGCTTAAGTTAAATGACCGAATAGAATACCGATCTACTACAAGTCTAGAATAAACAGCGAAAAAAATAGAGGTTTATTGCACCTTTTTAAGCTTTTATTGATCCCATTCTCCTTTCTTGAACCATTGCTTTTGTTGCTTTCATTAGTAGTAGCTCTTGAGATGCCATTCTTTTCCTCCATTGCTTGGTTTAAGATCATATTACCTCCTTTTTGTACCTGTTTCGGATCCATTAATGATACTTTTCATAACAACCATATCTATCAATTGTGTATCCTGTATTATATCCGATTGTAAAACTGTGTCCTCGTATCCATCAGGCACCAGTTAGTCTTTACGTGGTATCAGGTATACCCGTTTATAATCTTATTTTTGCTAAAAATTACACGGATTCTCATTACCCAAAACCTTATCTTAAACTCACCCCTAAAAGCTAAAACCAACTTAAAATATCATATAACCAACTACATTTGTAAAATTTCTATATGCTTAATAATTTCAAGTTTCTAATAATGTCATAATACAATTTATTACACTTTTTCAGATTATATAATATATTAATATACTCGGTTAAGATCGAATGTTTGGATGTTAAAATCCACTATCTGAAATTCGGATACCCGGTTTTTATTTAAAATTGTCTAAAATGTATTTAAATGATTGTGTTATAAGATCAGATCATTTTGTTAATTTCATTTTGTATTTTCAAAATTCAGAAAATATATTCGGTCAACCTGGCCCGGCCCGTTTTGTTTCATACTAAGAAAGTGACATGTTTTACCTGAACCCGTTTACCCATTACTCCATGTGTGTAACCAAGAATATCGATTCGAAAACGAACCTGGTTTGTATAAGCATTGCTTAATATAAAGATCCCTTTAACAATCTGGCCAGTTCCTTGAGCAATAGCCTTTGCAATAACATTATTATAAGCATCAACCTTTGGAGCAAACTCCTTCCAATCAATATCCGTTTTTCGTGATGACGATGATGAAGTCGAAAAACACGAATGTTCTTTCAAGAACTTATCCAACAACTTGAAATCCCCTCGACCCGTATCTAAAAATGTTACACCATAGCTTATAGGATCGTCACCTTTGACCACGGTCAAAGAGAACAGGTAGTGAAGAGAATCTAGCTTCACTACCGGTTCATCTTTGGTTAATGGCCATTGAAGGTCATCATTGATTTTGATTATGGTTGCTAGTAAAACATCATCATCGGATAGTTGAATGATTTTGAAGTCTCCCGTGGCGAGTTCTATGGCTTCCCCTTCATCCAGTAGATGGACTTGGCAGTTAGGGATTGATAGGACGGTTTCATGTTTGGCAGTTTTCAGTTGTGGGTAGTTATTGGTTGTTGGTGGCGGTGATCGGGTAGGGGAGAGTGTTTTTGGTTTCTTGACTCCACAACAACTCATTTTGTTTTGATTGTTACTGTTGTGTCTTTTGGTTTGTGGTTGTAATGGTGATGTTGAAGTAGAATGTGTTTGTAAGAACAATAGTAGGGTGTGTGAGGGTAAAACGGTAATTTAGACAATAGGAGAGGGAATTAAGGCTTTAATTGATTCTTTTTGTCATCGAACTTTATCCTATTCTTAACTTTGGCATATTTGGCTTTCGGTGGAGGGAAGATGAGTTTAAAAAGGGTGGTTTTCATCGATTATATGACGTGTTTATAATAACAGTACAAACTCACAATACAGTATTGTACACAATATCATACGATACAAACTCATAATACAGTATTATACACAATATCATACAGTATAAACCCACAATACAGTATTATAAACAATATAATACAACACAAACCCACAAGACAGGAGACTCGATCATCCAAGCATCTTTGTTTCTTCAGTACGTTAAAAGGTATGTGTTTAAATACCAATTTCCCCTTTGCGAATTCGAAAAAAAAAGTGCAAAACTTTAGATAATGTCTTTGATATCAAAGAGATGTTATTCACCCAAATTGGTTCGAAAAGGATCATATTCTTGACTCCACAAATGACCTAGATCTAAAAGAGAATAATTTGAAAGGTATTGAAGTGCAACAAGTTGTGCATCTAGATGAGAAACATGGGCTTTAATGCGACTAGGGGGTTGTAACCGGGCTCAGGTTGTAAATTTGAAACTGGGCCAGTCTTAACCAGGTCTTAAATGGTTCAGGGTTGAGCAAGCCGATTTCCTGTCAAGAAACGCAAAGTCAGATTGGGTCGACCCGTTAACACTTTCATTCTTTCATGTATCATAAATGATTACAAAAACAATATTTATTTTCAAAAAATATTCAAAACACTATAAACATTGGAATACGTGTTATTAAACAACTTCTGACTGAACCGTTTCATTTTCAGCTAATTTCCTACATTTGACTAATGAGGCCTGTAATCAATATAACACAACCGAAAACCGACCCATTTCATATAAATGGGTTAGAAATTATCACATCTGATACTCTACTAACACAAACATAGATCAATCAAACTTTTTTACAAGTACAGAGCGGCCCGATTACAACTAAAAAAATAATACTAGCGCCTTGCAGGCGAGAAATTGTACCATACGAGAAACAGGTCTTACATTCGGGTTTGAAAAGCAACAGTAGTTCCTTTAAATTACACACAATCAAATTTACAGGTTAAAAAACCGAAAAGCAGACATAAGCTGACTACAGCTACAGCTGAAGAATCAAATCAATTGAACTAAATATTTTTTTCTTTTAAAATGGACCAAAGAATGGCTACTTCACGGACGAATGGATTCAAATCAATCAAACCATAAATGAGGACGGATGAATAACATTACCTGGTTATGTTTAAAACCAGATAATGCTGATCACAAGCAATATGAGAAAGCACGGTTTCTTTTTCTACACATCATATTTCTTTGGTTGTCTCCAGTTAGCCAGACTTCTCGATAAAGTACCAAGAATCGAGATTTTGCTTTGGGCTTTCCTACCATATAAACGCTTTGCTGCCAAATCTGAGAACTTTTTACCCTTTTCCATTGTACGGTCAATCTGATAATAAAAATGGATTAGTCTTGTGGACAAAAATGATACGTTTCTTATCTACTTGACCTGTTTCAGTTTTATAATTTTTTAAAAAGAAATATAAAAATGAGGGTCGACAAGTCAAATGGATTAAAAAAATAAGAACTATATAAAAAACAAATACAAATGGGCATATTAGATTAGAACTAAGAAACAATTAAGTTAACTGGATCGCATTGTGAGAACTCATTCAGTCCGGTTGAACTGGGCCGGAAGACCGGGATTTCTCATTAGCTTTAGACCAAATACAGGAGAAAGGACTATACGATCAGAACGCCGGTTCAGTTGGTCTAGACTGGTTTTTGCACACCCTTAATCTATGCTATGAATATTTTGCAGTTTTCAATAATGGGTAATATAGTAATTTTGGAGTGGAAGTAGGCCAAGAAACATCATGCGCATTTTGAGGTAGTTATAGTAATGAGGGTGGGTTTACATGGATGTGACTGTTTGAATAAAATTAAAATAAATAATACTCAATTATAATAAACCTCACCTTGTGTATTTTCCCATTCCTTAAATGGTACCGGATACCAGACCAATTGATAGACTGAGAAAAATGTGAACGGATTGCCGAAATCGGGTATAAAAAGTTATCCACCACCATTGCAACAAAGACCTGTTCATAGTCAGTTTGACTGGATCAATATAAATGAGGCTTATGTTTGACCTTTTTAGGGTAAAAAAAATAATCCACCATAATAATAAAAAGGAAGATATTTAGAAAGGTAAAACGACTTTATAGGGCCAAAAAATGTGAGGTAGCATTTTTGACCATTTAAATGTGTCGCCTGGTTTGGGTGTGTTCATCTCAAAACGGGTCCAGATTAAGAAATAGTATGTGAAGATCACACCAAGTATTCAACTTTTTTTCATTAGGACCACTCATTTATTTTATTTGGGTTCATTTATACCAATTTTGGCCAAAATAAGTCGGTTGATGAATTGGTGTCAACATGTTATAGGTTAAAATTGGTGTTTTTTTCAAAAAAGAATTAAGTTCATTTTCGTCATTCGGCATGTTTTTGTTCAAAATCGGTATAAAGTTTACAAATTTTGGGCAGCCTTAATGAAAAAAGTTCAATACTTGGATGGCCTCCACATACATTCACTTAAAAAGTTTAGCTAAAAGGATGATAGGTCAACCCCACCCATCAGTTTCAACACATACAAAAAATGACACATTTCAACCCAGACCCGTTTAGACCAGTTACCTGACCCGCCCATGAGTTATGACAACTTACCAGGCCCCAATTATAAGCACTAAGTGAGAGTGGAGGTGCCTCAGGAGACAACATGTTGCATAGCCGAACTTCTACTCTTGTTAAATTCCACATTGAAAGAAGTTCAATGGTGGTGCATATGACCAGACAGCCAACAAGTCTCAACCCTAACAAAAGCAACAAAAAATAATCAATAACATAAAATGTAAATGTGTGTAAATCTTTTCATATGATTTATTTATATGATATATGAACAAATGTAGAAGAGTGATTACCACAAACAAGAAATTATTGTCAGTTATGTAAAACTTGAAAAAAGTTCAATGGTGCTAATTTAATTTGGTTTAGAGGTGGTAATTTCGACACATTTACTTATGAGAGGCTTGCTTTAGGTTAAGCGTTCTCTAACGAATCAAACAGGCCGAAAGATGTTAGAAGTGTTTTTAATCTATAACATATTCTGAATCATTTTAATCAAGAAATTAGATTATTCTTGAAGTGCCTTAAATATTTGTAATCATTTATGACACTAATTATTTATAAAGACTAAAAGAACAAGATCAAAGTGTTTACTTGTAAACTTGGTTTAAAAAAACGCTGTGAGGCGCTGCCTTAAGCACGAGGCGCTGGGCAAAACGCCTCAAATGGGTGAGGCGCCCGAGAAACATGAAGCGCTCCGAGGCGCCGCCTCAGGCTTGAAGCGCGAGGCGAGGCGAGGCACCGCTTCATGTATTTTCACGTTTTTTAGCTTTAAATCAGTTGGGCTTGACCCATCATTTAAACCAATTTGGGCCTAAATTTGTATTTGAGCTTAACTTGTGAGGCTGTGACCAATTTAAATAACCCTAAATCAGGTCTGTAACCATATTTGAGCTTATCCTGTGAGGCTGTGACCAATTTATGAATGTTTAATTATGTTCTAAGCTTTTAACTTCTAAGTATTAAAGTATGTTTTGTGTTTTTATGATTAAGAAGTGAAGTGTGTCATGCATAATACATTTTTTATTATTTTTTTAGTTTTAGCGCCTCGCATACGTGAAGCCCTCGCCTGAGGCGTGGCGCCTCAGATTTTGGGACCGAAACGCCTCGCCTCGCCTCGCCTTGCGCTTTTTTAAACCAAGCTTGTAAATGGGTAGATTCGGGTTATGTTTTATCTCAAAAGGGTCAAATGGGTAAAATAAAATAAAAAATAAAACATCTTAAGGGAAACCGGTCAAATGAGCAAAAAGATGTCCAATAAGCAGACAAAAGCATTTCAGGTCAACCTAGCACAACCCATTTTGACCCGTTAACTAACCTGCCTGACCCTTCCATTTTGTAAACTAAAATGCAATACAAAAAGCGGGAAAAAAGAACTTACCATTGGGGTTGAGGACATGTTCTTCGGCTATACTATACTTAAAATGAAATCTTAGTGCTGCTGCGACATGAAGCATAGCCATAATATATGGGGATACAAATCCCCAAGAGAGGTAGAAGTGCACAAAAAACAAAGCTCGGTTCATTATCCAGTTTATAGTTGTTGTGTAGGACTCCAAGACGAATGTTTGTTTCCTCAAGTAATTCCAGTACCTATACAACACATAAAAGATAAAATTTAGTAACTTGGGGTTGTTGGCCTGAAATTACCATTCCCACAAGTGGCAATTTCAACACATTTATTTAAGAATGGGTTGATTTGGGTTACATGTTCATCTCTAACTAGTCAAACCAGTGAGATCAGGAAAAGTAGATTAAAAGGAAACGGGTCAAACGAGTTAGAAGTCACCCAAATTGTTTTTCTAATGCATAAAACCTCCTAAATCATTTTATCCAAAGATCAGAATATAATTGAAATAACATAATTTTTTACACATTAGTTATACTTATTTACAGTAATATTAAGGACAAAAAGTTCCAAGTTAACCCAGCCAGACCCGCACCAAAAGTTTCCCCTTTTTGACCCAACCTGCCCGACCAGCCCATTTTGCCACAAAGACTATCTAAGATTTGTTCTACTTTGTGTATTCAGACCGTGAAAAAGTAAGATCACTGGCCAGAGGATGAGGGAAAACTGCAACAGGAGGTGACGTGATGAGCCTCTTATGAGCACCTGGAAAAAGGAGACAAATATGAGCAACTGAGAGTAGGTTCTCCACTAAAAAATAGAAGATGGAGTATAACGTATGCTTCAAATATGCCACTATTTGAGAAACTAGAGTGTCAATATCATTGTATGAAATCATGGTGAAATTATAATGATAGCATAGGATCATTCAGTAATGTTATATGGTTCAAGACATACATAAAACAGGGCCACAAGTCCACAACATTACACAAATCTTGCTCAAAAATCTTGATAGCAAATTAAGCAATCATTAAATAAACAAAAATATGATTACCAGATATAGCTGCAAGAGTCATATCGTCAGAGTAACCACCATCAGAAAGTTGTGTTACAACACCATGTTTGTCGGTTCTGAAATCATCTGCATGCATCTGCAAATAAGAAAAAAAGTTCCTATAGATAAATAAACAAATAAATAATTAGAACTTCAATGTCAACTTGTCAAGTCAAGCTGAGATGAAAGTTTCTTGCCATCATGCAGCCTCCCCAAAGAAAAAACGTCCTTCCACCAGTTGCAAATCCCATTGAACATGGCTGTAAAGAAAATTATGTTAGTCGAATGAACAAAAATTTAAAACTTAAAAGGAGATAAACAAAGTAGCCTGTCATTACAAAAGAAAAATTAACACAAACAGCGGAGGTTGAAAAAATGGGCAGGTCGAATGAGCTGGGTAACGGGTCAAAACAGCTAATTCTTTCAACATGTCAAGAGGGTTGAGGTTGCTTAAAACACTTTTTGGCACAAAAAATATTTTTAATAAATAATTAGTGTGTCAAAAATGCATAAAAATTCTATTTTTCCAATAATAATCTGTTTTTTAATAAAATGATCAGAAGCTTTTAAGCATTAAAATCCACTTTGAGCCGTTTTTAACTGGCTCGGCCAGTTTGAACCGCCTCCTTAGTACCCATTAGATATAAAACATAACCCGAATCGACCAATTTATAAGTAAAAAGGTCGAAATTGCCACTTTCTAGTAATTACAAATACAAGGCATAAGAAAGAGCCATATTCCTTTGATGTGTTTACCATGTGATACTCATAAATGCAGTAACTTCCCAAACTTCCAGACGGTAAATCAAGCGGGTAACCAGTTTGAATAAATATCTGCATATATTAAAAAGAACCCAATTAAGACAAGTAGTAGAACTTTGAAAACAATACGAAAGGAAAATAAAAATTCAAGAACTAAGTACCATCTATCAGTAGATGGGAGGAATGTGCATCAGCATGATTATACCTCGGGGTTCTTTATCATCTCTGCAGTTAGGGCTCCAATTGACCCGGGATGCAGCCTAACATCATCATCCAGAAACAATACATATTTGCTGTCTTTATGCATTTTTTCAACACCAACCTGCAATTCAAACCATAGTACAAAATAAGTTGAAAACTTTAAACCATACTATGGCTGGGTTAAATTAAAAGTTAAAAGAAAAACAGTTAATCTTTTTGTTGGTCATAGTGGGTTTGTGTTTCATGCTGATGTAGCATGAAGAGGTCCAAAATCTTGAAGCGATTCATAGCATTTTTTATTCTAGCCTCAGAAACTGGAAATAAATAATTTTCGTGAGACCCATTTATCAACCTATAAAAGATTTATGAAAGTCAATATCAGTTCATAAAAAGAAAAGTTCTATGAGTTGCTGGTGTGGTAAGACAAGTCAAATTTATAAACCTTTAAAAGCGTCAGCAATAACTAAGAACATGGTTCATGCAAGCAGACTAGCCTAAAGTAACTTCAACATCAGAAAATATTGCAAAATAAAAGAAAGAAAATAATCTAAAGGGGATCTACAGCATACCAACTGATTATGAATTTTTTGACTACATGTTGTGGATGGGCCCGCTACAATTATTCTTGCATCAACATCATCCTGCCCAGATGCAAATAAGTAAGGAAAAGAATATAAACCGAACAAGAAATCGTATATAGTTCAAAATTGCATATAATCAGAGCAAAGTATTTTAGAAAATGGAAGTTAAAATCGACTGAGAATTCTATACAGTTAAAATAAGAAAAAAAAATGTTAGTGGTGCACAATACTTAATTACCTTAAAATCTAGAAGTAAACGAGATACGGCATGATAAGCTGGGTCTTCAGTACTATCCACAATAAATAGGAACTCCAGTGGACCACCATAAAGAGAAGTTAACTGCATTTAGTAAGCCACATTATTAACTGTCATAAGTACACATAAACAACCATATATGATTAAACTAGAAGAAAACATGCCAAATTTTAAAGTAAAGAATCCCAAAGAACTTGTCCCCAAGAGGGGCGCACAAGTATGAAATATAGGATATGACCATAGTTGTCAAGGCGCATAGGCCTCGCCCGGAGCCTAGGCCCAAGGGGCTTAAAAACCGAAGGCTTTTTTAAGCTAGGCACATAGTACAAAAATACCAATTTTTGGGGTTTTAGACATGTTTAGGGCTAGTTTAGGCTGTTTTAGGTTGATTCCAAGCTTTGTTTAGGGGTTTTAGACATGTTAAAACAGGTTCAGATGATTTTTGGCCAGAATTTGGCCGGAACTTAACCGGAAAATGCGCCCGGTCGCCTGAAACTGCGCCTATCCGAGAGAGGCGCTATCTTTGCACTGCGCTTCTGCGCCTAGTGCGCTTTTGACAACTATGGGTATGACAATTACTCGCAGTCTCAAATTTCAAAATAGCCTTTAATAATGAAAATTAAGATATCAATATTACCAATATTTTATAATGATTATCAATGGGTAAATGGTAATCTTAACTGAAACTTTGCAAGAAAGAAACGAGGCATTTATTTCTGGACATGCCAAAAATAAATAAATTATTGCACTTATTTTGGGACAAAGAGCAAAATTTAGTTATAAAATCAGAAGGAATTTCAATCTGAGCATGTGGTCCTCAGAATTGAATTTGATCTTTATGTACTATATATATGTGGAACATACACATACAGAAAAAAACACTGGGAAGAAAAAACAATCATCTTAATGTCCAAATAAACAGGGAACTTGCATTCTTATGTGAAACAATTACATTTATGGGTTTTGTATGGTACCTGGGTTCTCCAGTTGTGCAGATTGTGTTCTCCAAAACCTTTCAAGGGCATCACAACCGTGACACCTGGCAATTTGATCTGGTTTGAATGTTCAAGGTCACGAATATCATGACTAAGAAATGCAAAGTGATTGCCATCTTTCATACATTTTTTCATCTGTCTTATTTCTCTGTTTCTGCAAGAGATAGAATGAAGTTTTGTTAAGTCTCAAATAAGGTTTTACCAAAATAGTAGATACACAGAAGGTTTTGTAGCAAATGACAAATAATGATGAGTGAAAGGTAATAGATAATGATATCCAGTGTTGTAAAAATCGCGCCTAGGCGCCGATTAATCGTTAGGCGCTCGGCTAAGGAGGAATTTTGGTCCTAGGCGGGCCTAGGCGGCCAGATTCCGGTGAACATTCCGGCGAAAACCTGAAATTTCCGGCGAAAACCTTTGGTGTGGTTTAAAAATGAACATTTTTATAAAAATTACATATAAAAATGTGTGTATATATATAAAAAACTGAAAATTACATATAAAAATTATAATCCGATTAATCCCGCCTAGGCCCCGATTAATCCCGTCTAGGCCTAGGCCCTACCCCACCGCCCGACTAGCGCCTAGCGATTTTTACAACACTGATGATATCAATTTGATACCTCACATAAGCTGCACCAGCCCATCCAGCAGCCAGAAGTAAGCATATTACACATCCCTGCAGCATGAATATTTCCTCATATCAAAGAACATTATGCTAGTTTGACACATGAAAGAGCTTTTAAAATTCAGTATCACACCAAAAAGTGCCCTATGTAATATGATCTAACAACCTATGAACCGAAGGGATACTTCTCCAATAAAAAACCATCAGCATTCTATGGCTAACAATTAGTTTCAAAACAATGTGAGAACAAAGCACCATCTCTCATTATTACTTTTACTGTGTGTGTGTTTACTGTTATATTTAATTCAGTTATTCAACACAAAGATAAACCCCAAGCCTTAGTTTATTATTCCTACAACTGTGATCTGTTGGGTTCGTAGGCCTTTTGGGGACAGGTCAAGGGCAGCCGGCCAGAGCCCGGTTGCTAAGCCTAATTTGGTTTGGGCCCTAATTGGGTTTACTTGGGGATTAAGTTTCCTAACCCTAGTTTAGTCTCTATAAATACAATGCTTTGTACTTGTAATTTGTGTCACCTCTAATAAAAGAATATCCTAGTTGCCACCCATGGACGTAGGTCAGTTTAGACCGAACCACGTTAAACCCCGTGTTCATTACTGCTTTCGTGTGTGTGTTCGTGTGTGATCGTCTTTAATCCTAACAACTAGTATTAGAGCCAGGTTCGAGATCAGATCACACGAATAGGTGACCGTTTGCCAGATTAGGGTCCCGTGCTACAGTACCCGCGCATGAACAGTACCACCGCTGCTACAGTGTTTTCCCTGTGGTGAACAGTATTTTCCAGCCGTGGACAGTACCCACTTCTGCTACAGTGCTTCCGGAACAGTACCGTTGCTACGGTATTGCCGTATCTACAGTACCCCTGCTGAGTTTGACCAGAAAAGTCAACAGCTTGCTGAGTTTGACCAGAAAAAGTCAACAGCTGCCGTTTTCTGTCCAGTTTTCGCTGCTGCGATTTTCGGGCAGTCTGCACGTTCTACGAGGTCAGTTTTCGGGTTGTTTTTTCAGTTTGTTGCAGTTCGCAATGGCAGATAACGAGAAAACGAAGATAGAGAAGTTTGATGGGCAGAACTTTGGATGGTGGAGAATGCAAATCACTGATTTGCTAATTCAGAAGGATTTGGATTTGGTACTAGAACCACCGCCCACACCGATGACACCAGGTTGGTTGGCACTTGACAAGAAAGCCAAGTCAATTATAAGGCTTGCTCTGTCAATTAACGTTGTCTACAACATCTTGGAGGAAACCACAGCACGTGGCATAATGAATGCGTTGGCCAACATTTATGAGAAACCATCAGCTGCTAACAAGGTGTTTATGATCCGGGAATTGGTTAATACACGCATGAAAGAGGGAAGTTCAGTTACTGATCATATTAATGTTTTTAATTCTCATCTGAGACGTCTGTCTTCAGTAAACTTTAAAATTGATGATGAGTTACAGGTGTGCTTACTTTTGTCTTCATTACCTGACAGTTGGTCAGGAACAATCACTGCAGTCACAGGTTCTGTTGATGTTTTAACGTCAGCAAAGTTCGTGATTTGATCTTGAATGAAGACTCTAGAAGAAGAAACACCGGAGAATCATCAAATTCCCTGCTAAGTACTGAGTCAAGGGGGAGAAAGAGTGAGGGGGAAAAACAGAAGTAGTGGGAGCAAGAGGAGGAGTCAGTCTAGGACTCGTAACGATATAACTTGTTGGAACTGTAAGGAAGTAGGACACTTTAGAAATCAGTGTCCAGGTGTTAAGAAAAAGGATGATAGAAAGGAGGTGAATCAGCTTGTAGTAGAGGACGCACTGGTTTGTTGCGTAGAGGATGCTATAGATTCATGGGTGATGAATTCTGGTGCTTCATTCCATGCTACCCACAGCAGTGAAGCATTGCAGAATCTGAAAGAAGGGGATTTTGGGAAGGTAAGACTGACGAACGATGATGTTCTTGAGGTTACGGGCATGGATGACATAGATTTGAAGACTTCAACCGGTTCATGGACTTTGAAGGATGTCAGGGTAATTCCAAGTTTAAAGAAAATGTTAATTTCTGTCGGACAGTTGGATGAACAAGGACACGAAGTTAAGTTTGGGAACGGTCAATGGAAGGTGGTTAAAGGTAATCTTGTCATGGCTCGAGGAAGAAAGAGGGGTTCGCTTTATATGGTCAGTATACCGTCTAAGGGAGAGGTTATCCCGATTCAGAAAGAAAACAAAGTCCGGTTCACAGAATCTCGTGGGCAAAAGAGGGTTTGCTTTGCAAGTGAGCAACCCAGAGTCAAAGTGAAGATTCAGGATGAACAAGTTCGGAAGGTTAAACCAGGTAGAGGGCATCGTGACAGTGGGAGCATAGATCGTGTTTCAGTTACAGCTCCAGTGCTACAGTTGGTTAAGAAGACCAGCATTTCGACTAGAAAAGTCTCTCCAGGGAATTACTTGCTTATGATGGAGAGTGTGGGTTCTCAGGATGTTTCAGATGCCAGCAGTGTAACAGGTTCGTTACAATGGGAGCAGGCAGGGACAGAGAACGAGTCACTGGTTGTGACTGATGAGTTGAAGCTCAGGGGAGCTTCAACGGGCCTTCAGGTTAATTGTTGAGAAGGCGGTGGTAACTAGGAGGAGGAGCATGAAGTTCCGTTGACGGATTACAGAAGTACATTTGAGAGAGTAGACGAAAGCATTCAAGGCCTCCGAATGGGAGATTGTTGGGTTCGTAGGCCTTTTGGGGCAGGCACAGGTCAAGGGCAGTCGGCCCTAGCCCGGTTGCTAAGCCTAATTTGGTTTGGGCCCTAATTGGGTTTACTTGGGGATTAAGTTTCCTAACCCTAGTTTAGTCTCTATAAATACAATGCTTTGTACTTGTAATTTGTGTCACCTCTAATAAAAGAATATCCTAGTTGCCACCCGTGGACGTAGGTCAGTTTAGACCAAACCACGTTAAACCCCGTGTTCATTACTGCTTTCGTGTGTGTGTTCGTGTGTGATCGTCTTTAATCCTAACATGATCAAGGGTGCTTCTAGAGGTGTATAACTATGAACACCTTTCTTAATTCCAATCACTACACCTAGGATTCATGTACAACAAATCATCGATTGTGGAGTGAATTTTCTAAC
Organism: Smallanthus sonchifolius; assembly: GCA_023525975.1. Taxonomy (NCBI): domain Eukaryota; kingdom Viridiplantae; phylum Streptophyta; class Magnoliopsida; order Asterales; family Asteraceae; genus Smallanthus; species Smallanthus sonchifolius. The sequence continues at coordinate 97,352,737 of CM042026.1, forward strand.
ATTGCATTTAGTCTGACTTCAACAAAACAATAAGAAATTAACAAAAGAACCTACTTTCAGTCATAGCATTCTAAACATCGCTAAGATGAATATATTTTTAAATCTTGCACAACTGTTTTACCAATAAAGGATAAAAGGTCCTGCTAGAACCAAGAAAAAAAAATTCAAGATGATTTTTTTCATTGTTGCAGCCAGCCACTGAACATACGATTTTATTGTTTACACATTACTATTATCCACTAAAACCCTATGTCTAATGAAATTGTTGTGCGATTGTTTATATACAAAATCATGAATCAAACTCCACTCTAACCAAAATCCCAAATCACTGATATACCTACAATATAAAAAGAAACTATCAGGCTGTTACTTTACTTTCACAACAGCAAGAGAGAAAGGATAATTAAGGCAAGAAAATGAAATCTCTTGTAACAAACAAGTCACAATTTAGCAGAAAGTTTACTCTCTTTGTTCAAGTAGAAAATACAGATACGTCATTTCACTTTCTGATGTCTAGTAGACTAACTTTTAGAACCTAGAATCTAGATTCATAAAATGAACCTCTCCAATGTTGAAATCTCTTGTAACAAACAACCCAATTTAGCAGAAAGTTTACTCTCTTTGTTCAAGTAGAAAATACAGATACATCATTTCACTTTCTGATGTCTAGTAGACTAACTTTTAGAACCTAGAATCTAGATTCATAAAATGAACCTCTCCAATGTTGAAATCTCTTGTAACAAACAACTCAATTTAGCAGAAAGTTTACTCTCTTGGTTCAAGTAAAAAATACAGATATATCATTTCACTTTCTGAGGTCTAGTAGACCAACTTTTACAACCTAGATTCATAAAGTGAACCTCTCCAATATTCAGCCACTACACTAAACCTTTCAACAAAAACCACAAAATACAAAAATGTTGCCATTTAGCTAAAAACAGACTCCAAATCAGTCTTTAATTTTGTAAAAGCACCAAATTTGAACCTTGCATCTGCTTGTTAATTTATTTATTTTAATTCTAGAACACTGAAACTTAAATTGCAATAAACTTAATGCTCACCACACTAATTCAAACAACAACTAAATTCGAGTTAAATCAAAGCTCCATGAGCAATTAGGGCACTTAACAAGCATATCTCATCAACACAAAATAAGCATTACACGCGAGTGTAATCCGAATCAACATAATAACACCAGATCTATAAAACAAAGGCAAAATCAAACTACAAGCAAATCAAACCATAACATTATCATCAAACAATCGTAAACGATACGAATTGACCTAATCCGGACCTGGATCTGAACAAAAACGGCGAACGGAGTACACAAAGCTCTGCTGACGGAGAACAATAACGAATCTATCGAGTCTAACGCCGCCGACATGACTAATAATATACGAAATGAATCAAATCCTGTGAGGATAAAGTGCAATGAGTGAAATTGAGGCGGAAAATGGAGATGTAAAGAGATAATTTATAGTTTTATGTCACTTTCTCTCTCAGATCGCCATGATCGAAGAAGAAGAAAGGACAGTGATGGAGGAGAGAGAAGAGGAAGAAGAAGGGTAAAATCTGGAGACCGCGTAATTTATATTTCAAAGGACCGGATGGGATTTTAGGGAAAAGGTTCCGTCCACTATCAACAAAAAAAAGCTGTGGCCTACTGGCGTGTGGTCCCTCTTGTAAAAGCATTTAATTAGTTTTTAATTTTGAAGTCAAAAATATTTTATACACCCACTAGTTTAGCCCAGTGGCAAAGGTGTATACTCAAAACTTCACTAAATTGAAAAGGTCTTGGGTTCAAGTCTCACTTATGACAAAAAAAAGGGCTTCAGGGTGGATCAGTGACCCGTCAGTGATCCAAATTGTCGTTCAAAAAAAAGTACATAGTTTTAGTCCTTAATTTTGAGAAATTATACATCTGGTTTTCATTTTTATTCAAGCGTAACACGGATGGTATTTGAAGTGGATGTTAGTTATTTTTTTAAAAGTAACTGGTATACTTATGTGTTTAAAAAAACAAATAAGGGAAAGAAGTTACAAGTCCCCAGACACCTATGCTCCGCAGCCACTACAACCCCCTTCTTGTTAACTCTCTAGTAGGGCTGTAAATGAACCGAACAGTTCGTGAACTGTTTGATGGAAAGTTTATTCGTTTAGTAAATGAATGAACGTGAACAAGAAATTTTCGTTCATTTAGTTAAATGAATGAATATGAACAGAGGTCGTGTTCGTTTATTTATGTTCGTGAACGTTCGGTAATGTGTTCGTTCGGTCTTTAAAGATTTTTATATTTTATTTTTTATCGATTAAAAATATTTGTTAATTGTATTTATGATAATTATGTGGAGATAATTATGTCAATTGTTAAGTACTTCATATTTATTTTTTGAGAATTTTGTGTAATGTTAATTTGAGATGAAAATATTGATTTTTTTTATTCTAGAATGAATTTGTGTCCGTTTGCGTTCATTTGTGTTCGTTTACGTTCGCCACATCGAATTATCGGGTGAACACAAACGAACACGAACAGGTTCATTACCTTAATGAACGAACACGAACAGAAAATCTCATTCGTTTATGTGTTCATTAACAGGAAATTTCCTTAATGAACGAACACGAACAAGGGCTTGTTCGTGTTCGATTGCAGCCCTACTCTCTGGCCATCAGAAACACTTCCATATCTCTAAAATGTAGGGATTGTTATAAGGAGTGTCTCTACAGTATAAGCAACCGTTTTAAACCTCTAAATTTTTAAGGGTCCAAAAGAGTTGAAAAAACTACTTAATATATGTGATAATCCACCAATGTTTGTGTTTGTGTTTGTGTTTTTAGAGAGAAATGAAAAGATATAACAAAATGATTGAAGGTTTATTTATGGGGTTACTATAATAACATTCAGTCTAAACATTAATATGTTTTGATGCTATATAAAGTTACATTTTAAAAAACTTTCATATATTTAAAAAACTCACTAAAAGGCCTTAATTTCAAAATTCATGTTAGGCCCCAAAATACATTGAGCCTACCATGATTGGTGTCTTTGGTAGTGATACGGCTATTAAAGGAGATCTTGTTTTAAGCTCTTAACCTCGATTTCAGTTTTAACTTCTGGTCCTTTAACATTTAAATAAATTAGTCACCCACGTTGCGTCATGGTTACATTAAGTGTGTCTAGATTATGGTTAAGATTTAAAAAATTAACAAACGGAGCGTGCTTGAATTAGGTGATATACTAACTTGTCAACCGAAAGCCGTAACGAAAACAACTCACATATGAATAAGTAACTGTGTATTATGTGTGCCAAAAAAATTATAAATAGTATATGAATACAGTTTCTCTTCTACATGCTTTTGTTAAGAATTAAGACAAATTGTTAAACTCTGGATATATTTTGACGTTATGTTTTGAAATGTGCCTATTTTAATTGAAGACAAATGTATAAAATGTGATTGAATAAATCATGTTCTTTATAATATAATTTGTGTTATTAAGTTATGTCAGTTTTATATAATAATAATATATGCATCTATCATCGTCCTTCAAGTATAAAACAACTTTATAAGTCATTCAAGTATCAATTTAGTTTCGTGTATTTTGATTCCGAGAAACATAGTCGAAAACTATAAGAGCACAAAATGTTCGTAGTTTTGAAGCTTTTGAACGAATAAAGATGTGAAATGGCAAAAATGTTCAACGATGATTAAAATCTCATGTAATAGTGTCATATATTTAATCTCACTCTTATATGTTTGCAAATATGATAATTGTATTTTCAACATAGTCACGTCCATCACATCTCGAAACCAAAGCAAAACGTCTTTGTTAGACTTATACATCACATACAGCGGAAGACTTTTTAAAACACTATCACATAATTTACATTACAAGTTAATAACTTTGAAAAATAAACTTCACGCTACTCTAGAATGTCTATTGTCATCGTCATATAGTATAGAGATGTCATGTCACTGCTCACCTAGAGTCACCTTGAAACACGTACTAAAACATGTCAATTTTCGCTGATGAGTTTATAGTTTAACGAACCACACACTTGCTTTATCAAAATAGGCATTTGACGTTCTAAAAACACAAATAAATCCATATCCCCGACACAACATATTAATAATCACACGACACACCATCATTCATACACACACCACACCGTCACACATTGCCACTAACCCTCTTGTGATATTTTCCACTGTTTAAAAGCCACGCTTACCACACCGATATTAGTTGTACACGGGAATTGCCCTCAGCCCACACATCTTAACCAAAAAAGCATGTGAAAACATTTTAATTTATCAAAACATGGAAACTCACTTTCCATTCTCACTTTTAGTTTAAAGACATTCTCACTTTTTAGTGATTAACCAAAATCATTTACTTTTTTTTAACAGCGAACATTGAATGTTGTGACGTCGCACCCTCCCGTCATATGGGAGAGTCTCGTCCAACTTCGGCCAATATGTTGTCTTAACCGGGCGCACTTGGCGTCAGAGTTGGAGAGCATCCAAGGAAAAATCTCATCCAATACGGCCCTTCCGGGCTTGAAGGAGAGCCGAGGCTCGAATCCTGGATCGGCGTGGGAAAACCCTGGTGCATCAGCCTAAGAACTAGGCTTCATTTGCATGCCTCAGAAATTAATGGTGGTGGTAGGGATTGAACCCGGGTCCCTTGAGACTTCATGGCTCACTTCAACCACTACACCACAACCTCTTTGGCTACACACGCTTCCCACATCTGTCGGTGACCTCAACATCCGCCCAGTATGATGTCAATAAGAATATACACGTAATAAATGTATTAACGTACTGTATTTTAATTGTAATGCCGCTCCAATAAATGAATACACGTACCACAAAGTTAGGAACCAACATATATTCCATCACCTTTCAAAATGGATATGCAGTTTGCAATTTGATTCGAGACATAAAGTGGATTATTTTTAAAAACAACGTAATAAAAATTAAATAAATGTATTAGTTGAGTATTGTAAGGTTTGTGTTTGAGTAAATTACACAGATTATCCTTTATTTATATTATAAATTATACTCTGTATCCTTTTACTTCAATAAGTACACCACATGTCATTTTCTTACATACTTTTATACACCATATGTCCTTTACACTAACTGGTGTTAAGTTTTTCTGTTAAGTTTTGACATGTGCCTTGCACATGAGGGTATAATAGTTTTTTACCCATTAAAGGACAATTTATGTAATATACTTAAATCTCCCACTTCATCTTCTTAATAAAAACCACCGCCACCTCCTTCGGCCACATCCACCACCGCAGATGATTTTATCAGTGGAATACAAAAACTCACCTCTGAGAACCTCGGTTTTATCAATCAGACTAACAGATTAAAGTAATCAGAATCACAACAAAATCTAGCGCAAAATGGGTGTGTTTGATTTCTAAGGTTAACAATTGTAGGATAACTGAAGAGAGGGTTTCAAGATTTCTTGAAATAAACAGGCTAAAATAAGTTGCAACCAAATTTCAAGATCTAAGCCCAACAATCCACAAAATCTTTCTTTTACTAATGAATGGGTACCTGTAAAAAGAACCAAATTTCAAGATCTATGCCCAACAGCTTGTTCATATCTCAATTCAAACCCTAATAAACTGAAAAAACAAGTCTAATCGAAAAATAGCGTTGAACCTTGCAGACGTTGTGCAAGGACAGGAGGAAACCGCTTACGAAATACTCCAACAGCCTCGGCGTATATTAGCCTAAACGCAGGGTCCACGAGTTTCACGTAGAGGCTAGGCTATTGTTCCTGAGTGTCGTAGGAGGTCGATCGTACGATGTCGCCTGAGCACTACGACGAACAAGTATTTTCCGAAACTTCCCCCCAGCACCGCCGCTTTGGTAGGTGCTCACTCCGTCGCTCGCCGTCGCCATTGGAGAAGCTCGATATGTTGCCCGGTGGTGATGGTGGTGGTAGTGATGCAGTGAAAATGATGGATTTGTATTATCAGATGGTGTTGGGAATAGGGATTTGTCTCTGCCAGACCCACCACCAACTTGTTCTGAAATGACTATTTTACCCATTATGTGAGGGGCACATGATGGGATTTAACAATGGAAATGGATGGGGGTTAGTATAAAGGACATGAGGTGTATAAAAGTATGTAAGGAAATGACATGTGGTGTACTTATTGAAGTTAAAGGACACATAGTGTAATTTATAGTATAAATAAAGGACAATCTGTGTAATTTACTCTTTATGTTTTGAATGATATTCAAACTAAAGTAAAAACATCATTAAACCAACTTGAAGTACCAAAGGACTTGAATGTGTTTTTTCTTAAGTGGTTATTTTATAATGGACTTTGTTCTAAAAGTATTCGCAATAGCATTTCATCCCTATAATTTAATTAAATATCATATTTTTTTTTAATTTATCTTAAAATTTGATTTAACCTCTCACATTTCATTCTCTATCTCATTCACAAACACTTATTTTATTATCTTTTCTCTTTTCTAAACACTCATAAAAAAAATATAGAGATTGATGAAAATAGAGCTATATATTTAGAGAATCTCTATTTACTAAACTCTAAAATTTAAATATGAAGATTGATGACGTTGAAGGATTCGCCTCCATTTATCCCCCCTCCTAATTAAAACGAAGAAACGACGTGTCAACACTATAAGTAAAGAGATGGAGAGGACTCCACCTCAAGGGAAGGACTCTAAACACTATAAGTAAAAGTAAATTACAGATATCGTCCTTTATGTTTATACCATTTTTCAAATTTCGTCCTTTAGTAAAAAAAATTATCAGGTATCATCCTTTATTTTTAAAACCCTTGCACCTCATGTCCTTTACCCCAAACGGCGTTAACTTTTACAGTTAAAACCCCTCACATGACCCCCACGTGAGGGCAAAAGAGTCTTTTCACCCCTCCCTTAAAGTCAACAAATGCCGAAAGGAGGTGTGAACATCCGGTGGCTTCACGGTCTCAATGTCGTCGCGATGTTCCAAACTCTTCTTCCACTGCTCAACAATCTCCTTAGCTGTCTTCTTCACACTCGGGGTCACCAAAACCCTAGATTTCCCCACTATCGGATCCACCATCACCAGAACCAAACTCTTTAGTATCAAAACACACGCCCAGCTCAAATCATTCATACACACCTTCCTTTTATCCACCGGAAACACCTCCGAGATGGCCTCCAGCACAAACCTCGCTGGATCTGTACACGCCGCTAACGCCATCGAAATTTGATCCCGCATCATCTCCATTTCCTTCTTCCTGCTAGACACAAACCCTCCAAACCCTAACGAATCGATCCTAAAACAAAAAGACTTCAGTTTCAACAGTAAACCCTCCGAATCGTCAACGTCATGTGTGACAATCCGGACTTTCGGGTTAATCCCGTTAACTTAATCCAGTTAAACACTAACCTATTTAACCTTATCTCAAACTTCAAGGACTATTTCTGCCTTTATTCAAACCCCAATGACTATTTCTGTCATTCCTTCAAACTCTAACTATAAGGATTAGTTAAGTAAATACTCTTAAATCAAATATGTTGACTTTGCAAAGTCAAAATTATTATTCTGTTGACTTTTGAAAGTCAAACAAACTAGTTCTTAACTCTATTCAAACCATAGGGACTAAACCTGTCTTATCTCAAACCTAAATACATGAATCTGCAGGGACTGGACTTGTAATTAACCCAAACTCAATTATTTTGACTTCTAAGAGTCAAAATTCGTAAGTTCTTGGATCCAAACTCTATCTATAACCAAAATTCGTTGCAATTGATAACGGTTCTGCACATCTATGGCATTCACGACACCATTAAGACCCTAATCATTGTTATTACTGGACGAATTAAACCAATTTATGGCTATTCAAGTTGAAACCGTCATAACCTTAACAAAATTCTATCGAATTCGATCATTTGTGTCACCATTTCGCAAACTAACACTTTGCACACCTTAAACGATCATCTCTGAAGCTTCTGTGCAACCCAATTCGATCGGAATAGCAACAGGAGTCGTCAGGAATCAAGTTCATCACCATTAGAACCTATTCTAGTCAATCTCAGTCAATTCGACACCTGTTCTGGTAATTATCTACACACATAGCTTCGTTTTTATCCGTAGAGTTAAAGTCCAATGTTTAATTGGGCTTATATCATCGATTGAATCGAAAATCAAAATCTAGGGTTTATGCGAACCCGGTTTGATCGATCCCTACCCTAGACCTTGTTTAAATCAAATTAAATTACTTCTTTAGAATCGCAACACATTATATATTGATAACCCTATGTTAATTTTACCGAACAACATAGAATGGATCATAATCTGGAATCTAGGGTTTGTTCTTAAATCATTTTGGGTGTTTTGATCTTAGGATTAACCTCAATCCAATTAAACCATATCAGTAGTTTCGCAACACTCTAATCAATAAAAACCCTATGATTCTAACAACTTCTAATATTAGAATCCTTCGATTTGATTTTTGGTTCTTATGCTAGGGCTTCGGTTTTCAAACCAAGAATTAACGACTTTAAACTTTTTTTTTTTTAAATTAAATTTAACCACTGGGTCGTAATTGAACACTGAACAAAACCCCTATGACTTTGTATCCATTCAGAATCGAATTCAATGGTAATCGGACTGGTTTGGGGTCGGCTCGCATAGGGGAAGGGGGATGCTCCCTGGACTTGAATGTTAAAACAATTTGGATCTGGTTCTGTTTGCGATTCCCTAATAGGCTGTGTTGGCTAGGTGTTTGTGCTGATGGGGAGGAGACCCGGGTTCGAACTCTCATCCCTTGTTTTCTTTTTAATTATATATTTTAAAGGTATTTTAATTATCAAATAAATTGTTATATTAATATAATATTATATTAAAGTGTTTTAACCCATAAAACGGCTTGTAGGCTCGGGTTTGATTTTATAGCTTATAATTACTAATAATTCCACTTTTAAAATAATATATTTATATTATTTTCAACCCCGACTTCGTATGAAATAATATGTTTATATTATTTTTAACTCGTAACTCCTATTACTAAATAATATATATTTATATTATTTCGCCTTGTTTAAATACATCGTGTGATGTTTTAAACTATTTAATAATATAAATTGTTATATTATTTACCCACATTTATTTGCTCGAATAAAAATAACATATTTATTATTTTTGCCACAATGATTATTTATTAATCATACGAAAATAAAAATAATATATTAAATTATATTATTTTCCTAACTTTTGTAAACGACTCGAACGTATGAATTTACTTATTTATTTATTTATTATTCGTTATTAACATTCGACACGTAACGCGTTTACCTTAATTATTATATTATGATATATATATATATATATATATTTCCATAGACACGTTCGTCTACTCTTAAATCCCTAGAATGCATTAAGGCGTTCAATCTTTCGTATCGTCGTCTCAAATCCCAACTTGTGTCTAATTTATGTGTTTATAATTTTAGGGAATACGTAGGTCGTCTGAGACTTACACTTGTGGTTCCAACTTTTCTCTTGTGTGATCCAAATCACTACTCAAGCTCATGTGAGTTTCACGGCCCCTTTTTACTGTCTTTATTTGGGGGAGAAAACATGTCACAACCTTTTTGGGTTACTGTATTTCATATGATATCACTGTTTAGACTAAGCGTAACACACTATCACTGAAAGTCCTCACAACACATCAGACCGTTAATTTGACAAGCGAGGTAATGTTTAGTAGTACTACTGGGTTTGACTAGCCCCACCCGTGTTAGTCGCGCTAACTCAATTGTAGGTCGAACAGGTGAAATGTTAGCCTACTCTTTTGGCCAAAGTTGATAGACTTGGCAGGAGGTAAACAACCAGTCATGCTTCGGTTGCGAGCGCTTTAGTAAAACATGAATATTGGTTAGCTACCTTTTGATATGCATATTGAATGTACAATAATCTACAAACGCTTTATTTGAAACGATTGAAACCTGTGAACTCACCAACTTAGTGTTGACCCGTTTTTCTTACATGTTTTCTCAGGTTGGCACTCAGGATCACGTTAAGTCATGCATGCGTCGTGGACTGCAATTGAAATAACTACTTTTGAATAATCTTTATGTTTATTATCTTTTGGTTTTGGGCACGTTGTTTTGCGCATTTACTTTATTTAACGCTTCCGCAACTTTTACTCTGAACCTTGAGCTTTTATGTTATTACATTTCAAGTCCCATATAGTGTCGTTTGAAGTAACCGATGTCTGAGATCCTGGTTTGTCACCTTCCAAAACGGTAAAACTCCGTTAGTGGAATTTGGGGGTGTGACATCGGGCTTATCTTCCTTCTCATCGGAACTACCGGCTCCGGCCACCGCCGCCGCGGCTTTCATGGCGGCTTCAACTTTCTACAGAGCGATGGCGACGGAGTTCTCCATCGTAGATTCGCGCTCCTCGAGAGAAGCCAGAGATGCTTTCATCTTGGTGTCTAGGGTTTTGATTTTGTCATTGATTTCATCTGATTTCTTCATAAGCATTTGCTTGAGCGAAGTGAAGTGATCGGAAAGCTCTTTCGAGAGAAGCGTGCAGCTGGTCATGAGCATAACCGGAGGGGTTTTAACTATAAAAGGGAGGGGTGAAAAGACTCTTTTACCCTCACGTGGGGGCCACATGAGGGGTTTTAACTATAAAAGTTAACGCCGTTTGGGGTAAAGGACATGGGGTGCAAGGGTTTTAAAAATAAAGGATGATACCTGATAATTTTTTTTACTAAATGATGAAATTTGAAAAATGGTATAAACATAAAGGACGATATCTGTAATTTACTCAAATCACTTCTATAAGCAAAGAGACGGAGAAGACTACCCCTTCAAACGAGCAAGCAAGACGTCAACACGATAACCAAGGAACGTCTCACTCTCATAAGTCAAACATTGGAAGATGGGATAAAGAGGGCATAGACCTAGACACAAGGTCAAAACAGTAGTAGCCGAGTTAACACAAAGAGGGTTATAAAAACCTTGTTGTGAAAGCTCTAAATATTAGGGGTGTTAAAAATATCCGAATCCAAAACCGAATCCGAAATTCCGAATATGAATTATCCGAAAATTCGGATATCCGAATTTTCGGATTCGGATAGCATTTTTCAAAAATTTCGGATATTTCGGATATCCGAATATTTTTTTATTTTTTATTTTTAAGATATCTTTCTTAGAATGTGTTCTTAATACAATATATATAAAGTATATGGTTTTTATGTTATGTGTTTAGCTCTCTTATTTTTTTTAAAAATAAAACGTATTTGCGTCGTAATTTCGAAAATTTTTTTTTTTCCAAATTTATATATTTTTTCCTAGAAAGTGTTATAAATACAATATATATGAAGTGTATGACTTTTTTTGTTATGTGTTTAGCCTTCTTATTTTTTTTAAAAACTAAAACGTATTCGCGTCGTAATTTCGTAAATTACTCAAAAATTGGTTTTTAATGTTTTTTTAGTTATTTCATAAAGATGATGTTTATTTAGTATATTTTCTATATTTAGATTTTAATTTAAAAAATATATTTAAGCAAAAAAAAACGGATATCCGTTTCATTATCCGAATTCGAAATTTCGGATTCAAATACGGATAGTGAAATTCATTATCCAAAATTTTTGGATATCCGAATTTGAACACCCTGCTAAATATAGTATAACTATAGTGTGGGAAATGTTTTTTTTTATAGTAACATAGGGCCCTCCAAATGTTTGAGCTTACGTGGCACGTGAGGATTCTTATGAAAATATGCTAATATGCTATTTCCAATATGCTAATTTCAGGAGAGTCAGTAGCGACCCAACATCGTCTGTTGGTGGCCGATTTTACCTTGAGAAAAAGGGTGGCGGAGAGGAGAAGAAAAAATAAACCAAGGATCAGATGGGGGAATTTGAAGGATGAAAACATCAATTTGTTTAAAGATAAAGTCATGGCGATGAACACAAATACTAAGGATGGCGACACAAACCAGATGTGGGTAGCTATGGCAACCACTGTTACGCAGGCAGCAAAGGAAACCCTCGGAGTCACATTGGGAGCAACAAGAGGACATCAGGAGTCTTGGTGGTGGAATGAGGAGGTGCGGAGCAAGATAAAGGACAAGCAACAACGCTTTAAAGAGATATTGCAGTGCAGTAATGGAGAGGAGATAATGACACTACGGGAGAACTATAGACAGGCAAAGAGGGAAGCTAAAAAGGCAGTGAGTGAGGCAAAGAATTTTGCCTATGAAACGATGTATAGAAAACTAGACACCAAGGAAGGGGAGCATCATATGTTTAAGATTGCCAAAAATAGGGAGCGTAGGAGACAAGATCTTGGGGTCGTGAAGTTTATCAAGGAAGATGATGGAAGAGTTTTGGTAAAGGGACGAGACATCAAGCTGAGATGGCAAAACTATTTCTACACCCTTTTCAACAGTTGTAGACCAAGTCTAGCCATAACGGAGAATCCCACTACTCAATCCAGTCAACGAAATAATTGTTATTGTCGAAATATCACACAGGAAGAAGTGAGGAGTGCTCTTAAGAAGATGGGAAGAGCTAAGGCAGTCGGTCCAGACAACATACCCATTGAAGCGTGGAAGTGTATGGGAGAGGAAGGCGTTCAGTGGTTGACAAGACTGTTCAACAATATCTTCAAAACCGGGAAGATGCCAGATCAGTGGAGGCGTAGTGTCTTAGTACCCCTATATAAAAACAAAGGAGATGCTCAATGTTGTGCTAACTATAGGGGGATTAAGCTCCTATGTCATACAATGAAATTATGGGAAAGAGTTATAGATACAAGGATTAGACGACAAACCCAGGTTACAGCAAACCAATTTGGGTTCATGCCAGGCCGGTCCACTACGGAGGCGATACACATTTTAAGAAGATTAATGGAAAAGTACAGAGAGAAGAAACATGATTTACATATGGTGTTCATCGATCTTGAAAAGGCGTACGATAGTGTGCCTAGAAGATTGATCTGGGAAAGTCTGGAGGGAAGAGGGATCCCTAGTAAATATATTGAGGCAATTAGGGATATGTATCATGAGGCTAAGACATGCGTCCGAGCACCCGTGGGGGATACAGACTTTTTTCCGGTGGAAGTGGGAGTTCACCAGGGGTCGACACTAAGCCCCTTTCTCTTTGCAGTAGTTTTGGATGAGTTGTCAAAGTCGATTCAAGATGCAATTCCATGGTGCATGCTTTTTGCTGATGATATCGTGTTGATTGCAGAAAGTAAAGAGACATTGAACAACAGACTAGAGGAATGGAGAACAGTCTTAGAGCACAAAGGTTTGAAGATAAGCCGATCTAAAACCGAGTACCTTCACTGCAACTTTAGTGGTGCAAACGTCGACGAGGAGACCCAGATTTCTATTGAAGGTGAGGTTGTCCCTAAGACACTGAAGTTCAAGTATCTAGGATCTGTCATCCAGAGTAACGGGGACATCGACAATGATGTAGTCCATCGGGTGCAGGCTGGTTGGTGTAAATGGAGAGCGGCCTCAGGTGTTTTGTGCGACAAGAGGTTCCCAATAGGGTTAAAGGGTAAATTTTATAGGGTAGCAGTTCGCCCAGCGATGCTATATGGAACCGAGTGTTGGGCCATCAAGAAGACACAAGCTCGAAAAATGGATGTAGCTGAGATAAGGATGTTGAGGTGGATGTGTGGACACACAAGAAAGGACCGAATAAGAAATGAAGTTGTTCGGAAGAGATTGGGAGTCACATGTATCTCAGATAAGATAAGAGAAGGAAGATTGAGATGGTTTGGACATGTCAAGAGGAGACAGAGCACAGATCCAGTGAGAACGGTGGAAACTCTCGTTGTAGAGGGGAAAAGGAGCAGGGGGAGACCGAAATTAACGTGGGATGAGAGGATTAGGCTTGATTTGCTAGATTTACACCTCTCAGAGGACATGATCAATGATAGGATTTCATGGAGACGTCGTATTAGGGTTTTAGGATGAGTGACCCGTTGTGTGGGAGAGTAGAGTTGTTTAGCAAAGATTTTGCGTATGTCTTGTTTCTTGTAGGTGTGTTGTGTTTCTTGTGACTAATATACTCTAGTCATACACTGCTAATTGTTAGATTACTGTTAGATTTATTTTACTTTATTACTCATTAATTTTATTTATATTTTTATTTTTTTATTTCCCATGGAGCCGGGGTCTAAACGGGAGCAGCCTCTCTATCCCTTGGGATAGGGGTAAGGTTTGCCCTCATCACACCCTCTCCAGACCCTACTAATAGCGTTAGCTATGTGTAAGATTATACTGGGTACGTTTGGTTTGGTATGCTATTTCCAATATCAGAATCTTCCTTTTATCGCCGTCTACCATTATTCGAAGTAAAACAACATAGGATATGTTTGTGTTTTTGATTATATGTTTAAGACATATGACTTTTTTTTAATAAATAATGATATATATAAATATATAATTAATTAATTAAGACTTAAAGATATCTCTAATAATTATTTTTCATTTTCTTTCTCCTCTTATACATTGATATTGTAATGTATCATTTTGGGTACGTTGATTTATTAAGCATATAAAAATGCTTTTAGGATAAATCTAGAACATACAATTATTTATTTATTTTATTTAAGGCTGTAAAGTTAATTATGTCAATTTCGACAAAAATAAATATGAAAATTATTTGCTACATCTTAAAAATATTAAAATAATATGTGAAACAATTAAATATATAAATGCCAATTGTACCCCTTCTGAATCACATCCAGCAATGGAAATATACATTGTTATTTGTATCACAGTAAATTATCGTTTGTGTCCCTGTGGTTTACACGATTTAACACAATACGTTTTTAACACCAATTTTTAACGCTTTGAGTACCTGTGATATATAATCTGTAACACGCTGAGCCCATGGGCCTAACTTCGTTAAATTCTTTCCGTAAGTTTAGTTTCGACATGCTGCGGATAGTTAAGTTTTGCTGCGGATAGTTAAGTTTTACTGCTGATCAGTAGCAAAACTTAGTAGTTTCAGGTGAACTTAGTAGTTTCGGGTGAATATCAGTAACCATCTTACCCCTATCGAAACTAAACTTAACGGAATTTTTTAACGAAGTTAGGCCCATTGGATCAGAGTGTTACAGATTGTATACCACAGGTACTCAAAGCGTTAAAAATTCGTGTTAGATACGTATTGTGTTAAATCGTGTAAACCACAAGGACGCAAACGGTAATTTACTCTTTGTATTATATTAACCTGTTAATGTTATAGAGATTCTTATTGTTCAACAACAAATTTGACTAGAATTTATATAAACGAAAACATGTACATATTTTATGAGGTAAATTTATTTTTATAATTTAATGATCTTAACGAATAAAGTTAATATTTAAACAAAACACATTTTTTAATACGAGTCAAGTGTATCAAGTTACATTGTGAACACCTATTTTGTTTCTTATTTTTGAAAATAGTTGATAAGTTGAATATTATTTCTAAAATAATAATTCACTTTTATATAAGATGTTTTAGAAGATCACAAATATTTAAATACACTTTCCTCAACTTTCAACTCATTTAAATTATTTATTTTCTTTTCTTTTTTTACAAATTTCATGAATTTGTTTATTTGACTTCTTAAATAAAAAAAAAGTAATCTCAAATTAGTATATTATATTAAGCAGTGTTTTGAAACCCGGACCGGCCGGTCGGACCGGGAACCGGTGGTCTGACCGGTCCGGTTACATATGTTGAAACGGTCCCGCAGCGAACCGGCGGTCGGACCGGACGAACCGGTGGTCGGACCGGACGAACCGGTTGACTATTTTTTTTTATTTTTATTTTTATCTTTTTAAGTCTCTTGGCTTAGTATTTCGTAGCTAATTGTTAGTTTAAGATTATTGAAATTGACTTGTTAGTGGTTTTTGAAATGATTAATGGTTGTTTGGATTGATATATTTTTATAATATTTATGATGTCGTCCGGTTCTTAAATCTGGTCCGACCAGTGAACCGGTAGGGAGACCGGTTCGACGTCCGATCCGATTCTGAAAACATTGATATTAAGTATGCGAAGGTGGCCCAATGGTAAGAGCATGTGGTATACCCAAGTGAGTGAGGGTTTAGTGAGGGGAAAAGTGGTTGCCATGTGTCGCCACGTCATATTTTTCATCTCTCACACCAAATGAGTGAGGGTAAAGAAATACCCAAATGGGTGAGGGTGGTGTGAGTATTAAATGCATTTTATAGTTATATATTAATTTTATATAAATGATACAATTGTACAAACACAAGGTACAACACCATCAAGGTTTCACCCATCATTTCCTTCCCATGAAGATCTTCACGTAAACCATTCACTCACCCCCTCACGCCATCAAGGGGGTGGTGTTGCATCCAACTTCACGCCGTGAGCAAGGCTCATGAGAGCTCTCACGCCATGTATACCACTTGCTCTAAGAGCAAAGCCTTTTAATACCAAGGTCCCGAGTTCAAGTCTCGAGGAGCTCAGAAAATTTGACTTCAAAAAAAAACTAAATAGTCATAATTATATTTCATTCTTGGGGCCTATTAATCAAATAAAATATATTAATATATATATATATATATATATTTTTTAAAAGAATTTAAATATTGATGATCAACAAGGCAAATTACATAAGGATAGCAGGTAGACGGGCAACAAACTGCGTCGCCATCCCCTTCTAAATGGAAAACCCTAATCTACTAAAAACATAATCATGATTGTTAATATTTTATTAGTAAAGAATCACAAAAATAAATGGGCTGGCAATCAGCTGGTGGTAGCCTATTAATCAAATAAAATAAATTAATATTTTATATGCTTGATTGAACAGTATCCAAATATTTGTATTTTTTTCCCTCGTTTTACTCACGATTCATTAATATTTGATTTCATCCCATTGACCGTTGAGAACAATCATGATTATGTTTAATTTTCATAATTATTAGTAAAAATTCTGGCTAAATGACATAAATAAAAATAAGAAACAAAATAGGTGTTCACAATGTAACTTGGGAAAGATAGTTTTTTTTTAACGACAAATTTCTTTACTTAGTGGGACTTGAACTCATGACCTTGATATCTTTAAGTGTTTAAGAGGCTTTACCTCTACCATTGGACCACCACCTCAATGACAATTAGGAAAGATAGTTGAACCCTTCACATTGGAAGGTATACGTAAAAGATTCTTATGGGGAGGATCAAGCACGAGAGGCAAATTTAGATGGGTTGCTGGGGAAAGAATAGTAGCCTCCAAGCAATTTGGTGGGAGGGAGCAGGGGGAATCAAGGAAACTAACATATCTCTCTTATTCAAGTGGTGGTGGAGTTTCATAATGTTCCCGACATAGCTTTGGGCGCGGGTTATTAAGGCTATCCACGGTGGAACAAGATGACTTAGGTTAAGGTCATCCTTATTGGTTTCACTGAAAAGTAAATCACGTCTGCCACGTCACTGTCACATCAGCGCAAGGGCAATCACTTGACATAATCACTAAGCTACATAATGGTTTCACGCCCAGCATTAATGAGTGAGTTTTTTTATTTCATTTTGTTAATCTTTATAAAATTGATATTTGTTTTTTTAAAACAATTACTTATCATTTGAAATGTTGATCCAAACACATTAAAAAATCACTTACGTGACGAAAAATATTTTTTTTAAAACAACTCCGTTTTCGATAAAATTTATGTCTTGGTGTTCAGAAAAATAAAATAAACAAGTCTGTGTATTTGAGTCTAAAAAAGATAGTGAAACTAATATTTAATGTAAAAAGGAAAGTCAATTCAAGGACAAAATCTCTATTTTACACCTCTAACCATTAATTGACTTCTAAATTAATCTTAACCATTAGATTAGTTTGATCAAATATCTAAATTACTTCCTACATTTTTTAATCAAAACACACTTTGTACTTAAACATTCCTCTATGTCTATATATATAGGATTAATTCAAATAAAAAGGCTTTTAAATCTAAAAATGGTGAGAAGAATTTAGGTCCATTAGATATATTTTTAATGGTTGATATCAAATTGTAGGAGAAAAAATTATTGGAATGATATTTTAGTCATGACCACTTTTGTTGACTTTTTATCAAGACCCCCCTTTTTAAACGTTCATAACTTTTAAATACGACATAATTTTTTAAAAAAAATTACACCATAAAAACGAGCGCTTTTTAGAAACGAAAAAAAATGTTTTCCAACACATTGTGATTATTGCTCCTCATTGTGTCTAATGTCAGGTCATTGTTTCTAATGTCAGGTCATTGTGTCTAATGTCAAGTCATTGTGTCATATATTTTTCATCATTGTGTATAATGTCAGGTCATTGTGTCAAATATTTTTCATCACTGTGTTATATATAATACATAAAAAATAGTGACAAAAATAACATGAAATTATTTAAAACATAAAACACAATGATGAATACATATAACACAATGATGAAAAATATTTGACACAATGACATAACATTAGACACAATGACCAGATCTTACATTAGACACAATGACCTGACGTATTTGATACAATGACCAATATGCCCTCACTTCAAAAACAATAAAAGGACACATGTGAAGCCCATAATCCTTCTTACCATTTTTAGATTAAATACTCTTTTTACTATAACTCAACTCTCTCTCTATATATATATGTATATATACATATATATATATATACACATGTATATAGGGAAAGTATAAAATGAAAACCCACTTGAGTTGAAAAAACCCCATGAAAACCCTATGTAACTTTTTTAAGTGTAGTTTTTATACACATTTTCTGTAAGACCTCAAACCCGGGAGACCTCACTTATTGGATTTACTCATAAACATAGTCATCAAAGTGCTGAACTTAAATTAAAACATTCAAAAGTAGCAGAAGCATACATCATTCGGTTAAATAACAGCGAAAGTCTTAACATTAAAAAAAACATTGTCCTAACATTTAATCAAATAAAATAGGATGTCAGTCTCGTGCCAAGTAGCCGTCACGCCTTTGCACGCCCTTTCTTCTTGTTACCTGAAGTGCATACTAAAAGTCAGCTAACGCTGGTGAATTATAGTTTAAAGCAATTAAACATAAACATTATTCTTGTCACATTCTTTTGAGTGCAAAATATATATGTATATTTGTACACCTTTTCATTTACTGTTATTGCATAACATTCATGTGAGAGTACGTATATAATACATACACATTTGCTAGTTGCTAAACATTCATGGGTCATACACACATGGGTGATCAACCCGTCATTTTGATTACGTAACTCACAAAGACAAAAGTCCTCAAACTACCATCGTAGCCCGTTTCATTAACCGTCCGTCTGCATAAACCGTCCGGCAAACCTTCGGTCGTCCGTCTAAAACAGTTCTACCGTTGTAGTCCGTTCTATTCGCCCATATGCCCTAAGGCATCCGTTTTCCAACTGAACTATTTATGTAGCCGTGCATTGACTGAGGGACTGATTCTACCGTAGTAGCCTGAGTTTAGTCTACTGATGCGTGATATTATATGTATTAAATTAATCAAGTTTTTAAATGTATAAATGGACTCACAACTAAATCACACGCTCACGGCAAGTGTACCGGTCGCGCGTAGTAAAGACAGTAAGCCTGAGTTATCGAACCGTGGACACAAAAGGCGACGGCCCTCGATATTAAACCTTTATTGACTCCTAACCGATGTAACACACAAGATGATTTTATTTATTACTTTTATTGATTTTAGGACATGCAACTTAGAATAAAACAACTAAATACTGACTCGACTCAAAGACAGACAAGACACGAAAATACTTGGACACACACAAAGACGAACGAAGACAAGACAAGACACTAAATATTATGGACCAATAAATGACACTAGAAAGACCAAACACACTAGAACTCAGAAGAATACCAAATATGAGATAAACAACACCTAGACCAGGAATCCTATTAACTAACTCAACTGCTTTCGGGACAACCGACTGTATGACAAAAATAGACTGACTCGGGAATCACTAAAACATGCAGGACCTCCTCTCGGACTCACCTACACACCTTAACTATACTAAGGGTCGAATTAAGCGCACCGATAAGGAATTGGATTTCCTCTCAGACTCACCAAAGCCTAGAACACCACGTACTCGACAACGGTTTCACCTCTCGGTCTCAACCGTCCTATACTCAGAGACTATCCTAGACAGAACTAAGAGCAAGGAGTAAACTCCCAGAATACTGTTTATGACATGAAATTGCAAGATGATAAAGAAGACTCGGACAACCCATTCTCGTGCAATTGCTACCCAAACCGACAAACCACAAGACAACCCGACAACCTATCTCCTCTTGGACTCAATATTGGTAAAATACTAACTTTTTTGACCACACAAACCTGCTACAACGACTGGCCTAATCGTCTAGATCACAAACACAAAGCAAATGACCCGAAAACCCGAAATCTCACCTAAAACACACAAAGCATTCAATGTAAAATCTCAAGAGCAACAAGTTCATGCAAGATCAGTAGCAAATCACTACTCAAACACATTCATAAACAATAAATCAAGAATCTTTACACTAATATTCGTCATACGATCGAAAACCAAACCGAAAACAATCAAATCATGTCAATATTCAACCTAATCTAGATAGCATTGACTTTAGCTACTCATGATACTTAAAAATAAGTAAAATATTACTGGAAACATAGTTTAAACTCGAAATAATTGACTGGAAAGGGAATTAGAACACAAAACCGATGTTTGCAAACCGAAATACGTCAATTCTTCTCAATCCTTGTGATCCTAGACCTTGATTCTTCAATCCACAAAGCTCTCTGGTCTTCTACAGCCGCAAGAAGTCGATACCCCCTAAAGAAAATCGACCAAACCTTTTAAAAACGACGAATTAGGGCTTTATGGCCCGTCAGCTTCGTAACGGACCGTCATCACCCGTGACGACGGTCCGTCACAGGGCTAAGGTTTTAAGTAATTAATTAATCCCGTATGTGACCCTGGCGGCTGGTCGTGACGGACCATCACCACTCGTCACGGTCCGTTACGGGCTTGAATTTCCAACTTTTCATTGGTTGCTTTCGACTCTTCTCCGCTTATTTCCGGACCTGTTTCTTCATCAAATTTCTCCGGTTTATCAATAGAACCTGCATTTTCAACAATATTATCATTAACTATCGATTATCTTGGATTTTAACTGACAAAATCGAACGAAACGGGTTAAAACAACCATAAAAACATATGTGTTTTCGAACACATCATCTACATTTCTAGACTTTTAGTTCTGGCTGCATAATAGTCGTGTGGTCATCCATCTACCGAAGTAGCCGTTATCATCGTTTCCGTCCATAACGTTTATTCATACATGACAAGCAATATATATATATATATATGTATATAAGACAAGATTTCATTCTTATACGTCATGTCATGCTTTCGTTTCATTATTCATAAGCATACTTGTCATTCATCATGTATTGTCATATAACACATATGGCTATATATTTAGCCTTTATAACATTCATTCATATCAAGTAAACACTTCAGCCCCAAAACATAAAAAAATGATTTGCACGTAACACATAGGGGGCACATAGAACTCACCTGATGAGCGGGTTCCTGAAGTATACTAGCTGGTCAGTGAGCGTCACTAGGGTCACACACAATCTGTATAATCAATTCATACAAGATAAGATAATGATCCTAAACGACACTAAAAGTTTTTGTACTTAGGGTTAGGCGAACTTAGGTAAGTTCGCCATTTTGGGCTTAAGTTAACATGACAAGTTTGCAATGTTTTGTGCTAAGCGAACATAGTAAGTTCACTATCCTTGAACACGATAGGTTCGCCATGCTAGGCGAATATGCAATAAGTTCGCTACCTTTGAGGTTAGGCGAACTTAGGTGAGTTCGCTTCCTTTGAGCTTAAGCGAACTTAGGTGAGTTCGCTTCCTTTGAGCTTAAGCGAACTTAGGTAAGTTCGCTTCCTTTGAGCTTAGGCGAACTTATGTATGTTCGCCACAATTGTTCCTTGGGCGAACATGATCCAACGAACCTATTAAGTTCGCCAAAAAGCGGTTCCAGATGAACATATCAAGTTCGCCTGCGCGATCATCATCCTCACTAGAAAACCCTAGATCTGGTCAGTCGATTCATTTCGCACAAGCTGCTAACTTTTTACGTTCAAAACGTCCATTTTCATCCATGAGACTAAATCTATAGGTTGTTTTAAGGTTCATACGTAAAAACTTAACATTTTCTCGTTTTTAACCCGAAATCCCAAAAATTATGAAAAACCCAAATTTGAGCTTCTGGAGTTTGGTTTCGGTTGCTATGCGATGCTGAGATGGTGGCTAACAATCCCTGAGTCTCTGAGATGTTTTCCTTGCTTTCTCTCTCTAGACCCGAGACCTCTCTCACTCTAGCCATTTGCGAAAATGAGATTAAATGAGGGTGAGGTATGGTGTCACACCCCGCCGAAGGCGGAAACATGGAGTGGGACTGGTATATCGCATTTAACACAAGTACAAGAGAAACTAAAAGGAAAATTGTGCATTACATTGAACCATACTACATGCTTCTAACGAAAGTACGAATACATGAAAATCCCGAATCAATACAAAGTGTCTAAAATGCCCGACTACAACCAAAGGTACACAATAATAATTCTTCCCAAAAGCAAGCTGTTTAAAGCTCGTGATCCCCATAACTATTTACCTAAAAAGCATGTTTCGAAAACGGGTCAACTATAAAAATAGTTGGTGAGTACGCAAGTTTTGCGTCTCGATAAAAAAGTAAATAAATAAATTTCAAAATATAATAGTAACCATCCGCAGATGATCAAGTACACATATTAAGATATAATTACCCTGAGCTACAATCAAAACCGTCAGACTAGTTGTTGCCCCTGTATCCGGGTGTCGAATGTGAACACCTACTATGGCTAATTATACGCCCAAATGAAACTACAAATGTGGTTGGCGCGACCAACTCTGGGCAGGGGTGTCAACCCAAATAGTACTATCCATCAAGCTAATTGATTGTGTTAAAGTGGGGACTTAATACATTCATTGGTAAACACAGGTAACAACGTGTAGTGTGTGAAACAACTTTTCCCCCGTAAAACAGTAAAAATTAAAAAGTGGGGCCGCGAAACTCACCTGAGTGCGGTAATGCAAAAAGTACGGTTAACCGAAGAAATCGCAAATATGATGCCCTAACCGAGTCCTACTAACCAAGTAGACATGAAACACGCATTTAGGACACCCAACGTGTGTGAATAAGTCAACAAAACAAAAGTGGCTATGCAGTCGGTTGAATACCCAAACCCGTGCATACTCGTACTAACTGTTAGAAATTATAAAACCGGCTTTTATATAAATTCGTGACCTTAAAACCTTAAGTTTTAGATTTTAATAAAGAACATCAGTAGTTATAAAATCATATATGATAAAACCTCAAGTCACGGTTTCGTTTGATCAAAAACGCGGTTACACGCGTAAAGTCCGGTTTACGGTTTGAAAATCCCATTCGTCCGAAATTAGGGTTTTAGTGTGATATTAGCACCCAATTTAAAAGTCCAAAATTATGTTTTTAATGTGATCATGCTTCTGTCCAAAATCCCCTAAAACTTTTATAAAATTAATTTTATATAAAAATTTCCATAATTAGTAACTTTTTATAAAATTTTAATGGACCATACTTCCAAAATCATACTTAGACATAAAGTTACTATTTGAAATTTATATCAATTGATCATATACATAAATAAAAATTTCTGATCAATTTTCATATTTTTCCAATATTCAGGTTATTTATTATGAATATAATATTGTCAAAACTTAACAAATTCGGTAAAAATAGTTAAAGATATCAAAACTTTACCAAATTTTTACCAGATTAGTTTTAGGTCCATATTAGATTTCATACCAAGTTGCAAGTCAAGAATTTATCCAGAAGTATAAAATACCCAAATCACTTGTTTAAATTTTATAAATACTAAACACCTACTTAAACAACTCCAATGTTCTTGAAATTTGGACATAAGTCTTAATTTATCATATAATAACTACTGTCCAAATTCCAGATTTTTCTAATACTCAGAGGTATTTTTCCCAATTTTCATGTATTAAACTTGTTAGAATTTTAATAAATAATCTATAAAGAGTTAGATTACCAAATTTTCCAGATCCTCATTTAAAACATAACCTACTGATTAAAAATAATTTTGGGTACCAAATCAATAATTTTGTAAAATCGATCAAGAACATGGATGTTCTTGACAATTAAACTAGCTAAATTACATTTGATCAAATTGTACCTCCAAATCAGCCTTTGATGATGTTTAGGAAGGCTATTCTCTTGTGATTTCTTGTTGTTTAAACCTACAATCACAATGGTGATTCAAATCCATAACAAAAACTCAAAGCCAAGAAAATTTCATGATGAACACTAGTGATGAACACCAAGTGTTCATACACTCTTTCAACCAGATTTTTGAAAGATCTATAATGAAAACCCATCATAGGTGATCATAAATGAAAATTAATCATATATCCTTGTTAAAAATGAAAGACCCAAGCTTTAAAACACTTAAAATCACAAAATGAAAGATTAAAGTGAGTGTGTGTAGCGTGTGTGTTCTTGGACCACACATGCAAGAACTAAAACAGAAAATCAAAGATGAAAAACATGTTTAAATACCTTGAAATCTCTAAAAAAAAGCTCATAACATGCTAGAATCCAAGAATCAAGCTTGGATGGAATGATCTTGAGCTAGATTTTTGAATTTGGGGGTGTTTGGACAAGGGGGTGGGGGTTCACGGTTTTGAGAGGGAGGAAGAAGAAAAAATATGGAGTGGGGGTAGGGTATTTATAGATAGAAAGGTAAAGTCTTGATGTTTAAAAGAAAATTTTATAAAATTTACCCACTTTTTATAAAAATTACACCCCTAAACACTATAATAAATATTTTTATCCAAACATAAAAATCTAGTATACAAAATAATGAATTTTGAAAATTTTTAAAACATAAAAACTCAAAAAAATAAATAAATTAAAAAGCTATACCGGGTATTTACCGAAAGAACCACCTGTGATCGTTAGTTTAATCAAGAATCACAAAAGTTAGCACATATTATGATATAAAATATCATTCTTAACTAAAATATAAATATAAAAATTATTTTCGAGAATTTAAATTTTACCGTTTATTTAACGCGTTCGCAGTGTATGCACTTATCCGGGTTTTCTAGTTCGGACCTTAGTGTTTGTCTAAGGTAATGTTCCTAGAATTCCTAGAAACACTTAAAATATATTTAATCATAATATTTAAAAATATAACGTATAGAAGTCGCGAAATGATAAGGACCTGAAAAAACGCAGTTATCACATATGAAGCCTCCTGTGAATAAGGGCAAACCCTTTTGGTTCGGCCCATGGACCAAGCCCTCTAACTATCATTCAACTTATGTCATAAGTTCCGATCCTTATTACGTCTATTCGTATTTACATGATTAGGGGTGTTACATTTCATCACTTAAAAAAAACAAAAAAAACATCGACTAGTTTTAAAAAAAAAATATGAAAAATTCACTAAAATCAACGATTTTTATGTAAATCCAGCATGTTACATATGTAATTTTTTTATAAAATTTATTTAAAAAAAAATGGCTCGGTTTTTTTAAGTGTTGAAATTATATATAGAAGCTACCCTAAAAAACATTTTAATTTTTGATAAGGTTTTCACGGGTTTTCTCAACTTAAGTGGGTTTTAATTATAACCAACCCATATATATATATATATATATATATATAAATAACAAGCGAGATACTAGACGATATATCATGAACACATTTTGGACGTATTAGTTATTGATGAGAGGAGAATTTCATAGTTAAGTGTGTTTTAATATGAGCAATCCATGAAGGGTGACCTCCTAGAAAGATTCGACTCAAGTAAACACAAACAAATTCGTGAGTTCCTAGTGAACAAAATGAACAATATTGAGTGGTATAAGAAGTTAGATGTTACAAATGGTACCAGAGCCATTTTTTTTTTTATGTTTACGATGTTGGGGCAAACATAATCGATGACAATGAGTCTTTGTGTGGGGGGGGGGGGATTGTGACACCTTAACAAATCTTACATCGTTTTGTTCGTCTATATGAGAGACATATATGAGAGACATTAGGTAATAAGAAATCTTCGGCTTCAAATATCAACAGTGTTTGTGGAGGCATTGCTTGTGAACGAGAATAAGATGATCGAATATCATATTTTAGTTGTTTATATATAAAGTTGATTTAAAATTACGAAAAGGACACTACAGAATTATTTTATTAATTTTATAATTTAAACTAGAAATGAAAAATATTAAAAGTTAAAAAGCAACAGATCAATCATTCCCATGTGCCCACGTGGGTGAGGCAAGCTGTTGATATACCCATATTTAAATTTAGACTAAATTATCATTTTTGTGGTTTAAAAGTAAAAGTATCCCGATTATAGAATAGGTTATTTAAAATTTTGAATTTTACTTATTGTCTTTTATTTAAAAAGTTCTTTTATTTTTTGTCTTTTTAACTAACTGAAGTTAAATATTTCTGTTAAGTCAAGGACAATATTGTCTTTTTAACCATAAAAGACGATTCTTGTAAATGCTAAAGTTACTTTATTTTTTTATCACTTTTATTTTATAGATTTCGTTTATAATTTTATTAATTAATTAACCAACTTATTTATTTAAAAAAAATATTTTTATTTAATTTAATTATTTTTGTTTTTTGAATAAGTAATATATACTTTTCTTACTTTTATTTTAAAGATTTATTTAAAATTTAATTAATTAATTAATTAATCAACTTATTTGTTTTATAAAAATAGATTTTTTTATATTTTTATAATTTTTTTTATTAAGCTATTACTTTTATCATTTTACAATTATTATATTTTTTATACTATTTTTTATATATTAGAGAGTTAGTAAGAGTATAAAGTTTATTTTATAATCATGCACTCAATCTTGAGGCCTTGTTTTAAGTCGAGCAAGTGTTCAATGGATACTCGTTTGTTCTACAGCTTATTTTTAACCCAATAGGTTTTAACCGAGAAATTTGTGAACTAGTGAAACAGGGTAAACCGATTCGATATCAATGTGTTATGTGTATTGGTTAACATCTAATTAAATCCCAAATTAAAAAGTGAACCAAACGGGTGAAGCGATAATTTTTGGTTGTCAATGTTGGGCATTGGGGCCATTCAAACCGGCTCTAACCTTTCTAGGATTTACTTAAAATGTCACGTAAAAGAAACCCGTTAGAAGGGGTTCTAGAGACAACCTTATGACAGTTAAGTCGACATTCGTAAACTTGTAAATGAACTAAACGAATACGAACCAGACATATTCATTTCGTTCGTTTAACATTAACCAAACAAACGACCGAACACGTACAATTAATCGAACGAGGTTTTCTTGTTCATGTTCATTGGTTAAGAAAATAAGCGTGTCCAAACAAAAAAATAATAATTAATAAAATTTTAAAGAAGTCTATAAAATAAAAATGAGAAAAGAATATTACTTATTAAAACAAACGAAAACAAAACCTTAAAATTGAGTGTATGATTACAAAATAAACTTTAAACTTCTACTAACTCTATAATATATAAAAAATAGTATACAGAAATATAATAACCGTAAAATGATAAAAGTAAATAGCTTAATAAATAAAAGAAAATAAATAAATTGTAAAAATAAAAAAAAAACTATTTTTATAAAACAAATAAATTGATTAATTAATTAAATTTTAAAGAAATCTTTAAAATAAAAGTGAGAAAAATATATTACTTATTTAACCAAACAAATAAGTTGTTAATTTTGACCAGTGGTTTTTGTTTTGCTGATGAAATTAAACGATGTGATTCATAATTGATACAGCCGGCTGCTAGGATTGTGGTATCGAAAAACATTTTTGGATGGGATGTTCTTGATTTATTGTTAAGTGGTGGGGTGACCGGAGCTGGTGGTGACCGGAGGGTTTCAGCCTGAAACTTTTAGGTGGTGGTGTGGCCGCGCTTGTGATGGTTGGGGGAAAGTTAGAGAGAGAAAGAGACGAGAGAGTTGAGAGAGAGACGTGTGAGATCTGGTTTAATTAAAAGAGGTGGAAATAACTATTAAGCTTACATCTTTAAGTTAATCACATAAATAGTCACTGGAAAGGTGAAAAGACCAATTTGCCCTCATATGCATGGCACGTGACCAACATGATGGCTAAAATTGACGTCCGTTAGTGCAAATGATGTAACGTACAAGATTTTTTTAACATAAATGACAAATTCTATAATTACCTTAATTAAAGGTCGTATACTGACTTTTGGTCAATATTTAAAGCACTTAAAATGTAATTGGCTCTAATAATTATGTAAATTACCTTACGTGAATTATATATATTTAATGATATTTTGTTTTGTAAGTTATGTTACACTAGAGACATCCATTCATTATTTTATCAATTAAGAAACTCTGTCAATTATTTACATACCTAACGGTAACACGTCACGTTAGCAGTTAGCACGTAGTAATGTAATAGATGTTGGCATGTTGCACGTAAACTTAAAATTAAATTTAATGAAATTAAAACGTTAGTGATTAATTTTTTTAGTAATTTAAGGTAGAAGAATAGTTAAATCTATTTTATAATGCTTTAAGTTATAGTTAGACATGTAAATGAATCGAACGTTCAATTAACCGTTCGTGAACTGTTTGACGGGAACTTTTTTTATGGTCGTTTATTTAATAAACGAACGGACATGAAATTTTTTTTTTGTTCATTTAATTAAACGAATGAACATGAACACATGTCTCGTTCGTTCATTTACGTTCGTGAATGTTCGTTTATGTTTGTTCATATATGTTCGCTTATGTTCGATTATTTATGTTCGTTTATGTTCGTTTGTTTAAATATCAATACCAAATTTGAAGTAATATATATATATATATATAATATGGAGGAAGCTGTGTAGTACTTTGTAAAACTGGGGAAGTCTGTAATAAAGCCGCTTGTCTAGAGCTGTGTATTTTTTCGGCTTGAAAAGCTTGGCTCATAAGCTTTTCTGTTTCTTCATCGTCATTAGATGAGATGCTCTTAGGGGATGAATGCTGTTTAAACTGTTTGGGTCTTACGACCATCTTCTCTTTTCCTTTGAGTTTCTTATCCATCTAAACAAAGCAATTTGTTAATATTTCGAGATAATAAATCAGCTATCCCATTATCTTTTCCTCTGATATGCTCAAATTGTATAGTGTATCCACTACTTGTATTATATTTTGTAGATTTACCCATCTTGTCCTATTAGTCTTTTTTACTTTGATCGTTTTTTATAAACTTTACTATGGCTTCACAGTCTGTTCTGACTGTGAAATCTTTGTGTAAACATAATTTAAATTTTTCTAAAGCATTGATCAATGCTTGTATTTCGAAGTCTAAGCTGGTCCAAGTGAATCCAGTTTTAAAACTTCTACTGTGGTATGAACATATTTTTTCTTCTTTTTTATAACTATGAATGTTAGGTCTGCAAAGGAGAACTGCTCCCCATCCTTCTTTGCATCCGTCCACTTCTATAATTATGTAATCTGTTACTAGTGGTATATATATATATATATATATATATATATATATATATATATATATATATATATATACGGGGAGGATTAAATAATAATTAGTTTTTCGCTAAAAAATCTAAAAAATGATAAAAACCTTATTAAACGATATCAAACGAACTCCGATTGAGCTCATTTCAGCGGCGTTGGAACCGTCTCGTCGCACTCTACCATCTTAGCTTTTAGGGTTTAGATTTTATGTTTGAATTTTAGGGTTTTAGTTTTATGGTTTAGCATTAGGGTTTAGATTTTATGGTTTATGTTTTTTTTGGGTTGGGTGGGGTGGGTTTAGGTTTTTTGGGGGAGGGTAGGGTGGGGTGGGGTGGGGGTGGTGGTTTTAGGCTTTTTGGGGTGGGGTTGGAGGGGGGGGGGGGTTTAGGTTTTTGGGGGTGCGGGTGGAGGGGGTTTAGGTTTTTGGGTCCGGGTTAGGGTTCGATGAAACGGTTCCAACGCCGCTGGAATGAGTTCAATCGAAGTTTGTTTGACCCACTTCTTAGGATTTATTAGCGAAAAACCACTTCTTAGTGGAACCGTCCCCTATATATATATGTTTTTGTTCGTAACCATTTATATTTTTTCAATTATGTTTATTTGTGTTCGTTTATGTTTGTTCAATTATGTTCATTTATGTTTATTTGTGTTTGTTTACGTTCATGAACTGCTCGTTTAGTTTTTTAATGAACGAACACAAACATTTCCATTTTCTTAATTTTGTTCAATTATATATTCGTATTCGTTCGGTTCGTTTACATGCCTACTTATAATATAAAAAGAAAGGTTTAAAACCTGAAAGTAAAATCGTAATATATAGGGGTTAGTTTATCGGTTTATGTATAAAATGATTTTACGTACAAAGTATCCAAGATGTGATATATGTATTTTAGAACAAAAGTATATGTGTCTGTTAAATTAAATGCAGTTATGACGTACCATTGTAATAGTATAGACACACAATTATAATCATACAGATCATTTATGTGTCAGACATGGACGGCTTGGATGCATAGTTGTATGTTACACACTTTTGTAATTAGTTTAAACGCATTATTGTAACTAGTTAGACGAATCATTGTAAATTAGATAACTTCAACGCACTATTTTTATTAATTTTTTTAGAACGACGAATTTCTTTACTCATGTGGGACTTGAACCAAAGACCTCCAAACCAGTGGCGAAACTTGAAGAAAAACGCGGGGGGGGGGGGGGGGGGGGGGGGCGTGATGGAGTCTTTAATTTTTTTTCCTATCGGCGATATAGGGGGGACCGGAACTTAATACCTATAAAATTTTTGGCCGAATACGTATAAATTAACATTTCTGAGCGAAAAATCGGAGGGGGGGAGGCCCAGGCCCTAATGAAGCTTCGCATTTGCTCAAAACCTAGGTGATTCAAGAGGATTTGCCTCTGCCACTGAGCCACCAACCCCAGTGGTAACTTCGACGCACTATTGTAACTAGTTTAGACACACATTTATAATCAATCATGCATAGGCATTAAAGAACGTTGTTTTTATAAATATGACAACATTATACTCAACTTAAAAATAATAAAGTTACTGATTTTATAGCATATATATTTTTTTAAATAAATAAAAGTTATTTGAGTTTAAAATATTAATGAAACTATATTTAAACAAAAATAAATAAATAAAAGTTTTTTTTTAAATAATACTAGCGCCGTATGCGTTCACGGGCGTGGATGACCTTTCGCTATTGGGTTAACCCGGATGACCGCGCTTATAGTATTCGTTGGCCGTTAAAAAAAGAAAATAATATCTTACTACTGACCTCCATTGTCTATTGTTAGCATTTTTTAGGAGTAAAATAAATGTTGCCAATTTTGGATTAATGAACTCTTTGCATCACACAAGTATATTTTTAATGCATCACATGGTTTGAAATGCAAAAACGTAACATGTTTATCACCGTTAATTTGATGACGATAAAAATATCAACGTGTGATTCAAATACTAAAAACAAATACTAATATGTTCATATCCTAAAGTTTGAAACACCAAAAGAGATGAAAGTTATGCAACTGAATAAATCAAGAAATCGAGGACAAAAACAATCTATACTATATAATAAATAAAGGTTTTCAGTGCCACGTGTCGCTTCCATATTGATTCTCATAATTTTTTTCCCGCCTCTCTCTCTTATTTAATGCACTTCTATCAATTATTATAAGAAATTTTAAAAATTAATTATGTAACTTTTATTTCAATCAAATAATAAATGAAAGTCAAATTAATTAAATATTAACGTATTTTTGATACCCAGTTATATATTAATTTTTACATATTTTGAGTTTGTTTATATCCTTAGTATATATAATATATTTTTACACTTGTAAAATATATACACAAAAATTAAAATTTTTTATATATATATATTTTTCAACCCGTGTGTAGACACGGGATCTAAACTAGTTGGGCATTAAATAAAGGTATATCAATTAACATTTATAACGGTATATTGGGTTTTAACATTGTTGGGCTGGGGATTAAGCTGGGTCGCTGGCTAGACC
Organism: Smallanthus sonchifolius; assembly: GCA_023525975.1. Taxonomy (NCBI): domain Eukaryota; kingdom Viridiplantae; phylum Streptophyta; class Magnoliopsida; order Asterales; family Asteraceae; genus Smallanthus; species Smallanthus sonchifolius. The sequence continues at coordinate 97,384,939 of CM042026.1, forward strand.
AGATCCACAAAAAGGAAAAATCATGGTGCGGCTTAGAAACTTAGAATCCCAGTTCAAACCCAGTTGAAAGACTTGAAACTTCAAAGACCCGCGCGTTGATGCGGGGGTGTTAAAATTTGTAAGACTCAGTTTTGATGACCCATACACTGATATTAACCCCGCGGAAAAAAATCACGTTGAAACACCGATAAAAATAAGCACGTCGAAACGACAAATCCGAAATTCTTAAAAAATCATATTTTGTTTTGACAACGCATTGTGGTGGCATGGTTATGAATAAAATTTATATGAAAACGTAGGTAGAAATAAACACGTTGTAATGGTATATTTGGAATTTTAAAAAACATTACGCTGCAAAAAAGTTAAAAATATACTAATGACAGCTCGGTTTCGAATATAATTTACATTAAAACGTATGTAGAAATAAGTGCGTCGCAACAATATATTTGGAATTTAAAAAACATATGTTGTTGTGAGAAAAAAATTTAAAAATATATTATATTTGACGCGGGTCGGTTTTAAATAAAATTTATATAAAAATAAGCAAGTCGAAACAACAAACACGGAGTTTTATAGAACATATTTTAAAGGGTGTAAGAGATAACAAAAAGAAACTATAAAAAGACGAAACTTTGAAACAACTTCGACGGCTTATAAGTTCGTGCTTCGATAACTTGTACATTATCAGGAAAACTAGCTTTTGAATGAAGTTTATATCGAAATGTTGATAAAAATAAACACGTCGCAATGGTATATTTGGAATATTGTAAAACATCATATTTTTTAAGTTATAAGAAAAAAAAATATGCCAAAATTTAATTATAAACATTAAAATAACTAAAAAATTAATAATAATTAACAAAAGTGGATCGAACCTGAGTCGTATGGTTGAAGGGGTGCCCCGTCTAATCACTTGCTCGAAACCCAATTATTGTTTATTTCGTCACGATTAATGCAAAAAATATATGCAGAAAAAACTCTCACACGTCGGCCAATGTTTTTAGTATTATATTATTCTTTACTTCTTAGTTCTTACTCAACTTATCTTTCAGTTAAATTATTTCTAAAATGGGTAATGACAAAAATGGACACGACTTAAATAGTCATTTTAGAAAGAAGAAGGTATTAAAATGGCCACATGATATTCTTTTTATGGCGACTAGTGGCGAAGGGTGGAGGTGACGGCGGCGACAACTGTGTTGGTGGCGGCGGTGTAGTTCGTGTCGCGGTGGCGACGGTGGTGGAATTGTTGGCGGTGGCAGTGTAGCTGGCGTCGTGGTGGTGATGGTGGAGGCGTTGTTAATATTGGAGGCGACAACAGCGATGGATGCAGCAGCGACGACGCTGTTGCGTCGATGGTGCTCGTGGTGGGAGTAATGACAGAACAATGGAGGTATCGGAGGCAGTGGTTGTGGTGGCGGTGACGTCGGTGGTGGTGGTGGCATTGACGGTGGTGGTGTCAACGATTACTTGTAGGCGGTGGTGACTGACAATAGTTGTGGGTGGTGTTAGCAAATTTTGACTCGTTTTAAGTTAGTTTTAAAAGTGATACATTTTGATCTCTTGTATAATTTGAGACGACCCAAATTAACTCGTGTGATTTTGAGCCGACGTAAACTCATTATGTAATTTTTGTTTTACCTAAATCAATCTATTTCTTAAAGAATAAGTCATGATTGTCATTCCCTAAAACCAATTATAATCTTCTTAATTTAGTTTCATGTAAGGTCGGTTGCATACTAAGATCTAGTGTAACATCCCAAAAATAAAACGACAGTTATAATAACGGAATAAACGAACGAGGCATGACGGGTCGGGTCGGATGGGTCAGCGGGCTATAAATAGCCTATGCCACCCCTTTTCTCTCATTTGCAACTTTTAGAGAGAGAAACCGTAGAGAGAGAAAGTTGGCGGATCGACCCGAGACTTCAGCAAAGTGTTACTCCATAACTCGTGAGAAGAAACTCCGGATCAGAAACTCGATTCAGGTAACGATCCGACCTAAATCTGAGTTTTAGTTCGTTTTTGGGTTTTTCGGGTTTTGGGTGAAAAGGTAAGGTTTAAACGGATGAAACTGAAAGAATATCATGGATTTGAGTTACTTAATAGAAAACGAACGTTTTGAATGCAACAGGTTCGGGATCTTGATATGATCAGACACGAATGCGAAAGTTAGGGTTTTTCGCGAAGAACAGGTCGTGCGCACTTGCTAAGTGCGCACGGAGCAGGTCCTGCGCACTTGCTAAGTGCGCAGGAAGCATGGTCTGCGCACTTGCTAAGTGCGCAGGCAGCAGGGTCTGCGCACTTGGCAAGTGCGCAGACATCAGAACTGATTAAGTGAAGTCAGTATGTTAGAATGGTTAAACCGTTAGAGTCGGGATTGGTCTGATGTGTATTTAACTAATCAATTCAGATCGGAAGTGACGTTGTTGGACCTTCGTTTAGGACAACCCATATTAGCGTATCAGGTGAGTTCTAGAGCCCTCTTTTAAATGTTTTGTTAAATGTTTTGGGCTGGTGTGCATACTTACGAAACGATGTTTTAACGAAATGATGTTTTAACGAAACGATGTTTACGAAAGGAAAGGTTATGAAGTGTTTTTGCCAAAAAGGCTTACGAATGTTTATGAACGGTCTAAATGAGGAAAGGTTTAATGAAAAGGGAAAGAGGTAAAGGTTTAAAGAAGTTATTACAAATCTAATCTGTCGAATGAATGGAATTGACGAACGAAGTCTGGGAATGTGATTCCCAGCCTTGTGGTAGATTATGGACAGCGAGCCATAGTTACCATAAGAACAACAGGGCAGTGTCTTGGTGGCCTGTCTATGGTTTTGATGTTGTACAACTGGTAAGGGAGTAACGACGGTTACTCAGGTGATGACGATCATTCTAAGTGAAAAGGGTAAAGGAAATCAATGACGGCGATACGTAACGGTTGATTTCCAAAGGAAAGATGCGTGTTGGGCAATGACGGCGATACGTAACGGTTGACCCCACGTAATGAATGGTTGGGCAATGACGGCGATACGTAACGGTTGACCCCACGTAATGAATGGTTGGGCAATGACGGTGATACGTAACGGTTGACCCCACATAGTGTATGGTTGTGGCAATGACGGCGATACGTAACGGTTGCCCACAACACCAAAGGTTCCTTCGGGGACACTGTGACGCGTAAAGTAAGACACAGATTTAGATAATAATGTATGACTTAAATGAATGTTAAAAGTTTTAATGAACGATCCGTTTAAACGGTGTTTATGATTTATGATGTTGATGATGATATGGGTACGAAACCTTTTTAAAGATGTTAGATTATTACATGCTTTTGTGAAAGGTTTTACTAAATGAATGAATGATATGTTTTTGGCAAATGTTGATGTTAAAGTTTTTATGAAATGCTAGAACTCACCAGCGTAGCTGACTTTTTAGTATGCACATTCAGGTTAAGGCAGGTATGGACGATGGACGGTGATGCTTGGCAAGCGAGAAGAGTTACCCGGTCGATCATGAAGACTGGCATCCCGTTATGAGTTGTTTATGTTAAGTTTATGTATTTGACAATGTATGCTTCCGCATGTATGAACAACTTTTTAGTTATGTTGAATGAATGATTCCGCTGCGTTATTTGATATTCATGTTTAAGAACTGTTTGTGAATGAGTAAATCCAACGAGTGAGGCCTCCCGGGTTTGGGGCCTTACAAGTTGGTATCAGAGCAATAGTTTAAGAGATTCGGACACTCCCAGAGTCTGAACTTAAACTTTGAATGGGACCGAAAGCGGATGCCAGTACGGGTAACTCGAGCCAAAGCATCATGTATGAAAAGTAGAGTATGTGTATGTAGTATGCCTTAGAAAGGGGTAGGTAAGCACTTGTGTTCTGATGGAATCACAAAGGTGGTCAAATAGAAATCGAAAGGTAGTGTAATGGTTAATTGCAGATGGCCAGTGTATATTAACATCTTACAGTACTTATTGAATTTTATTTGTTAACTAGCGTGATGACATTGGATTTCTTGTCTTATAGAACGAAATGGCGAGGAGAGGAAACGGAAGGCGTGGTGGCCGTACCGGTGGTCGTACCGGCGGTCGGAATGGTGGGCGTGGCAGGATCCCTGCGCGCCAAGAGAATAGTGAAGAAGGAAGTGTTCACACTGAACCGGCGGTCAGTGTGCATGGAACTGAACAGACACTGGTAGAAGAACAACCTTTCACTTTTGAACCAGAAGTGAGAGCAGCTATAGCTCTAGAGTTCAAAGAATTGATGAAGACTTCTCTGCCAGGTTTGTTGGCAGAAGCATTGAAGCAGGTCAATGGGGAGGGTGGGTCTAACCCGACGGTTGATACCCCGAACACTGAGGCAATCAACGCACCGCCTGCTCGCGGATGCGACTATAAGTCCTTCAAGGCATGTGACCCGCCAGTCCTGACAGGAAAGAAAGACGCGGTAGCTACGTTTGACTGGATAATCCGTATGGAGGCTGCCATCCGTCTCAGCGAATGTCGAGCGGATCAAGTTGTGAAATTTGCTGCTAACTCCTTGAGGGAGGAAGCATCCCATTGGTGGGAAGGTGTACGTCAGGCAAAAGGGAGCGAGATTGTGGATGCGATGATGTGGGCTGACTTGAAAACTTTGGTGATCAAGAATTTCTACCCAAGGAACGAGATTGAGAAGGTAGAGAGGGAATTTCTGGGTTTGAAGGCCGGGAACATGACGCACCGGCAATATACAACCCGATTCAATGAATTGGCACGTCTGGTGCCACACCTCGTCACTACTGAAGAGAGAAAGATTGCCTGCTATATTCAAGGGTTGCCGGACCAGGTCCGCACCTATGTTAAGGCAAACGCCCCTACTACCTATGATTCGGCAGTAGAGCTAAGTGGTGTGGTCTTTGACGATCTGGCACTGAATATTGTTGCCGTTGAAGAGCAAAAGAAGAGACCGAGCTTCTCAAACAAGCGAACTGGGGGAAAGATGTTTGGGGCTCGTGATAAGAGGGCTCGGGTGAACGAGCCGACTGTTTGTAAGAAGTGTGAAAGAGAGCATGTAGGTGAATGCAGACTGGGATCTAACTTGTGCTTTAAGTGTGGCAAGACCGGACACTACTCCCGTGAATGCCCACAACACTTCAAGTGCTATAATTGTGGGTATGCAGGTCATCTGAGTAGGGAATGTACGAAATCGAGAATGGGTGAAGCCGGGAAAGGGAAAGGCCCGGAAAGGAAAGGAGAGGCCCCGAGCAAAGACTCGTGCGTACGCACTGACGCAAGAACAAGCCAGGGCGTACCCCGACGTGGCGTCAGGTACGTTCATCCTTGACAACACCTTTGTTTCTGTGTTATTTGATTCGGGTGCCAGTAAGAGTTTTATATCTACGACTCTTTGTAAACGAGTAAAGTACAATGTGAGTAAGCTAGAAAAGGCCTTTAGCGTAGAAACCGCTGAGGGTAGGACTGCGAGAGTAACCGATGTAGTTGACAACTCTACGATAAAAATAGAAGGTCATGAGTTCCCTGTCAGATTGTTTGTTATGGTTTTGGGAGGGTTCGATGTCGTGTTAGGTATGGATTGGCTAACTGCCAATGAAGCGCAAATTATATGCAAATGAAAGATAATCCGACTCAAGGCTCCGGATGGTAGCAAAGTCGAGGTTCTTGGAGATCGGGACGCCCCGATGCCAAACGTCATCTCGATGATTAAGGCAGCAGATTACTTAAGGCGCGGATGCGAGGCTTATCTGGTGTACGTGATTGACAAGTGTAAGGAAGTGAAGGAACTAGACGATGTACCCGTGGTACGCGAGTACCCGGAGGTGTTTCCAGAGGACTTGCCTGGGATACCACCCGACAGAGAGATTGAATTTTGAATCGACTTAGTACCAGATGCCCAGCCCGTGGCTAAGGCTCCATATCGACTAGCACCAGTGGAAATGAAGGAACTTATGGTCCAACTAGACGAGTTACTTGAGAAACGATTTATCCAACCGAGCATCTCGCCGTGGGGTGCTCCGGTGTTGTTTGTGAAGAAGAAAGATGGTTCGATGAGAATGTGTATTGATTATCGCGAGTTGAACAAGCGTACCGTAAAGAACAAGTACCCGTTACCAAGGATCGACGACCTGTTCGATCAATTGCAAGGCACAAGTTGGTTCTCGAAAATCGACCTTCGATCCGGGTACCATCAGTTGAAGGTGAGGGAAGAAGACATACCGAAAACCGCATTTCGCACGCGTTATGGACATTTCGAGTTCCGCGTGATGTCTTTTGGATTGACGAACGCCCCCCGCAGCGTTCATGGATTTGATGAATAGGGTTTGTCGACCGATGCTGGACCGATCGGTAATCGTGTTCATCGATGATATCCTCATCTACTCCAAGAATGAGGGTGATCACGCGTCCAATTCCTAGGTCACGTCATTAACCCGAACGACATTATGGTTGACCCAGCAAAGATAGTAACGGTAAGAGAATGGAATGTTCCTAAGACGCCAACTGAAATCCGTAGTTTCTTGGGATTGGCGGGCTACTATCGGAGATTCATCTAGGATTTCTCGAAAATAGCTTCGCCGTTGACGAAGTTGACTCGGAAGGAGGTAAAGTACGAATGGGGTTCGACCCAGGATGAGGCGTTTAAGGAATTGAAGGAAAAGCTAACTCAAGCTTCAGTCTTGGCCCTTCCCGAGGGCAATGAAGACCTAGTGGTGTACTCTGACGCTTCGGGTCAGGGATTGGGATGCGTGTTGATGCAACGCGGGAGAGTGATCGCGTATGCGTCACGACAGTTGAAGATTCACGAAGCTAATTATCCAACCCACGATTTGGAACTTGCTGCTGTCGTATTTGCATTGAAAATCTGGAGGCACTACCTGTACGGGGTGAAGTTTACTATTTACTTCGACCACAAAAGTTTGAAGTACTTCTTCGAACAAAAGGAACTTAATATGAGGCAGAGGCGATGGTTGGAACTGTTGAAGGACTATGACTGTGAAATAATATACCATCCTGGAAAGGCAAACGTGGTGGCTGACGCTCTAAGCCGAAAGGATTTGCCTACTCCTATTAGAGTGAAAGCTTGCCAGTTAGTGGTAACATCAGATGTGATGAGGGAAATTGAAAAAGCTCAAGATGAGGCACTTAAGGAGGAAAACATAAAGAAGGAAAGGATGGTTGGCCAACAGGACAAGTTGGAATATAACACCCTTGGTGATAGGACACGTTTTGGACGGGTATGGATACCTATGGGTGGCGAGCTTAGAACCAAAATCTTGGATGAGGCGCATAAGTCTCGTTACTCTATCCATCCCGGTACCAATAAAATGTACCAAGATCTGAGAAAGGAATACTGGTGGCCTGGAATGAAACGTGATGTGACGAAGTATGTAAGCAAGTGCTTGACTTGCTCGCAAGTAAAGGCCGAGCACCAGAAACCGTATGGAAAGATTCAACCACTTGATATACCGGAGTGGAAGTAGGAACACATTACCATGGACTTCATAACTAAGCTACCTCGCACAACTAAAGGTCATGACACCATTTGGGTAATTGTGGACCGATTAACGAAGACTGCTCATTTCCTGCCTATCCGCGAGACGTTCTCGTCAGAGAGGTTAGCGGAAGTGTTTATTAATGAAATAATAGCACGGCATGGGATGCCATTGACGATCGTATCTGACCGGGACACACGATTCACATCGAGGTTCTGGAAAAGATTTCACGAGGCGATGGGCACGAGGCTTAATATTAGCACAGCATACCACCCGCAAACGGATGGTCAGTCCGAAAGGACCATTCAGACATTGGAGGATATGCTCCGTGCTTGTATTATCGACTTCGGTGGCAGTTGGGACAGCCATCTGCCGTTAGCTGAATTCTCCTACAACAATAGTTATCACACGACGATAGGCATGCCGCCTTACGAAATGTTGTATGGGAGAAGATGTAGGACCCCGGTTTGTTGGGGTGAGATTGGACAGAAGGAATTAGGAAGTCTCAAAGTCGTAAGAGAGACGTCGAAAAGGTTTGATCAGATCAAGGCGCGAATGAAGGCCGCACAAGATCGTCAGAAATCCTATGCGGATAAACGACGAAGGCCTATTGAGTTTGATATTGGTGACAGAGTAATGCTGAAAGTGTCACAATGGAAGGGAATCATACGATTCAGAAAGAGAGGAAAGTTAAGTCCGAGGTTTGTCGGACCATTCAAGATAATGGCACGGGTTGGGGAAGTCGCTTATCGGTTGGAGTTGCCTGATGAGTTAAGTGGGATTCATCCTACTTTCCATGTATCACACTTGCGAAAGTGTTTGGCGGATGAATCGGCTCACGTACCACTTACTGACATCGAGGTTAACAACAGCCTTAATTACATCGAAGAACCCGTGGCCATCCTTGATCGGAAGGAGAAACGTTTACGTAATAAAGTTATCCAATTGGTTAAGGTCCAATGGAAGCATCGAAAGGGATCGGAAGCCACTTGGGAAACGGAGAAGGAAATGAGGGAGTCGTACCCACATCTATTTGACTTATGATAAGGTTTCGGGGACGAAACCTATTGTAAGGGGGGTAGACTTGTAACATCCCAAAAATAAAACGACAGTTATAATAACAGAATAAATGAACGAGGCATGACGGGTCGGGTCGGATGGGTCAGCTGGCTATAAATAGCCTATGCCACCCCTTTTCTCTCATTTGCAACTTTTAGAGAGAGAAACCGTAGAGAGAGAAAGTTGGCGGATCGACCCGAGACTTCAGCAAAGTGTTACTCCATAACTCGTGAGAAGAACCTCCGGATCAGAAACTCGATTCAGGTAACGATCCGACCTAAATCTGAGTTTTAGTTCGTTTTTGGGTTTTTCGGGTTTTGGGTGAAAAGGTAAGGTTTAAACGGATGAAACTGAAAGAATATCATGGATTTGAGTTACTTAATGGAAAACGAACGTTTTGAATGCAACAGGTTCGGGATCTTGACATGATCAGACCCGAATGCGAAAGTTAGGGTTTTTCGCGAAGAACAGGTCGTGCGCACTTGCTAAGTGCGCACGGAGCAGGTCCTGCGCACTTGCTAAGTGCGCAGGAAGCATGGTCTGCGCACTTGCTAAGTGCGCAGGCAGCAGGGTCTGCGCACTTGGCAAGTGCGCAGACATCAGAACTGATTAAGTGAAGTCAGTATGTTAGAATGGTTAAACCGTTAGAGTCGGGATTGGTCTGATGTGTATTTAACTAATCAATTCAGATCGGAAGTGACGTTGTTGGACCTTCGTTTAGGACAACCTATATTAGCGTATCAGGTGAGTTCTAGAGCCTTTTTTTAAATGTTTTGTTAAATGTTTTGGGCTGGTGTGCATACTTACGAAACAATGTTTTAACGAAATGATGTTTTAACGAAATGATGTTTTAACGAAATGATGTTTTAACGAAACGATGTTTACGAAAGGAAAGGTTATGAAGTGTTTTTGCCAAAAAGGCTTACGAATGTTTATGAACAGTCTAAATGAGGAAAGGTTTAATGAAAAGGGAAAGAGGTAAAGGTTTAAAGAAGTTATTAGAAATCTAATCTGTCGAATGAATGGAATTGACGAACGAAGTCTGGGAATGTGATTCCCAGCCTTGTGGTAGATTATGGACAGCGAGCCATAGTTACCATAAGGACAACAGGGCAGTGTCTTGGTGGCCTGTCTATGGTTTTGATGTTGTACAACTGGTAAGGGAGTAATGACGGTTACTCGGGTGATGACGATCATTCTAAGTGAAAAGGGTAAAGGAAATCAATGACGGCGATACGTAACGGTTGATTTCCAAAGGAAAGATGCGTGTTGGGCAATGACGGCGATACGTAACGGTTGACCCCACGTAATGAATGGTTGGGCAATGACGGCGATACGTAACGGTTGACCCCACGTAATGAATGGTTGGGCAATGACGGCGATACGTAACGGTTGACCCCACATAGTGTATGGTTGTGGCAATGACGGCGATACGTAACGGTTGCCCACAACACCAAAGGTTCCTTCGGGGACACTGTGACGCGTAAAGTAAGACACAGATTTAGATAATAATGTATGACTTAAATGAATGTTAAAAGTTTTAATGAACGATCCGTTTAAACGGTGTTTATGATTTATGATGTTGATGATGATATGGGTACGAAACCTTTTTAAAGATGTTAGATTATTACATGCTTTTGTGAAAGGTTTTACTAAATGAATGAATGATATGTTTTTGGCAAATGTTGATGTTAAAGTTTTTATGAAATGCTAGAACTCACCAGCGTAGCTGACTTTTTAGTATGCACATTCAGGTTAAGGCAGGTATGGACGATGGACGGTGATGCTTGGCAAGCGAGAAGAGTTACCCGGTCGATCATGAAGACTGGCATCCCGTTATGAGTTGTTTATGTTAAGTTTATGTATTTGACAATGTACGCTTCCGCATGTATGAACAACTTTTTAGTTATGTTGAATGAATGATTCCGCTGCGTTATTTGATATTCATGTTTAAGAACTGTTTGTGAATGAGTAAATCCAACGAGTGAGGCCTCCCGGGTTTGGGGCCTTACATCTAGGCTTGACAAAACGTGTGGGTTGTGGTGGTTGTAATGGTGGGGGTTGGGGCTTCAACGATGATATTGGTGGCTGTGGGGGTAGCAGACTGGCGGCCGCGACTGTGGACTTCTTAAGAGCAATTGTGAGGTAGTGATGGCGACATACAAGCGATCACAGGATTGTAGGTTTTTAAACAAGCTTTCAAGAGAGCTTTGTAATTCAGCCTGAAGAGTAGGAATATTGGCTTCAACCGCCTTTCCTACTTCTTTCTCAATTTGTCCCCGGATTGATTCCCGGACTTGTTCTATCTCGTTCTCATCGACAGGTGGAGTCATTGACCTCTATTGCTTCCTTCGTCACAAATTTCTATATTATAATTCTCAACTATGACTCGTTGCTGAAGTACGAACACTAGTTAATTCCTTACTTGTTTACTCTATTATTAAGTCTAGGGTATACTATACATGCCCTTTGTCATTCTACCCTTTTAAGCATTCTAGGTTTTCATGTAAGGCCATCTATGCATTTCTATTTATGCATATTCATCCCTTTGCTTATTATCTGCTGATTTCAGTACAATATGATGTTTGCGATATCATAGTGGTGCTATGCATTAACCGTCATACTGGTCAGGCATGAAAGAAATCTATGATACACACTACGATACTCCCAACTACCATATTGTGCTTCCATCATACAAAGTTTAACACATATACTTTTGTTAGCACCCAATTATACGTACCTGCTTCCTCGGACAACCTCGGATTGAATCCCATCTTTTGTATATCATGAGCACTTTTGGTTTGAGTTTAAGTACCCTTTCTGATACTCAAATCTCTCAAACTGAGCTCTGATACCAACTTGAAACAACCTCATTTTTATTCTTAAAATATCAGAGTTTTGTTCCCAGTTATTAAAAACCTTGTGACCGTGATGACAAATGTACTTTATATTATATAAAACATTGCTTCACAAACATTGACTGATATATATTACAAGATCTTGGGATTTATGTCTTCGACTAGGCACTTCCTTGGAAGCTTCAACCATCTCGGTTGCTCTTTCCTGAAATGTTTTGAAAACCTTTTTACATTAGCTTACGCTAAGTAAGTACACCACTTTGTCTGTTTAAAGCCATTTCGTTTTATTATTGGACATCTTAGGTCCCTTAATCACACATCTCTGGGCAAGCCTTGGGCCCCCGTAACAACTTTGGACAAACCTTGGGTCCATGTTACATCATTTACGAGATCCTTGAACCGCGTAGGTTCATGGCCTCTTGTTTCACATTCACACTCTTACGAGGTCCTTGAACAGCGTAGGTCCCATGTGTTGGACTTGTATGCCCGAGTAACGACATTCGACAACACGGCTATCAAGATAAGATCCAAAGAGTTAAACCACGAGCAACAATATATTAAAAGGTTGTTTAAAGAGTTAAACGAACCTTACACGAACAATGAACGTGGCAAGATAACTGTTTATGAAATGATTATCTAAATTATCTGGGATAATTGCGGGTAAGACAATTATTGTAATTTGGAATTACATGTAACCAAATTAATTGCTTATATGATTTGGAATTATAGAATAATTAAGTTATATATATATTGGATATATATATATATATATATATATATATATATATATATATATAATTAATTATAAAAGTTAATTAAATGTATTTATATGAACCTTTTATGTAATTAACCAAAGTGTTTGGTTATTTGTGGTTATAAGATAACCACAAAGACTTAAAAGGTAATTAGTTCAAACTTAAACCCTAACTTGGGGATTAAATTTCCTAATAATTATATATATACGAGGGAGGCAAGGGATTTAGTGACACAATTCTTGGACATCAAGTTGCAAAATCCTAATCCCTCCCCTCCCCTTCTCTTGCGTCGTTGCCACCAAGGGCCACCGGGACGCCGCCGACAACCCCACCTCTGACGCTCGTAGGCTGCCGCCGGACCAGCTGCTGTTTCCGTCAGCCAGCGGCCTCCGCCGCTGGGACGCCACTGTTTCACCCTACCCCCTTTGCCTTACGTCGTCTTGAGCCATCACTGGAAGACCCGGTTGCCGGGTTGTCTGTGTGATCCGTGAAGGACCGCTGTGTACCACTGATATCGTTAGGTGACTTTATCACTGTTTTCATAGGTGGTGACACCGGGTGTGTCACACACCCAAATTTATTTACTTAATAAATAAATAAAGGTTGCAACGATTGGTTCATTACACGATAGCGGAAGCTGTAAAAGTGATTTCTAAGACTTGATTACATATACAATTACTAAAACTAAGTAATACAATGATCTAAGTTCTTCTAGATCAACGATAGACTTGAGACTTGATACTCTATGCCCTTCCAGTTACTAGGAATTAATCCAGCATAGCTAGCCTATTCCAACCGCGCCATGGCTAAGGATTAATTGAGAAACATACTTGAAAGTGTCAACACAAAAGTTTGGTGAGTTCACAAAGTTTGTTATTTCAGTGCAAGTAGTTCCCCCGAAAACATGTAATGACTTAACAGTCATAAAAGTAATAAGTTTTCAATGAAAACATATACATGACTTAATCGTCATAAAAATAAGTAGTTTTCACTGAAAACATATACATGACTTAACCGTCATAAAAATAAGTAGTTTTCACCGAAAACATATATACATGACTTAAACGTCATAAAAATAAGTAGTTTTCCCCGAAAACATGTACATGACCTTACCGTCATAAAATAAGTAGTTTCCCCCGAAAACATGTACATGACCTTACCGTCATAAAATAAGTAGTTTTCCCTGAAAACATATACCTGACCTTACCGTCATAAAATAAGTAGTTTTCCTTGAAAACATATACATGACTTAAACGTCATAAAAATAAGTAGTTTTACCCGAAAACATGCCCATGACATTACCGTCATAAATAAGTACAAATAATTCTAAACACATATGATAAACAAAACAAGTGTCATTGATCCATTCATAAGCTAGCTAGGCTTACAAATACCTATGTTCGTACATGAAACCGTAACCAAACCATGAGAAATGAATGCCCCTCCCTTGCTATACCACGAGAATAAGACAATATGCGGCCATTTGACCCTTCAAGCCCCGGTTAGCGCGACTAACCATGACCGGGGGAGTCACCCATAATAGTACTATTCATATAATCCTAGGCTAAGACCATAGCTAATGGTTACAAAATGTTAATGTTGTTCCGGGGATTTTTAGCGCTCTATTGTTCTTCATGTACGACATAATGTTAGTGTCTTGTTTTTTTGTTATCATATAAAAATGTTTGCAATGTTTTTGCAAATGTATAAAATAACAATGTTTCCAAATGTATTAAACAATAATGTAATCCATAATATGTAAGTATGTTTCTCCCCGGAAGTTTACAAAACATTAAAAAGCAAAAAGGGGGCCGTGAAACTCACCTTGTGTCCGATGAAATCCTAGCAAATAACAATGTGCTAACAGTTCCTGCCTATCCGTACCCTAATCACACAAGGGTACTAAGCTGTTAAGACTACCCGTCTTAAATACAAGTTGTTCACCCGGCTTAACGAATCCTGTTAACTACGTCTTTGTTTGGTAAAACAGTGTTTTAATGTGACGACTCGTTGTCGATTATTATTTCAGTCTAGATGTTTACATATTTTCCAAGAAAATATTATGTTTCCATATTGGTGATTTGTTACGTTTATAAAAAAATAAATATTATTTTTGCATCGACTTATAATACATTCATATTATGGTTACGTATAAACATATAATTATTTCTTACCAATAATTATATAAAATCACAAATATCGTTCAAGTATATTCTACGCATGTTAATTATCCTACGTGTATATAAACCACGTTAACACGTCCACATGCAATTACTTGTTCCGAACGACATTTATTAAATTATTCATGTTCGTCATGCATTTATTTATACCAATATATGCATACGAGTATAACCACATTTCAACAAATGCTCAAATATGTTTTTCTATGTACTATGAATATCTTATTTGTTAACCCGAACATCTTAGATTTCATGCATAGATATATTATTCCCTTTTTATTATTTGACATCTAATACTTTTTATCCAAATCTTAAATGTTACCGAGCATGTTACACGATACAAGTCCTCACTAAATGTTCTAAACTTTTCATTATACGATTTTCATGTTATCTAATATTTTCATTTTTGAGATAACAATTATGATTGTGTATCCATGCATATATATAATTTGATTTCCATATATAACATCTCTAAACATGTATATATATTCATTTTTGATTTTCATATGTATATACACATATTTATCTATTTAACAACTTCGGATCAACATCACTATATACGTACACACATATATGTACATCTTTGGCTCTTATACATGCATATACATACATAACCATTTTTCCAAGTTCAACAATTTATTATCATCCGCCTATATATATAAGTATACAATCTTTATGTATACATGAACATATTTTAATCATTCCAAGTTAATAACAATAGTGATATACATACCTATATATATACCTTGATTCTTGTTCATGTAAGTGTACACTTTATCATTTCTAACCTAATAATCTTTAACAATATCCTTTTTATATACATACAATCCACGATTTTATCTACATGTATGTATATATATATATATTTGACTTTTCATCAAGTATTAATCCACCCTTTTTAGATTATTAAACACGCTTTTAACTTAATGAAATTAAACTTTATAAAACTCTTTATCCTTTTAAATCCTCTATTTTCATGGTGAACAACGAGCTTCAAACTAGAAAATAAAAGATGACGATAAAGATTGTGTCGATTTCATACCACTAGACAAACCTAGGTGAAGAACAAAGGTTAGAAGGTGGTGATGACTCGACATACTAGCAAAACCGATCCTTGAACCTCCAAGACTTTCTTGAATATCCAGTTCTCTAGCTAAATCACTCTAGGCTTTGTGTTCTTGGATTTTTGAAACAGTGAATTTGTGTGTGCATGTGTATGTATCGTATATATATATATATAGAGAGAGAGAGAAATGGAAAGAGTTGGAGTGTTTAGTCTTCCAAAATCATTGCACATCATAGTAGATTTGATGGATTAGACTTTGGCTTGAACTTTGGGTGAATGAGTATGGGTTCAACATGACACAAAGATGGGATTTGATGGGTTTTGTGGTGAAGTGTGGGTGGGTCCCACATTTCGGCCGAGAAAGGGGGTATGGGTGGGGGGTTGGGTCTTGTCATTTCACTAGTTATAGTCTAAGTATTAGTCGGGTCGATCCTAGTTAGAGTAGACCCGGTAGATGATCCCGTAATATAATACCCGGTGTAGGAATTTTAATGATCGAATAACTTTATATATTTTTGTGTTGTTTGACTAGTCTCAATAGTTTACTAGTTAAACCTGACATAGTTATTACTCTAACTAAATCATACATATATACACATAAAATAACTTAGAGCCATGTAACAAACATTTATATGTCAACTTTTAAAGGTTTAGTCGCCAATAATTATGTTTTTATATTAAAACGTGTCTCTATACTTTACTTGAATAAAATCCTGTTAGTCACCAACGAATGTACCTTGTGGCAATATTATTGTTTATTTCCTAGTAATTCTTAAAAATTACTAAAATATATAACACGTGTTCCTTTGCTAGACTCCTGACAATACATTGTCAAAAATAATGATCCAGGAACTATGAAATATGAACGTGCTAAAATGAATATAGATTTTGTCATGAAATACTGGGTGTCACAGGGTGATTCGGATAAACGAATAGAGATTCGGTTTTGGAGTACGAGAGCATTGGAGACAAACTAGATAGAGATCCAGGTTTGTATGGGTGATTAGAGTTGCAGGTTTAGTTCATCTATCGACCGGATTGTTGCATCTTGATTGCCGTCTCCTATCCGCGAAAGGTATAACCCTAAACCCCTTATGATTGTTTATTGAATATTTGGTTTGCATCTGGACTCATGGTGGGGGATCTAGGGTTTGGCCTATATCGGCTCGTGCTTGTTTTCCGCTATGCGTTTTAAAAGAGTTTTGAAACCCTAGCATGAAATCCCAACACCATGGCCCCTCGTTTCATGATTCACACTCTTACGGGGTCCTTGAACTGCGTAGGTCCCATGGCCCCTCGTATACGAGTTCCTTGAACCGTGTAGGTTCATGGCCCTTCGTTTCATTGAGATCTTTGGACATCATAGGTCCATAGCCTCTCAGTTTATCAAGCACGCTCATGCAACACGTGTATGAATCGTAACATCTAATCATGCTTGTTTTAACACGTATATGCATCATAATCACATACTCATGTTCTTTCACGTATAAGTATTACCCGTACATTAGCGTATCCTAATAACATATAGTCATGTAGACAAATAGGGCTAGTTAAAGGTTTAGTGTACTTACTATAACATCGGGGCTCAATTCCTCGCTTAAATGTTTCACCTGATCCGACCCGCACTCGCAACGCGCCGCACTAATGCTTGCTTAATCGATCCCAGAAGTGTGGAATTTGTTTTGGTGTGTTGTGTCAAATGAAGGGCTTTAAACATCTATTTATAGGCTGAAATATGGTTTCGTGACGGACCGTTATCACCGGTGACGATCCGTCATCAATTTGTTTTGCGGCTACGCACTTCCTGATGGTGACGGTCCGTTACGAGCCTGAGTCATAAGCCACGCATCATTCCTGCCAGCCTTGCCCTAACCGCCTCCCTCATTGCAGCTCGGACCGTTACCTCTTGGTGACAGTCCGTCACGATCAACGCAGACAACTACCATCTCGTGACGGTCCATCACGACAACTTTTCCCCAATTTTTACTTTTAGTACTTGGACTTTAGGTTATTTGTAGTTCCTGTCTTCCGAGTTTTGTTTTCCTTTAAATTTTGGGGTGTTACAGTATCAGGAGTCGACATCAGTATAAGTAACTAGACGATTAACAAAATAAGGACGTAACTGTAGACTGTGATGAAGAGTACCATGAATGTAGCGTATAATACAATTTAGGGCATTAAGGTGGGGGTTCATAAGGGTCATGCATGAACATACAGACCTAGTGAACAACAAAGGAATTTTCTGGACGAGTCAATGTCAGATACTTCAATGCACCATCAAGACTACGATAGAGAGTAGGATCAGTCACGGTTTGTCGGCCAAGGAAAAATTGGCCTTTGTATCCGTGGGAGTGATACAAGGATTACACGTGACTATACCGGCCCGCGTAAGGATGTCTACAACAAAGGCAGTCCGATTGAGAAATAAACCAGATGCATTGCGTGTAGAAGCAATGCTAAGAAAGAAAGATAAGGGACCTAGGTCAGTCATCGTAAACTCGGCAGATAGGCGAGAGATGACCTTAGTGACAAGAGCTAGAGACGAAGCCGTGAGAATGATGTTATCAACATACAAGAGAAGATAGATGACATCCTGACCATGACGGAATGTGTACAAAGAGGTTTATGATTTTCTACTTATAAATCCAAGGGAGGCAATGCAGACAGCAAAGCGATGATACCAGGCACGCGAAGCTTGCTTGATGCAATAGAGGGCCTTGCGAAGTCTGCACACATGTTCCGGGCGCGTGTGGTCGACATATCCAGGTGGTTGTTTCATACAGACAACTTGAGAGAAACCTTGAGCAACTAGGTGACCTTGGTTGTCAAACTTATGAAAAACCAACAATACCCAACAATGTTAGCATTATTAGGACGTGGGAAAGCTCCCAAGTACCATTAGACAGAAGTGCTGACATCTCAGAATCCATGGTGGATTTCCAATTCGGATCACACATAGCTTGAGCGGTCGTCCGGGGAATAGGCGAATGCTCAGTGGTGGCTGATAGGTTAAGGACCTCACGGGGTCTGAGAGAGTCCATTTGACTCCGAGTGACCATGGGATGACCAGCTAGAGGGGTCGAGGGAGCGTCGGATGAGACGGGGTCTGACACACTAGTCGATGGTGCCGAGGAAGATGTAGGAGGACTTCCACCAAACGAAATACGAGGAATAATTGACCCGGAAGACTCCATATCCGTAGAGGGGTCGGTCCTAACATCAATCGGCGTAGGGGTGGTGGCCGGAGTGGGCACCCGTCTAGAGACTGAGTGGGTCCGATGCTACCCGCAGGAACTGGGTCTGTCGATCCAAAGATCGAGTATTCAGAAAATGAGGGGGAGAGGTGAAAGGAGGCATACGTGTTCTCTCAGACCCCATGAGGTCCTTAACCTATCGGCTACCACCCACCCCTACGCCGACTGATGTCAGGACCTACCCCTTTACTTTTAATTAAAACAAAATTAGTTTAGTTAACTATCACCTTTCTAAGTTGCTTATTATGCTTTTAAGTAGAAAACTCATTTGTGTGAGTGTTCTATCAAAAGATAACAAATCTAAATTTTGAAAAGAGCAAGAGTTGTGTAGAAGAGCAAGGATAACACATGGCTGGACGTCCATCAATCTTTAGATTTTTAAACATTTCCCTTTTAAAAATGATATCATAGATTAACAAGAGAATAAATGTTATGTGAGTAGAATCGTTATATTCACTCACTTTTATTTGTATTCACGAGTTGTGACTCCTATCAAGATTAAAGGGAAGTTACAAATATAATAATTATTAAAGAGAAATTATAAACATGATCTTTAATTTGCTTAAAAAATAAGGATAAAAATATTACGAAAATAATTTAAGGATAAAACAAAAAATTGACAAAACTTCAAAATTAAACCATTATAGTAACACTTAAACACAGCCGCTTTCCCCCTCCACTTCTAGGAAATAACAATATTAATCTTTAACTTTGTAAACTGAAACTTTGACCCCTTTAAGTTTCTAAAGTTTTGCGTTTACCCCCGTAGTATATATAATCTGATTTTTTCTCAATAACTTTCGTTTGTTAATTATTTTTTTTTCTAGACGTCCCAGTATAAATTTCGTTAAAAACGGAGTCGTATTCAATTTAGGGTATTTTTTAGGTGTCGTGGGTTATATTGACTAACGGTAACGTGCTGGTACCGTGAAGAATGAGACCGATGCCGACTGAAAAACATCGGTTCCGTTATATAACTGTCATTTATCTATGTTTTGATCTCCACAACCGAGTCGTTGTAACTTCATACGTTTCTTCTATGTATTTAAGCACATTTCCTTTTGTGTTTAGCCATGTTAATGTCACCGCCTCAACTAGAGGTGCACAAAAAAACCGGTTTGGAAATCCAAACCGGTTCCGAACCGGAACCCGAACCGCCCCATAACCGGTTTTGTGTGAACCGGTTTCAAACCGATACGAACCGCCAGTTTACAACCGGTTTAACCTATTTGTGCGACGAGCGGTTTAAAACCGGTTTTTTGTGAACCGGTTTGAGAAACCGGTTTGGTAAACCGGTTTGAACCGGTTTAACGGTAAAAAAAAAAAAATAGCCGTTGGAAACGGCTATATAGCCGTTGGGACCAATTTTTGACCGTTTTTTGACCGTTTTTTGACCCATTTTAACCCCCAAACACATTATAAATAGGTAGTGGGTGTTTTGGTTAAATCACACTTCTCAAACGCTCAAAAAACGCTCAAAAAATTTCAAAAAACGCAATGGCAGGTTCTTCAAGTTATGGTGTTTCCTCTAACGAAGTTAGCGTTGTGAAAATAATACCAACAACGAGGAACCCCGCAATTTGGTCAAACTACGATCTATGTGAGTTGTCTAACGGGTTGGAACGTGCTCGTTGCAAAAAATGTGGTGGTTTTTTTAAAAAGGAATCAAATTCTACTCTAAAAACTCATCTGGAAAAATCGTGTCAGAGTTTGAAGAATATTCCAGGTGAGGGTCAAGCATCTATGACAAGCGAGGGTGGAATTTGGAACTTCGATCCAAATATTGTTCGAGATAGAATGGCGAAATTAGTTATTCAAAGAGGTTTGCCGTTCAACCATTTCGACAACCCGCTCACGACGAGGATGATTCAAGAAGCTCTTCAACCACGTTATCATCAAGTAAGTCGTAGTACTCTTAGACGTGATTGTCTAAAAATGTGGAAAAAAGCAAAAAAAGAATTAATTTTAGGTTTTGAAAAATTGGAAACCGGTGTGAACTTAACCACCGACGTTTGGTCGGCTCCACATGGTATTCCCGACTCATATATTTGCGTTACCGCTCATTGGGTTGATCCCAATACGTGGCAAATGATGAAACGTACAATCGCGTTTGATATGTTTGAATATCCGCACACGGGTCAAAATTTATTTCACATTTTAGATGATGTGATAACCGATTTTAAATTACAAAATAAATTATTTTCAATATCTTTTGATAATGCCTCAAATAATACAAATGCGGTTCAAAAATTAATATTAAAATATAATCCGATTTGCAACGGCGCTTTTTTCCATAATCGATGTATTGCACACATCATCAACTTAGCCGTGCAAGACGGGCTTGGGGTTGAACCCGTTATTGAAATAAGTAATGCATTTCGAGTCATGCTTAAAGACGTTTTTAGTAGTAGTAAAAAAAGATACCATGAATATATTAGATTATGTAACGATACGGGTTTGATTTGCTTAGGTCCCAATTGGGACCTCCCAACAAGATGGAATTCAACTTATAAAATGTTTCATAGTGCTATACGTCAAAAAGATACTTTATCAATTTTTCATGATATGCTTTCCTCAAAACCGCGTCGTAAAATTCAAAGTTTTCCGTCTACGAGTTGGGACATTCTTGAAAATTTAACCGAATTGCTCGAAGTTTTCAAAACCGCCACTACTTTTTTATCCGGGGTTTATTACCCCACAAGTCCCTTGGCTCTTAAACAAATATTTCTAATGTGTAACAAATTAGCCGAACTTGAAAATAAAAATACTCTTTTTACGACAATGATAAAACCGATGAAAGAAAAATTTGTTAAATATTTTAAAGAAATGCCTCCGGTTATAACTTGTGCCGCCGCATTAAACCCTACAATTAATGTTTACGGTGTTGAAACCTTGATTGATAAAATAACTTACGATTTGGATTTGAATTCCGAAGATATTCATTTTTCAACCGTAACAAAAACTTATTTTAACAAATGTTTGCAAGATTTGTTTGATATTTATTTACATAAATATGGTACAACACAAACCCCACATGATACGATGGGCGCGGGCGCATCAAGTAGCAGCTCGAGGAATGTGAACTTAAATTTGTATAACGAAATGAGAAATGAATTTACTAAACGGGCTAGAGGGTCCATCCCGAGTAGCGAACTCGGAAGGTATACGGGAACAAACTTTTTATCATTTATGAGTCCGGATGTTTTTGAGGACTTTGATATTTTGGCTTGGTGGAAAGGAAACGAATCTACTTTTCCGGTCCTTTCCGCCATGGCCCGTGATTTACTAACCGTCCAAGCTTCCACGGTAGCTTCGGAATCCGTTTTTTCTCTTAGTGGCAGGGTTTTATCTATTCGAAGAACTAGACTCACTCCCGCGGCAATGGAAATGTGCATTTGCTTGAAAGACCATTTGGATGCGGTTGATAGGAGACAAGATAGGGCTTCGCTTGAAGAAGAAATTGAAGTTGAAGAACTCATACACGAATCTGAGGTTAACCAAGGATTGGCGAGCCCACTTACAAATGAAGAACTCGCCGAAGATGATAGACTACGAGGATCCACTAGTAACTCCGAGAATGACGGCTAATATTAAACAAAAAAACTCCAAAAAATAAAAATATACATATTTTTTTCTCGTATTGTAATGTTTAATATTGTAATGTTTTGTGATTTCCGAACCCCTACAATATGAATAAACGTTGAACTATATGTTTTTCTTTTTCTCGTATTGTAATGTTGTAATATTTTTTAATTTATTTTAAAAAATTTTTTTTATAAAAAAAACCGGTTTAAACCGGTTCACCAACCCGAACCGGTCCAGAACCGACCTGAACCGGTTCAATAGGTTCGACATTTTATACTTGCAAAACCGGTTTAACCCGAACCGGTTTGGGTCAAAACCGGTTTAGTGTTTGCGTTGACCAAACCGGTTCGGGCCGGTTCGAAACCGGTTCGGTTCAAAAACCGCCTTTTGTGCACCTCTAGCCTCAACCGTTTAAGATCCGCATCTCGCCGCCATGGAGCGTGGGGCTAATCTTCTAGTTACAATTAACAAGTAAACCCAAAGTTTAATGTAAAAATACTGTCAATAAAAGAAAACCATGTTCATAAAAGGCTTTTAGCTTCACACGCTTTATAATTAAAAAAGAGTAGAATATCTCAGCTAATAGTAACAAAGTTTATTCGATGTTGCATTAAGTTATTCATACTTTTTTTTTTCTAACTATAAAAACCGCTCAAGTTTCACATATTTTATTGTTGGGATATTCTTTTTATAAATATTATTATCCTTTTAAATTAAGTGACCCAAATAGAATTTGAAACTTGGTAATTACTTGGTGGTTATTTTTTTAAGTTTAACATGAAGTAGAAGGCAATTATGAAGAAAAATATTCACTAAATAATAAACAAGCTTCATAACCATTTCATTTAAATAACTTAAAAAAAAAATCACTCGATAATAACCAATTTTCATATTGATCCATCAACTCATTTAACACTTATAGAAAAGTTCATGATAATAGGATAATAATGAATCTTGAATGATTTTTTATAGTTAGAAAAAAGTATGAATATAAAGTTGTTATTTGATAATGAATATAAATGAATAAAATTTATAACCTATAAAACAAATTACAAAGGCTAAAGCTCATTAGAAAAGCCCATTAAAAGCCCATATGGTTTAAGAGCAAAAGTTGAGCCCAATGAGAAGAGCCCAATAGTATTTTTTTATCACATCAAATGTAGGGTCAATAGTGCATGTAGTAGCTACTTTTTTAACGATGGTTCATTTCAAGTTAGTAAGCAGTCACATAGAGTTTTGTTTGTTCTCATACTATAAAGTCTTAATCCTGATTTTATTTATGTCATATAAATACTCTAAAATAACATATTTTTGTGATAATTTTTGAATTTAGAAGATTAAGACTCCAAAACATAAGTTAATTTATGTTTTGACAACCTAACCCCACCAACTTTTTTTAAGATCTAATTAAGGATCTTAAGCCATGATTAATAATCTCTCTCATCCCACCAACATTTATAAAAATATCCAAATAAAAACCCCTTCAAATTGATTCCATTTTCATCACCTTTTTGAATTGCAACAAGTCAAACTATCATGGGATGATCAAAGAAAAAGACATAAAGTCAAAGATAATATTATCACTTCATGTACCTCTATAAATGGGGTACATATAAGAGCTTGTTTTTAATCCATTTTTTGCTTTATATAACACAATGTATGCTAAAATTTTTAAGCTATTTATTCAATGTTTTTACAAATGAATCATAGTTCTAATAGATATGTTTTTCACCACTAGTGTAACCTTTTCATAACTAGGTTTTACATGTATTTGTATATTGTTTTACCTTTTTTTAGTCGGTAATCATGGTATCCACCAATGATTACTTAATTCACAAGATTTAAAGTTACAGTCAATACGTTTAAAATGTTCAAATCTAAGGCTTAAACGAGGCTAAAACTTTCCCACAACAAAAAAGTTGGCCCGATACTCTCATAGAAGAGAGTGTTACCCTAGGCTAAAAGTGTGCTTTGACAAGTACTCTTACAATTTTCTATACACAATATTTAACTTGCAAAAATAATACATTAACACATATTTTTTAGTTAAAAAAGAAAAAAGTGAGGAACCCTTTTGGCATTGAACATTTATACTCAAATTTGACTTATTATTTGTTAGTGTATTGACTTTGGAGCTCCAAAATCTTGATTCCATGGTGGAAGATAATGGGGATGTCCCATAAAAGAAGAAGGAAAGAGATGAAGATGATAATAATGTATACACGTTTGTGGTGGGTTCTCCAAATACCAAGGAATGTTGACCCATAAAAAAATATTATAATTTTGATCCAAAATATATTTAAAAAAATTGAAATTCTCATAAAAGAAAGTACGATTTCTATTACTGGTTTCTTGATGTATATTTGATTGTTAATGAAAAATTATCTATATAAAATCTTAGTTAAGATCTCTAGATTATGATAAAAAGAGGTGGTCATAACTCATAACTTTATGTAGGGATCAATGTTCTTTGTAGCAAAACATTTATGTAGGGCTTGGTGGTCTTTGTCAAAATCTTCATAAAATCAAACTTCCATCATTTGATTTTGATTGCATTATCATTTTAAGATTAATTTATATATATATATATATATATATATATATATATATTTAAATATCATACCAATATAAATGTTTATATTTATATGTTTTACATGATAGTAGACATGTCATTTCAAAAGATGTTACATATCCTTCAATATTGATTTTGACCTAAAAAAAACATTGTTCCCTTTCTCCTCCATGCAAACTATGTTTTCACCAGTATAGCATACTAATACATGAAAATTATGGAAATGGCCCCATATAACTTTTTGTACCCGGATTTAAAAAACTTCACGCAATTTGTTACTTAATTTACACGTCTTATCTTCACATGTGTAGCGAAAATGGATTTTTAACCAGTTTGAGTTCATCTTACCACACCTACACTTTGCTAATAGGTCGTTACTTTGTTCATGTGTGTTTGTTACATGTTCGCGTGTGTTTGTGTGTCTACACCTGCTTTCAACAAAATTGTTGAAAATCACGTGAAAATAAGACTTGTAAACTGATGGACGAATGTCTTTAAACCCAACTAAAAAAAATGTTCTACAAAGGTTGGTAGTGAGTCATTTTCAGTATCGGGTCAACGTCTTTTTCATCATTTGACACAAACAAACAAATCTCATCGGCCTCAAATACAGCCTTATGAATAAAGTTAACATGTTCTTCACTTATTTAATAGAAAATATAAAAAAAATATAAGAAAAGAAAAGGCACCAAATCATGAAATTAAAGAACTTCAATCCTCCACTATCAAGTTTTTGTTGGTGTCCCAAATTTGAGAAGCCAATAAATAAAACTAATATTTTATAGTTTTGTTTTTTAATTCCAAAAGTAATGTAGATTATGAACACTTTCATGTTTTAATATGACGAGAAAATGGAATAAATTTAAAATATAAATTAATTTACAATAAGTCTATTATAAATTTTATAAATGTGGGTTGGGGTTAGAATAGAATCATTTTAATAATTTAGAAATAATTGAAATTGGTTCTTTATAAAGATTTATTTCACCAATTTTTTGTACAACAAAGAGAGACTTTTTTTTAAAAGTTGATTAAATAATAAAAATAAATCTTTCGTACGGAATGAGAATAACATGCCACGTGGCACATAATAACATTACACGTGGATAACCACTAATAATTTTCCAATATATTAAAACCCACAATCTCATTGGAGGGCTAGTGGTCCACCCATACTTGACATTTTTTTTAACCTAAATGTAACTTTTTTCCTAAAGAAATGTAAAAAAATTTCAAAAAAATAATAAAAATAAAAAAAAGAATTATAAAGAAAACGCAAGTGGTTCATGGATCAATTACGTGTCGAATAGTGGGTCGACCCAGGCCCATAATGGGACTTATCCAGCCCAGTCATCATAGCATGGGTATTGTCGGGGTTTAAACTTTAAAGTGGGTGGGTATCCTCCCACATTTTGTCCAAAGCCAATTTTTTAAATGTATTCTTTTATATTAAATAAAATTATATTATTTATTTAGAAAAAAGGAAAAAAAAACATAACCGCAAGAATGTACCCTAAATCTAATTGTGTGTAGGGCTGTAAACGAAACGAACTGAACGAAGCCTTGTTCGTGTTCGTTTAGTATTTAACATGTTCATGAACGGTTCACGAACACTAACCGAACGAAATTTCATGTTCGTGTTCGTTCATTAAGGAAATGGATTTGTTCATGAACGGTTCACGACCGGAAACGAACGAAGCCTTGTTTGGGACTTTTAATGTCAACCCTGATGTCTTCCGAAATAAATATTAAATAAGATCATTTTAATATCAAGTTTTACGTACTTGTATCGAACTTACTTTACTTAGTTAATTGTTAGGGTAAAAAATAAAATAAAAATTAAAGAATATAAAAAGTTTAGATAAAATAAAATAGAAATATACAAAAATCTTTAATGAATAACATAAACAAATGAACACGAACGAACGTAAATAAACGAACGTTCACGAACACAATTGAACGAACGAGACCTCTGTTCATGTTCGTTCATTTAGTTAATCGGACGGAATTCCTTGTTCATGTTCGTTCATTTATTAAACGAACGAACGTAAATGAACTTCCCGTCGAACAGTTCACGAACTGTTCGCTGAACGTTCGGTTCATTTACAGCCCTAATTGCGTGTATTCTTTTCCTTACTATTATAAATAGGGCTGTTCAAAAAGCCCGTGGCTCGCTCGAAGTTCGCTCGAAAAAAGCTCGAAAAAAGCTCGGCTCGGGAAAAGCTCGGTTTTAAACGAGCCGAGCCGAGCTGGCTCGAATTCTAAACGAGCCGAGCTCGAGCTAGGGTTGGCTCGGCTCGGCTCGGGCTCGGCTCGTGGCTCGGCTCGTGGGCTCGGCTCGTCTAAATAACTAATATATATATATATATATATATATATGTTATATATGTGTTATATTTGAAATATGATGTTTTGATTTTTTAAGTTAATTTGTTTTCAAGAACTCTGAGTTTTGGACTAAAATTTTACTTTATCTACAATTGTATTTACTCTCTACTTTGTAAGTTTTGGGTTATCTATGTTTTTTTTTGTATTTTATATATTGTCCCTTCCATCTATTTAGTTTTTTGAAGACAATCAACTTCAAACCGAGAATAAAATATTTTTTTTTGTTGTTTATATATATATTAATATGTAAAAAAAAATTAAAAAAAAAAAAAAAAAACGAGCTAGCTCGACGAGCCACGAGCTGGCTCGAGCTTTTTACGAGCCGAGCTCGAGCTCAACTTTTCAGCTCGGAAAAAAAATCGAGCCGAGCCGAGCTGGCTCGTTTAATTTCGAGCTCGAGCTCGAGCCAAGCCTGGCTCGGCTCGGCTCGGCTCGGCTCGTTTACAGCCCTAATTATAAATGCTATAGATAGATTAATGGCTATCAAACTTCTCATATAAGTAAGACCAATGCGGTTTAGTTTTAAAAGTGTATAAAAGACTATCAACAAATATTGGTGGTATAATCACCTGAAACTGAACCCAAATTATCCGAAATCCCGAATCTGAGTTATCCAAAAATTCGGATATCCGAATTTTCAGATTCGGATATCTGAATTTTCAGATTCGGATAGTGACTTTAAAAAAATTCGGATATCCGAATATCCAAAATATTAACTATATATATATATATATATTTAATTGTTTTTTATAATTTAAGAATAAGAAAATAGGAATTCAAGCCTGAAATATTATATTTATGTACTTATATATGTATATTTTTAATTTTTTTTTATAATTTAAAAATATTATATTTCGGATATCCATTTCACTATTCGAAAATTTCAGATATCCGAATTTCCGGATATCCGAATTTGAAAATCCCTAGTGGTACGCTAATAAATATAGTTAGCTATTCCTATTTATGCTTTTCTATTAGATATCACTAGGGGTGTTCAAAAATATCAGAATCCAAATATTCGATCCGAAAACTCGAAATTCCGAATCCGAATTACCTGAAAATTCGGATATTTCGGATTCGGATAGCATTTTTTAAAAATTT
The DNA here is from genome assembly GCA_023525975.1 of Smallanthus sonchifolius. Taxonomy (NCBI): domain Eukaryota; kingdom Viridiplantae; phylum Streptophyta; class Magnoliopsida; order Asterales; family Asteraceae; genus Smallanthus; species Smallanthus sonchifolius. The sequence goes on from CM042026.1 coordinate 97,413,246, forward strand.
CGGATAATTCGGATATCCGAATATCAGAAATATTAAATAATTAAAAAATTAGATATTGTTTAATAGAAAGTGTTATAAATACTATATATGTGAAGTATACGGTTTTTATGTTAAGTGTTTAGCTTTCTTATTTAAAAAAATAAAAAATAAAACGTATTCGCGTCGTAATTTCGTAAATTACTCAAAAAATGATTTTTTTAATTATTTCATAAAAATGATGTTTACTTAGTATATTTTATATATTTAGATTTTATGTTATGTGTTTAGTTTTCTTATTGTTTTTAAATAACTAAAACGCATTCGCGTCGTAAACAAAAATCAAGTTTTTTTTTTTGCAAAACCCGGTTCAACCCGGGTTTTTTTAATACCCGGATCCGAACTCAACCTACCCAGTTTGAAAAAGAAAAAAATTGTAGGTCATCTTGCCAAAAAATGTAGATATAGTTGGAAAAAGGAAAAAAAATATATTTAAAAAAAACGAATATCCGTTTCACTATCCAAAAATTTCAGATATATGATTTTGAACACCCCTAGATATCACAAGGTTAAGATACTGGGTCGAATGGATTAAAAACCCGGTTATAATTTTGTAATTATTTTCTTTTTTACCGTCTAGTTATTTGCTAGTCGGTTATATATGTATGTATGTGTGTGTGTGTATATATATATATATATATATATATATATAGTGGCGGATGTAGCTAAGGGCCAAGGGTAGTTTGCGCTACCCCTTAACTTTTTTCATGCAATGTAAAATTTTTTTTTACAGTTTTATGTATCCGGTTATAAATTACATTACCCCTCAAATTTTTTTACGTAACCCTCAAATTTTTTTAAAAGCTCAACACTTCATAAAAAGTCCAAAAACTATTAAAAACCCAATATATTATCCCAAGTCCCCACATTTTATTAAAGGTTTTGAGGTATTGAGTTTTAATAAAACATTTGGGCTTTAGCCAGCCCAAATGTTTTATTAAAACCCAATACCTCAAAGTCTTAATTCTCAAACCCAACTTACTCAAGCGGCCGGCCAAGAAGAAAGACAGAGAGAGCGAGAACTGTGAGATTGTGAGAGCCAGAGACCTACCACTCGACCAACCGCTCGACCTGAGCTGAGACCACCGCCTGGCGCCGCCTCTGCCAAACCCCAGTCCTCCGCCTCAGGAGTCCGCCCCTCCGCGGCTCCGCTGTCCGCCTCGCCAGTCCATGTTACCGTAAAAAAAAATGTTTAAATGAAACTACGATCAAATTTTTTTTTTTGATTCATTTACATGAAAGTATGGTAAATTTTTTTTTGTTTACATGAAAGTACCATCAAAATTTTTGTTTGTTTCATTTATATGAAAGTACGGTAAAAAAAATTTGTTTACATCTGAACTTTTGTTTCAGATCCGCCACTGTATATATTAAATTCAACCGTTAAAAAATAAATAAATATTGGTGGTAGATGTGCAAATAGATTGTTCAAAGAATGTAATATTTTAAAACTAATAATCTTTTAATTTATGTAAGCATATGTAGAATACTAGAAGCAAATGTAAAACATATCTCTAGTATGACAAGCATGTGGTTCATTAAGGTGTCAAACTGTTTTCTTCTAAGTTATAACTTGACCCCTTAATCTTTTATAAGTCAAGTAGAATACTAGAAGCAAATGTAAAACATATCTCTAGTATGACAAGCATGTGGTTCATTAAGTTGAGTTGTTTGGTTTAGGCTTTTATATATCTGAGATCAAAATCCAATAAAAATTGATAAGCTATATATATATTTTTTTAACGACAATTTGGATCACTAACGGGCCACTTACTCATTCGATCATCTCCACCTCCCTAAGGAGGAAACCCACCATAGGTGAGAAAACCCTTTGGCTCAACCTAAACCTTTTTTTGTTACAAGTGAGACTTGAACTCAAGACCTCCCCATTTTAGTGAATTCTTGGGTATACACTTTTGCTACTAGCCGGATTTGCAAATAGATAAATAAAAAAAAAGAATAAAAAAGAAGTTGTGAAAGTCTATATTTTATAATATTTCATGTGCTTGACACACAAAAACACACATATGTGGCTTATGAAATAAACATAGGAATCTATTTCACGAGTTGATGATTCGATTCTTCACACATCTATTTAATTTCATGAGTTGTACAATTTCCTTTATTCGTTCATAATTTTATATCTTCTTATAAACTTCATAAATTATATATATGTATGGCCTAAAATTTAATTTACATATATTTCTTTCTTAAAACTAAAATATTAAATATACCCATTTTAATGTATTTTATTACAAATAAATTAGAGAATGAATATTTTACCATTTTTTTTACTAAAACTTAAAAATTTCAAATTTATCAATTTTTAACTATTTTTTTACTCTTTTTTTCTGTGTTTACTTTTTTTTTTCCCAGTTTTTTTAACCTTTTTTTTCATTTTTTTTGCCTTTATTGGTGTTTGTTTTTTTTTTCGACAATCACCGGAATATAAGAAATAAGTGCCAAATTTGACTTTTTTTTAACAATCACCAAAATGTACGTAACAAATGCCAAGTTTTAACCCATTACGGTACCAAAAAATCACGACAAAAAATCATTTCCAAGTTCCAACAATCAGTGTAACAATATTAAAAAATCTTAAAAAAATGCATTTTTGTCATAATGTGTACTTTTATAAAAGAAGGGGATACATGTAATTTATGTTTTTGAGTTGGGTATATATGTAATTAGGTTTTAAAATAAGAGAATATATCTGATTACCTCTTGTTCAATAATCATAATCAAAGACTATAAAGCCTTTTTAACTATTTAATAGTTTTCATTTAAACTCAAAATAAATATTACAAGAATACATATAATAAAATAAATCATTTAATTTTTTAATCTTACAATATTAAAATTCAAAAAACTGATAACTCAATACACACACACACACACACATATATATATATATATATATGAATAAATTTCGTTTATGTATATAACATGTATAAAACATATATAGTTATAAACTAAATATCATTAGTAACATGTGGCATAATCACTAAGGTCTGTAATCTCGCATGAAATATCTATATCATGTAGTATAACCATTGACAAATATTCTGTAATCTCGCATGAAATATCTATATCATGTAGTGTAATCATCGAAACATACAATATATTATTAAAATTTCACTTATTTACTATTGTCACCGCGTCATTTTTCTGTATTTTTTAGCAACTAACTTGCAATGATTTCATCAAAATTTACAAGAATTTAGCGTTTTATATGAATCTTATATTCACTGGTAGGCAATAGTATCCTTTTAATGTCCTATAAGATTGGGTCATCATTCAAATTAATAACGAAAACTCATTTTTATCTTTATCAATTAAAATGAAATTAGCTAAAGTTGTAGGTTAATTACATTTAGTCTTTCAAACCCATGACCTATTGGTCTAATGATATGGTGTCTATCCCTATAAAAGTGTTGTGGGTTCAAATCCTTGTAAGTATAAGATTAGATTGTATTTAGGGGATAAAAAGTTGCTGTTAAAAAAAAAATTAGTCTTTCCAACTCAACACCTCACAAAATCAGGAGGATAGGAAAAAAATGTCAAAAGTGTCATATCCTTATTTGGGATTACTTATTGAAATTACTTATTAACTTACTAACTTTTATAAGTTAAAAAAGTGTTTGGGGAAGGTGACTTTTGCTACCCCTTTTAACTTTTTAAACGGGTAAAAAGGAGTTTTTGATAAGTAAGGGGAACTTACTTCTCAAAACTCCTTATAACTTTTTGTAAAAGTCAATAAGGAGCTTAAAATAAGTAATTCCAAACATCCCCTAAGACAATGAATAGGATAATTAAAATGTATTGAACATTTTTAATCAATTTATTAATTCAAGCTAACTTGAAATTGACTTCCATTTACACCTTTTGAGTCATATAGTTTAAACTTCGATAACTCGTTATATCATCCTCCTTTTTATTGGAATTTCCACTTTCAAGAGAAAAGAATATAACTACTACTTGAATTGTTAATGTGTGTTAAAGTCATTGACAAAAAGCCTTTAATAAGTTTCAAGGTAAAGCATAAAGAGCTTTTATTATTATATATACACACACATATTAGGTTAGAAATCTGTGTATTCGGTTGAATAAAGAAAAAATTAAATAGTTAATAATGAAGATTTATGAATTATAAAAGGGGTAACTTTGTAAAATGGTAACTAAGTTTCAAAAATGTTCCAATTAGGTCACTCAATACGTATTTTACATGGTATACACCCTCGGGTATACTATGGTGAGTGACCTAATTGAAGCACTTTTAAAACTTGGTTACTATTCTATGGTGTTTTTCCATTATAAAACGATATTTAAGTTTTAAGTAAGTGATAAAGCAATAATATTGAAAATGAAAAAAAGCGAGAAAAAAAACTCGAGGAGCTAGAATTGCTTGACAGTGCCTGATTTGCAGTACTTTTCCATGTGACATGTCTTTTTGCACTTACCACACACGGGACACGCTCCATGGTGATGGTAGTTGCATTTGTTGCATCTAGGGAGTTGCCCATTGTACTTGCCCTTCTCTTGCACTATAACCCCAAAGTTCTGGACTAGTTTCGGTTTCTTGTCTGCCCCGTTTCCTGACTTCTTTCCAAAGTTATCATACATCTTCCTCTTCTCACTAACATATTTTAACCAGAAACCCCATTCTAACCATCTCTTCAGTCAGCGTCAGGATTGCACTTTGTAGAGTGGTAGGGTCGGCATATTTGACTATACCGCGAATCTGGGGAGCCAGACCCCAATCAATCCTTTTGGATTCTGGAGTTACCATGTGTGGCACCAAGAATGCAAATTCATGAAATCGTTTCGTATATGATTGATGTTCAGCTCCAACCATGGTCAACTCCCAGAATTCAGTCTCGAGCTTTTGCATCTCATTTGTGGGACAATACCCCTCGAAGAGCATGGCTTTGAGCTTGTCCCAAGTTAGCTGACTTACGCCATCTCTTCGTCGAGATTGTACCTGAGTATTCCACCACGTCAGGGCTTTACCTTGGAAGGAACAAGTAGCGCACTTGACCTTCTGGTTGTCCAAGCAATCACTGATCTTTACAACAGACTCCATCTTCTCCATCCATTTCAAAATCCCAATAGCCCTTTCTGTTCCATAAAAATCCTTTGATTTGCATGTCGTGAATGCCTTATTTGAGCACCCTTTCTTGTTTTCTCCTCTATTAGTCCCATTACTACCGTCGGTTCTATTTGTGCCAATACCTCCGGTAGTTCCGTCATTACTGTCTGTCTAATTCGTACCAGTTGCTCCAGTAGTTCAACCATTGCTATTTGCTCCACAACAACTCCAGAGTTTCCATTTGGATTGATTTGTGCCACAATGTTTGGTATGGCAACAACAATTTGCTCGACAATGATTTGAGCAATCTCTGCTTGATTAATAGTCGTGTTGTCAATCATTTCATTTCTCGACTTAGTAGTTGTACGTCACGTTAATCTCCTTGGTGGAATTTTCGATAATACAATAATAATAGTACTGATAAGTAATGTACACAACAATTTGCGGTAACACAAAACATTTTTCCATTATTAGATTCATAAGATTTTAATACATAGTTTCATAATAAAATGGGCAACATGACTAGATAGACGAGAGCGATACACTTGTAGTCTAGTACAAAACATACTAAATGTAAGGCCCCGATACCGGGAAGCCTCACTCGTTGGATTTACTCAATCACACATAGTTCAAATACTGATAATTCATAATTAAACACAATAGCAATGAAATTACATTCATTGTTCATAAATAATAAGTTCAAAACTAATTAAAACTTTTAAACATAAACATAGATCGGGATGTCAGTCTTGAGCCAGGTAGCCATCCTTGCAATCCAGCCAACCCGTTTAGCATTGTTGTTCATTCTTTTCATTTACCTGAAGTGTATACTAAAAGTCAGCTAACACTTGTGAGTTCTAGTTTAATCAATCAGGTTATCATCATACATTCGTCATTAAATCATCATATTAACTTTGTACACTCTCTAAAACATAAATCGTAATCATTTAGTTTAAGCATATAAAGATGATCATTTCGTAACGTCCGTCTACCGAAGTAACCATCTTATCCTCTGTCTACCGTTGTAGTCCGTATAACATACGTCCACCAGCGTAGCCGTCTAACATCCGTCTGCATATAGCAACCGTTTCATCCATCTACTGTCATAGCCGTTTCCTCATCCGCTTACCAAAGTAACCATTCCATCCGTCTATCGTAATAGCCGTTTCATCATCCGTTTACCGAAGTAACCGTTTCATCCGTCCTACTGTCATAGTCCGTTTAACATATAGCCTTTTATACTTTAACTTCTATGGTGGCATGTTTACACATATAGCACATTATACTTTATCGTCTATGGTGGCATGTTTACACATATAGCCTTGCATACTTTATCATTTATGTTGGCATATTGACACGTTTAACAACATAATGCATCATCATTCATATAGGCACATAATTACACTTAGCCATTTCGTGTTCTGGTATTCGTCGCTATACTTAGCACGTTTAGCCATATCATAACATTTATCATCGTACGAGTATGCACCCTAACCCAAAAGTTACAACCAAGGGGGACTTAGTTCATGCATTATTTGATATACAAGTTACGTGTTCGCTTATTTGACGATTTTTCATGCATTATTTGATATACATGACATTTTCTACATATGATATTAAGATTCATTACACTATAATAACAATCAAGTACTTATTTCTCATGAAGTTACACTTTTAAATGTATTACACGGTGAACCGAGATGCCTAAAAATTAATATATTTTCGCAAAAACACAAACCTTCTAGAAGGATTTCACACGTGAACCAATAACTTGGAAAACAAGCCAAAGAACCCCCCCTCCCCTTGAAAATTTGGGCCATTAACTCCACCATCTAACTAACTTCCTAAATTTTAGCTAAAATCTCCTCCTTAAACCCTAATCCATTTAGTATAAATAGGGGTCTTAGAATTCATTAATTTTCACACCTCAAACAACAACAACAAAAATTCCTAAGAATCTTAGGTTCAAACTAGGAGTCGTAGCAAGCAAAGCTATAACATTCAAGTAAGTGTTCTTCATTCGTTCTTAGTTCTTCATCCATGTTCTTGATTTGTTCTTATTCCTTTTGTGTTCAATATTTCAATCTTCTTCTATAAAACCTTTTAAGATGCTATCATCTACTAATTTCAAACTATATCTAATGTTTATCCATGATCATACATCCTTATTATAGTAATCATGGATCAAATAAAAGATTTAAACCCAAGAAGATCATGTTTTCACCTTAGCATTCGTCATCTTGTTCTTCCTTTTTAATCATTCTTTAATCTTGATTTTCAACCTACCTAAGATGATTTATGATTCTATATCATCAATTTATAGAACCCATGGATCGAAACTTAGATTCAAACCCTAGTAAAGTTTCATACTTTTTACAACAATATAAGCAATCAAACTAATTTTCAGATTCTGTCAGAAAACTTTAGTTAACTTCAAACTATCATAACTTTCTCAATTTTTATCCAAATAAGGTGATTCTTTTTCTAGAATGTAGTTTAATGAGTTAGCTTTTAAACCCCACCGATTTCATCTTCAAACTCCAAGTATTCGACCTCCAAATTGCCGATACAAGATCAGTGTGCAGTAACCCTAGAATCTGTCCAAACTTAACTTATGTTTTCCTTTTATAAATCTTAAGCTACTAATGATTATACACTATTTTTATGATTAATCCATTTAAAACAAATATCTAAACTTAGGGTTTTCCCTTGATCTTTATAAAAAGCCATCACATGAAATTAGGGTTTTTGATTCATAGATCTTTCAACCCTTGTTTTCAAATCTTGTTTTCAATTTCACTTGATTTCTTTTGTAGATTTCTTTGATTTCAATTAGTTCTTTCATAATCACCATGTTAACCTTTAAACCCTTATTAAACACTTTAGGGCACCCGTAACCGGTTCTCATAATAAGATTAAAGTTTCAAGTTACTCAATTGCAAGGTGAGATTCATAGCCCCTATTTACAACTTTTCATCCTTTGGGGGTGGAGAACATGCTCACAAACACAACAACGTTTTCATACAATTCACACAACAATTTTCATATACATGTAAAGATTAAATGGCATTTTCATGTTGTAATTGTTCATTTGTCAATTATTCAAAAGTCCCTCTCAATACAATAATTACACAACCATTAACTCTGCTAAGCCAACGGTAGTATGTTATTAGATATATTGGTTTGACAAACCCATCCGATACTCGAGTTGGTGTGCGCCAACCAACTTCAGGGTTCCTAAGTAGGGGGTTGGATGTTCACAATCCGTCAACAAGTAACAACAACAGTTTAACGTCCCCGTGACAAAGAGTCAGACACCGGAGGGTGTGGTATTCAGTCATTAGGGTTGGTTGTGGACGACATGTATTTGAATTTAATTACTTGTATATCTAGAACTTGTTTATGATTTGTACAACTCTATGATTGCAACTATATATAAAAACCTATGAACTCACTAACTTTATAGTTGACCCATTTTAGCATGTTTTTTCAGGTACTGGGAACTAGAGTTTAAAGACATGATGATTGCTAACGCTAGGGACATGGAGGAGACATGGTTCATAAAATTTGGAAATCATTTGTTTATGTTTATGTCAATGAACAAGTATTGTGGAACTATTTTTTTTAATAATTATTGCTTTGGTATTTCTTTATTCCAAGTGTATGGTTCAATTTCGTCGCTCCCTAGTGTTTTCGCTTTAGCGGGGGTGTGACAGATTGGTATCAGAGCCTTGGTTATAGAGAATTAGGTCACCTTTGTTAAAGAACTAGACTATAACCTAAGAGTCCCTCACACTAAACCTTCTTGTTTTAGACATGCCTTCCTACTCCGCCGACATCTTGGGAAGCTGCCCTCCTAGCTCGATTGACTGGAGTGCAGATGCACTGAAATGTTCACATGGCATTGATAGTTCTTTCCACAAGCCGCCCTATTTCTTCCAGTCTCACCAGGCTACAAGCCTGCTTCATCCTTTGAGCTCATAGTCAGCCTACCAGCACCCCACATGGAGGACCCAAACCTGATGTTAGATGTAGAGAGATAGTACCGACCGATGAACGCCAGCATGGAGCCACCAACTAGCCCTTGTTGCGCTGCTAAGAGTAGGGTTGGACCCATTCCTGTTGCAGCTGACCTAGCCCCGACCATATGACGACTAAGCCGAGGTTGCCAGCTTCCGACACCACCAGGCGAGAAGACATTTGCTAGGAAGATCGCTCATACCACTGGATCGTGCTCATGGGGGTACCCAGACCAACCCGGAGGCTTATATGACACGACTATTATCTCTATCTAGTTTTGTTCTAGACATTAAGCGGATATACATGCACATTACATATATATGCTAGTGTATATCCGTATTATTTTTCCTTATTTGACAACATTATCATTTTTTACATTTATATAAGTTATTATTGATTGCTACTTGATTATGTCATCTCACACACACTATTACTTATCAACTCATTTACATATGTGATGTATGTTTAGAATGCCTCCTCGTCGTGATACTACAAAAACCACCGAACTTGCTGCTCTCATCTCGCCGCAACTAGCATAAGTTATCCCAGCTATGGTCACTCAAATAAGTGTCTTGCTCCGTAACACAGGAAGCTCACGAGGAAGTAACGGAGATGCTAATGGTTGCATTTACAAGTCCTTTGTATCCTACAAACCAATCGATTTTTACGTCACAGAAGGTGCTACTGGCCTAATGTAATGGTTTGAAAAGATGGAGGGTACCCTAGACATCAGCGGTTGCCCAGAAAACCTAAAGGTGAAGTATGCTTCTAGCTCGCTCTACAAAAGAGCTCTAACTTGGTGGAATGCCCAACTAAGAGCAGGGGAAGAGATGCTGCCCTGGCTATGCCTGACGATTTCAAGGAATTACTGATTAGAGAGTTTTGCCCCAAGAATGAGATGTAGAAAATTGAAAAAGAAATGTGGAGTCATGCCATGGAAGGTGCAGAACCTATGGCCTACACCACTTGTTTCCACAAGTTCTGCACCCTGGTACCTCACATGGTCACTCCCCTCAACAAGATGATCAATCGCTACATCGGTGGTTTGGTCCCTCAGATGCGAGGTCATGTTCTGTCTGCTGCTCCAACCACTCTTAAAGCTACTATTCATCTATTTTTTGCTCTGACTGATGATCTGGTAAGGACATGAATGTTGGTGAAGAAAGAATCAAAGAAGGCCAAGGATGATCAGGGTAAGAAGACTGACTATCATCCTCACAAGAAACAAAAGACTGCCAAGAGTTTCGCACTGGTTACCACTGTTACCTATGTTAACCAAGTTTCCCCAACTGTTCAAGCCCCTGCCAGGAAAGGGTACAATGGAACACTACCCACGTGTCCCAAATGTTAGTATCATCATCGAGGAAACCATTGCATCAAGTGCAACAACCGTGGAAGGTTTGGTCATTTGGCCCAGAACTAAAAGTCACCTCCTCTACTGCCAACACCAATAACACAATTGTCACAATTCCTGCCCCCAATAACAATATCAGGGCCTGCTTTGAGTGTTGTGAAACTGCCCATTTCAGGAACCACGTCAAGATCCAGCAGATGAAAGGACCCAAACCGGGTACCTCTCATAGTTGGCAAACATAGCATAACACAGTTCTTAAACTTTGAATAAACATTAAAGTCAACAACGGAAGTCTTTACATAATTCTGAAATAATTAAAACTTTTAAATCTTTCATTGTCTTAAACATTAACTAATCATGGGAATGTCAGTCCTCTGTTAGCAACATCCACCAGCCATCCATCCTCAAGCTCTTTCAGCTTCAAACGTGTTTCTTATCTTTATTACCTGATGTGCATACTAAAATAGTCAGCTAATGCAGGCGAGTTCAAGTTTTCTTTAGATTTGTATAAAAAAGATTTTCCTTTTAAAACGTTCTTTAAACATACATATCATATTATACTCGTAATACACTAAAACTTTGTTTCTATCTTTAATTACATACATATTTACTTTATGTTATTTTCTTTAAGTCATACATTAACGTCTACAATCTGTTCTGTGCCCCTAAGCGGGCTTCTTCATTCTTACTTCCCAAAGGAAACATTCTTTCGCAAGTATTGTTCCATAAGGCTCAACGTCCAAAGACCGATACCCACATTCTGTGCCCCCAAGCGGGCTTCTTCATTCTTACTTAGCGACCGTCGCCGCTATAGTAACCGACGTTACTCATCTTAACCAGTTGTACAACATCCTCGTTACAGTGCCCTGCCGAGCACGGTTCTGGTTGTTCATATGGTAACGTCATGGTCTTGGCCCATGTCGCAACCATAGGCTTCGGTTAGTACTAGCCGTCAAGACTATGCTACTACCTCAAGACTTTCTTTGAATAAGCATACTCTTACATCTTAGACCATGTATTTGACTTTCTCTTTCTTTTTGTTTATAAAGCATATAGTTAAATAAACCTTTTCTTTTTTCTCTTGTTTATAAAAAATATAGTTAAATAAACCATTCTTCTTTCTTGTAAAACGTTCGGTTTAACAACCGTTATCTTTCTTTCAAAACATTCATTTAATTAAACGGTTATCTTTCTTATCTTTCTTTACAAACGTTTAAGTAATAAAATACATTTATTATAAATGTCTTATTTTTGAGTTGTAACATCCCAAAAATAGTAAATAAATAAATAAATAAATAAATAAATAACGCGATCGAGATTTAATCGTCAAAAATGAAAGGAAAATGGATGGGCTCGGGCTCGGCTCCAACGGGCCGAGGGAAACCCATCTATATAAGGGCCAAGAAAGCCTCAACTCTCTCATTTGAAACATCTAGAGAGAGAAAGGAGAGCTCGGGCCTAGAGAGAGAAAGTTGACGGATCGACCCGGAATTGAAGGACCACGTTACTACTGAGCTCGTGAGCAAAACCTCCGAATCAAAATCACAATCCAGGTAACGATTCGACCTTAAACTGAGTTTTTGTTCATTTTGGGGATTTTCGAGTTTTAGCTAAATAGGTGACGTTTTTACAGATGAAACTGGAAGAAAAACATAGATTTGAGTTCTTAAACGAAAAGCAAACGTTTTGAATGTAAACAAGTTCGGGATCTTGACATGATCAGATCCGCATGCGAAAGTTAGGGTTTTTACGCAAGAAACAGATCCTGCGTACTTATCAAGTACGCAAGAAGAACGTTCTGCGTACTTATCAAGTACACAAGAAGCAAAACCTGCGTACTTATCAAGTACGCAAGAAGAAAAACCTGCGTACTTATCAAGTACGCATGAACAAGGCCCTGCGCACTTGCTAAGTGCGCAGGAAGCAGGCAACATGCCGGTTAGTAAAGTCCGTATAGTCGCCTAATTCAGAATGATTTAACCGTTAGAGTCGGGGTTAGGTCTGATGTATGTGTAATTAACAAAGTCCAGATCGTGTGTGGCACTCATTGGACCGCTGTTAGGACAGGACGAGACTAGCTCATCAGGTGAGTTCTATGTGCCCCATCTATGTTATGTGCAAACCTTATTAAATGTTTTGGGGCTGAGGTGTATACGCTAAATGAATAAATGTTATGTATGCCAATGTGATCATATGTAATATATATATATATATATATATATATATATATGAAAAGGAATGATGAATAAAGAATGAAACGTATGATTATAAAGAATGAATGAAAGAAGGACATAGCGTGAATGAATGAAATCTTGCTTTATATTTTATATATTGCATGTCATGAATGTATGTATATGTTATGGACGCTTCGAGAATGACGGCTACTTCGGTAGACGGACGACCACGTGACTATTTTGCAACCGGGACAAAAACGTTCCTTCACAAGCTAGGGCGTATAAAAGGCACTCATGGACGGTCGAAGAAAATGCCTTATTACATGTAGAACGGTTGCATACATAATAGCCGCGTGGGAAACGGATGCCTTTTGGCAGACGGGCGAATTAACGTACTACGATGGTAGGACGAGTTTAGACGGACGGACAAAGGTTGCCGGACGGATTTATGTTACGACGGACAGTTTTCTAGTGCCGGACGGTTTATGAAAAGGACTACGACGGTAGTTCTCACGGCGTGTGTCTTTGTGACTCACGCGACAATTATGACGGGTTGATCACCCATATGTGTATGACCAATGAATGTTCTCCCCAAAGTAAGTATGTACATATATATATATATATATATATATATATATATATATATATATATATATATATATATATATATATATATATATATATATACTCAGTATGAATGTTATGTGAGAATAGTAAAGCAAAGAATATGCAAAAGCACGTATATTATATATATATATATATAATAGTTAATGATAAGATAAACGCTATGTATGATTGTTTTTAAACTAGAACTCACCAGCGTTAGCTGACTTTTAGTATACATTTCAGGTAATGAAAGGAAGGGCCGTGCGAAAGCGTGATGGTTACCCGACACGAGACTGACATCGCACTTTTTATATGTTAAGACAATGTTATGTTTTTATTTGTTAAGACTTCCGCTGTTATGTTATGTATTCGAATGATGTTTGCTTCCGCTACTTCTGAATGTTTTTAATTTAAGTTCAGTATTTATGACTATGTTTATGAGTAATTCCAACAAGTGAGGTTACCCGGGAAAGGGGCCTTACAAGTTGGTATCAGATCAATAGTTTGAGAGATTTAGACATCCCTAAATGTCTGGACTCAAGCTAATTATGGGACCAACGCACGGATGTCAGTATGGGTAACCAACGCCAACGCCAGCACGGTAAGTAAGTACCAAAGTTAATGCACTTGGATAAGAATAGATACCTTAACTTAGAACAAATAGATGTCAATGTCACAACCGATTTGAAGAGTTTTGAACCCGAAAAGCAATGTAAATTAGTAATCACAAACCGGTCACTGTAATTAATAATTTACCTTGTTCGTACTGTTCTAAAACTATGATCTAAAGGAATGGCATTGATGTATTCCCTTTATAACTATCAGAAAACTAGGAACTATGGCTGGTGGAGGAAGAACAGGACGCCGAGGCGGTCGCACTGGCCGAGTCTGTAGACCTCCATTGAATCAAAGACACGAAGAGGAAGAAAGTGTGCACGCAGAACACATTGAAAGTGTGCACAAAACAGATGTGACCCCAAGGGCCTCTACAGTTGGAACCTGAGGTCAGGGATGCTATTGCCCGCGAAGTTGTACTCACTCTGAAGAAAGTATTTCCTGATCTACTATCCGAGGCACTAAAGAAAAGTAGAGAGGAGGATGAAGGAGACCATGAAGAGAAAGTGTATGACAGTGATGGGGATGAAGTAAAGGTGGGATTAAGCAATTGTGGGTGTACTTACAAAGGTTTCAAGGATGGAGACCCACCCAAGTTCGATGGGAACAAGGATTCAGTGGCTACATTCGAATGGATTGAGAGGATGAACGCTGTAGTCAACATCAGCGAGTGTCGACCGGACTAGGATGTTAAGTATGTTGCCCATTCTTTCACCAATGAGGCACTAAGTTGGTGGAGGAACATTCAGAGGACAAAGTCGCCAAACGCTCTTGCCAGAATGACATGGGAAGATCTGAAGAAGCTGATAATCTAAAAGTTCTGTCCCCAGAATGAAATTGATCGAGTGGAAAATAAATTCCTAAACTTTAAGGCTGGCAGCAAGACGCACCGCCAGTATACTTCTAGGTTCAATGAACTAGCTCAACTGTACCCCACCTGGTGGAGATAGAAGAACGAATGATTAAGTACTATGTAAAGGGCCTACCTCAAAGGGTCCGTGTTCATGTAAAAGATAATCTACCATCGACCTTCGAGTCGATAGTCAACCTGTCTGGAATCGTCTATGACGATTATGCTAACGAGGACACAGCTCCCGAAGCTCCAAAATGGAAATGGGAGAACTCGTTCAAAGGAAATGGAAAGGGAAACTACACCGCTGAGGAGAAGAAGCCTAGGGCAGAAGGGTATGAAGTTTGTAAGAGATGCTCAAAGAAACACCAAGGCGAATGTCTTGTTGGCTCAACCATGTGTTATAAGTGCGGGAGGCCGGGGCACTACTCCCGAGATTGTTTGAAGGACGTCAAGTGCCAAAGTTGTGGAAGATATGGACACCAGACTAGGGATTGCAGGAAAACCAGACAATCCGGTTTGAGAAAGGAAAAGGAAGCTGAAAAAGAACAACCGAAGGCTAGGACTCGAGCCTACGCCCTAACTGAGGAGGAAGCAAGGGGAAACCCCGATGTTGTGTCAGGTACGTTCCTAGTTAATGATGAACATGCTGCTATTTTATTTGACTCTGGTGCTAGTAAAAGCTTTATATCCAATGCATTTAGTCGAAAACTAGATTGCACTATCAACACCATAGTAAAGGCCTTTAGCGTACAAACTGTCGTTGGTAAAAATTCGGCAGTATTTCAAGTAACAGAGGATTGCATCATAGAAATAGAGGGCCATAAGTTTCCTTCTAGATTATTCCTTCTCACCTTAGGAGGATTCGATATAGTATTGGGTATGGATTGGCTAGCTGCCAACGAAGCTCAAATCATATGTAAACGTAAGAGGATACACCTCAAAGCTCCTAGCGACTGTCTAATTACGGTTTACGGGGATTGGAATTGCACGATGCCGAACGTCATTTCAATGATCAAGGCCGAAAGTTACATGAGGCACGGTTGCGAAGCTTATCTGGCGTATGTTATTGACGATAGAATGAAAACGAAATAACTTAAGAATGTACCCGTGGTGTGCAACTTTCCGGAAGTATTCCCTGAGGATCTACCTGGGTTGCCACCTGATCGGGAAATAGAATTTCAGATTGACTTACTGCTAGGAGCTGAGCCCGTTGCCAAAGCCTCCTACCGATTGGCTCCGTCAGAAATGAAAGAATTGATGTCTCAACTACAGGAATTAATAGAAAAAGGATTTATTAGACCGAGCATTTCACCATGGGGCGCTCCGGTACTATTTGTAAAGAAGAAAGACGGCAGCATGCGCATGTGCATTGACTACCGTGAACTGAACAAGAGGACAGTAAAGAACAAATACCCACTGCCTAGAATAGATGACCTTTTTGATCAACTGCAAGGTGCGAGTTGGTTCTCAAAGATCGATCTTAGGTCGGGTTACCATCAGTTGAAAGTAAGAGTGTTGAAGCACTTTCCTGTGACAACACTCTGGATAGAGTCTTAGTTTGTATTTTCATGTCTGTAATTGTCTTTGTATGTAAGAGTCTTTATGTATTAGTTTATCGAGTTGTATTTACTTTTACATATTGAATGTTGCATTTCTTACTAAGTGTTTTGCGCACTTACATGTGCGCAGGAGAAAGCTCCTGCGTACTTAGCAAGTACGCAAGAATACCTTTGCGTACTTGTTAAGTATGCAAGAGCATTTTGCCCTGCGCACTTGCTAAGTGCGCAGGCATCAGGTCAGGTATAAGTAGGATAGGTTGACAGAAGTTAAGTACGCAGGCATAAACGCAAATACGCAGATTGTAAATTCAGTGCTTTTCTCTGTAACCTTCAAGTGTTTATAATACAAAGAACGTTTAAAGTGATTCTCTTGTTGGTTTACTTTGTTTAGTTTGACTCTCCACCTAGTCATGGGCATTCTGCACCCGGTTCGACTAGTAGACCCACTTGCATGTGACGATCCGCCACACCCGAGGGACCTTCAAGTGGTATCAGAGCATTTGCTCCTGATTTCGAGTGTTGTAAGTGAGTTTGGAGAGTTTTTACAAGCAAAAAGAGGTATTTTTTGGTGATTTTTGTGATAAAATAGGGGTAGCTCTTGAGCACTATTTTAGAAACAAAAATCACTTAAAAAACTGATTTTTGTTGTGTATTTGAGTGTTTTGAGCATCAAAGGTTGGTTAGAAACAAGTTTCTGACCCTTTGGCTCATTTGCATTGATCATCAGACGAATTTTTACCATCTCCGGCGAGTTTCAGGTGACCGGAAAAGTTTGGTGAAAGTTGCTGAAAAGGTATCCTGCGTACTTACCATTTCTGGCAAAAAGTACAGTTTTGTGCGTACTTACTAAATACGCAAGACTTATCTCATGCGTACTTATAAGTGCGCAAGACTGAACTTGTGCGAACTTAAGTTATATCCTGCGTACTTACATCTACTCCTGCGTACTTACAAGTACGCAAGAGCAAATATAAATACGCATGACCATTTCTCAAGTGCGCAAGGCCAAAGTCAAGTGCGCAACTGTGTCTGATTTTTCTAAAAGTTGACTGAGTGTTCACTATGTCGAATCTTCAGAATTTGGGAAACATGTTAAACTATGATAATGAGGTCGGTACACCACAGAAACCGCCAAAGTTGCTAAACGTAAACGATTATTCTAATTGGAAAGCACGTTTCGAGCACTGCATTTCTTATACCGACTCATCGATATGGATACCAATCCTTGAGGGATATAAGCATCCCACACACATCTATCTTGATGATGAATTGCCCAAGCCTATTTCTAAACTCGATGAGGAAGAAAAGAAATCATATGATCGAGAGAAGAAGGCACTTGGTTCGATCACTATGGCATTAACTCGGGAATTGTTCCACAGTTTTTGAGGGTATGACAATTCTAAGGATCTCTGGAAAGCTTTACAGAAGAGATTCGAAGGAAATAGTGACATCAAGAAGAGTAAGCGGGATCTTCTCAGGAAGCAGTATGAGTGCTTCAGATTTTTTGAGAACGAATCTTTAGATGACCTCATCTCTAGGTTCTATCATTTACAAACTGAGTTGAAGGCTTTTGAACTCAAGTATCCGGATGAAGAGATGGTGGAAAAGTTTTTGGATGCTTTACCACCCAAATTTGAGATGTACACAACCCTGATGAGGGAAAATCCTAAATTCTATGAGATGACAGTTGAAGAGGCAATAGGAAAGGTTCAAGCTCATGACATGAACCTAAGAAGAAAGGAGAGCTCTGGAAGACCCCAGATACAAGACCCTTCTATGTATCATGGGTCGTCTTCTACATCCAAGTCATCTGGCCCTGGAATTTCCCTCTTCACTGGAAATCCTATTGAAGAAGACCACTCAACTAGGTGTGGTGGTCATGCTTGCTATGCTTCAGGATCAGGGTTGGGATCTCATCATCAAAATACCTCAAGAAATCCTCCTGCTACGTCTTCAGCTAACAACTCAGCTATAGCCAGAATAGCTGAAGATCATGTAGCACTATTCTCATCTTGCATGCTTGCATATGAAAACTTCATAGGTGGCAAGCTTACTGATCCAGAGACGATTGAAGAAGATTTTAATCAAGTGGATCCTGATGACATGGATATTCGATGGAATATGGCTATGCTTTTGAGGAGAGCCAAGCGTTTCCTGAACAGAACAGGAAGAAAGTTTATTGGCGGGCATCCTAATGCCAAGGTCGGGTTTGACAAATCCAAGGCCAAATGCTACAAGTGTCTGAACTATGGACACTTTGCTCGTGAGTGTCAGAAAGACAGAGCACCTGCCTCTGGTTTCACCCGACCCAGCCAAGGAAACAGCCATGGCCAAAACAATCCAAACCACCATAATCAAAGCCAAGGTGGAACGTCCAATGCACTGGTAGCCCAACAGGACGACAGCTTTGATTGGGGCATTCATCTGGAGGATGACATCATCGCACAAACACAGGTTGGTCTCATGGCTGAAATCATGGAAATGATGGAAGCAGAGAGAAGGGAAGCTTCTATGGCTGACCTAAAAGAGTCTACTACTGCTGCTACAGAGGAAGAGGAGGAAGCTGAAGGAAAGGAAGCTTCTGTAGCTGAGAAAGAAGAATCAACTACTGCTGTTGCTCTCATGGCCATTGGAGAAGCAACAAGTTCATCTCATGAGGTAGACTCTAATCCCTTTTATGTTGTTTCATGTTCTAAGTGTCTAGGGAAGTTTGTCAATAGCTTAATAGACATTGATCTCACTTGTCTAGATGAGTCCTCTGATAAGGATGATTCCCCTAAAAAGGATGAATTCTCAAGTAAGGCTAACTCCACATCTAGTGAGGAGTTTGTTACTGCTTCTGAAGACGGGTCGGTTAACTCTTGCCCTGAAGGAGTAGTATCTGAGGAGTTGTTGACTGAACATAAGGTAAAGAAAAACGTTATCACTAATGGTGATAACTGCATTTTAACTGAACCCGAGATCATTGAAACAAATGATAAACTAAAGGTAATGCTTTACGGGGGGTATAAAAGTCTTAACCAAGTAAAGAAAGAGGCTTTTTCAGCTCACTATGGGCTTGGGTATAAAGAAAATTTGGAAAAATATTATACTCCCAAAAACCAAACTGGTAAGGTTCAGACTAATGTTCATAAACCAACTCCTCCTTCTCATAATGCTGAGTTATCTAAGGCCAGATCTAATGAGCCTTACAAGAGAATTTATGTAGACAAGAGGAACTGTTTTCACTGTGGCTTGGTTGGTCACATTTTTGTGAACTGTCCTTCTAAGAACCAAGGGAAACGACCTGTTGTTTCACAACCAGCTGTTATCCCCAGGTCGCCACCAGTGAAACCATCTCCCAAACATCAAAAGAAAAATGTGGTGAAACCACCAGTCAAACCGATGGTAAAGCCTAAGATCATATCTGAAGCTAAACCATCTGTTCCAAGAAAGGTAACGCAACCTGCTGTACCTCGTGTATCTACCTCTGGTAGTACACGTACTGGTGAGAAACCTGTGGCAAGACTCTTTCAGCCACAGAGGAGGAGATGGAACAAGAGGTTGAGAAAGCTTGAACAGCTGACTTCAGTTCAATCAGGTGAAGCTTCTACAAGTTCACCTGCTGTAGTTGAACTAAAGTCTCATGTTCCGGTTAAGAAACAGAAGAGATCCTGGACTGCCAAATACAAAACTTCTCAATCTCCTAGTTCTATTTCTTCTAAAGATTCATCAATTTTGAACAGTCATCATGACTGTGAGTTAAAGGAAATAGTTTATTTTGAAAAGGATGGACGACCCAAGACCACAATGGCTTGGGTCTCCAAAACTAACTAATTCTTTTGTGACTCGTGCAGGGACGTCCGAAGGGTACTATCTCTAACCGCTGGTATGTAGATAGTGGATGTTCCAGGCACATGACAGGAAACATGGCTCTTCTCCAAGACGTTAAACCTTTCAGAGGCGGCTATGTGGCCTTTGCCGTAGAAAAAGGCGGCAGCATCACGTGTCAAGGCGTGGTTTCGAACGGTTGTGTCAGCTTTGACAATGTCAACTTCTGCGAGCAGCTGAAGCATAACCTGTTGAGTGTATCCCAAATGTGTGATAAGGAGTACTCGGTGATGTTTGACAAGTCTGAATGCCTGATTCTCAAACCCGGTTTTGAAGTTCCGAAAGATTGGATCCTGATGAGAGCGCCAAGAACAAACGACACCTATCAGATCGATATGAGCGTGGCAACAACCACCTCATCAGTTTCTACCTGTTTGCTTTCTAAAGCGACAGAGCTTGACTCCATCTTGTGGCATAGGAAACTCGGACATATTTCGTATCGTAAAATGAATCATCTTGTCCGAAACGGTTTGGTAATCGGGGTTCCTAAGCTGAGATTTACCGTTGCAGATGACTGTATGCCTTGTAAAAAGGGCAAACAGCAACGGAAGTCTCACAAGCTCAAGCTCCAAAACTCTATTGATACCCCTTTGGAGCTATTACACATGGATCTGTTTGGCCCCATAAGTATCAGGAGTATTGGAGGTAAGTCGTTCTGGTCTAGTTGTAACTGATGATTTCTCACGTTTTTCTTGGGTGCATTTTTTAGGTACTAAAGACGAGACTGCTGATATCCTTCAATACTTGATCCTGAGCTTGGAATCTCTCTACAAGCTGAAAGTTAGAAGGATAAGGAGCGACAACGGAACTGATTTCAAGAATAATTTGATGGAGCTTTTCTGTCTCAAGAAAGGGATCCGTCACGAATTCAGCGCACCGTACACGCTTCATCAGAATGGAGTTGCTGAACGGAAGAACAGAAAACTGATTAAGACTGCAAGGACTATGCTGTCGGATGCAAAGCTTCATGTCACTTTTTGGGCAGAAGCCGTTAATACAGCTTGTCACGTCTTAAACAGAGTTCTGGTTGTGAAGAGGCACAACAAGACTTGTTACGAGTTGATCAACAATCGACTTCCCAATCTTGATTACCTAGTTCCTTTTGGTAGTCCTTGTTCCTTGTTGCTACAGTACAAAGACCGCCAGTCTAAGTTTCATGCAAAAGCAGTGGAAGACATCTTCTTAGGATACGTTGCCAACTCGCCTTGCAAGAGAGTGTACAATATAGGAACTCGTACTGTCGAGGAATGGTTTGAAGTGGATTGCAGTAAACACAACATTCCACCCGAACCAACAGGTCCAGCTTGGGGTTTTGATTATGATGCGCTATTCAAGTCATTCAATCTTCCTGATTTATCTGCAGTTGACGCCGCAAATGTTTATGAATTATTGGGTGGCAACAATGACTCCAGCTTCTCTACTCGTGCTACTGTACCGATTGTAACTCCTGATTCCAATGCTGCATCTGCATCTAGAACTCATGACAGTGATAACAGTGAAGATGTTCTTGTTGTTGGAGATGACGCTCAAGCCAATCCTAACACAACTGTAGGAAATGACGCTCCAGCTGATCCAATTAACATTGAATCTTCTTCCTCTGGAACACAGGAAATGGGGGAGTTAAGCATGAATCTTGATCCAGAAATTCAGGAACCGATTGTACCAGAGGCGAGAGTGCATAGGAATCATTCAATCGACAACATTATTGGTGATCCTTATGCCGGCGTTCAGAATCGTCATCGAACCATCACTGAGAACACCAGTCTTTACACAGAGATACTTGACACTGGTGTCATGGAAACATGTCTGCATGCTGCATTCGTGTCCCAGTTAGAGCCGAAGAATGTGAAGGAGGCTCTCACTGACAACTGCTGGATTGAGGTGATGCAAGATGAATTGTCTCAATTCCAAAAGTTGCACGTGTGGGATTTGGTTGACTTGCCAAAAGGGTTTCAGCCAATTGGAACCAGATGGGTGTTCAAGTGCAAGACCGATGATCGTCATGTTGTTGTGAAGAACAAAGCAAGATTGGTTGTTCAGGGTTTTTATCAGCAAGAGGGCTTGGATTACATGGAAGTATATGCCCCAGTTTCTAGAATTGAAGCCATTCGACTGTTCTTGGCTTATGCCACATATGTCAGCTTTAAGGTCTATCAACTTGATGTGAAGAGTGCTTTCCTTTATGGTAAAGTTCATGAAGAGGTCTATGTCACTCAACCTCCCGGTTTTGAAGATCCGCATAATATCAATAAAGTGTATAAGCTTGACAAAGCACTTTATGGTCTTCATCAAGCACCGCGGGCATGGTATGAGACATTATCTAAGCATCTACTGTCTAATGGTTTCGACCGTGGACAGATTGACTCGACTCTCTTCATTAGGAAAGCAGGAGGTGACATTCTTCTTGTACAAGTATATGTCGACGACATCATTTTTGGGTCTACCAATGAAGGGATGTGTAGAGAATTCGAGCAGGTGATGAAGTCCAAATTTGAAATGAGTAATATGGGTGAATTGTCGTTCTTCCTGGGTCTGCAAGTCAGTCAAAGAAAGGAGGGCATTTATCTACATCAAACTAAGTATGTGCAGGATATCTTATCAAAATACAAGATCAATGATAGCAGTACTTATGGAACACCTATCCTAGTCAATCATGGTCTGCATCCTGACAAAGATGGAAAGGATGTAGACAGCAGATTGTACCGTGGGATGATCGGATCACTTATGTATCTCACAGCTTCAAGACCCGATATAATGTTTGCTGTGTGCTTGTGTTCAAGGTTTCAGTCTCAACCGAAGGAGTCACATGTGATAGCCATGAAGAGAATTTTCAGATACCTGAAAGGGAAACCCCGATTAGGTCTTTGGTACTCTAAGCAGCAGTCATTCGACTTCAAAGCCTACACTGATTCAGATTATGGCGGTTGTAACCTTGACAGAAAGTCAACTTCTGGTGGATGTCAATTCTTAGGAGACAGACTGGTCTCCTGGCAGTGTAAGAAGCAGTCAACGGTTTCTGTCTCAACTTGTGAAGCAGAATACATTGCTGCAGCGAGCGGTTGTTCTCAGATACTGTGGATTCAGCAACAGTTGAGAGACTACGGCTTAAAATTCACTGGAACTCCTCTATTCATTGACAACAATGCCACAATGTCCATCACAAATAACCCGGTGAAACATTCCAAAACTAAACATATAGAGATTCGCCATCACTTCATCCGTGATTGTGCTGAAAAGCATTTAATTGAACTTATAAAAGTTCACACGGATGACAATCTTGCTGACCTTTTCACAAAGGCATTTGATCGATCCCGTTTTGAGCATTTTGTCAACTTGATAGGAATGTTCAATCCTGAGTGAAAATTAATTTTTCTTAATTCAATTCAATTCATGGAAGTTAAACTTTATTTCTTTTTAAATTTTCTGTATAGTTCTTTTAGTTTTCAAAAATTTTACAAAAAAAAAAAAAAAAAAGAAAATGGAGAAAATTTCAAAGTTAACTTGAGAAAAGAGGAAATGATAGTACATCAGAAATGATCTAAACGTCACAGACTGCTCATATGGGAAATGATTGTGTCATGTTTACTTAACTGTTTAAGTTATTATGTTTTTAATCTGCTTATTTACGAGTAATTTAAATTGTCAGTAGGTTGTATGCGTCTTTGAATCAGTAGTAGTGTGAAAACTAAATCTAAATTACAACTGTGATTTGAACCCATGTTTGCAAGTGTGCGTGCGTAAAAGAATAGAAAAGATCATTATCAGATATAGGATGTTAGATTTTGGCAATGATTTTCTTTTGAGGTCAGTTTCGGGTTATGTCGTTAGCACAATTAATACGGTTCATCTCACTGCCCATACTAACAAGTATGCAATGAGAGATTGAATCAAGAGATGTCTCTACATTAACCGTTGAGCATGTATTCACCTTTGAATCATTCCTGATTCATTGAAATCAAATCCAGATAAAAGTTGGATCCCCTTACCTTATTCAATCACCATATATATTATCCTGAATCAGCATTCCGATATTCAATGAAGAAAATCAAATGAAACCAAGACAACTGAATCACTCAATTCTGAATCTTATGATTCCTGATAATCCTTATGGATTCTGCTTGATTTTCCTGTGCTAATAGATGTAGCTTCATTCTGAAAATTTAGAAAATCATTGGGAAAATCTTAGATGCCTTGAGATAATGCAATTTACATTAGTATAGCATATCAGTGGGGTACACGTTGTATATCTTATAAATAATACCTTAATACATAAGAATGTGATACAAAGATGCTTATAGTTTCAAATCTTATAATATTGTCAACTTGAATTACTTGTCTATATTCTTATTACGTATGAATAAATAGTAATCCATGAGATGATCCCATATTCTTTGATCTTTATTTTGTATCATTTTTGCTAAAAGATAGCCTGATATGATCCTGTGCTCGTGTCTTTGATCAAAAATAGTTTGTGTGAATACTTGTATATTTCTATGAGAAAAGATCAAAAATATTTTAAGTTTATGCATAGTTCAACTTTATTCAGAAAAGCCAAAAATATTTGTGTTTAACCTTCCTGAATTGAATTTGAAACCTCGTGATTGACCATTTTTACCTTGTTCGTTATTTGACTTAAAATCTTCATAATTTGAGTTGAAAGTGTGCGCACATAAGGGTCTCTGCGTACTTGATAAGTGCGCATGAGGTAAACCCTGCGTACTTAACAAGTACGCAAGACTTAAGTCATGCGTACTTAGTAAGTACGCAGGAGTTAAGTCCTGCGCACTTAGTAAGTACGCACGACCAATATGTGTGGGGTATAAATATAGGACTTAGAAATTTTTTTAGAGTTTATCACTTTCAAACCTTTTCTCCTGTGATATTCCCTCCGACCATTTTCCTCAAAAATTTCAAGTGTTCCAATCGGATTTTTCGTCACGCTCATTGTTTAATCATCATCTAACATTTACTTGGTGAGAATCTCGGTCCGTATCATCCATTAAATCCGATGTTTTCGACCGAATCATCGACGGTTTTGAGTGTGAAATTATTGACCTATTTTGGTGTTCTAAATGCAAATTAAGACCTAAAACTTGTTAATAATCACTAATCGAAACCTATTGACTCCTAATTTGTCCTTAACATGGTTTGATTTTGGCCTTGACCCTCGATTGCCCGTTGGTTCAACTGGGTCGTCATCTAGGTCAAAAATTTGACGGGTTTAGCGGTTAGTTGCGGTGGATAGTGGTCCCATAGGTCTTAATCAAGTATTTCGACCTTGTGGTGACCATAATCCACGGCAATGCCTCACTTCTGTTTGAAAGTTGAGATTTCTGGAATTTTGGCTAAGTACAAGTCTTGCGCACTTAACAAGTACGCAAGAAGTAATTCATGCGTACTTGTTAAGTACGCAAGAACAAACTCCTGCGTACTTGCTAAGTATGCAGGACCAACACTTGGCAGAAATTACTAAGTCTGAAATTTACTTCATTGAGTAACTGCTATACTGAGTCATGTTTATCCATTTCCAGTGATACGTGTTGTTCTGATTATGTTTTCTGTGTGTTTTTGCAGATCATGGCTCGGGCGTTTAGTAACGAATTCAACCTGTTAGCTAACACTGAACCAGAATGGAAGGGTGCGGCGTTGCAGTATAGAGACATAGTTGATTTCTTGAACCGTTCAAGAATCAGCTACGCCATTTCTGCTGACCCGATCGTGTCAAGACCTTATCTTGAACAATTCTGGGAGACGGCGGAGCACGACTGCACGGTATCCCCCAATGTCATTAGGGCTACCGTTGCAGGTCAGGCTATCGCATTTTCTGAAGATACCATAAGAAGGGTCCTGCAGTTCAGAGACCTTGCTACCGACCCGACAGCCTATCCAGACTACTTTGTGGATGGGTGTTGGAGGCAACGAATGGGATACGTCGGAGCAAGGGACTATGCTTCTTATAAAAAGATGTGGGTATTAGACCAATGGCGGTATTTCGCCCACGTGCATCTCGTCAAGGAAAGCTGGGAAAGATGCCATGGGTCATGACCTTGCAGCAGCCATGGTCGGCCTTTCTCTCAACAAGGGCTACAACTTCTCCCGCTACATCTTTAAGGCCATCAATGACCAGATCAACACAGCGGAGAGGTTTCGGTTCTTGTTATACCCTCGGTTTGTGCAACTTTTGATAAATGACGCGTTGCCAAACCTTCCTGCTATAGGGGAGAGACTGCAAGTCAAGCGGGTGGACAAAAGAGTATTTGCTCAATTTCTGAAGCCAGGCAATGTAGAACCTACCCCTGTGCACACAGAACTCTTTGGCCACCTTCTAAATGAAGCATATGTGGCACCTGAAGGCTGGAGATGGTACAGCCATGACTCAGAACCTGAACTGAGTGAACATTCTGATGAGCAACATGAACAACACGATGAGGAGAATGATAGTGATGATGGATCGTCTGAGGATGGAGACGATGAAGGCGGTGATGGTGGTGCTGAGGAATCCGATTCAGAGGCAACAGAATCAGATTCTTCTGATTCCGATGACACACCATCACAGGCACACCCCAGGAGATCGGCACAGGTAACCCTACCTGAGTCATCCTCCAAAAGAAAGCGACAAAGCTCAAGCAGCGAATATGAGCCAAATTCTGACTCTGACGCTGCTGTACAAAGACAAAGAAGGGAAAGCATTCATAAGAACAGGGGAGATAGGCAAGAGGTTGCTATCCCCAGGGTAGTAGAGGTCCCAACTGTGCAGCAAGTACAAGTTCCAGCTGCCAGTCCAGATTCAGCCTCTACCCCACCTTCACAACGGTTATACCGTAGGAGGAGAAGACCACAAGTTCAAGCTGACGTGGTTGTCACGGCAGTCACAGAGGAGGTTCCTGTGATGGTGACCCTCCCTACAACATCCGTCCAGGTGGCGGTGACTACTCCAATTGTTACGGAGTCTATCACCATCACCCCTACCATAACACCCACTCCCATCATCTCATCCCAAATCCCAACACCCACCATTGATCCTCCAAGTCAACCCTTCACTTATGAAGATTTCTCACAAGGGTTTGAATTTGGTACCATCTTCTCCTCCCCTATCCATAATGCTGAAGCATCATCGTATAGGCATCCTGATCCGAATGAGGCAAGGATCGATGTGCTATAAACCCAAGTTGCTCGACTGCTGAAGACTATTCAGAAGTCAAAGGAGGAATCTGATGCTCAACAAGCACATATTAATTCACTGGCCGATGAAGTTAGGATTCTACATAGCCAGAGAACAGGGACTAATGAGCGACTGAAGAACGTGATGGCACAGAATGAGCTGTTAATGAAGACAAATGAAATGATTCTAGGCCACAGAACGTCACTTGAGCTAAGTCTTGATTTACAAAGAAAAGAGCACGAAGCGATGGTCAAATTAGTTACAGAACTGACCAAGAAGCTTGATGCTCAGGGGGAGAAAGAGAAAGAGAAAGAGAAGGAGAAAGAGAAAGAGAAAGAAAAGAAATCCACTGGTGCTGAGCCTTGTCATCCAGTCGACTTGACTAAGAATGGTGATAAAGACAAGGATCCTGAAGCCGGTCCTAGTGGAGGTGAGCACCAAGCTTTGGCAATTGTGCCCATCTCTGCTATTCCAATGGCTGAGGGGGAGTCTACTCAGCAAGAGGGTGGTGATACCTCTGGTGGTGGTGGTGATAAAGGGAAGTCAGCAGCCGATGTGCTCAAGGACTTATCTGATGATGAGATCCTTTATCTTGAGCCTGACTATTCCAAGGAAGCACAGATCGATGCTCTCTTTAATCTGGAAGAAGGAGAGATCGACTCTGGTGTTGACTGGAATGATGATGATGAAGACGTGGTGATAGAGATTCCCAAGGGTGACGGGGAAGGAGAGTACGAGCTAGAAGATGGAGAGATCTTTGAAGTTCCATCCTTCGACGCTCCGCTCGACACAGGTTCAGTCGAGCAGGCTAGTAATGTAGAAGCCTCGACTGAAGCCTCCCCAGTTGACCCTAAACCTGTGGACCCAGAGGCACCAAAAGAGACAGATATGCCTTCTACTAGTTCAAAGGGTCCAGCTCCTGTGTGGCAAAAGACGTCTATCATAGACAAGCACAGAGCAACAGGGATGATCTTGGCTGTAAGGTTCGAGGAGGACAAGCAGCTGTTCGCCATCAAAAGATCTGGCGGGGTTCAATATTTGAAACCCACCAGTGAAGCGTTCAACTCCTTGCCCAAATACGACCTGGTGAACCTAGAAAACCGAGAGCTGCTGGGTCATTCCAATCACGCAGTGGCGATGGGTTTGTGGGTGGTTCTGCAGTGTGAAGCAAGATCTAGGAACTTTGAAATGTTCAAGCCTCAGGTGCCCAAGAGAGTCAAGGATAAGCACGCTGTGCATCCTGTGACTAAGAAGCACTTAAAGAAATTGGTATACAAGCCAGTGCGATGTGAAACTAAGATTCCCCTGAGCAAGTTATCTCAGGATATTCTTGGTGACATGTGGTACTGGTACGTAGATCCAAAAACGGGCGAGGCTGTGATCATGGAAAAGGGACGTTCTGAAAGTGGGAACATAGTACCAAAAGAATTGATCAGAATATTTGATGAAGTCTGCTTCATCAACTTTTCTGTGAAAGATCTAGAGGTACTAGCTGATAGGTATTGTGTCCACATGGACGAATGGACAAAGCTCCTTGCTTCTAAATATGACAAGGTGATCAAGTTCTGCCTTGAATACAAGAAGAAGATGGAAGCTAAGGATGGACAGCTGTGAGGACTGAAGATTAAAGACTGAAGATTGAAGACTAAAGACGATGAAGATCCCGAGCTGTTGTCAAGGGGGAGTTTGTTGAAGCACTTTCCTGTGACAACACTCTGGATAGAGTCTTAGTTTGTATTTTCATGTCTGTAATTGTCTTTGTATGTAAGAGTCTTTATGTATTAGTTTATCGAGTTGTATTTACTTTTACATATTGAATGTTGCAATTCTTACTAAGTGTTTTGCGCACTTACATGTGCGCAGGAGAAAGCTCCTGCGTACTTAGCAAGTACGCAAGAATACCTTTGCGTACTTGTTAAGTACGCAAGAGCATTTTGCCTTGCGCACTTGCTAAGTGCGCAGGCATCAGGTCATGTATAAGTAGGATAGGTTGACAGAAGTTAAGTACGCATGCATAAACGCAAATACGTAGATTATAAATTCAGTGCTTTTCTCTGTAACCTTCAAGTGTTTATAATACAAAGAACGTTTAAAGTGATTCTCTTGTTGGTTTACTTTGTTTAGTTTGACTCCACCTAGTCACGGGCATTCCGCACCCGGTTCGACTAGTAGACCCACTTGCATGTGACGATCCGCCACACCCGAGGGACCTTCAAAGAGAAGAAGATGTAGCAAAGACCGCGTTTCGCACGCGTTATGGGCATTATGCGTTTCTCATGATGTCCTTCGGATTGACCAACGCACCAGCAGCGTTCATGGACTTGATGAATAGAGTATGTCGACCAATGTTGGATCGATCAGTGATAGTTTTTATAGATGACATACTGATATATTCAAAAAACGAGGGTGATCACCACTATCACCTAAGAGAGGTTTTGGAGGTGCTAAAGCAGGAAAAGTTGTACGTAAAATTCTCCAAATGCGCGTTCTGGCTTAGGGAAGTCCAATTCTTAGGTCATGTGATAAACCTAAACGGCATCATGGCAGATCCTGCAAAGATCGAGACCGTAAAGGAATGGAACGTCCCAAAGACCCCAACAGAGATACGAAGTTTTCTGGGATTGGCAGGCTACTATCGGAGGTTCATTCAAGATTTCTCAAGAATAACCTCGCCACTAACTAAAATGACACGGAAGGAAGTAAAATATGAATGGGGGCTAACCCAAAACAACGCGTTTGAGGAACTTAAGACACGATTAACCCAAGCTCCAGTCTTGACACTACCTGAGGGAAATGAAGACTTGGTAGTCTACTCTGACGCTTCGGGTCAGGGTTTAGGCTGTGTACTTATGCAACGAGGAAAGGTAATTGCTTACGCTTCGCGACAACTAAAGATTCACGAGGTTAACTACCCAACTCACGATCTAGAGTTAGCGGCAGTAATTTTCGGTTGAAAATATGGGGGCACTATCTGTATGGAGTTAAATGCACCATTTACTCTGATCACAAAAGCCTGAAGTACTTTTTCGAATAAAAGGAATTAAATATGAGACAAAGGAGGTGGTTAGAACTACTGAAAGACTATGATTGTGAGATATTGTACCATCTAGGCAAGGCAAACGTAGTGGATGACGCTTTAAGCAGAAAGGAGGAATCGGAACCTATCCGAATCAAAGCGTGTCAGCTGATTATAACGCCTGATTAGATGAGTGAAATATAAAAGGCACAAGATGAAGCACTATTAGAAAGAAATATAAAACGGGAAAGAATAGTAGGACAACAAGGAAATTTGGATGCAAAGGCATACGGTGTACGAACTAGGTTTGGCGGATGTGGATACCTAAGATTGTCGAGCTTAGAAGCAAAATACTCGATGAGGCCCATAAGTCTCGCTATTCTATCCACCCTGGGACAAACAAAATGTATCAAGACTTGAAGATAGAGTACTGGTGGTCTGGCATGAAGAATGATGTGACTGAGTACGTGAACAAGTGCCTAACGTGTTCACTAGTTAAGGCCGAGCACCAGAAACCATGCGGTAAAATGCAACCTTTACCTATACCGAAATGGAAGTGGGAGGATATCACGATGGACTTCATTACCAAGCTACCGCGAACAGCTAAAGGCAACGATACCATTTGGGTGATCGTCGACCGCTTGACGAAAAGTGCTCACTTCTTGCCAATACGTGAGACTTCTTCGTCAGAAAAACTAGCAGAAATATTTATCGAGGAAATTGTGAGCAGACATGGTATGCCGCTGTCGATTGTGTCCGACAGAGATACGAGATTCACGTCAAGGTTTTGGAAGAAATTCAATGAAGCGATGGGCACTAGACTGAACATCAGCACCGCTTACCACCCTCAAACCGATGGTCAATCTGAAAGGACCATTCAGACCTTGGAGGACATGCTCCGGGCCTATATCATTGACTTCGGTGGGAGCTGGGACAACCATCTACCATTGGCAGAATTTTCTTATAACAACAGCTATCACTCAACTATTGGCATGCCGCCATTTGAAATGTTGTATGGGAGGAGATGTAGGACCCCGATTTGTTGGGGGGAAATTGGATAGAAGGATTTTGCGAGTCTCGAAGTGGTCAAAGCTACTTCCAAGAAATTTGATCAAATCAAGGCTCGAATGAAAGCCGCAAAAGACAGACAGAAATCATACGCGGATAAGAGAAGAAGGGATTTAGAATTTCAAATAGGAGACATGGTACTGTTAAAGGTATCGCCATGGAAAGGAATCATCTGATTTAGAAAACGTGGCAAACTACGTCCAAGGTTTGTCAGACCTTTTAAGATTTTAGCGAGGATCTACCCGTTGAGCTTAGTGGAATACACCCTACATTCCACGTGTCACACTTACGCAAGTGCCTAGCTGATGACATAGATCACATACCTTATGAAGAGATCGAAGTGGATAACAGTCTAAATTATGTGGAGAAACCAATAGCCATTCTTGACCGAGCTGAGAAACGACTACGTAATAAGTCGATTCATTTAGTTAAAGTACAATGGAAGCACATAAAAGGGTCAGAAGCGACATGGGAGAAAGAAGATGAGATGAGGGGACTATACCCTCAACTGTTCAACGTATAATTGGTTTCGAGGACGAAACCTCTTTAAGGAGGGTAGACTTGTAACATCCCAAAAATAGTAAATAAATAAATAACGCGATCGAGATTTAATCGTCAAAAATGAAAGGAAAATGGATGGGCTCGGGCTCTGCTCCAACGGGCCGAGGGAAACCCATCTATATAAGGGCCAAAAAAGCCTCAACTCTCTCATTTGCAACATCTAGAGAGAGAAAGGAGAGCTCGGGCCTAGCGAGAGAAAGTTGACGGACCGACCCGGAATTGAAGGAGCACGTTACTGCTAAGCTCATGAGCAAAACCTCCGAATCAGAATCACAATCCAGGTAACGATTCGACCTTAAACTGAGTGTTTGTTCGTTTTGGGGTTTTTCGGGTTTTAGCTAAATAGGTGACGTTTTTACGGATGAAACTGGAAGAAAAACATAGATTTGAGTTCTTAAACGAAAAGTAAACGTTTTGAATGTAAACAAGTTCGGGATCTTGACATGATCAGATCCGCATGCGAAAGTTAGGGTTTTTATGCAAGAAGCAGATCCTGCGTACTTATCAAATACGAAAGAAGAACGTTCTGCGTACTTATCAAGTACGCAAGAAGCAAAACCTGCGTACTTATCAAGTACGCATGAACAAGGCCCTGCGCACTTGCTAAGTGCGCATGCAACAGGCTGGTTAGTAAAGTCCGTATAGTCGCCTAATTTAGACTGGTTTAACCGTTAGAGTCGGGGTTAGGTATGATGTATGCGTAATTAACAAATCCAGATAATGTGTGGCACTCATTGGACCGCTATTAGGATAGGACGAGACTGGCTCATCAGGTGAGTTCTATGTGCCCCCTCTATGTTATGTGCAAACCTTATTAAATGTTTTGAGGCTGAAGTGTATACGCTAAATGAATAAATGTTATGTATGCCAATGTGATCATACGTGATATATATATCTATATATATGAAAAGGAATGATGAATAAAGAATGAAACGTATGATTATAAAGAATGAATGAAAGAAGGACATAACCTGAATGAATGAAATCTTGCTTTATATTTTATATAT
Source organism: Smallanthus sonchifolius (assembly GCA_023525975.1). Lineage (NCBI taxonomy): Eukaryota > Viridiplantae > Streptophyta > Magnoliopsida > Asterales > Asteraceae > Smallanthus > Smallanthus sonchifolius. The sequence continues at coordinate 97,446,236 of CM042026.1, forward strand.
TGCATGTCATGAATGTATGTATATGTTATGGACGCTTCGAGAATGACGACTACTTCGGTAGACGGACGACCACGTGACTATTTTGCAACCGGGACAAAAACGTTCCTTCACAAGCTAGGGCATATAAAAGGCACTCATGGACGATTGAAGCAAATGCCTTATTACATGTAGAACGGTTGCATACATAATATCCGCGTGGGAAACGGATGCCTTTTGGCAGACGGGCGAATTAACGGACTACGACGGTAGGACGGGTTTAGACGGACGGACAAAGGTTGCCGGACGGATTTATGTTACGACGGACGGTTTTCTAGAGCCGGACGGTTTATGAAAAGGACTACGACGGTAGTTCTCACAACGTGTGTCTTTGTGACTCATGCGACAATTATGACGTGTTGATCACCCATATGTGTATGACCAATGAATGTTCTCCCCAAAGTAAGTATGTACATATATATATACTCAGTATGAATGTTATGTGAGAATAGTAAAGCAAAGAATATGCAAAAGCACGTATATTATATATATATATAATATTTAATGATAAGATAAATGCTATGTATGATTGTTTTTAAACTAGAACTCACCAGCGTTAGCTGACTTTTAGTATACATTTCAGGTAATGAAAGGAAGGGCCGTGCGAAGGCGTGATGGTTACCCGACACGAGACTGACATCCGACTTTTTATATGTTAAGACAATGTTATGTTTTTATTTGTTAAGACTTCCGCTGTTATGTTATGTATTCGAATGATGTTTGCTTCCGCTACTTCTGAATGTTTTTAATTTAAGTTTAGTATTTATGACTATGTTTAGGAGTAATTCCAACAAGTGAGGTTACCCGGGAAAGGGGCCTTACATGAGTATGCACACCACCCTAAAGCAATAAAAATAGGGATTCTTGAACTCACATGATAGTGCCCACTGGTGTCGTTTGAATATCTGAGGTGATAGTCAACTAAATCAGTTCTAAACGTTATTCTATTTTGAGCGAAACCATGGTTCTAAGTGAAACTATGATTCATTCCCTTTTTAATCCATAGTGAAACTAATACACTTTCGCTACTATATCCTAGCAAAACTGAGCTAGGTTCGCTACTATAAGTCTAGCGAAACTGGGCTAGATTCGCCACTTAAGTTTAGCAAAACTGGGCTAGATTCGCCACTTTGAGTTTAGCGAAACTGGGCTAGATTTGCCACTTTTAAGTTTAGCTAAACTAGGCTAGATTCGCCATCCCCAGATCAGGCGAAACTGGGCTAGTTTCGCCTATGTCATCTTCTTCGCAGAAACTTAGGTTTCTGCATGCCCGATGGCGGCTTGCCCGTTTCTTGTCAAGCTTCGATCTTTTTACGTTAAAAACATTAGTTTTGCTCGTCTAAGACTAGATCTAGGGTTTATATGCATTTTTATACTTAAAAGTTGCACCTTTCTTACAAAACCCGAAACCCACCATACACAACTAAAACTGAGTTTCAGAGGCTGATTCTTACCTTAAATCATAGCCGGTTTCGATGATGATGATCGGTTCCCTGTCCTCTATCTTTCCCGTGCTTCCTCGAGCTAAAAACCCGATTCGATCTTCTCACTCTCTCTCTTCTTTCTCTCTTTATAATTTGTGTCGTGGAGTGGAGTGGAGTGATCAAGGGAGGGGGCGCCTGAGATGATGAAGCCCTCCCTCCTTCCTTCAACTTTCGACCCAATGCCCGCTCTAACGAGCCCGTCCATGTTTTCCTTTTCTTTATTCTTTACTAGCTTATAACCCGTGTATTACACACGGGGTGAAAATTATCAATACATAAAGTTCTTAAATCTTTATGTATATATTTTATAGATGTAAAAATGTATTACATATATTAAGAATAAAAAATAAAATTCAAAATATGTAAAAATTAATATATAATTGGGTTTCGAAAATATGTTAGTTACTATTTTATGTAATTTGACTTTCAATTACTATTTGATTGAAAATAAAAATTATATAGTTAGATTTCAAAGTTTTTTTATAATAAGGGATAATTTAAGATAAATGTGTTTTATTAGTATAATTAGTATTTTCTTTAAAAATATATTATTATTAAAAAATAGAGGTGTATTTAATAAGAGAGAAGCGGGAAAAAATGATGAGAATGAATATGGAGATGACACGTGTAATGTAAAAACCTTTATTTATTAGATAGTATAGATAGATATAGATTAGAGCCCACCCTTTATTCATTAAATTTCGGGATGTTACAACAGAGTTGCATTCAGTTAGTGAAAGTCAGGGGGAATTCCAAGCGAGGTCCTGAGTTCACTTGGGAACGCGAAGATCATATTAAACCCAAGTACCCTCACCTATTTCTGGAATTTATTTTACTGAGCTAGCTTTCAAACCCCATCGATTTCACCTTCAAACTCCAAGTATTCGACCTCCAAACTGCCGACACAAGATCAGTTCACAGAAACCCTAGAATCTGTCCAAACTTAACTTATGTTTTCCTTTTATAAATCTTAAGCTACTAATGATTATACAATATTTTTATGATTAATCCATTTAAAACAAATATCTAAATTTAGGGTTTTCTATTGATCTTTATAAAAAAACCATCACATGAAATTAGGGTTTTTGATTCATAGATCTTTCAACCCTTGTTTTCAAATCTTGTTTTCAATTTCACTTGATTTCTTTCGTAGATCTATTTGATTTCAATTAGTACTTTCATAATCACCATGTTAACATTCAAACCCTTATTAAACACTTAAGGGCACCCGTAACCGGTTCACATAACAAGATCAAAGTTTCAAGTTACTCAATTGCAAGGTGAGATTCATAGCCCCTATTTACAACTTTTCATCCTTTGGGGGTGGAAAACATGCTCACAAACACAACAAATTTTTCATACAATTCACACAACAGTTTTCATATACTTCTAAAGATTAAATGGCATTTACATGTTGCAATGGTTCATTTGTCACTTATTCAAAAGTCCCTCTCAATACAACAATTACACAACCATCGACTATGCTAAGCGAACGGTAGTATGTTATTAGATCTATTGGTTTGACAAACCTATCCAATACTCGAGTTGGTGTGCGCCAACCAACTTCAGGGTTCCCAAATAGGGGGTTGAATGTTCAAAATCTGTCAACATGTAACAACAGTTTAACATACCCGTGACAATGAGTGAGACACCAGAGGGCGTGGTATTCAGTGATTATGGTTGGTTATGGACGGCATGTATTTGAATTTAATTACTTGTATATCTTGAACTTGTTTATGATTTGTACAACTCTATGATTACAGCTATTTATCAAAACCTATGAACTCACCAACTTTATAGTTGACCTATTTTAGCATGTTTTTCAGGTAATGGGAACTAGAGTTTAAAGACATGATGATTGTTCATGCTAGGGACAGGGAGGAGACCTAGTTAATAAAATTTAGAAATCATTTGTTTATGTTTATGTTAATGAACAAGTATTGTGGAACTATTTCTTTAATAATTAATGCTTTGGTATTTCTTTATTCCAAGTTTATGGGTCAATTTCGTCGCTCATTCGTGTTTCCGCTTTAGCGGGGGTGTGACACTTATAACTCACCCGGAGTACGGTTTACTTTGGAAACTAATAAGATTCGAACTAGACGAGTGCTACGTGATCTATACAAAATCAATACATGAAATCTATCAATCTGTGTTAGCGTCGAATATAGTATCGCCTGGGCTTAGTGTTGTCAACACTAAGTGTCATTCGACAGTGCGCCTCGTGTCAGTGTCACCAGGGGCCATGTCGTTAGACCAGTGTCGTCATAACTTTTGTTAAGGACTTAATGTTGTGTCTTAGTGTCGCCTAGAATTAGGGTTTCTTCTCCAACCAGCCACGACTAGTGTTGTGCCATGTAGTGTTGCCGGATGAAGTTCTTCCCGGGCAAGCCCGTTTTTGATCCTAGATCGCAACGTTTTACGTCTAAATCGTTTATCTAGCTTCCATTAAGCTAGATCTATGCTTTGTTCATTGTATTACACGTAAAACATAATCTTTGAGATGAAAACCCTAGTTTTACCACAAAAACCTAATTTAAACAAAAACATAGATTTAGGTTTGATCCATACCTCAAAGATGGTGTTTCTTCATGTTTTCTTGCTTTATAACCGTGGAAAAGAGTGTAGAAACAGATCTTGAGCAATATGGAGCGTTTTCTTGGACTCTCTCTCTCTCTCACTACGAATTTTGGTGCTAGAATGGAATGAGGAAAGAGGGAATGGCGGCTAGGGTTAGCCTCCCCTTATCCTCTTCGTTTCGTCTTCCAAACACTACCCGCTTTAGTCTTGTTCTTTTATTTTCTTTCTTTCCTATTATAAATTTGTCTGGTTTTCGGGTGTTACAAGTCTACCCACCTTATAAGAGGTTTCATCCTCGAAACCTGTCACAAGTTAAATAGTTGTGGGTACGACTCCTTCATTTCCTTTTCGCCCTCCCAGGTAGCCTCTAAACCCTTTCTATGCTTCCACTATACTTTAACTACTTGGATTACCTTGGTTCGTAGATGTTTCTCCTTTTTATCCAATATTGCCACCATTTCATCCATGTAATTCAAACTGTTGTCTACCTCAATGTCCACAAGTGGCACGTGTGATGATTCGTCAGCTAAACACTTTCGCAAGTGCAACACGTGGAAGGTAGGGTGGATTCCACTCAGTTAGTTCGGTTAATTCAGCCTGTAGGTAATTTTCCCAACACGGGCCAATATTCTGAAGGGTCCAATAAATCTCGGACTTAACTTCCCTATTTTTCGGGAACGAATGATCCCCTTCCATGGAGACACTTTTAACATCACCTTATCTCCGACGTTGAATTCAAAAGGCCTACGCCTCTTATCCGCATATGATTTCTGTCTATCTTGAGCAGCTTTCATTCGGGCTTTGATCCGGTCGAACTTTTCCTAAGTAGTCTTAAAAACTTCAAGGCTCCCTAGTTCTTTCTAGCCAATCTCACCCCAACATAACGACGTCCTGCACTCTTGCCGTATAACATCTCGTATGTTGACATACCAATAGTCGCATGATAACTATTGTTATAGGAGAATTCCGCCAACGGAAGATGACTGTCCCAGTTCCCGCCAAAGTCTATAATGCACGCACGAAGCATGTGCTCAAGGGTTTGGATGGTCCTTTTGGACTAAGCATCCGTCTGAGGGTGATACGCTGTGCTGATATTCAGTCTAGTGCCCATCGCCTCATAAAATCGTTTCTAGAACCTCGATGTGAATCATGTGACCCGGTCGGATACAATCGATAATGATATTCCATGAAGAGCCACAATTTCATTGATAAAAATCTTGGCTAACCTTTCAGACGTGAAAGTCTTACGGATGGGTAAGAAGTGAGCACTTTTCGTCAAGCGGCCCACGATTACCTAAATGACGTCATGAACCTTACCTGTACGGGGTAGCTTGGTTATGAAGTCCATGGTAATACGCTCTCACTTCCATTCAAGTATTTCCAACGGTTGCATCTTACCACACAGTTTATGATGTTTCGCCTTTACTTGGAGACAAGTCAGGCACTTGCCCACATACTCGGTTACGTCGTTCTTCAACCCCGGCCACAAATATACTTTCTTTAATTTTTGGTACATTTTTTGGCCCCTGGATGGATAGAGTAGCGAGACTTGTGAGCTTATTGAGGACTTTGGCTCGTAGTTCACCACCCTTGGGTACTTAGATTTAACCAAATCAGGTCTTTACACCTAGTGTGTTTTCTACCAGCTTCTCTTGTTGACCCACCATTCTTTCCCTTTTAATATTTTCGATTTGAGAGCTTCTGTTTGGGCATGATCTATTTATGTCATAAATTTCGGTGTCACTATCAGTTGATATGCCTTCACCCTAATAGGAGTTGGTGTTTCCTTTCGTCTTAGTGCGTCAGCTACCACGTTCTCATTCCCCAGGTGATACAAAACTTCATAATCATAGTCTTTTAATAGTTCCAACCACCACCTCTGTCTAGGGCTGTAAACGAGCCGAGCCAAGCCGATCCAGGCCCGGCTCGAGCTTGAAATTAAACGAGCCGGCTCGGCTCGGCTCGATTTTTTTTTCGAGCTTGGAAATTGAGCTCGAGCTCGGCTCGTAAAAAGCTTGAGCTGGCTTGTGGCTCGTCGAGCTAGCTCGTTTTTTTTATTTTTTTTACACATTAATATATAATTTATAATTTTTAAAACATTAATACACAACCCAAAACTTATAAAGTAGTGAATAAGTACAACGGTAAACAAAAAAAGTCAGAAATGACTAAAACCAAATCTGCAGACTTCAAATATGTAAACAAAAAAGTCATAAATGACTAGAACCAAGTCTGTAGACTTCAAATATATAAACCAAAAAAGTAAAAAATGACTAGAACCAAATATGTAGACTTCTAATATGTAAACCAAAAAGTTAGAAATCATTGTCCATAGTTCATATCTATCGCGCATTACACCCGCTGACCTACACAATTAAGAACTTATATTATACTATGTTTTACAAATAGGATCGTTTCAAACTTTGCAAAGCATTTGAGTTCAAAAATTACCTGCTGACCTACACAATTCAGATCAGAACTTATATATATATAGAGTCCACGAGCCGAGCCACGAGCCGAGCCCACGAGCCCAGCCACGAGCCGAGCCCGAGCCGAGCCAACCCTAGCTCGAGCTCGGCTCGTTTAGAATTCGAGCCAGCTCGGCTCGGCTCGTTTAAAACCGAGCTTTTCCCGAGCCGAGCTTTTTTCGAGCGAGCCACGAGCCGCGGGCTTTTTGAACAGCCCTACCTCTGTCTCATGTTCAATTCCTTATGTTTGAAGAAGTACTTCAGACTCTTATGATTAGAGTAAATAGTGCACTTAACCCTATAAAGGTAATGCCTCTAGATCTTTAATGCGAAAACTACTGTTGCGAGCTCTAAATCTTGTGTCACACCCCGCCCCGGGCACCCCAGGATGTTACCGGGCTGCGACAACAATTGGCACCATCGGTACCTGCTTTGATTTCAGAGTTTGTATTGTGCAGCGGAATAACGTTTTTCAAAGGATCGTTTCATAAATCATTCTCAACCTCGAGGGTTGGTTTTGTAAATAAATGAATCTCATCGTGTAGACAAAAGATCTTTATTTAAATACTTGTGTATTTGTTTGTTACATTGAAAATGAAATCAAACCCTGACATAAGTTAGTAAATCCTACAAGGGAGGCATCCGCCTAGGGAGTCGTAATCCTTTTGGCACCTATCCTTGGATCATTTCTGCAGGTCCTTCCCGTGCATAACACGAACCTGTGTAATATATTTTTGTTTGCACCGGGTCTAGGTGTGTAGCCTGACCCGGATATACAGCAAAACTATCCCCGGGACTTAAGCCGTGGCCAGTCCCGACTGTAAGGATCATTTACTCCCTTTCTTGAAAACATTTGAAAATAAACATCATCTATGTGTTGGTGAATACTTTATGACATCAAAATCCTTTATCACTTTGCAAGACATTTGAATTAAATAAGTAAACATAACTGAATGGGAGACTATGAACACATAAATCCGTCCCCTTTATGGGCGTATACATTGGTCACATACCCGAGCAGACATGTGGTGACACATGCTCCACGTTTTACACATTCACTCGACCCTATGTGCCAACCCCATCCGGCCGTATAGATCTGGAGCGAGTATATACATTTGATCAAACTTTATGTATACTTTTATTCGGGTAACAAACATCCCTGGGGTTATATCCGTAGCCAACCCCCACAGGATGGTATGCGTAAGTATTTAATTTTCGTGTTTTTCCCTTTTCGTAAACGTAAATAGTTTGATCGTTGCGTGAGAGTGTTTGTAGCACACTCACGACGTAAAACCTTTTTGACAGACTCATATTCACCTTTGATTTGTAGTGGAAGGATAGTAAACTTAGTGCTAGATTGTTTAGAAGTCAACTCTTAGTGCTTTAGCACCTTCACTTGGGCTTCTATGCTCTTCTCAGGTTCTTGCGGCTCTAAACGCTTTAGTGCGGTAAATAAGCAAAGCCCAGACAAACTCGGGAGAGCGACTCAGCAGTCGGGTCATCAGGAAGGTGCTTGGGAGTAGTGGAGGCAGAGGGAAATCAGAGTTGTGTTGTGAGTTTATGTGGAAAATGAATTCCTGGAGTCCTCTATTTATAGGCGGAACCTGCCCGCGTAGCAGATTGTTAGCCAGGAGCCTGGCGGTCCGCTACCGCCCCATGTTGCCCGCATGTACGACACATGGTGGCCATGCAGCACACCCATGCCACACGTTCGTAGCGGACCTTGTGGGTCTGCCATAGCGGTCCGCTACTGACCACGCGTCACTAGGGTTGACCTATGCACTACACGCGTTTAGGATACGTGTCTTCTGCAGAGGGTGCCTAGGGAGGTGCGCAGCGGACCGTCAACCAAGATGATAGCGGTCCGCCAGACAAGTCCCTTCCGTAGCGGACCGTCACAGTCAGTGATGTCGGTCCGCCAAGACTTCAGTGGCAGAATTCCTTACTCCCGTAGCGGACCGTTAGCTGGTGGGTAGCGGTCCGCTACCCTATGGTTTCTAGAATTCCATTCTTATTTTCCTTCTATCTTTCGGGTTCCGTAGCTTCAAGTCCTTATGCTATTTATCTTTGGCAATATTGGGACGAAAATTTGACAGGTGTCACATCATCCCCAACTTTTTTGGAATCTCTTCCTCGAGATTTTTATTTGAATAAGTGAGGATATTTCTTTTTCATTTCCAATTCCAGTTCCCACGTGTACTCAGTTCCATGTCTGGAATTCTATTTCACTTTTACTATAACAAGTCGTTTTCGTTTCAATTTCTTTACCTTCCTGTCCTCAATTTGCAATGGCTGTTTAACGAACTTAAGCCTTTCATTTACCACTACATCTTGTAATGGCATTACCAAAGTTTCATCTGCCAAACATTTGCGCATATTGGAGACATGAAATATATCGTATACTCCATTCATTTCTTCTAGTATTTCTAACTGATATGCTACTGGTCTGATTCGTTTTATGACCTTTAAAGGTCCAACAAACTTAGGGCTTAACTTCCCCTTCTTTATGAATCAAGCCACACCTTTTCAAGATGATACTTAAGTAATACATTATCTCCAACATTAAATTCTAATGACTTTCGCCTCTTATCGACGTAACTTTTCTGGCGATCACGAGCCGTTTTCAACCTTTATCTTATTTGTAAGATTTTATCAGTGGTCTTTTGGACTATCTCGGGTCCTGATAACTGATTTTCTCCTTTTTCTGACCAACACACATGAGTCTTGCACGTTCTGCCATACAAGGCTTCAAATGGTGCAGCTTAAATACTCGTGTGATAACTATTATTGTAGGAGAATTCCATCATTGGTAAGTGGTCATCCCAACTTCCTCTGAGGTCTATGACACATGCTTGGAACATATCCTCCAAGGTTTGAATTGTCCTTTCACTCTGCCCACCCATTTGAGGTTGATATGTAGTGCTAAGGTTTAATCAAGTTCCTAGAGCTTTCTGGAAGCTCTGCCAGAATCGAGATGTGAAACGACTGTCTCAATCTAACATAATGGATAGTGGCACTCAGTGTAAGGATACTATCTCATTTACGTATATGCTATAAGTTTCTTTCATGGGTAGAAAGTGAGCAGACTTAGTCAGTCGGTCAATGATAACCCATATAGTAACGTTTGCTCTGCTGGTTCGGGGAAGTTTGGTGATAAAATGCATCGTTATCATTTCCCATTTCCATACCGACAATTCTAACTGTTGCAATAACGCAGATGGCTTTTGGTGTTCGGATTTTCCCTCGTGATAGCAAATCTCACAATCATATGTAACTCAAGACTTCCATCCATCTCCTTTATCTCATGTTCAGTTCTTTCTGACTGAAGATGTACTTCAGACTTTTGTGATCTGTAAATACTGTGAATTTGACTCCTTAGAGATAGTGCCTCCACAATTTCAGCGCGAATATTATGGCACCTAACTCTAAGTCATGAGTCGTATAGTTCTTTTAATGTGTTTTAAGTTGACGTGATGCGTATGCTATGACTTTGTTTCCTTGCATTAGCACACACCCTAGTCCAGTATGTGATGCATCGTAGAATACCACAAAGCTTTCGCTGCCTTCTGGCAATGCCAATATAGGTGCTTGTTTCAATTTTTGCTTTAGTGTTTCATATGCTTCGTTCTGCTTCAGACCCCATTCATACTTAACTGATTTACGGGTCAACGAAGTCAAAGGAACATCAATCCTTGAGAAATCTTGGATAAACCTTATGTAGTATCCGGCCAAACCGAGAAAATTTCGCACTTCGGTTGGTGTCTATGGAATTTCCCACTTGAAAATAGCCTAAATCTTGGCTGGATCTACTTGAATGCATTTAGCGTTGATGACATGACCGAGAAATTGTACTTCTGACAACCAAAATTCACATTTCGAGAATTTGGCGTAGAGTTTCGTGTTTCCCAATTGTTCAAGTAGTGTCCTCAGATTATCAGCATGTTCCTCTTTCATCTTGGAGTAAATAAGTATATCGTCTATGAACACGATTACAAATTTATCCAAGTAAGGTTTACAAATTCGGTTCATCATGTCCATGAATGCCGCAGAAGCATTCGTAAGTCTAAACAGCATAACCGTGAACTCTAAGTGACCATAGCTAGTTTTGAATGCAGTCTTTGATATGTCATCTTCGTGGAATTTTAGTTGGTGATAGCCTGATCGAAGGTCTATCTTGGAGAAGCATCTAGCTCCTTGGAGCTGATCAAATAAGTCTTCGATTCTTGGGAATGGATACCGGTTCTTGATTGTAACTTTGTTCAATTCCTGGTAGTCTATACACATTCGCATTGAACCGTATTTCTTCTTGACGAAAAGCATCGAAGCTCCCCAAGGCGAAGAACTCGGCCTTATGAATCCTTTCTAAAGTAATTCGTCAAGTTGCTTTTTCAACTCAGCCATCTCGGTAGGAGCCAATCTATATGGAGCTCGGGCTATTAGAGACGTGCCCGGTAATGGATTGATTTGGAACTCCACTTCCCGATCATGCGATGTTCCTGGTAGTTCCTCAGGGAATACGTCGGAATAATCAACGACGATTGGTACATCCTTAAGTTCTTGCTCAGTGTTGCTAGTTGTTACCGATATTAAGTATGCAAGACATCCTTTTCGGAGATATTTTGTTGTCTTCAACATGGAGATCAAAACAACAGGGTTGGTCGACTCATCTCCCTTTATCGTCACAATTTCTCCTTAAGGCGTATGTAATTGGATGGACTTCTTGTCGCAGAGGATATGAGCTTGGTTAGACACTAACTGATTCATTCCAAGGACTACACACAAGGGTGATCAACCCGTCATTTTGTTTTCGTAAGTCACAAAGACAAACCTTCGTCCTACCGTCGTAGTCCGTGCTTCATAACGTCCAACCAACCTGCGGTCATCCGCCATGCTTTACCGTCCGACCAACCTTCGGCCGCCCATCTTTTCCATAAGACCAACCTTTGGCCACCCGTCTTAAAATTCCTGCCGTTGTAGTCCGTCATATTCACCCGTCTGCCCTAAGGCATCCGTTTCCCACCCGAACTATTTATGCAGCCGTGCATCGATTGAGGGACTGACTCCACTGTTGTGGCCTTAGTTTTAGTCTACCTTTCTCGACTTTCATTTCTGGTTGCATAATAGTCGAGTGGTCGTCCGTCTATCGAAGTAGCCATTTTCATCATTTCCGTCCATAACGTTTATTCATATTTAGCAAGCAATATATACATGGATATAAAGCAAGAATTCATTCTTACACGTTATGTCATACTTTTTTTACTTGGCAAGCAATATATACATGGATATAAAGCAAGATTTCATTCTTATACGTTATGTCATACTTTTCATACTTGGCAAGCAATATATACATGGATATAAAGCAAGATTTCATTCTTATACGTTATGTCATACTTTTCATACTTTGCAAGCAATATATATATGGATATAAAGCAATATTTCATTCTTATACGTTATGTCATACTTTTCATACTTTGCAAGCAATATATACATGGATATAAAGCAAGATTTCATTCTAATACGTTATGTCATACTTATATTCAGCATGTATTGTCACATAACATAACATTTATTCATATCATGTATACACTTCAGCCCCAAAACATTGGAAAACATTTGCACATAACACATAGGGGGCACGTAGAACTCACCTGTCTTCCGGTATTCAACCCGAAGATGATGCTTTAGCTACTGTTAATGCATATACCGATATGCATATAAGTCAAAGTATAATTTTCTATTATTTCATGCAAGATTCGGCAGTTTTGTGGGTATCGCTAATAGTGTCGGCTAGGAGAGTCGCTAGCCACACTCATGAGTGTCGCCTGAACTTGCGTTCAGGACTTTGTGTCGTGCAATGGGTCGATACTCAGTGTTTTTCTTAGAGGCCGATTCTCAGATGGTCGACTCTCAGACAGTCGAATTTTTGATAGTTGACTCTGACAGTCGACTCTTCTGACAGTCGACTCTGACAGTCGACTCTTCTGACAGTCGACTTTGATAATCGACTCTCTTATTCTTCCTTGCCGAGAGTCGCCATTTGCAGGTGGCCGACTCTCGAGAGTCGGCTCAAGAACATTGAGCATTTGTAGGTCTGTTTTTTGATCCAAAACCTTAACTTTTTACGTTTAAAACGTTTATCTAGCTTCTATGAAGCTATATCTGAGCTTTAATCCACTTTTCATACGTAAAAATCCTTCCTTTATGTTTAAAAACCCCATAAACCGTCAAACCCCATTTTTGAAGAAAAACTTAGATATGAGATCGATCTTACCTCAAAACTCGTGGTTCTTCGTGTAGAAACGATCAATGATGATGGAGAAGCAAGATGGGGCAGAAATCATAGCTTGGATGCTGTTCCTCAAGCTTTCTCTTTCTAGAAGCTTAAGCTTTCTCTCTCTAGGGTTTGTGTAATGTGATGGAAAGAGGAAGATGAGCTGATTCTTCCTTTATATACATGGGCCCATATCAGCCCATTGGAGCCAAGCCTAAGCCCGCTCCCTTACTTCATATTCATCCCTTGATTAAATCCCGATTCCGTTATTATTTAAGCGTTTTTATTATTTCGGGATGTTACAGTGTCGGCCACTACATTCGCCTTTCCGGGCTGGTAAAGGATTTCACAGTCATAGTCTTTCAACAGTTCTAACCACCGCCGTTATATCATATTCAACTCCTTTTGCTCAAAGAAGTACTTCAAGCTTTTGTGGTCAGAGCAGATGGTGCACTTGACTCCGTAGAGGTAATGCCTCCAAATCTTTAGGGCAAAGACAACCGTTGCGAGCTCGAGATCGTGAGTCAGGTAGTTGACTTCGTGAGTCTTTAACTGCCGTGACGCATACGCGATCACCTTTCCTTGTTGCATGAGCACACAACCTAACCCCTGATATGAAGCGTCGAAATACACCACTAGGTCTTCGTTAGGGTCAATATTGGTGCTTGAGTCAACCCCTTCTTTAATTCCTCAAATGCATTAGTTTGGGCCTGGCCTCCTTACGGGTCAATTTGGTTACAGGCGAGGCTATCTTAGAAAAGTTTTGTATAAACCTCCGGTAGTAGCCTGTCAAACCTAGAAAACTTCGTACGTCTGTTGGTGTCTTCGGGATTTCCCAATTCCACACTGCATCAATCTTTGCTGGGTCTACCATGATGCCTTCTACGTTAATCACATGACCTAGGAATTGGACTTCCTTTAGCCAGAATGCGTATTTCAAAAACTTAGCTTATAACTTCTCTGTCTTTAGTGTGTCCAAAACTTCTCGCATGTGACATGCGTGATCACCTTCGCTCTTAGAGTATACGAGAATATCGTCGGTGAAGACTATTACTGACCGGTTTAACATTGGTCGACACACTCTGTTCATCATATCCATGAATGCTGCGGGAGCATTTGTCAACCCAAAGGACATCACATGGAACTCGTAGTGTCCATACCGCGTACGGAATGCGGTTTTGGGTATGTCTTCCTCTCTTACTTTTAGTTGATGATAACCCGACCGCAGGTCGATTTTCGAGAACCATTTGGCGCCTTGCAGTTGGTCGAACAGATCGTCGATCCTGGGTAGCGGGTACTTGTTCTTCACAGTTCTTTTGTTCAATTCTCTATAATCGATGCACGTTCTCATGGAACCATCTTTCTTATTGACAAACAGCACCGGAGCACCCTAAGGTGAAATGCTCGATCTGATAAATCCATTTTCCAAAAGTTCCTCAAGTTGGGTCATCAGCTCTTTCATCTCAAGTGGCGCTAGTCGGTAAGGTGTTTTGGCAACGGGCTGGGCACCTGGCATTAAATCAATTTGAAATTCCGTTTCCCGAACACAAATCATAATGATCTAATGGCCTAAATTCCTTTCTAGAAATGCCACCGCGTTAATCTCCAGCACAAATCATAATGATCTAAATTCCTTGCTAGACTTTTTATGATTTTGTCCTTTTCTAGTGTAATATGTGTATATATATATATATATATATATATATATATATATATATATATGTATAAGAATGTTCAAAAGGTAACCAAGAAAAAAGAGAGAATTAGGGAACCATTTTTAGTCACGCATTCTGTATGAGAAAAAAATAAAAAAAATCATGCGCTATCCTTGGAATCGAACACGCGACATCGGCGTTGAATGGGTAAAGCCAAAACCATTGCGCAACCTTTGGTGTGATTGTACTTTTTATTTAAACTTCTTTTAAAGTATTTTTTTCTCACTTGTTCTTTTTTCTTTTTTGTTTATTTATTTATTTTTAATTTAGTTTTAGGTTTAGTTTTTATTGTTTTAGTTTTTAGTATTTAGTTTTAGGGTTTAGTTTTAAATTTTTACGCTTAGCATTTAGCTTTAACGTTTATCTTTACGGTTTAGCTTTTAGTGTTTAACATTTAGCTTTAGGGTTTACTGTTTAGCTTTTAGCATTTAGCTTTAACGATTTAGTTTTTAGCGTTTAACTTTTAGCTTTTACGATTAGCTTTTAGCGTTTCACATTTAAATTTACGGTTTAATTTTTAGCATTTAGCTTTTATTGAGAATGGTTCCCCAATTCACTCTTTTTTTAGGATTCCCCATTGAACCCTCCCATATATATATATGGGAAAAATCATAAGAAAACTCATTGTTCATAAGAAAACCAAAAAACTATTTATTAAAGGTAAAAAAAATAATAACTCAAAATATAAACCAAAAACTAAAAACCGCTTCGGAGACCTTGTTCCCCACGTTGCCCTCTTTTTAAAAAAAAAAATTCAGCGTTTTGCTACATATGTGTAGCATAGTTAGCTTTTGGGGATGATTTTTTGGATTTACTTTAGCTTTTAGGTTAGGTTTTTTTTTTTTTTTTGGGGGGGGGGTAGGGGTGGGTGGGGGGTTTAGGTTTTTTGGGGGGGTGGGTGGGGTGGGTTTAGGTTTTTGGGTGGGGGTGGGGTGGGGGGTTTAGGTTTTTGGGTGGGGGTTAGACTTTTGAAAATGAGTTTTCTAGTGAACTCACCCCTATATATATATATATATATATATATATATATATATATATATATATATATATATATATATATATATATATAGGATTAGGTTCAGGTAAAAAGTATTTTAATTGTAAGAAGGGTGAGAAGGATTTATGGCCATTAGATTAAATTGTAGAAAAGATTTAATGGTTGAGATTAAATTGTAAAAGAAAAAGTTGTTGGAAGAGTATTTTATTCTTGGCCACTTTTGTTGACTTTTTATCAAGTTCCCCCCTCATTTTTAAACGTTCATAACTTTTACATACGACATTATTTTTTCAAAAAAATTACACCAAAAAAACATAAAAATGAGCGTTTTTTATCTTTAAAACGAGTATAGTGTCGTTATAAACAAAAACAATTTTTTTTTTTACGTTTTTCAGCTCATTGTGTAATTAGTCAGATCAATGTGTAATACAAGTTCATTGTGTAATACAAGTTCAATGTGTAATACAAGTTCATTGTGTAATATAAGTTCATTGTGTAATACCACGTCTGGTCATTGTGTAATACAAGTTCATTGTGTTACATGTATTTATCATTGTGTTTTACGTTTTTCAGCTCATTGTGTAGTTAGTCAGGTCATTGTGTAATACAAGTTCGTCGTGTAATACAAGTTCATTGTGTAATACCACGTCTGGTCATTGTGTAATACAAGTTCATAGTGTAATTAGTCAGGTCACTGTGTAATACAAGTTTATTGTGTAATACAAGTTCATTGTGTTATACAAGTTCAATGTGTAATACAAGTTCATTGTGTTATATGTATTTATCATTGTGTTTTACGTTTTTCAGCCCATTGTGTAGTTAGTCAGGTCATTGTGTATTACAAGTTCATCGTGTAATACAAGTTCATTGTATAATACAAGTTCATTGTGTAATACTACGTCTTGTCATTGTGTAATATCTGGTCATTGTGTAATACAAGTTCATTGTGTAATTAGTCAAGTCATTGTGTAATACAAGTTCATTGTGTTATACAAGTTCAATGTGTAATACAAGTTCAATGTGTTATATGTATTTGTCATTGTGTTTTACGTTTTCCAACTCATTGTGTAGTTAGTCAGGTCATTGTGTAATACAAGTTCATCGTGTAATACAAGTTCATCGTGTAATACAAGTTCATTGTGTAATACCACGTCTGGTCATTGTGTAATATCTGGTTATTGTGTAATACAAGTTCATTGTGTAATTAGTCAAGTCATTGTGTAATACAAGTTCATTGTGTTATACAAGTTCAATGTGTAATACAAGTTCAATGTGTTATATGTATTTATCATTGTGTTTTACGTTTTCCAACTCATTGTGTAGTTAGTCAGGTCATCGTGTAATACAAGTTCATCGTGTAATACAAGTTCATCGTGTAATACAAGTTCATTGTGTAATACCACGTCTGGTCATTGTGTAATATCTGGTCATTGTGTAATACAAGTTCATTGTGTAATTAGTCAAGTCATTGTGTAATACAAGTTCATTGTGTAATACAAGTTCATTGTGTAATACAAGTTCATTGTGTAATACAAGTTCATTGTGTAATACAAGTTCATTATGTTATACAAGTTCAATGTGTAATACAAGTTCATTGTGTTATATGTATTTATCATTGTGTTTGACGTTTTCCAACTCATTGTGTAGTTAGTCAGGTCATTGTGTAATACAAGTTCATTGTGTAATACAAGTTCATTGTGTAATACCACGTCTGGTCATTGTGTAATACAAGTTCTTTGTGTAATTAGTCAAGTCATTGTGTAATACAAGTTCATTATGTAATTAGTCAGGTCATTGTGTAATACAAGTTCATTGTGTCAAATATTTTTCATCATTGTGTTATATGTTTTCATCATTGTGTTTTACGTTTTCCAGCACATTGTGTAATTCGCTCAAATATGTCATGTCATTGTGTAATATGCTCATTGTGTAATATCACTTCATTATGTAATATCAGGTCTGATCATTGTGTAATATCAGACCTTGTATTACACATTGACCTGGTGTATTACACATTGACCTGGTATATTACACATTGATCTGGTATATTACACATTGACCATTATGCCCTCACTTTAAAAACAATAAAATGACACATGTTAAGCTTAGAATCCTTCTTACCCTTCTTATTTTTAAAACCTTTTTTACTATAACCTAACCTTATATATATATATATATATATATATATATATATATATAGGAGGGCTATACTAAAATGGACTTTTTTCCTAAAAAGAAGATTTTAAACATGTTGTTCTTTCATTTTAGGTATAGTGTTTTTGTTTTATTTATGTGAACATATTTAAAAGTTGAAGAACACAATGCCTAAAATTTAAAACACCATGCCCTTTTTAGAAAAAAAAGTCCTTTTTAGTATAACTCAACTATATATATATATATATATATATATATATATATATATATATATATATATATATACTAGCTTAGAAACCGTGTCTACATACAGGGTAAAAAATATAAATTCATAAAATTCTTAAATCTTTATGTATATATTTTAAGGATGTAAAAATGTATTACATATACTAAGAATAAAAAACAAAATTCAAAATATGTAAAAGTTAATATATAATTAGGTTTCGAAAATACGTTAATTACTATTTAATTTAATTTGACTTTCATTTACTAATTGATTGAAAATAAAAGTTACATAATTAGATTTTAAAGTTTATTATAATAAGAGATAATTTAAATTAGATTTCAAAGTTTCTTATAATAATATATAATTAATAATTTCTTAAAAATATATTATTATTAAAAGATAAGGCTGTATTTAATAAGAGAGAGATGCGAGAAAAAAATTATGAGAATAAATATAAAGGAGACACGTGGCATGAAAAAACATTTATTTATTATATAGTATAGATATAGATAGAGATATAGATATGAAGAGGTTTATTATTGAACACTAAGTACCGCAAGAACAAAAACAACAAACCTAAATCGTTCAATTTTTGGATCCATGGTTTATTTTTTTTTTTTATTTCTTACATACAAATACGTATGCTTATAACATAAAAAAACTATTAAACTAATTTTTTTCATATGTTTTTATATATTTTAATGTTAACCTACATATTTATAGGTTATGTATAGGCAAAATAACCTACACATATGTAGGTTATATATATAAACAAAATTTGTTCATACATGTATTTTTTATTTTATGAGAGATGGATAAACATTGCAATTTCTATCATTTTCTTATATTTAAAAAAAATTAAGATTGAAAAAATAAAGTATTCATTTTATTTAGATTGTTCTCGCAATATGTAGTGTTCTGCATGTAACTTTCTCATATATAAAAAATATATATATATAACAAAAATATTTCTTTTTTAATCAGTTAAATACTTAAAATTTAAATTTATCATCATTTATACTTAGATTAAGTGAACAATTAATATGACGTCAAAACTAAAATATAATGTTTTCACGAGCTGACCAGTTATTGAACCCGTTGCTCTATTGGAGTATTGGGTGAAATTGTTTTAAAAATCAGCTAAAGTTGTAAGTAATTTAAAAATTAAAAGTATATATAACTAATTTGAAACAAAATAAAAAACCACTTTATGTTTTACTATGGGTTTGCAATGTTAACAAAAGACGAAGTGTGAAATAGTAAATGAATTAGTAAAATAGGATTTTGAAAATACTTTTTTTTATAATTTCCTCCAACCATTAATATGATTTGCAGGTTCAACTGGTATGCGGTATAATCACCCGGTCTAAATGGAGATGATTCAAGATGCTTAATTGAACCTGCTGTACAAGCGGTTCTTGAGTTGTAGAACACTGTTAAAAAACAACAAAACAGATAACTTTTAAATAAAAATTTTATAACCCAAAGCCTTGTGGTTTAGTAGCATTGGTGATTGTCCTCCATAATAAAATAGGATTTTGAAAATACTTTTTTTTTTATAATTTCCTCCAACCACTAATATGATTTGCAGGTTCAACTGGTATGCGGTATAACCACCCGGTCTAAATGGAGATGATTCAAGATGCTTAACTGAACCTGCTGTACAAGCGGTTCTTGAGTTGTAGAACACTGTTAAAAAACGACAAAACTGATAACTTTTAAATAAAAATTTTATAACCCAAAGCCTAGTGGTTTAGTAGCATTGGTGATTGTCCTCCATAAAAGTTATGTGAGTTCAAATCTTACAATTGTAGGTTTAAGTGATATGTTAAGAGTAAAAAAAATTGTTGTCCAAAAAAAAAAGATAAATTTTTTATAATTTAAAAAAAATATATAATAATCTATACTATATAACAAATAAAGGTTTTTACATGCCACGTGTCGCCTTCACATTCATTCTCATAATTTTTTTTCCGTCTCTCTCTCTTATTAACCTCACTTCCTATTTTTGACAACAATATATATTTAAAGAAAATATTAATTATACTAATAAAACACATTTATTTTAAATTATTTCTTACGAAACTTTAAAAATCTAATTATTTAACTTTGATTTTCAATCAAATAATAAATGAAAAACAAATTACATTAAATAGTTTTTAATTTATTTTCGAAACTCAATTATATATTAGCTTTTGTATATTTTGACTTTTGTTTTCTATCCTTAGTATATGATACATTTTTACACGTGTAAAATATACACATAATAATTTAAAAATTTTATGTATTTATATTTTTCATCCGTGTGTATACACGGGATCTAAACTAGTTGTTAATATTTTAAGACATCTATTTAAAAGGGCAGGTTGGCGACCAATAGGGGTTTCCCAAAGGGAATATAGAATCAGTCCTTTGATTCTTGGGCTGCTTTACAACATGTCAACATGCATCCAGATCCGTAGACATATTTGGTAACTAAAGTTTCCTTCAATCTAACCATTTTCGGTAACACCATCTTCATTTTAATACTCTAAAGCCTCGTCTTTTTGACCTTTCTCTAGTTTCAAAAGTACATTTTTCTAGAGGGAATGTACAAGTTCTCGAAGCATAATTTTGTCCCTTAAAACACCTGATAAGGTATATATACAGTATATACATCTCAAAAAAATTTGGATTATAAAAGTTAATATTCGATGAAAATTCGATCTACTTCAACGATAAGAAATAACGATCTAAGATGAAGGTCATTATTTCTTATCGTTGAAACGAAAAGTCAGTTACTTCAATGATAAGAAATCACACTTTACTTCAATGAGAAGAAATAACAGTTAAATAAATTAGTGTATTTCAATAGTGTGAGGTATGTAGAAGATACGTTGAAGGTGAATCAAATACACAAAGATCTTGATTTATAATCACATATATTTGTACACTCTTTCTTCTACTCATTTTTATTTTTAAAAAGTACTTATAAAGTTTGTTCACACTTATAAATGTATAAAAAAGGTTACATGTGTAAACACATAGAAATATAAAAAAAAAATCAAAAGAATATAACCCATACAATTTATATATATATATATATATATATATATATATATATATATATATAAAAGGTTCATGTTTACACACCACCCCACTGCCGCCGATCATCGCCACCACCACACCGTCGCCAGTAATGCCTTCTCCCCCGACAAGGACACCAGCACCTCTTCGACCGGAAATGCTTTGAACATAAAGCCGTAATTTTCCATGCGTAGATCTGGAACTTACGAGATGAAAGGAACTCACCGGATGCTTACTAGAGTCTCGTCGGAGATCTCCTGGTCCGCCGGAACCCTATCCGTCTTCCCCGAAGGCAGCCTTGAGGTTGCTAACACCTTCATCTTCTCCAATCTAGTCTGAAGCACATCAGAGGGAAGAAATTGGGGCGTGGGTGATCAGTTGTTCACACAGAAGGAAGAAGTCATATTCAGTTAAAGATGGACGATGGCTTTCTACCTTTCTGGTATATTTCTACCTTGGGGGTTTCAAAGACTCGAAGGGGGAGCCGGAGAAGGAAACCCACCAATATGAACTGATTGTATTCATCGATCTTGTGATTGTATTCCATTTGAACTGAGCATATTTTACTTGTAGTTTTAAATGGGTATATTGCAGTTAAATTACAAGTATATATCTTGTGATTGTATTCCATTTGAACTGAGCATTATTTAATTTTAGTTTTAAATGGGTATATTGCAGTGGGGGTGACAGTGTGGTGGTGGCGATGATCGGCGGCGGCGGGGTGGTGTCCGGTGGCTGGAAGTAGGGTTGTGAGAGAGGGAGAGTAGAGAAAGGGTAGAATATACAACGTTTTTTTTAACAATTTGAGTCCTAAGGGTATTTTGGTCATTTCATAAAAAGTTAACTGTTAAATCTAACGACGTTAGCCATTTGGACTCAAATGGAGTAAAAAATGAAACAGGGTTAAAAGAGACGGATTTAAACATAAGGGACTCAAATAGTTAAAATGGTCAAACGTCAGGGAATCAAATAGTAATTTACTATATATATATATATATTAAATCTGAATGAGCAACATACTTCACTTTCTGATTTTGATTGCAGCTTCCATTTCCCTAATCCATTGATGAGCGACTCCAACATCCTTAGTACCATTAAATGCCGGAGGACTACACTTCTTAAAATCCCCAGAGTTGCATCCCGTGATGGTTCTCCTGTTATAATCCCCATCACTATCCTCATCATTGCTAGTAACTATCTCAGGTTCCTTGCCTTTCCACCAGTGCCTTTCTTTCCAGTTCTTTCTTTATCTTTCTTCCCATTCTGAACCTCCTCAGTAATAGTCTTAAGAGCCTCTGCCATAATCTCAGGCATAGTGTTGTGAATCACCTGGTACACTGCATCAGCAATAGCTTTCCTGGCAGTGGGTTCCAACACAGCTCTCTCATTCGTCTGCACAATGTTGGTCTCATTCTCTACTCGAGGAGAGTCTTCCCGTTCGATTTCATTATGTATGGTTCTTCTTCTAGTAGTGGGTGTTTTGGTGTGTGGTCCAGTGCGACCGCCACCACGACCACCACCACTTCCACCACAACGACCACCAGATCTTCTTCCACTTCTAGCTCCAGTTCTAGCAATTGATCAACGCCTTCAGATCATCCCATTTCATTTTCTTGATATCCATTTCAGATTTGGCTTTCTTCACATTCTCCCACTAGCTCAGTGCCTCGAAGGCGAAAGAGCGTGCGTCAAACTTCACCACCTGGTCAGCACGACATTCACTCATCTTGATGACCGTAGTCATACGACAAATCCAGTCGTATGCGGCAATGGCATCTTTCTTGTCGTCAAAAGTAGGTGGGTCACAGTTCGAGAAGGACTTTTAGTCACATCCGCGCCTTGCATCATAGTCGGAGTCATCACTTTAGGACTCCGTTTCCACCCTGTTCCTGTTCTCGACCCTCGAGTGTCACACCCCGCCCGTCGACGGATTATACGTCGGGGCTGACACGGTTGTTCATAAACACATGATCATCTATTAAATATGACAATATTTATTACTCGAATTAAAAGCATCCGTTACACATGGAAATAAGAAAATAAAGTGTTCAAACAAAGCATAATTAAATTAAATTGAAACTAGGTCCATGTCCTAAGTGATCATGCAGTCCTCAAATAGTTGCACCTAAAACATGTAAGTAACTATCAACTACAAGTAGTTGGTGAGAAACATAGTTTTTGACACCAAAAAAGTTAAGTATAGTTTTACAATTCAATATGTTCAAAGCATATCTAAAGCATATATATGAAAACATACAAGGTTGCAAGCGTATAATTCAATCCTGGTAATGGAAAACTAGATACGCAATCGCACTGATTTCCATTTTGAAAAGGGGGCAAGAGGATACCCAAGTTGTAAGTTGAGACACAACTAAACCCGCCAAAGTTTTGTGGTAAGTTATAGTTTTGGATTCCCGTATAAAAGATCATGTTAGGTACTACCTTAAGCTTGGGTTGCAAGTTAATGAATGTACTGACATGAACACATGTAATGGTCACGGGGTAGTTCAAGACATAAAGCATAAAGATCAAAGTATAAGAATATTGGTATTGAATTGTGTAAGTAAAGCGTTTATAAACATGTTTCACCCCAAAAGTAAAAATAGTAAAAATGGGCTATGTAAACTCACTTGAATTGAAGCTAAGGACGATAGGGTTTGATGAGATGAATAGTTATTGTGAGAATTCCTCACAACACACCTACAAGATAATTTGTATTCTAGGTTTAAAATAGATTGAATAAGATAGTGAGACTTTAGGGTTTTAGGTTTGGCAGGTTTGGGTTGAAAATGAGTTTTATATATATTTTGTAAAGGGATATAAGTTTATGTAAAATGGTAATAAAGTAGTTTATAAAAGTAATTAGGATGAATTAAGATTTCTAATTAATTATATAATAATTAGCTTATATGATTATATCAAAGATAATTGATAAGTTTATGGAATAGAATAAGTAAATAATATAATTGAATTCATTTGTATAACCCTTCTAAAAATAATAAATTATGAAATAAAAAAAGGTTTAATTATCTCACTTTAAAATGATTAATTAGGTTATTTAACAATCTCTTTTGAATGAAAAGATAAATAAATAAATAGGAAATTTTTGTATCAATTATTTAGAATGGGCATTTAAGTATTTTTATAGATTTAAAGTTTTAAATAATTATCCTTGTTACAAAAATTATATACGTATTAAAAGGGTTTACTAATGTTATTTAATTTATAACTTGCGTAAGAATATTTTAAATAATATAAGTAATTTGTTTAAACAATTCATACACCTTATTTATTCAAAATGAATTAAAATAAATAAACATTTCATTAAGGTTTATTTAAATGAACCCTTATATATTAGTTATTTAGGATTTATAATAAATAAAATGAATGAAACATTATTTTTAATTTTACCGCTTTCATAAAAATTTCAAAACATATTCATTTGATTTACAAATATTTAATCTGAATTTAAAACATTTAAATTATGTGAATAAAACAATTAAGAGGAAAATCAAAAATTAAAAAGGGGCTGCTGGGACTCGAACCCGCGTCTGCGTCTGAGTCACAAGTCACACACACGCTTAACCAATAGACCTGGGCATCTGCCTTGTTTTAAATCTGGTGCGCATAAGTTAAAACAAACACAAGCCAAGCCATCTTCTTCCCCAATGAACACCCGAAACCCTAGACCCCAAATTGGCCATGAAGGCACGCAAATACGAACCCAAATCATTAGGGCTTTTGATAAGTGGGTTAAAACGAGTCGACCGGTGATGGAAATACCTGGAATGGTTTCTAGGAGGAGGATAACGACTGGCTACTCAGGTTCATGTTCTTCGACTGCATTTCATGTTCTAGGGACTGAATGCGATGAAGTTTAGGGTGTGGTAAGCTTGTAATGAGTTTCGCTAATGATGTAGTATGCTTATTTATGACCACTTTGTATAGGAAACACCCGATTGATTAAATGGTCGTTAAAGGAGTTTTCGGTTACAAGTTAAGCATGGTAATGATCATAAAAATCCGATTAATCACGAGGGACGGTTCGTTTGGATGCCCCAAACGTATAGCCGGTTTCAAATTCGCGCAAGATTATCACTTTTACGAGTTCAGGGTTAACGTGCGAGAACCGGTGGTCTATGGGAATCGAACTCAGACTGGAATGGGGAAAAAGAATTTTAGAAAAAGGCAGGACATGTCCCTGAGGTTTAGACTTTGGCAATTTATGTGCAAACTTGATTTTAATTGTAATTTAAGTTTCAGAAATATCATTATTAACCCAAAACTTTTATAACACATAAAGATCATTAAATCCTATAATTTTTTTTGTGAGATCTGATAAGTCATATAGTTTAAATGATATAGATATAAAAGTGTAATTTATTAGATAGAAACAAATTCTTATTTTAATTAAAATATATAAACCCTAATTTCTTATAGCTTTTAGAATTTGACTTTTGTAACGTATATATTTATAAAATATATGTATTATAGTTTTTGAAATAACTTAGTATTTATTTTAGAGAATAATAAACTTATATAAACCTTTATATATTTATTACTCTTGAATTTGAAATAATTGCACCCCATAATATGCATTTATGCTGACTCATGAATTGCAATGGATAAATAGAATACCTTCATAAATGCAAAATCATAACTAATTAAATTACAAGAGCCGAAATAGATAAAATAAATGTCGGAATTTCCTGGGGATTACAGTCTCCCCTACTTTAGGAAATTTCGTCCTAGAAATAGTCATTTGATCCTCACGTTCCCAAGTGAATTCAGGGCCACGTTTGGATTCTCACCGGACCTTAACGATTGAAATGCGACTTTGTTTGAGTTGTTTAACTTCACGGTCCATGATCTCCACAGGCTTCTCCATGAAGTGCGTTGATTCGTCAATGTGTACATCGTCAAGCGGTATTTGGAGGTTTTCGCCAGCTAAGCATTTCTTTAGGTTCGAGACATGGAATGTTTGATGGATGTTGCTGAGTTCTTCAGGTAGATCCAACTTGTAGGCTACCTTCCCAATCCGCTCAAGGATTTTAAAAGGGCCTACGAACCTTGGTGCAAGTTTCCCTTTCTTTCCAAAACGAACCACGCCTTTCCAAGGGGATACCTTGAGAAGAACCAGATCGCCGTCTTGAAATGCTAAGGGTTTTCGACGTTTGTCGGCATAGCTCTTTTGTCGACTCCTTGCTACTAGAAGGTTGTCACGAATTAACATGATTTTTTCGGAAGTCTCCTGAATAAGTTCGGGACCTGTGATTTGTGCTTCACGAATCTCAGACCAACAGATAGGAGAACGACACTTCCGACCATAAAGTGCTTCAAAAGGAGCCATGTCAATGCTCGTATGATAGCTGTTGTTATACGAGAACTCGACTAAAGGTAGATGTAAATCCCAATTTCCCTTGAAGTCGATGACACAGGCTCTAAGCATATCTTTGAGGGTTTGAATCATTCGTTTGGATTGACCATCAGTTTACGGATGGTAAGCCGTACTAAGATTCAGCTGAGCGCCCAAGGCTGATTGTAAAGATTGCGAGAAACGAGAGGTGAATCGTCCATCCCGATCAGAAATAATGTTGAGAGGTACACCATGATGACTGACGATCTCATCAATATAAATTCGAGCCAATTTCTCAACTCGATAGTCTTCACGAATGGGTAGGAAGTGAGCAGATTTTGTCAAACGGTCGATGATTACCCATATACTATCATGACCACGGGGCGTGTGCGGGAGTTTGGTTATAAAGTCCATGGCAATACACTCCCATTTCCACACAGAAATCTCGGGTTGTTCAAGTAAACCAGATGGACGCTGGTGCTCGGTTTTAACCTTCAAGCAAGTAAGGCACTTGGACACGTATAGAGCAATGTCTTTTTTCATACCAGGCCACCAGTATTGGGTACAAAGGTCTTTGTACATCTTATCCGCACCAGGATGCACCGAATAACGAGTCTTGTGAGCTTCGTTCATGACAAAGGTACGGAGATTGTCACGGTTCGGAATCCAGATACGGTTCAGGAAGTAGAGTAATCCATTGGGTTTGGTTTCGAGTTGAAGTTCAGCACCACATGACATTTCGTAGTACATGTTTCCTTCGATGATGGAAAGATGTTGTGCTTCAAGGATGCGAGTTTGAATGTCATTTTGGATTCGAATACTATGGATTTTGATAGATTCCTTAAGACTAAGGGCATCGGCTACGACATTCGCTTTACCAGGATGGTACCGAATATTGCAGTCGTAGTCGTTTAGGAGTTTAACCCAACGCCTTTGCCTCATGTTGAGTTCTTTCTGGTTGAAAATGTGTTGGAGACTCTTATGATCGGTGAAAACTTCACACTTAGTACCATATAAGTAGTGCCTCCAAATTTTGAGAGCGAATACGACTGCACCCAGCTCAAGATCGTGCGTCGTATAATTCTTTTCGTGGATTTTGAGTTGTCGAGACGCATAAGCAATCACTTTGCCTCGTTGCATTAGGATACAACCGAGGACTAGGTGGGAAGCGTCACAGTAAACGACAAAGTCTTCATTTCCATCGGGAAGAGTCAAAATGGGAGCC
Source organism: Smallanthus sonchifolius (assembly GCA_023525975.1). Classification (NCBI taxonomy): domain Eukaryota; kingdom Viridiplantae; phylum Streptophyta; class Magnoliopsida; order Asterales; family Asteraceae; genus Smallanthus; species Smallanthus sonchifolius. Next base: position 97,473,814 of record CM042026.1, read on the forward strand.
TCGCATGATTTTTGCTTCAGGGTTTGAAAGGCTTCCTCTTGTTTCGGTCCCCACTCGTAGGGTTTGCTTTTATGTGTTAAGGCGTCGAGTGAGACTGCGATCTTTGAGAAGTTTGATATGAAACGACGATAATAGCCCGCTAAACCAAGAAACGAGCGGACTTTTGTAGGGGTTTTTTGTCACACCCATAACACATGACATTCATCTAACCAGAGTAGTACCTCCAACAGATATGTTCCCAGGTAAGAGCGACGGGTCTAGGAGAGATTTATACACCGCTCTTTCCTAGACAGAACATTCCGTTCATCAGATAACTACATACCGGTTGAAGGTCACCTTCTAGTTACTATGATGTTGATACCAAAAACACACAGCGGAAGACTTAACATCATAACTTATTTCATTTCATAACATAACGTTTGTACAATAGGGACTGACAAGTAAAATACAACAAACTCTGGACTTATAGCTCACGAAGAATCATGCCATTTACTCAGGCCTTATGGTCACTTAGAGACCTGCCCTCAGTCATCCCTATATCCAACATCCGTACCTCTCTTGGAATGCCAACTACCAGCTAGAGTTCACCTGTGCTCAAAAACATTTGAAAACATTTTGGATCAGCTTAATGCTAGAGAGTTCATAAACAAAGTCATATTTAAGGTTATCTTTGATACAGGGATGAATGCCCCGACAGGTCTTACAACCATCCTTTCCAATCCATCACCCAATAACCACTGCTTTACTTGGGTTATGAGTCTACAACATACATATATACAAAGACCTTACGGCTCGCTGGTCCCATAAGTACCAGATCTCAAACAAGAGGATCGGTCTTATCCCTAGGTCCAACCCCTATCATGGCCATAATAAGTACTTATTATAGGATATATGCACGGATAGTATTGGGATCTCAGATAAAATCATTTATAAAACATTTCATAGAGCACAGTTTAGAGGTACTCGCCTCAAGAAGACCTCCTTCTGGATCGAATATAATAATCAACACTTCGACAGAACCCTAGATCATATCCGGCATTATTATAATTAATACCCCTATCTTAGGTTTACACGAAGAAACCTTAGGGTGTTCAGAAACCTTACCATGGCACTATCTATGACAGTTTTGCTAGAAACCAGACCCTCGTATGAGAACCTCGGCTCGAGAATGGAATCACCAAAGTGTGTGTGTTTTTGGAGAGTGTAAAGGTGTGAGAAATGAGCTGAGATCAGGTTTCTATTTATAGGCAAGTTCAGGGCTCGTGACAGACCGTTACCAACGGTGACGGTCCGTCACCCAATTTTGGGCGGCAAGATTAACGGACCGTTACGCCCCTTGACGGTCTGTCATGGACCTGAGTCAGCATCCACGTATTGGCCTTAGGGTGAACGGCTTCGTTTTGTGGCGTGATGGACCGTTACCCACCGTGACGGTCCGTCATAGGGTTACACGTGTCATACACGTGTCATTACCAGGTTCTTTGTCATGCCGAGCCCGTAACAGACTGTTATGACCTGTGACGGTCGTCACCTCTGTAACAGACCGTTATCTACTTGTCACGGTTCGTCACAGACATCATTTTACATTTTGTCATTTTTGGTCCTTGAACTTTTGGAACTTTACACTTATACTCCTTGGGCTTTTCCTTTGAACACTTTTAGCCCCTATGATTCTTGGAAAAATATTCGGGTGTTACAAATCTCCCCTCCTTAAAATATTTTCGTCCTTGAAATTACGTATTAGTCAAACAACCGAGGGTAGTTAGTTTTCATTTGCTTTGTTAATTCCCAAGTTTGATCGGCACCTTTCCGACCTTGCCACTGTACTAACACCATTGGTATTGTTTTCTTTCTGAGCTTACGATCTTGGGTTCCTAAGATCTTAACAGGTTGTTCGGTGAAATGGAGCTTATCATTAATGTGTACATCATCTAATGAGATTGCCTGATCGGGATCTGCTAAGCACTTGCGTAAACATGACACGTGAAATGTGTTATGTATACCCTATAATGCTTCAGGCAGTTCTAATTTATATGCCACGACTACAACTCTTTCAATTATCTTATAAGGTCCTATATCTTAGGCCTAATTTTCCACATTTTCTAAAACGTACAACACGTTTCCAAGGTGATACTTTCAACATGACATAGTCACCAACTTGAAAGTCCAATGATCGTCGGCGTCTATCTGCATAACTCTTCTGTCGATCTTGTGAAGCTTTCAAATGTTGCTTAATCTGGACTATCTTATCAGTCGTTTCTTATAAGATTTCTGGTCCCGATAGTTGGCTATCCCCAACTTCTGTCCAACAAATTGGAGTTCTGTATTTTCTACCGTATAGTGCTTCAAAAGGCGCAACTTTTATACTTGAATGGTAGCTGTTGTTGTAAGAAAATTCTATTAATGGCAGATGACTATCCCAGCTACCTCCGAATTCTATTGCACAAGCTCTCAACATATCTTCTAGAGTTTGGATTGTTCTTTCACTTTGTTCCTCGGTTTGAGGATGATATGCTGTACTCATATTGATTCCTGTTTCTAACTCTTTCTGGAAACTAGTCCAAAACCTAGAAGTGAACCGACTATCTCTATCAGACATAATAGATCGCGGTATACCATGGCGGCTCATAATTTCGTTGATGTAGAGTTGGGCTAGTTTATCCATTAAATAATTCTCACAGATAGGAATGAAGTGTGCCGATTTGGTTAGTATATCAACCATAACCCAAATAGCATCATGCCCTTTCTGGGTTCTCGACAGTTTTGTAACATAATCCATAGTAATCCTATCCCATTTCCACACAGGTATTTCTAACTGTTGCAGTTGCCCTGCGGGTTTTTGATGTTCAATCTTGACTTGGAGACAAGTCAAACATTTTTCTATGTACTAAGCTATAGATCTCTTCATGTTTGGCCACCCGTAATGAGTCTTTAATCCTTTGTACATTTTATCTGCTTCGGGATGTATTGAGTATTTGGATTTATGAGCTTCATCCATTACTTTTGTTTGAATTTCTCCGAGTCTAGGAGTCCAAATTCTGCTTTCAAATAATAGGATTCCATCATCACCTTTGGTTAGTAATCTCTCCTTACCAACCATGCGCTCCTTCTTGATGTTATCTTCTTGGAGTGCTTGGGTTTGAGTTTCCTTGATCTGATCCATCCAGTCTATCTTGATTTCTAACCTTAAGGCTCTTATCTTGATAGGCTTAATTCTCTCCTTCCTACTTAATGCATCTGCTACAACATTAGCTTTCCCGAGATGGTATTTAATCTCACAATCATAATCATTAATGAGTTCCATCCATCTCCTCTATCTCATATTCAAATCCTTCTGATTGAATATATGCTGGAGACTTTTATGGTCCGTATATATCACACACTTAGTACCATATAGATAGTGTCTCCAAATCTTTTGAGCAAACACTATGGCACCAAGTTCAAGATCGTGTGTGGTATAGTTCTTTTCATGAACCTTAAGTTGTCATGATGCATAGGCTATCACCTTTTCTTGCTGCATCAACACTCAACCTAGACCAATTCGGGAAGCATCACAATAGATGATGAAGTCGTTATTTCCTTCGGGTAAAGCTAAGATTGGTGCTGAACTAATTTTCTGCTTAAGGGTTTTGAATGCCTCCTCTTGCTTCTAACTCCACTCAAACTTCATAGCTTTATGAGTTAAGGTAGTTAATGGAGTAGCAATCTTTGAGAAGTCTAGTATAAACCTGCGGTAGTATCCGGCTAGACCAAGAAAGCTCCAAACTTCAGTCGGTGTTTTTGGGGTTTCCCATTTCATTATTGCTTCGATCTTGGCTGGATCTACTTGAATTCCCTGATAGTTTATAACATGCCCTAAGAATTGTACCTCTTATTTCCAAAACTCGCATTTGTAAAATTTAGCGTCCAACTTCTCTTTTCTAAGAGTTTCCAGGATTATCTGAAGATGTTTGGCATGATCTTCTTGAGTTCGGGAGTAAATAAGTATATCGTCTATGAACACTATAACGAATTTGTCCAAGAATGGTTTACAAACTCGGTTCATTAGGTCCATAAATGCTGCGGGAGCATTATTTAGACCAAATGACATAACTAAAAATTCATAGTGTCCATATCGGGTTCTAAAGGCAGTTTTAGGTACGTCTTCCTCATGTACCTTCAACTGATGATATCTAGATCTAAGATCTATCTTCTAGAAGTATTTAGCTCCTTGCAACTGATCGAACAAATCATCTATCCTTGGCAATGGATATTTATTCTTCACAGTGAGTTTATTCAGTTCTCGATAATCTATGCACATCCGCATGCTTCCATCCTTCTTCTTTACAAACAAAACCGGTGCTCCCCAAGGTGAAGTACTTGGACGTATGAAGCCTCTGTCCAATAATTCTTGAATCTGCTTCATCAACTCTTTCAATTCAGATGGTGCTAAACGATATGGTGCTTTCGCTACGGGTTTAGCTCCAGGAATGAGGTCAATTTGAAATTCAATTTGTCATTACTATCGCATTGTATCAACATAGACTCTCCGTTAGGCCTACAAATCCTAATAGTCCGTTAATCACAATTGATCCGAGCATGGCATTGGTTCAACCAATCCATTCCAATGATAACATCGTACTTGCTCATACTCATTGGCATTAATTCAATCACTGAATTTTCGTTGCCTAGAGTCATCTTGCAATTCACATACGATTTGGTTATCTTAATTTGCTCACCACTTGCCGTCTCAACTATGTAAGCATGCTCAAGTGGAGTTGGTTTCATGCCTAAATGCAAACTAAAGGTATCTGAAACAAAACTTCTATTTGCTACTGTATTAAATAGGATTTTAGAATAAATATCGTTAACTAGAAACATACCAGCTACAAGCTTGGCATGGTAGTTTCTCCTTCCTTCACCTATTACAAACACCCGACCTTTCGCCCCTACCCCAGGCTTCTGCTGAGCGGGTTTTGTACAATTCCTTGCCAGATGTCCCATTTCATTACAATTAAAACATCTAAGGGATGGACAATACGTGGTAGTATGCCCTGTCTTTTGGCATTTGTAACATCTCATTTCCTGAGGATTTCTTACTGGATTATTTCCCTCTCTCTTAGGGAACTTAAAATTTCTTGACCTAAATAGATACATAATTTCCTCACTCTTCCTCTAGGCTTCCACTTGTTTTACCTCAACCGCCTTTTCAGCTTTCTCATTAGCTTCTTGAGCTGCCACATCATCATAAATTGTGGCACTTAACGATAAGGCTGCCTCCATTGTTTGTGGTGCAGAGGTTTTCACCAAGGTACGCACCTTGAGTGGCAACCCTTGAATGAAGTGTTTAACTTTTCGGGACTCTGGTGTCACCAGATGTGGCACCAATTTAGACATTTCATCAAATTTTGTCACATACTCTTGATGTGTCATAGCTCCAGCCTCCAAACGCTGAAACTCCTCCTCAAGCTTATCAAGTTCGTTCTAAGGACATAAACGTTATAGAATTAGTTCCTGCAACTCATTCCATTACATATTATCCATAGCCTGTTCCCCTCTAGCTTGCTTCACAGATTCCCACCAATCTAATGCGGTGGTTTCTAAGGAATTGGCAGCAAACTTGACTGCCTCCAAACGATGAAACTCCTCCTCAAGCTTATCAAGTTACGCCCCGTGATGGTCCGTCATGGACCTGAGTCAGCATCCACGTGTTGGCCTTAGGGTGAACGACTTCGTTTTGCACCATGACGGACCGTTACCCATCATGACGGTCCGTCATAGGGTTGCACGTGTCATACACGTGTCATTACCAGGTTCTTTGCCATGCCGAGCCCATAACAGACCGTTATGACCTGTGACGGTCCGTCACCTCTGTAACAGACCGTTATCTACTTGTGACGGTCTGTCACAGACATCATTTTCCATTTTACCATTTTTGGTCCTTGAACTTTTAGAACTTTACACTTATACCCATTGGGCTTTTCCTTTGAACACTTTTACCCCCTATGATTCTTGGAGAATTATCTAGGTGTTACATTTTTGGAGCTTGCCAGTTCTTTACCGCCTCAATCTTAGTGGGGTCCACATGAATACCCTTCTCGTTGACTATGTGTCCCAATAATTGGACTTCCTTTAGCCAAAATTCACACTTGGAGAATTTAGTGTATAACTGCTCCTTTTTCAAGAGATCCAAAACCAAATGCAAGTGTTCTTCGTGCTTCGCTTTTGATTTCGAATACATGAGAATATCGTCAATAAAGATGATCACGAACTTGTCCAAGTACGGTTTACACATGCGGTTCATAAGATCCATGAATACCGAGGGTGCATTAGTTAGTCCGAAGGGCATAACCATGAATTCGTAGTGACCGTATCTCGTACGAAAGGCTGTTTTGGGGATATCGGATTCAAGGACTCGTAACTGGTGATAACCAGAATGAAGATCAATCTTAGAGAAATAAGTTGAGCCTTGAAGTTGATCAAATAAATCATCAATTCTCGGTAGTGGATAACGGTTTTTCCCAGTAAGCTTGTTGAGTTCCCGGTAGTCGATGCACATCCGCAACGAACCATCCTTCTTCTTGAAAAATAAGACGGGCGCTCCCCAAGGAGAAACACTAGGATGAATAAATCCTTTGTTAGAAAGTTCTCAATGTTGGCTTGAAAGTTCTTGCATTTCTGACGGTGCAAAACGATAAGGTGACTTGGCCACGGGGTTTGCTCCTGGCACTAGGTCAATACGGAATTCAACTTGACGTGTGGGAGGAAGACCGGGTAAGTCTTCGGGAAAGACTTCAGGAAAGTCTTTGATTACAGGAATATCTTGAGGGCTCTTGTCTTTGCCTTTCCGCTCCACAATATTTGCCAAGAATGCCACACATTTCTTTCGTAAGTACTTCTATGCGGTAGTGCATGACATAAGCTTTAGTCCCTTTGACGGATTCTCACCATAGACGTTCAGAATATCACCCGAGTCAAGCGGGATACAAATATACTTGTCAAAGCAGACGACTTAAGCATGATGCTTGGTCAGCCAATCCATGCCTACTCTGATGTCGAAACCTCCGAGAGCCATAGGAATGAGATTGATTGAGAAGTCATGGTCGTTCAAGTTTAAGGTACAACCTATAATAATGGTATCACATGAAACAGAATATCCATCCGCTACTAATATATCAAAGGGTTTGTCTAACTTAGCCCGAATCATAGTAAGTTGTGGTTCAAATTCATAGGACACGAAACTCCTATCGAAACCAGTATCAAATAGGATAGAAGCATATTATTGGTTAATTAGGTACGTACCGTTCACCATATCATTTTTGGCTTGAGCCTCATTGGTATTGATGTTGAAGGCACGTCCACGGGCTACAGGGTTTGCATTCCCCTGGTTCATATTTCCCTGAATCATGTTGCCCTGGTTCATGTTGGCTTGGTTCACAATGACCAACCTAGGACAACGATTCCTGAAGTGATTTGGGTCACCGCATTCGTAACAAGCATGACCCTGGTTGATAGTAGCAGGAAAAGGAAAAGGAGCAGCAGGCTGGTAGACTTGATTAGTTGGTGGAATACGACAGGTGTTTGCCCAATGCCCATAACGTCCATAAGTAGTGCACATACGACATGGTACGTGAGTAGAGTGGTGAAGTTTGCATGTGTTACAAAGTGGTGAGGTTCCCGCATACAGTTTCTTGTTAGGGTTGAAAGTAGTAGGGGCTACTTGAGCTAGAGGGGTAGCGGGTGTGATAATGACAAAGTTCTTGCCCTTCCTTTTCTTGTTATTGAAGGAAGACTCAGACTTGGTCTCCCTGGTGGGTTCAGCAGTGGCTTTCTCAAGGGTCTTCTTGGCACCCTTTTTAGATAGAGTTCCCGCCTTAACAAGATTGTCTAACAGGGCAGCATCAAGATGGATGGCTTCCTCGAGGGTGACTGGTTTGCTACCCAAAACAGTATCATGAATCTGCATGGGCAGGCCATTGATGTATTTCTCAATAGCTCGGGAGAGGGGAGTAACCATATGAGGCACCAGGAGGCTAAGCTCATGAAAACGGGTGGTGTAGGCAAGGCTTTCACCACTGTCTTGTTTGAGATCCGAGAACTCAGCTTCCAGTTTCTTGATCTCGTTGCGGGTGCAAAACTCATCAGTCATGAGTGTCTTGACATCAACCCAAGGTAGAGCTAGAGCAACTTCAATTCCACGGTTACGTTTTTCCCCGTTCCACCAAGTGAGTGTCCTCTTCTGGAAGACACTAGTAGCATAACGGACTTTCAGGTTCTCAGGTCAGTCAGCATTGATAAAAGTTCCCTTAATGCTTTCAAACCATTGGAGAAGTCTAGTGGCTCCCTCGTTCCTGTAGAACTTGGTGGGGTTGCAGGAGTTGAAATGTTTGAAAGTGCACACGGGGTTCCTTGGTGCAGCATTTTGGTCCAGCCGGTTAACCATAGTCGGTAGGATTGTACCCATTTGCTGAATGATCCTATTGGTGAGGTTGCCCCTACGTTCACGATGGGGAGGCATTCAACAAAGGGATGAATAGAAAGTTCGTAAGATGTGAATCGTGTATAAGAGTTTGCAAACAAGTCATGATATATTAGGTAAAACATGGATGGTACTCTAATGGGCACATTGACTTATCAAAGTACTTTAAGTTCATCTAATGTTTGGGTAACACCCAAAATTTCAAACCGATTTAGACTTTTAAAAACATGCGAAAGTTAGGTCCCAGATAAGCATACATGTTCAAAAACTTAATTCCACTATTTACATTAACAAAAGATCATCAAAAGCTTCATAAAGAAAGTGTTTAACGGGTTTTAGACTATTACATATCGCACAAGAAACCACACAAAAGTATTCCCTTCTAAGGGTTAGTTTTTAGAACAAACAATTTTCCAAAAGAAACATTGAGAATCCAATTGTCCGACCTTGGCGAGACCCGAGGTTATGACGGAGCTTTTCCAACATTCACAATATTAAAATGAACAAGGTTAAGTAAAACATCCCATCCATAGTATCAACGTACATCAAACAAACAAAGTCATGTGAAAAATAGTCCTGGAGTATCAGTACGCCACTTGTCGTACGAGTACACTACCCAGAAAACAATTTTTCCAGCATAATGATTCCGTAAGGCAAAGGACATCTCTAGGCCTAGCGTAAGAATACGCTGATGGGCGTAAGAGTACGCCACTCAGAAAACACAGTTTTGACAGCAACTTCATTTTCCCTTTTCAAACCAATATATCACATATTCTTATATTTAAGCATACATTTACCAACTTCTTAAGATCAATAATAACCTATACATGGTTTATAGTTTATCATTCATTTATTTGACATATCCACATGTCATGTGAGAGATCCACCTCTTGGTTTCTCCTATGGAGTATTTGACTTCACGTCAACTCATGAAGTAATTGACTTCATGACCACCATGAAGTAGTCAACTTCACTACCACTTGTGAGAACTATGTCCTCATTTACATCCGTGAATTATTTTGCTTCACTTACCCCATTCCATGAAGTATCCACACTTCATATTAGCCAACCCTTTTGTTATTTATACTAACGGGTCAATTCCACCACATAACAAGTCAAGTACTATCAACTTCATATGATTCAATTATCACATTGACAAGTAAATAATATAACACAAAGTTACTTATCACAAAATACACATCTAGTACTAAATAAGGGCAAAAAACTTACAAGTTTGACTTTTACCACACAAGTCAATACACCAAGATTTAAACCACAACACGCACACTACTTTGACTTTTACCTTATAAGTCACATTACACCAATTCACCACATTTAGTTTGACTAATAATCACATAAGTCAACTACATCAACCTACCACATTCAACATTTTAGTATGACTGTTAACCACATAGTCAAATACTCCAATACACCACACACCACATAATGGTTTGACTATTGACCACCTAAGTCAAATTATAGCAATTCACACATACCACATTAACAATACATAAGCATGTATCCTTCGACATACTATCTAATTACACAACAACATTAGTTTATCAAATACTAAGTAAGTGCAAGGCACTTACTTACTATCACCCTTATTATTATGCAATTAATATTTTCATAATTAGCTATGAACATCTTTGTAACCTATTGGTTACTTCCACATATTAATCACAACATCTTTGTAGCCTATTGGTTACTTCCACATATTTGGGATTCAAGAATCCCAACTCCTATTTCCACCCTTTTTCCACATATATGACATATGCTAATCAACCTTACCAACATACACGTATAACCACACATAAGATAAACTACATATCCATATGCATAACTTGCAAGTATAACTACCATCATCTAATATTACTAAGTAAGTGTAACGCACTTACCTTTTAGCTAGATAGCATCCCGCTTGATCCTCCAAGCTAGCATCTTTTTCCAGTTTGATCACCTATACAACTCATTTAGAATTAGTAATCCGTTGATTACCAATTGACACCCAACATACCTTTATGATCTTAAATATCAACATTCTATCTTTGTTTGGTTATTACACCCTTAACCAAACCTCAAACACCCATTTACCAATTTTCAATTCATTTAGGCATTTCATCAAACACATTATGGGCACAATTAAATCTCACTACTATCATACCCATATGAACTCTCCAATTTCACCATTTTCATCATTCATCAAAACAAATGAGTTTTCTTTCAATCATTGTGTCTTCTCTCATCTTTAGACACTTACAAAATCTTCCATTTATCATTTTGACAATTTTGAGATAAAAACTCCATAACATCCTCACGAACACCAATTCATGAATCCTTGAATTTGATGTTTAGATGATGTTATTCAAGCTAGATTAACACTTAACTAGCACCAATTTAACCCAATTCCTACTTAATTTCGTTTTCTACTAAAACCCACCAAGAAACTCAACAATGGAAGTTAAGATGGAGAAGATGACACTTACATGATGATTAGAACAAGATGTATACACCAACATCTTTCAATCCAAGCATGCAAACTTCCAATTTCTTGATCATGATCAAAGCTCCTTCTCATTCTCTTGGTTTCAACGACGCACACAAATGAACAAGTGTGTGTATTTTGACTCTTTTATGAGTCAAATGGCAGCTTTTCCATAATTACACAAATAGTCCCTCAACTTTCCATGTTAACTCCTTTCACCCAAACTAGTTAAAACTAGTTTTGGCTTATGTTTATAATAAACCTCCATCTATCATTTTATTTAGTTTCACCTCTATATAATATGTTAACATTTTATAACATAACTCACCTCATTATATTACGCTAAACATATTATAATATGAACCCGAAAAATGGTTCGTTACAAATCTCTCCCCCTTATTTGGGTTTCGTCCCCGAAACCCGCCATCTTATACACAACTTAGGGTAGTAACTCCACTCGCCTTCATTACTACCCCTAAATTATTTCCGCTTTTCATGTTGCTTTCGACAAACATTACGCATTTTATCCACTTATTGCACCATTTGATTCATCACTATCTAAGATAGTCAACGTTTCATTTAGACGAAACACTTATCATTTATCTCATCTTTACCACATGAAATAACAACAGTTCCATATTCCTAACGTTTTCGTGTATGGTTACGCGAAATGTATTATGGAGTCCACTCATTCATCTGAATAGCTCCAAACATTAATCTACTCACCAATAAAGTCCCTATGTTGGACAACCCAACGAAACGTGGACTTATCCTTCCATGATCTCAAACCCGAATCACCACTTTTCAAAGGAAAACTTTTATGACGTCAAGTTTCCCACTTGAATTTCAACACTCCTAATCATGGGATACTTGGATTTTTGAAGCACTTTATATTAGTAGTCAACACGTTTGACAACTAAGGAGTCCAAGTTCTAACCCCACGTCACCCACCTCTTAAATGGAAGTTTCAAAACTACCTCACCAATCCACCCATTGAGACTCAAGGTCTGAAGTTCATACCGCTTGGGATTCGAGGATCCCAACACCCATACATAACACCCCTTGAAGCTCGAGTCTTCAACTCAACCCCTTCTTAACCGAGAAAGCATGCGACCTCCTCAAGTAAGGATATAACAACTCCCTTACTTGAATCCTCTTTTACAACACTGGAAGGAAGATCCCTATCCGTGACCCAAACACCCTAAGTATTTCCAATGACTTAATCATAAGTCATCCTTTGAGATTCAAGGATCTCAATCACCGAATCCACATTTGAAGTTCGAAGACTTCATTTTCAATCAACAGTTGTGAAATTCTAAGATTTCAAACGCCACGTATGAAGTTCTAGGACTCCAACTCCATACACCCCTCGATTACTTCAATCATTTCCGGGTTAACATACAAATCTTAGAATTCAAGGCTTTATCCAAAAATGGATTTCCACCAAAGCCAAAGTGGCACATCAAAACATTCAGAAAGGCCTCTCCTTTCAGTGAATTTCAAAAAAACTCACAAAGATAATGAGCTTGATCGACTTTGCTTCAAAGAAAGAAACAACTATCATCGAATAAACGACATCACATTTGCATACATGGGTTTACACACCCATAATATTGCCCCACATAACTCACGGTACTTCTAGTAAACCAAAAGGCACATCCGTAATCCCATAGTATCCATAACGACGTTGGTACCATTCATGGGATAGCGTCCTCCTCTCCCTTCATTGTTGAACTAGGACTTAGACACATGTTCAAACCCGACAAATGTACGTATACATTCTTCCATTCTTCTATTCCTTAAGAGAACAGTTACACCATAAGAAGCGACATTCGGGTATAGCACCCTTATTACTGGAACATCAAGTATTCCATTGTTCCGGTTGGTGTCAATGGCATGAGTCAGGCATACATCAATTCATGCTCCACGTGTTTCACGGTCTCTTGGCGAGAACGGGTCGACACATCACCCTTTAGTCATACAAAACATTGATACGGTTACTATGTAACCACACAATTTCCACTACAATCGTAGGACTCCAATTCTTATGATTGTTTCACCCACATCCTTCAATTATTAATTCATAGAATCGTCAAAATTATGAAACCCGCAATGTTGATCGCCTCCAAATCCACCGATTCACAATATAATCTCATCCAACAATTATACCAAAAGACTTCAGTCCCGTCTTTGGTAGTTAGAAATGTTCAGCTCGACTGCCTTAAAATTTCTATTTTCTTCCCCACTTCATTCGTATGTTTTAACTCTAAACTTTCACTTCGAAGGAGTCCCGACATATAACCACTGTAACATTCATTATTGGAACTAGTACACTATGGAGTAGTATGTCCCATCATTCCACTTATGTAATTTCCACACATGTGGCAACAACAAGCATTGCCTTTCCAAATAGATTCCTAGCTCATCTAGAACATTTGGCTTTCTTGAAGCCACCACTAACTCCTCTTATGCTTAAAAACATTCTTCCCAATATTCACATTAACATTTAACATTCATTCATGTATCCTTTCATACATATTCACATTCACATTTAACATTCATTCATGTATCCTTTCATACATATTCACATTTAACATTAACATTCATTCATGTATCCTTTCATACATATTCACGTTCACATTTAACATACATTCATGTAACCTTTCATAAATATTCACATTTAACATTTAACATTCATTCATGTATCCTTTCATACATATTCACATTCACATTTAACATTTAACATTTAACATTAATTCATGTACCCTTTCATACATATTCACATTCACATTTAACATTCATTCATGTATCCTTTCATACATATTCACATTTAACATTTAACATTCATTCATGTATCCTTTCATACATATTCACATTTAACATTCATTCATGTATCCTTTCATACATATTCACATTGACATTTAACATTTAACATTCATTCATGTATCCTTTCATACACATTCACATTCACATTTAACATTTAATCATTCCCTCATGTATCTTTTCATACATATTCACATTCACATTTACACATAATCACGTTCACTTACTCATTGTCGGTGTTCATCATTATATGGTTATCGAGAAGGTATTCAGACATGTTTCATTAAGAATCATACTGGCCAGGCATGATCGACAATGTAATATGAACAATTACATTCACTGTCTTCATATAACAAATCCCTTAACAACTTTCGACACAATTAGTTCACATTGGACACCAAATATAACGACCAACAACATTAATCAATACTAACCTTTCGTCCTTAAGCTTTGAGTCTCGGTCACGCCATCATTGGATTCTCATTTCTCGACCATATCAAGAGCATTATAGGTTTGAGTTTGATGTCTCATACACCAAATCACTCAAACCATTGCTCTAATACCAAGTTGTAACACCCAAAATTTCAAACCGATTTAGACTTTTAAAAACATGTGGAAGTTAGGTCCCAGATGAGCATAAATGTTCAAAAACTTAATTCCACTATTTACATTAACAAAAGATCATCAAAAGCTTCATAAAGAAAGTGTTTAACGGGTTTTAGACTATTACATATCCCATAAGAAACCACACAACAGTATTCCCTTCTAAGGGTTAGTTTTTAGAACAAACAATTTTCCAAAAAGAAACATTGAGAATCCAATTGTCCGACCTTGGCGAGACCCGAGGTTATGACGGAGCTTTCCCTACATTCACAACATTAAAATGAACAAGGTTAGTTAAGTAAAACATCCCATCCATAGTATCAACGTACATCAAACAAAGTCATGTGAAAAATAGTCCTGGCGTATCAGTACGCCACCCAGAAAACAATTTTTCCAGCATAATGACGCCGTAAGGAAGAGGACATCTCCAGGCCTAGTGTAAGAGTACGCTGATGGGCGTAAGAGTACGTCACTCAGAAAACACAGTTTTGACAGCAACTTCATTTTCCCTTTTCAAACCAATATAGCACATATTCTTATATTTAAGCATACATTTAACAACTTCTTAAGATCAATAATAACCTATACATGGTTTATAGTTTATCATTCATTTATTTGACATATCCACATGTCTTGTGAGAGATCCACCTCTCGGTTTCTCCTATGGAGTATTGACTCCATGTCAACTCATGAAGTAATTGACTTCATGACCACCATGAAGTAGTCAACTTCACTACCACTTGTGAGAACTATGTCCTCATTTACATTCGTGAAGTATTTTGCTTCACTTACCCCCTTCCATGAAGTATCCACACTTCACATTATCCAACCCTTTTGTTATTTATACTAACGGGTCGATTCCACCACATAACAAGTCAAGTACTATCAAGTTCATACGATTCAATTATCACATTGACAAGTAAATAATATAACACAAAGTTACTTATCACAAAATACACATCTAGTACTAAATAAGTGCAAAACACTTACAAGTTTGACTTTTACCACACAAGTCAATACACCAAGATTTAAACCACAACACGCACACTACTTTGACTTTTACCATATAAGGCACATTACACCAATTCACCACATTTAGTTTGACTAATAATCACATAAGTCAACTACATCATCCTACCACATTCAACATTTTAGTATGACTGTTAACCACATAGTCAAATACTCCAATACACCACACACCACATAATGGTTTGACTCTTGACCACCTAAGTCAAATTATAGCAATTCACACATACCACATTAACAATACATAAGCATGTATCCTTCGACATACTATCTAATTATACAACAACATTAGTTTATCAAATACTAAGTAAGTGCAAGACACTTACTTACTATCACCCTTATTATTATGCAATTAATATTTTGATAATTAGCTACGAACATCTTTGTAACCTATTGGTTACTTCCACATATCAACCACAACATCTTTGTAGCCTATTGGTTACTTCCACATATTTGGGATTCAAGAATCCCAACTCCTATTTCCACCCTTTTTCCACATATATGACATATGCTAATCAACCTTACCAACATACTCGTATAATTATACATAAGATAAACTACATATCCATATGCATAACTTGCACGTATAACTATCGTCATCTAATATTACTAAGTGAGTGCAACGCACTTACCTTTTAGCTAGAGAGCATCCCGCTTGTTCCTCCAAGCTAGCCTCTTTTTCCACTTTGATCACCTATACAACTCATTTAGAATTAGTAATCCGTTGATTACCAATTGACACGCAACATACCTTTATGATCTTAAATATCAACATTCTATCTTTGTTTAGTTATTAAACCCTTAACCAAACCTCAAACACCTATTTACCACTTTTCAATTCATTTAGGCATTTCATCAAACAGCTTATGGGCACAATTAAATCTCACTACTATCATACCCATATGAACTCTCCAATTTCACCATTTTCATCATTCATCAAAACAAATGAGTTTTCTTTCAATCATTGTGTCTTCTCTCATCTTTAGACACTTACAAAATCTTCCATTTATCATTTTGACAATTTTGAGATAAAAACTCCATAACATCCTCAAGAACACCAATTCATGAATCCTTGAATTTGATGTTTAGATGATGTTATTTATCTCCCTTTACCCTTATTCAAGCTAGATTAACACTTAACTAGCACCAATTTAACCCAATTCCTACTCAATTTTGTTTTCTACTAAAACCCACCAAGAAACTCAACAATGGAAGTTAAGATGGAGAAGATGACACTTACATGATGATTAGAACAAGATGTATATACCAACATCTTTCAATCCAAGCATGCAAACTTCCAATTTCTTGATCATGATCAAAGCGCCTTCTCATTCTCTTCCTCTTGGTTTCAACGACGCACACAAATGAACAAGTGTGTGTATTTTGACTCTTTTATGAGTCAAATGGCAGCTTTTCCATAATTACACAAATAGTCCCTCAACTTTCCATGTTAACTCCTTTCACCTAAATTAGTTAAAACTAGTTATGGCTTATGTTTATAATAAACCTCCATCTATCATTTTATTTAGTTTCACCTCTATATAATATGTTAACATTTTATAACATAACTCACCTCATTATATTACGCTAAACATATTATAATATGAACCCGAAAAATGGTTCGTTACAGTTTGAGAAGTCATGCTTTAGCCTTAGGCAGGGACACTCATTCCAAGAATTCCGAGGAAAGCATAACTGTCCAGCGGTTGATTTGGATTTATACGAAATGCTTCCCTAGACAGAACTTCCAGAATATAGGCATCCACCATTTCGGATTGCACAAGTTCTCATTCATTAGTTAGAATCTACGTACCTCTGAGAGTTTCATTTGGATTAGACTTTTATGTCTAAGAGTAGGATTCTTGTAGATCCTTTGTAGTTCATGTAGTTGTATCAGGTAGTCATAAATAGATAGATGTAGATAAGTATAGTATAGAGTGGAGTTCCTAACAATAGACATGAGTTAAAATCATGTTTGGGACTCCTTATAGTCTAGGTCAAGTGTGTCTAAAAACCTAATTCCCTATAACCATGGCTCTGATACCAATCTGTCACACCCCGACCGGCGGCGGATTATACGCCGGGGCTGACGTGGTTGTTCATAAGCACATGATCATCTATTAAATATGACAATATTTATTACTCGAATTAATAAGAAAACAAAGTGTTCAAACAAAGCATAATTAAATTAAATTGAAACTATGTCCATGTCCTAAGTGATCATGCAGTCCTCAAACAGGTGCACCTGAAACATGTAAGTAACTGTCAACTACAAGTAGTTGGTGAGAAACATAGGTTTTAACACCAAACAAAGTTAAGTATAGTTTTACAAGTCAATATGTTCAAAGCATATCTAAAGCATATATGTGAAAACATACAAGGTTCCAAGCATACAATTCAATCCTGGTAATGGAAAACTAGATACACAATCCCATTAATTGCCATTTTAAAAAAGGGGTAAGAGGATACCCAAGTTGTAAGTTGATACCCAACAAAACCCGCCAAGGTTTTATGGTAAGTTATAGTTTCGGATTCCCGTATAAATGATCATGTTAGGTACTACCTTAGGCTTGGGCTGCAAGTTAATGAATGTACTGACATGAACACATGTAATGGTCACCAGGTAGTTAATGACATAAAGCATAAAGATCAAAGTATAAGAACATCGGTATTAAATTGTGTAAGTAAAGCGTCTGTAAACATGTTTCACCCCAAAAGTAAAAATAGTAAAAAGGGGCTATGTAAACTCATTTAAATTGAAGCTAAGGATGACAAGGTTTGATGAGATGAATAGTTATTGTGAGAATTCCTCACAACACACCTACAAGATAATTTGTATTCTAGGTTTAAAATAGATTGAATAAGATAGTGAGACTTTAGGGTTTTAGGTTTGGCAGGGTTTGGGTTGAAGATGGGCTTTATATATATTTTATAAAGGGATATAAGTTTATGTAAAATGGTAATAAAGTAGTTTATAAAAGTAATTAGGATGAATTAAGATTTCTAATTAATTATATAATAATTAGCTTATATGATTATATCAAAGATAATTGATAAGTTTATGGAATATAATAAGTAAATAATATAATTGAATTCATTTGTATAACCCTTCTAAAAATAATAAATTATGAAATGAAAAAGGTTTAATTATCTCACTTTAAAATGATTAATTAGGTTATTTAACAATCTCCTTTGAATGAAAAGATAAATAAATAAATAGGAAATTTTTGTATCAATTATTTAGAATGAGCATTTAAGTATTTTTATAGATTTAAAAGTTTTAAATAATTATCCTTGTCACAAAAATTATATATGTATTAAAAGGGTTTACTAATGTTATTTAATTTATAACTTATGTAGGAATATTTATAAATAATATAAGTAATTTGTTTAAACAATTCATATACCTTATTTATTCAAAATGAATTAAAATAAATAAACATTTCATTTAGGTTTATCTAAATAAACCCTTATATATTAGTTATTTAGGATTTATAATAAATAAAATTGATGAAACATTATTTTTAATATTCCTGCTTTCATAAAAATTTTGAAATATATTCATTTGATTTATAAAGATTTAATCTGAGTTTAAAACATTTAAATTATGTGAATAAAACAATTAAGAGGAAAATCAAAAATTAAAAAGGGGCTGCCGGGACTCGAACCCGCGTCTGCGCCCAAGTCACAAGTCACACACACGAACCAATAGACCAAGGCATCTGCCTTGGTTTAAATCTGGTGGGCATAAGTTAAAACACACACAAGCCAATCAATCTTCTTCCCCAATGAACACCTGAAACCCTAGACCCCAAATTGGCCATGAAGGCACGCAAATACGAACCCGAATCATTAGGGCTTTTGATAAGTGGGTTAAAACGAGTCGATCGGTGGTGGAAATACCTGGAATGGTTTCGAGGAGGAGGAGAACGACTGGCTACTCAGGTTCATGTTCTTCGACTGTAATTCCTGTTCTAGGGACTGAATGTGATGAAGTTTAGGGTGTGGTAAGCTTGTAATGAGTTTCACGAATGATGTAGTATGCTTATTTATGACCACTGTGGATAGGAAACACCTGATTGATTAAATGGTCGTTAAAGGAGTTTTCGGTTACAAGTTAAGCATGGTAATGATCATAAAAATCCGATTAATCACGAGGGACGGTTCGTTTGGATCAAATTCACGTGAGATTATCACTTTTACGAGTTCAGGGTTAACGTGCGAGAACCGGTGGTCTATGGGAATCGAACTCGGACTGGAATGGGGAAAAAGAATTTCAGAAAAAGGCAGGACAGGTCCTTGAGGTTTAGACTTTGGCAATTTATGTGCAAACTTGATTTTAATTGTAATTTAAGTTTCAGAAATATCATTATTAACCCAAAACTTTTATAACACATAAAGATCATTAAATCCTATAAATATTTTTTGTGAGATCTGATAAGTCATATAGTTTAAATGGTATGGATATAAAAGTGTAATTTATTAGATAGAAATAAATTCTTATTTTGATTAAAATATATAAACCCTAATTTCTTATAGCTTTGAGAATTTGACTTTTGTAACGTATATATTTATAAAATATATGTATTATAGATTTAGAAATAACTTAGTATTTATTTAAGAGAATAATAAAATTATATAAACCTTTATATATTTATTACTCTTGAATTTGAAATAATTGCACCTCATAATATGCATTTATGCTAACTCATGAATTGCAATGGATAAATAGAATACTTTCATAAATGCAAAATCATAACTAATTAAATTACAAGAGTCGGAATAGATAAAATAAAGGTCGGAATTTCCTGGGGTTACATCGGGCCCATTCCTCTTTCAAGCTTAACAGTCTTTAGAGCCTTAGTTAGCGCCGATGGTAGAGTGCTCTTCAGAACTGCGTCTACATCATCAGCTATAGCTTTCTTGATAATTAGCTCCAGAACTAAGCCCTCTTCGTTATGCTTTTCATTGTTGCTAGGATTGTTCTCGCTTGTAGTGTGAATCGACACCGATCCTTGAACTGAAGGCTCACTTTCTTTCCTTTCGACACGGTTGACATGAGGTCTACCACTACGTCCAGTACGTGCACCTCTTTTTGCACCTCTCTTCCCAGCCATTTTCGTTTGCTAACCGCGAATAAGGAATACTCGTGTCATCATGAAAGGTAATTATTTAGAACACCTCGAGTAATGTAAATTACTAACTAAGAGACCGGTATGAAATTACTAATTTACTTTACTACTCGGGTTCTAAACATTTCCTGTCATGGTAACATTTGCATTCAAGTTCAGAGTTTCTACATTAAGTCACATACTATCTACATTCTTTTCTAAGGCATATATTGTTTATTGTTTCAATGTTTTCTACTACTAAGGCCTTTACCGTTCTACTTTCATGGCTTGGATGCTCTAACTGATATCCCATTCTCAGTTTAAGTTCAGACATTTTGTCGAATGTCCGAATCTCTCAAACTATGGCTCTGATACAACGTGAAAGGACCCAAACCGGGTACCTCTCATAGTTGGCACACTTAGCGTAAACAACGAAAGTCTATTACTTTTCTGAGTCAATTAAAACTTTCAATTCAATTCAACATTCGTAACATTAAAACTATAAGATGTCAGTCTCAGTCAGAAGTAGCCAGCAGCCATCCATTCTCGCTTACTTAGCTTCAAACATGCTTCTTTCCTTTGCTACCTGATGAGCATACTAAAATACCCAGCTAACGCTGCTGAGTTCAATTTTTCAAAACATTTAATAAGTAACATTTCTTTCTCATGTTAATTTATATAAAACTCGTTTAATGAAAACATACGTTAAACATACTTTATACTGCTAAGTAAAATATATTACAATACGAAATGAAAATTATTACTTAGCCATTTCTTGCGTCGTTACTTATTTCATTCATTAAAGTCCACGAAGGACACTTTCATTCTTTACTTTCGTTCACTACAGTCTACAAAGGACATATACATTACAGTCCACAAAGGACATATTACATCCACGAAGGATCTCTTTTTTTGGTGAGAGTCCCTACGGCTCAACATCCAAAGGCCAAACTCATCGGACTTCCACGAAGGACAATCTTTCTTTGGTGACCGTCATTACTGGGGCAACCGTCATTACCCCCCGTTAACCAGTTGCAACATCCCGGTCACGGTACTCTACCGAGCACTGTTCCCGTTATTCTTACGGTAGGCATACAACTAATGCAATGACACTGCCATAGGCTTCGGGTAGTTTCAGTCACTAAGACTATGCTACTACCTCCAGACTTGCTTCGGTGTAACCATACTCGGACATTTAGGCAACTTAACTTTCTTATCTCTTTCATTTATAAACACATAGTTTAATAAACCGGTTTTATTATATTTCCTTTCGTTTATAGAACATATAGTTAAATAAACCATTCTCTTTCATTTCCTTTTGTTTATAAAATATATAGTTAGATAAAACGTTCTCTTTCATTTCCCTTTTGTTTATAAAACATATAGTTAGATAAACCGTTCTCTTTCATTTCCTTTTGTTTATAAAACATATATTTATATAAACCGTTCTCTTTCATTTCTTTTTGTTTATAAAACATATAGTTAGATAGACCGTTCTCTTTCATTTCCTTTTGTTTATAAAACATATAGTTAGTTAAACTATTCTTTTTCATTTCCTTTTTGTTTATAAAACACATAGTTAGATAAACCGTTCTTTAACCGGTTACTGATTATAAAACATTGGGTAAGAAAACCATTTCTTCCATTTCACTCACGTTTAAGTAATAAAATATATTTATTATAAACGTCCGTTACTTGAGTATGCACACCACCCTAAAACTATAAAAATAGGGATTCTTGACTCACCTGACTTTAAAGAACTATCTCACTCAGCAACGAACTTCAAGCTAGGTGGAATTGCTAATCAATCTTTTTGAACAATCACGAACAAGATATGTCACTACACGGTTATCTAAGTCATTTTGATTGAAAAACTTCCTTGGCTGAAAACCTTTTCGACCGAAATCTCCATCGGTGAAATCCCTTTCGGCCGAAATCCATTTTAACTGAAAACCGTCTCGTCCGAAACGCCACTCATCCGAAAACTATTTCGTCCGAAAACTCTTTTGTTCGAAAACAACCTCTTTCCTCTTTTGACGGAAATACTTTTCGGTCGAAAACCATTTTCGGTCCCTTCAAGGAATTTTCGGTCCATTCATATGTTCTTGGCCAAAATACATGGTTTCTTAATCAAGTAATCAACTTTTTACGTTCAAAACTCTGGTCTAGCATCCATGAAGCTAGATACTCTTTCTAGACCGAGTTACACCTAAAAATCTCAACTTTTTTATGAAAACCCATGTAAAATCCTAAAAACCCATTTTAAATCCAAAAACTCAGATTCTGGGAAGGTTTGCTACCTGTTTACTCTTGATTCCCTCTTCACCGATCTTCAGTAGTGTTCCAGCAACGATCTTGGGAAAGAATAACGGTCTCATGTGTGGTTTTGAAGCTTTCTCTCTCTAAGCAAGTTTGAAGATGGTGAAATGGGGGAGATGGGGAGGAAAGCCAGGGTGTAACTTCCCCCCCTTTGCGCCTCATATGCCCGGCTCAAAATTCCGAATCCTGCGAGCCCGCTATCCATAATTATTCTTTTCTTTATTCTCTCCCGTGTAAGGCCCTAAAACCCGGGAAAACTCACTCGTTGGATTTACTCACAAACATAGTCATCAAATACTGAACTTAATTAAAATCATTCAAACGTAGCGGAAGCATACATCATTCAATTACACAGACAGCGAAAGTCTTAACATTTATAACATTGTCTTAACATGTAATCAAGTAAATAGGATGTCAGTCTTGAGTTAGGTAGCCTTCACGCCTTTCCCGTCCTTTCCTTTTGCTACCTGAAGTGCATACTAAAAGTCAGCTAACGCTGGTGAGTTCTAGTTTAAAACAGCTAGGTATAACATCATTTGTTTGTAAGTACATACACACACACATATATATACATCATTGCTTTCATTGAACATTCATTAGTCATACACATAAGGGTTATCAGCCCGCTATTGATTACGTAAATCACAAAGACAGACGTTCCGTCCTACCCTTGTAGTCTATCATTCATACCGTGTCTACCGAAGTAGTCCGTCCTTCATTACCGTCCGGCTACCTTTCTAGCCGTCCTTCATACCTTGTCTACCGTCATTCTACGTCCTTTCGCCCGCCTGCCCCAAGGCATCCATTTCCCATACGAACTATATATGTAGTCGTGCTTTGATTTTAGGGCCTCCATCTATCATAGTAGTCCATATTTAGTGTACCTTTCTAGAGTTTAACATACCGTGTGCATAATAGTCGTATGGTTGTCCGTCTACCGTATTAGCCGTCATCATCGTACCGTCTTACCGAAGTAGTTCATAATTCCGTCCTTAACGTTTAATACATTCATAACATGCAATATATAAATATAAAGCAAGATTTCATTCGTTTAACGTTAAGTCATACATTAGTTTCATTCTTTGTAAACATTCAATTTTCATTTCATAATTCATCATTTACTTGCATATAACACATATGGTCATATTATTATTCATAACATTCATTCATTTTACACGTATATACTTCAGCCCCAAAACATTGAAAAATGTTTGCACATAACACATAAGGTGCACATAGAACTCACCTGATGAGCGAGTTCCTGAAGTACAATAGCTGGTCAGTGAGCGTCACTAAGGTCATACACAATCTGTATAATCAAGTCATACAAGATAAGATAACAGACTTAACTGACACTATACGTTTATATCTTTAGGGTTTGGCGAACTTAGACAAGTTCACCCCTTATGGCTTAAGCGAACATGGTAAGTTCGCTACATAAATCTTAGGCGAATGTGTGATAAGTTCACTATCTAGGTTTAGGAAACAAGGGTTAAGTTCGCTACATTGGACTAGGCGAACATAGTAGATTCGCCTCTTTGTCTATAGGAGAATATATGGTAAGTTCACCCCTTATATTAAGCGAACATACTTTAGCGAACATATCAAGTTCGCCCAAACGGTTCCAGGCGAACATGATAAGTTCCCCTGCGCGATCTTCTTCCTCACCAGGAAACCCTAGATCTGCATGTTGATTTCAGATCGTCCAAGACCCAAACTTTTTACATCCAAACTGTTGGTTTATCGATTGTGAGGCTAGATCTATACTTATAACATCATTTATGCGTAAAAATGTAACCTTTTTAGCTTAAACCCGTGATAAACCCAAAATAAGAACAAAAGCTCAGATTTAGACGAGGTTATTACCTGGATTTGCTTCCTTCTCGTTGCTAAATGTCCTAGAGACGATGACCGACGATCCTTGAGATTTTGAGATGAAACCGGCACTTTCTCTCACTAGGTTCTCTCTCTCTCTCTAGGATTTTGAGGAAATGGTGCAAAATGAGGTGAAAGGGGCTGATTCTTTTTTTAAATAGGTGGGCTTCTTTGGCACATCTTGCGCAAGGCCTAAGCCCGTTTCCCCCTTTTAGTTCGTCTTCCATTTATTACACGTTTTAGTCCTTGTTCGTTTTCCCTTTATTCATTATTGGTGTTTTTAGGATGTTACATCCTGTAACCGTCTTTATTGCTTTGTCGTTATTTTTGGGATGTTACAACCGCCAAGCCTTCCCTTAACGGTCCATTGGCTGCAATCCTAGGAATGGTCCAATCAGGACAGAACACATAGGGCTGACGCATGCCCTGGGCGGTAGCGGACTGCTACCACCCTGCATGACGCTCCGCTATGGGTCCTGGTGAGCAACTATAAATAGATGAGTCCGACTTCTTATTTCACCACACACAAACCAACATCCGCTTCCAAGATTCCTGGAAAACGACCAATTGCCTAGTTTTACGTGCCATTCTCCCGGCAATCCTCGACTTTCGCTTATTTTTCGTACTTTAGACAAATCGCTCTTCCGATTAAGCAAAGACGTTAGGAACTCAGGAGATTGTGCTAGGATCATTTTCCTAAGCCTTAAGACTCTTATCAAGCTACTCTCAGGTGATTACTTTTATCCACTTTCAAAACTTTGAAAAGTTTTACGTTTATGAAAATGGCAAAGCAGTTATTAAATACTTTAATGGGCGAAGGGCTTGCTATCGATTGGCCTTCGGACCATAGGTATAAGTAAAACTTGATCAAGGGATACACATCTTATGGGTGAAATTCCCATAAGGGGGCTGGCACCGAATCTGTAATGTGATGTAAGACGGGAGGTTACTTCGTAAAACCACGTAGTAAGTAAGACCGTTAATGCCGGTAGTCTCATCACAGAGGAAGATGCCAGTGTATAAGTGGTTGTATGATCATATTAATCTGGTGTGGATTAATTCTGTCGGGGGTGTAGTATTGTACACAGAATATCGTGATTAAAGGCTTTAATATTGTTCATGCCGAAATATTTTCGGGTCCTGATAAATGTGATCACCAGCGTTTGTGCTGACGTTTTATTTTCAAAATATTTTTCAGGTGACTAGTGATTACGTGGTAAGGCTAATCCCAAGGGATAGCTATGCGTACAAATGTAATTATGTTTTTGACAGGATTATGTGCCGAAAGGATGTGACTCCCTAGGCACAGGACGTAGTCCTGTAGGAAATAAATAAAGAGGATGTGTCTTAGGATGGTTGTTCCTAGAGACGGAATACTCCCTTGATATTCAAGGATAGGTGCCAAAAGGATAATGTTCTTAGGCATATATACCTACCTTGTGGCTCAAAATACATGTTGTGCTGCAAGAATATTATGTAATGGTTTTTAAACCATGTTTTGTACACAGACGAGTATTTAAACCCCGGAATATATAAAAGATTAATTTAATCCAAGGAATTTGGAAATGTTAAAATACAACCCTTGGGTTGAACATTTTTGCAGGACCGATCCAAAACAGTTTTTCCGCTGCAACTCACTCTAATTTAAAATAAGATTGGAGGTGCCAATCTGGTCGCATTGGGGTGTCCTGAAATCGGGGTGTGACATGCACAACAAACCCTAATACAATCCGAGAGTCATTGAGAATGGTTTGATTGATAGACTAATGCCAACACAAAGAAAAGTTCGAAGGTGTACCTAAATCTTTTGTTAGAACCACCTCAAGGTCGATCACGGTTTATGAATCAAACCCTCAAGCACACCTACACATCCACGGTTTCATGGTTATGTGAATGGATTGAGCTAAGGACTAGACACGCAAGGATCGAATGGGCTTACCTGACTAAGTGTTGAATCGATCCGCTCCTCTCCTCCTTGGTTCATGGTTTAGCCACACACAAAACCTAAAACGAATTCGCGAGTCCCATCAATAATTGGATCAACAAAACGTCAAGCAAGGTCGGATTAAGCCACATACCTGCGAGTTCGATGGTGGGGATCTTGAAACAAAAAACATTCCTGTTGTCTCCCTCTTGCGCGATGTCAGGTGACCAAACTAGACCGGAATTCGACAAAGCTGATTAAGGTTGCATGGAGGGGAGTTTAAATCACAAACTTTCACTTAGGCCTCTCCGAGTTCTCGGAATTACAACAAGGACCTCAAGTTTCACTCCTTCTTCATCTTTGGTCCCCAAAGATATGAGACATGGCTGTTTCATACTTACAATTGTGTACATAATTTATAACGGAAGGATAACCAGAAAACGAGGCGTTACAAAAATAGAGGAGGACTGGAAAAAGCACGAGGAGGAAAGGAAAAAAACATGAGGAGGGCCGAAAAGAGTAACAGCTGTAAAAAACTAGAGGGTGGGGTGGTGAATAGGTTTTCTTAAAATTTGCTTAATTAAAACTAACTTATACGGATTAACACTTGCTAAACTTAAATAACTTAAACAACAATAATGTAAAGACTTTAAGGGTTAGAAAAACAAAAACGAATTTATAGAGGTTCAAGTGTATGTTAATTAATTCACTTTACGTTGTCTCCCCGATTCTCTAATTTATAGAGGTTCAAGTATATGTTAATTAATTTATCTAGTTTCCAGTATATTCATATTATTGGTTAAGCCTTGGGATTCATCTTTATCTAGCCACCACCTTGATTAGCTTTCTTTATTGGCATGTTGTATGTGACATTGTGGCTGTGTTGATTTCACAATTCTTGATTTGCATGTGACTATGTAGTTTGTAATTGTTAATCATGCACACTTGATAAACTTAAGTGTTTATGAACATGTATGTGATATATGATCATTTGTTGTTAGCACAAGATAATACAAATTAACCATTTTTATCATTATCAAATCAACAGAATAATGATTTTCAAAATATTATCATCCCAACAACAATTCCAAGTGATAATTAAAGATATGTTTAGACAACAGTGCGGATTGGCCCCCCAACCCCCTTCCCCTACTTAGTCACGATCGGGTTTTGCATAAAAATATATTGTATTTAATTTTATTTTATTTTGATTAAGATTTTATATAGTTTATGGTATATTTACTATTATTTGTACAAATTTTAGTTTCCA
Organism: Smallanthus sonchifolius; assembly: GCA_023525975.1. Taxonomy (NCBI): domain Eukaryota; kingdom Viridiplantae; phylum Streptophyta; class Magnoliopsida; order Asterales; family Asteraceae; genus Smallanthus; species Smallanthus sonchifolius. The sequence goes on from CM042026.1 coordinate 97,501,708, forward strand.
GAATTTATAATTTTTTTATTTTCTAGAAAATTTAATAAAGTTAAATATTATTTTTTAAAACATTTATATATATATATATATATATATATATATATATATATATATATATATATATATATATATATACAAATACTAACTTGAGTGAACAATGTTTATATTATTTATTCATTTCTCTTCTACTTAAATACATTTTATATTGTATATTTCTCCTGAAATAGAATTGGGTAGGGTGGTAGTGGACTTATTTGTTAACATTACAGACGAAGCACGGAAGGTTGCTCCGTCGTTAAGTTTTGAAATAATTCGTCAGTATTCTATCGCTAATTATTCCGTCAATGACATGTAGGAAACTCATATTGGACTACTTAACAAAACTTGTTGGTGATCCATTAGTAAAATTGTCGGTTGGTGATCTCACTGTATATCATGTCGGTAATTTGTCGCACTGAAACTACCCACGGTTGTTTCCCAACGGTTGGTTACTGACAAAATTTCGCTGATAACCGCCTTTACTGACGGATTACCAACGGAATTGCCTGTCACGATACTTCTTTATTTAGTAGTGTAACTTTACATTGGGTTATAAAGTTTTAACTACTTTAACGATAGATACCATAAAAGGGTCAAACTATAAAAAATACTCGTAAGTTAAATACCTCTATTAATAAAAAAAAAAATTAGCCACTAAATGAAGCATGCACTTAAAGATTACGTCGATTAAGGATAAAACAATTACTATTATATTTAAATAATTGTGTTATCCTCAAAAGTTAATGATACCATTGCTATACGCCTATATAACATACATAGTTTCTTATAAGCTACTAAATGAATCAGCATACATTTTATTTACGATAGTTTAACTATTTACTGTAGCTTAAAAAAAACCTTTGGCTGTTTGATTAATATATATTATTTTGAAAACAAACATAATTCTTTTCTTTTTTTCCGTCAAAGAATAGAAAAAAAGAACTATAAGAACTTGGCATATTTTTTTACCAACAATTTTTTATTCTAAAATATCACCTAATCAACCTCAAACTCACACTAATACCACTAGACCACAAGGTCATAGACATAACCAAAAAAAAAATTAATATAACAATAATATACATTTTTAATTGATATATAAAAGTAATTATTTACCTTATCTGAGTAAGTGCATGCATCAGTTTATCAAATTAAATTATTAGCAATAAAGTTGGACCCCATGATACATAAATACTTAAATGAGACTAAAGCTTGAACCGGAAAAATAATTAATATAACAAGTTATTTCTACTGTTTTAGTCCACTTTTAGTTTTAAGGAATAAAATAATTACTTTTTATACTTTAAAATTAGTAGAAGTTCTTCCGATTAAGAATGCAAAGTAATATATAACTAGTAAAATTCTCTCACGCGTTGTGGTAGGAATTCGGTATCGGTTCGATTCATTACGGTATATGGATACGGTATCGGCACTCCGTATAGCAACCGAAAAAGAAACCCCAAAAATAAAGTCGTGACATGCCCAAAATTATGATGAAACGTGTTTTACATCGATTGAAAACAATAAAAAGGAATATTAGTAACGGTTCCGTTAGTACATCTATAATTAATTAAATCATTAAATAATAAAAGAATTATAAAAAAAACATAAAATTAAATTTATCCCGTTTAACATTTCAAGAATGCCATAATCAATTAAAATATTAAATTTTGCATTTTAAAAATTATTTAGTTAAATAATTTAATAATTAAATTAAAAAGGGAATAGAAAAGCAGGTGAAAAACAAAAAGACAAATTGAATTGTTCCCGCACGCTGTGGCGGGGCACGCATTAAGTCGGCTCAGTTTCCCCCGTAAAAGTGAAAAAAAATGAATTTAGAGATGATATCTTCAGAAATCACGAAAAAGTCACGTTGTATAAATGAAACAAAAAACGAAAAAAATAAATTGTTTAACGAAAATATAAAACCGTGTGAACCTGTAGAGAAAAAAAAACCAAAAAAATAAAAGCCAGTAAAAAAAGTTATAAACAAAGAGATAAATAAAGGTCTAAAATTAAAAAAACCACATGTGCTTTACATCGATCGGAAACAATAAAAACAAATAGCAAAGTGAGTTCCAATAACACCGATAACGGGCATTGATGTTTAGGGCCGGCCCATTGGGCCTGCGGGCAACACACCCATAGTGGGCCTAACATTTCGAGGGGCCAAAAAAAAATTATTGAGCCTTTTTAAAGAAGTAATTTTCGAGGCTTTTTAAAGAAAATTATTGGATCAAATATATCAAGAAAAAACAATTGTGCTTTTTTAAAAATATGTTAGGCTTAAAAATGTTAAATGTGTTTACGCCCATGAATCCAATCAAACCCAACACTTTGTAATTTTGTATTAGGCTTAAAAAAACTTTATATTCTTAAAAAAATGTTAAATGTGTTTAGGCCTATGGGCCATTTTTTTTTGCTTGTGTTGGGCATTTGAATCCTCGGGACCGGCTCTGTTGATGTTGTCCATTAGTTATCGGTTTGGTTAATGAAAGAACCAAGACTTGGTATAATTTATTATAGAAAAAAAGTTTATTTGTGATGATTTCATCACAAAAATACTGGTTCTGGTAATACCAATATCGACAACGATGGTGTTCGCTCATTATCGCTGCGCTTTGTTAAGGTAACGGTACTCGCTATAGCTTACGACACAAAAAAATACTCAGTTTTGAATACACAACTCCGTTTTTGAAAAAAAATCGGAATGTCGACAAAAAAAAAACTAAAGACAACCGCGCATTCCGTTTAAAAAAAATAAAACGAACGAAAATTATTACATGTAAACGAAATTAATAGAAAATGAAATGAGTTAAAAACGTACATTATATATAGTATAAGGGGTGAAAACGAAAATAGAAAAATTAATGATTTTACTGTTCATACCTTGCAAAATTGTAGTATACAGCCGCACATTCCGTTTAAAAATAGTAAACGAACGAAAGTTATTATAGGTAAACGAAATTAATAGAAAATGGAATGAGTTAAAAACGTATATAATATAAGGGGTGAAAACGAAAATAAAAAAATTAATGATTTTACTGTTCAAGCCTTGCGAAATTGTAGTATCTATAATTGGAATCTTAAACAATTTTTTTTCATTGTACAAAGACAAATGACCTTCCCTTTTCTTCCTAACAAACTTTCAATTCACAATGGCTATTTGTCTTTGAAAACACCACATGTGTCCTTTACTTTACTATTATCACCTTTTAAGCTAATTTGAATGGTCTTAGATCAGTGTACTCACTATATAGGCATCACCTTTTAAGCTAATTTCAATGGAAGGATTTGTGAAGCGACCCGAGTTCAATCCCCAACATTGTTATTGAAAAACCACTTGTGCGTTTTTGCATGTTGCTCGATAAGCTTAACTTATTTTCAATATGATGTGAGCTAATTTTTTAAGTGAAAGATGGACCAGACACTCTACGGTCGATGCATAGTTTGACCATGGATATGCTTTTGTCCACTTTTTCCGTTCTCTTTTCTCTTGGGTATTTAAGCATCTCACCTCCTAGCATTTTAACCAATCTCTTGCACGTTCAAAATTAGAAATACTTTTCATATTCTTTAGTGATTATATTAATCCGATCATATCCTTGAGATACAAGAGAGCAATATAATAAGAGAAATAGTGTTTAATAAAACTCATTATAAGAGATTTGTAAGGGTGATCACTACCCAAGTTAGTAAGAAGAAAAAGGTGCTCACTATCTTTCTAGTGAGAAGTTAAAAGGGTGATCACTACCCGTTTAGTAAGAAGTTAAAGGGGAGTCGACTTGTGACAATTATCTCAATCAAGCTTAGAGAGAAGTTTCATAGTGAAGATAAACTCTTGAAAAATACTAAGGAGTGGGCATAGGCTGAGTCTGTTAACATCCATACTAACCACTATATATCATCGTGTGTTTGTGTTGATCTCTTTTCACCAAATCTCATTTTATTAATCTCAAAACAACAAAGATTTTAATAAATAGATCTAAAACAAAGAAACTAGCAAACATAATAAGTAATTGAACTTTAAAGTTGGTTGTAGATTTTAAATAACATATTCACCCCTATAGGTTTTTGTTGAGATTTCCCGTTAGGTTTTACTCATAAAACGCAGTGAAAGTTTTGATTTTAATATCAAAACGAGAAACACGGTCAAGTGATCCCATTGCAAAAGCATAAAGAAACTTGAAAACACAACCATATGGTGTTTTAGAAAACATACATTGATTGTATATTGAAAGATCACCACTAAAGAATGCATACACCGTGATAACGTGTGATTTTGGATGCTAGTCCAAATCTTGTGAATCAACAAAAGAAAATGAGCTAATCATTTTCTTCTCCCTCTCCCGTGTCGCAATTGAAACTCATTAAAAGGGTTTGTGACCTATTTACAAATAAGTCACATGTATTCTCATGCGGAGAGACGTGCGTAGCGGCGGCTCAGTTCTGAACAACGTAGATAAAAATAAGTACGTTGCAACGGTACATTTAGAACTTAAAAAAATAATATTTTAAAAGTTATTATGTAACAATTTCATTTTTCATTTATAACTTTTGATATATAACATTTTCGTTTTTCATTTATAACTTTTGATGTATAAAGCGAGTTCTGGTTATCAGAAGTTCAATTCCTTGAACATGTCATTAACGTTGATGGCATCCAAGTTGACCCGGTTAAAAATGAGGCTATATCTAAATGGGAAATCCCAAAGTCACCAACTGAAGTCCGTAGTTTTCTCGGCTTGGCGGGATACTATCGAAAGATTGATCCAAGATTTTTCTCGAATTGCTGTTCCATTAACTTCTCTGACTCGCAAATCAGTTAAGTATGAATGGGGACCTAAGCAATCCGAAGCTTTCGAAACTCTAAAGTAGAAACTGACCCAAGCACCCATACTAGCTTTGCCAGATGGAAACGAAGGCTTTTCAGTATACTGTGATGCTTCACACACCGGCTTTGGTTGCGTGTTAATGCAAGGAAGCGAAGTTATTGCTTATGCTTCTCGACAATTAAAAACTCATGAAAATAATTATACGACTCATGATTTAGAATTAGGCGCCATAATCTTCGCATTGAAATTATGGAGGCACTATTTATATGGAGTCGAATTCACCGTATTCACTAATCATAAAAGCCTAAAGTATATATTCAGTCAGAAAGAACTGAATTTGAGGCAAAGGCATTGGATGGAAGTCCTGAATGATTACGATTGCGAAATATGTTATCATGAAGGCAAAGCTAATGTTGTAGATGACGCCTTAAGTAGAAAAGAACATGAGAAACCTAAACGAGTTCGTGCTTTAAGACTCGATCTCCAAATCGATCTTATCACTCGTATTAAGGAATCTTAGAAACTTGCTTTACAAGAACCCAACCTTGAGAAGGAAGGATTGGGAGGTATGATAAACCAGTTGGTCTAAGGAAATGATGGAATCCTTAGAATGAATAAAAGAGTTTGGGTTCCTATCTATGGAAACGTACGTGAAGAAATTATTGAAGAAGCCCACAAATCCAAATACACCATGCATCCTGGAAGTGATAAAATGTACAAAAACCTTAAAGCCAATTATTGATGGTTAGGAATGAAGAAACATATCGCTATCTATGTTGCAAAAAGTTTAACCTGTTCTCAAGTTAAAGCTGAACATCAAAAGCCGTCTGGCTTGTTACAGCAACTTGAAATTCCTGTCTGGAAATGGGAGATGATAACCATGGATTTCATTACTAAACTTCCCCAAACCAGTTGTGGGAATGATACAATCTGGGTTATTGTTGATAGACTTACTAAGTCTGCTCATTTTCTTCCAATGAAAGAAACGTTCAGCATGGATAAGTTGGCACATTTATACGTTAACAAAATTGTATCATTACACGGTGTGCCACTATCTATCGTGTCAGATAGAGATAGTAGATTTACTTCTCGATTCTGGCAAAGTTTTGAAAAAGCTACAAAATTGAATCTTATCACTGCCTACCACCCTCAAACGGACGGGCAGAGTGAAAGAATCATTCAAACCCTTGAAGACATGTTAATGGCTTGTGTTATTGATCTTAGAGGAAGCTGGGATGACCATTTACCTGTAATGGAATTCTCTTACAATAATAGCTGTCATACGAGTAACAGGCCGCTGTTTTTGAAGGCTTATACGATCGTAAATGTCGAACTCCAATCTGTTGGTCCGAAATAGGAGAAAATCAGTTATCCGAACCTGAAATAGTCTTGGAAACGACTGAGAAAGTTAATCAAATAAAAGATAGATTGAAAGCGGCTCGTGATCATCAAAAGAGTTATGCTGATAAGAGACGAAAGCCATTAGAATTCAACGTCAGTGATAACGTTATGTTGAAAGTTTCACCATGGAAAGGCGTTGTAAGATTTGGGAAGAAAGGAAAATTAAGTCCTAGATTCGTAGGACCATTCAAAATCTTGAAAAGAGTTGGGCGTGTGGCCTATCAACTCGAATTACCAGAAGAAATGAATGGGATACACGATGTATTCCATGTGTCAATTCTACGCAAGTGTTTGGCAGATGAATCTCTGGTAATGCCCCTACAAGATGTAGAGGTAGATGAAAAATTAAGATTCGTGGAACAACCTCTGCAAATCGAGGACATGCAGGAAAAGAGATTGAAAAGAAAGAAATTGATGATCGTGAAAGTAAAATGGAACTCCAGACGTGGACCTGAATACACGTGGGAACTGGAGTCTGAAATAAAAAAGAAATATCCTCACTTGTTCGAATGATCTCGATGACGAGATTAAAACAAGTTGGGGAGGATGTAACACCTGCCACGAAAATGTTCAAGATTTGGCTAAGGTACAAACCACAAGGCCTATAAGTGTAAATAACATATAGATCAAGGTTCAAAAAGTAGAAATCATGAAAATTCAACGGTAACGGTCCGTCACGGACGGTAACGGACTGTCACGGACGGTAACGGTCCGTTACGAGCTGAGCACGCAAACCCTGATGACGCGCCACGTGTCCAGTGACTATGAAATGAATTCTGACGCGTGGAAAACCTATAATGGACCGTCACGCCTGGTAACAGTCCGTCATGACCCCAGATTTACCCTGGTACGCCACGTATCAACTCCGTAACGGACCGTCACGCCTCGTAATGGTCCGTCACGACACAAAATGACCAGAGGGCGACACGTGTCAGATGACTCGCAAACTCTAATCTGGTGACAGACCGTCATCACCCGGAACAGTCCGTCACGGGCTCAGATTTTGCCCTATAAATAGATGGTATTGCAATTCTTCATCCCACAATCCATTCTCTCTTCACAAGTCCGTTCCAGAGATGTCCGAGCTCACTCTCGACGATCCCGGTCTAACTCCCGCTCGTTGTAGTGCCCGGTTTAAGAAGAAACGCTAGTAGAGGTGCTGTAACGCTAGTAGAGGTGCTGTAACGCTAGAGAAACCAAGTTAAGAGGATAGTCTATAATCTTTCGACTCAGAGGCTTATTCCTATAAACCACGGTGAATACTTTATCTCTCTGAAAACTTGTGTCAAACATTTTATTTACGAAAATGGCCAAATAAAGGTTAAGGGAATAATGCTCAACGCTCTTCTACGAATAAAGCATTCAGGCCATAGGTGTGCGTAAAACTTGCAAGGGATACACGGGTCTTGGGTGAAATTCCCGGTTTGCGGCTGGTGCTTGTCTTATAACAACTTCAGGAGGCAAACCTGTCCATTGTTATAAGATATGACGCCATTGTATACTGTGGTGCGATTGAACAGGACGGGCCTGCTGAATGTGTGGATTGAACATAAAGTTGTGATTATGAAATTAATACTTGTTTGTGTCAAATGATTGAACATAAAGACGTGAGTTAAAATTGCATAAAATTTCATACATCTTCTCTTCCAGTTGCATAATTCCTAAGACACTGTAACAATATACTGAAGATAAAGATCGACAAGTGAAAATAATGCACAAAAAGAGTAAAATCAGTTGTTGTATTACCCCTTAAAGTTAGCCACAGACTGGTTTTACTACCTGATCGTTGAGCAGCGGCCAACGATACCGAGCAGATAAACAGAGTCAATAGCTACCGGAGTTTTCACATTTATAGGGGAGGTCACAGGTCCGAGTCTCTCATCTAACACTTTTTCCCTCTTTGATAAGTTATCAAAAATCATTAATGCAACTTCAATGTTTATTTTTTTTATCCAATGAGTTGAAAAAAGTATAATCAATTAAAAATTCAAATGTGAATTTGATTTGATTAATTTACTGTTTTGTAAAGTTATAAATATAGCATTGGGACGTTCTAATTTGTATCTAAGTATCGATATAAACTTTATCTAAATTTTATAAAGCTATAAATATAGTATTGTGACGTTCTAATTTGTATCTAACTATCGATATAAACTTTATCTACAATTTGTTCATTTTCACACTTTTGTATGGGTGGTCACATGTTCATGTCTCTCCTCCAACACGTTTCCTCTTTTTTATAAGTCATTGTAAATCGTCAATGTATATTCAACATTTATTTTTTTTTTTATCAAATGAGTTAAAATAAGTATAATCTATTAAATATTCAAATGTGAATCTGATTTGATTTTGTTTTGCACGACAATTTGGATCACTGACGGGGCACTGGCCCACCCGATCATCTCCACCTCCCTTAAGAGAAAACTCACCATAGGTGAGAAAACCCACTGACCCAACCTAGACCTCTGTTTTTTTATATCACAAGTGGGACTTGAACCCAAAACCTCCCCATTTTTAATAAAGTATTGGGTATACACCTTTGCCACTAGACTAAGCTACTGGTTGTTTGCCTCATACTCATTTAACACCATTAAAATACACATGGTTCATTGCCTCATACTCATTTTATTTAACGAAGTGTGGGGATTCTGAAATCGCACCAATCTATTTGTATTAGTCATAGAAACAACAATAAAACACTCAAAACATGCTTAAAAGGGGTTTGAACCCCGTCACTTGCCTTTGGAGTACTGTTCATCATATATATATATATATATATGAATGAGGAGCTTCAAATAATAAGTAGTTTTTTCGTTAAAAAAATCTAAGAAATGACAAAAACCTTAAGAAACGATATCAAACGAACTCGGATTGAGCTAATTTCAGCGGCGTTGGAACCGTCTCGTCGAACTCTACCATCTTAGCTTTTAGGGTTTAGTTTTTAATGTTTAGATTTTAGGGTTAAATTTTAGGATTTTAGCCTTAGGGTTTAGCTTTTAGGGTTTAGATTTTAGGGTTTAGGTTTTTTTAGGGTGGGGGTGGGGGGTTTAGGTTATTGGGGGTGGGGTGGGGTGGGGGGGGGTTTAAGTTTTTGGTGGGTGGGGGTGGTGGTCTCAATCGGAGTTCGTTTGACCCATTTTCTTAAAGGTTATTAGCGAAAAACCACTTTTTAGTGGAATCTTCCTCTATATATATATATATATATATATATAATATATACATATATATATATAGGGGAATATTCCACCAAGAAGTGGTTTTTTGCTAAAAAATGCTAAGAAGTAGGTCAATCGAACTCCGATTGAGCTCATTCCAGCGGCGTTGGAACCGTCTCATCGAACCCTAACCCGCCCCCAAAAACCTAAACCCCCTCCACCCGCACCCCCAAAAATCTAAATCCCCCTCCAACCCCACCCCGAAAAACATAAAACCACCACCCCCACCCCCCAAAAACCTAAACCCCCCCCCATCCCATCCCCCTAAAAACCTAAACCCACCCCCACCCCCCACCCCCACCCCCAAAAACCTAAACCCCCACCCCCACGCCCAAAAAAACCTAAACCCTAAAATCTAAACCTTAAAAACTAAACCCTAAAAGTTAAGATGGTAGAGTTCGACGGGACGGATCCAACGCCGTTGGAATGAGCTCAATCGGAGTTCGTTTGATATCGTTTCTTAAGGTTTTTGTCGTTTCTTAGGATTTTTAACGAAATATCACTTATTATTTGAAATTCCCCATATATATATATATATTATATTATAACTAAATCAAATAAAATTTGAAAATACAATAATCTTTTAAAGGTCATTAAGGAATAAAACAAAATGAAAAAATAATAAAAAGTTGACATTCAAGCACGCCATTAACAAAATATTCTTTAATTCTTGCAAAAAGATATTCCTATCTCCATTAGTTTTTAAGTAGCATTATACTAGCAGAGGTAAAGACTTTTAAAAAAACTAATTTAAAGGTCTTGAGTTTAAGTCCCATATGAATAAAAGTAATCCGTCATTCTAAAAAAAGTAGCATTATATTATAATACAATATATATCAGTTAACAAATTCATATACAATTTTAAATATGAGATTAATTCTTTTATAATTAAAAAAAATGTTTATGCAGATAAAATATAAAAAATCAATCGTTACTTGGACAATTCCTTCAAATATGCTCCCGTATAATCCTCGCGTCTTCCCTTTGTTAAAAATATTCATAATCTCTTTCTAAATCACCACAAATTTAAAGAAAAGTTCCCGTCTCATAAGAAAACGGATGTGAAACTCAACTTCATTAAACATGGGATACTTAGAAAAGTAATCACGTACTAGATATTCATTAGCAGCTTCCCGATCCCAATTATTTGAACTTGTCGTGTTACACGTTCTGAACTCTCGGCTTCTTCGGCTAGTTCGTATGTGTAACGAATCACTTCAATTATCACCTCATCTTCTTCTGATGAACCCGATGATGAAGATGACCAATCCATTTTTAACTGGTTAAGAGAGAATAGAAATTTATTGGCTGAGAGAATAGAAAGTTTTTAGTATAGAGAGTAGTAATTTATTGGTTGAGAGAATAGAGTATAGAGAGTAGTAATTTATTGGTTGAGAGAATAAGGTATTTATTTATAGATTAAAAATTAAAATTTAAACATTAAATTTTTTTTATAAATATAGTCGTTCCAACAGCTAGTTTGACCCAACGACTATTTATAATTTTTTTTATAAATATAGCAGTTCCAACGGTTAGCTTTTTGAAAATCTTAAAGTATTAATGCAATTAGTTTTATTTTTGAAGATTCCTTTTAGTTTTCGTTCGTATGACATATTGATATGATATAAAGCTAAGCATGACTCCTTGCCACATCAGTGTCACTTCACTCTCCATTTTACTCTATTAAGAAAATACTTCACTCTATACTTTTATGCAAAAATATTAAACAAACCTTCACAAAGTCGGATCGTTGGCGGGGGTTTGAGCATGGATTTTCCACGCAAATCACCTTTCTAGTGGCAAGGAGAAAGGGGGGTGGTGTTCCCCCGGAGACCCTCTCTCCACAAAGCCACGCCATGGTGAAGCGGCTTCCACACTAGATAGTCTAAGACTATGCTGTGTGGTCATCGTTTCATCACAGAGGGGATTACCTGGAGGGAGGGGCCACCGGGGAACACCCCCTCCCCTTCTCCTTGTCGCTAGAAAGGTGAGCTGCATGGAGAATCACACGCTCAAACCCTCATCGACGATACCGCTTTGTGGAGATTTATTTGATATTTTTTGGAGGAAAACATAGAGTGGAGTATTTCTTTAATGGAGTGAAGTAGAATGGAGAGTGATGTGGCACTGACGTGACACAAAGTAGGAGAAAGCAAGGAGTGAAGTACACCCCTTACCCTAATAGCTAAGATCATCTATGTTTTTACTTTTGCCTATCGTTTTGGTCCTGTCTCGAACGTTCGTTAATAGAAGGTCAATACCCTATAACACTTTACTCATTTCATGGTTACTAAGGCCCTATTTTTTTTTTATAGGTAACTTTCATTTTTTAATTTCGGTTACATCTCCAAATCGGAGATCCTACCTCTCAACCTGACCACTACGTTGTCTGAACCGGGCCCGCGGGTTCAGAACGAGAGGCTAAGGCTATCACCGGGAAACCATGGAGCCTGCTGCCACTTGACAACAGTTACGCCGCTACACGGGCCAAACCCGCTAGCGTAACGCACTCCGAACTAAAACCCGGGGTGGCTCGGACTCGAACCTGCGTGGGCAGGTTGAGTCTTCATCGCCGCAACCACTAGACCAAAGCCCAGTGGTTTGGTTACTAAGGCCCTATTGTTTTGCAAACTTAATAATAATCTTAAAGATTGTGTTTTGGTGGTTTGGTTCTTCGTTGTTAAAAAAAATCATATTTAAGAACTAAAAGTATCTTTATATTGAGTGCTTATCACGAAACAGATTGAGGTCTTTGATACGGGAATTAAACCTTTAGTGTTTCACTTTTCATCTTCATATATGGTTTGTCCAAAGTGTGGAAAATTGCTAGAGAAAGTGGGATCGACACTAACACGATGATCTTTAACATGTTTGACGTCCATCACAAATACGCTTTTTTTTTGTGTAAAGCGAAATTAAAATTAGGTTCTTTTACAAAAAAAAAATTAGCGTAACAAACTATCACTTTATATGTAATTGCGTCTAACAACGATAAATCAAATAGTTTATCGTTAGAAAGAGTTAAAAACTATATATTAATTTATATGGTTTAATTATTAAATATATACAAAATCAAACTTGTGAACAGTAAATTAAACAATTTTTTATTAAGAAATACTTTATGTGGGCCATAATAGGTATACACAGCATTGTGATTTGTACAAACCCAATATGGGTCGTACCTGTAACATCCCTGTATTTCAAAAGCATGAGACCGGGCACAGGATTTGCATTTAACCGTGGAAGGGGAATAAAGTAGGCCACGGGCCTTGGGCTTGGGGCGCATGGGCCGAGAAGAGGGGATTTGGGCTCCTTAAAAACCCTGAAATCAACCCTTCACCTCTCATTTGCAACATTTCCATACAATTTTAGAGAGAGAAGGAGGGAGAGAACCTAGATAGAGAAAGTCCCGGTTTTCATTCTCGAGCCTCAAAGATCGTTGGTGTGAGTGTCCAGAACGTTTAGCAGCTTAGAGGAAGCGTTTTCAGGTAATAGTTTCCCCTAGATCTGATTTTTATCTTCAAATAGGTTTTTAGGGTTTCATGGAGTATTTAACTTAAAGGTCGGATTTTTAAGTGTAAAAAGAGGTTTAAAACTTGGATCTAGATTCATGGTTAAGATTAGAACGTTTTGGAACATAAAAGTTATGATTTTGGACTGAAAACGGGTCTGAATAGCTATGGTGTTCTTGAGCCGACACTTGAGTGTCGCTCAGGGAAGAAGATGAAGTGAGAATCGGCCCGTATAGCATGACAAAAGTCATGAACGTAAGTTCAGGCGACTCTCTAGAGTATCAGCCGACTCTTGAGAGTATCGGCCGAGTCTGTCAACCGATTCTTGAGAGTATCGGTCGACTCTATCAGCCGACTCTCCGGTGTCTCAACCGACACTAGCAACTTTAACCGATTTCATGTATGTATTCGCACAGATCACGTAGCACTCGTGTAGCCCGAGCTTTTAGATTCAATAGACAGTGTATCAGGTGAGTTCTAATCCCCTTTTTGTCTGCTTTAGGAGTGGTGTGCATACTTAGTGTAAAGTGTTTATTATATATTTTATATTAATAAACAAAATGAAAAGCTACGTTCTAGTGTAAAGTTTAAAAGAGACAAGTGTACGTTTTGAGCAAAGTATACAGGTATTTATGGCAAGCGTTTACTATATTTCATATATACATAAACAAATGCATAATAATACATAAACAAAGGCATAATATGCGTGTTAGTATTTTAAAGTAAAGCAAGATATATATTCATGGCAAGCGTTTACTATATTTTGATATACATAAACAAAGGACTAATGTTATACGGGCTGTAATGTACGATATGATCCCCTTGACATTGTTACATACGGGTCGTATTGTACCATATGACCCGTATTGTTGTTGAGTTATTGATAATTTTATTTTTTGAATTATTTGAAGCCACGAAACCAAAAAATCAAAATAACAAGTCTATCTGTTTATTTTGAATCGGCAAGAAATGGCTCTGGTGAGATTCGTTCGAGATCTTTTATAGTGTTTTCTTCTTGTTGCTTGTTTACATCTCTACCTTTTTTATACCAAGAATAACTAAGATCAAAAGCACAGTTATACTTTATGCTACGAACCCAAAAAATCAAAATAACAAGCCTATTAATTTATTTTGAACCGGCAAGAGATGGCTCTGGTGAGATTCTTTCAAGATCTTTCAAAGTGTTTTCTATTTTTTGTTTACTTACATCTCTACCTTTTCTAATACTAGGAATAACTAAGATCAAAAGCGCAGGTGTACTTTATATAGGCTATTTCACTTGTAAATGTTTCACCATACGTTAAAATCTTTACTAATTTCTTCATTTATGTATTCCCTAGTAATTTCTTCGCTTACGTTAAAACCCCTACTATTTTCACTTTTAAATTTTTCGTCATGCTTCTGTTCTTATGTTACAAACAAACAAATTAAATAACATGGCAATTCTACCTTCATAGAAGCTTGAAGGTTTTCTTTGATCCAAATTGAGAGGGTAGAATGGTCACGTGAGAAGCTCGTGTTGTTACCGTACTAATTTCTCTGTTTACGTATTCCCTATTAATTTATTCATTTACGTTAAAATCCCTGTTAATTTCTTCGTTTACGTAACTTTTGCAATGTACATGGCCAAACAATTGTTTTCGAGAAAACTCATAAAAGATGGAATGATAATAATGCATTAATAACATCATAAAAAGGTATACTACACCACTAGAAAAAATAAGGATTGATTGTACTTTATGTGGTAATGGAGTGCAAGAGTTTGACTTTATTATGTTCACACATCAAGGAAATATGATTTTTGATTTATTTGTGTTCGACCAATCTACATGTGAAAGAAAATATCCAAATTTATTTGACGATGTAGAAGCATCTCTCACAGAATCTCTACTAATTACTTTGTTTACGTAGGCATCGTTTGAATGTCAGATAGGCATTAGTTAATTTCACAACATCTGAAGCAGCATGGAAGTTCTACACATGTGTTAAAGGAAAACATTGATTTCATAATTATAAACAGTTTAAAATGTTTAACATTGAATTAGTTGACCAGAGTACCAAACATCATATACCTCTTTCTCTACCTTTACTGACCTTATGCGTTTTGTGAAATCTGCACTTCTGTAATGATCCGAAACATACCGAATAACTACATGTATGTTAAGATTTACCGAAACATATCGAATAACTACACCATACGTTAAAATCTCTACTAATTTCTTCGTTTACATCTTCCCTACTATTGTTAAATCATTTAAAATAAGGTTTTCATCAAACATGAAAGTTTTACTTCAAGAAGTTAAAGACTATTTTGAATGAAGAAACGAGAAAAAGAGAGGTGAAGATGATGAAGAATTATGAATCAAAGATGAAAGCAATAATTGATGCAAAAGATGAGGTTTTGAACACTACAACAATCAGATGCTATACAACATATGTAACACGCCAATCAATAGCCGTAACCCTATAACGGACCGCTATGGGAAGCATAACAATCCACTATGCAGCAAACTGGATAGCGGACCGCTATCAAAGTCTTTAACGGTCTGCTACATATGTCCCAAGCCAGACAGCCAGCTAACAGGCGGTAGCGGTTCACTGCCTACCTCGTTAACAGTCCGTTACGGGTGCCTTTATCAGCAAATATATAGCTGAGTCTTGAGACTCATTTGGGACAAAACACAAACACAAAACTAACATATACACCTCTGAGAAAACGTTTAAATGAGCTGAGTACGGTGCGTTTCGAGTATGGGTCGGATCAAGCAAACCGTTTAAGCGAGGAAACAAACGTAGTAAAGCCCCGAGGTTATCGTATGTACACTGAACCCATAATTAGCCATGTTTGTCTATGTGATTATGTGCTTAGGGTATGCTAATTTACAGGTAGTATCTATACATAATAAGAATGGTAGTATGTGGTATGAAAGCAAGATAAACAAACATGATGAGATGTTGCGTATACGTGCTGCATATGTGCGATTGAAAAAAGGACTATGGGTCTATGATACCCAAGATCACAATTAAACATAAAACAATGGGTCGAGCCTACGGGTGGAAGGATCTTGTAAGTATGAAAAGGGGTCGAGCCTACGGGCGAAAGGACCTTATAAGTGTGAAACAAGGGGCCGAGACTACGGGCTGAAGGACCTTGTGAGTGTGAAACAAGGGGCCGAGCCTACGGGCGGAAGGACCTTGTGAGCGTGAAACAAGGGGCCGAGCCTACAGGCGGAAGGACCTTGTAAATGTGAGATAAGGGGCCGAGCCTACGGGCGGAAGGACCTTGTAAGTGTGAAACAAGGGGTCGAGCCTACGGGTGGAAGGACTTTGTAAGTGGGAAACAAGGGGCTGAGCCTACGGGCGGAAGGACCTTATATGTGTGAAACAAGGGGCCGAGCCTACGGGCGGAAGGACCTTGTAACTGTTAAAGAAGGGGCTGAGCCTACGGGTAGAAGGACCTTCTAAGTGTGAAACAAGGGGCCGAACCTACGGGCGGAAGGACCTTTTAAGAGTGAAACAAAGGACTGAGGGCTGAAGGACCTTGTAAGTATGAAACAAGTGGCCGAGCCTTCGGGCGACAGGACCTTGTGAATGTAAAACAAGAGGTCGAGCTTAAGGTTGGAAGGACCTTATGGATTATAAACCTGCGTGGTTCAACCTTTAATGCTTTTAAAATCTTTGGGCAGGTATGAATAAAGAGAGGGTCTAAACCATAATACTCATGTGAAGGAGTATTCGCGAAGTATCAAATGGGTGGTCGGTACGTCGCTGGTACACCCTATATATAATTCTCTTTAATACATCAGGGAGAAACCTTTACAAGGGTTTAGGATAAAGACTGGTTTTGAAAGATGATTTATAAACCTATGTGGTTCAACCTTCGTGGTTACACAAGAGGCCGTGTAATCTACGGATCCCAGGATTATGTATGGGATCTAAGGTGTCCCAAAATAAATGAAAAACTGAAATGAGTTTGAAAGACAATATGGTGTACTTACTTACGTATGCTAACGTAAAAACGTTTTCAAAACATTTCAGGAAAAAACACTCGGAATGAATGAAGCTTTCAAGGACGAGGCCAGTCAGAGACGTGAATGCCTAGATCTTGTAATCTGTATATCAGTATTTGTAAAACAGTATGATATTTATAATATAAAGTACCTTTGTCATCACAGTGACAAGGTTTTTGACTAGTGGGACCTAAATTCCGCTAAAACTCTAATATTTTAAGAAAAGAGAAATGAAGACGTTTCAAGTTGGTATCAGAGCACAATTTGAGGGATTTAATTATCAAGAATGGATACTTAGACTCAAACCAGAAGTGCTCATGATATATAAAAGATATGGATTCAATCCAAGGCCGTCCGAGGAAGCATGTATGTTTGAATTGGGTGATTGAAAAGAATGCGCTACGTGGGCTGAACCTTGTATGATGTAAGCACCATATAGTAGTTGGGAGTATCATAACACATTAACACGTAACATAGATTGCTTTCCTATCTGGCCAGTATAAATTCAATTTATGGGACCACAATGATATCGCAAACATCATATGATACTTATATCAGCAGATAGTAAGAGGGAATGTGAATATGCATATGTAGAAATGCATAATGGCCTTGAATGAAACCCTAGAATACTTAAATAAGGTGAGAATAATATGAGGCCCGTAATATGAAACCTTAGACATGTCGTTTGGGTAATCAAAAAAGAAACTAAACGAGATTCGTACCTCAGCAAACGAGATATGGCTGAGAATCAAAACATGGCAATCCGTGACGAAGGGAGTAATAGGAGATCCGCGTCTCCACCTGCCAATGAAAACGATGTAGAACAAGTCCCGGAATCTATCCGGAGACAGATTGCGTTAGAGTATTCACGAATTATCAAAGAGGTGGTAGGTACGCTGCTGATACACCCTATATATAAACCTCTTTAATAGATCGGGGAGAAACCTTTACAAGGGTTTAGGGTAAGGACTGATTTTAAAATATGATTTATAAATTATAAACATGTGTGGTTCAACCTTCACGATTATAAACCTTTATGGTTACACAAGAGGTTGTGGCTACATATCACAGGATCTTGTAAGGAAGCTAAGCCGTCCCAAAATACATGATAATAAGTCTTGGCTTAATGGTTTGAGCCTTAGCCTTTAAGCCTCTTGTTCATTGTTCAAATCTCCTCCAACACACTTTTATTTTGCCTTTTGGACTTTCGGTGCTGGATGGAAACAAGGAGGGTGATATTGATGGAACAAGCAATTAATGCATGAAATTAGACTTTTTAACCATATAACTTTTCATTTCGATTTCTTCTTTTACGTCTTTTTTTCTCTTAAACTTTTTATTATTAATAATTTTGTAAATAGAAAAAGGATAAAATGTTGCGACACATAATACGTCACCTTTTTTTTAAAGTTTTTTATTTAAATATTTACACATTTTTGGTTTTTATCTCTCGAGTAGATTGTCATTTTCGTTCATGTGGTTTAATTATTTTTGTCAGTTTCATGTAAAAGGATTATTTTTCACTTGTGTATCCTCATGGTTTACAAAACTTGCTATTTTCATCAAACTGGTTAGCTACATTTATATTTTAACATTAAATGAAGGGTATTTGTGTCTTTTTATATATTTCTTTAAAATATATAAAAAGAAATATATTGATGGAGTTAAGTGATTGGACATAATTACCCATCATTTTACGTTAAAAAATGGATGAAGTTAAGTGATTGGATGAAAATGATAACTTTTGTAAACCACAAGAGAAAAATAAATTGTTTGGAAGAAACTGACAAAAATGACTAAACCACATAAATGAAAATGACAGTTTACTCTTATCTCTTTGATATATTGTGTTTTTATACACTCCGAATATTCTGTTGTGATGTGCATATTATTATCCATGTTTTAGTACAAATTTTATCGAGAGTCGGACCGATCTACGTTTCCACGTAAATTTTATTCAAAACCGAGTCAAATATGTTGTATTTTTACTTCTTTTTTTCAATACACTTTCATATTTCTTAAGGCTCGTTTTTACAACGATGAGACTTTTCTTGTTTTCTGAATATACGACATGCTTTTTTATCTGATATTCATAATCGACGTGCTTTTTTATCTGATATTGATAATCGTGCCGCCACAATCTCATACGCTTCTGTTTACATGCTTAGTCGCATCAATGTCAACACACCAATTGCCCTCGGTTTTTGAAGTTTTCTCTTCGCCTCACCAAGGTTTTTTTAGTTTCTTTTTGTTTTTTTTTTAAAATCACTTACTTTGAAGTTTTTTTGTTTTTTTTAGAATCACTTAAATAAAAACGATCCTTGGTAAAGTTCTTAATCGCGAAGCACCAAAGCGACACGTCTAGGGTTTAATCCCCGTTTTTTAGGTTCTTTTTATGTTAACTTTAAGCAGCAATTTGTAAGGCATCTTTTTCGAGAGACCTCACTTGTTGGATTTACTCATAAACATAGTTATCAAAGTGCTGAACTTAAATTAAACATTCATAAGGTAGCTGATGTAGTGCAAAGCACACATCTTTTTTTCTAGTGTTTTGTGCGTTTCTAGTTAGTTTTATCTTTGTTTTGAGTCGTTTTTGTGTCTTTGTCTTGTTTGCAGGTGCTCGTATGAATTACAAGAGAATATATGAAGAAACCGAGCAAGAGAACGAAGCCGGAAGAAAGTCCAGGGATCAAAAGTGAAAATGAAGAAAATAGGTCCCTTAACTTTCTGTCACCAAAGGGTCCTCGCGGTACGTGAGAGGTGTTTCCCCGGTTCTTCGCGGTACGCGAGAGACAAAAGACAAGGCCGGCTTAAATGCCACTCTCTCGCGGTACTCGAGGAGTGGCCGCCTGTTCTCTCGCGGTACACGGGGCCCTTATAGATTTGCCTTTCTTCCTTGTTTTCCATGGTTTTTCGCATCCACTACATCCACTACCACCATCATCATACCACCTCTATTATCATTATCATCCATCATTCATCAATCATCATCACTTTCACCCATTCTATTATCATCATCATTAACATCCACCGACCATCACGACCATGGGAAATTGAAACCGTTTCAATCCGATGACCAACCTTGTTGTGGCATGCATGTCTATGTGTTTGCCACACGTCGAGTACATTTCTCTGCATGCTATTTATCTTGAGTCAGTCGAGTTTTTAATTTTTACTTTGAGTCTGTAACTTGTGTCAGTTTAATGTTGTGGGTTGTGTGATTTTTATTATGCAGGTTTTGATCGCTCAGTCCATACTCAATCTCCATTCGGGCGGGGTTGATTCTCATCTTATCTATCTTGTAAAGGCAACCCAGAGTAATGCTGGACCATTCATGCTACATTACTAGCTAAGTCGCTTCCTGTTTTATTTTGAATTTTATTTTAAGTTGTGTTTTGCTTCACATTGAGGACAATGTGTCTTTCAAGTGTGGGGATGTGAGTGTTTAGTTGAGTCTAGTTTGTCGTGTTTATAAAAATTCAAAAATACAAAAAAAATTTTGAAAAATGTCTTTGGAAATAATTGCATATGCTTGGAAAATGATAATACAACTGGATCTACTTGTGAGTTTAAATGATTAAATAATTGAAAACGTGTTTAATTAGTGATGTTTTGGTAGACCCAGCCGATTTGATTGCTTAAATATCCTGTTTGTGTTAAATAAGATTAATAATTGAATTAAATCATGATATCTTGTGGGTATTCATCTTAGGGTAATGGTAACACTGAAATTGTCAAAATAGGGTGATAGATACCACGTTAAGTTAAAATTTAGAGGTTTTTGAAATTTCATAGCACACCACTCTCTTTTTATGAGAATAAATCCGAGTTTTGGTGGCGCCCGCATCCATAATTCCATAATTCTTGAGCTTATTTAATTGAAATCTAAGTTTCGCCTACGTGTCACACGTCAGGTTCCAGCCTGATTGAAGCACCACTGGCTTGATTCTTATGTGCTTCATTTTTATGACTGTAGTCTATGTGTTACCTTCCGGGATAGTGACTTGGTTGAAACGCCTCTAGATGAAAGTTCTTTTGCTTAATTATGCTCATTTCCATCCATTCATTCATTGATCATCATTATTTCTAAAAACTGTAAATTTTAATTTAACGTGGTAGGGTAAATCTATATGATTTGATATGTGCCTAGACATGACCGTGAGACGGGATTAGATAGAGCTGTAACTGTTAAGTGTGAGTCACATAGATTAATTGATATGCTTGGTAATATGAGTTAGAACACATTACGGGGGCTTGAAAGTTGGTGCTTGGGTTTAATCGGACAGAAATACTATTGTTGCTTTTTAACGCGTGAGTATATTTTGCTAATTGGTAATTGATGTTTATTAAGTAGATCTGAGTTATGATTCCATTTGCAGCTTTTTCGAGAACGAAAAAAAGGTTAAGTGTGGGGATGTTTGATGTAGTGTAAAGCACACATCTTTATTCCTAGTGTTTTGTGCGTTTGTAGTTAGTTTCATCTTTGTTTTGAGTCGTTTTTGTATACTATTGAGTCTTTGTCTTATTTGCAGGTGCTCGTATGAATTACAAGGGAATATATGAAGAAACCGAGCAAGAGAACGGAGTCGGAAGAAAGTCCAGGGATCAAAAGTGAAAAATGAAGAAAATAGGTCCTTCGCAATACGCGAAGAGTGGAAACCAAGAATCTCGAGGTACGCGAGGGAATCCAGAAGTGGCCGCGACTATTTTGTTCCTCGCGGTACGTGAGGAACCTAACCCAAATGTCTCGTAGTATGCGAGAGAGCTATTTTTCGCAAAACCCTAGTTTTTCAAATTAAATAGATTTTGATAGCCATTATGCAAGGAGTTCGTATCTTGGCCGTCCAGGGAGAGTTCTAGGACGATTTTGGGAGATTGGAAGCCAATTGAAGGCTAAAGATTGAATCTTTGGATCCGGTGTTTGTAGTTTTACGTTTTCGGTTTACAAGATTGGATTTTTATCTTTGATTTGGATGTTTGAAACCATGTTCTTGCTTAATACTTCTGTTTTAGTTGTTTTGAGTATGATTCTAGGCTAAAACATTGATATTGCCTAGGTCACATGATGAATACTTGTTAAAGTTTTGATTTTTATCAGTTTTTGGATTAAATAATGGATTTATGCTTTTGTAAAAGATCTTGAGTTGATAATTGTGATGTTATTGCATGTTTAGATCTGATCTTATGGTTGATTTCAATTCCTTGTGTTGATTGTGGTTGTCTGCAAGTTTGATCTTCGTATCTTGGTCATAGATCTTAGGGTTTGTGATTAGGGTGGTTTGCTAGACGTAGTAGCCATAGGAGTTGTCTTTGATTGCTGATTAGAGTTGAGTGTGAATCCTAGTTCAATACCCGAGAGGTGAGAATTAGTCATTTAGTCTTCGTCATTAGGAATCCGAGTGTCAGTTGTCTGAGAGAAAGTTGGTATTAGGTATCTAGTGATTGTTGCTATTCATGTCATAGTTGTTATCTTGAGATTACCCCGTGCATTTTTCGAGTGTATGGTGGACAGTGAGACTGAGAGGTAATCTGTCTATTAGGTTACTTTATCATAGTTGAAAATACCTGAGAAGTGATCCAACAATCTGGTGAGTTATTACATCTTTAGGTTCCTTAGTTAGTGACACCCTAAGAGTGATTAAGGATCCACTAGGCTGTCTAGAGTTGTTTCATTAGAAACCCAGATCCATTATAGTTTCCATAACCGATAGAAGTTGTGCTTTGCAAGTAGGATTCCGACGTAGGTGATATTCTTCCCATTCTTGATATTACCTTTGTCTGGTTGGTTGAGTCGTTCTTAGTTTGCTACATTCTTTAGTTTAATTCAGTAGTGTAGTAAACCCCCCAAACCAAATCAATCTTTAGTCCGTGTCAGAGTCTAGTTTTGTTATTCGTAGTGTCTTTAGGGTTCGATATTTCGGTTTACCGTTAAGCTGTGCTACACTCGATAGGTACACTTGCCTGTCAGTGCGGTTTAGTTGAAGGTACTCCTTTTATTACTTAGGAGTCTAGGTTAGGTTTTGTTATTATTTTAATAGACCGTTTGGGCGACAACAAGTTTTTGGTTGCGGGGGATTACCTAACGAAAATATTAAACATAACATAACATAGTTTTAATATAAGATAACATAGTTTTAACATAAGATTCAAACAGATGGAATGTCAGTTGTTCCCGACAGCCATCACGCTTTTGCACGCCCCTTCCTCTTGTTACCTGAAGTGCATACTAAAAGTCAGCTAACGCTGGTGAGTTCTATTTTCAAAGAAGCAATCATTAACATAATAGATATACATTTATGTATACTTGTATCTCTTTACTTTTCTGCTTTTGTTTATCATTCATAAATGAGTAGGTATATAGATACATACATGCTTATTTCTGGGTGAACATTCATTGGTCATACATATAAGGGTGATCAACCCGTCATCATGATTACAAAAGTCACAAAGATAAACGCCTTCGAACTATCGTCGTAGCCCATTTACTGGAACTGTCCGGCTCTAGAAACCGTCCGTCTGCATAATCTGTCCGGCAAACCTTCGGCCGTCCGTCTGAAACCGTCCTACCGTCGTAGTCCGTCTGATCGCCCGTCTGCCCTAAGGCATCCGTTTCCCACCCAAACTATATATACAGTCGTGCATCGATTGAGGGACTAATTCTACCGTAGTAGCCTGAGTTTAGTCTACGTTTCTAGACTTTTAATTCTTGCTGCATAATAATCGAGTGGTCGTCCGTCTACCAAAGTAGCCATTAGCATCGTTTCCGTCCATAACGTTCATTTATACAAAGCAAGCAATATATACATGGATATAAAGCAAGATTTCATTCTTATACGTTATGTCATACTTTCATTTCATTGTTTATAAACATACTTGTCATTCTTGTATTCATCATGTATTGTTATATAACACATAAAGCTATATATGACATTCATAACATGTATACATTTCAGCCCCAAACATTTTAAAATCGTGTGCACGTAACACATATGGGGCACATAGAACTCACCTGATGAGCGGTTTCTGAAGTATACTTAGCTGGTCACTAAGCGTTACTAAGGTTACACACAATCTGTATAATCAAGTCATACAAGATAAGATAATGAACCTAAATGACACTAAACATTTCTAGTCTTAGGGTTAGGCGAACTTAGGTAAGTTCGCCAGTTTAGGCGAACATGGCAAGTTCGCCTGGCTTTATGCTAAGCGAACTTGGGTAAGTTTGCTACCTTTGCATCATTGTAAGTTCGCTATTTTTGTGCCTAGGTGAACTTGCGTAAGTTCCCCATCTTTAGGCGAACCTAGGTAAGTTCGCTGCCTTTAAGCCTAGGCGAACATGATTCCAGCGAACATATCAAGTTCGCCAAAAAGTGGTTCTAGGCGAACTTCTTCGCCTGCGCGACTTTCTTCCCCAACAAAACCCTAGATCTGTATGCTGAGTTCAAATCGTCCAATGCCCGAACTTTTTACGTTCAATCTGTTGTTTTATCGATCGTGAAGCTAGATTTATGCTTATAATATCATTTAATGCGTAAAAATATGATCTTTTGACCTAAAACCCGAGAACCCAAAACTGAAACGAAAACTCAGATTTAAGCTAGAGATTTACCTCTTGTGGCCTGATTCATGTTGATTCTTGTTGCTGTAAGGCTAACGATCCCCGAGCTTTTGAATCGAATTCCCGAGCTTTCTATCTCTAGACCCGATTCCTCTTTCTCTCTCTAAAACTTGCGCAAGGCTAGAATGAGGAGGGGATAGTTGATCCTATCCTTATATACGTGGGCTTCATCAGCCCACTCTTGCAAGGCCCAAGCCTGCGCGTTTTCTTTCACGTTTTCGTTTTAATTTTCGTGCTTTTATTTTATTTATTTATTTCTCTTTATTTTTAGAATGTTACACAGTTTTATGTTTTCTTTTCTATTTTTTTTTCAACTATAAACTATTTGCTCATTTCAATTAATTTAAAATGTATATGAGCGTATGTATACGACTATTAAGTTCTAGAAATTAAAAAAAGATTGAACTAGATGAACCGTGTACAAGTAATCGAAACCGAGCCTTACAAATTTCAAAACTTTATACGTTTCTCTTTACGTACTTAACCACGTCGATGTCAGCGTCCACTCATTTGATACATATTGCTTAATAAAATCTCTTTTTAACAATTTTTTTAGTTGATCAAATAGACAATGAATTTAATTTTTCTTGTGATATGATAGATTTTAAGTAATTTTTATCGATTGTAAGTTGGAAGAGCTTTTTTTTTTAACAAATGTTACCAGAATAGTTAACATAACTATATACGTGGCATATGTATTTAAAAAAAAACATACTATTTTGTTTAACACAAATTAATATTTTAGTAAGAGTTTTACATTATAAATTACGATCTATCTTATATTTTCTAATTCTTGAAATAGATTTAAAAATTAATACATAAATGGCATAATTATTTTAAAAGATTATTTAGGATTTTTGTAGTTTATTTCTGAATATTTTCATTAAATCTTTATTTTTATAATTATTAATTACTACTAAATAGATTAAAGACAAGTCTTTTGGGAATAGTAGTCGTTCCCCGTGTATGTTTTTTTTATCTCTTTTTTTTCATTTTCACCCCTATACTAGTTATAATATAAGCCTTTAACCCGTTTAATTTCATATTCCTTTAAAATAACTTTTCGTTCGTTAACTCTTTTCAAAAAATGGAGTGTAAGACTGTTTTTAGTTTTTTTTCGTCAACATTTCAATATAATTTTTTTTGAAAACGGAGTTTTATCCAAAATAGAGTTTTTTTATATCGTAGTTTATATCAAGTGCCATTACCGTTGTGGTATCCGTTTAATTTTATATTAATTTCGTTTTCTTTTAATAACTTTTGTTCGTTAACTTTTTTAAAAGAACAAAGTGTAAGACGTTTTTTAGTTTTTTTTTTCAACATTTCAATATAATTTTTTTTAAAACGGAGTTTTATCCAAAATCGAGTTTTTTTAGTATCGTAGCCTATATCGAGTGCCGTTACTGTGTGGTACCGTGACGACCCGAACATATTATGAGCGAACAACATAATTGTCGGTATTGGTATTATCGGAACTGGTCTTGATATTCGTTTTTATTCTTTTGATCGACCTGAACCGGTAATATTTTTATGTTTTTTTTTCCTTTTTTATTATTTAGTTTTATGTTTCTTTTCTGTTAACATTATTTTTACCGTTGCGCCTAAATTTTCATTTAAATTTTCTTAACGCGTGGCCCTACACCCACCACTGAGCGCGGGTAAATCCAACTAGTTATAATTATTACAATAACTTTGAATCATTTAAAAAAATTGGTGCTAAAGCCCTACTTATTCTTTTAAGAGTTATTTACATGGATAGTCCCTATGGTTTGTGAAAATTAAGAGGTATGGGTATTAAGGGTTTCAAGTTGCAAGTATGGGTATTATATTTTGATTTTGTAACGATATTGGGTATTAAGACCAACCTTCGTTAATTTTTTTGTTAAGTTGAAGGGAAATTAAGTCATTTCACATTTGAGGGACTAATTATGTAACTTACATATATCAGGGATTAATTATGTAATTAACTCTAACTAATATAAAAAAAAATTAAAAACCAAATACTAACCCCCCAACCCTCACCCCCTTTGACCGTCTTCATCATCGGACCTCCAAGACCCACAATGAGTGTTTTACATTGAACTTGCTTACATTTACACCAAATCCGTAAACATAAATTCTTCTGCCGGTGAATGAGAATCAGACTGCCGGAGGTGATACGGATCCGTCGTCGTTGTGGCTTACCAATCGTTAATCCATCCAAAATTAAAATCAAAATCAAAGTCAAAATCAAAATCAAGGTTTGTTTGGTAGCAGGGAATTAAGTTTCTCTGAATTCGGATTTGACGTGTAACATCCCGAAATAAATAAACGAACGAATAATAACGAGATCGGGGTTTAATCAAGAGTTAGATGAAGGGTAAGAGATCAGGCTTGGGCTCGGCTCCAATGGGCCGAAATAGCCCATGCATATAAAGGGGGGAATCAACTCATCTTCCTCATTCCATCACATTACACAAACCCTTGAGAGAGAAAGCTTAAGGTTCTAGAGAGAGAAAGCTTGAGGAACAACATTCAAGCTCTGATTTCTGCTCCATCTTGCTTCTCCATCATCATTGATCGTTTCTACATGAAGAACCACGAGTTTTGAGGTAAGATAAATATTAGATTTGAATTTTTTTTCAAAAATGAGGTTTTAGGGTTTATGGGGTTTTTAAACATAAAGAAAGGATTTTTACTTATGAAAAGTAGATTAAAACTTAGATCTAGCTTAATGGAAGCTACATAAACGTTTTGAATGTAAAAAGTTAGGTTTTAGATAAAAAAATCATACCTACAAATGCTCAATGTTCTTGATCCAACTCTCGAGAGTCGGCCACCTACAAGTGGCGACTCTCGGCGAGGAAGAAGAAGAGAGCTGTCTATCAGAAGAGTCGGCTGTCAGAGTCGACTGTCAGAAGAGTTGGCTATCAGAAGAGTCGGCTGTCTAAGAAAATCGCTGAGTATCGACCCATTACACGACACAAAGTCTTGAACGCAAGTTCAGGCGACACTCATGATGTGGCTAGCGACTCCTCCTAGCCGACACTCTCAGCGATACCCACAAAACTGCCGACTCTTGCATGAAATAATAGAAAATTATACTTTGACTTATGTGCAGATCGATATACGCATTAACAGTAGCTAAAGCATAACCTTCGGGTTGAATACCGGTAGACAGGTGAGTTCTACGTGCCCCCTATGTGTTATGTGCAAATGTTTTCTAATTCTTTGGGGCTGAAGTGTATACATGATATGAATAAATGTTATATTATGTGACAATACATGTTGAATATAAGTATGAAAAGTATGACATAACGTATAAGAATGAAATCTTGCTTTATATCCATGTATATATTGCTTGCCAAGTATGACATAACGTATAAGAATGAAATCTTGCTTTATATCCATATATATATTTCTTGCCAAGTATGAAAAGTATGACATAACGTATAAGAATGAAATCTTACTTTATATCCATGTATATATTGCTTGAAAAGTAAGAAACGTATGACATAACGTGTAAGAATGAAATCTTGATTTATATCCATGTATATATTGTTTGCTATGTATGAATAAACGTTATGGACGGAAATGATGACAACGGTTACTTCGGTAGACGGATGACCACTCGACTATTATGCAACCAGAAATGAAAGTCTAGAAAGGTAGACTAAAACTAAGGCCACAACAATGGAGTCAGTCCCTCAATCGATGCACGCTGCATAAATAGTTCGGGTGGGAAACGGATGCCTTAGGGCAGACGGGTGAATATGACGGACTACGACGGTAGGACGGTTAAAACGGACGACCGATGGTTGGTCATACAGAAAAGACGGACGACCGAAGGTTGGTAGGACGGTAAAGCATGATGGACGACCGCAGGTTGGTCGGACATTATGAAGCACGGAGTACGACGGTAGGACGAAGCGTTTGTCTTTGTGACTTATGGAAACAAAATGACGGGTTGATTACCCTGATGTGTAAATAAATGAACGTTCAAAGAATGTTCGTATGTATGTATGAATGTAGGTAATATTATATATACCCACATTGAATGAAATACGAAGAAAAGAACTGAAAATGATAAATATATACATATAAATATATTTATACAATTGTAAGTATGACAAGAAACAATGGTTATGCCTTCTTGTGTTAAACTAGAACTCACTAGCGTTAGCTGACTTTTTGTATGCACTTCAGGTAATAAGAAGAAAGGACATGCAAAGGCGTGATGGCTACCTAGCACAAGATTGACATCCCATTTCATTTTAATTATGTGTTAAGACAATGTTTTCTGTGTTAAGACTTCCGCTGTTGTGTAATCGAATGATGTTTGCCTCCGCTACTCTTTGAATGGTTAATTTAAAATTCAGTATTTGATGACTATGTTTATGAGTAAAACCAACAACTAAGGTCTCCCGGGAATGGGACCTTACAAGTTGGTATCAGAGAAATAACTTGAGAGATTCAGACATCCCTAAATGTCTTAACTCAAGCAGATAATGAGACCAAGGCACAAATGTCAGTCTGGGTATCCAACGACAACGCATGCACAGTAAGTAAGTACTACGGTTAATGCCTGTAGATAGGAATAGATGCCTTAACTTAGAACCCACAGATGTCAATGTCACCACTGATGTGAAGAGTTTTGAACCCGAAAAGGAAAGCAAATTATTAATCACAAACCTGCCACTGTAATTAAGAATTTACCTTGCCCGTACTGTTCTAAACTATGATTTGAAGGAATGACATTAGCGTATTCCCTTTACTATCCAGGAAATCAAGAAAACTATGGCTGATAGAGGAAGAAATGGGCGCCGAGGCGGTCGTACTGGCCGGGTCGGTAGGCCACCACTGAACCAAAGGTAGGAGGAAGAAGAAAGCGTGCATGTGGAACGCACTGAAAGTGTGCATGAGACTAATGTGACCCCAATGGGAGATGGCAATGAAGAATCACTACGACTGAAACCCGAAGTTAGAGATGCCATCGCCCGTGAGGTTGTACTAACACTGAAGAACGTATTGCCTAATCTGTTATCTGAAGCACTTAAGAAAACCAAAGAGGAGGAGGAAGAGTACCATGAGGAGAAAGTGTATGATAGTGATGGGGATGAAGTGAATGTAGGACTAACCACTCGGGGATGTACCTACAAGAGATTTAAGGACGGAGACCCGCCTAAGTTTGATGGGAACAAGGATTTAGTAGCTACTTTTGAATGGATTAAAAGGATGAATGACGTAATCAACGTAAGTGAGTGTCGACCTGACCAAGCTGTTAAATATGTTGCTCACTCTTTCACCACTGAAACACTGAGTTGGTGGAGGACATTCAAAGAACTAAGTCATCAAACGCTCTCAGAAAAATGACTTGGGAGGACCTGAAGACTCTGATAATCCAGAAATTCTACCCTCGGAACGAAATCGATAGGGTGGAGAACGAGTTTTTAAACTTCAAAGCTGGCAGCAAGACTCATCGCCAGTACACTTCCAGATTCAACGAGCTGGCTCAATTGGTACCCCACCTGGTACAAACTTAAGAACGATTGATCAAGTATTATGTCAAGGACCTGCCACAGAGGGTCCGAGTTCATGTAAAAGCTAACCTACCCTCGACTTTCGAGTCAGTAGTAAACCTGAGTGGAATCGTCTACGACGATTATGCAAATGAGGACCCGGCACCTGAGTGGAATCGTCTACGACGATTATGCAAATGGGAGAACTCGTCACAGGGTACTAGGAAAGGGAATTTAGCAACTAAAGTTAAGAAGCCAAGAACATATGAGTATGAAACTTGCAAGAAATGTGGAAGACAACATCGCGGTGAGTGTCGAGTTGGCTCCACCATGTGTGATAAGTGCGGGAAACTAGGGCACTTTTCTCGAGAATGTTTAAGCGGCACCAATTGCCAGGTTTGTAGACTGATGGGACACCTGACAAAGGATTGCAGGAAGACGGGACAATCTAGTTCGGGAAAAGGGAAAGAGCAGAAACAGCCTAAGGCTAGGACCCGAGCCTACGCCTTTACTGAAGAAGAAGCCATAGGGAACCCTGATGTCGTGTCAGGTACATTCCTAGTTAATGATGAACATGCTACTATTCTGTTTGAGTCTGGTGCAAGTAAAAGTTTATATCCACTGCATTTAGCCGCAAAATAGACTGCACAATCAATAGCCTTATAATGGCCTTTAGCATACAAACTGTTGTTGGTAGAAACTCAGTACTCATCCAAATGACTGACGATTGCATGATAGAAATAGAGGGTCATAAGTTTCCTTCTAGGTTGTACCTTCTAACCTTAGAATGATTCGATATAGTATTGGGCATGGATTGGCTAGCTGCCAACAAAGCACAAATTGTATGTAAATGATAAATGATCCATCTCAAAGCTACTGACGGTAGTCCGATTACGGTTAATGGTGATTGGAATCGCACGATGCCAAATGTCATCTCGATGATCAAGGTAGAAAGTTACATGAGGCGCGGTTGCGAAGCTTATCTAGCGTATGTTATAGACGATAAAATGAAAACTGCTAGGAGTGTTCCCAGAGGACCTACCTGGGTTGCCACCCAATCGGGAAATAGATTTTCAGATTGACTTACTGCCAGGAGCTCAACTCGTTGCCAAAGCACCATACCGATTGGCTCCATCATAAATGAAAGAATTAATGTCTCAACTAGAAAAATTAACAGAGAAAGGATTTATCAGACCGAGCATCTTACCATGGGGCGCTCCGGTATTATTTATAAAGAAGAAAGACGGAAGCATACGCATGTGCATCGACTACCGTGAACTGAACAAACGAACAGTAAAGAACAAGTACCCACTGCCCAGGATAGACGATCTTTTTTATCAACTTCAAGGCGTGAGTTGGTTCTCAAAGATCGATCTTAGGTCGGGTTACCATTAATAGAAAGTAAGGGAGGAGGATGTACAGAAAACCGCGTTTCGCACACGTTATGTACATTATGAATTCCTCGTGATGTTCCTTCGGACTAACCAACACACCTGCAGCATTTATGGATTTAATGAACAGAGTATGCCTACCAATGTTGGATCGATCAGTAATAGTTTTCATAGATGACATTCTCATCTACCCAAAGAACGAGGGTGATCATCACTGTCACCTAAGAGAAATATTAGAAGTTCTAAAGCAGGAGAAGTTGTATGCAAAATTCTCCAAATGCTTGTTTTGGCTTAGAGAAGTTCAATTCTTAGGTCATGTTATCAACCCAAATGGTATTATGGTAGATCCTGCAAAGATCGAAACAATAAAGGAATGGAACATCCCGAAAACTCTAACGGAGATACGAAGTTTTCTTGGATTGGCAGGCTACTATCGAAGATTCATTCATGATTTCTCGAGGATAGCCTCGCCACTGACAAAGCTGACGCGTAAGGAAGTGAAGTATGAATGGGGTCTAACCCAAAGCAACGCATTCGAAGAATTGAAAACACGATTAACCCAAGCTCCAGTCTTGACCTTACCTAACGAAAATGAAAACATGGTAGTCTACTCTGACGCTTTAGGTCAGGGATTGGGTTGTGTACTCATGCAATGAGGAAAAGTAATTGCTTATGCCTCACGACAGTTAAAGATTCATGAGGTTAACTACCTGACTCACGATCTAGAGTTGGCGGCGGTAGTTTTCGCATTAAAGATATGGAGACACTACTTGTACGGGGTTAAATGCACCATTTACTCCGATCACAAGAGCCTGTACTTCTTCGAACAAAAGGAATTAAACATGAGACAAAGGAGGTGGTTGGAACTGCTAAAAGATTATGATTGTGAAATATTGTACCATCCAGGCAAGGCAAACGTAGTGGCTGACGCCTTAAGCAGAAAGGAAGAATTGACACCTATCCGGATCAAAGCTTGTCAATTGATTATAAAACCAGATATAATGAACGAAATAGCGAAAGCAAAAGTGAAACACTTTTGGAAAGGAATGTGAAACGAGAAAGGATAGTACGACAGCAAGCAAATCTGGGGACTAATACATACGGTGTACGAACTCGGTTTGACCGGATATGGATACCTAAGATTGGTGAACTTAGGGCCAAAATCCTTTATGAGGCCCATATGTCTCGCCACTCTATCCACCCCGGGACAAACAAAATGTATCAAGAATTGAAGAAAGAATACCGGTGGTGATGTAGTGCGAAGCACACATCTTTATTCCTAGTGTTTTATGCGTTTTTGATTAGTTTTATCTTTGTTTTAAGTCGTTTAAGTCTGTATTTGAGTCTATTGTATGTTTACAGGTGCTCGTGAAGAATACAAGTGAATACGTGAAGAAACCGAGCAAGAAAGTGAAGCCGAGAAATGAAAGGAAAAATATTGCAATTTCATGTTCTCGCGGTACGCGAGAGAAGATTACCAGATCCTCGCGGTACGTGAGGGAAGCTAAAAGCGGCCCGGCTATTTTGTTCCTCGCGGTACGCGAGGAACCCAACCCATGTTCTCGCGGTATGCGAGAGACAGGAAAATCGTGAAAAACCCTAAATTCGAATTTTAATAGAATTGTAATGCCATAATACCACAAGTTCGAATTCCAGCCGTCTAGAGAGAGACCAGAGGTGATTTTGGGAGTGAGGAAGCAGATTGGAAGCCAAAGGTTGAAGCTTTGGATCCGGGTTCGTTGATTATAGCGTTCTAGGTTTCAAGATTCGATTTTTATCCTTTGATTGCTATGTTTGATACCATGATTTGTGTTTTTACTTCTATTATGGATGTTTTGAGCATGATTCTTGGCTAGATCATTGGTACTGCCTTGGTTTATGATGAATATTGCATAAAGTTATTATTTTTACTGTTTTTAGATTCTATAGTATGGTTTATGATTTTGTAAAAGATCTTGATTTAATGATTGTGATGAATATGCATGCTTAGAGCTGATTGTGTTTGATTATTGATTCCGTACGTTGATTGTGGATGTCTTCCAGCTTGATTAGCATATCTAGGTCATAGACTTTAGGGTTTGTGATTGTTTGTGTGGTTTGCTAGAGATAGTGATTCATAGGAGTTATGATTGAGCATTCTTTAGAAATGAGTGTGTATATTGTCTCAATACCCGAGAAGTGAGAGATAGTCGTTTAGTCTTCGTCTTTAGGAATCCGAGTGTCAGCTATCTGAGAGGAAGTTAGTATTAGGTGTCTAGTGGTTGTTGCTACTCTGAGTTATAGTTCTTATCTTGAGATTACCCCGTGCATTCTTCGAATGTATGGTGGACAGTGAGACAGAAAGGTGATCTGTCTATTCGGGTACTTTATCATTGTTGGAGAGACCGAAAGGTAATCCACTATCTGGTGAGTTTATTACATGTTTAGGTTTCTTAGTTGGTGACACCCTAAGAGAGATTAGGGATCCACTAGGTAGTTTAGAGTTGTTTCCTTAGAAACCCAGATCCATCTTAGTTTCCAGAACCGGTAGAAGTTGTACTCTGCAAGTAGGATTCCGACCTAGGTAGTATTCTTCCCATCTCTGATTTCTTCCTTAAATCTTGACCTTGATAGTTTGAGTCGACTTAGTTTGCTGCATTCTTAGTTAATCTTTAGTGTAGTCAACCCCCCAATCATCAGTCTTTAGTCTGAGTCCGAGTCAGAGTCTAGTATTAGTATTCAGTGTCTCTAGGGTTCGATAATCCGGTTTACCATTAAGCTGTGCTACACTCGATAGGTACACTTTCCTGTCAGTGCGATCTAGTTCATAGGTTTTCCATTTATTATTTAGGAGTCTAGGTTAGGTTTATTTGTTAGTTTTTATAGACCGTCTGGACGACATCAGGTGGCATGGCTTGAAGAACAATGTGACCGAATACGTGAGCAAGTGCCTAACTTGTTCACTAGCTAAGGCCGATCACCAGAAGCCATGTGGTAAAATGCAACCCTTGCCGATACCAGAATGGAAGTGGGAGGAGATCACGATGTACTTCATTACCAAGCTACCGCGAACAGCTAAAGGCAACGATACCATCTGGGTTATCGTTGACCGCGAACAGCTAAAGGCAATTCTTACCAATACGTGAGGCTTGTTCGTCTGAGAAGCTAGCAAAGTTATTCATAAAAGAAATTGTAAGCAGACATGGTATGCCGGTGTCAATCGTATCCGACAGGGACACTCGATTCACATCAAGGTTTTGGAAGAAATTTAATGATGCAATGGGCACTAGTCTGAATATTAGCACCGCTTACCACCCTCAAACCGATGGTCAATCAGAAAGGACCATTCATACCTTGGAGGACATGCTCCGGGCCTGTATCATTGATTTCAGTGGCAGTTGGGATAGCCATCTGCCATTGGCAGGATTTTCATATAACAACAGCTATCACTCAACCATCGGCATGCCGCCATTTGATATGTTGTATGGAAGAAGATGTAGAACCCCAGTATGTTGGGGAGAAATTAGACATAAAGACTTTGCGATTCTTGAAGTGGTCAGAGCCACTTCCGAGAAATTTGAAAAAATCAAAGCTCGCATGAAAACCGCTAAAGACGGACAGAAATCATATGCAAATAAGAGAAGAAGAGAAGATGAATTTTAAGTAGGAGACATGGTACTATTGAAGGTGTCACCCTAGAAAAGAATCATCCGATTCAGAAAACGTGGCAAACTAAGTCCGAGGTTTGTTCGACCTTTCAAAATCCTATCAAGAGTTGGTCAAGTAGTGTACCGACTAGACTTACCCGATGAGCTTAGTGGAATTCACCCTACATTCCACGTGTCACACTTACGCAAGTGTTTAGCCGACGATACATCACACATACCCTATGACGAGATTGAAGTAGATAACAGTTTGAACTGTGTAGAAGAAACAATAGCTATTCTTGACCAAGCCGAGAAACTACTACGCAATAAGTCGATTCCCTTGGTTAAAGTGCAAATGGAAGCACATAAAAGGGTCAGAAGCTACTTGGGAAAAAGAGGATGGGATGAAAGAACTGTACCCTCAACTGTTTAACTTGTAGCAGGTTTCGAGGACGAAACCTCAGTAAGGAGGGTAGACTCCAATGGGCCAAAATAGATGAAGGGTAAGAGATCGGGCTTGGGCTCGGCTCCAATGAGCCAAAATAGCCCATGCATATAAAGGGGGAATCAGCTCATTTTCCTCATTCCATCACATTACACAAACCCTAGAGAGAAAAAGCTTAAGGTTCTAGAGAGAGAAAGCTTAAGGAATAACATTCAAGCTCTGATTTCTGCTCCATCTTGCTTCTCCATCATCATTAATCGTTTCTACACGAAGAACCACGAGTTTTGAGGTAAGATCGATCTCATATATGAGTTTTTCTTCAAAACTGGGGTTTTAGGGTTTATGGGGTTTTTAAACGTAAAGGAAGGATTTTTACCTATGAAAAGTGGATTAAATCTCAGATCTAGCTTCATGGAAGCTACATAAACGTTTTGAACGTAAAAAGTTAAGATTTTAGATAAAAAATCAGACCTACAAATGCTCAATGTTCTTGAGCCGACTCTCGAGAGTCGACCACCTACAAGTGGCGACTCTCGGCGAGGAAGAAGAAGAGAGTCGGCTGTCAGAGTCGACTGTCATGTCAGAGTCGACTGTCAGAAAGTCGACTGCCTGAGAGTCGACCATCTGAGAATCGGCCCTCTAAGAAAAACGTTGAGTATCGACTCATTACACGACACAAAGTCATGAACGCAAGTTCAGATGACACTAATGAGTGTGGCTAGCGACTCTCCTAGCCGACACGATCAGTGATACGCACAAAACTGTCGACTCTTGCATGAAATAATAGAAAATTATACTTTGACTTATGTGCAGATCGATATACGCATTAACAGTAGCTAAAGCATCACCTTTGGGTTGAATACCGGAAGACAGGTGAGTTATACGTGCCCACTATGTGTTATGTGCAAATGTTTTCCAATGTTTTGGGGCTGAAGTGTATACATGATATGAATAAATGTTATGTTATGTGACAATACATGCTGAATATAAGTATGAAAAGTATGACATAACGTATAAGAATGAAATCTTGCTTTATATCCATGTATATATTGATTGCCAAGTATGAAAAGTATGACATAACGTATAAGAATGAAATCTTGCTTTATATCCATGTATATATTGCTTGCCAAGTATGAAAAGTATGACATAACGTATAAGAATGAAATCTTGATTTATATCCATGTATATATTGCTTGCCAAGTAAGAAAAGTATGACATAACGTGTAAGATTGAAATCTTACTTTATATCCATGTATATATTGGTTGCTATGTATGAATAAACGTTATGGACGGAAACGACGACAACAACTACTTCGGTAGACGGACGACCACTCGATTATTATGCAACCAGAAATGAAAGTCTAGAAAGGTAGCCTAAAACTAAGGCCACAACAATGGAGTCAGTCCCTCAATCGATGCACGGCTGTATAAATAGTTCGGGTGGGAAACGGATGCCTTAGGGCAGACGGGCGAATATGACGGACTACGACGGTAAGACGGTTAAGACTGGTGGCCGAAGGTTAGTCATACAGAAAAGACAGACGACCGAAGGTTGGTCGGACGGTAAAGCATGACGGACGACCGAAGGTTGGTCGGACGTTATGAAGCACGGACTACGACGGTAGGATGAAGCGTTTGTCTTTGTGACTTACGAAAACAAAATGACGGGTTGATCATCCTTATGTGTAAGTAAATGAACGTTCAAAGAATGTTCGTATGTATGTATGATTGTGGGTAATATTATATATACCCACATTGAATGAAATACGAAGAAAAGAACTGAAAATGATAAATATATACATATAAATATATTTATACAATTGTATGTATGACAAGAAACAATGGTTATGCCTTCTTGTGTTAAACTAGAACTCAACAGCGTTATCTGACTTTTAGTATGCCCTCCAGGTAATAAGAAGAAAGGACGTGCAAAGGCGTGATGGCTACCTAGTACAAGGCAGACATCCCAT
Organism: Smallanthus sonchifolius; assembly: GCA_023525975.1. Classification (NCBI taxonomy): domain Eukaryota; kingdom Viridiplantae; phylum Streptophyta; class Magnoliopsida; order Asterales; family Asteraceae; genus Smallanthus; species Smallanthus sonchifolius. Next base: position 97,539,259 of record CM042026.1, read on the forward strand.
TTCATTTTAATTATGTGTTAAAACAATGTTCTCTGTGCTAATACTTCCGCTATTATGTAATCGAATGATGTTTGCTCTCGCTACTCTTTGAATGGTTAATTTAAAATTCAGTATTTGATGACTATGTTTATGAGTAAATCCAACAAGTGAGCTATCCCGGGAATGGTGCCTTACAGGACGGGACCATTGTTTCAGGTCAGTCTTTGTTCATCGGAGGACAGGAGAATGGTAGCAAGGAAAAGAAGATGGAAGGATGAATGTTATCATTTAGCTCCGACATGGTTCTTCCACCGTCCGAGAAAGAAAAATCTGGTAGCGGCATGAAGAACGACGTAGATTTCGACCACTTAGACCTAGACCTAGCAATCCAATGGTGGTTAAATCCACCCATCATTAGATCTGGCCGAAAAATCGAATCCCGTGAGTGGTGGTGGATGGCGAAGGTTTAAAAGAGAAGGAGAAAGGGAAATGGGGTGGGGGTGGCTGTAACGAACCAAAATCCGGGTTTCGTCTTCAAATAATTAAATATTTATATTTAATATTATGGTGGAAATAATATTGTATAAATAAGTTGAAACAAGTGGGTTTCAAGTTTGTAATGGGATTATGTTAGTTTTAACTAACTATAGAACGAAATGGGTAAAATGGAAGTTAAGGGACTGAAATGGTAAATATGGCAAATCTGCCATATTTGACCATATAAAGTCAAAATTCAGCATTTGGTCTTGTTGGGGTCGTTCATATCAAGAAAAAAAGAGAAATCAAGTTTGAAGCTCAAATCATGCAATTGGGGCTTGTTTTGTGAAGGTTTTGGCTCACACAACACCTTCATAACATCAAGTGATTCTCTTCCTCTTGATTCCACCATGTATGTGTTCTTGGTGGGTTTTGGGTGAAACCCGAAATTTTGTATGCATGTGATGAAATGGTGTTAGATTATTGATAATCTAGCTAAACTAAAGTTAAAGAATGATGGTTAACATCCTAGAACCCTTTAATTTTGATTATGAGAAGTTAGGGTTCATATGGTGAAAATTGGGGGTGTTTGGATCATAATGCTAGAATGTTGAATTATTGATGATTAGGTGTTTTTATGATGTTAGACACATAAACAAACCCCAAATTAACTTAAAGAACTAATTTGATGAAAAATTAGTGTCAATGTATTGGAAGGAGAATTCAAGAGGTTGAGTTCTTGGTTTAAAGGGGGTGTTTGGATGTGGGAATAACCCAAACGGGTCATTTTGGGTGGAAATGGGAAATTGGGTTGTGAACTCAGTTTTAAAGTGATTTTTATGTATGTTTAGATTACTGAACTAGGTGTATATGCTTAGGTAATCAAATTGCTAAACTAGAAGGAGGTGCGGGATCTTCAAATCCGCAAGGTAAGTGCCTTTGCACTTACTTAGTAATGTGATATGTGATGTATGTGTTATGTTGTGCATAGTATGAATGATACATGAAATGAATTGATTATGCATAAGTGTATGTATGAATGTGAATATGGTTATAATACTATATCTAATATGTGGAGGTTATGATCAAAGAATCATAATGGAAAAGGGGAGGTTATGGTCAAAGAACCATAATGGAAATCTGGTAAGATCTTGGTCTATGTACCAAGATGAAGAATGGAAAGAAAGTTATGACCTTTGTGTCATAAATGAAATGATAATGTAAAGAGTAAATAAAACTTGTAGGTGAAATACAAGTGGTATGCAATCAAACATCAATTTGAATGTTAACGGGTCAAAAGGGTTAAATGGGTGAAAATAACCGTAGTCGCTAATTCGATAAGATGATATGCACTATTAAATGTTGTGAAGATGTTATGTTAAGTAAAGAATGGAACTTGCAAGGTGTAATGCAAGTGTTTGCACCCAAATGCATCTTTGGGCGCAAACGGGTCAAAATGGGTGAATGGGTGAAATAAGTAGAAATTACTTATTGTTATGATATATATCTCAATACTAATGGTGATATGTTTATGTGGTTGTAGGAAAAGCTCCGAAGTAGTCCAAGTCAAGTCCAAGGTGATCGCGGGTTCTCGTATATGTTTTAGGTGCATATTTTTGAAGTAAATTGACTTTCCCGTAAAGGATGTATATTTTGAATCTAGGAATCGTGTTTTTGGTGTTAAATTGGTGGTATAAGTGTGTGTTCAAATGCCCAAGTGTTTGGGATTTTATGTTTAGATGTATTGGTGAAAAAGGTTGGAAAAATGGTTAAGTGTGAAAACTGCTGAAAACTGGAAACTTTCTGAGTTTTTGACTCCCTCGCGATACGCGAGGGAGGAAGCTTGTTTTCTCGCGGTACGCGAAAGGGTAAAAAAAAAAAAAAAAAAAATTCCTGGGTTAAGACTTTCGCGCGTTAAAGTTTTGTTTTTAAAAGTGGTGTGTTTCAACTTGGTATCAGAGCAATGGTTTGAGGGATTTGGTGTGAGTGGCACCAAACTCAAACCGGATGCTCTTGATATCGGGGGGTGATACGAGAATCCAAGAAGGACTTGACTAAGACTCGGAGCTTTCGGAAATGAAAGGTTAGTAATGTTATGATTAATGATAATTCCATATGGCGTTTATGTATATGTATGAATGATTGGCAAAGTGTTATGTGTGCCGAAACTTGTCTTGTGATTTATTATATGAATATGATAATTGAAATTGGGCATAGCGCGTTATTAATCATGTCTGGCCAATATGATTAATATGACGAGATGTGCAAGGGTCTTTATAATAACCATATGACAATGAACATTTACAAGGATTAGGTGAAGGTGATTATATATGTATGTATGTATATAAGTAGATAAGTATACATATACTTAATACATATAGGGGTGTAAGTGTGATAAGTATTTAAGGTATTGATAGTATAAGGGTGTTAAGGTGTTTGTTTCTAATTCCCAGTTAAGAGATGGCAGAAGAATCGAGCAATCGGGAACCGTTGGATCCACGGATCCAAGAGTTGATAAAAGAGGAGGTGGCCAAGGCCTTTGAGCAAGCCACAAATCTGTTGATGGAAGAAATGAGGGGGACTATTAAACTCTCTTTCGAGGAGATCATGAAAGAGAAAGATAAGGAACCTCGGGGTTGTACACTGAAGGATTTCATGGTGATCAAGCCCAAGGAATATAACGGGCAAGTGGACCCGATTCTGAGCCACAGGTGGGTGGTAGACATGGAGTCAAATTTTGAGACGACAAGGTGTAAGCCCGAGGATAGAGTGATGTTTAGCGTGCCACTTTTGACTGGGCGGGCTAAGGAGTGGCTGCTAAATCTCCGAAAGGAGAGGGGTGAAAGAGGGGTGACCTCCATGTCATGGGAGGAGTTTAAAGCGGCATTCCTAAAGTACCATTGCCCACAGGCCGCTATTGACAGGATGACCGAGGAGTTTCTCCTCATGAGGCAGACGACAGAGACTATTGATGAATTAGCTGGGACTTTCTTCGATCGGGCCAAGTTCTGTCCAGATGTGGTGTCGACCGAGAAAGCCAAGATTGACAGGTTCTATGCTATGCTGACGGTGGAGTTCAGGGATAGCATATCTCCATCCTCATTTACCACACTTGTAGACTTAATAAACAGGTGTCGGGAAAGAGAGGTGGAGTTGAGGAGGCAAGAAGCTAGGGGAGAAAAGAGGAAACGTGAAATAGTGGATCAAGTGGTGAGTAAGATAAAGGGCGGGAGCCCTAGTAAGAAGCAGTTCATCAAGCCTTCGTCGCGGGGGTGCAAAATTTGTGGAAAGGAGCACATTGGGGAGTGCCGGAAGGGATCTCAAAACTGCAATAAATGTGGAAAACCGGGGCATTTTGCTCATCAGTGTTCAAGCCAAGTGCATATATGCTACAATTGTTATAAACCCGGGCACAATAGGGCGGATTGTCCCGAGTTAAAGCAAGGTGGAAGTGGAAAGAAAGTGGAGACGCCAAAGCCAAAAGGAAGAGCCTTCCACATTTCGGCGGAAGAGGCAAAGAACAACTCGGAGGTGGTGTCAGGTACATTCAAGATTAACTCATTACCTGCACTAGTTCTATTTGATTCGGGGGCTAGCCGTTCTTTTGTTTCCTTGAAAATTTTTAAGCATTCCTCTTTTGTAAGTAGCAAGTTAGATGAACCCTTAGAAATCGAAGCGGCTAATGATAAGAGTTTCCTTGTCTTTGACATTTTTAGAGATTGTAAGTTGAGAGCGGGGGGCGAAACTTTCTTTATTGATTTGATTCCTATGGCTATGGGAGATTTTGATGTTATTGTGGGGATGGATTGGTTGTCAAAGAATAAGGCGAGTATTTTATGTGGACCGAAGGCGATCCAACTTGTTTCCCCATCGGGAGAGTCCATCTACATAGAAGGTGATAAAAAGGGTAAAGTAAGGTTGTGCACTTATGTGAAGGCGACCAAGTACATGGCGCGTGGGTGCAAGGCGTTCATGGCTTGTGTCACGGATGTGAATGAAAGAGTAAAGGAGATTCACGATGTACCGGTCGTGAACCAATTCGTAGATGTGTTTCCTGACGAGTTACCGGGGATTCCGTCGGATAGGGAGATAGAGTTTGGAATTGACTTGATGCCGGGTGCTAAACCGGTAGCTAAAGCGCCTTATAGATTGGCACCGCCAGAAATGAAAGAACTCATGGAGCAATTACAAGAGTTACTTGACAAGGGTTTCATACGCCCAAGTGTTTCACCTTAGGGTGCGCCCGTTCTCTTCGTCAAAAAGAAGGATGGGAGCATGAGAATGTGTATGGATTACCGGGAGTTGAACAAGTTGACAGTGAAGAATAGGTACCCATTGCCTAGGATTGACGATCTTTTCAACCAATTGCAAGGGGCGTCATGGTTTTCTAAGATTGACTTGAAGTCCGGGTATCATCAGTTGAAAGTGAAGGAAGAGGATGTTCATAAGACAGCTTTTCGCACTCGTTACGGTCACTATGAGTTTACGGTTATGCCTTTCGGTTTGACCAACGCACCTGCGGTTTTCATGGATCTCATGAACCGGGTGTGTAGACCGTTCCTTGATCGTTCGGTCATTGTGTTTATTGACGATCTTCTCATCTATTCAAGGAGCGAGGGTGATCACGCTTGTCATTTGCGTGAGATTCTTGAGGTCTTGCAAAAGGAGAAGCTTTATGCTAAATTCTCCAAGTGCGCATTTTGGTTGCGCGAGATCCAATTCTTGGGTCATGTGATTAATGAAAGAGGAATTACCGTTGACCCATCCAAGATTATGGCGGTTAAAGAATGGTCATCACCGAAGACGCCTTCGGAGATTAGAAGTTTCTTGGGGTTAGCGGGTTATTATCGGAGGTTCATCGAAAACTTCTCTCGGATTTCTTTGCCGATGACGAACTTGACTCGTAAGGAGACAAAGTTTGTTTGGAGTCCCGAGCAAGAATCTGCCTTTCAACTCTTGAAAGAAAAGTTGACTAAGGCGCCTGTTTATCCTTGTCGGACGGGACCGAGGATTTTGTTGTTTATTCAGATGCCTCGCATTCGGGGTTGGGGTGTGTTTTGTTGCAAAGGGGGAAAGTGATTGCCTATGCATCTAGGCAATTAAAGACTCACGAGGTGAATTACCCAACCCATGATTTAGAGCTTGCAGCCGTGGTTCTCGCACTCAAGATTTGGAGGCATTATTTGTATGGTGCTAAGTGTACGATCTACACGGATCACAAAAGTCACAAATATTTCTTTGACCAAAAGGACCTCAACATGAGGCAAAGACGGTGGCTTGAATTGGTTAAGGATTATGATTGTGAGATACTTTATCATCCGGGTAAAGCGAATGTTGTGGCGGATGCGCTTAGTAGAAAGTCAAGTCATTCACCTATCAAGGTGAAGTCATTTAAGATGACAATTTCATCATCTCTTATTGATGAAATCCGGGAGGCCCAAGTGTTAGCACTTGGTGGTGACTTGAAGAAAGAACGGATAATTGCCTATGTTGATAAGCTTGGTGAAAATAGCATGAGTTTGAAGACATGCTTTGATAGAATTTGGATACCTAGGTTGTCAAGTGTCTTGACAACTATTCTTGACGAGGCGCATAAATCCAAATATTCTATCCATCCGGAGGCCACGAAGATGTTTTATGATTTGAGGTGTCATTTTTGGTGGCCGGGTATGAGGCGTGATATTGTTAAGTATGTGGAGAGGTGTCTCACATGCTTAAGGGTTAAGGCGGAGCATCAAAAGCCGTATGGAAAGCTGCAACCGCTCGAAATACCGCTTTGGAAGTGGGAAAATGTAACCATGGATTTGATCACTAAACTACCAAAGACTCGAAAAGGTTATGATGCGATATAGGTAGTAGTGGATCGGTTGACAAAGAGTGCACATTTCCTCCCAATAAAGGAAATGTACTCGTCGGATAGACTAGCGGAAATCTATGTGAAAGAAATTGTGTCACGCCATGGGGTGCCGGTGTCAATTATTTCGGACCGGGATACGAGATTCACTTCTCGTTTTTGGAAGAAATTCCATGAGGATATGGGGACAAGGTTGAACCTTAGCACCGCTTATCATCCGCAAACGGATGGGCAAAGCGAGCGTACGATTCAAACGCTCGAGGATATGTTACGCGCGTGTGCTTTGGATTTTGGGGGTAGTTGGGACGACCATTTACCGTTGGCGGAATTTGCATACAATAATAGTTACCATTCTAGCATTGGTATGCCGCCTTTTGAGGCATTGTATGGGAGGAAATGTAGAACACCCGTATGTTGGGGTGAAATTGGTCAACGGGAACTTGGCAGCAAGGAAGTGGTCACGGAAACGAATGATAGTATTGACCAAATAAAGGCTCGCTTAAAGGCGGCGCAAGATCGCCAAAAATCTTATGCGGATAATAGGAAGCGAGCGATTGAGTTTCAAGTGGGGGACTTTGTGCTATTGAAAGTCTCTCCTTGGAAAGGGGTGATAAGGTTTAGGAAACGGGGGAAGTTAAGCCCACGTTTCATTGGACCGTTTAAAGTGATGGCAAGGGTGGGTGCGGTAGCTTATCGATTGGAGTTACCGGAGGGACTAAGTAGACTTCATAACACGTTCCATGTGTCTCATTTGCGAAAATGTTTAGCGGATGAATCTACTTTTGTTCCATTGGATGATATAGAAATTGATGAAAAGTTGAACTATGTGGAAGAACCGATGGCAATCTTAGATAGGAAAGTGAAGCGGTTGCGTAATAAAGAGATTAGCCAAGTGTTGGTTCGATGGAAGCATAGAAAGGGGGCGGAAATGACTTGGGAAACCGAGGAAGAAATGCTCAAATTCTACCCGAACCTTTTTATGTGAAGTCGGGTTTCGGGGACGAAACCCAAATAAGGGGAGGTGATTTGTAACGAACCAAAATCCGGGTTTCGTCTTCAAATAATTAAATATTTATATTTAATATTATGGTGGAAATAATATTGTATAAATAAGTTGAAACAAGTGGGTTTCAAGTTTGTAATGGGATTATGTTAGTTTTAACTAACTATAGAACGAAATGGGTAAAATGGAAGTTAAGGGACTGAAATGGTAAATATGGCAAATCTGCCATATTTGACAATATGAAAGTCAAAATTCAGCATTTGGTCTTGTTGGGGTCGTTCATATCAAGAAAAAAAGAGAAATCAAGTTTGAAGCTCAAATCATGCAATTGAGGCTTGTTTTGTGAAGGTTTTGGCTCACACAACACCTTTATAACATCAAGTGATTCTCTTCCTCTTGATTCCACCATGTATGTGTTCTTGGTGGGTTTTGGGTGAAACCCGAAATTTTGTATGCATGTTATGAAATGGTGTTAGATTATTGATAATCTAGCTAAACTAAAGTTAAAGAATGATGGTTAACATCCTAGAACCCTTTAATTTTGATTATGAGAAGTTAGGGTTCATATGGTGAAAATTGGGGGTGTTTGGATCATAATGCTAGAATGTTGAATTATTGATGATTAGGTGTTTTTATGATGTTAGACACATAAACAAACCCCAAATTAACTTAAAGAACTAATTTGATGAAAAATTAGTGTCAAGGTATTTGAAGGAGAATTCAAGAGGTTGAGTTCTTGGTTTAAAGGGGGTGTTTGGATGTGGGAATAACCCAAACGGGTCATTTTGGGTGGAAATGGGAAATTGGGTTGTGAACTCAGTTTTAAAGTGATTTTTATGTATGTTTAGATTACTGAACTAGGTGTATATGTTTAGGTAATCAAATTGCTAAACTAGAAGGAGGTGCGGGATCTTCAAATCCGCAAGGTAAGTGCCTTTGTACTTACTTAGTAATGTGATATGTGATGTATGTGTTATGTTGTGCATAGTATGAATGATACATGAAATGAATTGATTATGCATAAGTGTATGTATGAATGTGAATATGGTTATAATACTATATCTAATATGTGGAGGTTATGATCAAAGAATCATAATGGAAAAGGGGAGGTTATGGTCAAAGAACCATAATGGAAATGTGGTAAGATCTTGGTCTATGTACCAAGATGAAGAATGGAAAGAAAGTTATGACCTTTGTGTCATAAATGAAATGATAATGTAAAGAGTAAATAAAACTTGTAGGTGAAATACAAGTGGTATGCAATCAAACATCAATTTGAATGTTAACGGGTCAAAAGGGTTAAATGGGTGAAAATAACCGTAGTCGCTAATTCGATAAGATGATATGCACTATTAAATGTTGTGAAGATGTTATGTTAAGTAAAGAATGGAACTTGCAAGGTGTAATGCAAGTGTTTGCACCCAAATGCATCTTTGGGCGCAAACGGGTCAAAATGGGTGAGTGGGTGAAATAAGTAGAAATTACTTATTTTTATGATATATATCTCAATACTAATGGTGATATGTTTATGTGGTTGTAGGAAAAGCTCCGAAGTAGTCCAAGTCAAGTCCAAGGTGATCGCGGGTTCTCGTATATGTTTTAGGTGCATATTTTTGAAGTAAATTGACTTTCCCGTAAAGGATGTATATTTTGAATCTAGGAATCGTGTTTTTGGTGTTAAATTGGTGGTATAAGTGTGTGTTCAAATGCCCAAGTGTTTGGGATTTTATGTTTAGATGTATTGGTGAAAAAGGTTGGAAAAATGGTTAAGTGTGAAAACTGCTGAAAACTGGAAACTTTCTGAGTTTTTGACTCCCTCGCGATACGCGAGGGAGGAAGCTTGTTTTCTCGCGGTACGCGAGAGGGTAAAAAAAAAAAAAAATTCCTGTGTTAAGGCTTCCGCGCATTAAAATTTTGTTTTTAAATGTGGTGTGTTTCAGTGGCGGTGGCGGTGGTGGGGTGGTTAGAGGAGGTTGTGGCTAACGGACGGTGGTGAGGGTGGTTAGAGGAGGTGGCGGCTAGCGGACGATGGTGGGGGTGGTGCCAGAGACGAAGGAGACGGTGGTGGGTTTTTTTATATTCATTTGACTTAATTACATAAATGGTCCCTCATATATGTAAACTTACATAATTAGCTACATATGTTAAATGACTTAATTGCCCTTCAACTTAATAAAAAAACTAACAGAAGTTAGTGTTAATAACCAATACTGTTACAAAATTGAAAGCATAATACACATACTTGCAACTTAATACCCTTAGTACCCATACCTGTTACTTTTCACAAACCACAGAGACTAATGGTGTAATTAACTCTTACTTTTAATAAGCAAGAGCTGCCATGCCCGTATGCCACCTCCATGTCTAGCTTAATGACTTGTTCCGTCGGCAACTACCCAACCACCACAACAGCACTACCTATTGAGCCAAGTGATATTTCCAATGTAGATTGAAGTGCAGAAGGGAGAGCGCAACATTTTTGTTGTTCTTTTTTTTAATCTCTCTATTCTTTTGTGCTTTAAGAAAGACAAATAAAACAGAGTTAAAAAACAGTAAACACATGAGTAAACATCTAATAACGTGGGTTGCCTCCCAATGAGAGCCTTTCTTTTAGGTTTGAAAATGAACCAAGACTACGATTCTAGAAATAAAGTTTGAATCAATTGAACTACCCAAAATACCATTTACATACAAGGCACACAAGGCAAATGGAACCTTCATAACATCCAAATGTCCAAAACTACAAGTATACATGAAAAGTACAAACAATTTAAGCTATTATGTCACACCTATAATAACTTCAAAGTTTTTTTACATACCTTAGACCAACGAAAACTATAATTTACTTTTCCTATTATATGTCTAATTTTATATAATTTTATTAAATTATACATTAAACAAAAAATCAATTCTTTTAATCCAACTAATATTCACTTAAAGAACGCCTATAAATACACTCCATGCATACACCTTTATCTCAAAATAGAAAATATTTAAAAAATAATAATAAAAAAAACACAAAAAATTCCTTACCTCCTTTTCACCCTCTATTAATACATGTCTCTCCTCTTTGAGACCAAAACCAGATAAACATACACTCAAACACACAGAGTGCTCTCTACGAGAGTATCTCCTTCTCCTCCTCACACATTTTCACCTTCACTATGTGTAACCCCAACACCTCCCCCATCAAACCCTCCGACCACCTCCCTCCGCCGCCGCCTCCACCTCCCCACCCCCATTTCTACCTCAATCTCCACTCATTACCCCTTACAAAATCCCATTTTCAAAACCCTAGCTTCCAAAACCCTAACAATAACAACAAAAATAAAAATAATAATAATAATAAAACCATCCTTCTTCTTCCGACGCCGTCGGAAATCATCGATGAGACTAAATCTCTATTCAAGCTTTCTTCTCCGATTGCTTTAACGGCTCTGATCCTCTACACGCGGTCCATCATATCCATGCTGTTCCTCGGCCGGCTCGGCGAGACTGAGCTAGCCGCCGGCTCGTTAGCCATCGCGTTTGCGAACATTACCGGCTATTCTGTTCTATCCGGCTTGGCTCTCGGAATGGAGCCGTTGTGTTCGCAGGCGTATGGGGCCCGCAGGATGAAGGTTTTATCGGTGACGTTACACCGGACGGTTATTTTCCTTCTGGTTGTTAGTTTACTGATTTCGTTCTTCTGGCTAAATACGGCACGGATTTTGATATATTTACATCAAGACCAGACCATCGCACGTGTGGCTCGCACGTATTTGGTTTTCTCTTTACCCGATTTGGTATCCAACTCGTTTATCCACCCGACCCGCATTTACCTTCGGGCACAAGGCATCACCTTCCCTCTAACCCTAGCTTCCTTCACCGGCACGTTACTTCAGTTACCGTTAAACTATGTGTTTGTTTTCCGGTTTCGGCTTGGTGTCGCGGGGGTGGCAGCATCGTCGTCGGTTTCGAATTTCGTCGTGCTGGTTTCGCTTGTTTTTTACGTGTGGTGGACCGGTTTGCATTTGCCTACGTGGACGACCCCGACCAGGGATTGTTTGACCGGGTGGGGGCCGTTGGTCCGGTTGGCGGCACCGAGTTGTGTCTCGGTTTGCCTCGAGTGGTGGTGGTACGAGATCATGATCGTGTTATGCGGGCTCCTTGCTGACCCGAACGCGACGATTGCGTCGATGGGCATTTTGATACAAACGACGGCTTTGTTATACGTGTTTCCGTCTTCTCTTAGTTTTGCGGTTTCGACCCGGGTTGGAAACGAGCTTGGAGCGAACCGGCCCGATAAGGCTCGAGTCTCTGCGATGGTGTCGGTGTTTTTCGCGGGGTTGATGGGTTTATCCGCCATGTTGTTCGCCACGTCGATGAGAGAGAACTGGGGTTTGATGTTCACGGGTGATTCGGATATTTTACGGTTGACATCTGTAGCCCTACCGATAATTGGGCTTTGTGAGTTGGGGAACTGTCCCCAGACAGTTGGCTGCGGGGTTGTGCGAGGCACTGCTCGACCAACCACTGCAGCCAACGTGAATCTGGGTGCATTTTATCTCGTGGGAATGCCGATCGCGGTGGGGCTTGGGTTCGGGCTTGGAGTCGGGTTTATCGGGCTTTGGCTCGGGTTGCTTTCGGCCCAGGTTTGTTGTGCTGGGCTGATGTTATATGTGGTGGGGACCACAAATTGGGAGCATCAAGCAAAGAAAGCAGAGATGTTAACATGCAACGGAGGTGTAGGTGGAGATACACCTTTAACATCTTTGGATCGTGACATTGAAAACCAACCGTTGATTTGCATAATGATGACGTCATCGTGATATTATTTTGAAGAAAGTAAATGAAATCAAAGTTGACAAAAATATAGAGAACCATATTTTGAGATAAAATTTTGAAAGGGGGGCTTCTTTGAATTTGATTGTGCATTATTACTTATTTTTTAGGTGGAGACACATAATTAAATAATCTAGTTATATTAAAAAGGAAGGATAAATGGGAGTTGGTTAAATTATTTTGATTTTATTTTTTACCTCTTCGTCAGAAGGTATTTCATAATGTAACGTCACTGGTAGCAAGAAAAGAAGTTGCTTTTTTGGCTAGTCCTGTAGCCAGGAATGTTTTTCTAGCGGCTAGAGGCAACCGGCTTGCTAGAGAAGCCTAACCCTGAGATGTGGATCATCGAAGGCGCCTTAGCGTGGCGTACTCCTAGTGGTTGAATCGAGTTTTATCTTTTAGTTCTATGTTTTATGTTTTTCTTCTTCAAAATTCAGAGCATCTACGGGTCTTTGTACCGTTTTTTACATAAATTAGTTGTAATATCACATCTTATTCTTGAAAATATCAAGACAGGTCGTTTTCTTAAAGATAAGATGAATATCAAGCCCATTTAGTTCTAATTTAAACTTTTGTTTATTTTAGTAAGCACAAGTGACATATAACCAACTATGATCTGTTTTCCATCAATTACAAGTTCAATACCATTTTAGTATAACACATTGGATGATAATGACAAAACTATAAAGATTCAAAGAGAAATGGATGAAATTATATGTTTTGAAAGGTTTGTTATGGTAAAGGGGAATCAACAGTATAAGGGTTATTTTGTAAATAAAACAAAAGTATGTATCATAGAAAGGTGGAAAGGCAAAAAATAAGCCATGGGCAAAGTGCAAATATGAAAAGACAAAAAAGGACATGGCATGTTAAAGTTTAAGAAATATGCACACTATCATACTTGTGACAAAGTAAAATGACCAAAATGGACATGACAAGTTATGGTAAACCAATCATCTTGTTGTTTGATTTCCCTCCTCATGATAAGGATAGAAAAAATATGTTGCAAAATGAAGGGTGACCATAGGGGCAAAGGGGTCCATCCATTGATAACAGTCTGTCATGGAAACTCAAATAGTACATAGAGATGAGAAACAAAATAGGTACTTGTCTCATTTTCAAGTGGCATTCATTTTTCTTTTAATTTTACGCGCATCTAAAATGTACTTCGTGCACTGAACGCTGGTACACCAACAGTATCTACTGTGTTATGGTTGTTATTGAGACGTTGCTTTGCCTCGATTCTAACAACCACTGGCATTATGTTCAGTACGCACAGTTATACGAATTTTAAAAATAAATGTTATATATTATTTTGTTCCAATTTATACACAAACAAACAAATCAAGTCACATTCTTTTTGCATAAACAAAAAGAAAAAGACAAGGAAAATAGTAGCAAATGGATAGAAGCTTAAGCCCATACAACACATCGAGTTTTGAACCTAATTCATTGCATTTAGCCTATATTCTCATGTGTTAATTTTTTTGAACGGTGAACATTGAATGTTGTGACATCGCACCCCCGTCACATGGGAGAGCCTCGTTCAGCTTCGGTTAATATGTTGTCTTAACCGGGCCCACTTGACGTGTCAGAGTTGGAGAACATCCAAGGAAAAATCTCACCCATTACGGCCCCTTCCGGGCTTGAGGGAGAGCCGAGGCTCAAACCCTGGATCGGCGTGGGTAAAACCCTGGTGTATCAGACTAAGAACTAGGCCTCATTTGCATGCCTCAGAAATTAATGGTAGTGACAGGTATTGAACCCGGATCACTTGGGACTTCAGGCATTACCTCAACCACTACACCACAACCTCTTTGGCATTCTCATGTGTTAATGTAATTGTTATTGATTTCTACTAATCTTTTAATTATCTTTTTTTATAAAACTTAATTTAATTTTATGCATATTAAATAGGTATAAATGTATTAGTATTTTGATTAAAAAAACATAAATTTTGTGAAAGAAATTTGGCTTTTGAGAAAACTGAAAGGACTTTAATTTCTTTCTTAATAATGAAAATATTAAATAACATTGTCTAACAATAATTTAGTTTCTTTCTTAATAATAATGAAAATATTAAATAATATTCTCTAAAAATAATCTAATATCACACCAAAAATTTAATGTCTATGGTTGGGTGACAGCCCTTGCTTCCTACCCATGTGAATGTTTCCTCACTTCTTATTGGTTGGACTAATATCACATGTAGAAAAAAATAAGTCACAAGGAAAAAATTAAAGAAAATTGGGTATTCGCATACCAAAGAAAATTATATATTTCATAGTGATTATAAGTTATCGTATACTTTTTTTTTTAATTTATAAAAGGTATTTTGAGATTAAATAAATCACTTAGATTGAATAAATCATTTTGATTAAATAAACCATTTTTCATAAGAGTGTACTCCGAATAAAGTATTTTAAACAGGGATTCTACTAGACGTACTTCGCATGAATTTTCAGCGTATCCTCTGAAATCATAAAAATCAAAGATACTTTTTTTTGTCTTTTAGCGTGGAAAAAGAGAAAATATTGTTGATTTTTCAAAACGAGGTGTTGCGATAAGTAGCGTAACCCTGTAAATATACGTTAAAAGAATATATATATATATATATATACTATATAATAAATAAAAGTTTCTCAATGCCACGTGTCGTATCCATATTCATCCTCATAAAAATTTTCCCGCCTCTCTCTCATAATAAATGCATTTCCATAATTTCAATAATAATATTTTTAAACAAATTATTAATTATACTAATAAAACATATTTATTTTAAATTATCTCATATTATAGGAAACTTTGAAATGTAATTATTTAACTTATGTTTTCAATCAAATTGTAAATGAAAGTCAAATTATATTGAATAATATTTAATGTATTTTTAAACTCAATTATATATTAATTTTTATATATTTTTTGATTTTGTTTTCTATTGTTAGTATATGTAATACATTTTTTCACATATTAAAATACATATATAAAGATTTAAGAATTTTATGTATTAATATTTTTCACCCTGTGTAGTACACAGGTTCTAAGCTAGTATACTAATAAATAAAGGTTTTGGGGTGTCCAATGTCCCTCACTCATGCCTCCTCATATTGGTTTTTCCGTCTCTCTCTCCTAATAAATGTATCACTATCTTATTAAATAATAATGATATTATAAATATATTATTAAAGAAGAATAATAATTATATTAAATAAGAATATATAATAAGAATTCAAAATATAACTAATTAAAAAAAATACTAATTTGTTATATACACACACATTTCCACTTGATATATCTCGAGACTATCATAATATTCTGACAAGTTAGGACGTATTTATAAATTTATAAGTTTTATCTTTTTTTAATATGCAATCTCGTGTCATACACGGTATTCTAACCTAGTATATATATATATATATATATATAATATAAAAATATTTTAATTATGAGAGTAGGCCGTAGTGTAAACTAGTGATGTATCCTACGTAGTTTGGTCTAATTGTTTCATAATTGATTCATGTACTTTTTGTTTAGCTTGAAGAAAAAAAGAAATATGAGGCCTTGTGTGTATTTGTATTTGTATTGTGGCCTTGTGGGTTCTTTTAATAATAAAATTGCTGTTTTTCTAAAGAAATAAAAAACAAATAGATGTGTCTTAAATCTTTATGAAATTTTTAAACATAATTTTTTTTTATAAAATTGGTATTTAATGAGTAGATAAAATTAAATCTAGTTTTGTTTATCATACCATCAATAAAATAAGAGTAAACTGTCATTTTCGTCCCTGTGGTTTGGTCAAAATTGCCACTTTCATCCAATAGTTTGTTTTTTTGTATCTGGGTCCTCGTGGTTTTAAAATATTGCCATTTTCATCCTCGTGGTTTTAAAATATTGCCACTTTCATCCAGTCAGCTAACACCGTCCGTTTTTCTCAATTAAATGAGGGGTATTTCAGTCCTTTTACATATTTGTTTTATTTCTTCATCTTTTTTACTCTCACTTTTTAATCATAGAAACAAGCGACGGAGGTGTTCCAGTGGTGCTCGTCGGAAACTGGTCAGGAAAAGAGGAAGAAGGCCAGCAGGTGGATGATTAAATTAGAGGTTAAATTGGGGATGATTAAAAAGTGAGAGTAAAAAAGATGAAAAAATAAAACAAATAAGTAAAAGGACTGAAATACCCCTCATTTAACTGAGAAAAACGGACGGTGTTAGCTGACTGGATGAAAGTGGCAATATTTTAAAACCACGAGGATGAAAATGGCAATATTTTAAAACCACGAGGACCCAGATACAAAAAAACAAACTATTGGATGAAAGTGGCAATTTTGACCAAACCACAGGGACGAAAATGGCAGTTTTCATATCCATCTTTATTTTAATCATATACAACTAAGCTCGAGAATAGTATGAAACTGATGAGGTATGTCATAAATTAGGCTTGACACTAGGCCTTGTCAGTATAGTGTTGGGTCCATTATGCCCGTACTGGCCCACACCATGACATCTAGGGATGACAATAAAACTCGAACCCGATAGAAAAATCCAAAACCCGAAACATTCGGCACGGGTATGGGGTCGGGTAATCGGGTTTGGGATTACTTTTTACAAAGTAGCGGGTTTACCCGAAACCCGCGGGCATACCTGATACCTGACGGGTAATTATCCGATAGAAACTCGACGGGTTTTGGGCTGGGTATGGGATAAGATTTTATAATCAGGTATAAGGTTGGGATTACCTAAACCCATTCCTAATCTGACCTATTGCCATCCCTAATGACATCAAGTAAACCCATTAGGGTGTTTCAGGGCTAAGGTCTCGGGTCACTTTCTAACGAGTCCTTGTTAATCCTTTATTTGTTGTAGCTCATATATAAGCTAGAGAATAGTTCGAAAACACTAGGCGTAGACTAACCCAACAACAAATCCTGACCCGGATTTAGATATAGGATCAAAAACCAATAAAGTTTAAACTTTCAACTATTTAATAAGTCAAAATAACAATTACAACTCAAATTTTGAAGCTCAAAATCCCACATATAAAAGAATCAATTAGAAGTACAAAGTTCCAAAATATTAGCCAATTCTTCAATTTTTAGTGGACTTCGTTGCTTTATCACTTCAATCTAATACCTCATTCGACTAAACACGATTTTTAGCATTGTAACTGTTATACGTGTGGAACGCGAACTCGTTTAGACTCTCGAAAAGAAGTTGTGATTTACATACCGGTGAATACAAACACACAATCTATACTCTATACCTACCATACTCCTAAAATCACCATACTTGTACATGATTTGAACTCACAACCATTTAGTTGGAGAATACATCACTTTACCACCAGGATGTTCATTTGAGGGCATATAAAAGTAATTTAAGTTTAAAAAAAATAATAGACCTCGATAAAAGTCAATAATAGTGGTTTTTCTCATATTACTCCTCCAAGCCTTTTTATATGATTTCTTCTTTACACATGACACCCCCAATTAGGGGTGATTATCGGGCCATAACCGGACCAGAACGTACCTGGAACTGTGAACATGCAATTATGCAATTAGAATACCTAGAATCTATAAGGCTGGCATTTATTAGTGCTCCTCTAAACATAGGCGTACCTATGTTATGTATATGAGGGGCAGCCGCCCTCTATGAAAAAAAATAGTGTTATATACGAATTAAAACCTGGATCGTCCCCATAAAATTTTGCAATATATATACGTGTTATATATCGCTAGTCAAACGACCAAAAAAATTTCTAACCACCATGTAAAAAAAATTTGCATCCGCCACCGCCTCTCAACCATGTTGCCTAAAAGTTATCAACTTGTGATAGTGTAGATAAAGATAGATTTGAAACAATGAGTGGAATCAACTTTAGAACTATTGATCAGAATGAAAACACTTAGTGATGTGTATCCAAAAGCTTGATGTAAATTTGTTATCGTGTTTTAAAATCTATAACTACGACTTGAATAACCAAATGAGCATGACATGTCGACATGATGCTTATTGACAAATAAAACACAAAGCTATTTGCATGAATAAGAAAACAATTATTATTTTTAGTGGAACCGTCCCCTGTGTGTGTGTGTGTATATATATATATATATATAGGGAATGGATCATCTGAGAACTTCTAAATATTTTGAGATCTCGCGAGAACTTATCAAAAATCCAATCAAAATCATTTTTTTTGTTTTTACTATTTTTATTGTTAAAATACAACATAAAAAATGAATTTATATATGTAAATTTACATGTCTTCGTATATTAAAAAAATACACCACACGTGTGTAAGTGTTACCATTTACACATGTATATAAATTTTTTTAAGGATAATTTAGAGAGAAGGGATTAATTAATTGAAGAGATAAATCATTTTTATGTTATATTTTAATAATAAAGATGGTGAAAAAAATGGTTTTAATTGGTTTTTTAACGAGTTCTTGCGAGTTCTCAAGTATTTATGAGTTTTCATTTGAATCTAACCCTATATATATATATATATATATATATATATATATATATATATATAAAAGAAAAAAAAAAAAAAAAAAAAAACCCCGGAGTACAATTCCAACTCTCTCTCTCTCTTGTAAACAAACCCTTTCTTAATATTCAGTTTTCCAGTTTGAAGTTTGAAGTCTGAGGCCATATTCTGGTATTACTTCTTTTTTATTTTCATTATTTTAATTTTTTTTAAATGCTTGCCTCCTTCAGAGGCTAAATATTTAATTGTTGATATGCCATGATAACTTGAACAAGAGAAAGGAAAAAAAAAGTATAAAATTGAAAATGTTTTGAAATAGTATTTAGACAGGTTAAAGACAGAGTAGTAATATAAGGTGGTGGTTGAATTCTTGGGGACCTTATAGCCGCTAATGCCATGATGTGCGAAAAAGCTTTTTATGGTCTGACCTTTACTAACCTCATCTTAGATTAATACCCTGTCCTTGTAAAAGAATCCTATGGTCTAAAATTTTTAAATGTTTTTAATCTTATACTAAGTATAATAAAGATTCTGAAAATAATAGTATCAGAGCCATGTGCTCTTAAAATAAAGCTTTATTCAAGTTTGAATGTGCAGATCAACAATTAATTATATTCATTTATGATGAATATTCTGAAAAGCAACGATACTGTTAAAAACAGTATTGAAGAGGAATATGAAATTCCTCATAATCTTGATTTATTAAATAAATAGACTATTCCAAAGATGGAACATAAACTAATTTATAAATTATGAACTTTTAAAAAATTGGGACTAAAACAAGTTGTAAAAACAACTGAAGAAACATTTTCTTTAAATAAAGATGATATGGTTATTAAACTATTGTTAAACAAAGATCTAAATAAATATAAGAAGGATTATAAATTCCTTCATATAGGTTTAGTACAAATAACTTTCAAACCTTTGACCCTAGAAGGTCTTCCAGAAAGTTTTGTAGCAGCTTTAAGAGATGCTAGAAACCTTGACTGGAAACAATCTCTAATAGGGATTGTCCAAACTAGTCTGGCTCATGGACCAGTTTATTTTAACGTTTATCCGAATCTTCAATTATCTTTATCTGACGTTAATATTTCAGATGCTTTAACATTAAACGTTAAAACTCATGGTTATAACTATGCTCCAGGTTCAGAAGTTATCTGTATCTGTTATAGAATATATTATAAACCTTTATACACTTTAAATCCTCAGTGTAGAATGGTAGATAAACCATTAAATGAAACCATAGTCATAGAAACTAATTTCGGTAAGTCTAATATAACTACTAGAAGAAAGATAAAATGGGAAGAAATTAACTTTCTAGAAAATTGGGTCCTTGATAAGGCTACAACATCTAATCAATACATAGATAATAATCCTTTAGAAATTATACAATCTGAAGAAGGAACTGTCCAAATCCAGTTTGAATAGATAAGAAATACTTCTTCTATACCAAGATCTTTATCTTCTAGGTCTTTGTACTCTCGACAGCACATATCTCCTCTGGGATATACTGTTAGAAGCCCTTCTAGAGCTTCAACCTCAAGAGTTAGGGAAACTTTTCCTGCAACTGAAACATTTAATAGATTAAATTTAAATGCTGATAATATAGTCACAGGAGTTCATGGAGTCCAAGTTGATCCGGAATTAACCGAATCAGAAGTCAATTTTGTTTAATGGATTTTAAAGAAAAAATTGATTTTAAACCAGGATCTTCGGTCAGAAAAGAAATTAATAAAGAATTTCAATTACCCAAATGGGAATTATTTAGAAATTGGTTTTTTAATAATTTTAAAGAAACCGAAACAAAAATTTTTAAAGAAGAATATTATAAAGATTTAATTTCAAAAAATGAGATTATACCATTTATCCTTTGGTTTATAGAAAAATATACAGGAAGTATTATTTCTGTGATTGAAAGGGAGTTTATTATTAAAGGAGAAAAAGTAATTTCTAATGTCTTTCCTCCTACTCAATCATCTTTTAAAATCGAAAAGGATAATGAAGTAAGATATTATCAAACCTTTCAAGAATTATTAAAAGGTGATATCTTACTTATCACAATTTCTCATTTAAATGATTTGATTAAATAGCAGAATTATACAAACTTATATTTAATAATCCTAGGAGAACAAATCCAGGATTTGTCTGTAAAAATGGATAGGATAATATCCTACTTAAGAGAAAAACCCATATTAATTAAGCCGGATTCGATCATAGAAAAGGTTGCTACTCCTAGTATACAACTTCCTCCGGAAGTTACGGATTTTAAATTAAAATCTAAAAATAGCCTTGAAGCAACTCTTAGTGAGACAATGAATGCTCTAAAGAGTCTTAAGATAAGTACTTTAACAGACTTCTCTGAGGTAAATTACCAAGAAGAAATTAAGGATGAAATTTCCAAACTCTCTAAGTGGGCAGATAAACCGACCCAAAGAAAGTATTATTATCCTAGACCAACCCCACAGGATGTCCTTATAGAAGAACAGGAGTATATTGTTAATAACTCATATAGTGGGAAAATGATCTATGAATGGAACATAGATGGTCAATAAGAAGGACAAATTTATAATATTGTCCATAGGATGCTTATGTATAGTACAATTTGTAAGAATAATAATAACTCAGTAAAAACCATAGCTAATATGATAGTTTCAGGGTTTATTGGTCAATTAAAAGGTTGGTGGGACAATTATCTATCCCAACCAGATAAGGATAAAATCCTTAATAGCGTTAAACAAGAAGAAGGCGCTAGTACCAGCAATACCGAAAGTAATGTTGTATATACTCTAATTGTTAACATTATAGAACATTTTACTGGAAGATGGTCTGAAGATTATAAAAATATCAGAACTCTTCTCCAAAATTTAAGATGCAGGACTTTGACATCTTTTAGATGGTATAAGGATACCTTCTTATGTAGAGTTATGGAACTTCCTGAGGCTAATAGTTCTCATTGGAAGTCAAAGTTTATAGATGGCCTTCCTCATTTATTTGCAGAGAGGATAAAAGGCAAAATAAGAGTAAATGGTGTCATAAATTATGACAGTTATATTTATGGAAAACTCATAGGCACCTGTGTTCAAGAAGGAATAAGCCTATGCAATGAAATAAAACTTAATCAACAGATTAAGAAGCATTCTTTAAATGAAAGAAAACAATTAGGAGATTTCTGTGGTCTATTTGGCATAGAAAATAAACCTGATAGGTCTATAGAAACCAAGAAAGAAAATTCTTCCCCTAAGAAGCATTATAAAAGGAAGAAATATAGAAAAGAAAGAAAATCTTATAAGAGAAAAAAATATAAGGAAAGAAAAGATTTTCCAAATGAATTTAAAAAAATTATAAAATGCAGAAAATGTGGCAAATTAGGCCACAAGGCAAAAACTTGTTGGGTTCGAAAGAAACTCAATAAAATTGAAGATAAAGAGTTAAGAGATAAGATTAGTGAAGTCTTATTACATGACAGTTTTGAAGAAACTGATTTTGAACAATCTTCTTCTGAAGAAGAAAAATTAAATGTTTTAAATTATGAAAGTTTTGATTCCTCTGAATCAGAGGAAAATTATTGTCCAGCAAACTGTAAAAAAGATTGCTGCAAAAACTCTTCTGAAATGTCAGAAGAAGAACTTTATCAAATTATTTCTCAATTCCAAAATATGGAAATAAATGTTTTAAGCAACGAAATTTTAGATCTTTTAAAAGTTATAACTGATCCTCAAATAAAAGATAAATTAATTTCTGCATTCATAGATCAACAAAGGGATGCGGAAGCTTCTTCCTCAAATAATCATCAACAGGATTTAAAACATTTTTCTCTAGTTGAATTAAAAAGACAACTAGCCTATAGAAATCAAACTTCTAGACCTGTTAATATACAGGATTTAAAAATTAAAATTGATAATTTAAAATATGATATCAAAATTCTTCAAAAGAATAATAAAAATCTAGAAGAAAGAATTCTTAAACTCGAGATTCCTCAAAATAAAACCTCCGAAGAAATCCCTCAAGGAGGATTTTTAGAAAGTATTGTATATATTATAACTACACAAAAATGGAATATTAAAATAAAACTTCTCATAGAAGATAACTTTTTTATAACTGTTACAGCATTAGTTGATAGTGGTGCTGATTTAAATTGTATCCAGGAAGGAATTATTCCAACTCGGTATTTTCATAAAACCTCCCATAACTTAAGTTCTGCAGGAGGAGAAAAACTAAAAATTGATTATAAAATACCACAGGCTCAGATTTGTCATAATGAAACATGTATTCCTACTAGTTTTATTCTAGTAAAAAACCTTACTAGCCAAGTTATACTTGGAACCCATTTTCTTAATAAAATATTTCCTTTAAAAAACATTGATAATAAAGGAATAACTGGAGTTTTCCAAAATAAAGAAATATATTTTCCATTTATTACAAATCATTTTTCTAGGACTTTGAATAATATAAAAGAATCTCTTTTACAAGCAAAAATAAATCAAATTGATTTTTTACAAAAAGAAATATTTTCCTTAAATATCTAGGATATGATAAATAATCCTAAACTCCAGGATAAGATCAAAATGATAAATAATCAGTTTACATTACAAATATGTAATGATCACCCAAACGCTTTTTGGGATAGAAAGAAACATATTGTTTCTTTACCCTATGAAAATGATTTTAGTGATAGCCAAATCACTACTAAGGCTAGACCTTGTCAGATGAACTCCGAGTATACGGAGTTATGCAAAAAAGAGATAACTTCTCTTCTTGATAAAAACCTAATTAGAAGATCCAAGTCTCCTTGGTTATGTACTGCCTTTTATGTTAATAAACATGCTGAAAAAGAAAGAGGTGTTCCTAGATTAGTTATAAACTATAAACCTCTTAATAAGGTTTTAAAATGGATTAGATATCCTATACCTAATAAAAAAGATTTACTGGATAAATTATATAACACTATAGTATTTTCAAAATTCGATTTAAAGTCTGGATATTGGCAAATTCAGATTAAAGAAGAAGACAGATATAAAACTGCTTTTACTGTCCATACGGGCCATTATGAATGGAACGTTATGCCTTTTGGGCTAAAAAATGCCCCTTCAGAGTTTCAAAATATTATGAATGATATTTTCATCCCTTATAGTGAATTTATAATTGTCTATATTGATGACATATTAGTCTTTTCAAAAGATATTGAAACTCATTTTAAACATCTTGACATATTCAAAAATATAATAATAAAGAATGGCTTAGTAATTTCTAAGCCAAAAATGATGCTTTTTCAAACTAAGATAAGGTTCTTAGGACACAATATTGAAACATGAAATATTATTCCTATTAATAGAAGTATTGAGTTCGGGTCAAAATTTCCGGATGAAATTTATGACAACCCAACTTCAAAGATTCTTATGTAGTCTGAATTATATTCTCCCCTATTATAAAAACTTAGCAGAAGATACTGCAATATTATATGATAGATTAAAAAAGAATCCTCAGCCATGGTCAGAAGACCATACTAAGACCGTTAAAAAAATTAAGCAAAAGGTTCAAAATCTTCCTTGCTTAATGATAACAAACCCAGATTGAGAAAAAATTATTGAAACGGATGCCTCGGATATAGGCTATGGTGGAATCCTAAAACAAGTTTCACCGGTTAATAAACAAGAAAGTTTGGTAAGATTCCATTCAGGAAAATGGAATAATAGCCAAAAAAACTATGCTACTATTGCAAAAGAAATTCTAGCAATAGTAAAATGTGTTTTAAAATTTCAAGATGATTTATATAATCAAAAATTTATTATAAAAACCGATTGCCAAGCAGCTAAGTTTATGTTTGCTAAAGATTTCAAACATGATGTTTCAAAACAAATGTTTGCAAGATGGCAGTCTCATTTAGCTCCTTTTGATTTTGAAATAATTTATAAAAAGGGTAGTGATAATAGTCTCCCTGATTTTCTTACCAGAGAATATTTAAATGGCCCATCCTAAAGGTCCAATTAAAAGAGCTCTCCTAGAGATCCAGGAGATGATAGAAGAATACACCAGCCAGATCAATAATTATGAAGTAGCAATAGAGGACATCCTTACTAATAATTTTCTTAACCCTCAAATTAAAAGGAAAATGATTGAAAACTTTAATATTCACATTTCTTTTAGTAGATTTAAGATTTGTTTATTAAAACAAAAAGAGAAAATTATCTCATGTGGATAAAACTTTCAGATATGGCTCATGCAAGAGGACCATTAAAGAAGGTTCTTTTTGAAATTCAAGAAGAAATTGAAGGACGTTCTCTTCAAATTATACGAGAAGAAGAATTTATTAATAGAATATATTCATATTACCATTTTCTAATTCAAAAATAAAATGGATAATTATTCATAATGCTAAAAAAAGGATTTCTTATTTTAAAGAAATAATTTGTTTTCTAAAACAGAAAAAGATAATATTATCTTGTGGATGACTTTTTCAGTAATGATTCCTTGGGAGCAAGGAAAAAGAGGAGGCAGAGGAAGATCTTCCTCTCATAGAGGAAGAGGTGGTTACAATCCACATCCAAGAGTTATATCTCAAATTGGAAACCAAAGGCTCATAGCAGAGAACATTGCTTCATCATCCGGTTCTTCAGCCAGATCAAATGACATCCTTTATCAGGAGTTTTTGGCTTTTAAAGCCTCGAAAAAGGAGTCCAATAAAGACCTTGAATCATCTGCATCATATGCAAAGACTGTTTCAAATGAAATAGAAGATGATTGGACTATAAATCCAGAAAAAGAAGTCATACTTCTTCTAGAGAAAAAAGATATTAAATGGAAAGATAATCCATGGCTGTTAATAAACAGATATATGGATACAGGATTCTATCCTACTGAGGCTTATAAGCCCAGATTTTTCTATGAACAAATTCTTATGAAAGAACATTGCGAAATAGAGCATTATCATGCTGGTTTGCCTGATGTTTATAACTTCAGCAAGATTATTATTAAACAGATTATATCTGTTGAAACTTGGGGAACTTCTCCAATGAAAAAAAGGGAATTATTGCATCCCCAAACAAAAGCTCCTATCAGATATAATTACTGGGACTACAAAAAAGCCTTTTATAAAGCTTTTTTATATGAAAACCCTAAGCAGAAACATTCATGGTTTATAAAAATCTCCTTTCATGTTTATAATCAGGATATTCCTGTCTGGTTTTATAACTGGTGGCAATTTTTTGGTCCATCAATTAATATTCTTCCAGATTTATTCAAGACTCTTTATAAACAATGGGCGGAAATCTCTCCAGCCCTTATAGAAGCCCAGCAGGAAGAGAGTTTCATAAACAATCTTCCTATCCTACATTTTTATGTTCAATTCTGTATCCCATGAATCTGGAAATGGACCCCTGAAGTGGCTTATGACAGTCATAATATCCTCTGTATCCAGAGAATCTTCCATACAAAATTTTGAAAGAAAATAACTCTTATAAATTCTGATGGCATCATAGAAAGCCATGACACTATTAAAAAGATTGAGAAGACAATTAAAGAATACCAAGCACAAATTAATAGTCTTCCCCAGAAAGAGGCTCCTAGTCCTTTTAAACATATCATTCGAAAGATTCAAACTCTTAAAGGTACTGATCAAATCAGTAATAAAGAAATTATGGATTTTTATCTTTCTGAAATGAAGAAAGACATGATGAAGAATTTCAGAAAAGAAGGAGCATCTCCTTCCACAATGTCTACCTCCTCACAAGCCGGAGAAGATGAAGAAAATATTCTCACAGTAGAAGATGAAGATAATATTCTTACAGAAGAGGCTCAGTCTATCAATAATGACGACCCAATTGATGAAGACTACATCAACAATGTTCTAATAGAATACAAAAAAGATTTCCAACCAGAAGAATCTTTTGGAAAACAAAAATCCAAGAAACAATAGGCCCACAATCACGAGAAAAAAGATGTCAAAAAATCTTTTGGCCGACAAGATAATTCACTCTGGAATCAAGATTGTCAGCTGACAGCAAAATAATTGCTTTTACTATTTTCTTTTTGACAATTGAGTCTTGTAGGCCCCATACGAGGCTAAATAATTGCTTTTACTATTTTCTTTTTGACAATTGAGTCATGTAGGCCCCATATGAGGCTTTTCTGTATTTATTTTCTTTCTTTTTCCCCGCCTATATAAGGGGACTTCCTACCATTGTAAAAAAAACCCCTGGGGTACAACTCCAACTCTCTCTCTCTCTCTTGTAAACAAACCCTTTCTTAATATTAAGTTTTCCAGTTTGAAGTTTGAAGTCTGAGGCCATATTCTGGTATTACTTCTTTTTTATTTTCATTATTTTAATTTTTTTTAAAATGCTTGTCTCCTTCAGAGACTAAATATTTAATTGTTGATATGCCATGAAAAAAAAAGTATAAAATTGAAAATGTTTTGAAATAGTATTTAGACAGGTTAAAGACATAGTAGTAATATAGGGTGGTGGTTGAATTCTTGGGGACCTTATAGCCGCTAATGCCATGATGTGCGAAAAGGCTTTTTATGGTCTGAACTTTACTAACCTCATCTTAGATTAATACCCTGTCCTTGTAAAAGAATCCTATGGTCTAAAATTTTTAAATGTTTTTAATCTTATACTAAGTATAATAAAGATTCTGAAAATAATATATATATATATATATATATATATATATATGTGTGTGTATCAATATTCAAAAACAGATTTATATAATTTGGATGAAATCTAACTCTAAAACCAAAAAATGCCGATTTGATTTTAGTTTTCAAATTAGATTCAACTTAAATTTATTTATTTTTAGTTTCATAAAATGTTAAATACCCTAAAACAAATCATTCTCTCTTCTTCTTATTTTTCCAAAAGTATTCATATTAATTGATAAACCCATTTGAAAGTTCTACAATAAATTTGATGATAGCTATAGACATGCTTGTTA
Organism: Smallanthus sonchifolius; assembly: GCA_023525975.1. Lineage (NCBI taxonomy): Eukaryota > Viridiplantae > Streptophyta > Magnoliopsida > Asterales > Asteraceae > Smallanthus > Smallanthus sonchifolius. Next base: position 97,566,819 of record CM042026.1, read on the forward strand.
AGTAGGGACAAACAAGTAGGAAGACACTATCCAAATAGGTGTGTATATGAACTCCTACACATGTAGGATATTCATTACAATTAGGTTATGGGTTGCTTATTATTTATATTAATTTGTTTGAAATTATTGCTCCAACATGAAACCCTTATAAAATAGACAACATTCATACCTACCACCTATATGCTTATTTAATATTTTCTTTCTACATTAAAATTAAATCCTAATTGTTTCAAAATTATAATCAACATTAAACCTCTTCTAGTTTTGAGGTTCTGTTTTTGATCTAAACACTAGTTTACAAACATGTTTAGTAATGTTTGTTTGTAATGTCTTATAAATTTCTATATCTCCATCTTCGAGCATCAACGAATCATTTGTATGAAGTATAATTTTATGAAACTTGCATTACAAATAGCAATTTTGTTTACTAGTTATTTTAAAATTTTAATAAAAAAATAGGTTTTTTTTATGGTTCTTAGCCTTCTGTATTATATGTTTTCTCATAGACAAAATGCATGAAAATGAGTGTTATTTTTTAGAGTGTGCAAGTAGTGCAATCACATAGGGTCTTTAAATGTTTAGGGCCTTAAAGATGTGACCTTGATAGTGTTCACTCATTATCTAATAAAAAGATAGGGCCATTTAATATTCCATTGTTTGCTAAACAATTTGATAGTTTTCCTAATATTATTATTGTACATGATATTATTAACTATTCTTGTGCCAACATAATTCATAAATAAAGTTTTTCTGAAGTGAAGATATTTAAATTTTAATTATGGTATACAATGTCACTAGAAATCCTTAATAAATAAATACAACACTTGAAATTTCAAATTTTCAATATTTTTCAAGAAACTTCTTTATATAAAATGAGAAGGACATATATCCAACTATGGGTCATTTGATGTGACATTGTTAGGTAGATAATACATATTTTTAGTAATTATTTCAGTAGATAAAGATGGCTAAACCATATAATAACTATGGAAACCGTAGAGCAATATGTTAGAACTGATGAATAAGCATATTTAAAAGTTACTAAACATGTTTGATTTGGTTATGTTCAAGTGAATGAGTTTTAGCTTAAGATTTGTCTATTGTTTAGGGGCTTTCAGTTGTTAGGTGTAATTAGCACCACTAACGATTTATAAATTTTGTTTTGTATATTTAAATTTGCATGGAGTATGAAATTTGGATTTGAAATGTTTGTGGCAAAAAATTAGAATGTTTGTCAAATTTGACCTAAATTGAAATCATAAGCAATTAGATGACCTATGATGTTTTTTTTAGAATGACCATATATTATCAATCATGACTAACATGAAACTAGCCGGGAAAACAAAAAAAAATACATATACAAAGAGGGTTTTTTAATCACTCCACCCAACTCATGTTTAGCTTTGATTTCTATTAACAAACCACAAAAAAAGGTAAATAACAACATTATCAAAGATAGTCTCTTTTCTTCTGTTGTTGAACCAAGAAACCAAGGTGTTTCTGTACTTCCATAAAACCCACCAAGTTGTGAACACTATAGCCTCTACCAATACCTTCTTTGGATTCTTCATGTGCATTGCCTCCAACCAATCTATGAAATCATTTGGTCTTTTCGATCCTGGAGGTGTGAGCTCAAACCATCGAGCAACCGCAACCCATATATTGTCGACTATTTCGCAAGACCCAAAATAGTGATATGTGGTCTTCGATTCCTTATCACAACCCGGGCATAAAACCAAAGGAACATCGATCCCCTTTTTATCCAAATAGAGACGAGTAGGAATACAATTGATTAAGACCCTCCAAGCAAAAATATTAACCTTTCTAGGTATAAATTTATTCCATTTAGTATGTCTCAACCCAACCAGATGGATGGATTAATCAATAATAGAACGAACTCGTTTATTCGTAAACTTTTTAACTCCAATAGACACCAAACATATTTATCACGATTAGATGAAAGACTAACCTAGTGTGGAGTTTCAATCATAAAACCAAACTGTGATTCCTTCTCGCCACCCCGTAATGGATGACGCCACCTCTACAAATCCGTACGGTTCCAATTCGTTTCACTCAGTAAGGCACATTTTTTTTTTCAATTTCAAGAGCGTAAAGCCAAGGAAACGACTAGCCAAATAAATAACTCCAACCCAACAATCTTTCCAAAAAGAAGTAGATACCCCACTCCCAATCCGCTTTTTCAAAGATGAAAAACGAATAACACCCTGATTATTAAGTTTAATAAACGATTTCGTAATCCACGACCAAAGCCCGTTCCCATGCACGACATGATCAGCAGCAAATATACCCACCTTCAACTCGTAAAAATCTACGAGGAGTTTCACCCACAAGCAATCATCATTATTAGCAAATCTCCAACGCCATTTTTGAAGTAACACAAGATTAAAAGCTTTCAAGGAACGAATCCCTAAACCACCATTTTCTTTAGAAGCTAAAACCATTTTCCAACTTACCAATGAAGTTTGGAACCATCTCATGCATCTCCCTAAAAGAATCTCGACCGAAGCCTCTCAAAGGACTTCAAAACCTAAGAAGGAATAAGAAATAAAGACATGTAATAGTGGCACACCCTCAAAATCCACCTGCGGGGTTATACTGCGAGTTGCGTGATTAACCAGGATCATTGTCATTAGTTATACTGAACGACCTATATATGAGTTTAAAAATACCTTTGTTGCTCATAGTCACGAGACAACATCATTAAGTTTGAAAACGTTGCTGAAGCGTAAATAAAATCCAAGTGCAAGAATAACTAAATGCGCAAAACAACGCGCCCAAAACCAAAGTAAATAAAGTATGAAAACATGTTTCAAGATGTTTATGAAAACCATGCACTGCAATGCATCATAGTCCTGAGTGTGTACCTTAGCAACCTGAGAAAGACATGCTTAAAGTGTTAACACAATGGTTGATGAGTTCACATGTTTGTAAGTAAATAATCGTTCAATGTTTGCCACAGGTTTGTAAGTAAATAATCGTTCAATGTCCGCTAACAGCTACCTATATTTCATAAGTCTACGAGTGTGTGTTCGTATTGGTTCGTAAGACTCGTTGCATCTAAACAATCCCATTGTTTATGTGTTTTGAAAAGAGTTATAAGTTTGACTCAAGTTTGACCCGACGACCCGTTAGTGACTCATTGTAAGAGTTAGTGTTTGATTAGCATAATACTAACATATTATACACATAATATCATGCAAAACACTCAGCAACAAATCCTTAATGTTTTAGTATGCTAGCACAGTTTTCACATTTAGCAAGTTTCCATATATAGAAAGTTCCCATAAATAGTAAGTTTCCATAAATAGTAAGTTTGTTCGAGATTCGTGTTTCCTGGAAACTATCATTACTAATATGCTCATAAGATTAATCTAGCACGTCCTAGATCAACATATCACATAACACACGCCTATAACTCAACATGCAGATCACAATTCAAGTTAAAGTTTCTATTTATAGTAATCTATGAATAGCATGTGTGATTTCAAATATCTAACACGTTACAACATGTTATTATGCCCTAGCTAGCATAGAACTATCATCAAACCATATCATACATGTCTAAATGGTAAGTTATGAACAATCTTAACGATTAAAGTTTCCTCCTTTGGAAAGTTTACAAAACCGAGCTAGGTATTCAAAATCTAATTTTAAAATTCACAATAACATGCATCAACTAGCATATAAACATCATCATATCATCCTAATAATGTCTAACATGCAATATAGAAAACCATTAAAGGTTGCTTTTATAGTAACCCTCAGTTTTATGCATCTAGGGTTTCACCAAAACATCAAAACTCACAAATATCATAACAGGACTCAATTAATTATCAAAGTTTGCATCTTTATCGAATGGATCCTTGCTTCAATGAAACTAGGGTTTCAAGAACCCTGATTTTTGAAATATATATAAAAAACCAATGAAAAAACTTACTAGATCCGTTAGAAACGAAGATTGGCACTTGGATTGCTTGAATACACCAACAATTGCAAGATGGAAAATGATTTAATGATGGTTTTGGTGTGTGTAGAGGTTTACGATTTTGAGAGAGAATGGGGGCTAGGATTTTCAAAAATAATGAAGGTAATGGGAGTTGGGTTTTATAAATTCTTTATATATGTGCTCTATGGGCCCTAAAATGGATAAAAATATAAGTCTAGGAGGCCCATGGACTAATTAAATGGATTAAAAATACATTTAATTAAATCTAACTATATTAAATAGTATCTAATAAATATTTTTATAAAATCTATTTATAAAAATTACTAGAACAACTAAAACTCATGCAGTTACGCGTAAACGTACGCGATTTCACGAAAGTTCACGAATTAAGCATAAAGTCACATAACGCATAATTTATATTAAATATAAATTAATAATCGTTCGAAATATTATTTTTGATTAATCACCAACGTTCGGGGACAGACTCGTGTGATTCGGTAATTCTCCGAATTACCGTTACGTGAGTGTTTGTGCGAATACTGACACACTTAATTAACCCTAATCAAGTGTAATGCATGAATGAATGTTTGAGATAACGGAGTTTGTGTTAACAGAGTTAACCTGAAAATAGATACCCATTGCTCCAATGACCGAAGAAATGAAATAGAGCAACTACCGATCGAAATCATGGATGCTTTCCATTTGGAAAGCCTCTCATTAAATTATCAACAATCAATTTCTATCCTTAAGCCTTAGCCATTTTCAACCCCATCAGGATATCAAATAAATGAACAAAATATTTCCTGGTTTGCAACCTATAATGGTAGCAAGAGATGCAAGCTCATGGAAATCATCACCAATTCCAATTAAATTAGATTTATGGAGATTGATCTTTATACCAGAAGCCAAGTAAAAACAGTTAAGGGTCCTCACAATGGATTGAATAGTTGTTGCAAACCACTCTCTAACAACCAAAGCATCGTCTGCAAAGAAGAAGTGAGACAAACATAAACCCCCCCCCCCCAAATAACCCAGCCTCGACCGCGTATCCTGAATAGGAAAATGAAGACTCTCCATAGAAAAAATAAACAAGAATGGGGAAAATGATCACCCTGTCTCAATCTTCTCTATAACTGGAATTCCAAAGGACTTCCATTAACCAACACTGATGACCTAGCAGAAGTAAGGCAAGCTCGAATCCAACAGATCCATTTGCCGCCAAACACCATAAAAACCATAACTTTCTCCAAATAGCCCCAACTAAGTGAATCATATGTTTTCTCAAAATCAATCTAAAAAAATCATTAGTTTCTTCTTCCGCTTTTTATACCAATCCACTAACTCATTCATAATAAGATGACCTATGATGTTAATATTAGCTAAAATCGGTTATTAACTTTAGTATAAGTGTTTTGATAAACTAATTGTAGTATTGGGATTGATGAATATCGTTTCAAAAGAGATGGTATGAAAGAGTTGGTTTAGTGAAATGCCCCAAACCGGGTACATCACATTGTTGGCACAAAACATAGCAAACATAGTTCTTAAACCGGAAATCAGAATAACTATTACAGCGGAAGTCTTGTTTAACATTCAAAGAATCCACACTCAATTAAAATTTTAACAACTTTAATTAAAACATTGTTCAACATAAACTGTCGGATAAGGAAATGTCAGTCTTCAACACAGCAGCCTGACGTCCATGCTATCAAGCCCTCACGGCTCCTCTATTTCTCTTTAGCTTTACCTTTACCACCTGACATGCATACTAAAAATCAGCTAACGCTGGTGAGTTCTATCTTTACTTTGAACTGTAAACTTAAAACTTTCTTTAGGTAGCTTAGTTTTAACAAAATAAGCTTTCTTTCTTTACTTTAAACAAACCTTGCCTTTTCTTTAAAACTTTACAACGTTACAATTTATAAAATCGTTCCGTTACTATCTTCCTTTAAAACTTTACTTTCGAGGAAACCTATTATGGTGTCCTCCTTTACTCTTTCAAAACTTTCATTTCACTCGTACAGGACAAGTGACTATCACACACTTTAACTATCACATATGGATCTTTGTCCGAAGATAAGATCCCTTTCTCGCTTACACCTCGGGGTAAGACTTTACTTTAACACTGCCCACACCTCAGGGTGGGACTTTCTTTCTCGCTTACACTTCAGTGTAAGACTCATTTAGCATTGCTCACACCTTAGGGTGAGACTCTTTTATCATTACTTACACCTCAGGGTACGACTCCTTTAGCATTGCTCACACCTCGGGGTTAAACTTCTACTTTAGCATGCCTGCAGGACTTTTTATTATTCAACTAATATGCAATGCAATTACACTACTACACAAAATAGAATACAATCGCATAACTATCATATATACAAATCCCACATATTAACACATAAGCATATAACATGACATCTATCACTGTCACTATTTGAGCTGTACTGAAATACAGCTTCTGTGACTGTCACTATCGAGCTGCATCGAGGTGCTGCTCCTTTACCGTTCTTTAACTTTCATTCTATACTTTCTTTAAAATATTTATTCAAAGATAGTACTGTACACTTTAGCTTCTTTCTCTTTCTTTTATAAAAATAACATTTTTATAAAAACTATAACCTTCTCTTTTACTTTATAAAAATAACATTTTTTGTAAAAATTATACTCTGTCTTTCAAATCTTTCTACCGGTATGCATGTCAGCCCAAAACCGTTAGGGAAAAAGGGCAATAAGAACTTACCAGTTCCGCTATCACTGATCAACTATCGAACTGTCAAGTTAGACGGGTCACTATGGAATCTGTATGAAGTCAACACGTGAGATGGTTAACTTTTAGCTAGTGTCGCTAGGAACTAGTTTTCTATAAACACACTAGTGTCTTCAGACAGTGTCGCCTGGTGACAGTGTCGCCAAGGTCAGTGTCATCGGAGTAGTGTCGCCAGAACATTCGTTATGGACTTAGTGTCATTACCATTAATGCCGTCCAGGTGCATGGCGACATTGTTAGTGTCGCCAATTATTGGCATTTCGTGGAGACTACACTTCGTCTTCCCGACTAGTCTCACCCCAAGAAATAGCGTCGCCATTTAGTGTCGCCTGAAGAACATCTTCATGTTCCAGACCCGTTTTTATCCAAAATCATAACCTTTTACGTACAAAACGTTTATCTAGCTTCCATGAAGCTAGATCTAAGCTTAAATCATCTTTTAACACGTAAAAATCTGAACTTTATGTTTAAAACCCAAAAACCCTAAAAACCCATTTCTCAACAGGAAAACCCACATCTGAGGACGATTCTAACCTGTATTCACGCGATTCTTCTCCGTTTGATTTCCCCAAAGATCCAGCAATGATCTGAGATGGAGATGAAGGCTTGTATGAAGACCTTGAAGCTTTCTCTCTCTAGGTTCTCTCTCTTTCTTTCTCTAGATTGTGAATGTGAAGATGGTGAATGGAGAACTAGGGAGGTGGCTAGGGTTCTTGATGGCTCCCCCTCATCCCAGGCCCGCGTGATTTGGGCCCAACACCCGACCCGTCCTTGCTCTTTCGCTTCTTAGCTTGTCATCTCGCACCCGAAACCCGACTAAATTTCTGAATGTTACAATTAGGCCTTTGGGCTTATTAAATCTTTAAACTCAAACCCTTGAGACTTATTAATGCGGCTTTATTTTAAAGTTTCTTGAGGACGTTAAACATTATTCAAAATTAGTTTTTACTTTTAGGAAGTTCTTTAAGAGTCAAAATTGGATTCTTAGAAAGTATTGTTAATACGTTGGACCTTTTAAGTAATTCTGACATAAAATTGAATTTTGAAATAAACGATCGTTAAAGATGTTGTTTATGGGTAAGATATATAGAATGTTCATAAAAGTTTTATAGAACTTGGGTTGGAGTAATGGAAGTGTTGAATATCGTTGCACAGAAATTAAAAGAAATTCGTCAGAACATGTTAAAACCAAAGTGTTCAATTTTCTGAAAATTTGTTCAGATTTTTTTTTTTTGTAAAACTCACACAAAATTAATCATAACTAAGATAGATTTGTGATTGTGTATATAACTTGGTTTGAAAATAGATTTGTAGTAACTTATGTAGTAAGTTTGTTTTTAACTCACTAACTTAGTTTGATTTTAACTAGCTAAACTTGATAGATTTTGAGTTAAAGTATTGTTTCGAGTTGGTTTTGATATTGATAAACTTTTGTAGTAAGTTCGTTTTAACTCACTATACTTGTGTAGCAACTTGGTTTTGATATTGATAGACTTGTGTAGTAAATTTGTCTTAACTCACTAAACTTGTGTAGACTTGTATATTAACATGGTTTTGATATTGATAAACTTGTGTAGTAACTTTATTTTAACTCAATAAACTTGTGTAGTAACTTTATTTTAACTCAATAAACTTGTGTAGTAACTTGGTTTTGAAATTGATAAGCTTGTGTAGTAACTTTGTTTTAACCCACTAGACTTGTGTAGTAACTTGGTTTTGACGTTGATAGACTTATGTGGTAACTTTGTTTTAACTCATTAGACTTGTGTAGTAACTTGGTTATGACATTAATAGACTTGTGCAATAACTTTGTTTTAACTTACTAGACTTGTGAAGTAACTTGGTTTTGACATTGATAGACTTGTGTAGTAACTTGGTTTTTATATACATTAGTGTGTGTTTATGTATATGTTTGGTTTTGTATATCTTAGGTTAATAACTTGATTTTGTTTAACCTAATTTGGCATTTATACAAATGATGATACGCACCAGGGGTGGGAGGAGCATGGACAATGGGAAGACTCCCCGATCCACTTTCCATCTAGGGGGCAGCTCTAGCGAGAGTACCCCCTCTACGGCACGTCGAGGACACGACACATCTCGTGGCCGCCATTTTGGATTTACACCTACGGGGGTAGAAGTAGGGCCGCCAGTATGGGCGATTGATGAGCGGATGAGGGTGGGAGCATTCCCACGAGCATTGAGTATGAGGATATCTAGATCGCTCCTGATATTTTTTATGACGACATTAGCTATTGTCTTTAGGATCTCGATCATGAGGGTTCCCCGACCTAGTCTAGGCGTGGCGCTAATATTCAGTCGCCGCCTCCTGTCTCTCTAGAGATTCGCAGAGGCGAAGTTGAAATGTATGAAACCCATAGTAAGTTATTTTAATTTTTACCATATTATTTATTTATCTATTTTTACAACCACTTTTGTCTTATGTTTACGGATTTGATATTACCAAAGCAGTCCTAATGATAACAACTATATTGAAAAGTTGTCTTAGCGGGCCTTGGTATTACTAGAAGGATATACTGACGTCTTGTTTGAACAATTTTCTGTAAGTACATATTACCCTTTTTATTACATGTGCATATTTAATTTTATATAACTAATACTGTAATATCCGGGATTTTTTCATGTCGGTGCGGGTTTTAACTTTAAAGGGTGGCGGGACTAGACGGGTTGGGTCATGGGCCGAGCACGGGCCAAGCGGGCCTAAGGGTGGAGGAGGAGCCTCTAACTCCCCTTTCCCACCTCATTCTCATCATCTTCCCCACTTTCTAAAGAGAGAAAGCACCTATAGAGAGAGTGTCAGTTTTTGTCTCAAGATCGATCCAACCTTCTTCTCCAGTGTTTGCACGAAGCATCTCTAAAGAAACGAGTCGATTAAAGGTACGAATCACGTCCAGATCTGAGTTTTTATTGAAAATGGGTTTTTAGGTTTAACATGGGTTTTCTTAAAAAAGATCAGATTTTTACGTGTGTTTATGTCTAAAAACCATAGAGTTAACTTCATGGTTAAGATTAGAACAGTTTGAACGTAAAAAGTTGGGATTTTGGATCAAAAACAAAGAATCTAGCCAAGAACAGTTGAATCGTCCGAAAACTCTTTGAATGGTCCGAAAACTATGAAGTGTCCGAAAAGTATTTCGGACAATGGGAGATTTCGGATAAAATATTTCGGACGAATTAGATTTCGAACGAATTAGTTTTCAGGTGAAATAGTTTTCGAATGAAAGACATTTCGGGCGAAAGAGATTTCGATCGAAAAAGATTTCGGACGAAAAGAGATTTCGGACACCGGAGTTTTCGACCAAGTAGATTTCGGATGGATAGTTTTGATTATGACTCGGAGTTAACACATTTCATTTATGACTACTTGAACAGATCGTCTAGCACCTCGTTGAGCCTTATACTTAAGAAGAGTTAACTAGGAAAGCCAGGTGAGTTCTAATCCCTTTTTTGCCTGCTTTAGGGGTGATGTGCATACTTAGTGAAAAGTGTTTATTACGTATTTTATATTAATAAACAAAAGCAAAAGTTATGATTTAGAGAAAAGTTTAAAAGAGGCAAAAACACGTTTTAAGCAAAGTAAAGATATATTTTTGGTAAACGTTTAATATATTTCTATATACATAAACAATGGCATAATATTTGTGCAAGTATGTTTTCAGTAAAGCAAGTTATATTTATCGAAATCTTTGATTAAAATTTCATATACATAAACAAATGCATAATATATGTTAAGTTATGAACAAGTTAAAGAATTTTTTATGAAAAGAAAGTGAACAGTTAATATGACCTAAATTATACATGTTTTACAAGCACAATTATCCTCATATTGAACACAATTATAGACAAAATGATAGGAATTGCTATTTAATCTATCCATTTGTGTTACAATAGGATAATTAACCTTGGTATGCAAAAACATGAAGAAATCACTCAAAATCAAGGAGAAATCAGCATTCGGGAGTCAATTGAACGAACCGGACGCAGAAGGTTAAACCTAGAAGTCAAAAGGTCCAACATGGAGCAGACTGGGCCAATGCATGGGTGTGCATCCCAATGCACGGCCGTGCAAAGGCCTGTCTGGCTCCCTGTACCCCCTAAAGCTGCCAAGATTCCCCACGTGCAAAAAAGGGTACTTTGCACGCCCTTGCAATCCAATGCACGGCCGTGCATTGCCAAAATATCAGCCTCTAAATAGCAAGCTCATTCTAGTGTTTTAGGAGACCAATATCAAGAGTAGGGAAGGCCTTAGTGCTTTGCTAAGAGCCGGAACTCTCTCGGTTTTGGTCCGTTTTATCTTTCTTGTTTATTTTCCTTTATAAAGTCTTGTAATATGAAAGTTTCTTCTCGTTCGAGTAATCAAGAGGCAACCTATACCCATTCTCCCTTGGTGTTGGAATACTTTCACACATTATCTAAGGGTTAGTGGAGTCACTTGTATGGTCATTCATGGCTAATCCTATTTTGTTGCTCGAGTAAGTTGAACTTTAATTAATTAATGAAGTATTTTTAGTATGTTATATTTTTAAAGTCTTCATTATAATTTATCTTAAAAAGACAAGAATAAGTGATCTTTAAACCAATCTAATAATCTTAAATCATGTAAGTTAGTTAAGCAAGACTTCTTGTTTGGGAAGCTTAATCTAGTTTGTACGGTCTATATACAAATCTTGGTGCTAGCAACGACCGGGTAGTATAGATTTAATATTATGGGTTGATTGGAGGTTTGGGTATTCAGCAAGCCGTTTTAGCCCTAACCAGACAGGGCGGTTTGTGTCGGTATTTCTTTACTTCTCTCGTGTCAGCTTGCAGAGGACTTCTAGCGGGAGCCATGGGGTTTGATCTTGAGAATGAAAGTCTTATTTATTTAAAGTAATATTATAAGTAAAGACAACTATTTAAGAACATAATTTGTTAGGTCCGATCATTCATAAAGTAACTTTGAAGGAAGTCGTGCTATCCGACTTACCAGAAGAAGTTACAAGACATGACGTACATCAGTCATTGGATAATCCTAGTCCGAATAAAGAATAACGAGGACTTGAGACCCCGTTCAGGGTCTGGAGATTCATTAAGGAACAGTTGGCTGACCGTATACATTGTTCCGATATGAAATACTAACTCCCCTATCGAAAGGGTTAGTACTAGTAACTATGACCAAACTTACTTTAAATATAACTATAATTAACAAAGGATAACAACTAGAATAACATCTTAAATGAGATAACATTTTTAGTTACATTTCTTAACCTTTTATTTTACTTTTAAAACAAAACCCACTTTCTAACTTATTATCCTAGTCAGACAATAGCGAGGGTTAAGTACGGGATCCGTGTCCATGGTTCGATACTTGGTTCTTACCCATACTATACTACGCTGTGATAGGTACACTTGTCTATTGTGTGTGTGTTTAGTTGAAGTAATTATCATTTTAATTTATAAATTTAAAACCTGATTTTACGTAGCTCTAAATAGAATATATTTATTATTACTAAAAACACACTATCAAGTTTTTGACGCCGTTGTCCGGGACACGGTAATTCTGTGAAAGATCTAAGCCGTTGGACTGACTATTTTTAATTTCAACTTTATTTTCCTTTTATTTTCATTTCGGTGTTCTTGTTAGCTAATCTATCTTTGCAGAAATTTTCAATGACCGTGACCACGAAACTTCCATTAAGAAAAATGAATAAACATAAGCACCACCATTCGAAAGCAAAATATTTTCTTATTAGGCGTAAAAATAAAAAAAATAATAATAAAAATAATTTTGGTCAGAGGAGGATGCACGGGCGTGCATCAGGGAAAAGCGCGTCAGGTCTTAAAAAGGCAGAAACCTGCGGAATTCTCAAAACCCACTTTCCCATTTCGAACGGTTCTCGCCGAAATCACTCAAAAACCTCCGATTTTCACCCGTTTTCTTCGTTTTTGGTCTCCAATCTTCTCCAAATGTATGTAAACTTGTCCATTGTCATCGTTTAGTCGATTTATGATTCGAATTTGACAGATATGACTTAAATAGGGCTAGGGTTTCATTTTGCATCTTTGTTTGAATGTGCTTGAATCTGAACTCGATGCTTAAACTAAATGCATGTTTGACTATATAGGAGCATAATGTAGTACTTTTTGCCTTGTTTAAGCAGATTTGTTCAACTAGTATGAACGGGTTTTGAATTTTGACTTAGAACTCGTGAGCATGGAAATACGAATTAAAGCATTAACCTTGTTTATATGTGTTTAGGATTTAGTTATATTGTGGAAAAATTGTTGATTGATTGAATTAGGTTGAGAATTTTGACAGGTTTGACTTTTCAAAGTCAACATTTTGACCAACTATTTTAGTAGTCATATTGCACCACTCAAAATTGTGCGTTGTTCAATTAAGATACAATAGACCATTTATGGATTCAGGTAACATAATTATGCTATTTCCGTGTGCAAATTTATGTTTCTTTTTTGTAATCCTAAAAATAAAAATATATATTGTTCATTACAATATTAAGTTTTGATATAACTATCAAGTTCTTAGCATTGTTTTGATACTATCAAGTTTTTGACACCTTTGCTTAACTAGATGTGTTGATTAGAGCAACTCTAAATGATGGGCACTAACTTATTCAAACTGGTAATTATGTAGGAAATGGCGAATCCAACAGACAAGCAGGCCGAAAAAGAAGGAACGCCCCATCAACCTCTAGTTCATCTTCATCTATACCACCAGAAGATGCTCTACCTACACCACCATCACCACCTCCACTATACCATCCAATACCAATGCCCGAAAACCCTCCAGAAATGCATCCTTGATTAATCTTTGACCCAAACAACGCCATTGAGGCTCATGCCTTCCATACCCTACATGGCCTTATGCAACAAGAGTTTGGCACTCACAAGACCATTTTCTATGCAATTCTAGAGAATATTGGTCTGTTAGGGGAAGCATTGCAATTGATCACTAGACCATGGGTCAAGTTCTTTGAGATTCAACAACCAACCTACTATGAAATGACCCTAGAATTCTTGGCATCTTTTCAATTTGACAGACCCGTGTTTAGCAAACTAAAGCACAATTGTGTGAGGTTTAGGATGGCTAGGCAATGGTATGAAATGTCCTTGGGTGACTTTGGGGTTAAGATGAGGTTGTATAGACATCGAGAGTTACGTCTCCAGATCTTCATAGCATCCATGAGTTCGGAGAGGGTGAAGCACAGCAGGTATGGGCAAGGATTGGTTCGGGTCATTACGACCCGCATTAGCAAAAGAGCACAAAGATTCTTCATCCACTACATCGTTATCTACACCGGGTGATCGTCCACACCATTGGTGGGCGCAAGGATAGCACAGGAGTTATAAAAGTCAGGGATCTATTCCACCTACATTGCCTCATTGATCAAGTCCCCTGTAATTTAGCCTACAGTCTTGCCAAATTCTTCACCCGTGCTTATGTGTACTCTTCCAGCAGCCACATCTATAGAGGTCCTTTTATCACCCACCTAGCAGCATATTTGGGAGTTCTAAGCCCTATGAACCTTGGTTTACTAACCAATATGGACCTACTAATGGAAGAGGTAAACAAGCAAATGTTAATCAATATGAGAATGTTGTGGAAGATACAGGGAGTGTATAGGCTGGTAGACCACCGGGGCAATCCTTGGCAAGGAGCTGTCATACCATCGGATGAGGAAGAGGAACCAACACTGCAGCTACAGCAGCATGCAGAAGAGGACCCAGGTATGTATTATAGCACTACTGACCCCATTATACTTGATATCATGATCCGTATGGGTCAATTGGGGAACACCATGGATATGATACGCAAGGACTTTTACGATCATATCCATGACCCGTATGCCCACTAGAGGTACCAGCAGCAGCCTCATGGTCCTCATCGGCAGTGGCCTCGTCCTCCATTCTAGTAGCAATTTCCTTCACTCCGTATATTTGTGGTTCTTATCTGATGTAATTCATGGCTCTTAAACTTTGACACTTTATGTTTGTTTTTATTGTCAATTGTTAGACATTGACACTACATGTTTTTTTACCGGTTACCTTGGTAACCGTTTATATGGTGGCACTACCACCACCTCCTTTCGGCCGCCCGATGGGCGAATATTAGTTTAACTCTGTTTAATTTTAGTACTTAACTTATATTTGAGCGTTGCATAGCATCACAGGTTTTGGTTCGTACCCAGACATACAATCTAGGCAAAACGGGAAGCCTACAAATCACATAATGATGGCATCATGTTAAGGGAGTATCAATCTCACCACCCTCTATTTATTTTTCATGAGACATATTATATTGCATACATTCATATTGTATGAAACTAAGTGTGGGGTGAAACCCCACCAATGATTCGAATGACTAATTGCGTCCCAAGTATGACAAGTGCATGATTAAAAATTACCCAATCCGTTGAATCAACATGTAGAAGTAATAAAACGTCTTCAAAATGATCTGCAAACGTTTGGCAGCTTCATAAATAATCTAAAAGCATAAAGTATTAAAATTCATTTGGAATAAACAGGCTTCTAAAAACAGCAATTTGAAACACCGTTGAATTGAATCAAGGAAACAAATAGGGAAGATTAGAAAGCATAACAGAAAGAAAGAAATAAGTTTATGCTCACTGTTACTTTTATACTCCCTATCTCTCGTTTCATGTGAGAATTTGAGCTTATCCGATCATTATTACATAACACATCAAGTTTTTGACGCCGTTGATTAATACATTTTTCACATGCTCATTTCGTTTGATAGATGTTTGACAATTATTGTTTTGCATGTTAGAACTTGCATAAGATATACATTTCAAGATCATAGAATAAAAGAATGCATAAAAATGATTGAGGTATTAGGATTAACCCACTTTCTTAGCCTTTTTCTTTTCCTTTTACCTACCCTAAACCTTATCCCTTAGTTACCTCCCTTTGAGCCTAAACCTTTTCGTTTCTAAACCCAACATCTCAACCCTATAAACCCGACAAATTACCCTTTTTATCTTTTAACCCTTTCAGTTGAAAAATGACTTGGCTATGAATTAAGGAATGATCATCCGCCAAAAGTTTATAGATCCATCTTACGCTCGAAGAAAGAAACTCGTTTAATAAGAAAAGAAGAACTATTTTGAAAAGAGAAAGTGGCAGCCAAAAATAAATTAGTAAATCGCTCAAGTTAGTGAAGAAATCTCATCAAAAGAAAATCAAACTTACTCTAAAAATTGGAGTATCCAAAGCTGATAAAAGTGGATGTATTAGGAAGAAACAGCCAAACGATTCATGAAGAATTGATAGCAATGAATATTTCAAAGACAAGAAAAAGTTGACATTCTCGATGAAGGGATTTGGTCTTGACGATCAGACCTTAAAAGAGTCCTTAGATTAGTCACAATGTCTAATATAAGTTGAATAAAGGAATTATTTACATTTTTATCATTAAGCCAAGTCAGATTTTCAATATTTAGCCACTTTTTCTAAATACTTCCTACCATAAACCCAAGCCAATCATTACAACCCTTTATAAAGCCCTCTTCATTTATGCACATATTTTATATCAATTGGTGGAGATTTGATTTTATACAAGCCTATGATTATGCAAGCATTAATTGTAGCATTGAGTGTTCTTCTTGACATACCTTATCCAATTATTAAACCCGAGTGTTGAGTGAACAATTGTTAGACTGTAACTTTGTGCATAATCATAGTTCCATCAAGTATGTTAGAGTTACTACCTTATTGTGGAGAAACAATCGAAAGGTGCAATCATTAAAACATTGTTTTTATGAAGGATGTTTAACCATTTGGGACAAGAGCTTTGGATTAGTAAAACCTTACTTCTATGGGTATAATCATGCATGAGTTTGCTTGAGGACAAACAAAGTTTAAGTGTGGGGTATTATGATATGACCTAAATTATACATGTTTTACATGCACAATTATCCCCATATTGATATCAATTATAGACAAAATGATAGGAATTGCTATTTAATCTATTCATTTGTGTTACATGAGGATAATTAACCTTGGTATGCAAAAACATGAATAAATCACTCAAAATCAAGAAAAAACAATCAAAATCAAGGAGAAATCAGCATTCGGGAGTCAATTGAACGAAACCGGACGCATAAGGTCAAACCTGGAAGTCAAAAAGTCAACAGGGAGTAGACTGGGCCAATGCACGATCGCACAAAGGCCTGTCTGGCTCCATGTACCCCTTAAAGCTGCCAAGATTCCCCACATGCAAGAAAATGGGTACTTTGTATGGCCGTGCATTGCCAAAATCTCAGCCTATAAATAGCAAGCTCATTCTAGTGTTTTAGGTGTCCAAGATCAAGAGTAGGGAAGGCCTTAGTGCTCTGCTAAGAGCCGAAACTCTCTTGATTTTGGTCCGTTTTAGCTTTCTTGTTTATTTTCCTTTATAAAGTCTTGTAATATGAATGTTTCTTCTCGTTCGAGTAATCAAGAGGCAACATATACCCATTCTCCCTTGATGTTGGAATACTTCCACGTATTATCTAAGGGTTAGTGGAGTCACTTGTATGGTCATTCATGGCTAGTCCTCTTGTGTTACTCGAGTTGGTTGAACTTTAATTAATTAATGAAGTATTTTTAGTATGTTATGTTTTTAAAGTCTTTATTATAATTTATCTTAAAAAGATAAGAATAATTGATCTTTAAACCAATCTAATAATCTTAAATCAGGTAAGTTACTTAAGCAAGACTTCTTGTTTGGGAAGCTTATTCGAGTTTGTATGGTCTATATACAAATCTTGGTGCTAGCAACGGCCGGGTAGTATAGATTTAATATTATGGGTTGATTGGAGGTTTGGGTATTCAGCAAGCCGTTTGAGCCCTAACCAGACCGGGCGGTTTGTGTCGGTATTTCTTTACTTCTCTCGTGTCGGCTTGCAGAGGACTTCTAGTAAAGACAACTATTTAAGAACATAATTTGTTAGGTTCGAGCGTTCATAAAGTACCTTTGGAGGTTATAATTCGTGAATATTTTGTTATTCCATTTTAGGGTTTAGACTCGTTCCATCATACTCATTCATATTTGCACATATCATCATGCATTCACGTATTCATCTTTATCATGTAGCACATATTCATGTGTTCATGCATTCATTTTCATAACATATTCATATTCATCATATATTGTAAACTGGGGCGATTATCCTTCCAGAGTAGTACCTCCAACAAAGATGTTCCTAGGAAAGAGTGACGGGTATAGGAGAGATTTATACACCACTCTTTCCTTAGACAGAACATTATGTTTGTCAGATAACTACATACCGGTTGGAAGTCCTCCCATACATTTACTATAATTTCATTACTACTTTTAGTCTATACCCCTAAACATTCATAATGGTTTCACCATGAAGTATCAAAGAGATTTATATATAGAAAGTGCCAGTGGCGTATCCACCACCCCTTGGATACGTCGTGGCTACTCCATTATTCCCGTTTAGTGTTTAGACTAACCCTTCTTTATCTCGTACCCTCGTCATATACATATCATATAACACATATCATTTAAGCACATAATTCACATAATTGTGTCTAGAGTACGGGTCCAGTGTACTTACTAAAGTCTCGGGTCGTTTCCTACGTTCGTTCCTCGTTTAGATGCTTGTCTGAACTTGAACCGTGCTCGCAGCGTATCACACGCATACCGCACCGGGTCCATTACTTCTTCTCAAATTCGTGTGTGTGTTTGTTGTGTGTTTTTGTGATCTTTCCAATTGCATGGCCATCTTCAACTATTTATAGGCTGGCTCCAGGGTCCGTGACGGACTGTTACCAACGGTGACGGTCCGTCACCGTTTGTTCCTTAGCCGCCAAGTCCTTCGCCAATACGTAACAGACCGTTATCCTTTCGTGACGGTCCATCATGACTTGTAACGAACTGTTACCCTTCATGACGGTCCGTCATAGGGTTTACACGCGTCACTTCACCAAGATGAGTCACAGGACACGTATTATTTTCCAGTTCAAACCCTTGCTCAACCCGTAATGGACCGTTATCGTTCTGTGACGGTCCGTTACGGCTCGTAACGGACTGTTACCGTCCATGAAGATCCATTATGGCTCGAAACTTCAAATTTTCATTTTAAACCTTGGACTTTGCTTTTGCTTGTTTTATTTGCCATTCTTGTTTCTCGAGTCGTTAACTTTTGGGATGTTACAATTCTCCCCCCCTTAAATTATGTTTCGTCCTCGAAACATGTTTAGTCCTTAAATAGTTGAGGATACGTTTTCCTCATTTATTCTTCGTTTTCCCAGGTCATCTCCGACCCTTTTATGTGTTTCCATTGAACTAACACTTGCTTGATCGTTTTGTGGCGTAACTGTTTTTCTTTTGTGTCTAGGATCTTGATAGGTTCTTCAACATAGGTTAGATTATCATCAACTTCTATCTTTTCAAAAGGAACGTGTGAGGCTTCATCCGCCAAACATTTCCTTAAATAAGATACATGGAACGTGTTGTGTATCTTATTCAATTCTTCAGGTAGCTCTAACTTGTAGGCTACCTTTTCGACTCTTTTGATGATTCTGAAAGGACTAATAAATCGTCGACTTAGCTTACCATGTTTCTTGAATCGGATTAAACCTTTCCAAGGGGATACTTTTAACAAAACATAATCGCCCTCTTGGAATTCTATTGGTCTATGTCTCTTATCTGCATATGACTTTTGTCTATCTTGTGCAGCTTTCAAACGTGTCTTGATTAAGTCTAGCTTTTCTGACGTAGCTTGAACAATTTCTTTGCTGCCTAACTCTTTCTGACCAATTTCTCCCCAACATACAGGAGTCCTACATCTTCTACCATATAGCATCTCGTATGGTGGCATACCAATACCGGAATGGTAGCTATTATTGTACGAGAATTCTGCTAACGGTAAATGATTATCCCAACTTTCGCCAAAATCAATTATACAAGCACGCAGCATATCTTTGAGGGTTTGTATTGTCCTCTCACTTTAACCGTCAGTTTGAGGATGATATGATGTGCTAATTAATAATCTAGTTCCCATCTGTTCATGGAACTTTTTCCAGAAACGTGAAGTGAAACGAGTATCTCGATCAGAGACAATCGAGACTGGCACTCCATGTCTGGAAACAATTTCTTTAATGAACAAATAAGCTAACTTTTCTGAAGAATATGTCTAACG
Organism: Smallanthus sonchifolius; assembly: GCA_023525975.1. Lineage (NCBI taxonomy): Eukaryota > Viridiplantae > Streptophyta > Magnoliopsida > Asterales > Asteraceae > Smallanthus > Smallanthus sonchifolius. Next base: position 97,586,746 of record CM042026.1, read on the forward strand.
TATAGCTAGAAAATGAGCACTCTTAGTTAGTCGATCTACAACTACCCAAATGGTATCATAACCCTTAGCTGTTTTTGGTAACTTGGTTATGAAATCCATAGTGAGATGTTCCCACTTCCATTCTGGGATTTCTAATGGTTGTAATCTCTTGTAAGGTTTCTGATGTTCTGCTTTAACTTGAAGGCAAATTAAGAATTTAGCCACATATTTCATGACATCAAATTTCATTCCGGGCCACCAATAATCTTTGAGCAGATCTTGGTACATTTTTGTAGTACCCGGATGAATAGAATATCGTGATTTATGAGCTTCATCGAGAATCTTAAGTCTAATCTCACATGATCGTGGTATCCACATACGACCAAATCGAGTCTTGACTTTATACTCATTCTCTTCTAGAAATTTCTCCTGGCCAGGCATCCTTTCTTTCTTAACATTCTCACCTTTTAATGCTTCGATTTGTGGGTCTCGAAGCTGGCTCATGAAATCAGGAGTTATCACTAACTTATATGCTTTCACCCGAATAGGATGATGCTCTTCCTTACGGCTTAGAGCATTGGCTACCACGTTAGCCTTTCCAGGATGATATAAGATTTCACAATCATAATCCTTGACCAGTTCTAACCATCATCGTTGCCTCATGTTTAAGTCCTTCTGGTCAAAGAAATACTTAACGCTTTTGTGATCTGTGTAAATGGTGCACTTCGTTCAGTACAAGTAATGCCTCAAGAGCTTTAGTGCGAATACCACCACAGCTAATTCCAGATCATCGGTTGGATAGTTTATTTCATGTGTCTTTAGCTGTCGAGAGGCATAGGCTATCACCTTTCCTCTTTGCATCAGAACACATCCTAACCTAAGTTTTGAGGCATCAGAGTATGCCACAAAGTCTTCTACTCCTTCTGGCAATGCCACAACCGGAGCTTGTGTCAATCTTTCTTTCAATATCTTGAATGCCTTATGTTATGCCGCATTCCATTCGTATTTCGAGTTCTTTCGCGTTAGCTTCGTTAATAGGGTGGCTATCCTGGGAAAATCCTGGATGAATCTTCTATAATAGCCAGCTAACCCCAAGAAACTTCTAAATTCTGATGGGTTCTTAGGTGGAGACCATTTCATTACAACATCTACCTTTACTGGGTCTACTGAGATGCCTTCTACATTTACAACTTGACCCAGAAATTGAACTTCTCTCAACCAGAATGCACACTTTGAGAACTTTGCGTACAATTTCTCGCTTCGTAAAGTACCAAGTACTTCATGAAGATGTTGTGTGTGTTCTTCTTCACTTTTTGAGTAAATCAAAATGTCATCAATGAAGACAATAATGAATTTGTCTAACATTGGCCGGTATACTCTATTCATGAGGTCCATGAAGACTGCCGGAGCATTCGTCACTCCAAAAGGCATCACTACAAATTCATAGTGTCCATATCGAGTTCTGAATGCTGTCTTAGGCACATCCTCCTCCCGTACCTTGACTTGATGATAACCGGATCTCAAGTCGATTTTGGAAAAACCAACTTGATCCTTGTAATTGATCAAACAGATCATCAATTCTAGGTAAAGGATACCTATTCTTGATAGTCATCTTGTTCAATTCACGGTAGTCCACACACTTTCTCATACTACCGTCTTTCTTCTTTACAAAGAGAATTGGGGCACCCCAAGGGGATACACTAGGGCGTATAAACCCCTTGTCCAATAATTCTTGCAACTGTGACATCAACTCCTTCATTTCTATTGGTGCTAACCGGTATGGAGCCTTAGCTACCGGTTTAGATTCCGGAATTAAATCGATTTTGAATTCGATCTCTCTCAGGTGGAACACCTGGAAGATCATCTGGAAATACCTCGGGGAATTCATTCACCACCGGAATTTGATTCAGTTCCATCTCTTTCATCTTCGTTTCAGCTACATAAGCTAAGAACACTTGGTGACCTTGCCTCACGTAGCTACTTATCTTAGCCATCGTACATAACGTGATTTGGTTTCGTCGTTCACCAATGATGCTAACTTCCTTTCCTGTAGGAGTCGTGAATTGCACGATCTTTTGGTAGCATGCGAAGATAACCAGTCCATTCCAATGATTACGTCGAATTCTTGCATTGGCATCTGGATTAAGTTGACAAGATATTCTTTTCCTTCTATCAGTAGTCGGCAATCTCGGCATATTTTAGTTACTATGCAGTTTCGATCACTCGCGATTTCAACCTCTAATGCCTTAGCAACTTACTTCTATTGCAGTTTCTAGTGTTTGCATATTTTAACGAAATAAATGATCGACTAGCTACCGTATCGACCAAAATACAAGCAGGTAGGGAATTCAAGAGGAATGTACCTAATACAACGTTAGAAAAATCTTTCGCTTCCTCAGTTGTGATCTGAAAAGCCCTACCTCTTGGCTTTGGAACTTCGATTCGTTTGACTTCATTTTCTGCTACCCTCGATCCTTTTCTGGTCTTTTCTGTTTGAGATCGTAGTTCAGGACATTCCCTGCTAAAGTGTCCTGGCTTATAACAGTTGTAGCACAATCTGGTTCCACTCATACACTGCAATGCAGTGTGCCTTGCCTTCCCACACTTGTTTCAAGTCATAGACTTGAATCGGCACTCTCTCGGGTGCCTTCTTCCACAAGTTTTGCAATCGTGTACACCTTTCCTTTGGGAGGAACCATCTCCTGGTTTATTAAACTTAAATTTCTTAAGAGGCATTGGAGAAGGATAACTTTCTACTTTCCTCTTTCCATCCCTTCCAGTCTGTTTCTTGAGCTCTGTCTCACGTTCCCTAGCCCAATTAATCATCTCCTCCAAGTTTGCGCATTTGGACGGATGGATAAACTCTCTAATTTATGTTTTCAAAACGATATGGTATCTCGTCATCCACATCTCAGGGGTTGTTAACAAATCCGGATAGAATCGGGCCTTGTCAAAGAAGATCCCTGTGATCTCATCCATAGTCTCCGTTATTTGACGGGGTTGAAGAAACTCCTCAGTAATTCTTTCAATTGCCGCTCGAGGGCAATAGTGTTTCAAGAAAAGATCTTTGAACTCTTCCTAACTCATCTTTTTAATTCTGTTTCTACCTTTATCTCTCTTTACTACTCCCCACCAATCGTCAGCTCGCTCTTTTAATTGGTTGGTAGCGAAGGCAACCTCATCTTCCTTTTCACAGTGATATGTATCGAATGCCCTTTCTATTGAGGCGATCCATCTCTGACTTTCTAAGGGATTAACAGCTCCCTTAAACTCTAAAGGTTTACAAGTCATGAAATCCTTATACGTACAACGAGTTGACTTCGTATCAACTTTTGGATTTCTTCCTTCTCCATTATGAGTAACATCTTTCTGGCTTTCAAACCAGCTTTCTAATGAGTTCTGTAGATCTGCTTGTAAGATCGGGAAATTTGCATCGAATGCCATTCCTACTTCTATTGCAATTTGTCTCCGGATATTTTCCGGGACTTGCTCAACTTCATTTTCCTCGGGAGGTGGAGATTCAGCTCTCCTGTGACTCCCTTCATCACGTATTTGTCGTTTTGATGTTCAGCCATCGTTTGCTAAAACATGACATCGTTTTAAATCTCTCATTCGTTTACCCTAATCATAGTCTAGGAATTTATACTACAGGCCTTTTATTAGTTTTAACCCTATTCAAGTATTCTAGGGTTTCACATAAGGCCCCATCTATGCATGTTACACATATGCACATTCATTCATGCATTTTAATCATGCATAATCACACTTCCGACTTACTATCTGTTGACTTAAGTAATCATATGATGTTTACGATATCATGATGGTCCCATACATTAGCTCCAATACTAGCCAGGTATAAGGCAATATATGTTACATATCATGATACTCCCAACTATCACGTGGACCTTATCTCATACAAATTTCTGCCCACGTATTCTCATACATTTATGTTCTAGCACTGGATTTTAAACATACCTGCTTCCTTGGACGGCCTTGGATTGAATCCCTATTTATATCATGAGCACTTATGGTTTGAGTTTAAATATCCTCTTTTGATACTTAAATCCCTCAAACCGTGCTCTGATACCAACCTGAAACACCATACCTATTTCTTTATTATTTTATCAGAGTTTAGTGCGAAAAACGGTCCCAGTTTATCAAAACCATGCCATTAAATGACTAAGGTATATTTTTCATTTATAAATATTGTTTTACATGTACAATATCTTATTACATAATCTAGGGATTCTTCATTCCATTCGGCCTCATCCACAGGAAGCTCTATTCCACATGCTTCTTTCCTGAAGTGTTTAGAAAACGTTTATGAATTAGCTTTCGCTAAGTAAGTACACTGCATCTTTTCATTTCATTATGAACCCTTTAGGTTCTTATTATTGTTCAAGTTTTCCAGGCTCTCGGCGCCCCCATGACCATCTCCGGACGTACCTTCGGTCACGTCATTCATATATTTTATGGGTGTGCTAACCCCCTCGCAACCATCACAGGTCGTAGTTCCGGTCCGAGTATTGGCAATGTTCTTATACTCGTAAGTATATACCCCTTGCATTTGTCACGAAGACTCATTCATTCCTCAGCCCCGTAGGCTTGGAATCTTTTCCTCCTCAGCCCCAAAGGCTTGGAGTCCCTTTTTCCTCAGCCCCGATGGCTTGGAATCTTTTTAGATTTTTTTCTTTATTATTGAGATCCACCTTACATGCCGGGTATCTCACTTCATTTGGGACCTTGAGTATCTTATACTCACAGCCTCCCAAATGTATCAAGCATTTGTTTTCATTTCTTGTATATGCTTGATTTATTTCCCAACCAGTCCTTACCTTAAAACTTTGTAACGGTTTCTCCACGATGCATTAAAAGGGTTTATATATAGGAAGTACCAGCAGCGTATCCACCACCCCTTTAACACTTTGTGAATACTTCATTTTTCCATTTTAGGGTTTAGACTCGTTCCATCATACTCATTCATATTTGCACGTATCATCATGCATTCACGTATTCATCTTTATCATGCATCACATATTCATGTGTTCATGCATTCATTTTCATCACATATTCATATTCATCATATATTGTAAACTGGGGAGATTATCCTTCCAGATCAGTACCTCCAACAAAGATGTTCCCACGAAAGAGTGACGGGTCTAGGAGAGATTTATACACCACACTTTCCTTAGACAGAACATTCCATTTGTCAAATAACTACATACCGGTTGGAAGTCCTCCCGTCGTTTACTATAATTTCATTACTGTCTTTTAGTTTATACCCCTAAATATTCATATTGGTTTCACCATGAAGTATCAAAGAGATTTATATATAGGAAGTACCAGCGGCGTATCCACCACCCCTTAGATACGTCGTAGCTACTCCATTATTCCCGTTTAGTGTTTAGACTAACTCTTCTTTATCCCGTACTCTCGTCATATACATACCATATAACACATCATTTAAGCACATAATTCACATAATTGTGTCTAGGGTACGGGTCCAGTGTACTTACTATAGTCTCGGGTCGTTTCCTACGTTCGTTCCTCGTTTAGTCGCTTGTCTGAACTTGAACCGTTCTCGCAGCGTATCGCACTCGTACCACACCGGGTCCTTTATTTCTTCTCAAATTCGTGTGTGCGTTTGTTGTGTGTTTTTGTTATCTTTACAATTGCATGGCCATCTTAAACTATTTATAGACTGGCTCCAGGGTCCGTGACAGACCGTTACCAATGGTGACGATCCGTCACCATTTGTTCCTTAGCCGCCAAGTCCTTCGCCAATACGTAACGGACCGTTATCCTTTCGTGACGGTCCATCATGACCCGTAATGGACCGTTACCCTTCATAACGGTCCGTCATAGGGTTTACACGCGTCACTTCACTAAGATGAGTCACATGACACGTGTCATTCTCCGGTTCAAACCCTTGCTCAACCCATAACGGACCGTTACCGTTCTGTGACGGTCCGTCACGGCTCGTAACAGACTGTTACCGTCCATGACGGTCCGTTATGGCTCGAAACTTCAAATTTTCATTTTAAACCTTGGACTTTACTTTGCTTGTTTTATTTGTCGTTCTTGTCTCTCGAGCCGTTAAATTTTGGGATGTTACAACTTCATGGTCTTAGAAATGGTTCCCGACTATTCTGTACCTTTGATTTTGGGTCGCCCATTCTTAGCCACTGCTAGAGCAGACATCGATATGAACTAAGATATTCTGACACTTCGTGTTGGAAAACAATCGCTAACCTACAACATCGGGGGTAACGAATGTTTATCCAATGATCCATTTGAAATTGCACATTTCATTGATACTAATCTAGACTACCAACTGAAGAAAGCTAAAGAATGGGAGACACAAGGGAGATCCAAAGCCCCCACCTGAAGAAAGATTGATAAAGCATGTACAGGTCCGGCTAACGACCCTTAAATAAACGTGGCGCTTCCGGGAGGCAACCTGATGATCATGAATAAATTGAGAAGTTGGTGCATATACGGCAGAACACATGGACCTCAGGTTTGGTTTTCCAATTTTAAGTTTTTCGTACTTCAGCCTTCAGGTATGCCTTCTCGATACTAGGACCTTAGTAGCTTAACTACTACCTTTTATTTTCCATTTCTGTTTTTATGTTGTTCTTTGTATGTGAAGTAGCATAGCATCATCAAGTAGTTTCTCTATATCTTTGAGGAGTTCCACTCCACCTCTACAAGCTTGAACGTCATTAACCACATCAAATTTGTGAGATATTTGATAAAAGTTTTTGGCGTATTGTTGACTACAGTCATAAGCATGGGCCATAGGTTATACACCTAATTGATCGCGGGAGTACCAGTTTCTTTTCCTTTAAAACTTCATGCATTTAATAGCATTTCATTACATGCATTTGTACATTGAGGGCAATGCACAATTTTTAGTGTGGGGTGGGGAATTTGAGATTCAGGACAAACTTTTTTCCTCAAAGCAGTAAAACTAAACTCATGATTTTCTACCCATTTGGCTAAAACCTTACTTTAACCGAAAACTTATTTTCCTAAAAACCCTAAAAATTTTGAAAATTTTAAAACCCTAAAAATCTAAACCTTTTTAGGTTCGCGCTTAAATAAACAAAAAGGAATAAATGGAAACATGGCGGGTAGAAACAAATAGATATTATGTATAACGAATCAAAACCCTATCCCATCCGTTTTCATGTGAGAACAATCTGGGCCTTTCACGAGCATTATTATCATATTTTCGCATGCTCTTTCGTTTGGTATACTGAGTGTTTTTCGATCGAATTTTATGCATACTTAGAACTTGTATGACTTATACATATCAAGACCATGAACTAGTAATTGTTTGAAAATGATTGAGGCACCTAGGACACTATTACCCCTATATATTATCCTTAAACCTAAATACTAAAAAAATCCGCCTAGTTAGCCCTTTGAGCCTTAGCTTTTTCTTTTATATCAATCATTATCATTTATCCCCCTACCAGCTTTTCGAAAACACCGGTTATTGGCTGACTGTCTTCGAGTATGCAATTGTTAACGAAGATATTTCAAGTATGCAACTGTTAAGACAATTTGAAAAGGATCTAATTCACTCAGGGAATTGAAATACACAGAAGAAAGTGGATGTACTAGAAAAAAACAGTCGAACGATCAACAAGGAAGATATGGAAAAATATTTCAAGGAAATTGAGAAAAAGATTTATTGACAATTCAGTCTTGATGAGTTTAAAAATAAAAATACAAAAGGGAGATGTTGGTCTTTTACCAGTTAGACCTAAAAGAGTTGGACATGCATTCTTTCTATTTCAATTTCCTTTCTTGTATTCATTTCGCAAAGCCTAGATTACAACCCGAACTCCGAGTAAAAGTTTTCAAAGCAACAAGTGATGTAAGAAAATGGTGGCACAAGAAAGAACAACTACCACCATGTCACACCTGTAACACAGTACAGTTATCTAACTAGAGTAGTACATCCAACAGAGATGTTCCTAGAAAAGAACGACGGGTCTAGGAGAGATTTATACACCGCTCTTTCCTTTGACAGAACATTCCGTTTCTCAGATAACTACATATGTGACGCCCAGTATTTTAGGTCAATATCCATATCACATAATTTCACGTTCATGATTTATATTTCCTAGTTTATTATTTTGATATAGTATTGTCAAGGGGCTAGCAAAGGAACACACTATGTATATTTTAGTAATTTTAAGAATTACTAGGAAATAAACAATAATAACCCGCAAGGTGCGTTCTTTAGTGATTAACAAGATTTTTTTTCCAGTAAAGTCTAGAAATACGTCTTTATATAAAAACATAAATATTGATGACAAAACTATTAAAAGTTGACACAAAAATGTTTATTTCATGTTGACAAGTTATTTTTGTGTGTATACATATATATTATAGTTAAAATATTAACTATGGCAGGTTTAATTAGTAGACTATTAAACATAGTCAAGATACAAAATATATGGAGTTTTTAATCATAAAAGTTCATACACCGGGCTTTTTATCACGGGAGCACCTACCGAGTATACCCTACCTAAAAACAACCTAACTAATACATAGACTTAGACTAGTGAAATGTCAAGACCCAAACCCCCCTAGCCCCACCTTCTCGGCTAAGACCCACCAAGTGGGGCCACCCACTCACCAAACCACCACCAAATCCATCCTTTTTACATGATTTTGTGTCATAAGAACATGCTCATTCAACCCTTTTGTAAAGCAAGGATCAAATCAATCATCTCATCCATCACTAGTAATCATTTTACATGATTCAACACTCCAACTCTCCCTCTCATCCATCCATATATACGACATATACATACACACATGCACACTTTTACATCTTTCAATCCAAGACTAAAGATAGAGAGAGTTAGCTAGAGATTTGAAGATCCAAGGAGTTCTTGAAGGTTCAAGAGTCGGTTTTTGCTAGGATATCAAGTTATTCTCACTTTCTACTCGTGAAACTTCACCTAGCTTGTCTAGCGGTATGAAACCGACACCACATTTCATCTGTGTCTTTATTTTTAGTTCAAAGCACGATGTTCACCAAGGAAAACAAAGGATTTTTAAGATTTAAGAAGTTTTTATAAAGCCTAACTTCATTAAGTTTAAAATTTTGGGGTTTTGGTGTAAAAAATATAAAAAGGCCAAAAATTTGGTGACATAATATACATGATTTGTTGTTTTGAACATTTTGTGATAAGTTGTTGATTTATATGATATTGAGATTCAAGACAAGAAAAACTAAAATATGCATACATATATATATATATATATATATATATATAAAGGCGGAGATATGCATGCATAAATATATATGTTTCATTTGGTTAATGATTTGGAAATGATCAAATATATGGATACATGTATAAGAATTTTAATTTAGTATATATATATATATATATATATATATCGATGTATTCTTGATGTTTGGATGATTATGTTAATAAATTATAGATTAGTAAAAGTCTAAATTAATACTTGATGAAAAAGTAAAATATATGTTTGTGTGTATATATATATATATATATATATATATATGTGTGTGTGTGTGTGTGTGTGTGTGTGTGGTAACTTGAAAATTTGTTAAACATGAAAATATGTGTTCATATAAAGGGGTTAAATGTCAATTTGGATGAATGATCTAGTATATGTATACTTGTTTAGAAACCGACACATATAGATATATGTGTGTGTCTAAACATAAATGGTAGAACTTGGAAAGTTGTTAAACATATACATGTAAATATATATATATATGATGGAAAATTGTTAACTCGGAAAGAGTTATGAAACGACTAAATAATTTAAATCGCATATATGTTTATAACTTGTTTATAGTTTATAACATAGAGCGTGGACATGAGTACATGAAATCTAAAGACGTTCGGTTTAAAATAAATGATCGTATGTTATCATGAAATATATTTAAGCGCATGTTGAAATATTGTTATACTTGTGTGCATATATTGGTATAAATAAGTGCATGTTGAATAGAAACAAATTAATAAATGTCGTTCGGAACAAGTAATTGCATGTAGACATGTTAACGTGGTTTATGTGCACGTAGGGTAATTAAAATGCGTAAAACATATTTGAACGATATTTGTGATTTTATATAATTATTGGTAAGAAATATTATATGGTTATACGTGGATTATAATATAAATATATTATAAGATGTTGCAAAGATAATATTTATTTTTGATAAACGTAACAAGTCACCAATATGGAAATATATCATTTTCTCGGAAAATAAGTAAGCGTCTAGACTAGAATAATAATCACCAACGAGTCATCGCGTTTAAACACAATTTTATTAATTAAAGACGTACTTAACTGGATTCGTTAAGTCGGGTGAACAATTTGCGTCTAAGACGGTTAGTCTTAACACGTAAGGTATCCTTGTGTATTTAGGGTACGGATAAGCGGGGTTTACGGTTATTCAAGTTTTTGCTAGCATTCTGTCGAGGTGAGTTTCACGGCCCCCTTTTAACTCTTTGTTGTTTTGTAAACATCGGGGGAGAAACATACTTAACTAATTATGTTTTGGAAAAACATGTATACTCTGGTTTAACTCCTTGTGAGTTCATTATTCCCCTTTTTTCTGGTTTTTGGAAAGGTTTTGGGGAGGAAATATACTTATGACTATTTTTCATATATTGAAATGAATGAACAAAGACCAGATCGTTATGTGTGCATTGAGGGAACAATTATAGAGCTCGTAAAGTTCCCTGGAACAAACATATTTAGTAACCATTAGCTATGGTCTTAGCCTGGGATTATGTGGATAGTACTATTGGGGGTGACGCCCCCGGTCATGGTTAGTCGCGCTAACCAGGGGTCCATATGGCCAATTGACCGCATATCGTCCTATTCTCGTGGTATAGCGAGGGAGGGGCATTCATTGTCATGGTTTGGTTACGGTCTCATGCATTACATATTATTTGTATTCCTTGCAAGCTTACAAATGGGGTCAATTGGTCAGGAAATATTCAATTCATTGGTTATATATATACTATTTGATCGAAAAAACTTATTCAATTGAACGTTTGTAAACGTTGGAACTACAAGAATATTTGATCAAAACTTATGAACTCACCAACCTCGTGTTGACACTTTTTAAGTATGTTTTTTCAGGAAATTGAACGTGGTCGCAATGTAGGATTACATGCATGCATGAACGGATACGGCTTTTTGGGTGATTTCCCTTGTATAACTCATCGTTATGGGTCATATTTGTGAAATCTTAATCTTTTGTAAACTCAAATAGATATTTTGGGATGTAAAACTTTAAATTTGATTATGTATCCAATCAGTATGTATGTGTTTGCGGTAATCATATGCTTATGAAACCGGTGAACGTTAAGCCTCGCGTTTCCGCCAAGGCGGGGTGTGACAGAACTTGGTATCAGAGCCATTGATTATAGCGAACTAGGAGTCTAAAACTGAAACTAGTATATAATTTAAATGACTCGTTAAAACGTTTTCATTGCATAAGTATTGCATAACCATTCATCATGTCATATGGATATTGTAGTCACATCATGTCGTCGTACGATGGTCACATCCCCACTTCTGACTCTGAGGATGAGTCGTTAGAGCACCGTTCACCTACTAGGGAGGAGACTCCCACCACACACCCCCGGTATCGTGTTCGGACCCGCAGCTCCACACCACCTGACATCGCTCTTTACAGCAAGAAGAGCGGAGGACCAATCATAGTCAAGAGTGCCGGGAAGAGGACACGAATGCCCCCACAAGAGAACCCTGGCTGCCCATGACCCCGAGGACCGAGAGACCGGAGAGGAGCCGCCCAGACAGCGACCTTGCTACCAACCTACCACCAGCGGGATGTCCCGTACTCTTGCACGTTGGAGAGAGATGGAAGGCATCCCTTCCACATTTGAGCTCGGGGAGTCATCAAACTCCCCATCACAGCTGCCCCACACTGGGGAGGACATGCAGCTCACGGTTCCTACTTTAGTAGCCCGTGTACACACACATGAGGAGCGTCTTGATGACCTCCTTGATGACATTCGGGCACATGGGGATGCATTTACTCGGCTACAGCAAGGGCTCGGATCCCGAGTAGAGACACTAGAGGACACCACCTTAGACCTGCACGGTACCACTGATTACTTGGAGATGAGGGTTGATGTGGACTGGCTGTTGACTACCACGATTCGAGACAGTGTGGAGGCCCTGAGGAGAGGACTTTGGCTACAGAGTTTGTAGCTAGAGCTAGTGTTGACATGGCTGGACTTGCCATTATTATTGGTTTGTACTCTCACTTATTTCATTAGACCTATTACGGGCGGGTTGTGCCCGTAACACATTATGTAGTTTGAAACTTTGGTACTGATGTGATCATATGAACCCATCTATTTTGTATCCTTGTCTTTTGGAACAATGTACTGTGTATGTTTTAACTATTTATGTGTTGGTTTATGTTGTGATGATGGTTGTTTACGTTTGATGTTGTTGTATCCTTTATGTCATGTTATATCATTATTATTATATAATGTTGTTTCTTTTTAAATGTTATGTTAGAAAGAACACCATGGCACCTAAGCGAAGGGTGCCCCATGACACCACTGGTGATAACAACGAGATGATTTCCCCAAAAGTGGAGCAACTCATATCACAACGGGTGGTTGCCGCCATGGAACAGTATGAAGCCAATCGAAATAGTGGCGGAGGAAACGGCAGCGGTACCGGCGGAGGAAATGCAGGAGGTAGCGGCACAGCCGGAGGTTCTGGAGGTAATAGAATAAATAATTACAGCCGTAACACATAGTCATGATCCAAATTAATGACGTTATTAAAATAAGTGACTTGTGATCCTACAGATGCTTCGAACAGGAAGTGCACCTATAAGGCCTTCCTATCCTGCAACCATCGCAGCTTCAATGGCACCGAGGGTGCAGTAGGCCAGATGAGGTGGATAGAAAAGATGGAGTAAGTGATTGATATCAGTGATTGCACCGCTGACTGTATAGTAAAGTATTCTACTTGCACACTCACTGATAAGGCATTGACCTGGTGGAATAACCTAGTGAAAACTTTGGGAAGGCAGACAGGATATCAGTTATCGTGGGAAGATTTGAAAGTTATGATGATCGAGGAATACTGTCCTCGAAACGTTTATTGGCTGACTGTCTTCAAGTATGCAACTGTTAAGGAAGATATTTCAAGTATACAACTGTTAAGACAATTTGAAAAGGATCTAATTCACTCAGGGAATTGAAATACACAGAAGAAAGTGAATGTATTAGGAAGAAACAGCCGAACGATCAACAAGGAAGATATGGAAAAATATTTCAAGGAAATTGAGGAAAAGATTTATTGACAATTCAGTCTTGATGAGTTTAAAAATAAAAATAAAAAGGGAGAAGTTGGTCTTTTACCGGTTAGACCTAAAAGAGCTGGACATGCATTCTTTCTATTTCAATTTGCTTTCTTGTATTCATTTCGCAAAGCCTAGATTACAACCCGAACTCCGAGTAAAAGTTTTCAAAGCAACAAGTGATGTAAGAAAATGGTGGCACGCGAAAGAACAACTACCACCATGTCACACCTGTAACACAGTACAATTATCTAACTAGAGTAGTACATCCAACAGAGATGTTCCTAGGAAAGAACGAAGGGTCTAGGAGAGATTTATACACCGCTCTTTCCTTTGACAGAACATTCCGTTTCTCAGATAACTACATATGTGACACCCAGTATTTTAGGTCAATATTCATATCACATAATTTCACGTTCATGATTTGTATTTCCTAGTTTATTATTTTGATATAGTATTGTCAAGGGGCTAGCAAAGGAACACACTATGTATATTTTAGTAATTTTAAGAATTACTAGGAAATAAACAATAATAACCCGCAAGGTGCGTTCTTTGGTGATTAACAAGATTTTTATTCCAGTAAAGTCTAGAAATACGTCTTTATATAAAAACATAAATATTGATGACAAAACTATTAAAAGTTGACACAAAAATGTTTATTTCATGGTGACAAGTTATTTTTGTGTGTATACATATATATTATAGTTAAAATATTAACTATGGCGGGTTTAATTAGTAGACTATTAAACATAGTCAAGATACAAAATATATAGAGTTTTTAATCATAAAAGTTCATACACCGGGCTTTTTATCACGGGAGCACCTACCGAGTATACCCTACCTAAAAACAACCTAACTAATACATAGACTTAGACTAGTGAAATGTCAAGACCCAAACCCCCCTAGCCCCACCTTCTCGGCTGAGACCCACCAAGTGGGGCCACCCACTCACCAAACCACCACCAAATCCATCCTTTTTACATGATTTTGTGTCATAAGAACATGCTCATTCAACCCTTTTGTAAAGCAAGGATCAAATCAATCATCTCATCCATCACTAGTAATCATTTTACATGATTCAACACTCCAACTCTCCCTCTCATCCATCCATATATACGACATATACATACACACATGCACACATTTACATCTTTCAATCCAAGACTAAAGATAGAGAGAGTTAGCTAATTTGAAGATCCAAGGAGTTCTTGAAGGTTCAAGAGTCGGGTTTTGCTAGGATATCAAGTTATTGTCACTTTCTACTCGTGAAACTTCACCTAGCTTGTCTAGCGGTATGAAACCGACCCCACATTTCATCTTTGTCTTTATTTTTAGTTCAAAGCACGATGTTCACCAAGGAAAACAAAGGATTTTTAAGATTTAAGAAGTTTTTATAAAGCCTAACTTCATTAAGTTTAAAAATTTGGGGTTTTGGTGTAAAAAAATATAAAAAGGCCGAAAATTTGGTGACATAATATACATGATTTGTTGTTTTGAAAATTTTGTGATAAGTTGTTGTTGATTCATATGATATTGAGATTCAAGACAAGAAAAACTAAAATACGCATACATATATATATATATATATATAAAGGCGGAGATATGCATGCATAAATATATATGTTTGATTTGGTTAATGATTTGCAAATGATCAAATAAATGGATACATGTATAAGAATTTTAATTTAGTATATATGTATATGGATGTATTCTTGATGTTTGCATGATTATGTTAATAAATTATAGATTAGTAAAAGTCTAAATTAATACTTGATGAAAAAGTAAAATATATGTGTATATATATATATATATATATATAATCGTATGAAACATATATATATATATATGTGTGTGTGTGTGTTTAAGTTTGGTAACTTGGAAAATTGTTAAACATGAAAATATATGTTCATATAAAGGGGTTAAATGTATATTTGGATGAATGATCTAGTGTATGTATACTTGTTTAGAAACCGACACATATAGATATATGTGTGTCTGAACATAAATGGCAAAACTTGGAAAGTTGTTAAACATATGCGTGTAAATATATATATATATATATATGAATGATGGAAAATTGTTAACTCGGAAGGAGTTATGAAACGACTAATCAATTTAAACCGTATATATGTTTATAACTTGTTTATAGTTGATAACATAGAACGTGGACATGAGTACATGAAATCTAATGACATTCGGTTTAAAATAAATGATCGTATGTTATCATGAAATATATTTAAGCGCATGTTGAAATATGGTTATACTTGTGTGCATATATTGGTATAAATAAGTGCATGTTGAGTAGAAACAAATTAATAAATGTCGTTCGGAACAAGTAATTGCATATGGACGTGTTAACGTGGTTTATGTGCACGTAGGGTAATTGACATGCGTAGAACATACTTGAACGATATTTGTGATTTTATATAATTATTGGTAAGAAATAATTATATGGTTATACATGGATTATAATATAAATATATTATAAGATGTTGCAAAAATAATATTTATTTTTTATAAACGTAACAAGTCACCAATATGGAAATATATCATTTTCTCGAAAAATAAGTAAGCGTCTAGACTGGAATAATAATAACCAACGAGTCGTCGCGTTTAAACACGGTTTTATTAATTAAAGACGTACTTAACTGGATTCGTTAAGTCGGGTGAACAACTTGCGTCCAAGACGGTTAGTCTTAACACGTAAGGTATCCTTGTGTATTTAGGGTACGGATAAGCGGGGTTTACGGTTATTCAAGTTTTTGCTAACATTATGTCGAGATGAGTTTCACGGGCCCCTTTTAACTCTTTACTGTTTTGTAAACATCGGGGGAGAAACATACTTAACTAATTATGTTTTGGAAAAACATGTATACTCTGGTTTAACTCCTTGTGAGTTCATTATTCCCCTTTTTCTGGTTTTTGGAAAGGTTTTGGGGAGGAAATATACTTATGACTATTTTTCATATATTGAAATGAATGAACAAAGACCAGATCGTTATGTGTGCATTGAGGGAACAATTATATAGCTCGTAAAGTTCCCTGGAACAAACATATTTAGTAACCATTAGCTATGGTCTTAGCCTGGGATTATGTGGATAGTACTATTGGGGGTGACACTATTGGGGGTGACGCCCGGTCATGGTTAATCGCGCTAACCAAGGGTCCATATGGCCAATTGACCGCATATCGTCCTATTCTCGTGGTATAGCGAGGGAGGGGCATTCATTGTCATGGTTTGGTTACGGTCTCGTGCATTACATATTATTTGTATTCTTTGCAAGCTTACAAATGGGGTCAATTGGTCAGGAAATGTTCAATTCTTTGGTTATATATATACTATTTGATCGGAAAAACTTATTCATTTGAACGTTTGTAAACGTACGTTGGAACTACAAGAATATTTGATCAAAACCTGTAAACTTACCAACCTCATGTTTACACTTTTTAAGTAAGTTTTTCATGAAATTGAATGTGGTCGCAATGGTTAGCAATGTAGGATTACATGCATGCATGAACGGATATGGCTTTTGGGAGATTTCCCTTGTATAACTCATCGTTATGGGTCATATTTGTGAAATCTTAATCTTTTGTAAACTCAAATAGATATTTTGGGATGTAAAACTTTAAATTTGATTATGTATCCAATCAGTATGTATGTGTTTGCGGTAATCATATGCTTTGGAAACCGGTGAACGTTACGCCTCGCGTTTCCGCCTAGGCGGGGTGTGACAACATACCGCTCAGAAGGTCACCTTCTAGTTACTGTGACGTTGATATCAAATACATAACGGAAACTAAAGTCTTTAACTTTTATTTAGACATTAAAATATGGTTTACATCATGTTCTCATAAAAGTTACATTATCTGTTCCTATTCTAGGAACACATCATTCGGAACTTATAGTTCCAAGCATGCCCATCATCTGGATCATTCATCAGTTCATTCTAGTCCTGGAAATGCCTCATCTATTGTCTACCGGTGATGCTTTCAAAAACATTTGATAAAACATGGGTCAGCATAAAGCTGGTGAATTCATAAACTAAAATAGTTTATTATAATGACCCGCCAAAGTATCTTGAACACATTCATGGGCTTCCACACCCAAATTCATAGACAACTATGAACAATCATTCAGTTTATATATATATATATAACCAAAGACCGTTCCACGGGCAAGTGAAACATAATAAGCGCTTAGAATGTGTTATATATAAACAATCGGTGAAATCGTTTTAAGATACTCAAAATGTTTTCATAAATTCAACCATAACATAGTCATGGTTAGTTCACATGCATAACAGTTTAAGAACTCACATCGGCAGTATTTCGGCTTATCAATTCAGTAATATGGCAAACACCTCGGACAAAGCTCCTATATATAATACGACATTACTAAGTTTACACAATCCTAGCTTAATGGTGTGTAACCAAAGCTTAACAGTAGGTCATAACCTGACCTCAGCACTACATCTGGCAATTCGGAGTCGAAACGTTGGAAACCGGACTCTCTTACGCGAACTGGGGCTCGGGATCGGAACACCAGGGCCTATGTGTGTGTTTTGGAATATGTTTTGTGTGAGAAAAGGTCTGAGTTCGATCATCTATTTATTGGGAAAAGTTTGGGTCCGTGACGGACCATTACCAGGCGTGACAGTCCGTCACGCCTTGACTTGGCGGCTACGCACTTCCGAACCATGTAACGGACCGTTACCATGTTGTGACGGTCCGTCACGAGGGTGAGTCATTGGACACGTGTCAGAAACCCTAAAACCACTTCCGGTATTGCGGCACGGACCATCATGCTCCGTGACGGTCCTTCATGATGCGTAACGGACCGTTATCAAACAGTAACAGTCCGTTACAAGCGAATTTTCCCAAATTTTCATTTTTGGTCCTTGTTCTTCTCATCTTGTTACTTTAGGTCGTTGGATTTTAACTTGTTTTCAATCATGGCCCCTTTACTTGATTAGAAATTTTCGTGGTGTTACAAATCTCCCCTCCTTTAAGAAATTTCGTCCTCGAAATTAAGACGTGAACAAATGAGGATATTTGGCTTTCATATGTTCTTCTAATTCCTAAGTCTTGTCGGCTCCAATCCGACCTTCCCATTGAACTAACACCATTGGTATAACTTTCTTTCTCAATTTTCGTTCCTGGGTGTCTAAAATCTTGATTGGTTGTTTAGTGAATTGAAGCTTTTCATCCACATGTACATCATCTAGTGTAATAGCCTGAGTTGGATCAGCTAAACACTTACGTAAGCAAGACACGTGAAATGTATTATGAATCCCTTGTAAGACTTCAGGTAAATCTAACTTATAGGCTGTTGTTTCGATTCTTTCAATGATTTTGTAAGGTCCGATATATCTTGGTCCTAATTTTCCATGTTTTCTGAACCTTACAACACCTTTCCAAGGTGAAACTTTTAGCATTACATAATCTCCGACTTGAAATTCCAACGGTCGACGTCGTCTGTCAGCATAACTCTTTTGTCGATCTTGAGCAGCTTTCAACCGTTGTTTATTCTGGACTATCTTATCTTTTGTTTCATGTATAACTTCAGGTCCAGATAATTGGTTGTCTCCTATTTCAGTCCAATAGGCCAGAGTTCTACACTTCCTTCCATACAGTGCTTTAAATGGTGCAGTTTTAATACTTGAATGGTAACTGTTGTTGGAGGAGAATTCAATTAATGGCAGGTGATTATCCCAATTACCTCCAAAACCTGTAACACAGGCTCTCAGCATATCTTCCAGAGTTTGAATTGTACGTTCAATTTGTCCGTCAGTCTAAGGATGATATGCAGTACTCATCGTAAGTTGAGTTCCCAATTCTTTCTGGAAACTTGCCCAGAATCTAGATGTGAACCTAATGTCTCTATCATAAATAATAGACAGTGGTATAACATGGTAGCTCATAATTTCATTGATGTAAATTCTGGCCAACTTATTCATCGAGTATGTTTCATTGATGGGTATGAAATGGGTTGACTTGGTCAGTCTATCGACCACGATCCATGTTGCATTATGCCCTTTTCTGGGTTCTGGGTAGTTTAGTCACGAAATCCATTGTAACGGTACCATTTCCAGACATGTATTTCCAATTGTTGTAACTGACCTGCTGGCTTTTGGTGTTCAATCTTAACTTGAAGACAAGTCAAGCATTTATCTATGTATTGTGCTATCGATCTCTTCATGTTCGACCACCAGTAATGTATCTTCAAATCTTTATACATCTTGTTGGCACCAGGATGCATGGAATATTTTGACTTGTGTGCTTCATCTAATATCTTTTCTTGAATATCTCTAAGCTTTGGAATCCAGATTCTTTGCTCGAATCTCATGATTCCATCATTTCCTTTGGATAGCAACTTCTGTTTCCCAACCATACGTTCTTTCTTGATATTTCCTTCTTCTAATGTTTTTGGTTGGATTTCCTTGATCTGCTTCATTAAGTCTAACTTTAGGTCTAATCATAGTGCTTTTATTTTAATCGGTTGGCTTCGTTCCTTCCGACTTAAAGTATCTGCTACTACATTTGCTTTCCCGGGAACGTATTTGGTTTCACAGTCATAATCGTTGATGAGTTCCATCCACCTCCTTTGCCTCATATTTAAATCCTTCTGATTAAAAATATGTTGGAGGCTTTTATGGTCTGAATTATCACACATTTGGTACCATACAGATAGTGACTCCAGATATTTAGAGCAAACACTATGACACCAAGTTCCAGATCATGTGTGGTATAGTTCTTTTCATGAATTTTAAGTTGGCGTGATGCGTAGGCAATAACTTTGTCTCGCTGCATCTACACACAACCCAGACCAGTCCGGGAAGCATCATAGAATATGACAAAATCATCATTTCCTTCGGGTAATGCTAGGATTGGTGCATGACTAAGTTTATCTTTGAGAATGTTGAATGCTTCTTCTTGTTTCGTGCCCCATTCAAACTTGGCTGCTTTCTGAGTTAAAGTAGTCAAAGGTATAGCAATCTTAGAGAAATCTTGAATGAATCTTCTATAGTAACTGGCTAATCCAAGAAAGCTTCTGATTTCTGTTGGAGTCTTTGAGGCTTCCCATTTCATAACAGATTCGATCTTACTTGGGTCTACTTGTATTCCATGCTCGTTCACAACGTGCCCAAGAAACTGTACTTCTTCTTTCCAAAATTCACATTTGAAAAACTTAGCATACAATCTTTCCTTTCTCAGGGTTTTCAGGATGATTCTGAGATGCTCAGAATGTTCTTCTTGGCTTCGGGAATAGATAAGAATATCATCGATGAAAACGATGACAAATTTATCCATGAATGATTTACAAACTTGGTTCATTAGGTCCATAAACGTTGCAGGGGCATTTGTTAGACCAAATGATATGACCAGGAATTCATAGTGACCATATCAGGTCCTGAAAGCAGTCTTAGGTACATCTTCTTCTTGTACCTTCAACTGATGATATCCTGATCTAAGATCGATCTTCGAGAAATACTTAGCTCCTTGCAAATGATCGAACAGATCATCTATTCTAGGCAATGGATATCTGTTCTTTACAGTCAGTTTGTTCAATTCTTGATAATCAATACACATTCTCATGCTTATGTCCTTCTTCTTAACAAATAGTACTGGTGCTCCCCAAGGTGAAGTACTTGGACGAATAAGATTTCTTGGATTTGTTTCATCGGTTCTTTTAGTTCGGAAGGAGCTAGACAATAAGGGGACTTTGCAATAGGTTTAGCTCCAGGAATGATTTGGAACTCGATATGACGATCAGGTGGAAGACTTTCTTTCGGAAAGACATCCGGGTGATCACAGACTACGAGAATATCCGTAATTTGTTCTTCGGGTTTAACGTTTAAGGCATGGAGTAAGAATATATCGTCACCCTTAATCAATTCTTTCCTAGATTTTGCTATAAAAATAATTTCAGTCTTATTAGTCTTGCTATCACCCTGAATCATTAAACTACTTTCATCTGGTTTCTTAATCTTGACCGTTTTCTGGTCACAATCAATCTGGGCCTGGTATTAGTTTAACCAATCCATCCCTAGGATAACCTCATATTCGTTCAAGTTCATCGGCATTAGTGTAACTAATACCTTATCGTCACCAAATTTGATGACACAATCAGGGTATAATTCATTTATCCTAATCTGTTCGCCACTTGCCGTTTCAATGACATAGGTATGAATAAGTGGAATCGGTCTTGCGCCTAAATATGGAGTGAATGTACATGAGACAAAACTTCTATTTGCCCATGTATCAAATAAAATCTTGGCGTAAATATTATTAACTAAGAAAGTACCTGCCACCTCCTTAGCTTTATTTTTCGATTCACTCCAGCTTCCTAGGACGAACACTCGTCATGTTCCCTTATTCTGACCACCTGTTGTCTGCTTAGGTGGTTTAAGACAAGAAGTCCTATAATGACCTATCTCTCCACAGTTAAAGTATTTAACATTCGTGCATTGGATTGCAGAATGGCCAAACTTCTGACAAGTCTGGCACTTCATTCCCTGGTTAGCTCTATCAAGGTTGGGATTAAATCCTCCTCTCCTGGGAAATTTACTATTTCTCGGTTTGAACTTATAAACAACCTCCTCTGTCTTCATCTTGTGGTCAACTTTTGGTGGCTCTTGGGCCGCCACCTCATCAAACATCACAGCACTCTTTTCAATTATCAAATCTATCGTTTCAGGTGGGATAGATTTCACTAAGGTAGGAACCTTAGGAGGTAAACCTTGGATATAGCATTTAACTCTTCTTAACTCTGGAGTAACCAAATGTGGCACCAGCTTGGCCATTTCATTAAACTTGGTCGTGTACTCCTAGTGAGTCATGGTTCCTGCCTCGAACCGAAGAAATTCAGCTTCAATCTTGTCCACGGAATTCTGTGGACAGTACCTCTTAATGATCAAATATTTGAGATCTTCCCAAGTCATCCTATCAGTCACAACTTCTTCCTTTGTCTGTTTGACTGACTCCCACCAGTCAAGAGCTTCCTCTACACTCACTCATTTTAATTACTTCTTCCATAGATGTGATCCACTGCAAAGCTGCAATGGCGTCCTTCTTTCCATTGAATGGCTTGGGTGACAGTCACTGAAATTCTTGTAATTGCATCCTTGGACATGTATTCACATACTTTGGTTTGTCATTCCAACTGTTTCATGAGTTCGGGTGGCTCCAATATTGTTTCCTACTGGAGTAGTATGAAGAATGTCTTTTGTTCGGGGAATGGCACCAATTGTTCCTTCGTTTCGGTTTCCTAGACTGTTAGGATTCTCTCTCCTTCTAAGAGCATCGTCAAGAATTCCGGGTAGAGTTGTTTGAAGTACTCGGGTGACCTCAAATGTCACCGCTCCTTGGAATTGAGGTTCAATCATAATAACTTCTTCCACGAGTTGCTCAGGTTCAGCATTTGTGTTAATGTTTTCATTCGAATCAGTGTTCTTGGTTGTCGTGCCGCGGGTTCGGGACCTAGTATTAGGCATCCTACCCTTACCTCTTCCTTGTCCTCTACCACGTCCTGCCATTTGTACCTACATACAGGTATATAACATCAAAATTCGTATAACTGGTCATAATCCAGAAATTCATAAATTAATAACATTTGGCCAAAATACCTTTAAATATCTGATTTCTAGGTATGTCGTACTAAATGTATATACCTAACTTATCTTGAGGCATTCCAGACTAATCTCAGAGTCCTAGCTTAAGTCTAGACACTATTCATGTAGTATATAAACCCTTAAACCGAGGCTCTGATACCAACTTGTCACACCCGTAACACAGAACAGTTAACTAACTAGAGTAGTACCTCCAATAGAGATGTTCCCAAGAAAGAACGACGAGTCTAGGAGATATTTATACACCGCTCTTTCCTTTGACAGAACATTCCGTTTGTCAGATAACTACGTACCGGTCAGAAGGTCACCTTCTAGTTACTGTGACATTGATATCAAATACACAGCGGAAACTAAAGTCACTAACTTTTATTTAAACATTAAAATATGGTTTACATCATATTCTCATAAAAGTTGCATTATTTGTTCCTATTCCACGAACACATCATTCGGGACTTATAGTTCCAAGCATGCCCATCATCTGGATCGCTCATCAGTTCATTCTAGTCCTGGAAATGCTTTATCTATTGTCTATGAATTTGGGTGTGGAAGCCCATGAATGTGTTCAAGATACTTTGGTCCTATCCAACATGGCGTTCCAGTTTATTAACCAAAGATCGTTC
Organism: Smallanthus sonchifolius; assembly: GCA_023525975.1. NCBI lineage: Eukaryota > Viridiplantae > Streptophyta > Magnoliopsida > Asterales > Asteraceae > Smallanthus > Smallanthus sonchifolius. The sequence goes on from CM042026.1 coordinate 97,610,337, forward strand.
CACGGGTCATGTCCAACATGTCGTTCCATGGGCAAGTGAAACACAATAAGAGCTTAGAATGTGTTATATATAAACAACCGGTGCAATCGTTTCAAGATACTTAAAATGTTTTCATAAATTTAACCATAACATAATCATGGTTAGTTCACATGCATCACAGTTTAAGAACTCAACTCGGCGATATTTCGGCTTATCAATTCAGTAATATGGCAAACATCTAGGACAAAGCTCCTAGATATAATACGACATTACTAAGTTTACACAATCCTAGCTTAATGGTGTATAACCAAAGCTTAACAGTAGGTCAGAACCTTAGCTCATCACTATCTATGGCAATTTGGAGTCGAAACGTTGGAAACCGGACTCTCTTACGCGAACCGGGGCTCGGGATCGGAACACCATGGCTTATGTGTGTATTTTGGAATGTGTTTTGTGTGAGAAAATGTCTGAGATCATCTATTTATAAGGAAACATTTGGGTCCGTTATGGACCATTACCAGGCGTGACGGTCTGTCACGCCTTGACTTGCGGCTACGCACTTCCGGACCACGTAACGGACCGTTACCAGGCTATGACGGTCCGCCACCAGGGTAAGTCACCGAACACGTGTCAGAAACCCTAAAACCACTTCCAGTATTGCGGCACGGACCGTCATGATCCGTGACGGTTCGTCATGATGCGTAACGGACTGTTATGAAACAGTGACGGTACGTTACAGGCGGATTTTCCCAAATTTTCATTTTTGATCCTTGTTCTTCTCATCTTTTTACTTTAGGTCCTTGGGTTTTAACTTATTTTCAATCATGGCCCCTTCACCTGCTTAGAAATTTTTGAGGTGTTACACTCCATTCTGCGGCTTGTCAAAAAGTGCCCCCAAAAGATATGAAAAATGTGTGAAATGTGGTAACTGGAGCCATGATGAAAAATACAGCAAGAATTAAACTTATTCCCAATATGAGTATACGCATTTGATCAAAGCATGTGCTATTAGGTTACCCGCCGAAAAAACCATACGGAAAGGAAGTAATGTGTACTACGCGGTGAGGGAGGAGTTGAACATGATAAGAAGTATCGGTCTTGGTAATCTGACCATATACGAGCCCTCGGATTAAGCTATACCCTTATTATCTGAGTACTATAGAGGGACCGACTAGTATTTTCCATTTTAAGCCAAGAAGCCTTAGCCGTGTGTTCCACGATTAGATGCAGCCCTTAAAAACCTTTTTAATTCCCTAAAAACCCAAAAAGATTTTTCATTTTCACCCTTTATTTTCTTTTAGCCAAATTACAACCCTTTCAATTCCTCTTGATTCATGCATATTACTTAGTTAGTTGGTGGATACTTGATTTGCATACAAGCTTATGACTATTGCGTAATTCGATTCAAACTTGAGTGTTCTTCTTGACTTACATTATCCATATATATATATATATATATATATATATATATATATATATATATATATATATATATATATATATAACCCTATTGAGTGAACATTGTGAGGAGTGAAAAATTATGCATAATTGAAGTTCTAGTAGGCTTGTCATGGAGTCCATCATCCAAAAATAGAAAAACACAAAAACAGAATAAGTGATTCATAAGTTATCTCGGAGTCTCCAAACTATCTAGAACTCCCTTTCACTCTCTAAAATTTTTAGTTATAGGTCTGATCATGCATGAGTTTGGGGTGTATGAGGTGTTATGATATGCCCTAATTTATACATGTTTTGCATTCATAATGGTCCCCATATTATGGTACTAATTGAACAAAAGCCTTGCAATTGATACTTAAAACGTTAATATTTCATAATTGTAGGTTATTCGGTATTCCAAAAGAAACAAAGCAAAAACCAGCCAAAAACATCAAGAAATCAAGCCTTTTGGAAGAGCAAACCCGAAGCTTTGACCCCCAAGAAGTCATCCAAGGTCAACACAAGTCAACAAGCAACTAAAAGACGAAACAGGGAGCAAGGCGGGCTTTGCACGTCCCCAAGGACCTAGTACACTGCCATTTGTACCTTGTTTGATTCCCGAGGTGTTTGCATGCCCGTGCAAACCAATGTACGGTCGTTCATTGCTCATTTTGAGGCCTATAAATAGATGGCTTGGGTTCTTCATTCCACACACCTTACTATACCTAAAGATAGAGAGAATAGTTCATTTCAGTAGTCTTAGAGTAGAGAGTAGAGAGGCTCCTCCTCTTTGTCCGCAGTAGGGGAGCCTACGAAACTCAGCGTTACGCTGGTTAGTATAGCCATTTGTGGCTAAACTCTTTGTATTGCTAGGGTGAAGATGAAGTTTGGTGTATGTTAATGTTTAACGTATTAATCTAGTGGTATATTTATGTCTTTAATTATTCGCTCTTAAAACCACCTTCTAGGTGGGCTTTTTATTATTATATAAACTTGTCTTCACTTGTGAGTGTTCTTGATTTTAAATGGTAAGACTATAAAACCTTTTTAATCAAACTTCTCTTGAAACTTGTACGTCTTTATACAAGTATATTTTGATAAGCCAAGACTTAGTTAATATTAATAAGGTCGTAGGTCTTTATATGAACTTGTTATGAGACCAAGAATTAGTGAACTCATGTTGGGAATGGTACGTCTTTATTCATGGTCCCATTGTTACACCGTCTCCCGGTGAACAAAGTCTAATCACTCTTTTAATAAAAATAAACAAGCATTTAAGTTTGATGTCTTAAACCAACTCGGAGATAGCATTCAAACAGGTGAGAGTAACGATGTCCCTAGTTGGGAGTCCCACCGTTTTATTATTAAATAACATAATTCATGAATCAAATGTTGTGAGAATGAGGCTCTAGCGGTGTACCGTTCACACATTTGTATTAGTCATACCACCAGATTAGTCAACATAACATTATCATATACCAAGCGGAATCGAAGCCCAAAGAAATACTTGTCATGACCTGATTATCCTCGAGATATTTACTTTCTTGCTATTTACTATTCTGTTATTTACATTTCTTTTACACACTTCACGCACGTTTTTACTTTTCTGTTATTTACTTTACTGTCATTTACTTTTCTGCCATTTACTCTTGTGCTTCACAGGCACACAAAACTCACTCACTAATTAAACCGGCTAAATGATAACACAAGTTGAGTATTGGAACTCGACTGTGTCCATTGGTTCAAAACTTGGTTCTTACCTGAACTATATTACGTTGCGAAAGGTACACTTGCCTATTGTGTGTGTTTTAAATTTGAGTATTTATCATTTTATAAATTTAAAACCTGATTTCGTGAAACCAACAAATATATACATATATATATATATTAAATATTTATATAACTTAACCACACCCTATCATTAACCCTATTAGTTTAGATGCCTTAGAATTAGAGATTTCCCCTGTAAGACTCTCAGTGGTACTTAATTACGATGGACTTCATAACTAAGTTGCCCCGCATAGCTACGGTTTATGCCACTCATTCTGTGATCTACTATCAGTATAGCTTATGGTAGGTTTCGATGACGAAACCTGTTGTAAGGAGGGTAGACTTGTAACATCTGGAAGTTATCATGTCGGTGCGGGTTTTAACTTGAGAGGGTGGCGGAACTAGATGGGATGGGTTGTGGGCCGAGCACGGGCCTAACGGTGGAGGAGGAGCCTCTAACTCCCCTTCCCCACCTCATTCTCATCATCTTCTTCCCCACTTTCTAGAGAGAGAAAGCACCTAGAAAGAGAGTGTCGGTTTTTGTCTCAGGATTGATCTAACTTTCTTCTCAAGTGTTTGCATGAAGCATCTCTGAAGAAACGAGTCGATTAGAGGTACGAATTACGTCCAGATCTGAGTTTTTATTGAAAATTGGGTTTTAGGGTTAACATGGGTTTTCTTCAAAAGGATCAAATTTTTACATGTGTTTATGTCTACAAATCATAGATTTAGCTTCATGGTTAAGATTAGAACAATTTGGACGTAAAAAGTTGGGATTTTGGATCAAAAACAAAGAATTAGATTTCGGACGAATTAGATTTCGGACGAATTAGTTTTCAGGCGAAATAGTTTTCGAATGAAAGACATTTCGGGCGAAAGAGATTTCAACCGCAAAAGTTTTCGGACACTGAAGTTTTCAGCCAAGTAGATTTCGAACGGATAGTTTTGATTATGACTCGGAGTTAACACCTTTCGTTTATGACCACTCGAACAGATCGTCTAGCACATCATTGAGCCTTATACTTAAGAAGAGTTAACTAGGAAAGTCAGGTGAGTTCTAATCCCCTTTTTACCTGCTTTAGGGGTGGTGTGCATACTTAGTGAAAAGTGTTTATTACGTATTTTATATTAGTAAAGAAAAGCAAAAGTTATGATTTAGAGAAAAGTTTAAAAGAGGCAAAAGCATGTTTTAGGCAAAGTAAAGATATATTTTTGGCAAGCGTTTATTATATTTCCATATACATAAACAAAGGCATAATATTTGTGCAAGTATGTTTTCAGTAAAGCAAGTTATATTTATGGCAATCTTTTATTATATTTTCATATACATAAATAAAGGCATAATATATGTTAAGTTATGAACAAGTTAAAGAAAGTTTTATGAAATAAAGTGAACAGTTTTTCTACGGGAATGTGTACCAGCTTGTTAACGTTCCTTCGGGGACAGTTGTTACTTGTACAATATGTCAGTTATGGGTTATGCCCTATTTGTAAGAACCTTTGTGGTTTGCAAACGGTTGTGCAACTGGGATGGGTGACGGTGGTTACTCGGGGGTCTACGCAACCCCATGTACCTGTTAAGCGATATTGATCACGAGGACGATAGCAGTACAGTATTGTTCATGAGGACAATACTAGTACTTGTCAAGCGGTATTGATCACGAGGACAATACAAGTACAGTATTGATCACGAGGACAATACTAGTACCTGTTAAGCGGTATTGATCATGAGGACAATACCAGTTATTGATCACGAGGACAATACCAGTAGTGATAAGGAATTGACGGTAAGCGGTACTGATCACGAGGACGATAATGGTTGTGACAAGGAATTGACGGTTAAGCGGTATTGATCACGAGGACAGTACCAACAGTGACAAAGAATTGACGGCTATCGTATCTTTTAAATGTTTTTAAAAGTAAATTATTTAAGGTAAAGTATGTAAAGTTTTGTCTTAATGACAGTATATATGTTTTATTAACTCTTTGGTATGACTGATTAAAGTAAACGTTAGAACTAAATCAGCATTGTTGATTTTTAGTATGCACATCAGTTAAGTGTAGGTGGCTATTGATGGATGAGGATGTTTGGCTTGGCGCAGAGAGTTACCGGAAGATCAGTGTCTATCATCTTGTGTTATGTTTAAGTTTATGTTGTTTAAGACAAGTTTAAGTTTGTAACCGGCAAGTATGTTTTAGACATGTTTTGTATTCCGCTGCGTATGTTAAAGTTTAAATCGTTTCCGCTGCTAAGTGTTGAATGTCTTATATTTATGAGTTATATGTTGATGAGTAAATCCAATAAGTGAGGCCTCTGGGTTTTGGGGCCTTACAAATACCGACTAATTAAGTGCATATGTGCGCAGGCATATTACAGTTGGGATCTTAGACTCGATGAGGCGATCTACACATGTATGTAGCTTAACTTAGAGAGATGGGAGTTTAAGCATTCGGAGCTTAACTTCGACGTTATCCCTCCACACAATTCACGATGGATTACGTCGTATGATTGGAATACGATTATTACCATGTACGTATTAATTTAAATCTACTTTATTACATTTATATATATATATATACACTAATTATATTTTTTTGTGAAATGAGTGGGACACCGAAAGGTGGAAGGCAACAGTGAGGGCCGCACATGCAAACCGCAACAAAAAGCATGAGGAAACGTCTTCCCGACAGGGGGCCGATACATTTTTTTCACAATATCAGAGGAACATGGTATTTATTTTTAACTTTGACTCAACTCTGTTTTTTTTATATAATAACTAAAGTTGTACTCGGTAATTAACATATCGTTGTAGCGATCGGAGATAGGTGTGGACCCGAAGTGGGAGCCTCTTTATGTAAAAACTTACTCAAAGAGTGATCTATTGAATGATGAAATGAAGAGGCCTTATGAGAAGATGATTGAAGTATATGTAAGTTTTCTTAACAAAAAACAATTTTTGTATATTTTTTTATTAAACTGCAAGAAATCTATAAGAAAAAAGTACTTGAAGAAAAGTAAGTGTATTTGAAGCCTAACAAGCCAAATGTTGACGATATGCAACTGTGGGAGCAGAATGGCGGAGGCTGGAAAAAAGGGGTGTGACTTTGGGGCAAAGACCACCACTAATCCCTATTATGTTGTAACCGGTGAGCCCGGAACTTCCAGCAAATGGAGATTGTACGACCCTACTACGGATGCACAAGTTTCTAATAATACTTATATAATGTATTTATTTTATCGTAAACAATATATATATATACTAATAATCGTTAATTTGTTTAACATGTGTAGATGGACGAGTTGTAAATATTGTTGGAGAGGGTTCCGTATGAAGCGGGAAGCTATCGGGACATGATTGTGTTACTCGAGGTAACAATGGCTCGATTGGTGGCCAAACTAGTCCGAGCTAATAGACGACCTGAGACCCTCCCTTTTAGCTAGTTTTCTCTTTTGTATATAAACTAAACATAAATTGTACTATAATTAGATTTTTTTTATTTAAGGTTTGTCTTCTTATTATTTATAAGTTTTGGTAAAATTAATTTAATTTAAAAAAATGAAATATTATAAAATAAAAATAGTATTGAAATTTTTATTAATATAATAAATGATTAAAACTTATAAAATTTATTAAATTAAATAAAATATTAAAACTAAAAAAAAATTATTAAATAAAATAAAATATTAAAACTAAAAAATTATTAAATTAAATAAAATATTAAAATAAAAAAGGACAACACGTCAATGACATAGCAAGTAATAAAATTCTAAATCCTGTCGGTACATTATGTCGGAAAAGGTATTACCCACGACGGTTTTTATGACGAAATATCACCAAAAGATTATCGTCGGTAACTACTTTCACCGACGGATTTCTGACGGAGTGGTCCGTCGGTGATACCGAGAAGTTTAGTAGTGTTTGGTTAAGGTTTTGTTAAGTTTGAGATGCTTCCAAATGGACAAGGGTGCTATAAATGTTACGTCTACATATATCTAAATGAGATATTGGTTGATGTGATAGGTCCTAATGAGCCGGGTCAAGGATGATTAGGAACAAATCTGAAATTGAGTTGAATGTGTAAAGTGATTTCGTGTTAAATGTCTACCATGTGAGATTACTTCAATTTATCAAAAATCATTGTTTGATAGGATTACTTCCATTATGTGGCATTATGTGCTCATGTTAAATGAAAATTATAGAGAGAAAGGTCATCGATAACTCTAACCGGGTAAGGTGTACATAACGATTATATATGGACGGTGGTGAAAGCACAAACCAAAGTGTTAAGAATAATTCCTTTTATCGAGATATGTCTAATGAATAATTCCTTTGTTAAGAATATGCCCTTAATTCTTCTTATTAATTTAGTATGTTCTTGATAGTTATCTTTTTTTTTTAACAGCAATTTGGATCACTGACGGACCACTGACCCACCCGATTATCTCCACCTCCCTCAGGAGGAAACCTACCATAGGTGAGAAAACTCTATGGCCCAACCTGGACCCATTTTTTTTGTCACAACTGGGACTTGAACCCAAGACCTCCTCATTTTAGTGAAGTCTTAGGTATACACATTTGCCACTAGGCTAAGCTAGTGATTGTTCTTGATAGTTATCTAGTGACTCTCACTGCGATCTCAATGAAATCTTCTTGTTTTATTTCCATACCAAAACAAAGATTTTAACTTTGAGATGTTTCCATATATCTATATAAGGATTGTCAAAGCTTTCATAGGGCAAAGTATTTAGTATCTAGAAAGCCATCCATTTTTCAATTTGCATGGTCATAATATACCATTATGACAATAAGAGTTCTCACAGAGTTAAACATAAATAGTGAAAAAAATATCATCGTAATCCATACCATGAGCTTGTTTAGATTGTTTTGCGATCGTTTGTTACTTATAAGCATGTATGCCTCCACCCATGTTAGTTTTCTTCTTGAAAACATATTTGCATATAATAGTCTTACTATTAGGAAGTGGATCAATGGCGGAACCAGAACATTTTAGCCGGAGGGTTATTATAAATTTCTCTTTTATACTAACTACAACTAAAGTGTCCAATTCATTTTTTTTCTTTAAAAAAATTCAACTTTTAGGTATACAAACTGACAAATTCTGGTGACTGGAGAGTCAAGGGACCCTCTTTACCCTCCCATGTGGTGGATCAATGAGGTTTAAAACCTAAACATAGGATGCACCTCTATGTTCAAAGCCTCAAACCATTTATCATAGTTAGGTATCACGTTCACCATGTTTTACCATTGGACATTCATCAATAGTGTTTAGAAATCCATCTCTCAAGATTTGCATATTAGATATGTTTGTGAAACAACCTCAGTAACTTTTTATTGAGGTTGAATCTTTGATTATCGATTTAACATTGTGTGGTTTTTAGATTTATTCAAGTTGGATTTTACCCTTACTACTTCCATTAGAAAAAGAATCTTTCTCTAGAAAAAGAACATGTTGAGCCACAAAAATTTGTTCGTAATGTAACAGTGATGGTTGTATCTTTTATATTCTTTATGATATCGTACAAAACACACTTTTCATATTGATGTCCTCACACGATGTCTTTTCAAGTTGGTACAAATTCTTAGAGAACACATTTTGTGTCCTCTTAAGCATGGCAACCACAAATTCTTAGAAAAGACAGCTTGCTACTTTTCTTGATCCATATATGATGTCTTTTCAAGTGATCAATGTTGTAGTATTAATCACGTATCTCCGTAACTAAATCACAAGTCATACGACTCATTATCGATCAAACCATATCTCACAGTATTCAATTATCCCTTCAAAAACGTCATATATTTTATTCCCGTTTGAGATAGTTAAGAATCAGTTTTATAACATTTTAGATGATCGTCAAATGACTCGCCAATATATTGCTATTCAACCTCATCAAAGAGCTTGAATTTTTTTTCCAAAATGGTTTTATCTTGTCATAGAACTCTTTAATACTTTAAAAGTTTCCTATTTATGTTCTTAACAAGTAGACATAACCTCAAACTGACTTGAATCATTAGTAACTTCTAGCAATCAAACTAAAATGTCTACCACAACAATATGTCTATCCTAATAATCTTGTTACCATGTAAATAAGATATGCATGTACCATATAATTCAAAATCAAACAATCCTAACATATTTATGGAGTTCGGAAATATGTTTCTTATCACAAATCTACATACCACATATAGATTTTAATTAAAATCATGTTTAGACTCTTGGTAACATTATAGATGTAAGAGTAAATTACATAAATCCTACTTGTGAGTCTTCACTTTTGTAACTTAAGAAAATAGTTCTTGTAATTAGTTAGTTATTATATATTCTTTTTCTAAGTACTTTTTTTTTGTTATTTCAATCATCTCTACAACTATTAAACTCTGATTTAATTCCATTGGATACATAAGAAGGCACCAAATCATGATTAAACTCACCAACTCATACAACATTTATAGCAAACTCAAAAATAGTGGAATCAAATACAAAAATGTAATTTAAAGATTCGATTCCCACAAATAAAAGGAATATATTTTGTGGGATATTTGTTTCAATTATTTTCAGTCACAAAAGGGGGAAAGCATAATAAAGGGAAACAATCTTCCTCAACAAAGATCCGAACCATAACGTAATATATTTCAAATTCCCACATTTATGCAAACTCCATAAACGCTAATTGAAAAACTTAACACAATAAATAAAACAATATTCAGATACTTCACCAATGATTTTTTATGATGAGATATATGACCTGAATTTGTTGTAAATCAGAAAGAGCAATTGGTGGTGGTAAAGAGTGATGGTGTTGAACGGTGGTCGAGTGACATTGGTGTTATGGAAGAGGAACGAGAGATGAAGAAAGAAAGAAAGAAAGAAAGAAAGAAAGAAAGAAAGGGAGGAGAGAAGGGTCGGTGCTTGCCATGGGTATGTGGTGGCGGCGGCAAGTTGTGTCGGTGACAAATGGCGTGTTGGGAATCAGTGGTGGTCAAATTGACTTTTTATCAAAAACGGATTTTGACAGAGAAATAATTAATTCAGTTAATTAATAAATACGCAGCGGAAAATAAAATCATAACCTATTTAACAGCACTGACAAACCGAACAGGATCTGGTTATGAACACGCAAACACAAAAAAAACAATTAATCTACTGATGATATTAATTATACCTTAGTGGTTAATGATTAACCGGTTGAGACACCTAGGTACAACGAACCGATGCTAGATCACGAACCAAAACGCGAGAGACAGAAAGCGCCGAGGCTGGCCGGAAACAGGCAGGCAGCGGCTGGTTTGATGGCCGGAAGTCGCGAGGCAAAAACCCTTTTGTTTTTGTCGACAGCAACACAAGAAGTCAAAATTAAAAAATTCTTTCTTGCGGCTACTGTATCTTTCTTTTCTATTAAATTTTAATATATATATATATATATATATATATATTAATTACTCTAATCCTTTTAACCTAATAAAAATCATACCGGGCCTAAACCCAATAGTTAATATTAAAGTCCAAAAACCATTTAATTTGTTTTAATAAAATATTAAAACAAATAAATATAAATTATTATTTATAAACATGTATAAATAATAAATCCCGTGTAACGAATATATATAAAATATATCGTCTCGCTAATAGTTCGTAATTACCAGTTAAGCGGGTTAAGTGGATTTAAATGTTCGTTGCCCTAGGTGTAACTCTTACGGGTCATAGCTCGGTCAGCCGCGTTGTCCATCGGGTCGGTCCATAAAATCCAACAATCTCCTACTTGGACGATCCACGATAAATCAACGCAAACAGTCAGCGGCGCTCTAGCTGCACATGGCTGTTCCTAACAAGGTATGACGCTTTAAAGTCATTAACCAAATATCTCGGTGTTAGTAACAGCTAACTTAAGCAAGACAATAGACTTATGGCAATAGTTGTCATTCATCCTTTCCGTATAAAACATCAATTGAATCAATGAGACATGGATTTAGTTCATTCTCATATGGCGTTCAATTATTATTGTTCTCGATCAAGAATCAAAGTGGTCCAATCAAACACACAGTAAGTTTGGGTAAGGCCTTACACTTCACCAGTTTGAATCAACGAGGGCGCCACGATGCCTATCTGTTACCTATAATGTAAGAGTACAGAATCCCTTATTGACTACATACAACTCCCACTGAACTTCAGAACTATTCCTAATCAAAGTCGTTATGACTGGCAGTTACGCGACAGCGTTTGACAATGATTAAATAATGGTTCTTGGTAAACGGCAGTTCTAGTACGTATCTCAGGTCAGAGGATACTAATGAGTATACCAATAGAAAAACATCTTATGAAAAAAATCCATGAAGATGATTTGATGCGAGTTACATCCAACGTCATTCAAAATGAGGTCTGTGAAGTTCGGAGTCAACTCCTTGAGTCGAAGTTCAGAATAGTCTTAATTCAGAGACGTTCCCACGAGTCTGACCGACTACGGATAATTAAGAATACAAGATTCATGGATTAAACGTATAAAAATCGAACACAGTTATAAGAATTCAGAATTGCATTTAAATCAGTAAACCAAAAAGAATTCAAAAGTACAACTGTTTAATTGTTCACACATTCAAAATACTAAATCAAAACATATCGCTAGCAAAACTAAGACCGATAGCATTTCTGTGCTGATCATGCTTTTCCTGAGTCATCGGCTTAGTGAACGGGTCCGCTAGGTTTTGATCTGTGTCTATTTTGCTTATCACGACGTCTCCACGTTCCACAATTTCCCGTATATAGTGGAACTTCCTTTGAATGTGCTTGGCTTTGTGATGAGATCTGGGCTCTTTGGCTTGAGCTATAGCACCTGTGTTATCACAAAGTATCTCGATTGGTTGGCGAATACTCGGAACCACATCGAGGTCAGTAATGAATTTCTTCATCCAAGCAGCTTCCTTAGCAGCATCTGATGTGGCTATATACTCAGATTCGATGGTTGAATCCGCCACTACACTCTGCTTGGAGCTTTTCCATGAGACAGCTCCTCCATTAAGAGTGAATACAAAACCTGACTGTGAGCGAGAGTCATCTCTGTCAGTTTGAAAGCTAGCATCAGTGTAACACCGTACAATGAGCTCCTCTTTCACTCCTCCAAATATTAAGAACATGTATTTGGTCCTTCTCAAGTACCTCAGGATGTTCTTGACTGCAGTCCAATGGGCAATGCCAGGACTTTGCTGGAAACGGCTGGTCATGCTTAAAGCATACGAGACGTCAGGTCTAGTGCACAACATAGCATACATGATAGAACCAATCGCTGAGGCATATGGAATTGCTTCCATTTCTTTAATTTCAATGTCCATGGAAAGAGATTGTGATTTGTTCAACACAGTGCCTTTAGTCATCGGAACACCTCCTTTCTTGGAGTTTTCCATCCTAAAGCGTGTCATCATTTTGTCTATGTAAGTACTCTGACTTAGCCCTAGAAGCCGCTTAGATCTATCCCTGTAGATCTTGATTCCTAGAATGTAAGCTGCTTCTCCAAGATCTTTCATTGCAAAACAAGATCCTAACCATTGTTTGACTTTGTCAAGCATAGGGATGTTGTTTCCAATGATCAGTATATCATCCACATACAATATGAGAAATGATATAGTGCTCCCACTAGCCTTTCTATAAACACAAGGCTCATCTTCATTCTTGACAAAACCAAATTCTTTGATTTTCTGATCAAAATGAAGATTCCAACTTCGAGATGCCTGTTTAAGTCCATAAATGGACTTATTCAGTTTGTAGACCCTACTAGGATACTTTGGATCAACAAAACCGTCAGGCTGAACCATATAGACATCTTCAGAAAGATGTCCATTAAGAAAAGCGGTTTTGCCATCTATTTGCCATATCTTGTAATCATGGTACGCGGCTATGGTAAGCAGTATCCTGATCGATTTGATCATAGCAACGGGTGATGTTCTAAATGTATAGTTATTAAATTATTAACTAAATTAACCTATTCTAGAAACTAAGTTATACTCTAGACTATCTAAAACTCGACTAAACTACTAACCGACAAGTGAACCGATCGACTCTAGTACAGCTAAATAAGTCCGGAAATCGAACCCACGAAACTCTATTTATTACGTAAATTAGACTCACTTAAACAGACTGACTGACACGACTAATTGTTTTTATATTTGGGGGGGGGGGGGTTTGTCTAAAATCCTAAAAGAAAAGCGATTAAATTACTATCACTTAACTAAATTACCTAAGACACGAAGGTGATTTTGGGTTTTACTTCAGATGACGATGGGTAACTACCTAGACTGGAATCCTGGGATACTTCGAGCTATACTTTAAACGGATGCAAGTTAATAAGGAACCGGGATCATAAATTTCTAACCACTTGAGACACCGAACAGGACTCCCGACCCTTTTCGGGAAGACACCTAAGAAACTCTGAAGGCTGCTGAAAACACCGGTTGATCTAGACTTCCTCTCGGTTATCTAAATGTTTATGTAAAGTACCCTAATATGACCTACTCCCTCTCGGGTTGTAAACCTAGGATGACTTGGGTTCTTGATTCGACTCGATAGACAAATATTAGCAAGGCAACTACGACAGACTTCTCTCAAAGACCACCCTAGCAATTTACCAATTTAGACCTATCAATAATCTCGCACCTCTCGGCTATTAAGATTAGTATAACACCTAGACCTATTCAATTATCAAATATAGCTACTAAGGTATTTTGGCCAATTAACCCAACAAATCACAACGCAAGTTAATGATCTAGCATGACCCTATTACGCAAAAGACATTCACCAAAGATCATACGAAGCAATATATAACAATTAGAATAATTCTAAGCATGCATATACAACGAATCAATAATCAAGTTTGCTACTTTATCATGAAATCCAAAATTAACAAGCATCCAATATAAAAATCACAACTTTAGCATCTCATTCATCATAATCTAGGTAATTTAACTAATTTAGCTACTCATCATTATCCAAAGCAAAGATGCCATTTCAACAAAGTGGAAAAACATGGTAAAAATTAAGAAAACAAAGAATTGATAAACCCGAATAGCCAAACCACGAGCTTGATCGATCCTAGGACTCCAACCTTCAACCGTTTCTCCTTCTTGCTTGAAATTGCTCCAAAACCTCTCCAAAATTCATCCTAGATTCTTCAAAATCGGCTAGGGTTTTACAAGTATATGATTGAGATGTATTTATACCCCAATCCAGCATTAACCCAACTGAAAGTCGAAACATTTTGCGGAAAATAGGCCCTCGCCACCCACGGAGCCCATTGGCTTCCCTTCTCGCGGGTGGCGAGGAGTTAAAAACTGTGTGTTGTGATACAACTCCCTCGCGGCCCGCGAGGGATAACTCCTGACCTTCTCGCAGGTGGCGAGAAGGTGTTTTTTCTCGAATTTCATGCTTTTAATTGACCCTTGACCTCCCGATCTCTTCCGGTACTCGATTTTGCATATTTTTTGACTCGTTTTCTGCCCATTTCAGCAACAACTATCACTCGAGACCTGGTAAACACAAATGGATCAGCAGTAACATATTCTAACTAAAAACTAAAAGAAAACTAAACAAAACCACTCAAACTGAACACGATAAATGGGTGTATTTTGCAATACATCAAATATCCCCACACTTACTCTTTTTTTCGTCCCTAAAAAAGAATTATGTATACGGAATCATAGTCAGGTAGAAACTTGGTTCTCAAAAACTCAGTTATTTTAATTAAAGCTTAGTGACGTGTTAGCTACGATTGCAAATATATTATCCTCTTAAACCCAAATCCGGTATCCAAGTTCCTTATCATGTTTATTTAATTTAAGTTCAATCAGATTATCTTGGGTCTCACGCATCGAAAGCTATAGTTTCATCTAATCCCACCTCAAGCTTATGGAACAAAAGGAACAACCAATTGATTATTTCCTAACCGTCTTATGCTTTAAAAATCAAAAGAATTAACATCAAAATTTTCTCTCTTTTTTCATAAAAATCATGAGCACACAATATTCATACCTAACCCAGAGGTTGTTTCAATCAGAGTCACCATCCCCAAGAGCGACAACGTGAGCGTCGGTAATCATATCATTTTATTTTAACTTATCCTAGCGGGAATTTCAATCAGAGTCACCATCCCCAAGAGCGATTCCATAGGCATCGTTATTTTATATGCTCTTTTATTCTATTTTTTTCGATAAAAATTCTAAGATTTTAAAACTTATAACGGCATTCCTTATACTATTTGTGACGGTATCTACTTCCTTACTTCTCCTAGATGATAACCCACAAATATCCCAACATTAGATATATTTAAGATCAAAGGAAACTTCTTAACCGGTCGGGCCTACCCACATATCCCAAACTAGACACGCTTTCACTTTATTTATAATCTCATATTCAAAAACCAAGTAAAAACCCGACTTTACTATCATTTTCCGTGCTTTTAATTGCAAATTTCTAAAACAGAGACATTTTCCAATTTTTTTTATTTTTTTTTTATCATGAAAAATTAAATGTCCCATCCCACACTTAAATGTTGCATTGTCCCTAATGCAGGAACGGAAAGAAATGAAAATACAAGATATACAACTGGAAAAGACTTAGCTGGTAATAAAGCAATACTGTCAACGTGCCAGTCAATTTCCACTAGTGCCCTCCATACCGAACGTGCCCAGCCAACAATCCTCATTTATCACACACGAACGGAAGCGGCAACATCACAACAACCTAACAAAATCAAAATACTCGTAGAGAAAACCATTCAGTTTGTTCAAGCCAAACACAAACCAACCAAACCAACCCACCCAATGTATCAATGTATTAAAACATCACAAACCATAGAAACTGAAAACATCATAAAAGAAAAATAAATAGAAAGGACACGATAACAGCTGCATCATCCCCACACTATTCTTCGTCCTCTTCACTCTCAGCCTCAAAAATCAGAAACTCTGGTGGTGAGCGGTCGGCACCA
Source organism: Smallanthus sonchifolius (assembly GCA_023525975.1). Lineage (NCBI taxonomy): Eukaryota > Viridiplantae > Streptophyta > Magnoliopsida > Asterales > Asteraceae > Smallanthus > Smallanthus sonchifolius. Next base: position 97,626,514 of record CM042026.1, read on the forward strand.
TACTGACCTGAGCTGCCCAGTTGTCCATAAGAACCATACTGACCATAACCAATGTACTGCTGACCACTCGACCCCTGAGGCGCGAAAAAACTCGGGACATTCATACTCATGTTTCCCATCATATACCTCAATGCCTCCTCCTGACGTTGCTGCCCAGTAGAAAGCAGCGTCCTGATCTCATTATGGCCAGTGGTCACCAACCCATGTAACTCCCTAAACCCATGCTCCATCCTATCATACATCGAATCCAATGTGAGGGGGTCCGGTCGTGGCTGTTGGAGAGGATACTGTGGTGCTGGCCTCTCAGACCGATGCAATGGTCTCTGATAACGGGTCGGTGTCCCGGACTGCATAGCTGCTGCAGCCTCAGATCCTGCTGGTGGTTGACCCTGTGGCCCTGCTCGAATCGATTCCCAACTAAGCGGTTCATGCATACTGAGAATCCCTGCAAACTGTAATTCTCTAACCCCCATCATAACTGTAACTGGCCCATCTTTCAAATACCTCGCCTCATATTTGTCAAACACCCCAAGACTTTCAGCAATTCTAGTCACATAAGGCCCCATGTAGACACCAGCATCCGGACCACCCCTCCAGGTCCTTTTCATGGACCATGCGATAATACTGGCCACATTTGCAGGCCTCTGCTCCACCATACACAGCAAACAAAACAGATCAACCTGGTTGATCTTATTCTCCCCCGAGCCTCTGCCAACAAGTGTCGCTGTCAAGATCTTATGAATATACCTGTAGATCGGATCGATAATTTCTGAATTCAACATACTCCCTGAGAAGGGAGCATTTGAGATAGTACCCCAAAACCTAACCAGATCATTCCTCACCAAGCTGTAATCATGCTGCCTCATAAAGACACCCCTCACACTAGTGATAAACTCCGGTGTTTGAACCTCTGCCTGTGTATATAACTGAGTAGCCACTGCAAATTGGGGCATGGTCATCTCGTACACCTGTCTACCTAGAGAAAATGAGACCGCATCATGTTGCTCAAAATTTCCCTGCTTGTACCTGAAAGTCAACTCCTCATATTGTGGAGCCATACAACATAATGCAGCCCTGAACTTATCACCCAGCAACGCCTCGATCCTATCTCTTTGGCCAATGTGATCTAGAAGCGTCCAATCGATCGTCCTAAATTGTAGTAGATTTGTATCAATCAAAGTATCCAATTTCCGCGATTCCTAAGTTCCCAACTCAAATTGCAGAAGCGGGTGTTCTCGAAACCTCGTGACTCTACAGTTAGGGATACGTTCTCTGGTATGATACTTGATCCTCCTTTGACCCAGATTTGGATTATAGTCCTGCTCAGCCGCGTCCCCTCGCGGGCGCGGTGGTGGGTCTCTTCACTTCCTTCCTGATCTATTTGACGAACCTTCACCTGACATATCTGCACATAAATAATCAAACAAAGAAAAGAAAAGCAGAAAGTCAGTATTCACAAACTATTTTTTTTTTTTAATTTTAATTTTTTATTTAATAATAAATAATCAACCGTATAGCATTTCATTCGCGGTTGCACCAGAAAACCTGAAGTTACAAACACTTTGGGCGACAATTTACAAGAACTAATTATAAGTTTAGACCAAACTCGCCAGAATGGAGATTGAGTACGGGCGAGTAGCCTTTAACCTGTTAAAACATAAAATTACCCAAAAACTAACCCGAAACAAAAAAAAAGACTTACTAACTAGACTCAATGTACATTACCTCCCTCGGCACTTTAATTGTCCCCAATTAAACCTAAGTGCCACAACAAACCGACATTGAGTACAGAGCTTAAGTTATCCCGAACCAAACCATCTCAATTTCCGAATGTTCCCAAACCAAGCCACCGGCACAGACACAACCAAAATAGCCCCGAACTTACCCATCCGCACTGCATTTATCATCGAAGAACCAAACTAACCCAACCTCACTGCAATTATCATCAAAGAACAATCTAACTAAACGACACGCTGAAGAACCGACACCTAAACATGCAAAACTACCCACTACCGATCAAAACTCGAAGACTAAAAGATTACAAAATTACAAAATACAAGAAAACATACCTGGAGAGCGAGTTAATCAGTAAGAAATCTAAGAAACAAGAGGTACACCCAGAACCCCGTGAAAATGTATGCTGGTGAGTGAACAAATGAGTAGTTTCTGGTGGGTTTTAGGTGTAGGATGATATGATAGGTGTAAGAGGGTCAAAAATGGTGAATGGGGTGTAAAAATGGTGGATTTGTGGTGGGTTGGTGGTGGAGGCCGTAAGGTATTTTAGGGTTTGTAAGAAAAGTGACTGCAGGTTTGGGGATGAGAGGTTTTGTTCTGAAGAGAGAGGGTGGCTCGCGGCCCGCGGCGAGTAATGGAATGTGTCTCGCGGGTGGCGAGGAGCCTCGCGACCCGCGACTTATATCTTTAATCCCTCGAGGGTGGCGAGTGTCACACCCCCAAATTCCACTAACAGAGTTTTACCGTTTGGAAGGTGACACACCAGGATCTCAGTTATTAGTTACATCAAACGACACTATATGGGACTTGAAATGTCATAACATAAAAGTACAGAGTTAATGCGAAAGCGTTTAAACAAAATAGATGTTGCGCAAAACAAATACGCTCAAGTTTAATTTAATGAAAACAAGTGAATTGTCTCAAATGTTTGCATATGAAGGAAATGACAGTAGGACTCCATGCATGCCCTAGATGTGCAACCTGTGCCTTAGCGACCTGAGAAACATGTAAGAAAAAGTGTCAACACAAGGTTGGTAAGTTCACAGGTTTGTATGTAAATAAACTGTTTGAGTGTTGTTGGATCCACATACGTAAGTCACACCTATTGCTAGCTAGACAATGTACAAGTTACTCTAAGCGTTCGCAACCGAAGCTGACTGTTTGTGTTTGGGTGCCTTCCGCCATTGCTAACATCAACAATGGCAAGTTTTAAGGACAATTTACACCCGTTAGACCTCCAATCAAGTTAGCGCGACTAACCCGGGTGGGGTTTGTCAAACCCAGTAGTACTACTCAAATTTCCTCGCTATACTCCATATATTAACGGTCCGAGTGTGTAAGGACTTTGCATGTTATGTTTGCACTTAGGTACACAACTGGTAATGAAATACTATGTGATCCATGTCCGTGTGTATGTCTCTCCTTGGCTGGGAGACAAGTAACGGATGCTTGTTCGTATGCATGTTTCTCCCCAACGGGAAAACAAGTAAAATACTGTTTGTGTGTATGCATGTTTCTCCCCAACGGGAAAACAAGTAAAATATTGTTTGTGAGTATGCATGTTTCTCCTCAACAGGAAAACAAGTAAAATAATGTTTGTGTGTAAGCATGTTTCTCCCCCAATAGTAAAACAAGTAAAAAGGGGCCGTGAAACTCACCTGAACGGCGTAGGTAGTAATCACACAAGTACGAGATTAAAATCTCAAGCGGTAGCCTGACACGGCTCACAAATGTCCTAGCATTACAACATAACAGTTAGGGACTCAATGGGAATATGTGACGACGACACAGAAATGAGGAACGTCCTAAAAGAAACGTTCTAATGATTAAGGAATAGACGAACGTGTCCACGGAAATACGGATTTCTAAGTTAGATGATTCGAATTATTACGATACGCGACGAAAGACAATAATTACAATAATTATTAAATACATTTAATCGTCTTCGTCATTAAGTAACGATCCAGAAAATAATATTTTTATATTATTTTTAAACTCGAAATGTGATAACTATTTATGTGATAAAAATAATAATGTATTATTTTTATTCGATAATAACATAAATATATTAGTTTTAAAAGTGGAAACAATATGAAAATGATTTAATAAATCAAACTCGAGCCTACGGGTGTTTTCCGGGGCTAAAACCCTTTTATATATTAATATAATAATATTGGGTTTGAAAATATATAAAAATATTCCAAGGAAAATGCCCAAAAAAATGTTTGCAGGAGACCGGTTTCGAACCCGGGTCTCCTGCGTATAGGCCTTAAGTCTTAACCATCTCGGCTGGCTAGTGTTTCGCGACAAGGATGCTTCTGAAATGGTTTTAATGATTCCAAACCCCCTCCCTTCTACCCTTAGTCGCGATCCGAATTAAACCATCCCCAATCTCCATCGATTTCGATCACGATTGAATGCAAGCGCATAGAGGTTTTTGATAGATGGGATATAGGCGAGTCTGAGGTGATGTTTAATTGCAAAATTTACACGTTTTGAATCGTTTAATCACGCATATACGGGCACCAAGAATCAAATCTGTTGAATTCGATATTGTTAACCATCGAATTCATGGGGCTTTTACAAAGGGAAGAATTTCGAATCTGACCATATAGATTAATTCCATTTTGGTTAAGTCTAGGATATAAACCCCCAAATCGAATTTATGATGAACCCTAGTTTACGGTTTATAATCAATTCGATATTACTTGATTTAATTGATATGGGGCTTTCAAAGAGTAGGTAATCGCGAGTCTAACCATATGATTCAATTGAATTTTAATCGAGTTTAGTATCAAAAGCCCCAATTTGGGTTTCGTATGAACCCTAGATTACGGGTCTTGATCAATTAGATATTATGAGCCCCAATTAACATAGGGCTTTCATTCAAAGAGTAAAAACGAAGCTAAGGGTAGGATCAATTACCAGAATACGTGACGGATTAAAGAGATCGACTAGATGGGTTTCTGACTTCGGCGATCTTGGATTCCGACTCCTCCGGCTCGTCTTCCGTCAAATTGATTGGTGAAACAGACCCAAAGGAACTCGACTTAGCTACGCAAATGATTGATTTGTGAGGATGTTGATCGGAATCAACGAATTTGAGGCGTATAGCGTGATGGTCGACGGTTTCCTTTTGAATACCCATTATTGGGTTTAATTCGACACATTCACGATGATTAAAGTCTTAGTTATGATCGTTAATGGTGTTTAATGCGATTTCCGTTACTGATTCAAGCCTAATCAGTTGTAATTCACGAATTCAAGATCAAGAATGAATGGTTTGACTTCCAGAAGTCAAACAGGAACAATTCCATCGATTTTGACTTCATAAAGTCAACAGATGGGTTTAGGCTAATTACACAACTAATCCCTGTAGTTTTAAGATTAAATATTGGCAAGAATGATCCCTGAGGTTTGAATTTAACTGGATTATCTAACGGGGTTAGGTTTTTAACAGAAATTTACTAACTGAGTTAACCTGAAAAGTCGGGTTGTCTCATCATCCCCTAGTTAAAAGAATTTTCGTCCCAAAAATTAAACAAAATAAAAAAAAAATTCGGATGTCACATCATCCCCTAGTTAAAAGAATTTTCGTCTCGAAAATTAGAATAGTACCTTAAGAGTTTGACGCGGAGTGCTTGAACAGATTAGGATATTTGCGCATCATCTGATCCTCGCGCTCCCACGTGAATTCCGGTCCGCGTTTCGAGTTCCAACGAACTCTGACAATAGGGATTTTACTGCGTTTCATCGTTTTGATTTCCCTATCCATAATTTCCACCGGTTCTTCAACGAACCGTAGTTGTTCATCGATGTGTAGTTACTCAAGAGGAACAGCGAGTGTTTCGTCTGCTAGACATTTCTTCTGGTTCGAGACATGAAAGACATCGTGTACACCACTAGGTCCTTCAGGTAGGTCCAGTTGATAAGCTACTGGCCAATTCTCTTCACTATTTTGAATTGTCCAACATAACGAGGATTCAGTTTGCCTCGTTTTCCGAAGTGAATTACACCTTTCCAAGGTGAGACTTTGAGTAGAAACATGTCACCTACTTAAAATTCTAACTGTTTACGACACTTATCGGCGTTGCTCTTTTTAACGATCACGAGCTGCCGCCATACGGTTAAGGATTTGTACAATCTTTTCAGAAGTTTTGAAAACAAGTTCAGGACCCGTAAGTTGGCTATCCCCAACTTCAGCCCAACAGATAGGGGATCGACATTTACGTCCGTATAATGCCTCGAATGGTGTTGCTTTGATGCTAGTTTGATAACTGTTATTGTAGAAGAACTCCCTAAAGGCAAGTGATTTTCCCAACTGTTACCGAAACCTATCATACAAGCTCGTAGCATGTCATCTAAGGTTTGGATGGTACGTTCCGTTTGACCATCAGTTTGAGGATGGTATGATGTGCTCATATCTAGACGCGTGCCTAAGGCCTTATGTAACGACTGCCAGAAATGAGAAGTGAATCGTGCATCACGATCCGAAATAATGGAGATTGGCACCCCGTGCCGAGAGACTATTTCTTTCAAGTATGTACGAGCAAGCTTATCCATTTTGTCGGTTTCCTTGATTGCTAGGAAATGAGCAGACTTTGTTAATCGATCAACAATTACCCATATAGTATCACATCCAGTAGGGGTTCGTGGTAATTTGGTGATGAAATCCATGGATATTTGTTCCCATTTCCACATGGGAATTTCTGGTTGTTGCAGAAGACCAGAAGGCTTTTGGTATTCAACTTTAACTTTTGCGCATGTTAGACATTTACTCACATAAATAGCTATATCGGCCTTCATCTTTGGCCACCAATATAGTATCTTTAAATCATGGTACATCTTATCGGAACCCGGATGAATGGAGTAACAAGATTTATGAGCTTCATCCATGATTAGTTCCCTTAAATTTCTGAACACTGGAATCCATATTCGTTCGACGAAGTAACGAATTCCGTCAGATTTTACTTCAAGTTGTGCTTCCATGCCGCGTGTACCTTCTAACGGTAGGTTATCTTCTTTCAAGGCTTCAAGTTGAGCACTACGGATTCGGTCAGGCAATCCAGGGTGAATAGTAAGTTGTAACGCTCGAACCCGTTTGGGTTTCGTTTCCTTTCGGCTTAGTGCGTCAGCCACAATGTTAGCTTTACCCGGATGATACCGGATCGCGCAGTCGTAATCATTTAAAGTTCAACCCAACGACGTTGTCGCATGTTCAACTCCTTCTGCTCGAAGATATGCTGGAGGCTCTTGTGATCGGTGTAGATGGTGCATTTGGTACCGTACAAGTAATGTCTCCATATCTTAAGTGCAAAGACTACTGCTCCCAACTCTAGATCATGAGTGGTGTAGTTTTTCTCGTGAACCTTTAACTGACGTGACGCGTATGCGATTACCTTTTCGGGTTGCATTAAGACACAACTCAGGCCTTGAATGGATGCATCACAATACACAACAAAATCATTGGTTCCTTCTGGAAGAGCTAAAATAGGTGTACTGCAAAGTTTCTGTTTGAGGTGCTGGAAAGCTGACTCTTGGTTATCGCACCAATTATAGGCTTTTTCTTTTTGAGTTAGGGCGGTGGGGGTTGAGCAATTTTGGAAAATCCTTCGATGAATCGATGGTAATATCCAGCCAATCCCAGAAATTGTCGCACCTCAGTCGGAGCCGTCGGTGCTGCCCAATTCTTGATGGCTTCTATTTTGGATGGGTCAACATGTATCCCTTTCTCATTAACCACATGCCCTAGAAACTGAACTTCTCGGATCCAAAATTCACACTTGGAAAACTTAGCATACAGTTGTTCTCGCTTAAGTAGTTCCAAAATTAGGCGTAGATGTTCCTCATGTTCCTCCTTGTTCTTGGAATAAATGAGGATGTCGTCGATGAAAACGATAACGAACTGGTCAAGGTAAGGCTTACACACACGGTTCTTGAGATCCATGAATACCGCGGGTGTGTTGGTTAACCCGAAAGGCATGACCATAAATTCGTAATGGCCGTACCTCGTTCTGAATGCAGTCTTAGAGATATCTTCTTCTCGGACTCTTAACTGATGATAGCCGGACCTAAGATCTATTTTGGAATAGAAACTTGATCCTTGGAGTTGATCAAAAAGGTCATCTATGCGAGGCAAAGGGTACCGGTTCTTGATTGTGACTTTATTCAGCTCCCGGTAGTCAATACACATACGGAAAGTTTCGTCCTTCTTCTTGACAAATAGTAACGAAGCTCCCCATGGTGATGAACTAGGTCGGATGAAACCTTTATCCAACAAATCTTGCAATTGAGTGGACAGTTCTTGTAATTCACTGGGTGCCAGTCTGTAAGGTGCCCGAGCAATCGGTGCTGCTCCGGGTGCTAAATCAATTTGGAATTCAATCTTGACGGTGCGGTGGTAAACTAGGCAAGTCCTCGGGAATTACTTCCGGATAGTTACGTACGATTGGGATATCAACCACTTTTCTTCTCCTCGGATGACTGCTCGGCGACGTGAGCCAAAATTAGCAGTATGAACTTTTCGAAGACATTTTTGTGCTTTCATGAAGGATAGGATGCCAACGACTGCACCACTCCTTTTTGCCTTGGAAGAAAGGATTTCCCCTCTAAGGAGAGGAAGGCAAACATTTTTATCACAACAGATGGCCTCAGGTTGGTTCTTGGATAACCAATTCATACCGACAATAAGGTCGAAACTGCCAAGTGTAACTGGCAGACGGTCAATGTCAAGTTTATCACTAACCAATGCTAGTTTACATCTGCAAGAATGCGAGTTGTTATCTGTAACAGCCCAAGAAAACCATACCAAGATATTGTCCGCTTTGCCCCCGATGGGTTGCCCATCCAGGAACTCACGGTTTTGTTTTTACCCGACGAGTTGCTTGCCCAAGCAAAACGCGTCTCAATAGAGAAGGTATCCACCTCCTAATAAGGAACATATCATTCTCCCCCTCAACCGATGTGGGGTATTACAGTCTGCTACCTCAATAGTATACTTGGCTTTTTATAGAGTTAGAGCATGACACACTAATATGGAATTTGTGAAATCGTGCTGAGACTTCTAGTGAGACCCGCGCTTATAAGGAAAGTATCAGCCAATGCATAGGCTAAGGGAAGAGGTTCACATGTAAGGAAGAAAAGTCTAATGAGATATAGATTCTAGTAGCATAAGAGATAGGATGTATGTTTAAGTAGTTGTGTTCAACTGATGGTTGGTTAGGTTAAATCTTCGTTTCCTAATGTCACTGGATCAACGGGATCATTTCGTGAAGAAAGAAATCCGTTTACAGGATTGAATATGTTGGAGTAAAATTCGGAGTTAGACTAAGGATTAGTCACAGGATAAGATAACAAGTTCAAATGGGATCTATTGTTGGAGTGTAAGGAATAACGTGTTAACAGGAAGGGGTTCTTCCAATTCCGCTTACATACCTGGAGTCGATGGGTTTACCATGAGCTTCTACTAGAGTTTCAATCGAGTTGGTTTCTATGGTCACGTTTGGATGAGAGTCTTAAGTTTTCTAAGACTATTACATGAGTGAAATAACATGATGGATTCCATTAATGATAGTTCAGTGTGTCCGTAAACATCTTCAACCTGATAGTCACGTCTATCAACTGTTGAACGAGTTTAATGATACCAACTAGTAGTTGAGCGGGTTATGAGAGTCTCTACAGATAGTGGAAACTTAATTCTGTAACTCACTGATTAGGACCATTCATCCACACACTAGGTTTCACCAGGACTTACATGCACCTCAAATTATTATTACGTGTGCACCCGTAATGATAATTTGCCTTGCATGTTCACCCTAGTTCTCCCTATCCTGTGTCATAATGTCCTTTAGTTTGTATTTCCGAATACAGAGCATTGTTAGAGATGATAAGTTATCGGAAAGCTTAGTCACTAATCATAAGTTGATCAACTAGGACACATATTAGGATGAGTAGTCAGAAATCGTTTGATCCGAGCATTCACTCGAGTTGAAACACAATACAGGAGTCCAATCCGGCGGATTGTAAATGAGGACATGTAACAAACATGTACATGAAATGCGACTTCGAGGAATGAAACTAATTCATGAATACAAGTTACAGGAAGCAGCAAAGTAGCCGTCCTTTCAACTGAGTCAAGATAGGGTTTGAGTATGCATTGAGCAATGCGTTCTCAGATTTGTGGTCAATCTATTCTCAACATAATATCGACCAAAGACGCGAGCCCAAGGCTCAGGAAAGTGATGACATCTACGTGTCAATAGATTCTGCAATAATGCGTGCAACGGTCTACCTTCACTCGGCGTATTGTTGCTAGTGGGTACAGTAGGGACTCGCCTCTGACGATCCCAACTCCCAAAAGATATGTCTTAGTGATGAGTGTCGTCCATAACATGGACCTGAGAAAGCCCACCATACCCAACAGATGATGGTGATGTAAGTGACTCCTTCGAAGGCTCCGTCTCGCTGCCCTCGGACGGGAGTGGATGTTGTTCTGCTGATCCCCCGAGTGTTTCCACTGGGAATGATGATGCGATGCAATGCAAATGTTGTGTCCCTCGCCAACTGAGGGTGATACGGATGGTGTTACATACCTGCACTACAATGTATGTATAGATGCTATATGTATCAGGTATGAGTGTCTGTATCGTGTAACTAATGCATGTGTACGGTTATAGTCTAGTATGCAATCCTAGTTCTCTATAACCAATGGCTCTGATACCAATCTGTCACACCCCCAAATTCCACTAACGGAGTTTTACCGTTTGGAAGGTGACACACCAGGATCTCAGTCATTAGTTACATCAAACGACACTATATGGTACTTGAAATGTCATAACATAAAAGTTCAGAGTTAATGCGGAAGCATTTAAACAAAATAGATGTTGCGCAAAACAAATACGCTCAAGTTTAATTTAATGAAAACAAGTGAATTGTCTCAAATGTTTGCATATGAAGGAAATGACAGTAGGACTCCATGCATGCCCTAGATGTGCAACCTGTGCCTTAGCGACCTGAGAAACATGTAAGAAAAAGTGTCAACACAAGGTTGGTAAGTTCACAGGTTTGTATGTAAATAAACTGTTTGAGTGTTGTTGGATCCACATACGTAAGTCACACCTATTGCTAGCTAGACAATGTACAAGTTACTCTAAGCGTTCGCAACCGAAGCTGACTGTTTGTGTTTGGGTGCCTTCCGCCATTGCTAACATCAACAATGGCAAGTTTTAAGGACAATTTACACCCGTTAGACCTCCAATCAAGTTAGCGCGACTAACCCGGGTGGGGTTTGTCAAACCCAGTAGTACTACTCAAATTTCCTCGCTATACTCCATATATTAACGGTCCGAGTGTGTAAGGACTTTTCATGTTATGTTTGCACTTAGGTACACAAGTGGTAATGAAATACTATGTGATCCATGTCCGTGTGTATGTCTCTCCTTGGCTGGGAGACAAGTAACGTATGCCTGTTCGTATGCATGTTTCTCCCCAACGGGAAAACAAGTAAAATACTGTTTGTGTGTATGCATGTTTCTCCCCAACGGGAAAACAAGTAAAATATTGTTTGTGAGTATGCATGTTTCTCCTCAACAGGAAAACAAGTAAAATAATGTTTGTGTGTAAGCATGTTTCTCCCCCAATAGTAAAACAAGTAAAAAGGGGCCGTGAAACTCACCTGAACGGCGTAGGTAGTAATCACACAAGTACGAGATTAAAATCTCAAGCGGTAGCCTGACACGGCTCACAAATGTCCTAGCATTACAACATAACAGTTAGGGACTCAATGGGAATATGTGACGACGACACAGAAATGAGGAACGTCCTAAAAGAAACGTTCTAATGATTAAGGAATAGACGAACGTGTCCACGGAAATACGGATTTCTAAGTTAGATGATTCGAATTATTACGATACGCGACGAAAGACAATAATTACAATAATTATTAAATACATTTAATCGTCTTCGTCATTAAGTAACGATCCAGAAAATAATATTTTTATATTATTTTTAAACTCGAAATGTGATAACTATTTATGTGATAAAAATAATAATGTATTATTTTTATTCGATAATAACATAAATATATTAGTTTTAAAAGTGGAAACAATATGAAAATGATTTAATAAATCAAACTCGAGCCTACGGGTGTTTTCCGGGGCTAAAACCCTTTTATATATTAATATAATAATATTGGGTTTGAAAATATATAAAAATATTCCAAGGAAAATGCCCAAAAAAATGTTTGCAGGAGACCGGTTTCGAACCCGGGTCTCCTGCGTATAGGCCTTAAGTCTTAACCATCTCGGCTGGCTAGTGTTTCGCGACAAGGATGCTTCTGAAATGGTTTTAATGATTCCAAACCCCCTCCCTTCTACCCTTAGTCGCGATCCGAATTAAACCATCCCCAATCTCCATCGATTTCGATCACGATTGAATGCAAGCGCATAGAGGTTTTTGATAGATGGGATATAGGCGAGTCTGAGGTGATGTTTAATTGCAAAATTTACACGTTTTGAATCGTTTAATCACGCATATACGGGCACCAAGAATCAAATCTGTTGAATTCGATATTGTTAACCATCGAATTCATGGGGCTTTTACAAAGGGAAGAATTTCGAATCTGACCATATAGATTAATTCCATTTTGGTTAAGTCTAGGATATAAACCCCCAAATCGAATTTATGATGAACCCTAGTTTACGGTTTATAATCAATTCGATATTACTTGATTTAATTGATATGGGGCTTTCAAAGAGTAGGTAATCGCGAGTCTAACCATATGATTCAATTGAATTTTAATCGAGTTTAGTATCAAAAGCCCCAATTTGGGTTTCGTATGAACCCTAGATTACGGGTCTTGATCAATTAGATATTATGAGCCCCAATTAACATAGGGCTTTCATTCAAAGAGTAAAAACGAAGCTAAGGGTAGGATCAATTACCAGAATACGTGACGGATTAAAGAGATCGACTAGATGGGTTTCTGACTTCGGCGATCTTGGATTCCGACTCCTCCGGCTCGTCTTCCGTCAAATTGATTGGTGAAACAGACCCAAAGGAACTCGACTTAGCTACGCAAATGATTGATTTGTGAGGATGTTGATCGGAATCAACGAATTTGAGGCGTATAGCGTGATGGTCGACGGTTTCCTTTTGAATACCCATTATTGGGTTTAATTCGACACATTCACGATGATTAAAGTCTTAGTTATGATCGTTAATGGTGTTTAATGCGATTTCCGTTACTGATTCAAGCCTAATCAGTTGTAATTCACGAATTCAAGATCAAGAATGAATGGTTTGACTTCCAGAAGTCAAACAGGAACAATTCCATCGATTTTGACTTCATAAAGTCAACAGATGGGTTTAGGCTAATTACACAACTAATCCCTGTAGTTTTAAATTAAATATTAGCAAGAATGATCCCTGAGGTTTGAATTTAAATGGATTATCTAACGGGGTTAGGTTTTTAACAGAAATTTAACGGAATTTACTAACTGGGTTAACCTGAAAAGTCGGGTTGTCACAGCGAGGGACTCGGTTACTGGCGAATAGGATTAAGGGCCTCGTGGCACGCGAGGCTTTAACATGTATACCCCTCGCGGGTGGTGAGGGGCCTATTTCAACAGAAAGTTTCGAGATGTTGCCAGCTCCCATGCCTTAGAAAAAATTATAAGTTTTCCAAACCTCCCAAAAACCCATTCCAAATAAAATCTAACACTGAGACTTACCTGGAAATTAGTTTTCCTGTTGATCGTTGCTCCCCAACGGTGATGTTTTCCTGCACAAGACACAAAAACAAAAACTACGAAAAAAATACAAACTTTACACTTGAGCTTTCACTCAAGACTCTATACTTGGGCGTTGTTAGGAGGTATTTCGAGAGGAGTTTCCTCCACTTCGGTAAGATCTATGGGTCCCCCTACATATTGTTTCAAACGGTGGCCATTTACTTTCCATGTATTCCCATCGGCTTCATCTAACAACTCAATCGTCCCGTATGGAAAAACCTCCTTGACCACATATGGTCCCGACCACTTGGACTTCAACTTCCCCCAAACAACTTCAACCGGGAGTTATAAACAAGTACCTTATCCCCCTCTCTAAACTCCCTCACTCTCCTAAGCCTCCTATCGTGCAATGCCTTAGTTTTCTCCTTAATATTCCATGAACGTGCATATGCCGCATCCCTAAGCTCCTCTAACTCATGAATTTGGAAAAATCGTTTTCGAGCGGCTTCGGTTAAATCTAGGTTCACGGTTTTGAGAGCCCAAAGCGCACGATGTTCCAATTCTACGGGTAGGTGACATGCTTTTCCATAAATGACCATAAACGGGGTGGTTCCTAAGGGTGTTTTGTATGCGGTTCGGAACGCCCATAAAGCATCGTCTAGCTTCTCGGACCAATCTTTCCTATTTTTCCCTACGGTTTTCTCTAGGATTCGCTTCACTCCTCGATTGGCATTCTCAACTTGACCGCTTGTTTGGGGGTGATATGCGGTGGACAAACGATGAGTGACCCCGTAGCGTGCTAACGCTTTTTCCATCACGGCGTTGCAAAAATGAGTGCCACGGTCACTTATGAGAGCTCTAGGTGTACCAAAACGAGTGAATAACTTCTTTAGGAATCTCACCACCACTCGGCCATCATTTGTGGGAAGAGCTTGAGCCTCTACCCACTTTGAAACATAGTCAATCGCCACGAGGATGTACCGATTCCCACTAGAGATGGGGAATGGTCCCATGAAGTCAATGCCCCAAACGTCGAATATTTCAAGGATCTGGATTGGATTTTGAGGCATCTCGTTCTTGGATGAGATATTGCCGGTACGTTGGCACGCATCACATCTCCTAACAAACTCTAAGGCATCCTTAACTACCGAAGGCCGATAAAACCCACAATCAAACACCTTTTGGGCGGTGGTGTGAGGACCATGGTGACCTCCCGTTAAACCCTCATGAACATGTCTAAGGATCTCATTACCTTCCTCCTTCGTCACACACCTCCTAAGAATCCTATCTCCTCCTACCCTAAAAAGAAAAGGGTCATCCCAAATGTACCTCCTAGCATCCCTAAAAAATTTCTTCCTCTGTTGGGTTGTCATACCCTTCAACACAACTCCATTCGCTAGGTAATTTGCCAAATCGGAGAACCATGGCATACCTTCCTTCTCCACTGCCACAAACTCAACCGACTCGTGAGGGAATTTATCACCTATCGCCTCCTCACGAATCACCTCTCTCTTCGGGTCCTCCAACCGTGACAAATGGTCGGCCGCAACATTCTCCGCTCCTCTCTTATCCTTAATTTCTATATCGAACTCGGAGAGCAATAGGATCCACCGTATGAGACGTGGCTTAGCATCTTTCTTTTGGAAGAGAAAACGCAAAGCAGAATGATCAGTGAAAACGGTGGTTTTCGAAAGCACGAGGTATGAACGGAATTTATCGAATCCGAATACTACGGCTAGGAGCTCTTTCTCTGTGGTGGTATAGTTTTCTTGAGCATCATTTAGAGTTTTGCTCGCATAGTAGATGGGGTGGAAGTGCTTATCCCGTCTTTGCCCCAAAACTGCACCAACTGCGTAGTCACTTGCATCACACATGAGCTCAAAAGGCAAGCTCCAGTCGGGCAATATAAGAATGGGGGCACTGATTAACTTTTCTTTCAAAAAATCAAAGGCTTTGAGACACTCCTCATCGAATACAAACGGGACATCCTTCTCGAGGAGTCGGGTCATGGGCCGAGTAATTTTGGAAAAATCCTTGATAAAACGCCTATAAAAGCCCACATGACCGAGAAAACTACGGATCGACCTAACACTCGTCGGTGGGGGTAACCTGCTGATTGTATCTATTTTGGCTCTATCCACCTCTATGCCATCTCGTGAGATCTTATGACCTAACACTATCCCTTCCGTCACCATGAAGTGACATTTCTCCCAATTCAACATCAACTTCGTCTCCGTACACCGCTTCAACATCTTCCCCAAATTAATCAAACACTGATCAAACGAGCCTCCATAAACCGAGAAGTCATCCATGAAAACTTCCATGGAAGTCTCAATCATATCCTGGAATATAGCGACCATACAACGCTGGAAGGTAGCCGGAGCGTTACATAACCCGAATGGCATGCGGCGGTACGCATATGTGCCATAAGGGAATGTAAATGTCGTCTTATCCTGATCCTCCGGTGCGATGGGAATCTGGAAGTAACCCGAAAATCCGTCGAGAAAACAGTAAAACTGTTGACCCGCCAGACGCTCCAACATCTGATCGATGAACGGTAGAGGGAAATGGTCTTTCCGGGTGGCGTAGTTTAATTTTCGGTAATCAATGCACACACGCCAACCGGTGACCGTACGCGAAGGGATTAGCTCATTCTTCTCATTCATGACCACTGTCATCCCCCCTTTCTTCGGGATAACTTGGGTCGGGCTCACCCATGGCGAATCAGAAATTGGTTAAATCACCCCGACATCTAGCAACTTCAAAACCTCCTTCTTCACTACCTCTTGCATGTTTGGATTGAGACGCCTTTGAGGTTGCACCACCGGCTTATATTCATCATCCATAAGAATCCGGTGAGTACAATAGGCGGGGCTTATGCCCTTAATATCCGAAAGGCTCCATGCAATTGCCTCTTTGTGCATCTTCAGCACCTCTAACAACCTCAACTTCTCCTCCTCCATCAACTTAGAGGAGATAATAACGGGAAGACTCGAACCCTCTCCTAAATAAGCATACTCTATGTGTGAAGGCAAAACCTTTAGTTATAAAGGGGTTGGTATCTCTAAGGGAGCTCTCTCACTCTCATTCCTAACCTCACTAAGCTCCATCACCTCGGGAAACCACAGGGTTTCCTCCTCTTCTTCTTCACTCTCCTCCAATTCATCAAGCACTCCCCCTCCCAACAAATCGACTCCACTGATATACTCGAGACATTGGTCCACGCCCGACATGAATGAATTCAAGAAATAGACGGAGTGGCATGGGCCGCTAAAATCACTAGAATCGTTTGGGTGTTGCATGGATCTTGCTACCTCAAATGTGACCTTCTCGTCACCAACGCAGAGTGAAATTTTTCCATCATAAACATCGATGAGTGCCTTTGCGGCGCGCAAGAATGGACGGCCTAGAATGATAGGAACTCCCTCATCAGCTTCCATATCAAGAATGACAAAATCGACCGGGAAGACAAACTTATCGACCTTAACAAGTAGATTTTCAATGATACCACAAGGGTATTTGACGGAACGATCGGCTAAGGATAAAGTCATGCGAGTGGGTGAAAGTTCGCCTAGGTCTAGCTTCTCATAAAGGGAAAACGGCATCAAGTTGATGCTAACACCTAGGTCGGCTAAAGCTCTACATTGGGTATCACTACCGAATAGGCATGGAATGGTGAAGATACCCGGATCCGTCAGTTTTTCCGGTAATTTGTTCAAAACAACCGCGGAACAACCTCCGGTCAATGGAATGTTTGAGAGCTCCCCCAATCGATCCTTTCTTTTAAGAAGGTCCTTCAAAAACTTGGCATATTTGGGCATGCATTTTTAGAGCCTCAATGAACGGGAGATTAATTTTTAGTTGTTTGAACATGTCGAGAAAATGTCCGTATTCCTTGGCATATTTCTGTTGCTTAAGGCGGGCAGGATACGGGACTCGTGAAAGATCTATAACTAGTGAAGGCCTAGACTCTATCGGTCTCTTCTCAACGCTCCTCTCCACTTGGGGCTCGATGGTGTGTACGGTAATTGCTGGGTCTAGCCTAGATTGCACTTTACCGGGAGCCTTCAACTCAATTTCTTTATCAACTGGCTCCTCCTCCTCTACCTCTACCCCTTCTCTCACTTTCGGTTCACCTAAAATTCTTCCGCTATATGGCTTTCGCATGAGCATTCGGATTGAGTTGAGTGCCACATGGAAATTGACCGGGTAACCTCTCCTCAAGTTTTCTAGCCATGTCACCAACGGACCTTTGAAGGTCAAGGAAAGCGGACTGCTGATTCTTAAGAAGAATATCGTGTTCAGAAAGAGTTTTCTGGGTGACCTGATCCTTAACAACTAATTGTGACAGGAGTTCCTCAATTCTATCTAAACCCTTGTTTGAACCCTGACCACTAGATGATCCCAGACCAACTGAACCTCCATTACCATTACCTTGTCCCTAGTTGTTAAACTGATTTCCAAACTGACCCTGTCCACCTGAACTCCCAGAACTGAATTGACCTTGACCCCGATTAAAATTAGATTGGAAACCGGGGGGTTACCGGAAGAACGCCAATTTGATTTATTATTATTATTACGCCAGTTTGAATTATAGTTATTATTATTAAAAGCATTTAATGGACCTCTCGGCTGACCGGCTACGAAATCGACTTGTTCCTCACTCATCAACGGGCAATGTAAAGTGCTATGACCTCCCCTACAGAACACACATTTGTCTACCTTGGCTTTTATCTCTTTCATCTCACGGTGCAAGTTCTCTAGAGCAGCAGCAACACTAGTATCCAGTGTGACCTGGTGAACACCTCGTAAAGATGAGGTTGCACTAGTGATAGGAGTGGTATTCCTATTTGCTGACCGCTGCTCAGACTCAGATTGGGCAAAACTCTCAAACATATCTAGGCATTCGGTTACTGATTTCTTACCCATGAGGTGTCCTCCCGCTGAAGTATCGAAACGAGCTTTCGTGTCATAATTGAGACCATTATAGAATTTCTCTACAAGGGCCCAATCAGAGAGACCATGCTGGGAGCATCGAGCGAGTAGGTTTTGGAAACGCTCCCAAGCAAGGTAATAGAACTCATCGGGTTCCATGCGGAACGAGTGAATCTGATCACGGAGGCGAGATGCCTTAACGGGTGGGAAATACTTCTTGAGAAATCCATCCCTAAGGGTGGCCCAAGTAGTGTATGTGCCTTCGGGTTGAGAATCGAGCCAAGTGGCAGCTCGATCTGCTAGAGTGAACGGGAAAAGTTGGAGAAAGATGGCATCATTGGTGGCTCCTTGTAGCTGGAACGTACCTAAAATGCGAGTGAGGCGGGCGATATGTGCAGGTGCGTCCTCATCATCACGACCGTGAAATTGACACATGTTAGAGATGGCGGTCATGATGTACGAGGGGATTTGCCACGAATTTTCATTGGCGATGGGTGGAATAGTGATGGGTGAGTTTACACCAGTGAATCCTAGGGTGGATTGTTGGTGAACGGTTTGACGGTCGGCCATTTGGTCAACTCGGATAGGTGGTGGGCTGGATGGTGGTGAAGAAAAAGTACTAACCTCCGGCGCGAAATCCGTTAGCGGGAAGTTGTTCTCCTTCTCTGGCTTAGGTAGCGGCCCCTTTGAGCGCGTATGCATAAACTGCAAAACTAACACAAGGAAACAGGTGAGAAGACTCTATTATTATACTAAAAAAAATTACAAAAGATAACTAAAAAGACACGACTGATTAGATACCTACGACTCAAAATATTACACAAGTAGTACGTATTTATTATGTAGTCTGATCAAAGCTAATGAACGGAATCGCCAAGAGTCCCCGGCAACGGCGCCAAAAACTTGATGTTCTAAACGTATAGTTATTAAATTATTAACTAAATTAACCTATTCTAGAAACTAAGTTATACTCTAGACTCTCTAAAACTCGACTAAACTACTAACCGGCAAGTGAACCGATCGACTCTAGTACGGCTAAATAAGTCCGGAAATCGAACCCACGAAACTCTATTTATTACGTAAATTAGACTCACTTAAATAGACTGACTGACACGACTAATTGTTTTTATATTTTGGGGGGGGGTTTGTCTAAAATCCTAAAAGAAAAGCGATTAAATTACTATCACTTAACTAAATTACCTAAGACACGAAGGTGATTTTGGGTTTTACTTCAGATGACGATGGGTAACTACCTAGACTGGAATCCTGGGATACTTCGAGCTATACTTTAAACGGATGCAAGTTAATAAGGAACCGGGATCATAAATTTCTAACCTCTTGAGACACCGAACAGGACTCTCGACCCTTTTCAGGAAGACACCTAAGAAACTCTGAAGGCTGCTGAAAACACCGGTTGATCTAGACTTCCTCTCGGTTATCTAAATGTTTATGTAAAGTACCCTAATATGACCTACTCCCTCTCGGGTTGTAAACCTAGGATGACTTGGGTTCTTGATTCGACTCGATAGACAAATATTAGCAAGGCAACTACGACAGACTTCTCTCAAAGACCACCCTAGCAATTCACCAATTAGACCTATCAATAATCTCGCACCTCTCGGCTATTAAGATTAGTATAACACCTAGACCTATTCAATTATCAAATATAGCTTCTAAGGTATTTTGGCCAATTAACCCAACAAATCACAACGCAAGTTAATGATCTAGCATGACCCTATTACGCAAAAGACATTCACCAAAGATCATACGAAGCAATATATAACAATTAGAATAATTCTAAGCATGCATATACAACGAATCAATAATCAAGTTTGCTATTTTATCATGAAATCCAAAATTAACAAGCATCCAATATAAAAATCACAAATTTAGCATCCCATTCATCATAATCTAGGTAGTTTATCTAATTTAGCTACTCATCAATATCCAAAGCAAAGACGCCATTTCAACAAAGTGGAAAAACATGGTAAAAATTAAGAAAACAAAGAATTGATAAACCCGGATAGCCAAACCACGAGCTTGATCGATCCTAGGACTCCAACCTTCAACCGTTTCTCCTTCTTGTTTGAAATTGCTCCAAAACCTCTCCAAAATTCGTCCTAGATTCTTCAAAATGGGCTAGGGTTTTACAAGTATATGATTGAGATGTATTTATACCCCAATCCAGCATCAACCCACCTGAAAGTCGAAACATTCTGCGGAAAATAGGCCCTCGCCACCCGCGGAGCCCATTGGCTTCCCTTCTCGCGGGTGGCGAGGAGTTAAAAACTGTGTGTTGTGATACAACTCCCTCGCGGCCCGCGAGGGACAACTCCTGACCTTCTCGCGGGTGGCGAGAAGGTGTTTCTTCTCGAATTTCATGCTTTTAATTGACTCTTGACATCCCGATCTCTTCCGGTACTCGGTTTTGCATATTTTTTGACTCATTTTCTGCCCATTTCAGCAACAACTATCACTCGAGACCTGGTAAACACAAATGGATCAGCAGTAACATATTCTAACTAAAAACTAAAAGAAAACTAAACAAAACCACTCAAACTGAACACGATAAATGGGTGTATTTTGCAATACATCAACGGGTGAGAAAGTTTCATCATAGTCAATACCTTGAGTTTGAGTGAAACCCTTTGCAACTTGCCGTGCTTTATAGGTTTGTACATTACCATGCATGTCGGTTTTCCTTTTGAAAATCCATTTGCTTCCTATTGCCCGAGAACCGGGGGTAGTTCAATCAAGTCCCAGACCTGATTATCTCGCATAGATTGCATCTCAGCGTTCATGGCTTCAAACCATTTCTCGGATTCAGGATCTGAGATAGCAGATTTGTAGTTTGTAGGTTCGTCATTTGACTCAGCTACTAACAGGACTTTAGAAGCTTCAAGATGCCATAGGTATCTATTAGGTTCTTTACGAGACCTGCTACTTCTGCGAACGCTTGTGTTTATGTCTGATTCATCAGCAACAACTTCTTGTTGATCAGACGCTCTGACTTCTTCAGCGGTTGTTTGTGTTTCTCGAATTTCTTCAAGATCCATAATATTATTTCCGGTTCCTCGATTTAGAATATCTTCCTCAAGAAAGCGTCCTTTCCTTTTGATGGAAACAATGTTTGCATCAGGATGATAGAAATAATATCCGCTTTTGTTGTAGTAACCGACGAAAACAACTTTTTCGCCTCTGGGATCGAGCTTGTCATCAGAATCGCTGGTGACATATGCATCACATCCCCATACTATAAGGTAAGACAAATTGGGTTTAGACCCGTGCCATATCTCATATGGGGTTTTGTCCACCTTCTTAGTCGGTGCCAGATTTACAAGACGGGCGGCGGTCATAAGAGCATAACTCCAGAAGGAGTGAGGCAAGTTAGTTCTAGACATCATCGATCGAACCATATTAAGTAGGGTTCGATTTCTCCTCTCGCTCATGCCATTAAGTTGGGGTGTGCCAGGAGGAGTGGGCAGAGAAATAATTATGTGCTCCTTCAGATGATTAAGAAATTCTAAGCTGAGATACTCGCCACCTCGATCTGATCGAAGTGTCTTAATAGATTTATCGAGTTGTTTCTCTACTTCGTTTTGAAACTCTTTGAACTTTTCAAATGTTTCATGCTTGTGTTTCATAAGATAGAAATAAGCATATCGACTATAATCGTCAATAAATGAAACGAATTATCTTTCATGATTTCTAGACATGGTTCTGAAAGGGCCACACACATCAGTGTGTATAAGGCCTAGCAGATCCTTGGCTTGTTCACCAACATGGGTGAAGGGGTCCTTTGTGAGTTTGCCAGCTAAACAAGACTCGCAATTGTTAAATGAGTTCTGTCCGGTAGGTTCAAGAATTCCCTCGGATTGGTGTCTTTTAATGCGTGCCTTGCTTATGTGGCCAAGTCGACAATGTCATAGAAAAATATCATTAATGCCAGATTTGATACGTTTAGAAAGATTATATATGCTATTGTCAGTTTGAACGTCAATCTCATAAATACCGTTTTGAGGTTTAGCCTCAAAGTAAAAGATATCATTTAAGTAGGCAGAAATAGCAATACCATTAAAAACGTGCTTAAATCCTTGTTCAAACAATAAAGAAACTGAAATAATGTTTCTGGTTAAACCAGGTGCAAACAAACAATTGTTCAAAACAACCATAAGGCCAGAAGGACATGAGAGATGATATGTTCCAGTTGCAAGAGCTGGTACTCTTTTCCCATCACTAACGATTAGTTCCATGTCGCCTTGTTTCAGCTTCCTCCAACTTTTAGGCTCCTGCAAGACATTAATGATGTGGTATCCACATCCGGTATCAAATACCCATGTGTTGCTAGAAACAGTAAAAATTTCAATAACATAAATGAGAATACCTGAAGAGGTGCCCTCACCACTGGCCCTCTGCAGCTTCATCTTGGCTAGATATTCTGGACAGTTACGTTTCCAGTGTCCCATTTTGTTGCATTCAAAGCATTGGCGCTCCTCAGAAGGGGGTGCTTTTGAAGCTTTCTTGTTATTGTTGGTGGCAGGCTTGGCAGCAACATTAACCTTCTTCTTGCCTTTTCTATTATAACCTCTTTTCTTGGGGTTAGGTTTTTTAACACCAGCAGATCTGACCATCAGAACTTGATTTTTCTTTCCTTGGATATTCATCTCGGCTGTTTTGAGCATACCATGTAGCTCGGCCACTGTCTTCTCCAAGCCATTCATGTTGAAATTCATTACGAATTGAGCATAGGAGCTTGGGAGAGAGTTTAAGATGAAATCAGTAGTCATGTCATCCTTCATGGGATATCCAAGTTTGTTCATCTGGTCGATGTACCATTTCATCTTAAGTACATGACCACTGACAGGCGTGCCCTCTTGCATCGTGCAGCGAATGAGCTGAGACATGGTTTCATAGCGTTCTTGTCGGGCTTGTTTCAAGAACATGCCCTTAAGTTGCTCAATCATGTCAAAGGCATCCAGGTCCTCCATGCTCTTTTGGAGCTCACGGGACATGCAGGCTAGCATAAGGCAGGCCACCTCAGTGGCATCATCTCTTTGTTTTTCCCAGGCCTTACGAGCGGCAGCCGTGTTACCATCGGGTGCCTCAGGGACTGGTGCATCGAGAACATAGAGCTTCTTGGCCATCTTGAGAACTATTCTCAGATTGCATTGCCATGAGAGAAAGTTGGTGTTATCCAGCTTTTCATTCTCAAGGATAGACTTGAGAGCGAAGGAGTTATTAGTATTATTATTTTCAGTAGACATCTGTCAAGATAAGCAAAGAAAATAAATTAGTATAAAGAAAGTGAAAAATCCTTATTAATTTATGACTCAATTACAGAAATTAGAATAAGGAGTGAGAATCTAGCTAAATCAGTCACTAATGGTAGCTGTGGCATACAACATTAGTAAGTGGGTAACTAGACTGACAATTAGTGTCAATTGTGGAAAGATGCACAACTCTCGTGTATGAGGCCGCTAAGACAAGACATGTCTATGCACTGATACATTTAGCCTCATCTATGCCCACTTTTAATCTCTTGACAGCTGGGGCATGTAACAAGAGAGAAAAGTAATAATCGTCCTAAAACAGGTACTTGCGGAAGGGCCGGATGTGTCAACGAAACCCTTGCACCTTGGAAGGATAAACTACGCATCCAGTGCGGTGCTGTGGCTCCAAACACCGATGTTTCGTTTTATGCTCCAAGTGTTCCTTATAATAGGATGGCATAGACCATTGGTTTTAAATATGGGTTCCAATTTTAGTGTTTACCGAATAGGGTCAAACACAACGAATGATTAAATCATACGTGTGTTGTAAAAGCCAGTTTTACTATTTAAAGTCATGACAAATTTGATGAACCCTTTCATCTCTCAGGACACTTAATTTTAAATAACCTATTAAAACTAAGTTTGTCGCGACTTGAATAACCAGTTAATAGTTGAAAACTATTAAGTTATAAGTTTTGAAATTAAATTTAGTTTAAATTGCAAAACTTTAGTGGTTATTTATTTTATAAAACAAACCAGTTGTTATTTTTATAAAATTCTACAAGTTGTAAAATTAGAACTTGTGGTGACAGATTGTGACATTTTAAAACTCTTTTTAAAGCGTTTGGTGTTTGGTTGGTTTATAATAATTTTAAGTTATAAAAAATTAAAAGCAACCATAAAGCAAATAAATATGTAAATCTTATAGGGCCAAGTTTGTTTGATCTTGCTAGAGCCAGTTAGCAAGACCAAACGTGTCACGAGGTCCACAAAATTAAAACAACCACAAGGATGGACTTTCGTGCATCTAGTCGTCTCGGATGACTCCCACTGACTCCATGATTCCTGTTGCGTCTTCAGATTTGTCTTCGGGTTTTTTATTACATTACATAAAATAAAAAAGCCTATTCTATTACAACTTTGAGCCATCAAAAGTGGGTCAAAACCATAAAACCAAAACACTGAATAATAAACACAAACAACTCAATCACATGGGTCGGGCCAGATTTACATATTCAACACAATCACATACGGGCAATATATTTGGTCAAATAAAATAAAAAAAAATCGACCAAATTAATAAATAAAAAAATTGCCTCAAAAAACAGATCAGATCAGAAACTTCAAGATAGTTAAAGTTTGTGATTAATCTAACCGGTGAAACCAGACCGGTTCCGATTTGCGTGTTATAACCCAGGCTCTGATACCACTGTTGGGAATCAGTGGTGGTCAGATTGACTTTTTATCAAAAACGGATTTTGACAGAGAAATAATTAATTCAGTTAATTAATAAATACGCAGCGGAAAATAAAATCATAACCTATTTAACAGCATTGACAAACCGAACAGGATCTGGTTATGAACATGCAAACACAAAAAAAAATAATTAATCTACTGATGATATTAATTATACCTTAGTGGTTAATGATTAACCGGTTGAGACACCTAGGTACAATGAACCGATGCTAGATCACGAACCAAAATACGAGAGACAGAAAGCGCCGAGGCTGGCCGGAAACGGGCAGGCAGCGGCTAGTTTGGTGGCCGGAAGTCGCGAGGCAAAAACCCTTTTATTTTTGTCGACAGCAACACAAGAAGTCAAAATTAAAAAATTCTTTCTTGCGGCTACTGTATCTTTCTTTTCTATTAAATTTTAATATATATATATATATTAATTACTCTAATCCTTTTAACCTAATAAAAACCATACCAGACCTAAACCCAATAGTTAATATTAAAGTCCAATATTAAAGTCCAAGAACCATTTAATTTGTTTTAATAAAAGATTAAAACAAATAAATATAAATTATTATTTATAAACATGTATAAATAATAAATCCCGTGTAACGAATATATATAATATATATCGTCTCGCTAATAGTTCGTAATTACCAGTTAAGTGGATTTAAATGTTCGTTGCCCTAGGTGTAACTCTTACGGGTCATAGCTCGGTCAGCCGCGTTGTTCATCGGGTCGGTCCATAAAATTCAACATGACGGTGAGAGGGGAGAGAGATTTTAGAGGGAATATGGTTATTTTATCTTTAAGTTTAATGATATTTTGTCACGGGGAACTTTTATTGTCAAAAGAGTAAAAAGTTGTTAGCATTGTATGCTTCAAAAGTATGGGTTGATAGTATAATTTTAAAATTGAAAAAACCCGTCTATAATTTTTAGAAGGCAATTTACTCACGTACGTACGTGTGTATATATACACACATGTGTATGTATATATACACACACATGTGTGTGTGCATGATACATATACATATACACATACACGTATAATGTGTGTATACACGTGTGTTTGTATATCTAGATGAGGTCTATTTATATAAAGTTTACTATTAGAATATCTCTATTAAGTATTTTGTGAGTTTCGAAAATATTTTTAATATAATTATACCATTAATAAATTCACATGTGTATTGACGTATTACCAATGTATATGGCATAGGTGACTTAACTGTACAAAAAAAGTAAGCTGGTGTTTGAGACCTCTTAAATGCCCAAAATTTTAGGGTTTAACTGTATTTAAGTTTTATGTTTTTGACAAAAAGAGCAAAGAATCAGAATACTTGTAATGTTTTTCTTTTCATTAAAATACACTCTAACTCTAATATGTGTGACAAATGTATGTAATCATATTCCTATGTGTTAGAATCTTAAGTAAAAAAACACTATTTTTACAAATCGTTCTAAAATCTATTTTAGTCCCTAAAAAATGTTGAGTCGAACATGATTTCATAATTCTTTGGCATTTATGATTTTGTCTACATTTTTTGACAAAATATATATCAAAAATTTATTGTATAATAATACTTTATTACTTTATAGACTCACATTAGAAGTACGATTTAAAGGACACGGTGAGTGAACACTTTGTATCCCATTCAGCGATTGACATGTTTTTTTTTTAACATTTTCAGTAAGTAAATTCATTTTTAGTTTGTGCAATTTTCTATTAATTTCGTTTTACTTTAATAATTTTTGTTTGTTAATTTTTTTTAAAATACGGAGGGCGCCGCTGTTTTTAGTTTTTTTTGTAAACGTTTCGATATAATTTTTTTAAATTAGAGTTGTATTCAAAATCGAGTTTTTTTGTATCGTTGCCTATAGCGAGTGCCGTTAACATTGTGCTACCGTAACTAGCCGAACCTATTCTCATCGAACAACATCATTGTCGGTATTTGTATTATCATAACCCGTATCGTTATTAACTTTTATGGTTTTCGACGACCCAAACCGGTAATTTTTTTTCTTTTTTTATTATTTAGTTTTAGGTTTCTTTTTTATTAACATTATTTTTACCGTTGCGTCTACGTTTTCATTTATATTTTATTAACGATGGGCCCGACACACGCTGCGAAGCGTGGGTATAAGCGAAGCATGTAGTCCGTAAAATCCGCTTCCAAGTTTCATTTACTTTTTTAGTTTTATTTTGTTTGGTTTTAGCGCCGTTTTGACTATATTTTTTTAACGTTCTTAAGCAATGGTACCGCATGTGTTTTTTTTAGGTTTGCTTTTCACAAACGTTTGCGACTGCATCTGCGTTTAGGTTTTTTAACGTTGTTTTTACGTCTGAGCATGTACATGCGTTAAAATTTTTCTAAAAACCGGTCGATCCCGTCACTGATCGATCAGCGTGACCAAGTAGTTATATATATAACAAAATGCAAATGATAAATAGTACTCAATCTAGTCATTGTTTGCTACATCAATTTTCTTTTTTTATCCGCTCACCATTTATCACATCAATTTTTGTTATTTTTTATTCCATCTGATTATTTTAATTTTTACAATTACTTTTAACCATATTTTATTTTTCTCTTATAACTTTTAAAATAAAATGTTTTATAAAATTTCAAATTCACCATTGTGACACGCATATTTTTATATACGTTTCGATATAAATTTTATCCAAACCGAACTATGTCAAGTATAATATATTTTTACTTCTTTTATTTTTTTAATTCAAATTGGTTTTCATTTTATAACTTTTGATATATACCGTTTAATTATCTAATACACCGATGTGACGTACTTATTGCTATCTATGTTTCGGTATGAATTTTATTCAAAATTGATTTATGTCAAATATTATGTTTCGGTATAAATTTTATTCAAAACTGAGTCGTGTCAAGTATAATTTATTTTTTATTTTTTAAATGTAATTATCCTCATCATAAACCAAGTTTTTAAGATCGCTAATAGTAATACCGTCATATCCAGAAAAACAACATATGCCCAAACCCCAAATACACCAACCTCGAAGGCAACCTACATCAAAACAACAAAAAGGCAGCTACAACGCTCACCTGATTCACCAAGTACATATTCAGCATATTTAGCACATGCCTAAAAAACTTTATAACAAATACGCAACAATTTTTTGCTAATAAAACATGTTCTTAGGTTCATCCTCGTACCGATAAAAACCCCGCAATGGAAAAAAAATATCTTCTGCTAGCTAAAGTTCAACGCTAATCTTTGCAACAATGTAATTTAGTAACTCACGACTTTATGTTTGTGATTGCATAACTTTTATGTAATTAGGTCTGATATTACTGTTAACAATATTTTCTATTTTGTACATGTATAGAAATCTCGCCGCAACGCGCGGGGGAATTCCACAAGTTTTCCAAATTTAAGATATGCTTCGTTGTGTGTGTGTGTGTGTATAGAGGGAGGTTCAAATAAAAAGTAGTTTTTCGCTAATAAATCTAAAAAATGACAAAAACCTTAAGAAACGATATCAAACGAACTCCGATTGAGCTCATTTCAGCGGCGTTGGAACCGTCTCGTCGAACTCTACCATCTTAGCTTTTAAGGTTTAGATTTTATGTTTGAATTTTAGGGTTTTAGCCTTTATGGTTTAGGTTTTTTTTGGGGGGGGGGGTTAGGTTTTTTGGGGTGGGTTTAGGTTTTTGGGGGGGTGGGGTGCGGGGGTTTAGGTTTTTGGGGGGGTGGTGGTTTTAGGCTTTTCGGGGTGAGGTTGGAGGGGGGTTTAGGTTTTTGGGGTTTAGGTTTTTGGGGGTGCGGGTGGAGGGAGGTTTAGGTTTTTGGGTCCGGATTAGGTTTCGATGAGACGGTTCCAACGCCGCTGGAATGAGCTCAATCAGAATTCGTTTGACCCACTTCTTAGGATTTCTTAGCGAAAAACCACTTTTTAGTGAAACCGTCCCCTATATATATATATATGTATGTATATGTATATATATATATTGAAAGCAGACACCAGGATCCTCTTAGGAGATAGATGTTATCTAAATCGGGTCCAACTACCACACCAATCTGGATCGAACCCCCAACCCAGCAGAAAACCCATAACTGGGAAAACTCCCTGAATCAACTCAAATAATTGCTCCAGATGAGACTCAAACTTAAATAATATGCTTAGTTATATAGTGTATATGTGTGTGTATAGTTTTAGAAAGAATTTGTGCCATTCTTTTACTATCATAACCATCCAACAACACCATCATCACACCCATCGCTTTGTCACATTGCTTAGACCACAGCATCATTCTTGTCTCAGACAAAACCCTAATATTTATATATACACACACATACCCATATGTATATATAATACACCCACCCTACCTATTTCATGCACATTACACACTCAAATGTGCGTATTTATAGGTATTATTGTTGTCGTAGATTTCAGGACACACATATAACTTATTTATATAGCCATTGGACTTCTGTTTTGTCGACATTATAAGTTATCATACAAGTTGCAACATTATATTTTTGTATATTGTTTTTTTCAACTTTCCTTGATAAGGATGTAGGCACCTTACACCTAGCTATCTTTGCTTTTAGTTTTGTTTTCTGTCAAATTTAGTATATTTTAATTTGTATATATACTAATGAGCACTTACTACTCCCACCATTCCTATACACTGGATGAACATGTGCATATATATCTATACGCATATATGCATCCTTGTTTTAATATAAAATATTCTAATGTTACAAGATTTTCATATTAAATAACATGGTGCTCAACAAAAACTCAAAAGATAGGACAAAAGTTTTTTAAGCTTCGTTAGCAATTTATGGATGATCACCAACAGAAGTAACAAAACTCAAAAAATGAAAGAAAAATCTTTTAAGCTCAGTATGTGGTTACTGACAAAAAAGAGAAATATTGTTTTTTGTGTGGCGCGTATTTTGGTGATCCGTCAGTGATTAGTGACAGATATGTGGATTAGATATCATATAAGATTTGTTTCCACTCTTTTCAATCGTTGTCTGGTGAGTTTAAGTTTACAATGGGATTTCCGTCAGTGAAGCACCACAAATGTTAAAGATAAGACATGTGATTTGTAGTGACATATATGTGTGAGTGATGTCCTCGATTTAATATAAAAATCATCAAATTTTACATGATTTACATATTACATAACGTGACATTCACATTAAAGTTAAGTTAAATGTCACGTTATGTAATGTGCAGTAAGTAACTAACGTCATAAAAAGTTTTAACTTATTTAGGATATTGCCAGCACATTTTTATCATAGATAATTTCATCTTCCATTGGTTTTACTTCATTAACTCTCTTGAAGGTTATGTCCAACGTAAGCTGCGTTTTACTCCATCTCATTAGTTAGAAGAGTACCCGTGCAGTCTTGCGAGTTTTCTAGTAACAGGTTTTTTCCGTTGAAACAATACTTATAACTTCATTTATTTTATTCCAATTTTCAAGAAAATGTAATTTTCTTATTACATGATCCTCTCTCTCTATAATATTATATATATAAAAATAAAATTATTTTGTCCATAATTTGTTGAAATGGTATGTTTGAGTTGAGTTGGAAGCATGCATGACATGTTCCCTATAGAGAAGATGATGCCATCGATGAACATGGTTATCAGCAGTTGTCATCTGCAACTCACACACCCATCATCCTTTACTGATCCCTTCAACCTAGACACCCATGTCCCATTTCAACACCATTTAAAATATATATATATATATATGGTCTCTTGTGACACTTCTTTCACAGGATTTATTTGTTGGTTTCTTATTCATATATATGGTTGACAAGATGTGTCCATTAGTAATAGGATTCGATCTGTCACTAATATTAAACATAAGGTTGTAAAAGAACCCTGATTCTTGTATATGATCCAGATTGTCATTAGTCAGCATGCAATAAAATAACTTAATTCTATACGTCTTGTTTTCTCCATATCCAAAGGTTTAAAAATACTAGCAATTAATGTAAACGTGCACGGAAAATTATGTTGTGACTGATACAATCATGGCTTTGGTCAAGTGGTTAATGGCGATGAAGATTCAACCTCCCCATGCAGGTTCGAATCCGAGCCAAACCGGGTTTTAGTCCGGAGTGCGTTACGCTAGCGGGGTTTGGCCCGTGTAGCGGCGCAACTGCTGTCAAGTGGCAGCAGACTCCATGGTTTCCCGGTGAAAGCCTAAGCCTCTCGTTCTGAACCCGCGGGCCCAGTTCAGACAACGTAGTGGTCAGGTTGAGGGGTATCGGGTCTCCGATTCGGAGATGCGACTGCCACTTAAAAATGAAAGTCGCCTTTCAAAAAAAAAAATCTTGCCCTTGAAAATTTGAAGAGCCATGTTTAAAAATTAATGTTTTTTAACCGGCCCAGTTATTAAACTCGCAGTCTTATGGGTCGGATCAGTTTCAAAACTCAATAATATTATAAATAATTTAAAAAATTAATATATATATATATATAGGGGTTGTAAAACCCTCCTTTAGTGTGTAAACTTGAGAAAACTCATCAAGATCAATCAAAATCATTATTTTATTTGTTGTAATATCATTATTACAAATATACAACGTTATGGTCTTTTTTGTATATATGTATATATATATGTGTGTGTGTGTCTACTATGGGTCTAAACGAGAAGATTCGCTCGTGAACTACTCGAGATTAGCTTGTTAAAATCTTGAATCGAGTCAAACATAAAAGAGCTCAAACTTATATTGAAGCTCACTTAAGAAACGAGCTTGAGTTCGAGCTTTATATACTGAACTTGCATGTGGTATGCGAGCCAATTATTTATATAAACATAAAAAAAACATTTGATAATATCTATTACATAATAAATAATATTATGTTATGTAAAAATAACTAGATAATATAGATTGTGTTATATAACTATAAATAAATAATAAACAAGGCAAGTATGTGCCGAATTAGATTTTGAAAAATTAATCAAAAGTTGAGCTGGACCTTTTTTTTGTCATAGGTGTGACTTGAACCCAAGATCTCTCTATTTTAATGAAGTCTTGGGTATACACCTTTACAACTAGACTAATCTAGTGGTTGTGATTGGGATATCACTATGAAACTTCTTGTTTAAAACCATAGAAAAACTGCTTGAATCTGTACATTTGTAGTAGTTTTGGAATTTGGTGGATCTTAAGATTTCTAGAGTCCTACGATTTTTTTTTAATAATATACTATTATTTTCTTTACGGGTTTTTTAAGTATGGATTTATTTTTTAAATTTTTTTTTTTGAAACGGCGGCATAAATTAAAAACCATGACTAATAAGAAGCTAGCCGGGAAAAAATTACAAATACATCAATGAATTTATTATCCACTCTGTCCAATTAATCTTATATTAGTCACATATTTTAAGTATGGATATATTTTAGTATTTCCAAGCACTTATTTTATGAAGTGTATTATTTCCTAGAACATGCACGAATATTTTTACGCATATATAAATACAATAAAAATATTATTTATATGTGCTTGCATAATCTACAAAGATTTCATATACTTATTTTAGTTAACTTTAAGACTTTTGGCTTTCCGATGCGCATTCGTGAGGAGAGAAAATAGAAAAATAAAATATAAAAAGGGATAATTACATAAAAATATAGCTAATATACTCTTATATTTAATAATAAATATAAATTGAAAATTAAAAAATAAAAAACATACTTTTATACTTTTACCAATCATAGCAATCATAAAATGATACCGAATAAAATTGTCTTGTTACAATAGTTAATAGAAAAAAATAATTTACTACTTTTTTTTTAATTTTTAGAAGAACCCCTTGGTCTTCTGATACTACTAGGTTGATTGTTTAACATTAAGAAGTTGTGTAGGTGTTAGCGGATGAGTTATGGTTAGGACATTTGGTATGGTCCGTGAAAAGACACCGTGTGTAGATGATGTGGTTTATTATGTTTTTTATCATGTATGGATATTGCCAAATTATTCTTCGCTTTGAGGACTTGTCAACCTGTACACATGGTGGAGGCAGCGTTGTTATTTGATAAAGGATTGCGCGAGGCGATTGAGGAAATGGTGGTTTGTGGAGGTCCTTTCTTTGAAGATTTCTAATGGCGACTTGCTTCCTCACCTATTACGTTTGGGGGTTTGGGGTTATATTCGGCCGTAGAGGCTTCTTCCTATGCCTTTGTGGCCTCGAGGGCCCAATCTTGGATGCTTTAGGACCAAATCTTACGAGACAGTGGCGTATGTGGTATGGATTCTGAATATGGTTGTGCTTTGGCTTGTCTTCGTCGTACGACTCCAAGCTTCGACTTCAGCGGTTTCACTAACAAGGACACCCCCCTAAAGCCCAACATGCATTGGCTAGTGCCCTTTTTAGCAAAATTGTCCAAGATATGGAAGTACAATTTGACATGATAGTTAGACAAAAAGCTGTTTTTGAGTGTTTACGTGCACCACATGCTCAAGATTTTCTTCTTGCTATCCCTATAGATGGGCTAGGCCAACATATGTCGTAGATGGAGTATTGTATTATCCTTAAGTATCGCCTCATGATTCCCTTTTTTCGGTTGATGAGATATGCCTATTTGTCGCAAGGGGTGTTTGGACTCCTTTGGGGAGTATGCAGTACATTGTAAACACGAGAAAGCGTGTCTTGGCAACCAATACGTGTTTATTCCATTTGCATTTGATACTTTTAGTTTCCTTACACCTGAGGCTGTGGAGCTTCTTAGTCGTGTCCAACGGGTTATGCATAGTTATGTTATGACCCCCAAGATCTATGAATATAGTTTTTAAAAGACTTGGTTTTGCTATCCAAAAAGGGCTTGCGGCGCAGCTTGTTGCTCGTTTGCCTTCTATTTCGATGTAATTTTTAATGTTTCTAATGGAATGTTAATTTAATTGAAAAAAATTAATTAATTAAATTAATTGTCTGAAATTAATTAATAAATAATTTAAAAAAGTTCTAAAAATCACTCACAATCACTAACCATACTCCTTACTAGTGAGTGATTGCGGTGAGTGACGTGACGCCTACGTGGCAACAATTTTTGGCTCATACTCACTAACCATAGCCATTGCTCTTATGGTTAGCAGTATCTTACAACTATTTATAAGAGTATTACTACAGCAAGGGATAGTGTTGTCGCACTCACCGCAATACACGTCACCTTCAACCCACCGCACCTTTCTTGAATTCTTCTCATAATTGCACAAAGCGTGGTGGATATTCACCGCGCAATTACACAAAGGGCAGCGCCGCATGTTGCGGACGGTGTTGCTTCACCTCGCCGATGTTTTCACCTTCTTACCACACCCTGCGATGGAGTATAACACATCTAAACTATATAATAAATAAAGGTTTTAGTGAGACACTTGTCACTCTCCTATTCATTCTCATCATTTTTTTCCGCCTCTCTTTCCTATTAATTATACAAGTTTCTTTAATTATTTTTTTATAATTTTTTGTTTTCCGCCTCTCTCTCCTATTAAATAAAAATGATTTGTATAATTATTTTTATAAAACTTTTTTTCATTTAAAAAATAGGTTTGTTCATAAAACATTTTTAGAAATTGAACATTTCTTTCATTTTTCTTATAAAACATTCTTAAAAAATAACTATATTGCGTTTCAAAAATTTGTATGAAAAACTATGTAATATGTCAAAAATATATAATATGTAATTTTTTATTACTAAGTATATATAAATTGTATTTATTCAACCCGTGTAATACACGGGGTTTCTAACGTAGTAACCTAATAATACAAAGTCTTATTATTTTACATTATCCTTATAAAATAAGTAAAAAAATGTAGTAGAAGCTAAATGGATAGACACCAACTTATATTTATATGATTTAGTTTGCTTATTGATTTTATATTATTTTATTCCTCGTGTATTATAGTTTTATAGATGCAAATTATGGAGTTTGAAGAGTAAGTGTGATTAAACCAACTTATATTTATATGATTTAGTTTGCTTATTGATTTTATATTATTTTATTCCTCATGTATTATAGTTTTATAGATGCAAATTATGGAGTTTGAAGAGTAAGTGTGATTAAACAAACCTTTTATTTTGAATGAAAGCCATATGTTTATTGATAGACATGTTATAGCTTCAAAGTCAAACACATATTATATAATTATTAATATGGATATTGATATAATACCCTTTGTTAATGACTTATGAAGAAGAAACATAATGTAGGTGTCAATTTCGTCAACCGTACCATTAATGCTAGTGACAATCGATTATCCAATTATGTTGTTGACCTTATCATTTATAAAGAATAATGTTAATTCCTTCAAACCTTTATCGTGTTTATCGGGTAAGGTGATGGCATATGATATTATTTAAGTGATGAGAAGAAACAAAATATATTTAAGTACTTGTCAAATATTATCACTTTGTTTCCGTGAGGTTAGAGTTGTAAATGAACTGAACGGACATGAAGAAGACGTCTTGTTCGTGTTCATTCATTAAGAAAATTTCATGTTCATGAACTGTTCACGAACATTAACCGAACGAGATTTTATGTTCGTGTTCGTTCATTAAGGAAATGAATTTGTTCATGTCCGTTTGTGTTCGTCCAATCGTCCGGTGATTTTATGTAACGAACGTAAACGAACACAAATTTATTTGAGAATAAAATCAACATTTTCATCTCAAATTAACATTGCATAAAATCCACCAAAAATAAATATGAAGTATTTGACTATTGACATAATTATCTCCACATACTTGACATAATTATCATAAACAAAATTAATAAATATTTTTAATTGATAAAATATAAAAACCTTTAAAGACCGAACAAACATAAATGAACATATTACCGAAAGTTCACGAACATAAATGAACGAACACGAACTCTGTTCATGTTTATTCATTTAACTAAACGAACGAAATTTTTTGTTCCTGTTCGTTCATTTATTAAATGAACGAACATAAACAAACTTCCCGCCGAACAGCTCACTAACTGTTCGGTTCGTTTACAACCCTATAGAAGGTAGAAACATGTAAAAAATTTAAGGTTTTTATAAAATAAAGGTACTTGTGATATCATTATACGTTTTAGAATATCATGCGAGAAAAAGTAATGATATGGAAATACATGAAAGTAAATGTTTTGGCTTTTTCGTTGCGAGCTTTCGCCTTTATAACATTGATTAAAATTGTTTATTTTATACGTAATAAAATTATTTTTTTCTCCTATTTTTTGTGACATCTAACCTATAACATTGATTAAAATGTAATTTGTTTGTTTTATATGTAATAAAAATATTTTTTTTATCTCATGTTGTTTTGTGACATCTAACTTTTTAATTAATGTAGGTATTCTTATGTAAAAAATAAATTGATGACGTGACACCAGCCTTTTGATTACATAACAAACAAATAATATACCCGATAAAATCTCAATTAAAGAATAGGATCTGGGGAGGGTGGGATAAGTATAAACCTTACCTCTATCTCGTAAAGTAGAGAGGTTGCACCCAGAGAGACCCCCGGCACGAAAAACATATAAAACACGCAAGCAATAAACAACCAACAACAAATATCCAGTATCAAAAACATATATAAGAATCAAGACATAGAATTCGTACCATAAGCACAGAAAGAGCAACAAACATAATAGTCTCTAAATTTAAAGCTATGAAGCATACAAGAACTACATAAACCAAGAATCAAGTAGTCATAATAGATACAAGAAAAATAAGGCATACAAATAAGTGTCATAACCATATACCAAGACCACTCTGACATACAAGTCCCTAAGGCTAAAGTAGATAAGACTATAGGCAGTGTATGACTAGAGGCCCACCTGCAACTAAGGGCAAACCTAACACCTACGACTTACTCATCCCTAGAAATACTTAACTTTTATCCGGTGTCTACAAGAACTCCTGTCATTGATCATGTCCTCGGAGAGGTGCATGTCTATCAAATAATGTCGAATCTTCTCATCTTAAGTCAGTTTTGATCTGCCTCTGCTTCTCTTTCCCTCCACAGTGAGTCTCCACGCTCCTTACTGATGCCGTTATATGCCTCCTCCACACATGCCCGAGCCATCTCAATCTCTCTCTCCCCCCAACCCCACTTTATCCATTTTGATTACATGTTATATAATAATAGAAAATTAGAAATATGTTACATATAAAAAATATTATTTTTCAAAAATAGAAAATTAAAGTTATGCTTTATTCTAATAACCCATTACATTCATAAAAGCCCAAAAAAAATGTTAATATGTTAATACCAATATTGTAAAACAAGGTCTCCGAGGCCGAGTACTTCCTGAGTAATCGCTACAAGGTAGGTTGCCGAGCCCCGAGTACTCTAGGCCTAGGCCGAGTACTCTCCGCCTAGGCCGAGTACTCCCGACTCCGACTAGGGAGCGCCTAGCGACTTTTGCGACATTGGTTAATACATATAATATTGAAATAGATAAAAATGTAGTAATACAACACACATATATTTAATAAAAGAAATATCATTTCCGATATGGCGATAATGCAATATGGTACTTTTTTTTTAACGGCCGTATGGTTTTTTTCTAACGGCTTGTTAATAACCAAAACCAAACTTCGACTATGATTTTTGCTTAGCAATACATGAAATGGATGTATAAATACATAAAATGAACGTATAAATATACGAAATAGATGTATAAATACATGAAATGAAGTTATAAAATCTAGAAATATATGAAAATATGGATGGTACGGTTCGGTTAATTTCGGTTAACCGAGGGTACAAAAAAAACCGATAACTGATCTTCGGTTTCGCCGGTTTTCGTTAACGGTTCGGTTATTGCTCACCCCGGTCTCTTCCTTTAAAGTCGAGGGTTCAATTCCTGTTGTAGACAAGTTAGGTGAATTTAGTAGTAGATTAGGACAAATTTAACCGAACCGACAAACTAACCAAATAAACCAAACCGATTAACCGAAAACTGTTCGGTTAATAAAATAGATTAACCGATAACTTCGGTTTCGGTTTTGGTTAAGGCTAATAATCGAACCGAACCGAACCGAACAGTACACACCTCTAAAAAAGAACACCTATTACATACATGGATATCACTGGAACAAATGGCAGTTGGTCGATATACAATTCTAATCTGAGTCATCTGACATTCTGACTATCTGTATAATTCAATAGGCCCATAATGAGACCAAGACCGATCCAAAACAAGCCCAAAACACAAAACCAGTTAAAACCGGCCTGAAAGTCAATCAGTAAACCATTCCAATCCAAAACAAATTAATTAGATTGAAAATCTCACATATTTATCGATCTTTCGAAAATTAGATCAGGCCAAGAACCCGCTCTATCGGTTTACTGGTCGGAGCAATGTCGGTCTTAAAAACCGAGTGATGAAATAATCATCTAAAAATTTAAGAAAATACATTTAAAACTAAGAAAATAGGATCTAGTTACAAGTTCGAATATGAATCGTTATCATAAACAAATTCAAAAATTAAATGTTCGAACACGAAATAAGTCTAAAAACAGCTAGTTTAACCGGAAAACATAAAAACTAGTCGGTTCAATCTGTAACAGACTAACGGTTTATAGCTTGCGAATCAAAAGAGCGAGGTGGCCGATTTCCGGCCAAACTGTACTGATCGTTTGATCTGCTCTAGTTTTTAATAGATTATTGTTTATCTCTTAAATGCAAGTGTCTATGAAAGGATCAACTAAACAAAAATAATAAAAAAATGTTTCCTTAAAATAACTCTAAAATTTTGTACTCTTAGATATTTATAAATACCTAATATTCAACCTTTTGATTAGAGGTGCACAAATCGGTTTTTTTTTTTAACCGGATCCGGTTCGGATCCGGACCGGTTCCGTCAACGTTGGTCAAGAACCGGATCCATTAGAACCGGTTCCGGTTCGGATCCGGTTCCGGGTGTGGAGACTTGGAACCTATTGGGACCGGTTCGGATATTTAGAACCGGACCGGATAAAAAAAACCGGTTCCACCGGTTCCGGAAAAAAAAAAAATTTTAAATTAACAAAGATACACTATAAAATACATGTTTTATTTATTTTGTAGATTTTTTTAAGTTATTTAACAATAGTTCGTACAAAAAACATAATTGAATCACAAAGC
This sequence comes from Smallanthus sonchifolius, assembly GCA_023525975.1. Lineage (NCBI taxonomy): Eukaryota > Viridiplantae > Streptophyta > Magnoliopsida > Asterales > Asteraceae > Smallanthus > Smallanthus sonchifolius. The sequence goes on from CM042026.1 coordinate 97,665,773, forward strand.
ATTAATTATTTATTATGTTTTCAATATTCTTCGTCGTAGTCTTTGTAACATCGGTTTTCATTCTTCTTCGCTTGAGATACGTTGGGCTTCATCGTAAGCTTGTTCTTCGTCCGAAAGTGGAGTCGCCGCCCCATGTTCTACTTCGAATTCATGTATTTCTTGTTCAACGTCAAGCTCGCCTTCTAGTTTTGCAACATGTTGTACACGTTCGGCGGCATCCAAATGGTCCTTCAAGCAAATACACATCTCCATAGATTCCGGTGTAAGCCTCGTTCTTCGAATAGATAAAACCCTGCCACTAAGAGAAAAAGCGGATTCCGAAGCTACCGTGGAAGCTTGGACGGTTAGTAGGTCACGGGCCATTGCGGCTAGAACGGGATATTGGGATTCCCTTCCTTGCCACCAACTCAAGATATCAAAGTTTTCAAACTCTTCGGATCTTAGAGTAGAAATAAAGTCGGTTGCTTGATATCTCCCAAGCTCGCTACTTGGTGTGGTTCCACGAGCTCGTTTAGTATTTTCGTTTCTTAAAGTGTTAAATAAATTTAGCATCGGGTTCCTTGAACTACTAGAAGTTGAACCCGAACCCATTGATTCACGTATGTTTGATGGATCACCACTTCCACCATATTTGCGTAAATAATAATCAAACATATTATTAAAAGCCGAATTGAAATCCCTTATTGCATTTGATTCAAAATTTGGGTCTTCCTCGAACATATTTAAATCATCCGATATTGATCCAATTAATGTTTCAACACCGGTTACATTAATCGTTGGGTTTAAGGCGGCCGAACATGTAACAACGGCCGGCATTTCTGAAAAATATTTTTTAAATTTAGCTTTCATAGGTTTTACCATTTTTTCAAAAATAGTGCCGTGATATTCAAACTCTTTTAATTTATTACATATTAAGTATAATTGTTGAAGTATTAGCGAAGACGTGGGATAATAAACTCCCGATAAACATGTAGTTGCATTTTTAAAAACCTCAAGCAAATTAGTTAGTTTCTCGATCATATCCCAACTTATATTATCAAATTTTTGTAAACAACGTTTCTTTTGTACAAGTTCATCATGGAAATGTTTTAAAGTAATTATTTGCCTTAAGGCCGATTCAAACATTTTCCAAGTCGAGTTCCATCTAGTAGGTACGTCCCAATTCGGACCTAAAAAGATGGAATCCGTTTGTTGGCACAAGCTTCTATAGTTTATATATCTTTTTTTGCTTGTGCTAAAAACTTCACGTAACATCACTTTAAAATTTTCTTTTACGTCTCTTATTTCTTGGACGTTTAGACCGTCTTGCACAACCAAGTTAATGATGTGTGCAACCCATTGACTATGAAAAAAAACACCGTTACAAGGCGGTTCATATTTTATTTTTAATTTTTCGACCGCGTTTGTGTTATTTGAAGCATTATCAAAAGATATTGAAAATATTTTCGGTTGAATTTTATAAGTTTGAATTACCGAGTCTAAAATATAAAATAAGTTTTCACCGGTATGTGGATATCCAAAATAATCAAACGCAATCGTACGCTTCATCATTTGCCACGACTCCGGTTGAACCCAATGTGCGGTAACGCAAAGGTACGATTCGGGTAAACCATGTGGAGCGGACCAAACGTCCGTTGTTAAGTTAATGCCGGTATTTAATTTTTCAAAACCTAAAATTAATTCTTTTTTGGCTCTTTTCCACATTTTTAAACAATCTCTTCTCAAAGTAGAACGACTTACATTTGTGTAATTCGGTTGAAGCGTCTCTTGTATCATCCTCGTCAAGCGCGGATTATCAAAATGATCAAAAGGCAAGCCTTCTTGAATGACGAAATGTGCCATTCTCTCACGAACACTTTCGACATTGTATTGCCAAACTCCTCCATCCCTACCAATTTGAGTTTGATTTTCACCTTCTTGAGTGTGTCTTGCGTGACTAGCAATATGTTTCCTCAAACTGCTATTTCCCGCCGCAGCCAAAAGTTTACCACAACGTTTGCAACGAGCCTTTTGCGAGCCGTTCGACATTTCGCATAAATCGAAATAAGCCCATATTTCTTGGTTTCGGGAGCAAGGAAGTATTGACACAACCGTAACATCGCTAGTAGAACCACCAACCGAATTTTGAGTGCTTGCGGAAGCGGAAGCCATGAGAGCGTTTTTTTTTTTTGCTTAAAGTGAGCGTTTTTTTGCGTTTTGTGAGCGTTTTTGAGTTTTGAGAGCTAGAATGTTGTGGTGAACTAACACATACACCCAATACCTATTTATACTAAATTTCAATCCTTAAAAACAAAAAAAAAAACAAAAAAACGGCCATAAAACGGCTATATAGCCGTTTTTTTTAACCCCAACGGCTAGAACCGGTTCCGAACCGGTTCCAAAATGTCCGAAAAAAACCGGTTCCAAAAAATCCGATTTTTATCCGATTTTTAACCGGTCCGTCAAAAAACCCAGAACCGGTCCCGGAACCGGCGGTTCTAATAATATCCGGACCGGTTCTAAAAAAACCGGTTCTCGCCGGATCCGGTTTCGAATAATCCATCGGATCAGTTCCGGTTCCGGTTCCGGTTCTTTTGTGCACCTCTACTTTTGATTATTAGTTCAAGAAACAACCTTTTGATTATTAGTTATCAAGAACAAAAGTGTTTGATTGATTATTAAACTACTTAATAATATAATAGAACTATATTAAACAACAAACAAAACGTAGATTGAATTGAAGTGTCGATATGGATGGAGTTAAATACCCCTCATTTAATGTTAAAATATATATAAAGTTAACTGATTGGATGAAAATGACAAGTTTTGTAAACCACGATAATACACAAGAGAAAAATAAACCTTTTAAATGAAACTGATAAAAGTGACTAAACCACAGGGACGAAAATGACAGTTTACTCGGTTTTAAATATCTTACAATTTTTACATGATTAATAAAATTTATATAACTCCATACTTGAAAATTTTATATAGAAAACATTTGAAAAAAGTCAACTATCTTGACTTTCTACAAAATGATCAAACTTTTTTATTTGGAGAGGGAGATTTGGTCCCATAATAATTCACTAAAATCAGAGTTTAATAAAACATAATTCAAGAAATTACACAAGAACTGAGTTATACAAACATATAATTTGTGTAATGAAATTCTACTCGGGCAACTGGGGCTAGTCTTTACTCTAAATCTTAATTAACTTTGTCACTTGAGATATGCATCACACATTCATTATTTTACTCTAAGTAGACGAGTTTAAAACCTAAAATAATTTAAAATCTGTTAAGGAAAAATAACGAAATCCAACGGCTATATAGAAATTTAACTAAAAAATTAAAAATAAAACCACTGTATAAACAAAGCAATTCACATTTTAATATTCACCACATTCTAATTCTCACTGTTTTTTTTACCAAAATCACATCTATGGATTCTCGCGGTGCTAGAAAATTCGGTTCAACCCAAAAACTCGCAAAGATAAATCCCAACAACCACAATCTGAATCCCTACACCCGCAATCTCAACACCAAAACCCACCCTATTTTCCACAATTCCATCACTTTGCACAAACTCACAATCAATTCAACCCACCTATCATGTCGACACAACTATAATACAATGATATCCGTCTCCCGCAAGGACAACCTAACTCGGATTCATTGTATTCCTACCGTCAACCTGACACATGTCACACCCCGGTTTCAGGACACCCCGGGCGTGCAACCATATTAGCACCTCCAATCTTATTTTATTTAGAAAATCAGAGTGAGTTTTGCAGCGAAAAATATTTTTGGATCGATCTAAAAATAAACCTCAATCCGAGGGTTGATATTGTATATTTTTCAAATCCTGGAGATTAATATGTGGTTTTCTCATTATCCTTTCCCTATGTATGTATGTATGTATGTATGTATGTATGTATGTATGTATGTATGTATGTATGTATGTATGTATGTATGTATGTATGTATGTATGTGTGTATATATGTTTGTATGTGTGTATATATGTTTGTGTGTGTATGTATGTATGTGTGTATGTATGTGTGTATGTATGTGTGTATGTTTGTGTGTATGTTTGTGTGTGTTTGTGTGTGTTTGTGTGTGTGTATGTGTGTATGTATGTATGTGTGTATGTATGTGTGTGTGTGTGTCTGTATGTATGTGTGTGTATGTATGTATGTATGTATGTATGTATGTATGTTTATGTGTGTTTATGTGTGTGTGTATGCGTGTGTGTGTGATATTTTAAATTTTGGTTAGTATATATGATATTTCTTAAGTTTGTAGGGGTATATATAAAAATCTTCCAATTTTTTAGTGTGTGTGCAGTACATACTTTCAGGTGAAGCACCTAAAAACGTAAAGAAAGAATAGAGGAGGGTAGAGATGAATAGGTGGGACCGTTTGTGATATATACTAAATAAATCAGACATTACAATATAAAAAAGAGGTTTAAAATATGTATGCATTAAGTCATTAACAAACATGATTCAACATAATAAACAACATCAAATTCTATTTTTTATCCATAGGCCTTGGTTTTTAGGTCAAACTTTGACAAAAACACCCAATTTGACCATTCTTGCTTCCAAGTTGAAAATGATGCAACATCTATTAACATACTAATTTTAACTTACATTGATGATTATCTAAGCATGTTGTACATATTTCTTGAATATGGTCTCATAGCATGTACACACCTTTTTTTTCATAGATGAACAAAGTTATTTAAGGATAGAGAAAGGTGGGGTTGCCCATTTTGTATCAAATTAAAAATGAAAAGACCTTCTTGATAATGATGGATAATGTTAATGCCACCACACACCACAATATCTTCATCAACTACTCTTTTTGATGCAATAAATCCCAAAAAAAAGTGAAAAAAAATGTAAAAAACAAAACAAGAAAATGACATTCAATCTAGTAATTATCCATTTAAACAAGAATTAATTACACGGATGGCCCCTATGGTTTACACAGATTTCACTTATGACCCTTAGGAATAAGAAACTACAACTATGGTCCAATAGTTTGCATAAAAGTAACACGTTTGGCCCCTGTAATGGATGCCGGTTAAGTTTTTTGTTAAACTTTTAAAAAATACCCAAAATACCCTGAAGGTAAAAAAAATCAAAATAAAATATAAAATTAATAAATAAAACCCATAAGTGTATTATCAAACTTCATAGTGTATTCAGATCTTCAAGAACCACAAACTTCATCAAATCAAGAACCACATATTTCGTCATCAAATCAAGAACCACAAAATTCTTCATCAAATTAAGAACCACAATCTTCATCATCTAAACTACCCATATCCTCACAGATTAGGTTTTAAGATCATTCCAACTAAAATCAGATCTTCAAGAACCATAGTATCAAGATCATTCTAACTCAAATCATTTGTTTGTTGAGAACTTGACATGATCATGCTTGTTGCAGTAGTTAAATCATCATCATTTTCAAACATTTTTATAAAAGATCTTGGAATAGTTGAACTAGGGTTTGTATCAAAATCCCAAGAAACCAAACCCCATGTATTTTTGTCATTTTATAATCATTTAACGGTCAAACTTAACTGACATCCATTACAGGGGCCAAACGTGTTACTTTTGTGTAAACTATTGGACCATAGTTGTAGTTTCTCATTCCTAGGGGCCATAAGTGAAATCCGTATAAACCACAGGGGTCATCCGTGTAATTAGTTCTTTAAACAATGAACAAAAAACACAAGAGTTTCTAGGAAATCCCAAAAGTGGCACCACCACCACCATTGTTGTCACTGTCATCGCCATGATAACTGGTAAGAAAGTCTGTTGTCTTAATTCAATGACATAACTAGAACTTTTCAACTAACGAGCCTTAATAAATCTCTTACCTTTACTAGTTTATATCAATTTAGATGATCATATGCAACCTCAAATGATCAAACGTTATCTCTGTCGCCCTGCCACCATGACCACCATCACGGTCACCGCCATTGCCATGGTAACCGGTAAGAAAGTCTGTTGTCTTAATTCAATTACATAACTAAAATTTTTCAACTAACGAGTCATAATAAATCTCTTACCTTTACTAGTTTACTAATAGAAAATTTGACTGCTCAAATGATCAAACGACCCCTCTAGTTCCGCACGACCCAAACCAACCACATTTTTAAACACAAAATTGTAAGTAGTAACTAACTATCAACTTCCACACATATGAGATGGATTGAAAAGACCAACACCCTCTTGAGTCTTGTATAAGTTGTATCCATTCCTTTTAGGGCCAAAAAATACATAGATTAACTTAACCAAAACTTACATATTGGGCCACATCTACACCTTTTTTATAAAAGAACAAACTTATTTGAGGATAAACAACGGTGGGGTTACTTAGACCTTGATGTTGACTATGATGGATAATGTTTGGTATGCCACCACACACCACAATATCTTCATCAACTACTCTTTTTTATGCAATAAATCCAAAAGGAGTTGGGAAAAAATTTATAAAAAACAAAAAAGAAACTAGAGAAAGACATTCAATCTAATAATTATTCATATAACAATGAACGAAGAACACAAGAAATTTTTCTAGGAAATCCCAAAAGTAGCACCGGCACAACACCACCGTCGTCGTCGCCACCACCGCCGCCATGATAAACAGGATCATAACCACCATTGTATCAATAACCACCTCTCTATCTTTCTTCTTAATTGCATCCCCATCAAAACCATACTACCACTCCCTATACATATCTCCATCACTATCCAACAACCGATCAATATCCCAACACCTCTACACCCTAACCCGCCGCCCCCACCTCGCCGGAACTGCCGCCAACGCCGAGGCGGCATCCTATGTCTTATCAACACTTACCTCCAATCACATCAAATCACACGTGGCAGAATACGCCGTGTCACTCACTTACCCTGACACACGCTCCCTGACACTAACCCACCCACCCCCACAACCGCCCACCACTTTCTCTCTCCAACAAGAGGTCTACAAAGATGACCCATACGCTGACGTGGCAGACCAAGTGGAACCCACGTTCCACGCATACGCCAAGTCCGGTAAAGTCACCGGGCCAGTGGCGTACGTGAACTACGGTCGTGTAGAAGACTACACGACCATTAAAAAAACCGGGATCAACGTAACGGGCTCGATCGTGCTTGCTCGTTACGGGAAGATATACCGTGGCGATATAGTCGAGAACGCGTATGATGCGGGTGCAATCGGGGTGTTGATTTACACCGACCGGAAGGATTACGGCGGGGGCGGGGGAGGGACAAAGTGGTTTCCGGATGACCGGTGGATGCCACCGAGTGGTGTGCAGGTGGGGACGGTGTTTAACGGGGCGGGTGACCCGACAACGCCGGGCTGGCCTAGCAGTATCGAGGTGTGTGAGAGGTTGTCGGAGGATGACGTGGAAAAAGCCGGTGATGTTCCGTTGATTCCTTCTTTGCCGATCTCCGGTGCTGATGGTGAGGAAATTTTGAGGGCCATTGGTGGGGTGGTGGCTGATGATGAGTGGCAGGGTGATGAAGATGCTCCGGTTTATAGGATTGGACCGGGTCCGGGGATTATTGATCTTAGTTATATGGTAAATGTGGTAGAAAATAATTATTTAAATTTGAAGTGTTTAATTATGGCTAGATACTAAGCAAGTTGAAATGGGTTGATCGTGTAAATCGAAGCAAGCCGGACGGTTTAAGATTTAAACTGTTCGGTTTTCAAGGTTAGCAGGTTTAACAGTTCTGTCTAGCTTGAAATTTGGAACCGGTGGTATGGACCAAACCTGCCGTCTAACTTTTGTTATTTATATATTTTTTCATTTTTGGAATATATAGTTATGTTTATGTATTATAATCATTAATTATCTTTATCATTTTAAAATTCTAATATAAATTAGTGATTTTGTTATGAAAAAATAAAAATTGGTTTAAACCGTGAAACCATCAAAACCGAAGTGTTAAACCGTCAAATCAATAAAACCGACCAGTCTGGCCGACCCTCCAAACCCGACCGGTTTGGTTTCTCGTTCCACCCCAATTAGCGGTTCGGCCTAGAATTTTCGTTAAAACCGGCTGAATCGGACATTGTGTCACATTTAGAACCATGGAGTAAGTGATTAATTAACCACATGCATCACATTTAAAACGATGTGTACATGTGGTTATACGGTTCGGTCAGTTCTCTACTTAAAACTGGTTTTGTATTAACTGATTAATTATTGGTATAAAAGTAAAATTTGAGTGTTATTATGTTTTTTTTTCTAGTGTTGGGTCAAAAGATTTGATTGTAAATTTGAGTGGTTATGACATATTTGGTAACAATGTTTTAACCATCTTGCAGGGAAAACAAGTCATAAGCACAATTCAGAATGTCATAGGGATAATTGAGGGAGCAGAGGAACCTGATAGGTATTTACATGTTGACCCTCTCGCCCGTCAAATTTATTATTAACAGGAGTATCTAACGTCATCACTTTCTTGTAATTTGACGTGTAAACCTTGTATCTAGATTCGTTATTCTAGGTAATCACCGGGATGCTTGGACGTTTGGAGCTGTTGATCCCAACAGTGGCACTGCTGCCTTGCTCGAGGTAAATCTATCTCGCACACGTATTTGGTGCCAAAATAGGCAGGTTGGGTCGGCCACAATGTGTACTTTTTTAGCATGTGTCACACTGGGTCGGCCCAACCTGCAAACACTTTTTTCTTTTATATTTCTTGAGTTTTATAAATAATTAATGTGTTAAATATGATTAATAACAACAATATTAGTACCATAATAATTTATTTTTTATAAAATTTACACATTCCCATAAAACGGGTCAAAACTGCCACCTTTGTAAGAAATTTTGTTCTGATTATTACATAAAATTCAGGTTGCTGAAAGATTTGGGAAGCTGCAGGAAAAGGGTTGGAAACCGCGAAGAACGATTATCTTTTGCAATTGGGATGCTGAAGAATATGGACTGGTCTCCATCTGTCTAACACAAATTTTATGAAAAAAAAATAAAAATATTTTTAATATTTATTTTTCTTTTTTTAAGGTTGGGTCGACGGAATGGGTTGAAGAAAACAGAGAAATGTTAGCATCAAAAGTTGTTGCTTACTTAAATGTTGATATCGCGGTTGCTGGAGCAGGATTTCAAGCCTCTGCCACTCCACAGCTTGATCAGTTAATCATAGAAGTTACAAAACAGGTAAATTATGAACGGGTCCAAAGTAGCCCAATATAAATAAAGGTGGCAATGTCGGCCCGTTTACTTTTAGTTAGCCCGATTTGGATTGTGTTTTATCTCTAACAGATCAGACAGGCCAAATAAAAAAATATAGTTTAAAAGAAGACGGGTTGGATGGGTCAAACGGTTCCATAGTCACCCAAAGTGTACTTTTGATGCATATAATCATTTAAACTGTTTTATGCAAAATATTAGATTAATGCTGTAATTATATAGTTATTGTTATCATATTTAACATGCTAATTGTTTATTAAGGAACTATACAAAAATAGGTTACGGGCCAACATAACCTGACCCAAAGCCCGTCTGTTTTGACTCATACCAAATACTACCCATTTTGACCCGTTACCCAACCCGCCCATTTCCACCTCTAGACATAAATAGTAAGAAAAATCTATATAATTTCTTTGGTCTATACATTCATTCCAGCTTATCTTTGAAGGTTCAAGATCCAGACAACTCATCACAAACGGTTTACGATTCCTGGGTAAAAACTACCAAATATCCTGAGGTACGTGTTGCAGAATTACCTTCCTGCCCTCTCAAGTAGTTCACCGTTGGTTAGATTAAAAAAAATATTAAATTGATGTTGAACTTCTAAAGCCAACAATTTTCAAATCTAACAAAACTTTTGATGAAAAAAGATTGGACGGTTAGGAGGCGGAGGGTCAGATTATGCAGCATTTGTGCAGCATATTGGTGTTCCTGCAACAGACATATCCTTCGGAAATGGTAAGTTACATTATCTTTCAAAATATATGTATGAACTTTTTATGTATTATTTTACTAGTCACAAAAGCCAATTTTCACCTATTTAGTGAAGAATAAACATGTTTTTGTATACACACGCGTGTTAATAAATCTTTCTTGCAGGCTACCCGGTCTACCACTCGATGTATGATGATTTTATTTGGATGAGCAAGTTTGGTGACCCAATGTTTCGTAGACATGTAGCAGGTATGTTGTAATGTATTTTAACTTGTAAATTTTTACTGATTATAAATTATAAATTTCAGGCTTCCCAAGAATTGGTTTATATGGTTTAGTGGTTAAAGATTAGATGTGGCAAAATGAGCGGGTTAGGTAACAAGTCAAAAGGGGTTTTTATCCAGGTAATAATAATTCGGGTCAGGTCGACCCAATACACATTTTGGCCCATTTTTACAAAAGAAAATAGCATTTTGAATGTAATAATTTGAAATTTTTAATAAAACGATTTGGGAGGTTTTATGTTTCCTGCATTAAAAATGCACTTTGGGTAACTTCGACCCGTGACCCATTTTCTTTTAAGCTATTCTATTCTTATTTTACCCTCTGGCCTATTAGAGATGGAACATATAACACCTTTGGCAAATCCAACATCAGTCGTTGACATGAGAGATGTTGAGTTCATAAGTAATGCCCGACCTCAAATACCAGCAACGCGTTTTGGGCGTATTGGTTGTGGATGAAAGGAGAACTCCACAGTTAAACATACTTAGGCGGAAACAATTCCAGGATGGGTGATCTCCTGGAAAGCCACACTCGGGCAACCAAAAACAAAGCCGTGATGGGAAAACCTGAAACCCGAAACATTCAGGATGAGTTATGGGATGGGATTAGGTTTTTAGAATTTTTCACGGGTTTGAGACTAGTATGGGATTAGGTGATACCCGCCTGATTACCTGAACCTGTTTACCTGAATATATTAATATATTATATAATTTAAAAAAACAAAACAGACAGCAATTAGAATAGTATTGTGTCATCTATAACTATTGGTTAATACTTACCAATATTTGACAACAGCTGCAAGCATTTGGGGTTTAGTAGCTCTTCAGCTTGCAGATGAAGAAATATTGCCTTTTAATTATTCTACCTATGTATATGAACTTCAGGTATGTTCATAAATATTTTGTGACAGTTAAACTTATAGTTATGCCAATGCATTTCAATATATTTAATAATTAATACAGAAAAGTGCAGAAGATTTGGAAACTGAATTATCAGACAAGAGCATAAGCCTCATTCCCTTGTTTAAATCTATAGAAAAAATGAAAAAAGCAGCCATACAGATCAATGATGAAATCAAGGTATATTACTCCAGTTTCTGTTAACATTAAAATTTATAAAAAAATATATTATTATGAGAGAAATAATATCATTTTTAATGTTAATTCAGGAAATAAAAGAAAAAAAAGGATGGGCATTCATGTGGAAAAATCAACCATGGAGAATGCGAGAAATTAACGACAGATTAATGATGGCTGAACGCGCGCTTACAGACAGAGACGGGCTCTCGGGAAGACCTTGGTATAAGCATCTGGTATGATTTTGATCAGAACTCATTTTTATTCTGCAAAAAAAAAATGCATTTACAAAATTCCACTCGGCTAGAGATGTCGATTTCGGCCTATGAATGGAAAAGGGGTCAATTCTGGTTGCATTTTATCTCTAACGGCTCAAAAAGGTTAAAAGAAATAGCTCAAAAGGAAACGGGTCAAATGGGTTAGATGGGTCAAAAGTTGCCCTATGTGTGTTTTTAAATGCATAAACCTTATAAATCATTTTATTAAAATATAGACTATTATTCAAAGAATTTGTCATATACCTCTTGTAATGATATTGAGACACATTAGTTAGTTATTCAAGTAATATAATTCTTGGAATCATATTTGGACACGTTAATTATTTATTTAAATATTGTTTTTTTTTGGGGCAAAACTGTCTCGGGCCAATCACTTTATGTTTTGACCCGTAAACGTCTATTTTACCACCTGGAAAAAGCCTTTTGTGTCAAGCGGGTCAAAAGTTGCATAGAGTGTATTTTAAATGCATAATTCGACACGTTAACTATTTTTATCAAAATTGAAATTTTTGGACAAAAATTATATTTGTCAAAAATTACATGTTTTTACACAATACTCAACCCGCCTGTTTTGCCACTTCCAGAAAAGGCCTTTACACAAAGCTCCTTGGTTCGTTCTGGTTATGTTTATTAACAGCGTAAAATAATAGCTCAAAAGGAAACATGTTAAATAGGTTAAACGGGTTGAAAGATAACCATAACGTCGTAAAGAATCCATAAATCGATTTGTTAAAAGAAATCATAGTGTCGTATTGAACACGTTAATTATTTATTAAGAAATTGATTTTTTTGGAAAAACAAAGTGTCAAGTCCAAAAATCATGTCTTGTTACCAAACCCGCGTGTTTTGCTACATCTAGATAAAGCCTTTCGGGTCAAACGGGTCAAAATTTTGCCAGAGTATATTTTTAATCCCTAAACCCTATAAATCATTTTTCAAAAATTCAGAATTATTCAAATCATATGGATTTTTGTAATATACTGGACACTAATTATTTATATAAAATTGAAGTCTCTAGATAAAAGAAAATGTATCAGGTCACAGATTACATGTTTTGATTCATTACCCAACCCGTCTATCTTGTCACGAGGTCTAACAAAGAGCAGTTGAAACACATTATCTAACAATGATCTTGTCCACACCAGATTTATGCACCATCAAAGCACAACGATTATGGGTCGAAATGCTTCCCGGGAATAGATGATGCAGTTGAAATCGCAAATAAACTTGACACTAAAGATTCGTGGCAGTCGGTACAACATGAAATTTGGAGGGTCTCAAGAGCAATCACACAGGCTTCATTAGTTCTTCATGGTGAACTAACATAATTTTGTGAAATATTACTGAACCTATGAACAAATAAATGGACATTGAAACAGAATTTACAGGGAAAATGAGAAGAATGTACAAAAATTTGTCAAGCATGGTGCAAAAACCAGTAATTATTTCACATGTTCAAAAAATTTGTCAAGCATGTAAATATGTAATAAAAATCCAAGTAATTTTCATTTTATATATAAATTAAGTTACTCAACTACATTAATTTATAAAGAATACCCAAACTATGTAACATGTGGAATAAGATAAAAAAATTTATCAGATTTATTAAATTTCAAATTATGCTACATGTTCAAATATAATTATTTACATTATATTAAAATAAATATATAGGTAAATAACTCAGTTATAAATACTAGTGTAAAAAGTAAGACCTATTTAAAAAATATGAATAATTACAAGAACTACATTGTTGGAGTTTTTAAAAACTAATCTTATAGAGAAAAGGACAAACCTCAACTATTATGAAGTTGAGCTAAATGTAACGTTGTAAAAATCGGGATTAATCGATGATTATTCAGTAATTGAGGGTCTGCCAATACAGTTTCATCTAATCATACCAAAAAATCGGTAGGCGGTCAAATTAGTCCTAGGCGGTCTAAATTGGCCCAACAAATTTTATTTTTTTATTTTCATTTATCACTTATTGTTTAATAAAATTACAAGTTTCATCTTCAAAATTATAGTTTTAACAAAATTAACTAAGACTTTTACATGTGTGTGTATCAAGATGTTGTACATATAAATTTTTAGGTTATACATATATATTTTTTATATATTAAAACATATATAAAGCTTATTTATAGCTAAATTTTTGGTAAAAGATTCTAAGAACATAAAAATTCTAATCCGATTAATCAATAATCGGTACCTCACAGCCCGACTAGCTCCTAGCGAATTTTACAAACACCGGATAAATGAAGGTAAGTTGTGTATTAACTTCCACACACTTATTATATCAGAATCAGTGAGCAAGTGTATATGATTAGGCAAAATTTACATGTTATAAAAGTAAAGCAAGGGAATGATAAAAAAAATTATCAACCATAATAATAGATACATGAGCTGATAACCTTGATGCTAACCACAAAAACTTATAAAATAATATATATAATATAAAGTACAATCTAAATATGTACAAGTAATCATCATATAAGTAGGAGAACATCCTCTACTTCCAAACCTTGACAGTGCCATCTCTGCTGCTTGATAACAGTAGTCTCTGGTTCAATTTCACAGAAGCCAGAGAGAGGATAGAGTCACGGTGGCAGCCACCTGTGTCCGTCGCGGCAGCTGCAAGAACTGCTTTTCCCGTCGGCCTAGTTTCTAAAGGTCGTCTTCTTGATTCCTATTATTAACAAGTGAACCTTATGTAAGACTTATATAACACATAAAACTTTAATACAATAATGCAAAGATTTCAGATTTTTTTTTATTTGTTCTCTCTTACACCTCATTACGACTAAGTCTTGACTCGCTAAAAGCTAGAATCGAGTCGAGCTTAAAGAGCTTGGGCCTATGTTAGAGCTCATTTGATGAATGAGCTTCAACTTTCAAGTATCGAGCTTAACTAAGCCTAAGCGAGCCTATTACTTGTATCATTTTTATTTAATATATTAAATATATATTTACAAATTAATTATTATTATATAATAATAAAATTATGATAAAAAATAATTAAAAGTTATATATTATCTTACATATGAAAATAATCGCACACGGCACATGTATATAAATAAAACAATTAAATAATTAATTAATAAATAATAAATGGGTAGAGCTCAGACTCTGCTCGGCTCATTTGCACCCCTAGTCTTGACCAACGTACTACATTAGTGACAACATAGATTTGGTCATCCTATTACTTGTTAATTTCAAACTATTAGTTCAGTGTTGCTTGCCCTCATCTCACCCTCCCCAGACCCTACTGTATGAGTGGGATTTTGCCGGGTATGTTTGTTTGTTTAGTTCATTGTTGCTTGCTGACACTTGTGAATCCTTAATTGGCAAGTCTCATTTTTAACTTTGGTCACAAGTTGACCTAAATCAATTGACCTAAACCGGTGCGAACCTTGTTTCATGACCACCCATAATATCTTTTTTTTCTCTCCCCTCGTGACCAAGTAGGTTGGTCATCAATGAGGTTGCTGCACCAAAAAGTTATACCATTTTGGTATCTTGATTGGGATAGTTTACGCCATTATGGTATTTTGGTGCATACATTGAAGATGATCCAATGAACATTGAAGAGGGTTTTCAAAATTGACAGACCTGAACGATTTGCACGCCAAAACTGGATTTGGTTTCATAAAATTCATCATTTCCAACACCCTTAATTGACGGGCCGCAAACACAATAAGTTCGCTCTGGGCTGCATTAACAAACAAGCAAAGGTCAGTGGCAATACGGTAATAATAATGTTTTAAGAGAGAACCAGATAGATAAAAGGGAAAAAATAGAAACCTGGAATGATCCCATCGCCGGATTTTTAAGTCAGTGCCACCAGTTAACAGATCGCCGCCAGGTAATGGGAGCAATGAACGGATTCCTGGTGATTGTGGAGGAGGTTCATTCAGTTCATCGACTCTGTACTTAAAATTTACATTCCTTCTAGAATCTACTTTAGAATGCGTCTTGTTGGATGGGCGGGCCAAGGCCCAAGGTAGGTCGGATGTCTCAGTGTCGTTATCGTTATTTGCAACCCTCAATACCTGCAAATAACAATTAGTTGTCTAGTTATTACAACTTCAAACAAAAAGGCGCATCCAAATACTTTAGTATAGCCTATTTCACTAGGACTAGTTATCTGATTATCATTATTCAATATCACACATCAAATTAAAACACTCATCCAAATACTACCCCCACCACATACACACTCTCCCTCTCCCAAAAAAAAGAACAAAAAAGTAATTTTGGATAAACAGATCGCTTCTGAGTATCCGAATTTAGGGTCAAATAATCAGTTCAGACTAGCTGCAAAAAAACTGATAATCTGAGCATAGGTAAAATTACCTATTTACCCCTCCATTGACCTAACTCGTGAGTCGTTTATTCACTTTCACAAAAGCCGATTATCTGAGTCCTTTTTCTCACAAAAGCGCTTTTGTTATTCACTTTATATATCAACTCCTAAAAGATCAACTTTTACAAACACTCAACATTTAGTTTTTTTTTTAGAACGGTGACTCACACACTCATCTACTCCTACTCCTGAGCCGGGATTTGAACCCTGGTCTTCTCCAAAGAGTCTTCGACTCTTACCACTGGGCTACCAACCCAAGTGGCAAACACTCAACATTTAGTGATCAAATTTTTACAACTTCAAACAGTGCGCACCACAAAAAATTGTAATGATAATGTTTGGAATTTGGATAAGCATATCATGTTTGTGATTATTTAGATAACAGTTTCATACTAACTGCAACAAAACCAATCATCTAAACATAAAAAATTACATATATACCCTTCTTTTAACTAACCTTAACACCTTTACTCCCAATTCATGTCTCCTTTTTTTTCACAGAAATGTAAGTTTCTTTTCATTTCTTAAAATTTTCAACATTTGCCTAACAGAAAGAACAAAAGCACTTCCAAACACTATCCTATAGTCCATTTCACTACAGCTCATTATCTGGTTATGATCATTCAATATCTCACACTATTAACTTCAATACCACCCCCACCCCCCCTTTATGTAAAAGAAAATTAAGTAAATAAAAATTGTATACACAGAAGCCCAAATAAGTAGTATACCTGGTGACAACTCCCATTTTCTGCATTCCACAAAGAAACTTCATTACAGCCTGCTGCAACATAAACAAGTGGCCTAACTGTTGTAGATAAAGAGGGACTCTGATTAGGAACAAACAGACACATATCGGCTATCGGGCATGCAACAGAATACTGCCAAGAATTAACCGGTACGCCAAATCTCAAATCCCATAATGTTAAAACACCCCTTGAAGAACCAGAAACAAACCAATTGCCACATGGACTTGCCACAAGTGCACACGCGTATCCTTCTTCAGGAACCACCTTTGTATTCCATGAATTTGTACTCTCTCTTGTATCACATAAATGTATCCCACAATTCTGTGTGCTGTAAAGAAACATTTTACCATCGTCACCACCACCTGAAGTGTAGTTTAAGAGGGTGAGAATAGCACCTTCTTTAATATTATTTTTCTTAACATCGGTGATTCCAGAATATTTTTCAACTACGGTTCCAAGCCCATGAGAGATGTAATCGACTGAAAATGTATGAATTGTACCATCAGATGCCCCGACAACAACTTGGGCTGACCCGTGGATCATTGTGGTACAAAGTGCCCGGCTTCCATCTAGGCAATAAGTTAATTTTGATTTAAAAGATATGTCTTTTTCTAGCTTCCTAGAATCCCAAACCTTAACAGTGGAATCATCAGACGCGGTAACAAAAAATGTCTGGTCTGTTGAAAGTGCTATGTCGTTGACGGCTGAACGGTGTTCTTGTAAGTGTGCCACCAACACGCCACGTGGCCGCCACCCAGGATCAGGAATTACAGGCGAGTTGGAGTTTGAGTTATCATCCACCATAACAGAGACCCCTTTTAGAGATCCCGTTTCTTGAAATTTGTTACTGACATGGAGCTCTTGAAATTTGTTGCTGACATGGATGGTTTGATCAAGTTCACGGTCTTCTAGCTCATGTACCACTCTGTGAAGTTGAGGATCTGTTGTTGATGACAAGGATTCCGGTGCTGATGGAGCATTTCCTGGTGGTGATTTCTTGTTATCGTATTTGAAATAGTATAAAGGTATACCGTCTGAAGACTTATCAACGATTAAACTATTTGCACCGCTAATTTGTGGCGACATAAATCCCGAGAACTTCAACTTGTCTGAAAATAAAGGATCCAAAATATCCACAGAACCCGAAGCGGTTCTAGCAAAGCTTCCAATTTCACCAAGAGAAAATGACTGGTGAATGGTGCCCATAACGGGCTTCCGATCGGGCCACATTTTCATTTGATCCAACTCACGAACACCCTTCTGGTACACGTCATCATTTTCCAATTGCTTAGATTTTGAAGATGATGAGTTGTTGTACCATATTTTCCTCTGTCTTTCCAACATGTCTGAACTCCTGTTGTTTTCTAAAATTTGGTAAAAAACCTGTCTTGAAACTGGTGGCTTTAAACATGAAAAAAGAGCTTTTTCAGAAGCTAAAGAAGCTGGTTGCCTGCGAAGAAAAGGACGGATTAGTGGAACAAGGAAGACATATGAATCAACTGCACCTAGGGTTTCACTGCTTGCTGCAATAAATGTAACAACCGATCTTCTAACCCATTGACTTGGATAACATAAAAGTGGGAATGCGTGTTCAATCATTTCAAGAAGTATCTGTTTCCTCAGAAAACCACTTGTGCATAAAATCGACAAACAATCTAATGCATTTACGATTACGCCCTCAGTCAAATCACCTAATGCTTGTTCAAGATATGGTAAAAGATACTCCTCAACACTTTGTTGACCAACAAAGAAACAAACATAAATTATCTGACGGTAGAAAACTGATCTCAGAAGATCATCTTGATCGTTAAGAAACGCAGGTAAAATCGGTAATAAAAAGTCATTACTTTGTCTTTGACCGAAAAACCAACAGAGATTACCGATATCTTGTAACAATGCTCTTCTTATATTCGGTGTTTGTTTAGGGCCCATTACAAGCTCTTGAATAACCTCGGCTATCGACTTCCTTAATTGTGCCAGCTGTTCATCGTTTTTCCCAGTTAGTTTTTGTGATTTCTGGTTTAAACTTACATCATTGAGAACCCCTGCTTCTGTTAAGCTTATTGAGTGAAGTAAAAAACCATATGCAGTTAATGCAAGTTTAGAAATATTACTTGCATAGCAAATCCTTACACTTTCTTCTGGATCATCGGGAAGCATAGAAAGCATTGGGAGAATATACTCAGGGAATATTTTAGCATCACTTGGAGGGAAATCCCGAACCAAAGGTAGGATGTCACATAGGGTTTCCAAAGCAGCCGATCTAACGATTGCTGATGAATCTGAGAGCATGGCAACAACGTAGGGAAGCACACGTTGTAACCGATCCTCATCATCAATATATAACGAGCATGACTTTAATAAAAGGACAGCACTTCTTCTTAATTGAGGCGTCTTCACGTTTCTTATACAAGAACAGAGTAATGACGCGATCAAAACCATTCCTTCACAGCTTGTGTTATCTTGCGGAAGGGGTAAAAAAGGCATTCCGAAAGTATCTGACTGGTTGTCATAGTCAGACATTAATGAGTTTAAATCACTCATTGTGATTTCTCTTAGAAACGGATGGTGATTTCTCTTGAAAACATTGGATATTGTTTGAAGTAACTTTCCTTGCTTGTGATTTTGAGAATTTTCTGAAAGAATAGCGTCTTCCATCTTTGGTTTTATATCGGTTTCATCCCCTGTTCTGTTGGTTAACATTTGTTTTAATATTTCCGGGAAAGAAAGCTGGAGCATTGCTACCTGTATGAAAAGATGAAAAAAAATACAAAAGAGTTTTATACGTTCTGGTCAACGGATGAATTTACCCGTTGAAATTGAAAGTTAGGGTCTGATTGGTTGGATGGAATGGAATGAGAAAGAAATGGAATGGGCGACAAATGGAATTATCCATTATCATTAGCATGGGAGATGAAAAGACTCAATCAAGTATGTACTTTTATTTTACCTTTTTTGCCATTTCCTAATTCAAATTGTCATTAGACAAGATATGTTTAGGGAAAAAATGAGATTTGTATTTTACTTGTATGTTTTAACAAATAAATTTTATTTTATATATCAATTTTCATGTTACAAATAAATCCAGATATGAATATTTTACTATTCAGTTGGTACATAATATAATACAAATATACTTTCAAATGACAAAAAAGATTAAGAAAAAATAAGATTATTGTAATAAATATATTCTTAGTTAACTTTGATAAATAGGAAAACCATTAACTTTTTAAGGAGTTAATATTATTATAAGTAAATGAAGAAAACAATAAGTCTAAGTTGTAAACTTCCATCCCATCCTTAACAGAATGATAGTTAAACACCTTCCCTAAGGAATGAAAAATTAGACTAAATTGTAAACTTTCATTCCATTCCTAATACGATGTTTCATCCTTCCTACTTGGTTAACAAACACATTTTTTGGTCCATTCCATTCTTGCATATCAAACACTAAACTGGATCTTTCTTACCCTAGAATCAGGATTGATGGGATTCAAATTTGAATATAAGTTATGCAGGAATGGTGAGAAGTAGCATGGGAGAACAACACCTGCATAGGTTTGCAGGTAGCTTTCAGCAGAACAACGGGAATCAGGATCAAGTTGAATCATATGAAGAATCATTTTGCGGATTCCTGAATCTGGAATCTGCACCGTATATTCATAATAATTAGTAAGGGATTATATATGAATAAACATATATTAAATGAAAATCTAATGCCAAAATAGAAAAGGTGTGCCTTCTCCAAATGTTGGCTAGGATCAAATTGGCCCCTTCGATATGCAAGTAGTTGTGATAGCTCAAAAAGGGGTTGACCCTCTAGGAAAAGTTCTGCAATCACACACCTAAAGTAACAAAACATTAACATCATGTAAACAGAATTGAGACAAATTAATATGATTTTAGCTGTTTAGCATGAATGTCTAAGCATACCAACTATCAAGAATCAGAACTAATCACTAATGTACTGCATCGATAAATAACGCAAATATAGTTAAAAAGAAAAGGCTTACCCAACAGAAAAGATGTCCATTGATGGCCTTAAAGGTGCATCTTGTGCAACTTGAATCTCACCTCCATGCTCATAAAATCTCTAAACAATAATAGTAAGGTCAGCACATCCTCTTTGTGTATGAGTGCTGTGTTATCTTACCATAATTTAAATAACAGTTGACAATAACTATTAACTGCTTTATTTTAAGAACATGAACACTGCCAAATAATAAGTTCTAAAGATCATAGCTTTTGACATCTTTTACCTCCTTTTCAAAATATAGAATGCCATATCGACAACAGCAACATCAATATATATACAATATATAAGTTATACGGACTATACAACTGATACATAGGGATACCAGAGGAAATTTAATAGCTTAAAGAAAAAAATTATCCCCACTCTTTGAAACATGCAAGATAGGTGATTTTATAAATGGAATTTAAAAAGTACTCTAGGACATCTATAAAGTTAAGGTAAATCAAATCAATCCAAAATGAAGAAGCAACGACAATTAAGAAACGTGAATTCACCTCTGGTGCAAGATAGCAGCGTCTCCTTCCTCCAGTATCAAAGAAAAAGGAAAAATCAGAGGGATCGTCATGAGGAATGTATGTCGGTTTAAAGGATGCAAAGTCGGCAAGGTAAAGCCAGTTCCAAGAAGTAACCAACACATTCTCACATTTAATATCACCTGCAAAAGTAATAAATTTACACCACCATAACCATACGATAGATAAAAGCTAAAATATGAAGGGGTGATGTACACATGGAGCACCTACTATGTATTCAAAAAGCTCACATTAAGGCTACCTGCCTATTAAAACAATGTTAGAGACCACCCAAGTATCAATTATGTTACATGTTAGTCTTTCCAGGGGAAAAAACTTGCTGGAAATTTGTAAATTGGAAAAATGCCTTTAAATTTTAAGCTTCCATCTCATCTAGAGTTGTAAAAATGACAAAATGCCCCTGAATCTACTCGAAAGAATCAACTCTAGATAGACTGTCCAGTATTTTAGTAGCTTCAGCCTTCAGTGGTATATTTTTTCATTTTACAGCTCTAGAAGTTTCCAAAGGTTTTGAATTTAGGGGCATTTTGTCATTTCACAATTTTCTGGCAAGTTTTTTGCGTGTATAAGCATAAACGAAACAAAAATGATACTTGGTGGCATCTAAAGTTGTTTTAATATTTGTGTGGCCTTAGTAAAAACTTTTGAATACTTATGTGGCCTGTGCATACATGATCCCAAAATATAAAATAAAAAAGGAATAAAATCAATGAGCTCACCATGACAAACTCCATTATCATGACTCTGTTTCACTGCATAAAGCAACTACACAAGAAGAAACATTTAAAAAACGAATCATGTAATCTTGTGATAATAATGAACTTTTTGAGGTCATGATTGATACTTGATATAGATAAAGAGTAAACCTGAAAAGCCAGCCATTTCTTCTCAACGAGGCTTAGGAAAGGCCGTGTACTCAGTCGATCATGAAGGTTATTGAAGAAGTATTGTCTCAACAGGTAAGCAGCCTTATCAGTCTCAAGCCAAAACTGCAATACATTTTGTTCTTTAAAAAATGAAAAATGACAGAGAAAGCGGTTTAGTTTAAGACTGTCTTACACGCATCACCAAATTTAGTCCTAATATCCATTTCTGTTAGGCCAATACCCTTGCTGCTGATATTTACCATGTAACAAATTAATTATTTATGTTTTTAGGGTTAGGTTCAAATGAGAACTCCAAATATTTTGAGAACTCGCGAAAAACAATAAGAAATCATTTATTTATCTATAATACTAGTGTTACTATTAAAATACAGCATTTTTATATCGATTAATATGTGTAAATTTACATGTACTCGTATATTATAAACATTTACACATGCGTACATGGTAAAGGCTTACACATGTGTACATGAGAGACTTACACATGTGAAAATGTTTATAATATACGAGTACATGCAAATTTACACATATCAATTCAAATAAAAATGTTGTATTTGATAAGTAATTCTAGTATTTTAAACAAATAAATGATTTTTTATTGTTTTTAGCAAGTTCTCGCGAGTTCTCAAAATATTTAGGAGTTCTCTTGGTTTAAAAAAGCGCGAGGCGAGGCGTTTCGGTCCCAAAATCCGAGGCGCCACGCCTCAGGCGCGAGGCTTCACGTATGCGAGGCGCTAAAACTAAAAAAATAATAAAAAATGTATTATGCATGACACACTTCACTTCTTAATCATAAAAACACAAAACATACTTTAATACTTAGAAGTTAAAAGCTTAGAACATAATTAAACATTCATAAATTGGTCACAGCCTCACAGGATAAGCCCAAATATGGTTACAGGCCAGATTTAGGGTTATTTAAATTGATCACAGCCTCACAAGTTAAGCTCAACTACAGATTTAGGCCCAAATTGGTTTAAATGATGGGCCAAGCCCAACTGATTTAAAGCTAAAAAACGTGAAAATACATGAAGCGGCGCCTCGCGCTTCAAGCCTGAGGTGGCGCCTCGGAGCGCTTCATGTATCTCGGGCGCCTCACCTATTTGAGGCGTTTTGCCCAGAGCCTCGGGCGCCTCGCGCTTAAGGCAGGCGCTTTTTTAAACCAAGGGAGTTCTCAAATGATCCATTCCCTATGTTTTTACTGCTTATCACTCCTGTCTTAGCAATGAGATAGGTTTTCTGGTTTATTCAAAAACCTTAATTTGATAATCTTTGTACCTTGGCACTTCTGTGCCAGTATTTTAGTATTTTGGCATTTATCTAAAGCTGAATTCAAATCAAAACCTTAACAGACTTTTGTATGTTCTAAATTTCCAGCTTTTTCTATATTGCACCCAACACTAAGCATATCTTTAAAAGCCTACAATCCATTATACTTAATTACCGAGTCATCAAGAGCCTAACTTTGGCCTATTTTCCATGATGAACCATCCAAAAAGTGAACTTTACCCTCATCTTTTACAGGCAAAACAAACCAAATCTCACACTCAGACAGCTACTTATCATATCCTCACTCTTTAATACGAGTTCCTTTTTGTTCCATCTATATCATACCATTGAAATCTAAAATCATTAACCAAATATAAGAGCATAGCAACATCCAACAAAAAAGATAAATTCCACATCAAATTCACAGTTACTATACAATAAGCATTATCCAACCTAAAAAGGATAACAAACTAACAATATAAGCATTCTACATTGATCTTTTGTGACCCTATGATTCCACCAGTGATGTAAAAACCACTAAGCGCTAGTTGGGCGGTGGGGTACCGACTAGCGATTAATCGGGATTAATCGGATTGGAATTTTTATATGTTTATAGAATTATTTACCAAAAATTGCAACACTGGATTCCACAAAAATACTTTAAAACAAAGCCTGGAGGATTACCCAAACACTACAAAAAGCCATTATAATAAACATTCTTCAACTTATCAATTATAATGCTAAAAGCATTCTATGAAACTCTTACATGTCCCTGTGCTTTGGTAAAGTTAACATCACATTTCAAATTACAAATAACTCCTGTATTTGACTAGAGTATTGAGGTACTAGAAGGTTAACAATAGGCATGTGCTGTAAACATGGGCGAAGCTTAGTGATGGCAGGCAGGCCTATATTTCTTGGTTTTAATAGGACTTCAGAACATTTACAGGCCTAGTTAACAACACATTGTATCAATCTCCAAAATTATGAATGTATGACACTATACTTCCTTCTGCTTTCATTTTAAACATATAATAAATTAGCTTACTTACCAATTATCATCATCCATAAAAAAATTAAATGAGGTGCTCAACTTCACAACAATGGTGATAGAACTAAAAACTGGTAATAACCTAAATTCTGAAATAGCTTTACAGTTAGATAATTAAAAAAAACCTGAAATGGCCAGACGTGAGGGTTCTCCATCCGGCTAAATATCTCACGAATCTGAGACAATCGTCGTTCATAATCACGAAGATCAATCGAGTCACCACGCTTGAAATACACCTTCACTAGAACCAATCCTTCGTCATGCTTACACTGTATCGATTTCAGGAACCGCGCTCTCCCCAAAACCTCTTTCAGTACCAAATTATACGAAGACGGTAGGTCGTGGAGGTAATACTCCGTCGCTGAAGCTTGCGTCGTCCGTGCGATCTTATTCCCCATGGTTTAATCGAATTCAGTGCGTAATTGCAGATTCAAACGAATTTAATTAGGATTGTGATGCTAAGGTTTCAGAGTTGGTAACGACGTCTGTTTTTTGTAGCGAATCTGATTGAATTCTACAGATTATCGTGCATTGTTGCTACAAAACTTATCACCTAGAGGCGGAAGTCTTGAAGCAGTGCGGAATGGACAAGTTAAGCTGAAACTTCTGGACTTGGGCTTGGAAGAACGGACGGGATCTCCGGGTCTTGAAAGGGTGATCTGCAAAATAGGAAACACCGTGAGCCTCGCCACGAGCAGAAGGGGGTTCCTCCTCGTGACCACCCTCCGGCGTGAGAATAAGTATGTGTGTAGTGGAAGGTAAAAAGAGAGAAAGGAGAGAGAGGTAAGTAAATTATGATATTGTGAATATGCGAGTCAAAAGTGTTTTTTACCTTTGAGATCGACCAGACTATTTATAAGGTATCCATGGTCAAGATATTTGGACTGAATGTCCATTATAGGTTGTCTGCAGTCAAACATCTTTCTCTGCTTCTGCTAATATGACTGCTATTTCCTCTTTCGTGCTTAGAGAGTTCAGTGTGTGTTTAATTACCTTTGTCTATATAGTTGACCCGTGTTCCTTGTGCACAGGTTCTGTTCCTGACACATCTTGTCCTGTTAGCTGACTTCCCTTTTTGTGTTACTGGTTCTTACCTGACCTCTTTCTATCATGGGTTCAGGTTTCCCCATGGGTGTTGTCTTTATAGTTGACTCTTATGCCCAATGAGACGTTATCTTAGTTATTTAGTATTATTTTCTCGTATGAGATTATTTCCTTCGTAACTTCTTTGATATTTTCTAAGTGTTGAGTGGGAGATGTCGTCCGATGTCAGACGAGTCCATCTTTCGGGCGGGACACCCTTGAGCCGCGGTACGGCCTCAGCCGCGGCTGGGGTTGGGTTTCTTGGTTCCGTCCTTGTTCTTTCCTTTGTAACTTCTTTGATATTTTCTAAGTGTTGAATGTGAGTGGACGATCGCGCATGACCTTGAACGTCTAACGTAAATAAATGATTGCACAAGTTCCTGAGCGGCAAGTTCCTGAGCCACAAGATCCTGAGCCGCGGCAGGGCCTCAGCCGCGGCTGGGGTCATGCTGCTTCACCCGTCTTTCCAGCTGGACGATCGTTGTTACTTTCTTTGGCTTGACGATCAAGAGACTCGAGTGTTTGCCGTTTATCCCGTGACCGCGACACCCCTTGATCCGCGGCTCGCGTCCCTAAACCGGAGATCCGGTTCGTTTGATTCTTATGTTGGGTTTTGATATCTTAAACCCCTTCAGTGGTCATACCGCTTCACTTGATAACGTTTCTCCTCCTTCGGTATTGCGGCCAACTCTTCCGCTCTTTGCTATCTCGCGTTACGGCCTCGACCGCTCGACTCCCTGGCCGCGACCCCTCTTGAGCCGCGGCAGGCCCTTAGCCGCGGCTGGGGTGAACCTTTCTTCCGGATGTTTTATCATTTAATCCTCTTCCGGATGTTGAGACGCGACCCCTCTTCCGGATGTTGAGACGATTAATACCATTCAAGATAGCTTAAACCCTTTAAACCGGAGATCCGGTTCGTTTGGTTCTTATATTGGGTTTTAATATCTTAAACTCCTTAAACCGGAGATCCGGTTCGTTTGGTTCTTATATTGGGTTTTAATATCTTAAACCCCTTCATGTCCCCCCGGTCCATTATTATGGTGTTCATACCATGATATTGGATTATTTCTCAACCTCGTCTTTCCAGTTGCGGCTGAAAGACTTATATTATTTTTCAACCTGAACTTGGTCAGGTGACTCGTCTTTCCAGTCGCGGCTGGAAGACTTAGATTATTTTTCAGCTGAACTTGGTCAGCTGACTCGTCTGTCCAGTCGCGGCTGGAAGACTTAGATTATTTTTCAACCTGAACTTGGTCAGGTGACTCGTCTGTCGAGTCGCGGCTGAAAGACTTAGATTATTTTTCAACCTGAACTTGGTCAGGTGACTCGTCTGTCCAGTCGCGGCTGGAAGACTTAGATTATTTTTCAACCTGAACTTGGTCAGGTGACTCGTCTGTCCAGTCGCGGCTGGAAGACTTAGATTATTTTTCAGCTGAACTTGGTCAGCTGACTCGTCTGTCCAGTCGCGGCTGGAAGACTTAGATTATTTTTCAACCTGAACTTGGTCAGGTGACTCGTCTTTCCAGTCGCGGCTGGAAGACTTAGATTATTTTTCAACCTGAACTTGGTCAGGTGACTCGTCTGTCCAGTCGCGGCTGGAAGACTTAGATTATTTTTCAGCTGAACTTGGTCAGCTGACTCGTCTGTCCAGTCGCGGCTGGAAGACTTAGATTATTTTTCAGCTGAACTTGGTCAGCTAACTCGTCTGTCCAGTCGCGGCTGGAAGACTTAGATTATTTTTCAACCTGAACTTGGTCAGGTGACTCGTCTTTCCAGTCGCGGCTGGAAGACTTAGATTATTTTTCAACCTGAACTTGGTCAGGTGACTTTTGGGTATTGTTGTCTTTGTGGTTACGACAATGGGTATGAAATAACCACATGTGAATGCAATCTTTGGTGTTCGCGTACACCTTCTTTCAAAATTGATTACAATGGTTCCTTGCGTGTTGATTACTTATAGCACTTTCGGAGTTAGACTCCGTTACATTTTCGTGGTACATCTACTCTGTCCAAACGTGTTACCTTATCCGCTCCGCTGTAACTCTTAATGCCCCCCACCATGTCTGATGGTTGCTTTAGCATCGTATTGTGTTGCTCATCTGTGTTGTTTGAAACATCTGGCGCTATAGCTTTTATGCTTTTACATTCCTTACTTGAGAATAGAGTTACCACACCGTCTGGGGTTGGGAATTTGATTGCCGCGTGAACGGTAGATATGACTGCTCCAAGTGCACATAAACCTGGCCTTCCCAAAATTACGTTGTGGCTTGACTGAGAGCGCACTATGAGGAAGGTCATTGGAACCGTACGACTTCCCATTTCGTTCCCCATTGTCACCTGAAGTTGTATTTTGCCCAGCGGCTGCACTACTTCTCCGGAAAAGCCTGTTAGCTGGTGGACTTGTGTGACGAGGCCTTTCTGTACTTCTTCATCTAGTTGCATGAAGCAACGTTCATACATGATTTCGGATGCACTTCCGGTATCAACATAAACCCTTCGTACCTGATGACCGGCAATGTCAGCAGTTACATGAAGCGCGCCACTAGCAAAATCTCCGCCTCTAATCGGAGGGAAACTGATTTCTTGCTCCATCCACGGCTCCATGTGGTCATTATTTCGTTTCACACCTGCACTACTTGATGGTTGGTTTACCATTAGGATCTCCTTTCTCTTTCCGCCGGCCTGAGGTGTTGCGTTAAGCTCCTTCAACAGGTGTGACAATTTACCTGTTTTTATTGCTGATTCGATTTGTCTTTTCAGGGAGAAACACTCATCAGTGGTGTGCCCACTATCTTTATGAAATTCACAATACTTGTCGGTGGCCTTCTTAGGGCCTGGTCTCATTGGTGCAGGTTTCACAAAGTTGACGTTCTCGGTTGCTAGAATTTCACTTGGTGTCTTGGTTAATGGTGGAAGACTAACCGTTGATCCGCCGACGTGTCCTTGTGGTGTTGAAAACTGAGATGGCGCCACGTTCCTTTGTTGAAAACACGGTTGAGAATGTGGTTTATCCCACATCTTTGGTGGTCCTTGTTTCCTTGAGTTTTCCCAATTCAACGGCTTCTTTTGTGTGCGGTCTTTCAGTTGGTTGCTCGCTTTTCTTCCTCGTACAAACGCCTTTGCTCTCTCTAGCATTTCTTCCACCGTTTTTGGACGGCTTTCATGGAATCTTTCCACCAACTGCTCGCTCCGAACACCATGAATAAACGCTGAGATACGTATATCTTCTCCAGCTCCTTTGACTTGCATGCTCTCTCTTACGAATCTTGTAATGAAATCTTCCACTGACTCACAATCACCCCTTTTAATGTTGTGCAACTCTGTTGGATCCTTTATGGACCTTCTTT
Organism: Smallanthus sonchifolius; assembly: GCA_023525975.1. Taxonomy (NCBI): domain Eukaryota; kingdom Viridiplantae; phylum Streptophyta; class Magnoliopsida; order Asterales; family Asteraceae; genus Smallanthus; species Smallanthus sonchifolius. The sequence goes on from CM042026.1 coordinate 97,694,667, forward strand.
GTTGGCTGAAGTTCTTTAAGAAACTATCTTCTAGTTGCTCGAAGCTCCCTATCTCTCCGATTGGGAGACTGTCGAACCATACCCTCGCTGCTCCCGTTAGCGTCTGCATGAACATGTGACACCACACCGGGATAGACCATTGTTCCACCTCGGCCGCACCTATGAAAATTGCGAGATGGTCATCTGGATCACCCAAACCATCGTATTTCCCCACGTTTGATGGCATTTTTAGTTTTGGGGGAAAAGTAAACTCTGCAATTTTGTTGATAAACTTGGATCTTGATCGCGCCGTGGACGGTCGGTATGGTTTGCTGTAGTCATCTTCGAAATCTTTCTTCCTCTTGATTGTCCACTGACGCACAACCTCAATGTTATGTAGCTTATCTTTCTCTTCTTCGCTTTTCTTTAGTGAGTCGTCATCCTCGTCGTCTCCGAACTCTAGACGGGTTCGGATTTCTTTCAATTGGCGCTCTTTTTCCTCCTCCTGTAACATAGCGAGGATCTGTTGACGGTTCTGTCGTAAGAACTCTGGTGTAACGACTACCTTGTCAGTCCTATGTTTTTCAGAATCATTAAGACGACTCTTCGGGTTCTTGCTTCCCTCTCCCCCGGTAACATTGCTACCGTCTGGGTACAGGACATCAGAACTTCTGGTTTCAATGTGAGGAGTTTCCTCGCCCTCTCCCATCGTTTTTTTTTTTTTTTTTTTTTTGTTGTTGTTGTTGTTGTTGTTTTAGAGCACGGGATGGCGCCAAATGTTGCTACAAAACTTATCACCTAGAGGCGGAAGTCTTGAAGCAGTGCGGAATGGACAAGTTAAGCTGAAACTTCTGGACTTGGGCTTGGAAGAACGGACGGGATCTCCGGGTCTTGAAAGGGTGATCTGCAAAATAGGAAACACCGTGAGCCTCGCCACGAGCAGAAGGGGGTTCCTCCTCGTGACCACCCTCCGGCGTGAGAATAAGTATGTGTGTAGTGGAAGGTAAAAAGAGAGAAAGGAGAGAGAGGTAAGTAAATTATGATATTGTGAATATGCGAGTCAAAAGTGTTTTTTACCTTTGAGATCGACCAGACTATTTATAAGGTATCCATGGTCAAGATATTTGGACTGAATGTCCATTATAGGTTGTCTGCAGTCAAACATCTTTCTCTGCTTCTGCTAATATGACTGCTATTTCCTCTTTCGTGCTTAGAGAGTTCAGTGTGTGTTTAATTACCTTTGTCTATATAGTTGACCCGTGTTCCTTGTGCACAGGTTCTGTTCCTGACACATCTTGTCTTGTTAGCTGACTTCCCTTTTTGTGTTACTGGTTCTTACCTGACCTCTTTCTATCATGGGTTCAGGTTTCCCCATGGGTGTTGTCTTTATAGTTGACTCTTATGCCCAATGAGACGTTATCTTAGTTATTTAGTATTATTTTCTCGTATGAGATTATTTCCTTCGTAACTTCTTTGATATTTTCTAAGTGTTGAGTGGGAGATGTCGTCCGATGTCAGACGAGTCCATCTTTCGGGCGGGACACCCTTGAGCCGCGGTACGGCCTCAGCCGCGGCTGGGGTTGGGTTTCTTGGTTCCGTCCTTGTTCTTTCCTTTGTAACTTCTTTGATATTTTCTAAGTGTTGAATGTGAGTGGACGATCGCGCATGACCTTGAACGTCTAACGTAAATAAATGATTGCACAAGTTCCTGAGCGGCAAGTTCCTGAGCCACAAGATCCTGAGCCGCGGCAGGGCCTCAGCCGCGGCTGGGGTCATGCTGCTTCACCCGTCTTTCCAGCTGGACGATCGTTGTTACTTTCTTTGGCTTGACGATCAAGAGACTCGAGTGTTTGCCGTTTATCCCGTGACCGCGACACCCCTTGATCCGCGGCTCGCGTCCCTAAACCGGAGATCCGGTTCGTTTGATTCTTATGTTGGGTTTTGATATCTTAAACCCCTTCAGTGGTCATACCGCTTCACTTGATAACGTTTCTCCTCCTTCGGTATTGCGGCCAACTCTTCCGCTCTTTGCTATCTCGCGTTACGGCCTCGACCGCTCGACTCCCTGGCCGCGACCCCTCTTGAGCCGCGGCAGGCCCTTAGCCGCGGCTGGGGTGAACCTTTCTTCCGGATGTTTTATCGTTTAATCCTCTTCCGGATGTTGAGACGCGACCCCTCTTCCGGATGTTGAGACGATTAATACCATTCAAGATAGCTTAAACCCTTTAAACCGGATATCCGGTTCGTTTGGTTCTTATATTGGGTTTTAATATCTTAAACTCCTTAAACCGGAGATCCGGTTCGTTTGGTTCTTATATTGGGTTTTAATATCTTAAACCCCTTCATGCATCTTAGTGTAGAAGACCGGAGTTTGATCGATCGGAGGCGTGGGAGGGAAGTAATCGGAGATGAAGGATCTGAACTTCGGGAATGGAGAACGGAACTCGTGACAGAAGGGGAGTTGCGTGGTCGCTAGCTATGTTAATAGTACTTGTTTGTAGCGACGATATTTCATTTTCCTTTTCTTCTTCTAAAGGCAAGATTTTTGTTTTTTTAAACAGATATTATTATATATAATACTGACCGCGGTGAGTGTAATCGTTTTTTTGGACATATCCTGACCTTCGAGTTAGGTTAGAATTGAATCGAGTTAGGTTAGAATTGAATGTTTTCCATTTAAATTAAGTTGTTGTATCTCCTCACTTTGGTTACCTTTCATTCAACTGCATCAACTACCCGTGTCTACAAGATTATTCGGCTCACAAGCTTACCTCAAGGAGTATCCCATGTGTTATTCTCGGTTATTATACACAATATAAAGAATTTTATTGGGTGGTGAAATCAAAGCAAGAAAAAAGGAAGGTTCTTGCTATTGTACAAGAAAAGCAAGATAGCGTCACTGAGATTGCACGCAAAAAAAAGAAAAAAGGGAACGGAGGAGCGAAGGGAAAATATTAAAAACAGGTGGCGACCAACGAAAGAAAGAGAAACCCGGGAAAGAAGAAAGGAGTTCTTTTGAGTGTGTTGATGTGTCATCGATAATACATATTTTACATGCATAATCATCCTCGAATTTTCGTAATATCTGAGCAGTTATACTAGAATTCAGACTAAATTGGTTCCTACTTGATAATTGCAGGTTATTTGGCCTCATGAGCTAAGAGGAAGGGAAAGTCGAAGAAAAAAATCTAAATTTGTGAAAGTCATGCCTCGAAACCAGTTAGAACAATCAGGAAGATTCTAGAAACCAGTCAACATGAGGCACACTCATGCCTACCCATGCACGGTTGTGCACCTTCAAAAAAGTTGCCATAAAAAGTTGATTTACGTATGCACGATCGTGCCTCCCCTCTGGATCAGCCTATAAATAAAGGCCTTGGCCTCTTCATTTCACAAGCAATAACTTGGGAGAGTTCATACAGGTCTTTTCCACCAAGAGTAGTAGAGAGAGAGAATTAGTCAGTTCACCCAAGATTAAGAAGCATTTCATAATCACTATATTTATCTTTGGTTTGATTACTTGTTTTCATTCTATGATACATATATGAACAAGCGTTTGTGTATTCACATCTATGGTTATTATTGGCTTCTCTTTTTGTATTACTTAGGTGAATATGAAACTTAGAGCAATTTAAAATTTTAATTTAGTAAAATGGTTTGTTTATGTTTCTTGGTTAACTTTTACTAATATCTTCCTTTATGGACGTGAATACTGGATTTCCAGACATTAAAGTCTTCAATCTTGTGAGTGTTTTAAGCAATGCAAGTTGTTTGAGCATTCATTCAAAGTTGTACATCTTTATACAAGTCTTTGATACTATATATACTAGGTCCAGTTGGTAAAAGATTTAATATTTGGTTCGTTGGGATTGGGTATTCAAGCAAGACATTTTGAGTCTTGGTTGAACCTAGTGTTTTGTGTCGATATTTCTTCTATCATCTTTTCTTGGCTTGCGTTAGACTCTTAGCTGGAACCATGGAGTTCAAGGCTTGAGGTGGGAGAAGTATTTATTTAAAGTATATTGTAGTTCAAATGTCTTTATTTTGGTCTTGCGGTGCTTAGCTTGGTCTTGCGCTAAACTTTTTTATTGATTCATTTGCGCTTGACTTTGTAAAGTAATTTATTTGTTTGTGTGATATGTTATATTTTTTACATGGTTGCATACTTTTTATTTCATAACATTACAATACCCGATCAACGAGCGGATATAAAACTAGTTACTATATTAACAATAGCATCCATAATAGGGTCAACGAACCCTTACCAACATCAATATGGATAGAAAATGGGTGAGATGAAAAAGAGAACGGTCGACGTGGATGAAAGAGGGTGTAGAGAGAGTATCGTTAGTCTGTGATAAAAGAATGAAAGAGAAAAGGCTTGCAGTATGTGAGAGGAAAAAAACCAGGAGTGGTATGAGGCATCTTAGGTTGGTCGGTACCTTTCATGGAGCACCAAGAGGATAGGCAAGCCATGTTGACAAATTTCAAGTTTGAGGAAAGTAGCACTCAAGATCAAACTGGGATCACAATACTTGTTTTGGATCAAAATTTGTGAAAAGCCAGAGAGGGAATCAAGATTGAAGTGATCGGGAAAGGAGGAACACCATTCTGCCCCATTCGAGACCGGATGTTGGGAGAGATGAAATCAAGATGCCCCGAGTCCACTATGCCTTATTTTACGAACATAAACCATCTTGGAGGGAAGAGGAAGGTCTATAACCCAGTTATAGGGCTTAAAGATGCTCCGGAAGCATATAATATTTGTCATCGATATAGTAATAGAATTTTCATCATTTATTTAATTCAAAATTATCTGTAGAAAAGGATTTCAAACTTTTTAGCTTGATATTATAAATTATTTATCAAACATAACGATAATAATAGTAGACCTATAGTGACATAATAACAAAAATAATAATAATAATATAAATTTAATGATTTTTATTAATGATTTTAATGTTATCAAGTATCTTAATATAATGAGATTTATGAATTAAGAAGGAAATGGTGTTAAGCTATTATATAAACTAGGATAAGCGGAGTACAATGTTATAGACAACTTAACTAAAATTAAATCTTTTAAATATGACTAAATACAAAAATTAAAGTTTTAAACCCGGTAAAAGGTTATTTTTGTGATCACCTAAAACTTTTTATGGGTCAACAAAAGATTTATTGTTTAAGCAAAGTTTAAAATGTCACAAGCAAATAAATGGTGAATAAGAAATACAAGGTGAGTAAATAACATTTGTTTTTCTACTATCTCGTTTTTGACCCGTTTGAGTTGTGTTATTGAGCAACCATATATGTAGCTTCGAGTAAGTTCGATTAAAATAATAACTAGTAATATATGATTAAAGTTAGTTAGATGTAGTGAGAAGTACATCAATAATTTCAAATTCTTTAGAAATTGTAAACTAGTTTGGGGTTTTAATCGAGTTTGAGCTTAAAAAAATGCTAAGCTACATTTTGTTGTTGATTTACATTTAAAAATGCTAACAAAATAATTGGGAATTTGAAATTCATGCATAAAATACAAGTGTTTTGGTAATGATTTTGAATAAAATACGACTTTCAGATTAAACAAAGTATCGTATTAATGGACATGTGATCTACCGGTACCAAGATGTGTAAGAAATAATGGTCTAGATTTAGAAATATGATTAAATGTTGCGATGAGTTAACCGTTCCAAAAAACACAACATTCTACTAGTATAAAAATCATAAAATACTTACAAAAAGACAAACTCTAAATCTCCTTTGCATATGTCACAACTCTTTAATGTCTTGCTGCCATCATCATTACGTCAGCAACATCTTACCCTTTTTTGGATTTTTTTTCCTCGTTGTTTGTATGCAGCTCAAACATTGTTGAGAGTTCTTTTATTCTAAAGCCCAACACAAATTTTTTTAGTCCAAATACATCCATTTGTGTATTATTATTTAGAGTTAATTGTATAAATAGCCTATGTGGTTTGATCGAATTACATGTTTGATCTCAGGTTTTAAAAATTGTAAATATAGATCAAACATTTGAAACTTGTTATGTTTTTAGCCCCTGATGTTAACACAAGTTATTTTTTAACAGAAAGTTAACCCATGTGCTATCCACGTGACTTACGATTGCAAACTTAATCTTAAAAATGAGTTAAAATAAGTAAAAAATATTTAAAAATATTTTTTTTGCTAAAAATTAGTAAAAATTCGTAAAAATCAATAAAAGTTTATAAAAAATCAGTAAAAATCACTAATTTTTTATTGATTTTTACTGATATTACTCATTTTTTAGATTTAGTTTGCAATCGTAAGTCACGTGGATAGCACATGAGTTAACTTTTCGTTAAAAACTAACTATATTAACACCAGGGGCTAAAGACGTAACAAGTTTCAAATGTTTAAGCTAAGTTTACAGTTTTTAAAACCTGATAGTCAAACATGCAATTTGATCAAATAACAAAAGTCATTTATACAATTAACTCTATTATTTATAATTACTCTTCATTTTAATCCACAACAAAAGTTCGCAAACCATAAGGGTCAAATAAAAAAACTCTTCAATAAATTTTTGTGTTTAAACAAATTTTGTTTTTCTTTTATTTTAATATTTTTAAACAAAACTCTTTAATGAAATTTTGTTTTTAAACAAATTTTGTTTGAAAAAGCCATTTTAATAAAAGGTTAGTCTTCGCTCGGTAGTTGATGCCTTTTCATACACAGAGGCGACACGTGGTTTGATCCCCCTCCCCCGGTTTTTTGAATTTTTTTTAAATCCAAGTTTTTAATATTATTTTTTTGTTTCTTTTTAAAAAAATTTCCTATTTTTTTACGGTTTTCGTTTTTTTATAAAGTTTTTGAAATATTACTATTTATTTCGTTGCAACATGTTGGTTTGCATAAAGGTTTTGATTTTTTTATATAAAGTTCCGACGTATAACTTTGTTAACAGTTCCGTTTTTCTATCGCTTTATTTTATAACCTTTCGAGGATGTTATTTTTCTTCCCCGGATAAACGCGATGCAACGTGCGTGGCCACAATTCCAGTTATATTTGAAGTTTAAGATTAAGAGTGTAGTTTAATCATTTTTTTTTATTTGATTCGTCTTCGTATCAAATTTCTATAATCCTTCGGGATTCAAATTGATCAAAGGCGGTCGTTATCGTTAATTGATTAATTATGTCAAGAACACAATCGAAAATTTTAAATAAAAACAGAGGAAATTTATTATCGATACTATTTACATCAGATCCGATCACAATCGATCATCGATCTACTCCAGATCACCAGACTTTGGAGCGATCACATCATCATCATCATCATGATCAACAACAGCTCGATCAAATCCTCCTAATTCGGCCGGAGAGAAGTTAGAATCACCTGACAAGGTGAACTTGCCGCCGTAACCTCCTTTCTTCGGAGATCCGTTCATTCCGGTGGTTGATTTCCGATCCTTGCGTGTTTCCTGGCCGTGTTTTCCGCCGGATTTGATGCTTTTGCCTGTGTTCTTCATCTCAATCTCACTCAGAAATATGATATGATGGTGTTGTGGTATTTATTTAACCTTTTTATTGGCACGTGATGGTGAAATGGATAACTAAAGGGGACTACTAATGGCACACGAGAATTGCTATTTGGACTTGACCATATACGCATCGTATAGGGCAATACGATGCGTATAGCCCTTCACAATTTCTCATACCGGACATTCTCTTACAACATGGTCATTCCAATCCTATACGCATCGTATAGGACAATACGAGGACGTATAGAGTACGAGGTACTTTCTGTAACTAGTCATTCATCACCTCGCTATACGCCTCGTATTGACCTATACGCGGCGTATAGAGATGTGATGGATGACTAGTTGCAGAAAGTACCTCGTACCCTATACGCACCGTATTGGCCTATACGATGCGTATAGGGCCCAAATTTTGTGTATTTAATGACACACGATATTCTCATTCGAACGTATACTTTCAAAAGAAAATTCCAAACAATCTCACAAAAATTATAAACATGTCTTGGTGGTGGGATGGTAACTACGGTTTTCAGGTATATTCTAACGAGTCGGTGGAAAACAACCCGCAAAGTTCTGGCGTTCAAGAGGTGAACCGAGAGGAGGTCTCGTCCGACGTTTATTCTCATCAACGGGTAAGGCTTCCAGATTTGAACGAGCCACTGAGCAATCCCGAGTTCGTATATGGTGAACCGTCTTACCTTACACAGCCCACGAACGACTACATATACGGTGAAGTCTCATACCCGACACAACAAACCGACGACTACGTATACGGTGAAGTCTCATACCCGACACAACAAACCGACGACTTCGTGTCCGAAGACGAGGAACAAAACCATCAAAACGTGTCGTATAAAACTGACCAGAATTTTCAGTCTCGTGAACAGTTGGTGGATTGGGCGGTCAGGATAGGACGTGAGAATGGTTACGTCCTTGTCACCCGACGATCGAGGAGAAAAGGCGACGATCCGACGGAACCGTTTATCAAGGTGTGGCTTGTGTGTGACCGTCACGGCGAACGTGCGTCTATTGCCACGGTTAGACGTGCCGGTAGCAAGAAAATAGGTTGTCCCTTTAAATTAGAAGGAGAGTACCAAGAAAATACCGGTGATTGGAAATTAACGGTGAAGGATGACAGTCATAACCACGGTCCTAGTCAACATCTTGAGGCGCACTCCTTTGCGAGGAGACTGTCTCAGTCGGAACAACTTTTGGTGGCGAAGTTGTATTCGCAAAACATGTTGCCACGAAACATTCTAGCAACTATAAAGGAACAAAACCCAGAGAGTAGTTGCATTAAAAAGGACATTTATAATGCGATACAAAAGATAAAAAACGAAACGAGAGTCTTGCAAAACAAACATTGTGGAGGAGATATTCTTTGTTCATCCGAAATCGTTTGAGATGTGGCGTGCGTTCCCGCACGTGTTGATGATCGACACGACTTACAAAACAAACATGTATAGACTTCCATTTGTCCAAGTGGTCGGTGTGATCTCCACACACCAGTCGTTTTGCGTCGCTCATGCATTTATATCAAAAGAACGAGAGGAAAACTTCGTCTGGGTGCTACTGCAAATAAAAGCAATGTTGCAAAAGTGTATGGAGCCGCGTGTGATAGTAACAGACAGGGACAAAGCTCTTATGAACGCATGTGATAAAATATTTCCGGATTGTTCGAAGAACCTATGTCGGTGGCACATACACGAGAATATCGCAAAACATTGCAGGGCATCATTTACAGACGAAGACTGGGCAAATTTCAAGTATTCATGGTCGGTATTATGTGAGTCTCCCACGCCAGATATATACCAGTACAACTTCAACCGGCTTTACGAACGACTGTATGCTGCCAAACGAGGAAGTAAGTTTTGAATATTTAATATTTTCAGTATTGAATGTAGGTCCTGAGCAGACCTGAAAGAACAGATCTGCGGAGAAATCCTTCAAACAGTCCGGATCGAGAGGCGGAATCTCTGGATCCGGTATCACTCTCGAATCAGAAATGGTAGAGACGGGTGCGAGAATCACATACACGAACAGAAACATATGAAAAGAACAGATAATTAAAAGCATAAAACGTATGATTATTTGATTGAAATGAAAATAAACGCTCGATCATACACTAACAATTAGTCTCACCCCAGGGTGAGCTCCCCCTGGGGTGGTGATTCCCTCTACAGACACACACTCACTCCTAGGGCATAATCTGCTATATATAGAAGGCCAAGCACATGCGCCTTATTTTCCAAGCCACCGCCCAATGGGTCTGAAAAACAGGTATCGAAACTACCTAGTTTCGATTGAACAAATGTTCAACCGAAACTAGTAGTTTCGATTGAACAAAAGTTCAACCGAAACTAGTAGTTTTGATATTGTAATTTCGATTGACAGCATCAGTCTCAAAATTATACCCAACATTGAATAATTATTAAATATTTAAATATTTATTCAATATTTTTCCAGGAGTTATACATTATGTGACTAAAAATTGGTTGGACCCGTATAAAGAAAAGTTTGTATCTGCCTGGTCCAACAAAAACCTCAATTTTGGTCAACAAACAACGAACCGAGTCGAGAGCCAGCATTCGCTTTTAAAGAGTTATCTTAGAAATGCTAACAGCTCCCTAGATAGATTTGTTGGGTTTGTTGATGAAATTGTAACAGATCAATATTATCAATTACAGTTTGCGTTTGGAACAAGCCTCATAAGAAAAATGGATAGCCACATAGCTATTGAATTGTTTGATAACTTGCACGGTAAGGTTTCACATAAAGCTCTAAATTTGTTAGAAAACGAGTGGTACAAGTTATCACATATACGGAAACAAAATGCAACGTGTGGTTGCCAATTTTTCAGTAGTTGTGGGTTGCCGTGTGCTTGTCGTCTGGCAAGTATCGAAGCTACATGTGGCAGAATCCCGCTAAATGCGTTGGACGTCTTCTGGAGGAAACTTGATTTAAAACCGTCGTTTGTCGATGATGAAAATGTAGACGTGGATAAAGTACTTGGTCAAGTGAGAAACAAAATTATTTCAGAACCTGATCAGGTCAAAAGAAGTATGCTGTTGAGAATCGCAGGGGTGGTCTTTCCGAGCAAAAGTAACAAGAAAGCGCCTGTGGTACAAGAAGATACTCGCGGTCGTCCAACTTTGAAAAAGCAACAACAAAGGAAACAGGATGTCGCGAGAAACAGCTAATTCACAGGATCCCAACAAAGCAAATGTGACCCTGCGAGACACAGCTCGTACATTGCGTCACAAGACTCGATACAAGCGAGTTCGGTCATTCAACACCGTCGTCCAACGAAGGGTAAAGGAAAGCAACCACAAGATGATAACGCCTATCTTGGTTTTCCATTGATTATGGGGAAAGATGCGGTTAATAATATAAATTATTTTAAATCAACCACAACATGATAACGCCTAACTAATTTAATTATTTTAAATTTTATTAATTTTAAGTATAGGTTATACGCCACGTATAGGTCAATACGTGGCGTATAGAATACCAAAGGTTGGTAGCTATACGCCACGTATTGATCTATACGCGGCGTATAGCCACTTGATATACCAGGAAAACGCAGCGTACAGACCCAAACGACACAAAACAAACACAAACCCATACGCGACCGGCAAAAAAGCTCGTTAATTACGATTGTCATCTCAAAAAAACTTCGAAAAGGTACGTCTCTACACCCACGATCATTAATGTTACCCACGATCATTAATGTTAGGTTTATATTGAATATTAGCGGGTAAAACTGGGTAGATTAGAGATTTTTGGATTGAAACTTAAGAACTATACGCCACGTATAGGGCCATACGTGGCGTATAGTTCGTCTGAGGAAGACGATGAAGCCATACGCCACGTATAGATATATACGTTGCGTATGGCTCATGTTCTCGGCAACTTGGCCCGCGTATGGCCTGATTGCCCGCGTATGGCTAAGTTTGCCCGGTAACTGGCCTGCGTATGGCTTGGTTGCCCTGCGTATGGCTTGGTTTACCCGGTAACAGCCTATACGCCACGTATAAGGCTATACGTGGCGTATAGGTTTAAAATAAAAAAATAATTATTATTATTATTATTTATTATTAAAAATAAAAAACAATATATTATTATTATTTAAAATTAAAAACAATATATTATTATTATTTATTTTTTATTATTTAAAATTAAAAACAATATATTATTATTATTTATCAGATATGGCGGATCATGATGATGATATTCATATGGAGGTGCTACACGATCTTGCGCACTGCCCTTTTTTGGGTTTTCCGGCTGACTCGGAGGCGTATGCCCAGTGCCAGAAGCTCCGGGAGGTGCGGTTGGGTCCAGGGACTGCAGTTGATTGGGCGCTACTCGAGGAGGTACAGGAGGCCGAGCGGGCTATGGCCATCATCGGCCAGGACACGCCATGGTCGCGTCTTTTTGATCTATCGTTCACGGAGACCTACCGAGAGGTGGTCGTCGAGTTTCTTTTGACGTTCATCTTCTCAGAGGCTGGGCTAGAGCCTCTTCCCGGGGAGGCGCCGGATATGGATCCGGATCATATTTCCTTTTCGATCTTTGGGATCGTTTACCGTCAGACACTCCGTCAGTGGGCCGTCACGACGGGTTTCTACCACGAGCCTGAGACGGTCACGCCACTTTTTGAAGAGGCGGTGACGGAGGTGGACAAGGAGGAACTCCTTGTTTTTTGGGGCTTGATTTCAGATAGTCCTTGGTTGGTTACCAAGGGGAGGGTCTCGGGTATTAGAGACCCTTTGTATAGATATCTGCACCGGCTTATTTCGACGTCGATCGCACCGCGTCTGAAAAGCCGTGAGTGGTGCACCGATAGAGACCTCTTCTTTCACTATTGTCTGCTTACTGGCAGGCGGTGCGACCTATCGACGTGCCTTGCACTTTATTTTGCATCTGCCTATATGCGGCAGAAGCGCGGGCTTTTGTATGGCGGTGCTTTCATCACGCAGATCATGCGCTCGGTTACACCATTTGACGTGCATGAGCCTGCGATGTCACCGGCCATTCCCCCTGTCCGATTAGACCGTCGCACGGCGAGCGGCATGCGCATCACGCACCGATTCCCGCAGGGCCTTCGGTTCGTAGGGGCCGTCCAGGACCAGGTTTGGGTCCCGGTGCCGTTGCCGTAGATGCCTGGACAGGGGGACCCGCTTATGCCTCAGCCGCTACATGGTGTGGCGATGGAGGACGGGCCGCCGCACGTCGAGGCCATCCACGACCATCCGCCACAGCATCCCCGACACGTACGTCGGTCTGTTAGGCTAGAGAGGGCTACCCATGCATTGCTTGATGGCCTTGTTTCCGACTCACGGCGACAGAGTCGTCAACTCGATCGCATGAAGGACCTGATGATGTGGGCGGTTGGTGTCACGAGCCGCCGGCATCGAGCCACGCCCACTACCACCGCGACGTCATTATCCGGACGACCCCGTTCAGGATGAGGGCGTGGCGGGTCAGGATGAGGGCGGAGGCGGTCAGGTTGACGGCGGACCCGCTTAGCTTTAGTTATTTTATTTGTATTTTGTTTCTTTCGTTGTTATGTATATAAAACATTTTGATGTATATATATTTAATTTTTTGATGTAATGTGTATAATGTTTAGTTAATTTGTTTGGTTGTAATGTTTAATATTTTATTTGGTTTGTAATGTTTAATACTTTGCTTGTTTATACTATAAAAATATAACAAATGTTTAAAAAATATATATATAAAATTTATAAATAGATAACAAACTTATATTAACAAAATTATATAAATTAAAATAAAAATAAACAAAATATAAATAAAATAAAAAAATTATAATTAAATAAAAAATACCTATACGTGGCGTATAGGTCAATACGCCACGTATAGGATTCATAAACGAACAACTCTTCCAACTTTTGAAGCAAAAATATAACCCGTGCCTCATACGCTGCGTATAGGTCAATACGCCACGTATTGGACCAGCCGTCAAACAGAGAATGACACGTGGCATTCTGTTGGCAGTGACTGAATTCTATACGCCCTCGTATTGCCCTATACGAGGGCGTATAGGGCGGCGGCGGATCCAATTAGCAATATTCCGTGTGTGGTTAGAATCACCCTAACTAAACCATGGATAAGCTCAACAGTTTTTAAATATTATTTATTTTAATATCAACAATTTTCTTATATATAGAAACAAATGTAATCCAAATGAATTGAGGTAATTATAATTTTAACCGGAGTGTGATAGGTTAAAAAGGTAAAAAAATGATTTTCAACTGAAAGTTTTAACAGCATATGTAATGGGGTTCGACGACCTTCACAGATGCAGACGTGGAAGAGAGATGAAGGAAAGATGGTCTGATGTGATTCTAGTATTATTAATGTCATTTTAGTGTAATTGGATTTATTTAAGATTAAAGAGAAATTAGTATAAATATTTTTACAAGTTAGAAGGTGTGAAGTGTACACTTGTACAATATTATGTTCATTTCTAGCTCATTGAACTCGGTGGTTCAAATGGGCGAAACTCCCTATTAACCCAACTAGTCTATGCCTCTGTGGCAAGGATCCACTCCGGTTCCACCCTTAAGCTAAACACTTTTTTTAAATAAATATATTACGGATATTTTATGACAATTTGAATAAGTGTAGCTAAAATTGTAAAAGTTTTAATCAAAGAAATCAAAATTAAATAATAAAAAGGCATATCCCTTTCATTAAGATGTGATATAGAAGCATACATTCCAATAATATGTGTCAAACATGTGATTGAATGAGCATGTGGTATATTTAAATGAGTGATGGTTTATTGAGAAGAAAAGTGGTTATAATGTGGCGTCACGTAATTTTCTTTAATTCTCACACCACATTCACTTGGTAAGGAAATACCCAAGTGAGTGAGTGTGGTGTGAGCATTAAATGCATTTTATAATTTATTAATAAAATTATATATTAATTTTATATAAATAAAATTACATTAAATAAAATCTCCATAAATAAAATTAAAACATAAAAAACTAATATTTAATTAAAATCTTGAGAACGTTCATAAATATGCTCGATCAAGTCCGCTTTGAGTGCGTCATGAATATCCCGACGTTGTATTTCTTGACGGTTTTTTCGCTTTTGATCTTCGTCAATTTCTTCGTAGGTTGGCTCCTCTTCGTTTGGGTTATATTGACAAATTGCCACTTCTTAGTCCTCCAAAATCATATTGTGCAAAATTACACAAGCATACATTATGTTTATAATTCTCATTTGAGACCAAGATCGAGCCGGTCATTCGATAATATGCCACTTATTCTTCAAGAGACCAAACGCTTGTTTAATATCTTTCCTTGCCGCATCATAAGCTTTTTTGTAAGTTGTACGTTTAATACCTTCGAGACACGTAAGACACTTGACAATTGTAGCATATTCGGGATATATTCCACCAGCAAGATAATACCCACGTTGGTAAAGTGTCCCTCTAAGTTCAAAAGACGTGTCAGGTGCGGTTTCGTTTATCATATCGTCAAATATAGGAGATTGATTAAGAACATTAATGTCATTGTTAGAACCCGCAACGCCAAAGAACGCATGCCAAATCCATAAGTCATATGAAGCCACAACTTAAAACATAATACTAGGACGAGGATGATCCCCGCATGAAAACTGACCTCGCCACGCATTGGGACAATTTTTCCACCCCCAATGCGTACAATCGATGCTACCGAGCATCCCGACAAAGCCATGTTTAGCTTCGTGGGCCGCATATAATTGTTGAATGTCGCTAGACGACGGTTTACGTAAATATCTACTATGGTACAATTTAATTATAGTTTTAGAAAATTTATAAATACAAGACCTGATAGTTCGGGGGGACATCTTCAAGTAATCATCGAACGAATCACTTGCGGTGCCATACGTCATTTGAGGAATCACGGAGGTACACTTTTGCACGGACGTAAAACCAATCTTACCTCTTGCATCAACCCGTTGGCGGAACCAAGACACCTCTCTCTCTCCATATCATTTTTAATTCTTAAAAATAAATTCTGGCTCATTGTAAACCGGGTACTAAATTGCACCTCGCTGTAAGTACACCATTCGTCAAAAGTAGTCTTTTGTGTAGAAGTGTGTTAGCAACTGTCCGATCACGATTAAGGCGAGCCATTCGTTTTAAAGGTTGTGAGGATTCAGCTTCTTCCCACCACTGAAGCGCCGCCGTTGAGAAAGCACGGAGCATCATATTCTAGGCTTCGTCGCTTGAAGATGAAGACATTTTTATAAAAAAATGTATAAAGTAGTATGAGAGTGGTGTGATTATTTGTGAAATTTATTAGGTAAATGAGATATATTTATAGTGGGTTATTTAATTACAAAAGTTTTTATTTTTATTTTGACGGTTGGCCAACGGCCATTTCTTAAAAATTTGACTGTTTGAACAAGGCAATCACCCTCTCCTCCACGTGAATATCTTCACGGGTCTCACACAAACGAGGGGGCGGTGTGACTAATGGGTTCACGGCGTGAGCAATGCTCATGTGTACTCTTCACGTGCCCATACTAGATGATGTAATATATTTAGCAAATGTGGCAGCTGATTTTTACCTTGGAAGATGTCCATTTTAACAGTTTACTCAACAATCTTGTCACTTTTACATTTCGGAAAACTATAAAACTTATAGTAGAAATAAAATCCCCACTTCAAATTAACATGAAGAGACAAGAGAACATAATTCTAGTGAAGAGTGAAACGTGATGGTTTTGCTAGCTTCTAGAGGCTGGCCAAATTTCTTTATCTTCTGATTGTATACAAGGAGATTTCACATGATGAGATCTATCATGTAAGGGAGATGAACCGTGCTCAAATATGATGATGAAGTGAATTAGATAACTAGACTTTCTATATTGTTGCCAATAACTTTGTGGGTTGATGCTATGAACGCAGCATGCTATGTGCAAAATAGAGTTCTTGTCAACAAAACATCATATGAGCTTTTACAAATACCACATCACATGACGATATTACTATGGAAGTTCATTCTCCTGTTTCTAATGATCATTCTCTTGACAACCATCCAATCGCTGTCTACAAGTGCTTTTATTATTAATTTTTTTTTTTGAAAATCAAATTTTTATAATTTTGTCAAGAATGGCCATCAGTGGGACTGGAACAATATTATGTCATGTGTACTAAATTTTTATAATTTTATAAAATCAAATTTTATAATTTTTATAATTTTACACAATATTATGTCATTTCTACTAAATTTTTATAATTTTATCGCCCGCGAGACTAGAACCCGTAATTTAAAATTATAACGCAATTCTCGATAATTATATGATGCCAAAGATGCACTATCTTACGTGGGGAACAAACATACCTTTTCCTTTCCGGATTTAACACAACTTAATCCATTCCACTTCATAAAACTCTTTGAATTCCGAAAATAAAAATTTAAAATCTCTCACTCGTACTGTTTCCTGCTGACACACACTCTTCATCTGTCTTCACGCCATTATAACGTCTCTCTGGAGGTTCAATTTCACAATTTGTGTATCTTTTTGAATAATTGAAGAAGAGTGAAGAATGGGAGGAGGGTTTCGATTCATCTTCGCCACTTCTGTTCTTGTTATGTTTTTCGGTATGTTTTCTGATGCACATTATGTCAAAAGTAGGGATAAGAATTTCAATTCGACATAAATCTAACACGAAATTTGCGGGATTAAGTTGTTCTAAACTGGCCGAGTGGTCGGGCCAGTTTTGGGACGAACAGTGGCGACGTTTGAAGAAAAACGCAGGCCGGTATTTTTTTCCCTATCAGGGGCCGGAACTTAATACCTATAAAATTTTCGGCCGAATACGTATAAATTAACACTGTGAGCGAAAAATCAGGGGGGCTGGCCCCCCGGGCCCTCCCTAAGCTTCCCCCTTGGGGACGAACGTACGTACAAGTTTAGCTAGATGGGTTATGTTTGGGTTGACGTGACAGTTTCGTGATTTGACTCGTTTTACCTGCTTAATTTTATAATTTCTTTTTTTAAATATGTTTCTTTTCGTAAATTAAATTAATGGGTGGTGGCTTGAGAGGGAGTGAAATGAAGCAACCTCTTTAGGCCCGTTTTTTTTTGCCCTCAATTTAAATAAAGTATGTATATATTTGTGCGCATGTGTGCTTTGGGCTTGAGTGTGTAAACTCATGATTCTTTTTCCTGTTTATTTTTTTTAATTACTGACTATTTAGTATTTCCTTTATTCATTTCTAAAACTTCATTACAGTAGGGTCTGGGATTTCTAACATAGTTTAATTTAAACGTTTCAGTCGTAAGAAGTATCAAATTTATGAAATATATTGTTTTCATTACTCATCCCGTGTAATACACAGGTTTTTAATCTGGTTATTTTATATACAAACGTAATAAATAAAAGAGAAACGACATTTAAAGTTTATAATTAAACGTAACTATTTTATATACAAATGTAATTATTTTATATATAGCTCTATTTCTGCCTCTAGGATTGTAATTTTAGAGTATTAACATGGAAGAAGTAAAATAAAATAAATTTTTGATTAAACAGGTCTGTATACATGTCAACTCGTAAAAAACTTATGTCGTCTTCGAGTTCATCAAATTGTTTTTTTTTTGGTTGAAAGTGTAATAGATAAAAGAAAAATTAGCATCAATTTTATAATTCAAACGAAATTATTTTATATACAATTGTTTTTTCTTCTTGTTAGTTTGTAATTTTAAAATATTTATATACAATAAGATAAAGATAAAATTTCGGGTTCAACTGACGGATTGTCACACCCCAACCGACGGCGGATTATACGTCGGGGCGGACGCGGTTGTTCAATAACACAAGGTTGACTATTAAAGTTTCAATATTTCATTAATAAATAGATTCAAAGGTTCAATACAAAGGAAATAACAAGTATACAACGTTTATTTAATAAGTAGTCTAGGTCCAAAGCGTCCTATGTGATCACAAACAAGTCTCATGATGTAGAACCTGAAACATGTGAAAGAATCTATCAACTACAAAATAGTTGGTGAGATACAAAGGTTTTGACGCAGTTTAACAAGTATTTGGAAAGAATTACAATTCACTATGATATATGCATTCTATAATGTAAGTATGAGAACAAGTATCTTAAACATTGTGCACTTCAACCCTCCAACCAAGTTTAGGCATAACCCGTAGGTTACCCTTATAAGTCTCAAGTTTAAAGTTTAATTCAGTAACAATCACCAAGGGCTCCCCCCCGAAGGGGTCAATCAATCAAGGTGGATTGGTCAAATACAATAGATCTATCATTGTTACTATAGGCTTGATCAAAGTTAATGAATGTGCTAGTTTTAAGTTTAATCTAAGCATACAAGTCTCAAGTTTAACATAAGAATAAGCATCTAGTCATAGTTGTACAAGAATTGTATACGTTTAAAGTTTTGAACATGTTTCACCCCAAAAGTATAGAAAGGAAAAAGGGGCTAAGTATACTCACTTGGATTGGTGAAGAGTATCCGACAAGAGTAAGGGGTTGCAAGACTTTGAGGGAGAATGTCCTCACAATACGCCTAAGAATATAAGTCTAAAGTTTCAAATACGATCCTATAAGTCTATAGCAACGATCTAAGATTTCAAGATTGACTAGGGTTCTAATGGGAGACGGGAATGATTGTGTTTATAAAGTTTAGATTAAAGTTTCAAATATAAATTTTGAATGAATGACATAAAACTTATATATCAAAATGTAATAAGTTTATTAGTTTGGAATAATCATTAATTAAAATAATTATTTAAAACGTCTTACAATTACACAAAATAGGTAATAATAATCAAATAAAGACTTCTAAGTATTTTATAAATAAGGTTGTAGCAAAAGAATCAAGATTAATAATATTTATTTAAAGAATGAATAATTATGACAATCATTTTTAATAAATAACTAATGACTAAGAATAAATAAATAATTATCAAGTGTTTATAATAATTATTTAAGAATAGTTAATTATTAAAGAATAATAATTATTTGTCAAGGATAAATAATTATTTAATAGGGTAATTACGTTATCCAATTAAATAATTAATATTAAGTATTTAAGATTTTATTAGTTATTCATTTTATAATTTATCTTGTAATATATAATGTTTACAAGTTTAAATAAGTAATATGTAATTATAAGTTAATAAAAGATTTAGATAGAGTTTCTTATATTATAACTTTTTTTATAGTTTATAAGTTTACAAATAAGGCTTCTCTAAAGTATTTAAATAAGGTTTACAAATTTATGAATGATTAAAGTTTTCATTTAATAAGGTTTATAAGTTCATAAATTTTTAGGAAAATAATTAAGATATAATTGTTTCTCTTGTTTTATATAAACAAATGGCTTTATGTTTATATAGATTTTATAAAGTGTACAAAATTTATATATGTTTAGAAGTTTATGAGTTTAAATTAAATATTAGGATAAAAGAATCCTTTTTGAATAAAAAAGAAAACAACTAGTAAATTTAGTTTACTTTAACTAAATAGTTTTTGTGAAATTAAAAGTTTTACAAGTATTTTTATAGTTTCTATGAATTTATGACCAAAGTAAAGATTTAATTAATTTTTGGTTTAACTAAGTTTTATTTAATTAAAAATGTTTCAGAATGCAAAAGTGTAAATAAAAATCATTTTTAAGTTTATAAAAGTATAATAGAATTTATAACATTTATTGGGATGTAAAACTGTTGAGAAAATAGCAAAAATAAATTAATGGGCAAAAACTCGGCTCAAAAGGCTCGAACCCGGGTCACTGACCGGGTCGAAGCATACACACACACTCTAACCGCCCGACTACGGGTCTCGTTAGTTTATCACACGGAAAATCAAATAGATGAATATCACTCCGGATCACCCCCAAAATGACATGAACCCTAGAAATCTAAATCCACAAAATACATATCGATTAGCCCTCTGTTAATGGAATTAAACAGAGGGCTTTTGATCGTCGAGAGATTTCGAGTCGATTGACCATCGAGGTTACCTGAAATGATGCGGAATCGAGGGAGATCGGGACTATGGTGGTCGTCGGCGGTCGTGGCTCCAAATCGGAGAATGTGGATGCGAATCCGTGAAATCGTTGTTTGAGAGTGATTTGAGGTGATGTTGTTGAGCTGAGGGATTCGGTATTTATAGCCAACTTGCTCTTAAATGCGTGAACGGGTGGGAGAAAGACGGTTGAGCCGATCGGATTAAATCTTGACATCACGCGTTGCCTCGGTCGAAATCAACCATCATAGCACCTTGGGGACGAGTCGCACGCGTGAGAATGAGCCCGAGGTTCAGTGAACCTGGACCGATTCGCGATTTTCGTCGAGAAGGGGGTGGAATCGGGGTCTGCGGGTTTCGAACCCACGACCGGTTCTGTTTTTGGTTGTTTTGCCTTTGTGCAAAACAGGTCCCTGAAGTTTCCCTTAGTTAACATTTTGTGTTTAAAAATTAGATTTTAGTTTAAAACAAGTTTCAATAATGCCAGTTTAGTCCCTGGACTTTATGAATAATTAAATATGTTTTATATACTTTTCTTTTTATATAAAACTAACGAAGTTTAATAAGTTTCATTATTTTAAAATCTTTTATGAACCTCAAGTATATATATATATATATGTTTATGAACTTATAAAATCTATATAATTATAAATTTTCAAGAGTTTAACACGTGCCCAAAAGGTCGGAAAAATTCAGGATATTACACGGATGTTGTGTTTGAGTTAATATGTCTAAAAAAACTTTCGGATTCATGTCGGGCTCGGCCTGTGAACCCGTGAACCCGACCCATTTAACACCCCTACTCAAAATCTTGTTCAATTCTTCTGTTGTGAAAGGAATCTGCTATGGAAGCAGAATTGGAATCTGCTATGGAAGAAATGCAGATGATCTCCCAACCCCAGACAAAGCAGTAGACCTCATCAAAACTCAAAATATCAATTATGTCCGAATTTATGATTCCAACATCCAAATTCTCAAAGCCTTTGCCAACACCGGAATCGAACTCATGATCGGAATCCCGAATTCCGACCTCTTACCATTCTCCCAGTTCCAATCAAACGCCGAGACGTGGCTCAAAAACAGCATCCTCCCGTACTACCCGGCCACGAAAATCACCTACATTACCGTCGGAGCTGAAGTCACCGAAGCCCCCAGTAACATCTCGTCGATGGTGGTACCCGCCATGACGAATGTGTACAATGCGCTTCGAAAAGCCCGTTTGCATCGTCGAATCAAGGTCTCGACAACCCATTCGTTAGGGGTTTTATCGCGTTCGTACCCGCCTTCCGCAGGTTCTTTCGATAGTAAACACGTGGGCTTTTTAAAACCATTACTCGAGTTTCTCTCGGAGAAACAATCGCCTTTTTTGGTTAACGTGTATCCGTACTACGCGTATCGCGATTCGTCGAGTAATGTGTCGTTAGACTACGCGCTTTTCGAGTCGTCTTCGGAAGTGATCGACCCGAACACGGGTTTGTTGTACATGAACATGTTTGATGCGCAGATCGATTCGATATATTTCGCGTTAACGGGCTTAAACTTTAAAACGATAAAAGTGAAAGTGACCGAAACGGGCTGGCCCTCGAAAGGCTCCCCTAAAGAAACCGCTGCAACGCCTGAAAACGCACAGACTTACAACACGAATTTGATCCGCCACGTCATCAACAACACGGGTACACCAGTTAGGCCCGGTGAAGAACTCGATGTTTATATCTTTTCGTTGTTTAATGAGAACCGAAAGCCCGGGTTGGATTCTGAAAGGAACTGGGGTTTGTATTATCCGGATCAGACGAGTGTTTATAATGTCGATTTCACGGGAAGAGGTACGGTTGATGTGAATAATGGCGGGCATTTGACTAGTGTAAATGGTACTTCTTGGTGTATTGCTGACCCGAATGCTTCGGAGGGTGATTTGAGAAACGGGCTGGATTGGGCTATCGGGTCCGGGAATGTGGATTGTTCGCCGGTCCAGCCAAGTCAGCCGTGTTTCGAGCCCGATAGTTTGGTGTCACATGCTTTCAATAGTTATTATCAGCAAAATGGAGCTACTGATATTGCTTGCAGCTTCGGAGGAACGGGCGTGCAAACGAATAAGAATCCAAGTATGTATGCTTTCTTTCTTTATGTTTTTAGAGGTGGCAATTTTGAACCGTTTAGATTTATGAATGGGTCGATTTGGGTTTTGTTTTATTATAAATGTGTCAAATGGGTAAAATAAAGAAAACAGCTAAAAGGGATCCGGGTCAAACGGGTTGAAATGCTTCCAATGCTAATGGATGTTGCTATTGATAATTTATGGGTGTTATGGTTTGGTTCGGCTGGTTTTGATAAAAACTATGGTTCAAACAATTAACCATGATTTTAGAAAAGGACCAACCAAACTGACTGGGTTGGGTAGGTCGACCGGCCGGGTTTAGCTGTTTGGCCGTTTGAACCAATTTTTTATTCTTTTTCAAAATCAATAGTTTGTATTAAAAAATTTAAAATAATAAAATGATTTATGAATATAATATATATAATTGGATATTTCAAAAATAAGGGTAAATGGTCGGTTCTAAGTCCCAAACCGTATGGCGGACTACTAAACCGAACAATATAAATGATAAATGTCAAATTGGCCAACTTACTTCGGTTTAGGTGGTTCTGTCGGTTAACGGTTTGTAAACACCCTAACTTTATCTTGATCATATTTTAACAGGTTACGACAATTGCTTGTACATGACAGCCGGGTACGCAAAACTACTAAACATCATCAAAACATCGATATTTTTTTTAAAAAAATTACTATTTATTTTTCATGTATTTTTGAGCTAAACTTATGTCACTAACTTATCATAGGAGTAACATATCTGCTGCAAGTAACATAACTGCAACTGTGAAAGCAAACGCACATGCGAATTCTTCGGGACAGAGAAAGTTTTCACCCCTGAGTCTACTTGTAATCATTTTCGTGTTGATCCAATTTCTCTCGACCAATGTCTAAAGAGAGCGTTCGGTCGGGTGTGTATGTTGCCATTTTTGGTAGTTATGTAACATATTCCCTAGTTTTGTATGGCATGGGTAGGAAGGAGCCAAATGCTGTGAACATGTACCATGAAAATGTATCAAATGTTAAAGACGCATGTTTGTTCGTCTTGTTGTATCAAAAGCTCGATTTTATCAAAACCGTTGCTTCTTTTTAAAGGCAATTCCTAGATTTTATAGGATAAATACACAGTCTATATCTTACAGAATTTGAACCCTAAACTTTTTGGTTGTGGGATATATCATTTAACCACCAGGACGTCTCTTGGGACTTGAACAAGAATCGATGACGTATAGTAATTGATAAGTATTCTCGCGCTTTTTAAAGCATAGCGTCAAACGAGTCAAGTTAGGAATTGAACGGATAAATAACCGTTTTTACTGTCAAACAGTGATTTGGAATGGTAAAAAAGTAGGGTAATAAGCTAAGAAAAAGTTAAAAACGTACACAAACAAAGATATTATGATGATGAGAGCATTTGGAACATCCATCAAAACAACTCAAGATACAGAACAAGTATCACACTAAATCATGAGGGCAATACCAACAAAAGTTTGATCAATCTTGATATACTGTCACACCTTATCATTTCCCTGCAAACGTTTACGAATCATGCTCATTAGTTGCATCGAATAATTGTAACCGCCGTAAATCGTATAGTTTCTTGTTGCAAACAATCGATGGTTACTTCCAAAACTCGTTAAATTTAAGAACACAGACAAATAATGGTTATTGGCAAATCGAGTGGGTCGGACAATTGGGTAACGGGTTCAGGTCAAAACATATAACTTTTTTTCAATGCGAGTCAAAAGGTGGGGTTGAGTGACTTAACTGTTGGGTTTTAAAAAGCGCGTCTAGGCGCGAGGCGACCTCAAGAACAAGCTAGTTCGCTTCTGACTCGGTGAGGCGAAGGCTGTACAAAACGCACACCAAAGGCGTACAAGGCGCACAGAAAAGCGGCATGAGGCGCAGTATTGAAGCGCGCTTATTGTACGGGGGAAGGGTTTTTTGCTTCAGGATGTTGTACATATAGCTTTTTAGGTTGTATATGTAGCTTATTTATGTGTAAATGATGCTAGAAACCTATGAGATATATTAAAAATTTTATATAAATAAAATGCGCCTTGCCCAAAATGCGTTGCGCTTTATGCCTCACGCCTCGGCTCAGGACCCTATCGCCTTAGTGCGCCTTGCGCTTTTTAAAACCGAGCCACTTGCAACGCTAAAGCACATAGGCTTTTTTTTAGAGATAACCCTTTTCAATAAAATTATTTAAGAGGTGACTCGTTCAACCCATTCCCTTTTAATCTAATATTTATAGCTCACCCATTTGACACATTAAACCTAACATGAATTGACCGTTTCAAAATAAAATGATTCAAAATTCACACATATAATGCAATTATATGAAAAGTTAATGAAGAGATTAAAAATGGAGCATACCAAGCACATTAAAAACCCTGATCAAGGAGGTAGTCACCAAGCCTTTCAACAATCATGTTACATTGGCCCGGAGCCATGGGCTCATCATAGATGCCAATGATTATAGCCATTCCAGTCTTCTTAACCGTAACACCTCCAGGTCCCTGTAAAAAAAACGATAAAAATCAAAACACGGCAAACTAATCACCTGATTAAACTATTATCAAACATAAACCGTCAATCGTATTAGCCTAAGTTTGAGCAAAGAAACAAGTAAAATCATAGTGTGGCAAGATGAGCGGGTTGGGTAATGGGTCAAAACGAGTTTGGGTTGAAACGGGTCGGGTTGGACCCACAGTGATAAAATACCTGTACGTGCACAAGTTATACTAATGCCAATTACCAAAGCAAAAAAGAGTGTAAACTAATTACCTTTTTGCCTCGAATAACAGCTCCTGCCTCACCTTGAATAACCATATACTTGGTCCCACCAAGGTGTAAGCCAGTTGGAGCCAGTGAGCCGGGCTCATCAAAGTCCTTAATGATAGCTGCTATTTCCTCTGGCTTTACCTGCCACATCAGCCAAATCGATCGGTGTTAGTTCAACAAAGAGACACTGTTAAAAAATAATAAATCTATACCTAATAAATAAGTAACTGGTTGCGCCACGTGTCACGATTCTATGAGCCTAAGATTCTTTTTCCTGCTTATTTTTTCTTCATAACTAACTATTTAATATTTCCTTACTAATTATTTAATATTTCCTTTATTAATTCCGAAATCTTCATTACTATTTAATATTTTCTTTATAATTCTTAAATCTTCATTACTAACTATTTAGTATTTCCTGTATTCAACTCGTGTAAAACATGGGTTTTTAACCTAGTAAGCTTATAAACTGCAATTTTATAAGCAGTAGCTAATATATTAGCTATCCAAAAGACAATTTTCCTTTTTTCGTATTTGTCTAAAGCTTTTAACTTGACCAAGTCATGTATATAAGCACTCCATTTTAGCATTTCTATGTGTTTCAAGTTGAAGAACACTCAACTAGGAGTTAATGAGATCTAATATCATAGATTATGGGGTGTTTAGGATCTAACTTCAAATCGCTTATTCAAATTTGATGCTTACTTCAGTCAAAATTAACAAGACAAACAGTTAGATAAGCAAACTAAACACCCTCAAAACTGCTTATGGTACATCGAATTACGGTAAGCTGATAAAACATCATAGATTAGGGGTTGTTTGGGATCTAACTACAAAATGATTATCAAAACTGATGCATACTTCAATAAAAAATAACAACTCAGACAGTTAAATAAGCAAGCTAAACACCCTCAAAACTGCTTATTGTATATCAAATCGCGATAAGCTGATAAAACATCATAGATTAGGGGTGCTTGGGATCTAACTTCAATCTGCTTATTCAAAACTGACGCATACTTCAGTAAAAAATAACAAGTCAAGACAGTTAGATAAGCAATCCAAACGCCCTTGAAACCGCTTATTGTATATCAAATCGTGATAAGCTGATTAAACATCATAGATTCGACGTTGTTTGGGATCTAACTTCAAACTGCTTATTTAGAACTGATGCATACTTCAGTAAAAAATAACTAGTCAGGCAGTTCGATAAGCAATCCAAACACCTCAAAACTGCTTACTGTATATTGAATCACGATAACCTGATATAAAGCTATAAGAAGTCATCCTAAACCCCTTCCAATCCTCAAACACAGACTCCAGGAAATATATTCTAGATCTGCACAAGTTATCATGCATGTCGCCAATTAATAATCTCATCACTCAATAAGTTGTTCACAGATCTGGAATCTTCACATCCTTTAGAAAATCAAATGTAAAATTCAAGTTCATATCCATGTATTAGTAAAGAAAATCAGATCAAAACAAGCAAACACACGGTCATTTTTCATCATTCGCAAACTCAAAAACACAAATTAACCTTGCGCCTCAAGAGAATAACACTTCAAAACGATCGGAATCAATGAATCACTGATCGATAAGCCAGACCAATGAATCAAATCCAGAACTGAAGTCGAGAACCTAAACGAATCTGAACTGAGACGTAAGTACATAACGAAATGTAAAAATCAAGTTCATATCCATCTATTGCTTAGTAAACAAAATCAGATCATACACTAGGTCATTTTTCGTCATTTGCAAACTCAAAAACACAAATTAACCTAGCGCCACAAGAGATTAACACTTCAAAACGATCGGAATCAACGAATCACTGAGCATTAATCCGGATCAACGAATCGAATATTTAAATCCTTCAAACACAAGAACTGAAGTCGAAAACCTAATCGAATCTGAACTGAGACGCAAGTACGTAACGATACAGATCAGATCCGAATCTTAATCGACAACAAACAGACTTGAACAAATCAATTGAAGTAGAAATTACGTAATGAGCACAGATAAATCGGAAAAAAATTAGGTGATTACATGGATAGAAAATCGACCTGAGGGAAGTTGGAGGATTGAGCCCAAACAGTGCCGTCATGACCGATGATAGCGGCGGCGGTGAGGTGGTTGCCTTCGATCTCGCACATCAAGTGGTCATCGACGTAAGCTTGCCACGACATGTTATCCGATTATCTCTTTCGATCTCCCAAAAATTTCTGTGAAATTGTGAGATTCCAGCACGGAGATAATATAGCGTGAAACAACCAAGATGTGGTGTGCACTTCGGAATATGATTTATCGCTTTATTACAACTAATTATATTATTATTCTTTTTATAAATACTTTAAATATTATTTATATTATCACGGTGGTAAATCGTTGTTGTCTTGTCGGTGACGGTTTGAATCCTACAATGTACAGGTTTGAAGGGTTTATTTTTTTACTTTTTTTTGAATGACAACTAGAGATGAACAAAAAAAAACCGGTTTGTACCCCGACCCGATTCCAGAAAAAACCCGGTTTGGCTCAAACCAGTTCAGGCCCGACCCATCCCGCCAGTTTGGGACCAGTTCCTTACTTCGTACAAACAAACTGGTTTCAACCCGGTTCAGATTTCAAACTGTTTTCAACCCGGTATTCAAAAACGGTTTACCGGTTATGCCGTTAAAAAAAGAGCCGTTGGAGGATCTATTTTTACGATCATCAAACATTCACGAAACAACGAGAAGTGCGACATTTTCGGGAAGTTCAAGGATCCAATGTATGAATTGTATAATACTTTAGTGAATGAAAATACTAAACGACAACTGGGTAACACTACAAGTAGCGAACTCAGGAGGAATTGTGGGGCGGATTTTTTATCCGGTTTGAGTGCACAAGATTTTAAGAATTTTAATATGTTGGTTTGATGGAGAGGTAAGGAAGATCAATTTTCGATCCTACCCGCTATGGACCGAGATCTATTAACCGTCCAAGCTTCTACGGTAGCTTCAGAATTTGTTTTTTCTGTTAGTGGCAGGTTATATCGATACGAAGAACAAGACTTACTTGTCTATAGGTAGAGATGTTTATTTGCTTGAAAGATTACTTGGATGCTGCCGAACGAATACAAGATAAATTCTCACTCGAATGAGAATTGGAATATGAAACTGGGATATACGAGAACGAGGTAGAAGGTGGATTGACGACTACTTATGCAACAACTCGGTTTGGGGTGCGAAGATTAAAAACATCACAAATGAATAAATATATATCACGTTACGACTTGTATTTTTTTTCAATGTATTTACAATTTATGTTTTTAAGTATTAAAAAAAAGTGAACTTTAGTTACTTGTGTTTAGTTTGCAATTAAAAAAAACATATTCTATAAACTAGATTTTTTACCGGATTGGACTCGAATCGGTTTCAAACCCGACCCAAACCGGTTTGTATTGGGTCCGGATTTAGTCACAACCCATTCGGCGGCGGAATCACCGAACGTGACGTGTAGGATTGTTCAAAGGCACTATCGTGGCACTCTGTTGGGGGTGAGGTTCTGGATGAGGCCAGGGATGACTTGGGCCATTTGCTTGGCCACGAGTGCGGCCAAACGCTTGTCCCTCTTGTTGTTCCTGGCGGTAGCAGAGTGGCGAGATGAAGACATCTACAAAAGGGGATTGTGAGACTTAGATCAATGGTTTTGCATAAAAAAATTGTTGTCATATGAGTATGTAAATTTCACGTATGGCACAAGTAATCAAGTAATTTCATGTAATAGCACGTTTGGTCATGTGAATCATGTATGGAAATAGTGTATATAACAAACATGTGACGATGAAAGAGCATAAATTTAATTGGTTCTCGAATGTATTAGCGTTTTGAAGTTAGTAAGGCGAGTAGCGAAAAGCGAGCGTCCACGAGATCGAACCGAGTTAGTATAATAATAGTAGTGAAACTAGTTTATATATAAAAGAGAGGCTTGTTTGGAGTGTCTCGTTAGCTCGGCTCTTGAACTAACGAAAACGTCGACTAACCCAAGTGGTCAAACCTTCTATTGAGTTCGAGAAACACGTTTTGGCCTAATAGATAAAATACTCTCGCCGGTAATTCGGTTAACGGTATTTTACCCTTCCGGTTACTACGTGTCCCTAGTCAATAGCAAAGCCGAGACTTTGGCGAGATTGAAAATTTTAAGAGTGGAACTAATCACCAAATTGTGGATTTCACTCCTACTTTGGTGGTGCCGTTCCGTTTTGTATAGGGTTGGTGCCTTAACCGTTTGAGATAGGAAATCACTCCTAACTTTAACGGTAAGGTTTCCCAAGAGCGTTTGTGAGTGGAATTCTTTTACCGTCAAGGTGAGGTTTTCACACCTAACTTGATGGTAAATTCCTAAGTCTTAGGCGGAGTGAAACTTATCACCGAATGAGGAATTACCCTCTTTTGGTGAGTTCGTTTCTTTGGTGAAATATGAGTGTCTTGATGTCTTGAAATCCATGACGGTGTATTTAGTCCAAAGAATAAGTAAGAAGCAAAGGTGGTAGAACAAGCGTATTAAGAGTCATAAGGAATGGTCTAAAACGGGTCCTTAGTTATAGGCTAGGTCAAATAAGCAATTTTCCTAATTCCCTATAACCACGGCTCTGATACCAATCTGTCACAACCCATTCGGCGGCGGAATCACCGAACGTGACGTGTAGGATTGTTCAAAGACATCGTGGCACTATTGTTGAAATATAAATTTAACCGATTTCATTAAACTAAGAATTTCAAATACAATTGTTTCAATTAAAGGAAATACATTGATAAACAAAAGACAAAAATATTTAAATTTGATATCTAAGGCAAAGTCCCTAGATTCCGTTTCCATGGTAGCATCAAACATCTCCTGAAAACATGTAAAATAATATTTGATCAACAATAAAGTTGGTGAGTTCATACAAGTTTCATACATATAATAATCATGTTTAAAGCAACAATTCACATGCATAGACATACTTTACTAATGTTCATACAATTTGTAATGATATAGTTCAAACCTATTGTTGACATAGCATACCTAGCATCCAAAGAATACTAGTCGAATAAATAACATAACAAGATCGGGGGCTCCATAAAGGTAACGAAAAGCCGACGGGTGTCAATCCTATAGCGCTACACTTGTTAAGTGCGGTTTTGCAAGAATTAATGAACTATTGTATTAACAAGTTGTATTTAAGCATGTAGTCAAGTTTGTTGTCACATGAGCATGTTAATGAATTGTGTTTGAATAAAGTGTGAATCTTGTAGTGTATGTGTTTTGAATATGTACATGTTTTCAAGTCCCAAAGTGCAAAAATGTAAAAGGGGCAAGTATGAAACTCACGGTTAGGCATGGTAACGAAAGGATGAACGGGAAGGTGAAGAGTCGGGAATGCCGGTTAACCTAAAAGTTAACGTAGGCATAAGTTCGGTGGAGAAGAAATAATAAATAATATATATGTATAATAGTATCAAGTTGGTCATGCATCGCCGACGGCGGACCGAAACACAAACCCCTAACTTAGTTAGGAATTCTGATGGTCAAAAGTTAGTATAGTTAGTAATATACCACTTGAAGTGGCCAAGAGAAAGGTTGGGAAATCCACAAACCTTGTTATATTTATTTATAATATTTATGTATAGGATTTGAACACCTTGTGGCTATTGGATGTCTTATGGTAGATGAACCTATGTTCATCTACTTCATCCAAATACCTTAGCACAAGGCTTCCATCATAGAATTTTGATGGAGGCTTGGTTTGGTTTTACCACAACTAGATGTAAAATATCCAAACAAGAACATGAAGAAGGAGATATGTTAGTTGAAAGACCACAACTTGGACCTCAAATGGTGACTTATCTTAGATGTTTACCAAGGTAAACAAATGATAAGATCCTAGAGGTTTATCCAAGAGGGTGAAGGAAGAATTGTTAAGAGAAAAAAAAAAGGAAGAAACTTGAAGAAAAATAAGGTTTTTACCTTATAAAATTCTGCCAAAAAATCTTGGAAGAAATGGAGCACTTGGAGAGATTTGTGAGAGAATTTGGATGGTGTAAGGGTGGAGGAGTGAAAGGGAGTGGGTATTTATAAGTGTGGATTAGGGTTTGGGGGTATTAAATGAGTTAGTTGGGAGTTGGTGGTTGAAAGGGAGGTGATTCTTTTTTTAAAAAGAAAAAAAAATGAAATAATAATAATAATAGTACTAATGATAATAATGATAATAATAATACTACTACTAATAATAATAATAAACCGAGCGTGTATGGACGTGAAACGAGAATATAAATGTAAAAAAAGTAAAACGCGTGTTTGTAATATATAATTTTGTAATATTGCACGTATGATGTTGTCTTGCATATGTATAAATGTAATGTATGTTGTAAACATGTAATTGAATAAATCCAATAAATTCATTGATCATAAGTCTCGGGTTACAATGGATTCAAAAATGAAAATACAAGAGTACAAAATGTAAATAAACGATGATGTGAAAAGTACGGATATTACAGATTTTAAAACAAAACCTATTGACTAAAAGGACATAAATTTATTCACACGCTAAATAACCTTGCGGTAATTCCTGACACGACCTGAAACACGACATAAAAATAGATGTTTTGGGTCAACTAATATAACATGTTTTATTACACAAGTTAGCCCAAACACAACCTGTTTAATATATCAATTAGTCTGAACACGACCTGCTGAATAATTGAGTTAACCCGAGTACGACCCATTTAATAAGTGAGTTAACATGATTTCAACCCGTTTTAAGGGTTTTTATAAACATTCATATTTAGATTTTATAATGGTTATTTAAAATTGTTAAAATTTAAAAGTTTAATATTTAGATCTTAAACTTTCTTTAACTTTTAACATTTCAAAAATGAAATTAATATTTCGTCTTGAAATCTTTATCCATCTTCATTTCTAGACATTTTTACTCATTAATTCTAACTGCTAACTACCCATTCTTCAAACCTTTCCCTCTTCTTCTAATCACGACTTAAATATATAAATTCAAGTTTGTTAACCGGGAGTGAGAGATAATGAAACAAAACCGATTGAAAGGACACAAATTTGAAAAGGTTTCATTTGACCGGTAGTAATTGATTGTTTAAATTGTTACTAAGTCACTCGTATTACTCATATTCGTAAATGAACATTAAACGGATCGACCCGAACACAACACAATTTCAAGTGTGTCCGACACGACATGTCACAAATAAATACATGGCAGTGTTCGAGTTGAATAATTCAACCTGCCAGCCTGACATGATTAACACCCTTAACTTTAATTTTACCGTCAAATATTCATGTGAAGGAAAGACAACAATATAAGCATAAAAAACACTGCACAAACGAATCAAAAAGTTATTGAACTTGTGCAGTCGATGCAATATCGTATAGCAAGAAACAGGAGATAAAAACTCCAAAACCGATACATTGGAATTTGTTTATATACTCGTAGAAAAAAAGTTGTTATTGAATAGTAAGGAGGAGGTCTACATGCCCTGATCAACGAGATAATCGCCCAACCTCTCGACAACCATGTTGCATTGTCCAGGTGCAACGGGCTCATCATAAATTCCCATCACCATGGCTTGGCCCGTTTTCTTGATGCATATTCCTCCAGCTCCCTGCCAAACCAAATTTAACACGGTTGTATGATCATTATGAACAAGAATGTGGTGGGAAAATGGACAATTTCGACCCATTACTTATCAATGGGTTAATTTGGTTACTTTTATCTCAAACGGGTCAAATACAAAACAAAGGGAATAGGTCAAATGGGTTGAAAGTTGTCTGAAGTCTATTTTTAATGAATTCCTAAATCTTTTTATTCAAAGATTTAAATTGAGGCAATCATTATTTATAATTTTTTCTTTAACTGTGCACAAAAAGTGTTAGCAGGTAAATCGACCCAACCCGTTTCAACCCAAAACTAATAAATGACATGTCTCAACCAGAACCGTTAAGTCTATATTAATTACCTTCTTTCCACGGATAACAGCTCCAGGCTCCCCTTGGATTACCATATATTTTGCACCTGCGATGAACATACCCGTTGGGGCAAGGGTACCAGCTTCATCAAATTCAGTAATGATGCCTTTCATCTCCTCAGGTTTAAACTGCAAAAAAAATTGGAGCAGAAGAAGAAAGAAATGGGATATAAGAAAACAAACACAAATGTGAATTTCAATGTTTCATAACCAACAAAAACGTCTTTTCAACTCAAAATATACGAATTAGGAAGGCAAAAACAGTCGCAAAAATCTCAAAATCACATCTTGTAATTTAACATCTTTGAGTTATTATGTGAAAGATACAATTAAACAATCAAATTCAGGCAAATCGCTAACCAGCAGAGCGAAAACAGTCGCATCAATCTCAATTTTAGATCTTGTGACTGTTTACTCTGAGCGACTACCATTACGTGATCAGATTCACCAATCGTTCATCCAACAATGCCATAGACAGATCTACTAATCAAAGCATCTATAATCATTCAGATCTTGTAATTTAACATATTTGAGTTACCAAATTCAGGCAAATCGCTAATCAGCAGAGCTAAAACAGTCGCATTAATCTCAATTGTAGATCTCGTGATTGTTTACTCTGAGCAAACTACCATTACGTTATCAGTTTCACAAATCGTTCACCCAACAATGCCATAGACCGATGTACTAATCAAAGCATCTATAATCATTCAGATCTTGTAATTTAACATATTTGAGTTATTATGTTCAAATCGATCAAATTCAGGCAAATCGCTAATCAGCAGAGCAAAAACAGTGACATTATCTCAATTTTAGATCTCGTGATTAGAATTAATCTGGGCAAACTATCATTACATTATCAGATGCAAGAATCGTTCATCCAACAATGCCATAGACAGATCTACTAATCAGATCACATAGATCCTATAATCATCCAGATCTGACAAAAGCATAACTGAATCAAAGTAACAGTCACATCAATCTCAATTTTAGAACTCGTGATTTGACCTAATCTGAGCAAACCATCGATCAGATTCACGAATCACATAGATCATATAATCATCCACATCTGACAAAAGCGTAACTGAATCAACGTAACAGTAACATTAATCTCAATTTAGATCTTGTGATTTAACCTAATCTGAGCAAACTATTGTTACTCAACCAGATTCATGAATCGTTCATCGAACAAAGCCATAGACGATCACACAGATCCTATAATCAACCAGATCTAACAAAGTATGAATGAATCAACGTAATATAGAACAATTTCACACAATTGAAACGAAAACGCTTAATAATGCTGAAAAAGGTAAATTAGAAATTAATGACCTGTGGAAACTTCGAGCTCTGAGCCCAAACGGTGCCGTCGAGTCCGAGAATGGCAGCAGATGTGAGATGCTGGCCTGTGCCTTCGATGTCGCACATCAAATGCTCATCAACGTAAGTTTGCCACGACATTTTGACGCTGAATGTGTGTGTGTTTGATTGGAATTGATGGATTGAAAGTTGATTTCTAGGGTTAGATATAGAGATATGAAGGAGATTTGTTGAGGAAGGGTGATGGTGTGGAGGTGAGAGCGAGCGGTCTTCTCTCCAGCTACCGTTTCATCCGTCCATTCAATTACCGCCATTCTCGCCCGCCTTCTTCGCCGGACTGGCCAACCTTCTGCCCGTTAATTCAATAAGATGGATACATTTGAATTTCGTGTTTATGTATTATCTATTCAATATAATAATAAATGTTTTTCATGCCATTTACTCGTCTCCATATTCATTCTTATCATTTTTTCTCACTTCTCTCTCTTATTAAATACATCTCTATTTTTTAATAATAATATATTTTTTAAGAAAATACTAATTTTTGTATTAATAAATCTGCTGACATATTTTGACGAATGTATGTGTTAACATATTATATTGTATTCCACATGTTTATTCAACCCGTGTAAAATACGAGTTTTTAAAAAATAAATTTTTATTACTTAATATATAATATTATATTTATTCAACTCGTGTAATACACGAGATTTTAACCTAGTAAATAATAAATAATAAATTAAATATTTGATAATAACTCTACTCATGGTCAGGGGCGGACCTACCTTGCCGGGAGGGGGTTCACCGGAACCCTCCGAGTTTCGAAATTTTAGTGTAACGCTAGGTAAAAAAACTGGGGTGAACCCCTTAAAAAAGTATAGGGTGAACCCCCTTACAAAGTTTAACAAGTGGTGTAGTGGTTTGGGCTTTGCTTTATAATCTTGAGGTTGTGTGTTCGAATCCCTCAACTGACATTTTTTAAAAACCTTTTTTTAACGATTTGGGCCTGATGGTGATGGATTCTTTATTTTTTTTTTTGTGAATTAGGCTTTTCACTTGTGGACTAGGTCTGTGCATCTTACATCTGGGCTTTTCCTTGTCTGGTAATCAACTAAAACTCAGAGGATGAATCGATGATTGAGGATTTGAGGGTTTCTCAAGAACAAACGACTAAAAGGACCACAACCGCTCACCGCCGCCTACCGCCACCGCCGCCACCGGGCATCGCTGCCGCCTCCACCGGCCACCGCTGTCCGCTGCCACCACAGGT
The DNA here is from genome assembly GCA_023525975.1 of Smallanthus sonchifolius. Lineage (NCBI taxonomy): Eukaryota > Viridiplantae > Streptophyta > Magnoliopsida > Asterales > Asteraceae > Smallanthus > Smallanthus sonchifolius. The sequence goes on from CM042026.1 coordinate 97,730,669, forward strand.
TAGTTGTTATCTTGTTGACTTGTTTCTTGTTTCTTGCTCTTGTTAGATGTTATTGTTTAGTTTGAGTTAATCTAAAATTTATGGGAATTGGGTCAATTCAAGTTTTGATTCTTTACCCAACCTACCCGGATGTATTGACTGTTGATTGGTTAAATGCAGCTAACTAGAATTGGTCGAGATGCTGTTTTATACGTTAAGTCCCTAATTGAGTCCATTATGAACATGACATCTAGACTTTCTATTCCTTTCACAAAATCACCATTGGGTGTATCTGGTTTGCAATTGTCTGGCTATGAAAGTTTAACTTGAATTAGATATTGAATTTGAGGTGAATAGGTGATAATAGAAGTGGATTTCTTTTGAACATATGGTTTGATATTTTAAAAATAAAAAGTTAAAAACTAAAATTGATGGTTCAAGAAGGGGATAAACTTATAAAGTTGTTATTTACTTGTTCACTTTTTATTCAAGATTTCAAAGTTTGTTCATTTACAACAAAATTCAACGTTAGTTTTGTTACAGGTTGTTGAAGTTTCAACATCCAAGACCGGACAGCATGGGCATGCTAAGTGCCACTTTGTTGGAATTGATATCTTTAACGGAAAGAAACTCGAAGATATTGTTCCGTCCTCCCACAATTGTGATGTAAGTTTATATGTATTTGTGTGGTTTTTTTATTGCAGCAAGTATGATGGTTGTTTGTTATGTGATTCTTCTCTGTTTTTTATATGTATCGTATTTTTGTTATGTGATGAATCTTACCCGACCCGAACCATTGAACCGACCCGATTTTTTTTATGTCCGGCCCTATGAAATTAGAGCATCTAAAAACAGTGAATCCCTTAAAAAAAGTTTCTGGATCCGCCACTGCTCATGGTCTCATGGGCAATGTTTTCGTAACCGTACCGGATATCGAACCGACCGCATTAGAGTTCCACTGGTTGAACCGGTCGAATCGTAATTAAGAACCGGATGATGTCATAAAAAATATAAAAATTAAAATTATGCATATAAATACAAAATATAAAACATTTTTTGTTTTGATGTAAATTTGTAATTTTTAATGTTATATGAAAGCTTAAATAAATAAAATATGCAACTTAAAATGATCTTAAAATGAGATTTTGAAAGAAAACAAATTAAAATAATTGAAATCCGGTCCAACCCCGGGTCCGATTCATAGGTCTGACCGGTTCAAACGAAAGCGGTTCAACCACACAACCGGACCGGTTATATGTCCGGTTTCCGGTCCGATCGGCCGGTCCGGTTCTGAAATGAAAGCACCGGTCATGAATATAAGTAGACGTGTGCTCTCTGCTATGATGACTAGCGTATAATATATACCCTTTAATGTATATGTAAATACATGTTATACATTTACGTATCACCTTTTCTGTAACATCCCAGTTTCTTTTACGAAATAATGGGGTTTGTATAAATGTATTTATTTGTAGAAGAGTAACGGGGATTTAGCGGGGTTTGTGTAATTATACATTATTGTAAAGAGTTAACGGAGATTTGACGAGAACTTAACGAGATTTATTCTAAAACGCTAAGTAGGCCAAACATGGAGGACGGTTATGCGCATGGGCCAAACCCGGCCCATAAGGGGGGAGGTGCCCTATATGCGACGACAATGGGAGAGCTCCCCATGCCGCAAGCAAGAGAGAGCAAGGGAGGAGAGAGTTGATCCGTTCTTCGTGATTCAAATCCTGTTTAAACGATACATACAGCCACAAACATCGATGCATTAAGTCACCAGTGAAGGTGAAGGTTTAACGAATGGCATTTGGTGTCCAAAATGTGTCAAATTCTCATCTTACCCTGTTTTCAAGATCAAAGAGATTTTAATAACAAAAAGTTAACCACCAACGCGATAAGATCTTCCTCTAAACGCCCCACTTGTGTTGCTACTTTCTCGCGCTGGCGTATATGTTGGAGCTCCATTTCTATACTTTGCAACTATGTTATGTCTAGGCGATATCGAGTTAAGAAAATTCGTAGAAAACAACATGTCATGTTAAAAAGATAGTATTGGTGGCAATTTAGACCATAGTACTTATGAATTAGTTGATTCAAGTTATGCTTTATTTTGTAATTTCAAAAAATAGTTATAAAAGGAATGTGTTGAAAGTTAGCCAAACTGAATTTTTGATGCATAAAATCTTCTAAATTATTTTATTAAAAAATTATACCATGATTAAAATATATTATTTTTGTAATCATATTTGAGACACACCGAGAGTTTATAGGCTTTTTAAATAAAATAGCAAACCAGCTATAAAATTTCTTTTTAAATAGCAACAAACTTTGTGGAATTTTTACTTTGTAATTTTTAACTTTAATTTAGATACCAAATACTTACTATTGGTACAAAAACTAACAATTAAAAGAATAATTATGCAGAAAAAGAAAATAAGGCCTGCTGTGAGGTAATCATTTATAATGTTACTATTTCTGAAAAAAGAATAATAATAATAATAATAAATTTGTTGCTATTTTAAAGATTTTTTGTAGTTGGTTGCTAGAATTAGAAATTTGAGCATAGTATCTTTGCTATTTTATGAATAAGGCAATAATATGTAGGCAAAATCAATTATTTGGAGGGAAAAAATGTTCCAGGTTAACTCAACCGGTACCAAAAGTTCACCTGTTTTGACCCGTTACCCGACCCGTCCATTTTGCTAGCTCTAGAAAGATGTGTATTTGATACCAGTATTTGAAAATCAAGTGGCAACCTAGAGTCTTTATGCAGAAATAATAAAAAGGATACACCCACTTCGGCGTTTGCAGTATAAACTTCCCCCCGGATAGAGGATGCAAAACCGTCAAGAAGTAGTATAGATGACCGGCTATGATGCCACATAGATCAGGGCCAAGTGGTGAACTAAAAATCACATCCATAGCAAGCATGGCCCATGGCAAATAGAATGCCTGCAAATAGTGTGGAGAGTTTAATGACTAACATTGACTACTTTATTCAACCCTAGGTGGCAAGCCCATGGTCAAGTGGGCCCATACTAGATACAGCCACGCAGGTGGCAATTTCAACTTGTTTATCTAAATATGGGTAGTGGGTAACTTATATAATTTTTTTATATGTCTTATAGGTCTTAGCATCCCATACTCAAAATCTAGCTATAAATAACATTTATATATGATTTAATATATAAATTACCTACATATACAACCTAAAAAGCCTGATGTATAACATCCTGATGCATAAAAAGTCGACATGTACATAAGGCGCGCGCCTCACCTACGCCTTATGCCGTTTTTATGAGAGTATAACCTAGTTTTCTCATATAAACGGACTTAGGAAGTTTCGTGCATCAAAGTGACTAGACACGATAAAGAGTGCCTTAACAACCAACACGTGTTTATTCCATTTGCATTTGATACTTTGGGTTTCCTTACGTCTGAGGCTGTGGAGCTACTTAGTCGAGACCAATGAGTCATGCATAGTAATATTATGACCCCAAGATCTATGAATATAGTTTTTAAAAAACTTAGTTTTGCTATCCAAAAAGGGCTAACGGCGCAGCTTGTTGGCTGTTTGTCTTCTATTCTGATGTAAAAAACTAGTACCTCGGTGTTTGATAACGGTAACAAACCAATGTTTGACCTACCTCGGTACCAAACTTGAATGTCGGTCTTCGACATCAGCTTACAACTTCAGTACAACTAACTCTTTGGCGCTTCGGTATCAACAACTTTGGTGAACATCAGTCTCAAATAATCCTAGCACGCATCCACTAAATTTTAACGACCGAACAAAAACTCATTTGTGTCCCCTTCGCTGACATACCAGAAACAATCTTCCTCCAACATCTGGAAATCACTATGAACCCAACCTCGTGAAAATCTTGAAGCTTACGTATGAGTATTTTGTGAAAATCTTGAAACTTACCAGTGGGTTTTCGGCCTTCGTAGTTTGCTAGAGAATACGACAATTGAAATGGGTAAATTCACAGTCGAGAGGGAAGATATAGAGAACGCCGACTTAAATGGGTAGCCAGAAACACTATTGAAACACGATGAGTCAAGAGAGATGGTCGAAGAGACTGACAACGGAGAGAGAGGTCGTTGGAATTGATGGTTTATGGTGGGTCGCCGGAGATACGAGGAAGAAGAAGAAGAAAAACGGGTTAGGGTTAATAATTATTATTATTTTACTTTTTAAGTTAAATGGTTTTAATTTATTTAAGTTTTTTTTAGTAGTAAGAGTATTTTAGTCAATTAACACAAGCTTAATAGATTTTTAACGCCTCTTAGTACCAAGGACCATCCATGTTACGGGTCGACAAACAGTGAAGACCAGAACCGTAATATGGACATACTATATGAACCTTCCATTTAATTTAGCTCATATATTTTTATGGATATTGATGATTTAACCCTCACTTTAGGCCTAACTAGTTTTTACCCCCCGCGCTTTGCGGCGGGTTGGTTTAACTCGTTTGTGTGGATAAAACTTATATCTAATCACAGGCTCGTTATAGCGTACAACACAAGAAAACACTCGAATTTTAATAGAACTTAGTCTAAAACGTTAAAAAAAATTAAGAAAACTGTGCATTCCGTTATTTAATAAAATTTAACGAACGATAGTTATCATAGAAAACGGTGTCGGGCCCATCGTTAATAAAATTTAAACGAAAACATAGGCGCAACGATAAAAATAATGTTAATAGAAAGGAAACATAAAAGTAAAAGATAAAAAAGGGAAAAAGAAAATTAAAAAAATTACCGCCTCGGGTTGTCGAAAACCATAAGGCGAATACCGACACGAATTCCGATAATACCAATATCGACAATGATGTTGTTTGCCCGCACTTCGCGGCGGGTGTCGGGCATGAAAACGTTGGGGATAACTCCAATACAGACAATGATGTTATTCGATCGTAATAGGTTCGCTCGTCACAGTACCACAACGGTAACGATACCCGCTATAGACAACGATAAAAAAAACTCGATTTTAAATACAACTCCGTTTTAAAAAAAAATTATATCAAAACGTTGACAAAAAAAAACTAAAAACAGCCCCGCCCTCTATATTTTGTAAAAAGTTAACGAACGAAAGTTATTAAAGAAACACGAAATTAATAGAAAATGAAACATATACTATATATAGTATAAGGGTTAAAAAAAATATGAAAAAAAAAACTTTCAAATTGTAAACGAAATTTGTAGGTGGCGATAAATGGGTTGAACATCTTTAAACTTACGTATACTACTTAATAAAACACTAACTTGAGAACACACATGATATCATTCTAGGGCCTCTAGGATTGTGTTTTCCCGCCCATTTACTCTACATTTATTACCATTATGCTAAAACTTCTAATAATTGAATTAGTTGCCATAGTTGTCCTAGAATTATAATATATCAATTAAATACATATTTAAATTTATAAAGGTTCTTTTCCTTCAAAATATAAATCGGTTACCAAAATTGGAACAAAAAACGTCTTTGTTCAACTTTAACAAGAAATCGTTTTAAATTTATATATTAATATAAACTAGAATTGTGTCAACGCGCGTTACGGAGCGTTTAACCGCGGAAGAAATTAACGCCATCGAAAGCTTATAAAATAAAGTAATAGTAAAACGAAACCTTTAACAAAGTTATCGTTTACGAAACAAATAAACGTACTCAGAACTTTATATAAAAAAGGCAAAACCTTTACGCAAACCCACGCGTTAAAACAAAATAGCTAGTTATATTCAAAAAACTTAAAAAAAATGAAACCATAACAAAGTCGTTAAAGAAAGTTAATCGGTAAAAAATTAGAAAAAGAAAGCAAAACCGTTAAAAAAAATAGAGTTAAAAAAGTCCATACCGACGTTGTACGCAAGTGCTTAGATAACTCGTACCATATCACGCGCAACTCATTTACAATTGTGTGTGTTACCCTCGCTCCGCGGCGGGTTCAAAGTAGATAAAAATAAGCAAGACGTAACGGTATATTAGCGTTTATCCCGCAAAAAAGATGCACGTCAAAACAGTGAAAACATAGATAAAAAGAAAAAAAATAAAAGAAGAAAGTTAAAAAATTGTAAGAAAAAGAGTAAAAATATGCATATAAAAATAATTTTATTAAACTTCAAAGGTTGTAAGGTAACTTTTTTTTTTAAGTTTAGGGGTAATAATTTATATTGGTTAAAGATAAAGAAAAAAAATAAAGATTGTTAAAGTGTAAGGGGCAATGAATAAATTTTTAAAAGAGGATAAACTTGTTGTTAATTGGAGTATTGTACTCTAGGCATGAGAGATTCTCATTTTGTCTTTCGTAAGTATTTGAATAAATAAAAAACGTCATTTGGTCAACTTTAACAAAAACTTTAATATATCAAATGTTTTCATTTAAAAAAATCAAAACATTTTTTACCATTAATCTCAAATTTCTAATAATTTTATGAAATGCCTTAGAATAGAATATAATTTTGTTAAACTTTTACAGTAAAATCTCGTAACTTTGGAAAGAGCCGATTTTATTTTTAATATAATTTAAATAGACAAATATTAAAATTATTTATTAATTAAAGTTGTTTCCTTGTCAGTTTCTCAATTTTTTAATTATTCCCTTGCGATTCATATGATTGATTATTGATTCAATCTCCTTGAATTTTCAAATCCAATGCATTAAAAAAATAAAAAAAACCTTAAACGAGTTTAGGCATCCATTTTAATCCAAAACTTCCATTCTTGGAAGAAGTGATCAAACAATTATTGATTCAATCTCCTTGATATCTCCTCTAAATTATCCAATACCGGGTACGTTTTTATGTTTCCCTATTTCACACTTTCATGATTTGAACAATATTTAATTTTTTTCATATATAAAACTTTACGACTCCTCAGGGACGAGGCTTTGTTTTTAGTAGATTAGGGTTTTTCATTCAGAAGGGGATGGCGACGCAGTTTGTTGCACGTCTACCTGCTATCCTTATGTAATTTGTCTTGTTGATCATCAATATAAAACTTAGCAAGTGTCTACAAAACGTAGTACATAGGTTACTCAATTTGTTTTTCATGGTTAATTATAATAAAAACGAAGCTTAACCTAAATTGTTTGTAGTTAGGTTTATTTGTTACTAGTTTAGATCCCGTGTTTACACACGGGTCAAAAATATCAAAATATAAAATTTTAAAATTTTTATGTATATATTTTACATGTGTAAAAATATATTACATATACTAAGGATAGAAGCAAACTCAAAATATGTAAAAATTAATGTATAATTGGGTTTCAAAAATACGTTAATTACTATTTAATATAATTTGAATTTTATTTATTATTTAATTGAAATAAAAGTTACATAATTAAATTTTAAAATTTCTTATAATAGCGGATAATTTAAAATAAATATGTTTTATTAATATAACTACTATTTTCTTTAAATATATATTATTATTCAAAGAAAGTGCATTAAATAAGAGAGAGATGCGGGAAAAAAATGATGAGAATGAATATGGAGGCGACATGTGGCGCTAGAAAACCTTTATTTATTATATAGTATAGATTCATTTTTTCTTCTTATTAATTTGTTTATCAAAATTGTATTTGACTATATTTGTCCGAATTTGTTTATCACAATTGCAATGGTAGCCCCGAGACTTTTCATAGTGGAGGTCTTGGGTTTGAATTATGGTAACAGCAAAAAAAGGGATCTGTGGTCAGGTCAGGGGGTTTACCCAGTTGGGGGGTTCCTCCTGTGGTGAGCTGCCCTGAATGTTCTAGGTGTTGCCCCGGAAAAACCCAATTATCCTAGAATATATAGGTGTTGCCGTTAAAAAAAAAACAATTGTATTTGACTATATTTCTTCTTATTAATGTTTGACTATATTTCTTCTTATTAATATGTTATTGCATCCTTTTTGGTTTATTTAAATCTTTCTCTGAATTTTGTTAGGTTTTTTATAATTTCTATTTTATATTTCAATGTTTTTTGAGTTGGTTTTTTTCAAATATTATATTAATATTTAAATAATTTAAGACTCCGGAACAATGTATTTTATTTATATTATAATTTAATGATTCACAATGTATGATGTATGATTCACAGTCATGTTTATTGTTTAGATAATAATGATATAATACATATATTGAACATCTTATATTTCTGTAAGTGCTTTCCAATTTCGTAAATACATTCATTGTTTTTTTTACTTGGATTTACTAATTCATTGTTTATAATAGTATAATAGCTTAGAACCCGTGTTTACACACGAAGTAAAAAATATTAATATATAAAATTCTTAAATCTTTATGTATATATTTTACAGCTGTAAAAATGTATTACATATACTAAAGATAGAAAACAAAATTCAAAATATGTAAAAATTAATATGTAATTGGGTTTTGAAAATACGTTAATTACTATTTAATGTAATTTGACTTTTATTTACTATTTGATTGAGAAAAAAAGTTACATAATTGGATTTCAAAATTTCTTATATAAAGGGATAATTTAAAATAAATGTGTTTTATTAGTATAATTAGTATTTTCTTTAAAAATATATTATTATTAAAAGATAGATGTGTATTGAATAAGAGAGTGAGGCGGGAAAAAAATAATGAGAATGAATATGGAGACGACATGTGGCATGTAAAAACCTCTATTTATTATATAGTATAAATATATATATTATAGGTGTACAAATGTATTCCGTTCACTAAAGATAGAAAACAAAATTCAAAATATGTAAAATTTAGAGTAAATTACACAGATTGTCCTTTAATTATACTAGAAATTACACTCTTTGTCCTTTGACTTCAATAAGTACAACACATGTCCTTTTCTTACATACTTTTATACACTCTATGTCATTTGCACTAACTGGTGTTAAGTTTTTCTGTTAAGTCTAGACATGTGCCTTGCACATGAGGGTAGTATGGTCTTTTTACCTATTAAAGGATAATTTGTGTAATTTACTCTAAAAACCCTATTTTCATCTTCTTCCCCAATTCACACCATCCCTCTCTCCACTCTCTATCTCTCCATACACACTTTCTCTCTCAACCAAAACCCTCCACCACATCTCTGGTGGTTTGAAGGTGTGGCGGCAGTGGTGACGGTTTGAAGGTGGTCATCCAAACCCCCCAACTCGTTCCTCTCTATATATCGTACCCCTGCATCACTCCCCTAAATCAGGCAAATTCCTTGATTTCCCCTCTTTCTAAGCTCGAAAATTGACATCGATTGTGTTCGAAACCAACTCTGCAACTTTTCGAGGAAATGACCCGTCAAAATCAACAGCATCAACAACCATAACCACCATGGCGCGTGTACCTGTAACTGAATTCAACCTCTGATACGAACCGAATCGTTAATCAAATGGTACAAAGAAATTAGAGAGAAGCTTTAGAGAAAATTAGAGGGAAACAAAGACTTTTACTAATTCATTTCTGCATATCCATTCACTAACATGAGAAAAACAATATAAAGAAAAGAAATGACAATAGCCACTAATAACTACTACTCACATGGAGGGGATCATGGATCCACCACTCCTTTATTCTAGGAACACTACTATCAGGTAACAAGTTTTCAACAGTTTGATCTTTCACCTTCCCATAGTTCCTCAAGCTGTGACACATGGCACAAACCACCGGACTAAGCGCCAGCGACGGGAAATCAAGCAGACCCGGCAAAAGAATCTCCGACGGGTTAGAGTTCCGGGGAGAGCCGAAGAATCCAGCTGCGTTTGTGAATCCGGGAACCAACAGGCTGATCTTGAAGTTCTTCAGGCTGCTCCTCCGCTCGTAGAGCTTCGAGGGCTTTTTGTTGGGAGCAGTTTTCATGAGAGGGATCAGGTTTCTTGCCGGCGGGTCGGGTCGGCATTTGTACTACTTTTTTGAATGAGGTGTTGTCGGCTTGAACAAAGGTTGTTGGGGTCGGAGATGGTGACGGGAGTTGGCGGCGATGATGGGTGGTGGTTGGTGGTGGTGTAGCAGCTGTGGGTAGCCGAAGAATTTTCCATTTTAGGAGGGATTGGTGGGGGTGGTGTTCTTGCAGAGAGAGATAGAGAGAGAACAAGGGGGTGGGTGGGTGGGTGGGTTAGGGTTTTATGAAGAAAAGTAGGAAATTACACAAATTTTCCTTTAATAGGTAAAAAGACCATACTACCCTCATGTGCAAGGTACATGTCTAGACTTAACAGAAAAATTTAACACCATTTAGTGCAAAGGACATAGAGTGCATAAAAGTATGTAAGAAAAGGACATGTGGTATACTTATTGAAGTCAAAGGACAGAGAGTGTAATTTCTAGTATAATTAAAGGACAATCCGTGTAATTTACTCTAAAATTTAATATATAATTGGGTTTCGAAAATACGTTAATTAGTATTTAATTTAATTTGACTTTCATTTACTATTTGATTGAAAATAAGGTTACATAATTAAATTTCAAAGTTTCTTATAATAAGGGATAATTTAAAATAAATGTGTTTTATTAGTAAAATTACTATTTTTTAAAAATATATTATTATTAAAAGATAGAGGTGTATTTAATAAGAAAGAGAGACGGGAAAAAAATGATGAGAATGAATATGGAGGCGACACGTGACATGAAAAAACCTTTATTTATTATATAGTATAGATATTTAAATATTTTAAATAATAATCTTATTGGTAAAAGGACACAAAACCAACTGCTTCTGAAGTTGCTATGTTAATTGTAGGAGATATTGTTGATTCGATTGATAACATATATATTATTGTGAAAACTAAAGAAGGCAATATAAAACGTATAAGTGAACTTCATCCGTCATACCTTGCTCTTCAGTATCCACTCCTATTTCCTTATGGTGATGATGGTTACAGAGTTGACATCCCTCATAGAGATGTTACCCCTTTATCAAATAGAAAACGACCAAATTGCACCATGAGGGAATTTTTTGCTTTCAGGATTCAAGACAGGGTAAATCAATTCTCATTGATTCTAAATTCACGCAGACTTTTTCAACAGTTTTTAGTTGATGGTTACACAATGATTGAAAGTGAAAGACTTTATTACATACGTAACCAACAAAAAAATCTAAGATGCGAATCTTATGAAAACCTACGTAATGTAAAAGATCAGGGATCATCAGATATCTCAACCATTGGTCAACGTGTTATATTACCTTCTTCTTTTACAGGAGGTGCTCGGTACATGATGCAAAATTATTTAGACGCTATGTCTATCTGCAAGTGGTATGGATACCTGACTTTTTCATAACCATAACGTGTAATCCAAAATGGCCTGAAGTTGCGAGATTTCTTAAAGACACAAATGTTAATCCTGAAGACAGGCCTGATATATTATGTAGATTATTCAAAATCAAGCTTGATGCATTGATTAAAGATTTAAAGGATAAATCAATATTCGGAAAGGTTAATACTGGTATGATACAAAATTCTATAACAATTTTGTAGTTCTATTTTTATCACAAATTTGTGTATATGCTTCAAAACTTTCAACTATTTTCTCTTATAAAATAATTTAATGGTTTTCTTATTTCGGTAGTTACTAATAATTATTCTTTCCAATATTTTGTAGTTGTTTATACGATTGAGTTTCAGAAACGTGGTTTGCCCCATGCTCATATTTGTTTATTTAACTTCCTACCGTTGAACATGTTGATCTATTTATCTCTGCTGAAATACCAGACAAAAAAGAAGATCCCAAGTTGTATTTGCTTGTAAGTGAGTTGATGATTCATGGTCCCTGTGGTGCTCATAATGTTAATTGTCCATGCATGATTGATGGCAAGTGTTCAAAAAAGTTTCCAAAAAAATTCCGTGATCAGACTTCTATTGATTCAGAAGGTTATCCATTATACAGAAGACGAGATTCTGGTTCATATGTTAAAAAATCGGGTGTCAAGTTGGATAATAGAAGCGTGGTTCCATATAACAAGATGCTTTTAAAAAAGTATCAGGCGCATATTAATGTTGAGTGGTGCAATTAGGCTTCATCTATAAAATATTTGCTTAAGTATATTAACAAAGGTCCTGATAAAGCTACTGTTTCTGTTGTTCAAACCAATAATGAAGATGTGCAAGAACAATTAGTAGATGAAATCAAAGAATACTATGATTGTAGATATTTATCTGCGTGTGAAGCATCATGGCGTATATTCGGATATGATGTTCATTACAGGACCCCTTCTGTTACGAGGCTTCCCTTCTATCTTCCTGGTCAACAACAAGTTGTTTATGGTGCATATGATGATATTGACAATGTCTTGGAAAAACCTTCTATGGCATCTACAATGGTCTTATCTTGGATGAAGTCTAACCAAAATTATGAAGAAGCCCGTGAACTTACGTATGTTAAATTCCCAACTAAATTTGTGTGGAAGGCTAATACACGTAAATGGGAACCAAGGCGAAAGGGGTTTTCTCTCGGTAGAATTCATTCTGTTTCTCCTTCACTTGGTGAAGCCTATTTTTTAAGAATTCTTTTAAACAAAGTCCGAGGTCCAAGGTCGTTTGAAGAAATTCGCACGGTAAATGGACGTGCATTACCTACTTTTAGAGATGCGTGTTATTCTCTTAGACTTTTAGATGATGACATGGAATATATAGAAGCAATTGTAGAAGCAAGCCATTCAGGTTCTGGTTTTTTCCTACGGACTTTATTTTCGACAATGTTAATTTCTAAAAGTTTGTCTAGACCGGAGTATGTTTGGGGGAAAACATGGGAGAAATTGTCAGATAGTATTCTTTACAAACAACTACTTTTGAAATCTACATGTATGATATATTTATCAATTTTATTATTTTGATTTAAAATGGAATTTGAACATATATTTTTGATCTAAATCTACATTATAACAACCTTTTTTTTTCATTTTGTTATGTAATTTACAAGTCTAAAACTTAATGAAGATCAGATAAAGAATTTGACTTTGTTTGAGATAGAAAAAATCTTACTTCCCAATAATTCAAGCTTAAGTAACTTCCCAACCATGCCTTACCCTGATCATGACTCTATATCTTCTTCAAACAATCGTTTGATTAATGAAAGGCTAGCCTATGACCAACATGATCTACAAACCGAGTTTAACACTCTTCTTATTTCATTAACCGAGAAACAACGATTTATTTTTTATGATATAACGAAAGCAGTTGAAGAGAAAAAAGGAGGAGTGTTTTTTGTTAATGGCTATGGTGTAATGAACAAAAATCCGGGTTTCGTTATAAATAAATAAATATTCTAATAAATATTATCGTGAAAATAATATTTTAGTCATAAGTTGAAACAAGTGGGTTTCAAGTTAGTAATGTGGTTATATTAGTTTTAACTAATTATGGAATCAAATGGGTGAAATGGAAGTTAAGGGGCTAAAAGAGTAAAATGGAAAAATCTGCCATATTTGACTTGGTGAAGTCAAAATTGGGTCATTGTTGGTGAAAGGGTCGTTCATTTCAAGAGAGAAAAAAGGGAGAAAGTGAAATTGAAGCAAAATCGTGCTTTGAAGCTTGTTTTGTAAAGGTTTTGGCTCACACATCACCTTCCTAACATCAAGTAAGTGTAATCTTCCATTTGATTTAACCATTTTTTGAGTTCATATATGGGTTTTGTAGAAATCCAGAAATTTTGAATGCATGTTGATAATTAGTGTTAGATTGTTGATAATCTAGCTAAACTAAATGTGAATAATGGTGATTAACATCCTAGAACCCTTGATTTTGATTATGAGAAGTTAGGGTTCATATGGAGAAAATTGGGGGTTTTTGGATTATGATTATAAGATGACGATTTAATTATGATTAAGTGTTTATAAGATGTTAGACACTTGAACAAACACCAAATTAACCTAATGATAAAAATTGAATGAAAAATTAGTGTTAATGTAAGGATAATGAAACTCAAGTAGGTGAGTTTGGGGTGAAAAAATGTGTTTGGATATGAGTATAACTCAAACAGGCCAGTTTGGGTTGGAAATAGAAGATTGGGTTGTGAGCCCAATTAAAATGTGATTTTGGTGTATGATGGATTACTAAACTAGATGAAATATGTTTAGGTAATCAAATTGCAAAATGTGAAGTGGAACCGGGACCTTCAAATCCACAAGGTAAGTGCTTTTGCACTTACTTAGTAATTGATGATAAATGTTGTGATATGCAATGTTGTATGCATAATGTGTTAAGTATCATAATGCGTTATGTGGTGTGAATGTGTATAGAGGTGTATGAATAATGAATGAATGTAGTTATAGTATTAATACTATAATGGATATGTGGATATGGAGTTATGGTCTAAGTACCGTAATGGATATGTGGATATGAAGTTATGATCTAAGAATCATAATGGAAATGTGGTGAGGAAGTTATGGCCTATGTGCCATAATGGAAATGGAATTGTGTTAATCTTGAATATAAAATGAAAAGAATGAAACTTGTATGGTGTTATACAAGTGATTATGTCGCCTAATGGGTAATTGGGTGGAAATGGGTCAAAATGGGTGAATGGGTGAAAATAGTAATATTTTACCTTGATGTATGTTTTTATCTTCATTACTAATGGTGTATATATGTGGTGGAATGTAGGGAAAGCTCCGGTGTAGTCTATGTCAAGTCCATGGTGAAAGACGGGTTCTCGTACGCGTTTTGATGGTTTTTTTTGGGTTATAATTAAGTTTATTTGGGTGTAAACCAATACTTGAATTGGTGTTCTTTTGGTGTAAATCTGTGGTATTTTGAAATGTTTTAACCCAAACCCATGTGATGGGAAAATTTGTTGTCAAGATGGAAAAAGTTGGATAAATGGTTAAGTGTTAAAAACTGCACAGGTCTAGAAACCTTCTGTGAAAAGGGGCTCTTCGCACCACGCGAGAAACCAAAGACTGGTCTTCGCGACACGTGAAGACCTGGCTTCCCAGATTTCCCTTTTTAGACTCCCTCACGCCACGCGAAGGGAGGGTGCCCAGTTTTCACGGCACATGAAGAATATAAAAAAAAATTCTTGGGATAAATGCTTCCGCGTGTGTAAAGTTTTTATTATAGCTGGTGTTTAAATTAAGGGTGTTACATATGGTGGAACGGGTAAAACGAATCTATGGAAGACATTATCTACTGTAATAAGATCAAAAGGGGAAATTGTTTTAAATGTTGCTTCAAGTAGAATTGCATCTGTATTGTTAACCGGAGGTAGGACAGCTCATTCAAGATTTCTAATTCCTTTAAATTTGAATGAGGATTCTATTTGTCGTATAAAGTCACACGGTGATGTTGCCCATTTGTTAAGGGAAACAAATTGATTATATGGGTTAAAGCACCAATGGTTCACAAGCATGGATTTGAAGCCTTGGATAGAACCTTAAAAGACATTCTGGCTTCTGATGGCATTAACAAATCTGAATTGCAATTTGGAGGTAGGGTAATTGTCTTTGGAGGAGATTTTAGACAAATTCTCCCTGTTATTCCAAACGGATCTAGACATGATATCGTCAATGCTTCTCTTAGTTCTTCATACCTTTGGCGTCAATGCAAAGTCCTAAGGTTGACTAAAAACATGAGGTTAAGTGCAGGTAGTACATCAGCTAATCTTCACCAAACAAAGATCTTTGCAAATTGGCTATTGGATTTAGGAGAAGGAAATGTTGGTGGCTATAATGATGGTGAGACAATTATAGATATACCAGAGGATCTTCTAATTACTGACTCATCTGATCCTATTTATTCTATTATTGACTTTGTGTACCCCAATATTCTTCAAATTTTCAAAAAGTCAGAATATTTTCAAGAAAGAGCAATACTTGCACCTACAAATGAAGTTGTACAGGAAGTTAATGATCAGTTGCTTTCACTGTTTCCGAGAAGAAAAAGAATACCTAAGTTTTGATAGTTTATTGGAGTCAGAGTACCTTCATAATAATTTTGATGCAAGTCTATACTTACCGGATGTCCTGAATGGACTTAAACTTTCAGGATTACCAAACCATAGATTATTACTAAAAGTCGGTGTTCCAGTGATGTTGTTAAGAAGTATTGATCAAAAGAATGGCTTATGCAATGGAACTCGACTACATGTTCTATCACTAGGCGATCGGTTTATTGAGGCAGAAATCTTATCTGGAAGTAATATTGGGGCTCGAACATTTATCCCTAGATTTTGATTAATACCGTTAGACAAAAGGATTTCGTTTCAATTTCAAAGAAGATAATTTCTTTTTGCCGTATGTTTTGCCATGACGATAAATAAAAGTCAAGGACACTCGCTATGTAAGGTTGGTTTGTTTCTAAAAGAACCATTTTTTACACATGGCCAACTATATGTCGCATTGTCTAGAATTAAAAGTAGAGATGGACTTAAGCTATTGATACTTGATAAGGATGGCCAAATTACCAACAAAACAACAAATGTTGTGTATAAAGAAGTGTTTAGAGATTTGTAAATTGTCATTATTATGTAGAAATGTTATCTATAAATTCTTATTGTTATTTGATTTTATATTGTTGTATGTAATAAAAAAAATCCAGTTAAATATCTTTGGAGAGAGATTATAAAATTATAAAATCTTTGTCCTCAAAACGGTGTAATCTCTATCTTTAAACCCGTGTAATACACGGGTTTATAACCTAGTATCTTATATTTCTATAAGTGCTTTCCAATTTCGTAAATACATTCATTGTTTTTTTTTACTTGGATTTACTAATTCATTGTTTATAATAGTATACTAGCTTAGAACCCGTGTCTACACACAAAGTAAAAAATATCAATACATAAAATTCTTAAATCTTTATGTATATATTTTACAGCTGTAAAAATGTATTACATATACTAAAGATAGAAAACAAAATTCAAAATATGTAAAAATTAATATATAATTGGGTTTTGAAAATACGCTAATTACTATTTAATGTAATTTGACTTTTATTTACTATTTGATTGAAAATAAAAGTTACATAATTGGATTTTAAAGTTTCTTATAATAAGGGATAATTTAAAATAAATATGTTTTATTAGTATAATTAGTATTTTCTTTAAAAATATATTATTATTAAAAGATAAAGATGTATTTAATAAGAGAGAGAGACAGAAAAAAATAATGAGAATGAATATGGAGACGACACATGGCATGTAAAAACGTTTATTTATTATATATTATAAATATATATATATTATAGGTGTACAAATGTATTCCGTTCACTAAAGATAGAAAACAAAATTCAAAATATGTAAAATTTAATATATAATTGGGTTTCGAAAATACGTTAATTACTATTTAATTTAATTTGATTTTCATTTGCTATTTGATTGAAAATAAGGTTACATAATTAGATTTCAAAGTTTCTTATAATAAGGGATAATTTAAAATAAATGTGTTTTATTAGTAAAATTACTATTTTTTTAAATATATTATTATAACAAGATAGAGGTGTATTTAATAAGAAAGAGAGACGGAAAAAAATGATGAGAATGAATATGGAGACGACACGTGGCATGAAAAAACCTTTATTTATTATATAGTATAGATATTTAAATATTTTAAATGATAATCTTAATTTAATCTAAATCTAAAAAAATTAATAAACGTCGTCATTATCATAAAAAAAATTTATGTCTTAATACAATTTAACTTAATTTTCATTTTCACATTTTTCTGATTTATCTCTTATTAAGAACTTGACTTTGTTAGAAATTGCTATACTTTAAAACTATGACTATGCCTTATCCTAATGATTAGTCTATATCTTCATCAAATAATTGTTTGATTAATCAGGAGCAATCTTATGACATAATAACTTTACAAAGTGAGTTAGATAGTTATTTGGCTTCATTAACAAATGCACAACGGAGCGTGTTTGACGATGTCATGAAAGTTGGTACAAAGAACAAATGAGGATAAAACCTTTCTATGGAATACATTATCTACAACTATGATGTAAAAGTCAAATTGTTTTAAATATTGCATCAAGTGGTATTACATCTTTGTTATTGTCAAGAGGTAGAACATCACAATCTAGGTTTCTCATTCCTTTAAATATTAATGAGGATTCTCTCTGTCGTATTAAACCAGGTAGCGAAGTTGCTTAGTTATTAACAAAAACACAATTGATTATCTACCGATGATTCATAAGCACACATTTGAAGCTTTGGATATAAGTTTGAGAGACATATTGACAACAGATTCTTTAAACAACAATGAATTACCGTTTGGGGGTAAAGTTATTGTTTTTGGAGGAGATTTTCGACAAAGCCTCCCTGTTGTCCCGAACGGAAGTAGACAAGACATTGTAAATGCTTCTTTAAGTTCCTCCTACATTTGGAGAAAATGCAAACTACTTAGATTAACAAAGAACATGCGATTGATTATTGGAGCTGACAAAAGTGATATAGAAAAGACACAAGATTTTGCAAAATGGCTTTTGGATTTGGAAGAGGGAAATGTTGGTGGTATGAATGATGGCGATTTAGTTATTGATATACCTGAGGATCTTCTTATTACTTATTCACTAGATCCTATTGGAAATTTAATTGACTTTGTCTATCCATCTATTCTTCAAAAATCCACAATTTTTCCAAGAAAGAGCAATACTTGCTCCAAAAAATGAAGTTGTACAAGAAATAAATGATCGCCTGCTTTCAATGTTCCCCGGTGACCAAAAGGAATATCTTAGTTCGGATAGTATATGCCGGTCAAAAAATTTGAAGGATAATTTTCAACAAAGTTTGTACTTGCCTGACGTTCTAAATGGTCTTAAACTTTCAGGGTTACCAAATCATTGTTTAGTTCTAAAGGTAGGTGTTCCAGTAATGCTCCTAAAAAATATTGACTAGAAAAATGGTTTATGTAATTGAACTAGATTACATGTCATATCATTTGGTAATCGTGCTATTGAGGCGGAGATCATTTCTTGTAGTAATATTGGAACTTGCACGTTTATTCCAAGAATTAATTTGTCAACTTCAGACAAACGAATTCCTTTCAAGCTACAGAGAAGACTGTTTCCATTATTTGTTTGTATCGCCATGATGATAAAATAACAGTTAGGGTTGGTCACTATCAAGGGTTGGTCTGTTCTTGAGGCAACCGGTTTTCGCTCATAGACAACTTTATCTGGCATTTTTCAGAGTTAAAAGCAGAGACGGGTTAAAACTTTTAATCTTAGATAAAGATGAAAAAAATACAAATAAAACATCCAACGTTGTATACAAAGAAATTTTTACCTTATGAATTATTTTTCAGTTTTTTTCATTTTACAATGTGTTGTTTATTCACCCCATATAATACACGGATTCTAACACTAGTTTAGTAATAATTGGGTATCGGCCGGTCTGGTTCGACTTATGGGCTTAGTTTTATCACCTCTATACAAAATGATGGTAGCCTTTCAAGATAATGGCCATCTTCTAGACGAGGTTGTGGACTGATGTACTATTTATTTAGAATTATATAAAATCATGACATTTAATTAAATATGTTCAATGATCTTACTGATTTTGATTACAAAATGGATGTATATTAGGGATTACAAATGAACCCAAGCTTAACGTGAAAAATTGAAACCCGAAACATACGAAACGTCATTACGAGTATTCAAGTATGAACTTATGAGATTAGTTTAAAAAAATTCATGGGTTTGGGATGAGTATGGTACCAGGTGATACCTGCTTGATTTATATGAACCCTTTTGCCAACATCAAAACCAAATACATTTATATATTATATATACTTAAAAATATGTTTAAGTTATTAGAAACTTAAGATTATTATAATTATAGAATTGTTAAAAAGTGTAGTTGAATATTTTATATTTTAACACGGTTTTTCAGGAGAGTTTAAGATCCAATTTAAGGTTATGAGTATCATAACAGGTAATTTATAACCACATAAGACTACAAACAGGTATGCCAGGGCGGATTTAGTTGAGAGTTAGGGGTGCCAGGGGTGTAAACAAGGCAATTCGGCTCGCGAGCTGCTTGAGATCGGCTCGCTAAAAGCTCGAATCGAGCCGAGCTTAAACGAGCTCGAGCCTAAAAATAAGCTTGTTTAATAAACGAGCCTGAGCTTCACTTATCGAGTTCGAGCCGGCTCGCGAGCCTAAACAAGCCTATTATTTATATAATTAATATATTAAATATAAGCCTATTATTTATATAATATTTTAATTAATTTATTAAATATATATTTATAAAATAATAATTAGTATATGTAAAATTATGATAAAAATAACTAAATAATATACATTATGCTATATATAAAAAATAAATAAATATATATAATTATAAATATATATAACTTAATTAATAAATAATAAAACGAGTCGAGCCCGAGCCGAGCTCGAGCTTGAGCTTGAAAAACTACTCACGAGCCCGAGCCCGAGCTTTAGAAATATAGCTCGAATCGAGCCGAGCTCGAGCTTGAGCTCACAGTGAATTAAACGAGCCGAACTCGAGTCTAGTCGAGCTCGGGCTCGATTCGTTTACACCCCTAGGGGTTAGGAAGGCACACACTCAAATAATCTCCATTAGTGTAAATTTTGGTAAAAATTAAACTAAAAAGATTTAGGCACTCGTACATTTAATCACCACGCCCCCTTAAAAGAGAAGATTACTTTAATACTTAGTTGAAAAAAATGTTTTAAAAATTAACTTAACATAATGTATAACTGTCATATTAAAATATATTTTTTTAAAGACATATTTTGATTAGTGTATGTATGAATAAATTATATTATATTTTATTTAACCCGTATAATACATGAATTTTATAAAATTTATTTAACCTGTTTAATAGTTCGGATTCTTAACCTTGTACAGATAAAACTTAATTTACCAATAATACCCTTTAACCTATAATTTAATAACATCAATCGCGTCACGGCGGCTTATTCCCATCACCATATCCGGTTATTTCGTAATAAAACTGTAGTCAAAGGGCAAACATGTATCAAAACCTTCTCTCTCCTTCTACCCAAATCAGTATCTCTAGTCAGAATCTCACTTATTTTTGCACAAAATTGTTCAAATCTACCAAATCCGGCATTAAATCCCCGCCCTTTCCACTTCGAATCGATCAATATCTTCTTCAATTCGGTACGAATTTGCCATATCTAGCTCAATTCAGTATTCTAGGGTTTTCAATCGCTCCTCAGTGGATATGTTGCGTATCGTCTCCAAATCCGTCTCTTAAACCCTAGCAATTACATCTCGGTGTCTAGTTAAAGCGATCGTGTTGATTGATAGGGTTACGGTTTTGATTTTGTTCGAAATATGGTTGCGATCTGTGACATGAAGATCGAGGATTTGGATGATTTGTCTGATTTGAAAAGTAATCAACAAATTGTTGATTATAACTTTAGTCGGTATGTTGTTACGGTGGATGCGAAGAGAGCGTTAGTTGGAGCCGGAGCTCGGATCCTGTTTTACCCTACGCTTCTGTATAACGTCTGTCGTAATAAGATTGAATCCGAGTTCCGATGGTGGGACCAAATTGACCAGGTTTATGCTGTTAATCATCCTATTCTGTTCTATGTGTGAAGATGCTAACTGTTTTTATTCTGCTATGTGTGTGAAGATGTTAACTGTGTTTATTCTGCTATGTGTGTGAAGATGTTAACTGTGTTTATTATGCTCTGTGCGTGAAGATGTCAACTGTTTTTATTCTGCTGTGTGTGAAGATGTTAAATGTGTTTATTTTGTAGACTTTGTTTTTGACTGGAAACTAAGGAGTTGTAGACGAATTATGTTGTTAATTGGAACTAAATGAGAATCAACTTGATTTTTCGATTGGAAAACTGCGTTTTCATATAGTTCTAAGTAGGCCTGAGTAAGATTTTTGGTCAATTTAAGGATTAGTTGACCATCTGAATGCTTGGATTACTTGTGAATTAGTTGAGTGGTTGACTATTGTATAGCTAGATTACCTGTGAATTTGAAGGTAGTTTTGGTATTCCTTTTGCTTTGTTTGTTGTTGTTTTAGGGAGTGTTTGGACGTTGCTTTGTGTAAGCCAGTAAACAGTTTGATAACTTTACGTTTATTCTATAATTAGTATTCTTATAGCAATTATGTGTATGATTATTCGAACCTGACAATCTTGAACATAACTATAATCAGTTAACTAAAACATTGAAACTTGATTAAATGAAATTTAAGTCGCTATGAACAGTTAAACACATGAGCACATGCTAGTTGGCGAGTCAATTTTGTGCTTAGGAGTATGATTTTCTTATTTTTATTAATGCAAATTGAAGTGATAGACTTACTACTTGGTGATATGTAATTTGTTGTTTTGATCCTGTTTGCTTTTCATATATTTAGTTTCTTCTGCTGGGCGCTGTTCCGTTTCCAAAGGATGTTCCTCGATTGAAACAACTTGGTGTTGGTGGTGTTATTACTCTTAACGAGCCTTTTGAAACTTTGGTTCCCACTTCCTTGTACCGAGTAAGTGCTTATTAGTGTAATTCTGTTGTAGATATTGATTAGTCTGTTAACTTAACCATGGTCCGTGTGGTTTGTTTTAGTCTTATTACTTCGCTCACCGTCAATCGATGAGTCCCGGTATTAGGGTGTGTGACTATCCAAAACCTAACTTGGGCTAAACTGGAACCAACAATTTGAAAAACTGCAACCGAACCAGGCCGTATAGTACCTTTCGGTTCCTAACCGTCCATGAACCAGACTCAAAACTTTTGGCTTTTCATTGAAATGAACGTCACTTCATTAGAAAACGAATCTGACTTCAGACACCAAGATCCGATATTTTAGTACCTGGACCAAGAAACAGGCTGTACACAACAGTTCGCGGTCTGATCCAGTCTGATTTCTGTCCTTTTTGCTGGTTCCAGCTGTTTGGATTGAGTTTTGCATACCCCTTCCGTACACATCTTTGATACTTTAGGCGTAATGTATTTGTTCATCCCAACTTCAGTTGAATTGTGTGTATAGTTCCAGTTCTCCATAGTCAAACATACCCATTTATGTTTTCTTAGGATGGTACAAAGGTGACCTGTATTGTTTTCATTTCTACACTACAAAAAAGTGAAAAACTACATAAAAGATTGTCGACATGCATGCACATGACCAAGAGTTTGCTGACTTCACTTGTCAAACTGAAACTCGCTACAACAATTTTTAATACTTAATTAAACTAAGTCTTTCAGAAGATCATTTGACATTGAGGTGGCATTTCAACCCATTACTTACGAATGGGTTGATTTGGGTTGTGTTTTATGAAATTTTATAGCTAAAAGGCTAACGGGTCAAACAGATTGAAAGTCGCCTATAGTCTATATTTAACACATACGATCCCAAATCTTGTAGTCAAAGATTTAGATTATTGCTGTATTAATATTGTTTTTGTAATCCTACTTTAAAAAATTAAAAGAACTGGCAAAAAGTGTTGGGGGTCAACCAACCTGACCCAGACTGTTTTGGCCCGCTCTTAAAGTTAATATGTTTCATTGCAAACCCGTTTTGACTTGTTTTCCATGCTGACCATTTTGTAAATATTGCTTTCGTAATCATCAGTAATGCATTCGTTATTATAAAAAGTAAGGAACTGAACAAGAAGTGTTAGCAGGTCAACCCAACCTGACCCAGCCATTTCAGTGCACACTTTAATGGCCCGTTTATGTTCACATACTTTTTGACTGGATACCCAACCCGACCATTTTGCGACGTCTAATCTCTCACTTATGATTATATAGAACATGTTTCTTAATGAATTTATTTCCAAGAATCTTAGATACGTGCTGTATGTTGAAATTGCTAGTTATTTTTGCATCATCTCTGTGTTTCTTTTTCCAGGCTCATGACATAGACCATCTCGTCATTCCAACCAGAGATTACCTATTTGCCCCTTCATTTTTTGACATTGATCGAGCAGTTAATTTCATTCACAGTAAGTAAAGAATATTTCTGCCGTAAGTATTTCTTTAAAGGTGGTGGCAAAATGGGCGGGTTGGGTAATAGGTCAAACAAGTAATTTTGGTACATGTTGAAATGGTTTGGGTTGGGCAGGCTGACCTAGAACACTTCTTGCCCAAACTTCTTTTTGTTTTATAAACAAATGGTGCATCATATGGGAATGGGATTACAAGATATATATTATTTCAACAATAATCCAACTTTTTGAATAAAACGATTTAGGAGTTTTTATTCATTGAAAATACACTTTGGATGACTTTTGGCTCATTTCCTTGATACGCATTTTTTTTTGAAGTTTGTCTGTTTGACCTGTTAGAGGTAAAACATAACTGAATTGGCCCGTTCATAAGGCAATGAATTGAATTTCCACCCCTATCCTTTATTTATTTGTTTATTATTTTTTGTATATTCTGGTGCCAACTACATATGTGGCTCATCTTGTTATAGGGAATGCAACCAGCTGCAGGACCACATATGTTCACTGCAAAGCTGGTAGGGGAAGAAGTACAACAATTGTGCTTTGCTATTTGGTAACACCTATTTTTCTTTACACAGATTAACCTTTTAAAGTAGTTTTAGTAAGATTACTGCAGCCTGCAGTGATATATTTAAGGGGTGACAATTTCGACCCATTTACTTATGAGTGGGTCGATTGGCTTATCTTTTATCCCTAACGGGTCAAATGAGTAAAATAAAAAGAGGAAACAGGCCAACCATGTCAGGTGGGATGAATTTTGCACATTTATTTTTTATGCATAAAACCTTCTAAGTGGGTGTCTGGGTTTGCTTTATTAAACAGATTATCTAGTTATTGCATTTCTTAAAGAGGATAAGCAGTTTCAAGTGTTTGAATGGAAAAAGTGCTAATTCTTATCTGTTTATCCTAGGGTGAAAATAAATAAGATGTTCTCAATACCAGTTTTAGATTACTTATTTCAAACTGATTATTCTTGGTGGATAAAAAATTACAAGTTCACCCTTATGGTGAAATAAGCTGTTTTCGAAAACTAATTATCTGCTTCTACTTATAAGCATAAGCACTTGAAATAAGCAATTCCAAACATCATTTTATTAAAAAAATAAGATTGTTATTGAAATAATATAATTTTGTTAAATCATATTTGACACACTTAAGTATTTATAAGACAATTAGACAATTTATTTCAGATCAACCCAACTTATCCTGACCTGACTCTTTGGGATTTTGGCTTATTCCTGGACCCACCTGACCCCATTTCTTTGACATCTAACGTATTAGTACAGTAGGACTATGTCTGCGGAAATTTGGAAGTTATATCCAGTTGGTTTGTAATGTTGTGGTAGGTGGAATACAAGCACATGACTCCTGCTTCCGCATTGGAATACGTGCGATCTAGACGACCTAGAGTCCTCTTGGCTCCATCTCAATGGAAGGTTAGCTCCTTATGTTGTAATTTCTTTTAAACTGAAAATGAGAAGTGTGAAATAATCAAGTATATTTGGTATCTTTCACAGTTTCACATAACTTTGCTTGAATATAACGTGTTCCATTATTTTAATCAATGCACTAAAGCCGAAAAAACAAGATAAAACCTTTTGTTTCTAACGAGGTCACGGGGCTGAATGTATATAGTAACGGGAGGTTATGCATGTGCATACGTCTGCCTTTATACTGTAGAAATATAATTAAACTATAATTGTAATGGTAATACATTGCTTTTTTTGTTTGTAATGATAGCGTGTATCTATGTTTTCTGGTACTCCATTGAGTAAGGGTGAATATATATTTGTAGAGGTTGCAAATGGACGGGTTGGCAAGTTGGGCAACGGGTCAAAACTTATATTTTTAAGTACATTTCAAAACCGGTTGAGTTGGGCCAGCCTTAAATACTTTATAAATCCATGGATTTTGTGAAATTTATAAACAATTAAGGTGCTTTATATTTATAATTAGAAAATATGGTACTATACGATGATTTGGGAGGTTTTTATGCATTTGAATTTGGAATACACGTGGGATGATTTTCAACCCATTTGACCCGTTTCTTTTTTTAGTTAAATCATTTAGCTCAACTAATTTGACCTGTTAGAGATAGAACATAAGGCAATTCGACCCATTTCTAAGCAAATGGATCAAAATGGCCACTTGTAGTTGTAATGGTAACCTGTTTTGACCTGTTACCCGGCCGTCCCATTTTGCCGTCTCTAGTATACACTAACCAAATATAGCTGATACGAGCGGGCATAATCAGTCTTTGTAAAACCGACTCGTTGACTAAAATCTTTTTTTTTCCTATGTACAGGTGATTAATGAATACAAACACTGGCGCTTAGCTTCAACCACAACACCCTCTCCATCAGTGGATGCTGTTCTGATCACAAAGGACGATTTAGAGGGGTATAATAGTCCATCACAAGGCAAAGAACTAGCACTTGTTCCAAGAGTAGTAAAAGCCGGCTTGATGATGGCAAGACTGTCTTGCCTTTTTGCATCCTTAAAAGTTTCGGGATCGTGTGCGCCAATTAATATGAAGCTAACCGAGGCACCTGCCTTTTAATTAGTTAATTAACTGCAGGCTGCAGCAGCAAGAAGTCGGTTTTGGTGGTTTTTATAAAAGAGGAACGTGTTAATTTTTTGTTAGTAAAAACATACTGCCATGTTATGATAATTATGGTGTTTTTAGGCCAACCCTCTCATAGGGTCGATTCGTAGTCTTGTACACAAGTATTTGGTTTGCGTTCAAGGTTTTAGCCGGTTTTTGAGTTTATGAGAGATCAAGAAAACATAACTTTGGTCCTCGTCTTAATACTTAAGGGGGTTTTGTTTGGTTCGGGTTAAACCGGTTTCAATCTATAGGTTTACAAACCGGTGGTTTGAATCAGTTTCAAACCGGTTTAACAATTAGTTCGGCTTGGTTTTCAAACCTGTATGGGAAACCGGTTTTTTTGTGCATCTCTATCGACTTACCGATTTGTCATTTTCGACTCTTGATTTATATTGCCTACCGAATCAATCTAACCATCTGAAACATCAACGTCAACGGTCATCATCTAATTTGCCAATTTGGTGTAGAGGTGCACAAACCGGGTTTTTGGCCCGAACCGGTTTCAAACTGGCCCGGACCGGTTTGAGTTAAACAAAAGTGAAACCGGTTTTGACTAAACCGGTTAGGGTATAAACCGGTTTTCCATATGTAGAATCCCGAACCTGTTGAACCGGTTCAGTTCGGTTCTAGACCGGTTCGGGTTGGTGAACCGGTTTAAACCGGTTTTATTAAAAAAAAAAAAAATTTTTGTTTAAATATTTAACAAATAAAAACACAAAGTTCAACGTTTATTCATACCGTAGGAGTTCGGAAATCATAAAACATTACAAAATTAAACATTACAATTCGACAAAAAGAAAAAAATATATATATATTTTTTTGTTTTTTTGTTTAATTTTAGCCGTCATTCTCGGAGTTACTAGTGGATCCTCGTAGTCTATCATCTTCGGCGAGTTCTTCATTTGTAAGTGGGCTTGCCAATCCTTGGTTGACCTCAGATTCGTGTATGAATTCTTCAACTTCAATTTCGTCTTCAAGCGAACTCCTATCTTGTCTCCTATCTACCGCATCCAAATGGTCTTTCAAGCAAATGCACATTTCCATTGCCGCGGGGGTGAGTCTAGTTCTTCGAATAGATAAAACCCTGCCACTAAGAGAAAAAACGGATTCCGAAGCTACCGTGGAAGCTTGGACGGTTAGTAAATCACGGGCCATGGCGGAAAGGACCGGAAAAGTAGATTCGTTTCTTTTCCACCACGCCAAAATATCAAAGTCCTCAAAGACATCCGGACTCATAAATGATAAAAAGTTTGTTCCCGTATACCTTCCGAATTCGCTACTCGGGGTGGATCCTCTAGCCCGTTTAGTAAATTCATTTCTCATTTTGTTATACAAATTTAAGTTCACATTCCTCGAGCTACTACTTGATGCGCCCGCGCCCATCGTATCATGTGGGGTTTGTGTTGTACCATATTTATGTAAATAAATATCAAACAAATCTTGCAAACATTTGTCAAAATAAGTTTTTGTTACGGTTGAAAAATGAATATCTTCATCATTCAAATCCAAATCGTAAGTTATTTTTTCAATCAAGGTTTCAACACCGTAAGCATTAATTGTATGGTTTAATGCGGCGGCACAAGTTATAACCGGAGGCATTTCTTTAAAATATTTAACAAAATTTTCTTTCATCGGTTTTATCATTCTCGTAAAAAGAGTATTTTTATTTTCAAGTTCGGCTAATTTGTTACACATTAGAAATATTTGTTTAAGAGCTAAGGGACTTGTGGGGTAATAAACCCCGGATAAAAAAGTAGTGGCGGTTTTGAAAACTTCGAGCAATTCGGTTATATTTTCAAGAATGTCCCAACTCGTAGACGGAAAACTTTGAATTTTACGACGCGGTTTTGAGGAAAACATATCATGAAAAATTGATAAAGTATCTTTTTGACGTATAGCACTATGAAACATTTTATAAGTTGAATTCCATCTTGTTGGGAGGTCCCAATTGGGACCTAAGCAAATCAAACCCGTATCGTTACATAATCTAATATATTCATGGTATCTTTTTTTACTACTACTAAAAACGTCTTTAAGCATGACTCGAAATGCATTACTTAATTCAATAACGGGTTCAACCGCAAGCCCGTCTTGCACGGCTAAGTTGATGATGTGTGCAATACATCGACTATGGAAAAAAGCGCCGTTGCAAATCGGATTATATTTTAATATTAATTTTTGAACCGCATTTGTATTATTTGAGGCATTATCAAAAGATATTGAAAATAATTTATTTTGTAATTTAAATTCGGTTATCACACCATCTAAAATGTGAAATAAATTTTGACCCGTGTGCGGATATTCAAACATCTCAAACGCGATTGTACGTTTCATCATTTGCCACGTATTGAGATCAACTCAATGAGCGGTAACGCAAATATATGAGTCGGGAATACAATGTGGAGCCGACCAAACGTCGGTGGTTAAGTTCACACCGGTTTCCAATTTTTCAAAACCTAAAATTAATTCTTTTTTTGTTTTTTTTTCACATTTTTAGACAATCACGTCTAAGAGTACTACGACTTACTTGATGATAACGTGGTTGAAGGGCTTCTTTAATCATCCTCGTCACGAGCGGGTTGTCGAAGTGGTTGAATGACAAACCTCTTTGAATAACTAATTTCGCCATTCTATCTCGAACAATATTTGGATCGAAGTTCCAAATTCCACCCTCGCTTGTCATAGATGCTTGACCCTCACCCGGAATATTCTTCAAACTCGGACACGATTTTTCCAGATGAGTTTTTAGAGTAGAATTTGATTCCTTTTTAAAAAACCCACCACAATTTTTGCAACGAGCACGTTCCAACCCGTTAGACAACTCACATAGATCGTAGTTTGACCAAATTGCGGGGTTCCTCGTTGTTGGTATGATTTTCACAACGCTAACTTCCTTAGAGGAAACACCAAAACTTGATTTTGCCATAGCGTTTTTTTGAGCATTTTTTGAGCGTTTTCGAGCGTTTTTTATAAACGAGAGTGTAGAGAGCGGGTTTGAGAAGTATGATTTAACCAAAACACCCACTACCTATTTATAATGTGTTTGAGTGTTAAAATGGGTGAAAAAAACGGTCAAAAACGGGTCTAACGGTCAAAAAACGGCTATATAGCTGTTATCCCAACGGTTATATTTTGAAAATTACCGTTAAACCGGTTTGACAAACCGGTTCCCCAAACCGGTTCACAAAAAACCGGTTTTATATATTTGCCTATTAAACCGGTTCATAACCGCCGGTTCATACCGGTTTGAAACCGGTTCCACTTAAACCGGTTCGTATTCGGGTCGGGTTTCGGGTTGAAACCGGTTTAACTATTCCAAACCGGTTTTTTTGCCCACCTCTAATTTGGTGTACCAATGTAAGCATATAGAAGAGACTAACATCCTATTAAATCAAAATTATCAATTTATTAATAATATGCATTAATTAACCGTAGAAATAAAATACTATGCATTAGTTTAAATTCATACTCAAATCATCTTTTCAATTTTAATTACTGATTTTAAAAAGTCGTATTCTGATTATACCAAGATCGTAAAGATTTCAAATATCATAGAAATATTGGCAAGTTAAGAATTAAAACATCACTAAGAGTTTTAACTATTTTTGGCAAAAGTTTTCATAAGAGAAGATTATGTTTAGGGTGTAAATGAGTCGAGTTACCGATTAAGTTTGAAATCGATTTGTTTTAAACTTTATTTTAAAACTCGAGCTCGGTTCCTAAGTAATTTTAAAAGCTTGAGCTCCACTCATACTCGATTTGTTTACTACTACTTCTACTAGTTATTTACTCTTCTTTATTTAATCTACACATATATGAAAAGTTCGCGTTCACCTAGTGTTTTCACTTGTGTTTCGAATGTTCTAACATTTTTTATTTACTCTTGATTCGAATGTAAATGTATAAGGGTGTAACCTAATTCTCACTTGAAAAATGCAATTTGACTAATTCGATTCCACCTTATGCAATACGTACAACACGTAAAGTCACATCATGCATCGACTGCCCTTTTACTGTTTATCATTTTTACTAGATGTAGGACAATCACATCATGCATCGAGGATCGTCTTGTTGTCGATCATTTTCTCTAATCTTTTGATGTTGGTGCATTGGAATGTAGAATATGAATATTCGAATATTTACATCCATCAATCATATAACATGTGCTTTAATTCTATTATCATCAAAATAAAATATGCATTTGTAATTATATACCATGCTTGCAGTAACCGTCTTTTATTTTTTATATTGACAAAAATCAGCAACATGTAACACATTTATGAGACATAATTACATATGGTCAAAATGAAAGAATTCTTAAAACTCTAAAGGATAAGTTATGTTATGTACATGGATTATTGACTTTGGAGGTAGAAAAATCATCAAAATATATATGTTGGCCTTATTTTTTTTAAATAAACATTGACTTTTAGGCTTTAAAAAACTAATCATCCAAATAGAATCAATAAAAAATTGATTGGGCCGATTGCATCAATCCGACTCAACTCCGTGTTTATCCACAACAAAAAATAATCGGTTTTAAACCAAAAATACATTTTAACCCGTTACTCGACCTAGTTAATTTCATTTTATCACTATATTCTTATATAAAAGTAAGGGGCCGGGTTAAGGATTCTTTGTCTCTAAAAAGCAGCCATGCATGTTGTCATATTCCTGCTCTGCAACTTCTTTATGGAGACCGAATCTTAGCAAACACACACTTGCAATAACAACTTGTACCTTTAGCTACTTCACTTGTACAACTTCTATTTGTCATTCTGGTCTTAGCTTCTTTCGTTTCTTCTAAAAGCTTCCAAAATCTTCTATAAAAGTGCTAAAATTTGAATTTCAACTTTTTAAGATTTTACGTACGTATTTTATTTAATTTTTATTTTGCATGCATGTGGAAAGGCACTTCTCACAAGAGGCAATTATTGTTCACTATTTTTCATTAAGGTCCACAAGTTTTTGTTATTGTTCCAACTGCCCCCTATCTGTTTAACAATAAGTTTTTTAGCTTTAAAAACTTTTGTAGGTTATTGTAATTTTTGTTTGATATAACCTATAAGGTTAATATTGATATAGCCCGGGCATACATTAATCTTGTTGTTAGTTAAATCTCTAATTTTTTTTAATAAGTGATTAATTATTTAAAATGTAGTTGTCTAATTCAAACATATATAACTTAATAGTTTTCTACTTCTCTATATCCATTACAGGTTCTTTGTACAATTGACATATTTTTTATGACGTAAATGTCATATAACTCTGTATTTAGAGTGGTGATCTCATGGTGTTGCCCATTACATCCTAGATAATCTAGGTGTTGCTGTTAAAAAAATTTTTGATCATTAGATGTAGCTTTTCTTAAAAACCCTAACTGATACAACCCTCATCGGCAAACCCTTTCAAACATTACATGGATTTTGTTTTAGAAAGTTAACCGATAACAAGATTAAAAAACTGTCGATAAAATCAATACAACATATCCATAAAGATTGTTTGTAATGTGAAAAGGTTTAAGCATTGTTTTCCACTAGCCATAGTGATAAGCGACCAAAGTTTTATGCATTAAAGGGTGTAACATGTTATATTTATGTAAATTAACATGTGGAATACAAAAGTTTTGTGTAGCTATGCATGTGCAGGTGTTGAAAGATTAAAGTATGATTTTGGAAGATATTAGGTGAGAGATACAAGAGTCGGAAGAGACACGGAGAAAACGTGGCGGAAACTCAGGACCTGGCGTAAGCCTACGCCGCCCAGCGTAGGCCTACGCCTGAACATTTCTTTCACAGCAACTTCCAGTGTGGCAGTGTAAGCTTACGCCCACCCAGCGTAGGCTTACGCTGGTTACGTTTTCTGGACGCGAATTTTCGGGAAACAGCCGATTTTGATGTTTAATTGGGGTTTCTTCCCCAAATCCGAGATCACCATTTTTACAACAGTTCTTGGGCGATTTTGGGAGTTCTTGGAGGCAACCCGACTTGTGATTGTCTTTATTTTGTCTTTGTTTTGTTTTGTTTTGTGTTGTGTGTTTTAGTTTCGTCACCATAGCAACACTCAAGTGTGGGGAAGACTCATGGAAGACTTACGAATCCATTTTTGGTGGTGGTTCAGGCACTCTATGATCGCCTCTAATCAGGTTCATATTCTCTTTCTCATATTTATGTTGTTTTGATTGAACTATAGTATTTTTGGTTGTTTGTGTGTGTTTTGGTGTGTTTTTGTTTGAAACTTGGTTGATTGTGGTTGGGTTGGTGCTTATGGTTATGGTAATCTTTGAGTTGGATATTTGGAGATATTGGGTATTGGATGTTTTTGCACCCACAAACCGCACTTTTATATTTTATAACTATTTACATTAAGACAATGTAAGGTTCAAGTGTGGGGATGTGAGAAATCAATAAAACCATGCAAATTTTTGAATAATTGTTTTACAAAGTGTTTGGTAGAGGTCTTTGGTCATGGTTAATTCATTAAGTTACTTGATTAAGTTTTTCCAACAAATAAAAAAAAAAAAACTGGAAATGTTGGATTTGGGAGTAACAAAATTGAAGGTGACGGCTTGCATGCACATGTCGGTAACCTATTTTCCACCATGTTATGAGATTTTGAGCCAAATTGATATAAATATTCTCTTACTTGAGTGTTTAGCCACTTTGTTTCACATTTTAGAACTTGCATATTATTGATACATGTTGAGACTTTGAACCAATTAATTGCACAAAAATGATAAAGGCATTAGAGAAACCTTTTTATTTTTAGCCATTTGTATACCCTTACCCGTTAATATCCACTAGATGCCCACTCTGAGCCTATACCTTTTCTGTTGACAAAACCCATAACAGTAGCCCATTCACCTTCTTAGCCTTTTCTTTTTAAACCCGTGAGTTGGAATTCAATTAACTTAGATTATTGAAGTTGCGGTTGCAAGTGCATAAAAAATAAAAAAATGAATGAAAAAGAAATACAAAAATAGTAAAGGTTTTGAGTATTAGTTTGAATTATAATAAAAGATGTTATTGGGTCAATTGAACCCAAGTTTCATTTGATAGTTTGAAGAAATAAGAATTTTAGTGTTAATGAGTCATTTATACCCATAGTAGAGATTTGAAAATTTTAGGATTGATTTGTAGTTTCATTAGTTGAATTCCACTCACCTTTAGCCACTTTAAAAAATCCTTATCCATACCCTAACCCTAGCCTACATTACAACCCTTAAAAGACCTTTTGATTTGTGCGTTTTAGTTGTGTTAGTAGGTGGAGATGTGATCAATATGCAAGCCTATGATAATGTGGTTCATTGTTTGGTTTCGAGTGAAAAATACTAGCACATCATCGCTAGTCCACATATGAAGCCGAGTGGAGTGATTGATGGTGAGGGGTGTGTGCATTCAAAGCCATAACTGGATATGAGTTAAGCTCGTTCAAGTGTTTCCTTTTGTTTAAAAAGTCATAAATTGTTTGTTGGATTGTAAATCTATTGAGAGTATAATTCTTATGAATCTGGCATGACCTTGGACCTTAACTTATATTGAGTTAAAACACATGTTTGAGAATTTGTAATGTGGATTTGAAGCAAAAGACTTTGCTTGAGGGCAAGCAAAACTCAAGTGTGGGGATGTGATAAGCGACCAAAGTTTTATGCATTAAAGGGTGTAACATGTTATATTTATGTAAATTAACATGTGGAATACAAAAGTTTTGTGTAGCTATGCATGTGCAGGTGTTGAAAGCTTAAAGTATGATTTTGGAAGATATTAGGTGAGAGATACAAGAGTCGGAAGAGACACGGAGAAAACGGGGCGGAAACTCAGGACCTGGCGTAAGCCTAGCCTACGCCACCCAGCGTAAGCCTACGCCGCCCAGCGTAGGCCTACGCCTGAACATTTCTTTCACAGCAGCTTCCAGTGTGGCAGCGTAAGCTTACGCCCACCCAGCGTAGGCTTACGCTGGTTACGTTTTCTGGACGCGAATTTTCGGGAAACAACCGATTTTGATGTTTAATTGGGGGTTTCTTCCCCAAATTCGAGATCACCATTTTTACAACAGTTCTTGGGCGATTTTGGGAGTTCTTGGAGGCTAAGGAACACGATTCTAACATCCAATTGAAGATTGATACTCGAAAGATTGAAAGATTGAAGATGAATTCCACAACCATGAGCGGCTAATCCACCGGTAATCATTCCCGGGTGGATTGTTTGTAAGTTTTTAGGGTTTTATCATGTGCTAGCTTTGAGAAACAATTCTTGTAATCGTTTGGTTTGAAACACTTGAATCTTTGTGTTTAGTATGGTTATGAACTCACGGGAGTCGATAAATTCTTGCACCATTGACCCCGTTAGATGATAATTGCTATGAACTTTGATTTGTGTTGAATCTATTGATTAATCTAATTCTATATTGCATACATTTGTCTCGATTTCATTCGTGAATATTGTCTTACACTATTTGCCGATGATGTATGAATGTTGATGTTCTTGGTTAGATTTGGTCAATTTGATTTAGATAACCATTTGATTGCTTGAACTCATATGTTGGTGTGATAATCCCTAATTACTTGTGAACTTGAAACCCGGGCGTGATTCCTTTTTAATTATTGTTACAATATAAATCGTTTGTTTGATACGTGATTACTATTGATCATAATTGTTACTTGATAAGCATTGCTTGTTGGAGTTGTTAATTTCACCTAAACCATTGCTTGTGTTTGGTCAGAAAGACCCATTGCAACTTCATAAATCACTTTGTCAATTGAAGTTAAGCACCGACCACAAACTCTTCGTGGTTCGACACCCTTCTTACCCTAACTAGTTTAAGTTGATTAGGACACTCTATTTCTTTATCTTTGACCGGTACCTTCGACACCGATCACATAGTTTATAGGAGAGAGGATAAAGGCAAACTTGTGCGTGTTGTGAGATGCTTTCTCTTATGGTGTAATAGTGACGATTGTGCAAAAATAGGGAAGTTTCGCCTAGAGAGGTTACGCCTGGAAACTTGTGGACGAAAGTAAGGAAGTTCCGTTTGAGGAAACTTGCGGCTCAAGGACAGATGAGAACCCGCGAGTTGAGGGCAAAAAACGTGTGAGACACCGAAAGTGTGGTTGTAGGGTTTGAGAAAAGTCGATTGTGGTCTGAATCTCAGCTGAAGACGCGTAAAAGCAGTCGAAGATGAAGGCAGGAACGAAAAAACAGCCGATTGTGCGGCCAGGGAGGCTGCCAAAGCTCCGACGACGATGTTTGGCTCTAATACCAAGTTAAAAACCTTTGTGTGTGTAATAGTGTTGTATTAATTGTGTAAATAATTAGGGTTACTTATCACACCCTGGATTTTGCAGACCCGGGCTTGCGACCATCAGTTGGTACCTGTTTCTTATTTTATAATATCAGAATTATAAATCGCAGCGGAATTGGATTCAAGAGTTTCAATAACTCAGAAATATTCCCATTTCATATCAACAGGGAAACACCCTGATTGTTTTCAAAACGTTTTTACAAAACCAAGGATTTTAGAGCTATTAATTTTAGTTGATGTCTAGGGTGTAATGTTCCCTTTCTGACATAATGGCTTCCTTCACCAAGGATCCATTGTCCTTTCGGCATATTCATTCAAACATAATTACACTTGGTTACTTGTAAAAGATTTTGAAAATATTTATCAACACAGGCTGGTGAATACACATATGCTTTTATAATATGATAAAACTGAATAAATAAAACAAATTGCCATATTTGACAGGTCAATTTACACATTCATCGGTCTATTTTACCCGAATGTATAACCACTGGTCACACAAGGTACTTTCTCGCGTGACACTTGTTTTATGTTAGCCACAACCTTACGCACATGTGATGTAGGTGTTTTACGTGATGCCAACAATCGAACCATAACCCTGGCCCAGTTACATCATTTCATTTATAACACGTGCATAATTATATGTGACCCTATGGTTTGAATGCTATATAGCAAATCACCTTATGCAACCAATGGTTGTATTAGTTCATTCGAGTCAGACCATAAATTAAATCAGTTTATGGTTTCGAAAGCATTTTAAAAACGTAACATGTATTCACCTTGACAGAGTCTCGTCTTAAATGAGCTCTAGGATGGTATTCCTACTGGAGCAGCACCTGTGTTCTTGAACAGAAGTTCTACAAGCTTCTCCAAACGTTTCTGGCTTAAACTAACTATTAACAGAAAAGTGGGTTCGTATAAGAGGGTGCGGAAATAGGCTAAATTGCTTTAGAATCGAGTTTGGGATGAGAGAAATTGGATGGGATT
Source organism: Smallanthus sonchifolius (assembly GCA_023525975.1). Taxonomy (NCBI): domain Eukaryota; kingdom Viridiplantae; phylum Streptophyta; class Magnoliopsida; order Asterales; family Asteraceae; genus Smallanthus; species Smallanthus sonchifolius. The sequence continues at coordinate 97,767,415 of CM042026.1, forward strand.
TGATTTCTATTTATAGGCAACATTCGAGTCCGTGACAGACTGTTATAACGGGTGACGGTCTGTCACCGCCTGGTCATGTCTGACCGTTATGACTGGTGGCGGTCCATCACCGTGCTAGGGTTTGGCGAGTCAGCTGACACGCGTCAGCCTCTGGTGACTTTGCGGTGTGACGGACCGTTACGGTGGGTGACGATCTGTCATAAGGTTTTCACGCGTCAGATCATCCCCATTAGTAACCGCACACGTGTCATTCGTCTGTCTTGTCCGTGCTCATCCCTTAACGGACCGTTACGGGCAATGACGGTTCGTTATTATCCAAATTTTCACTTTTTAATCCCTGAACTTTTATTTATTTACACTTTATACCCTTGGGGTTTAATTTTTGGTGAAATTGAAATCGAAATTTTACGGATGTTACATTTCAAAAGTGGGTTATATAAACTATAACCATATTTACATAAACTAACTTATATTAACTAATAACAATCGATCTAATATCTTTAATAATATGTTTTGTTTTCAATATAAGTTTTATTGAAACCAAAATGTATACAAAATATAGTATTTTTTTAAATGTTACGAGACAAAATATATACTTTATTTCAAATAATTCCGTTTTCAATAAAATTAATATCGAAATATGGACAAAATAAATTAAATAAGATTACATATTTTATTTTTTTTGGATATTACAATTTAACTTAAATGCAAGTGTTGGTGGTGTAACCACCGACCAACTCTAGCCATTCTACTTTGTTCAAATGTCATAACTCACCCTTGATTTTGTAAAATGTTACTTTAACCCTCTCAAGTTTTTAAAGTTTCGAGTTTACCCCATATATTATATATAATAACTTTAGTTCGTTAATTATTTTTTTTTGACATCGTTATAAACAGAGTCGTATTCAATGTAGGGTATTTTTTAGGTGTCGTGGGTTATACCGATTGACGGTAACGTGCTGGTACCATGAAAAACGAGACCGAAACCGATTGAGGTTCCATTATATAACTATTTTTTATCTACGTTTTTATATTCACAAGCGATTCGCCGTAACTTTATAAGTTTCGTATATGTAACCACGTTTGTATTTGTGTTTAGCCATGTTAATGTCACCGTCTCAGCCGTTTAAGGTCTGCCTCCCACCGCGGGACGCGGGGACCTCCCGCCACGTAGTGCGGGCTAATTTTCTAGTTACATGCAATTATTAAGGAAAAACTAAGTTATATTTTAAACTAGTATTAAAACCCCCGCTTTGTGGGGGGTGTAGAACCGTGAAAAAAATAACGTCGAAACGTTATCGCGAACCCGCGTGTTGTGTTGGTGCGCAAAACCACAAAAAAATGATTATTTTAAACGTAACACACATCAAAATGTAGATAAACATAAGGACGACGAATTTACAAAAAAGTCACGTTGTTGTAAAAACGTTTACGACCTTTAAGAAATTATTTAATGAATTCAAAGAAAACAATTTAACGAAAAGATCAAACCGTAAATAAAAAAAATGTAAAAAAGTAGTAAAAATGGGTAAAAAAAAGTCAAACAAAGGTACTTTAAAAACAGTTGTTGCATGGGTTAGAACCCGCGTCAGGTGGGTGGGGTGATTAAAACCCGCGCATTGCGGTGTGTTAAATCGCGTAAAAAATAACATCTTCGAAACTTTATATGAAAAACAAAACCTTTACGCGTTCCAGCACATTAACCCGTAAAAAAACTAATGTCTAAGAAACATAAAAGTCACGCGTGATGCGTCTGGTTTTCGAACCTCGTTACACATGTTGCGACGATAACAATAACGTGACTAAGTAAGTTGCCACGACTCGGTTCTGGAGATCGAAAAATAGATAAATTTCTGCGCGAATAAAAGTTAAAATTGAAACGACAAATTCGTTAAAGAAGTTAGTAAAAATTATCATACTCATTTGCCTTTTTATATGATAATATTTGTTTCTTATTTTGAAACTTATCATTTATGGATAACTCATATATTAACAGAGAGAGTATTTTGAATTTTATATTATTATTTTAAAATTTAAAATTATCATACTCATTTCATTTAAGAATAATTTACAAATTCATAAAAATAATTTAAATTTTAAATTGTTTCCTAAATTCTTGATTTTCAATTTGAATATTAATATATATGATAATTTATTAGTTAATTGTAAAGTTATACAAAGTAATTTACATTTTCATTTCTTTCCGAATTATTCTACTTTCAGTTTAAATTAGCGATTTTCATTCACTATTTAGAAAGTTATACAAAGTAATTTAAATTTTAATTTCTTTACTAATTATCCTATCTATTTTCAATTTAGAATTGTCTATTTTCATTCACTCTTTTTATTTGATTGCTTTCTAATCTACAAATCTTTATTATAATAAATGAATAACTTAATCTGACATGTGTCAACTTCTGGTGAAGTCTAGATTTTTGTTTTCCGTATTTTTCTCTTATTAAATAACTCCCTCTCTTATTAAATGATAATGATTTTAAATAATTAAATATCTAAAATTTATTCTAATTTTTTAAAATTTACTAAATCATAAGAAGATTTTTATTATAACTTATCTTAAAATATAATTTTATAATTTTTAAATCTTTATTATTTATTCTTTTACCAACGACCGATGACATCCGATATACAATTCTTCATAAAAGTACTACTAGTTTACGACAAGTTGAATTTATTCAACCAATATAATAAATAGGTTTTAACCTAGTATAAGTTATAAAAGGAAATAACCAAACCAAACGTACCCAGTATAATCCCACACATAAACGCTATTAGTAGGGTCTGGGGAGGGTGTGATGAGGGCAAACCTTACCCCTATCCCAAGGGATAGAGAGGCTGCTCCCGTTTAGACCCCCGGCTCCATGGGAAAGAAAAAGATAAAAATATAAATAAAATTAATGAGTAATAAAGTAAAATAAATCTAACAGTAATCTAACAATTAGCAGTGTATGACTAGAGTATATTAGTCACAAGAAACACAACACACCTACAAGAAACAAGACATACGCAAAATCTTTGCTAAACAACTCTACTCTCCCACACAACGGGTCACTCATCCTAAAACCCTAATACGACGTCTCCATGAAATCCTATCATTGATCATGTCCTCTGAGAGGTGTAAATCTAGCAAATCAAGCCTAATCCTCTCATCCCACGTTAATTTCGGTCTCCCCCTGCTCCTTTTCCCCTCTACAACGAGAGTTTCCACCGTTCTCACTGGATCTGTGCTCTGTCTCCTCTTGACATGTCCAAACCATCTCAATCTTCCTTCTCTTATCTTATCTGAGATACATGTGACTCCCAATCTCTTCCGAACAACTTCATTTCTTATTCGGTCCTTTCTTGTGTGTCCACACATCCACCTCAACATCCTCATCTCAGCTACATCCATTTTTCGAGCTTGTGTCTTCTTGATGGCCCAACACTCGGTTCCATATAGCATCGCTGGGCGAACTGCTACCCTATAAAATTTACCCTTTAACCCTATTGGGAACCTCTTGTCGCACAAAACACCTGAGGCCGCTCTCCATTTACACCAACCAGCCTGCACCCGATGGACTACATCATTGTCGATGTCCCCGTTACTCTGGATGACAGATCCTAGATACTTAAACTTCAGTGTCTTAGGGACAACCCCACCTTCAATAGAAATCTGGGTCTCCTCGTCGACGTTTGCACCACTAAAGTTGCAGTGAAGGTACTCGGTTTTAGATCGGCTTATCTTCAAACCTTTGTGCTCTAAGACTGTTCTCCATTCCTCTAGTCTGTTGTTCAATGTCTCTTTACTTTCTGCAATCAACACGATATCATCAGCAAAAAGCATGCACCATGGAATTGCATCTTGAATCGACTTTGACAACTCATCCAAAACTACTGCAAAGAGAAAGGGGCTTAGTGCCGACCCCTGGTGAACTCCCACTTCCACCGGAAAAAAGTCTGTATCCCCCACGGGTGCTCGGACGCATGTCTTAGCCTCATGATACATATCCTTATACGCATGTTATAAAAGGAAATAAACAAAACTAAATGTCATAATTCATTGAAGGTGAATTCACCATTAGCGAATTAAACTTTTGTCATTTTCAAACTTTTTAATTCGCTGGTTTGAATCAAAGAACCTAGAAGCACAACCAATATATATATATATATATATATATATATATATATATATATATATATATGGGGATAATTAAATAAGAAATAGTTTTTCGCTAATAAATCTAAAAAATGACAAAAAAACCTTAAGAAACGATATCAAACGAACTCTGATTGAGCTAATTTTAGTGGCGTTGGAACCGTCTCGTCGAACTCTACCATCTTAGCTTTTAGGGTTTAGATTTTACGTTTGATCTTTAGGGTTTTAGCCTTAGGGTTTAGCTTTTAAGGTTTAGATTTTATGGTTTAGGTTTTTTTTTTGTGGGAGTGGGGGTGGGGGGGGGGGGTTAGGTTTTTAGGGGTGCGGGTGGAGGGGTTTAGGTTTTTGGGTCCGGGTTAGAGTTCGATGAGACGGTTCCAACGCCGGCGGAATAGATCAATCGGAGTTCGTTTGACCCACTTATTAGGATTTCTTAGCAAAAAACTACTTTTTAGTGGAACCCTCCCCTATATATATATATATATATGCAAAACCTATCTATAAAACAACTCATTTTTACAAATAAACTTCCGTAAAATAATATTTCGAAATAATTTTAATAGCATATAAGTCACATCCTTGTTTTCTTTACCGTAACTTGTACATAATTCAAACACACATGCATTTACACATCATACTAATCCTTAAAGAAAAAAAAACAGAAAAGAAGGGAAGCTAGAAACGTGTTAAACTATCATACTAATCCTTTTATTACAAAAATCAACTATATAGAAACAAATAAACCTTTTACTTTTTTCAAGAAATTAGAAATGGTGTGACAATGTATGAATGTTCTTTCTGCCCTCATTGTATTTTCAAACGTTTTAACAAGAAAAATTTAATACTCAATTTAGAACAAAAAAACTAACTAAAATTGTTCAAAAAGTCGATATTCACTTAAAAGAACTATACCGTGTGTCTAACCCATACAATGATGTGTTAGTCCCATGTGCCTTCCTGACGAATTTTGCGTTTTTAGTCACATGCACTTATCCCTAATTCGATGTATGGCCATGCATGTGTCGCGCACCTCATGACTTCTCCCGGTTCTTAAGATTTTTATTCTTTTTAATATAAGAAGTATATATATATTCTAGACATGGTGATTGGGATCAGGCCAAAAGGTGGAGTACTTCAACCAGTCAGCCTCTTGTGGGTTAATTGTTACGGAACACTCCTGCTATGAACACAGGAAAATAGAAAAAAAATGTTAGCTTTTAGGGTTAGGATTATTCTGAAGTCAAAAGACTATGGCATGCACCGGGTTCAATAAGGTGCACAATTCAAAAGATACTAGTACAACCAAATCATAGGGGTAAGATTATCTTGATCACTATAATTTTTTTGTACTTTGATTAAATTTTTTCTTAATGATATAACATAGATTAAACTTTAAAAACTAGCGTCTAGCTTATATATTACTTACAAATAGTTTTCTTAGAAACGATACATTTCTCTTTTTATATATTATTTGTTTAGGTTTCGTTTATAATTATAGTTAATACACAATACCTTCAAGGGTTTTCATTTATCTATATGATACCAAAGCCTTAAATTCTTGTCTTCTCTCTCTCTCTCTCTCTCTCTCTCACTCTCTCTCCTATCTTTCTCCACTACTATCACCGTCAGATCGTGGTTTGTCGACGACACTCTTCCCCCATCACCCTTCTTGTATGACGAATTTCTTTCTCTTCTTCTCTCTTTCATCTTGCTGTTGTGACGCATTACACACACATACATAGAGTAGGTTTTATTTACTTTTCCTTGTCATAGTCATAGTTGTAGCTTCTGTCACCATAGCACCTCGTCGCACTTCTTGTCGCTATTATGACCTTATATCTATTCGTGACTGTTTACAGCCACAAAGTTTATATACTGTTTACCTTTTTTTTTTAGTTTTTTCTTATTTTTTTTCGAGATTGTATGTCCTTATACCAACATATCCATTGTATTTCTCTCTATTCTGATTTTCTCCCACTCCGAGAGGAGGGGAGTATTAGATACGCTATGTTAGTTAGAGTTTATTGTAATGATCTTTATCATACTTATGTGATATGATTTTATTATGTTTTCTTTGTAATTATCCTCATTGTATTCCTGTATATAGTTGATTAATAGCAAATAATAGCTTACGAGGTATTCATTATTCTACAATGATAAGTGAGAAAAGAGTGTACACATGTGAATTTGTTTCTACATAAAGAAACAAAAATTAGAAAGATATATTTCTTCTATCATTCTCACAAACAAATGTAACCAATGTTTTGAAAACTGAATCAACAACCAACCAATAGTACCGATGGTTCATCAGTTTAACTGATATGCTCTATCTTAAAAGCCGACCGACCAACATAGAGGGGAAGCAAACATCGGTCATTATCCACTAGTTTGATTAGACGTTTTACTTCAGTTTTAACGTGTTTTTTATCTACTTAAGCCAACTTTTTTTCTCTTTTGGTCTATTAGATTTTAATCAAAATTGATGACACCTTTGGTTCCTGGTTTAACCTAACCCGTTGCACTGGCCGAATACATACCATTTTTAAAACATTGAATATAAATCATCCAAAAACCTAAGTTTCTTAAAAACTCTTCTTTGGTCTCTTTACTAAAAAGACAAAAGGGTAGTCATATGAAGTTAGACATATATTTGCAAGCACTTTTTCTCTTTCAGTGACATTGATTCTTGTGTATACATGTCTTAGGATACCATACACTTGCAAAAGATTTTGGGACATCATCTTCTCTTTTCTTAAAACTTACTTTTGTCACCCCTAGCTACTCTATATTGGCTTCAAATTCATGCAATTTTATTAAGTCTTTAAATATTAAATTAGCATTTTTTTTATTATAATGTACTGTTATTATTGCAAAAAATATTGTCAAATTCCGCATTATATATGCTAAAATTTAAAAACTACAAATAACTACTCCTTTAAAATCAGATCAACAACTGAACTGACGACCGGTTCTTAGTTCAACCAATTTTACTGGTCGGTCCGATCTAAAAACCAGTCACCTGTGTTATATAAATGGTTTTCTTAAAACATGTCGTTCATTTGTGCCTGGCCGTCAATTAGCAAGTAACGTATTAAACCAGCAACACCTGTTCAGGTTTAAGGTTTAACCAGTACCCAGTCTGTTCCAATTTTTAAAACACCGCAAATGACTAGGACTTTATTTTACATTCTAAAGGAACCTGCATCAATATATTTGGAGCATATATCTGTTTAAGTTTCTTTAACCTTTTCTCTTGTTGTTCAGTAAGAAGGAAAAGGAAGCAGGTTCCACAAATTATGGCTCATCTTTTGGTTAACTTTTTATCCTTATGTTTTCCATTTTAAAGGTATTTTGTTACAGTAAAAATTAAATAAAACTTGCTATTAACAAGGTATTTATATTTTTATTCACTAGAATAAAATGGTTTTGTAATTATGTACGGGTTCTTATTTTATTTGAATTCACTAGGTTAGAATACCGTGTATTACACCGGTTAAATAAAATATAATTTAATATGTTAACACATACACTCGTCAAAATATGTTTTTAAAAAATGTACTTTGACGTGACAATTATAAATTCTGTTAAATTAATTTTTAAAATATTTATAAAAAAAGGTAAAACAAACGATTAAAGAAAACTAACTCCTATAAATGTAATCTAGTTAGAGTATATATAGAATTAGATACTTCTTTGCTCTTTTTCTTTTCACGATTGTTACTTATTCTCTTGTTTCGCAATGAGAACCAATGAACCATCAAAAAAGATAAAGAGAAAAGAACTTTTTTTCTTTATTTTTATATTAATATTCTTTCTTAAATTACAATAAGAAATCAATTACCTTTATCCTCTTTTAGCTATTGTCAGTTTCATATAATACATACAGGGGATTATATATAAGGGATGAATCATTTGTGAATTCCTAAATATTACGAGAACTTGCTAAAAAACCAATCAAAATCATTTTTTTGTTTTTACTACCTTTATTGTTAGAATACAATATAAAAAAATGAATTTATATATGTAAATTTATATGTATTCGAATATTAAAAAAATGTACACATGTGTAACTTTTTTACTATTTACATATGTGTATAAATTTTTTTAAGAATAATTTAAAGATAAGAGATGAATTAATTGAATAGATAAATTATTTTTTATATTGTATTTTAATAATAAAGGGAGACGGAGAAAGAGTAGAAAGGTGGCAAAACTTACTTCTTTGATATTAGTTGATGATGATGGAGTGCACCCCATTACCAGTTCCTCCAATCCTGATGCTGATCTTCCTCCTATCTTATGATGATGTTGTTGCTGTTATTTAAATTTATACGTAAAAGAATAAATTTATACATACACACAATTACATACGTATATAGGGTTAAGATCTCTCGAGAACTCATAAATATTTAAGAACTCGTGAGAAATCGTCAAAAAACCAATTAAAATATTTTTTTTTGTTTTCACTACCTTTATTATTAAAATACAACATAAAAAAATGATTTATCTTTGTAATTAATTCATCTCTTCTCTCTAAATTATTCTTAAAAAAATTTATACACATATGTAAATGGTATACATGTGTAGATCTTTTTTAATATATGAATACATGTAAATTCACATATATAAATTTATTTTTTTATGTTGTATTCTAATAATAAAGGTAGTAAAAACAAAAAAAAATAGTTTTGATTGGTTTTTTGACGAGTTCTCAAAATATTTAAGAGTTCTCAAATGATTCATTCTCTACGTATATATATATATATATATATATATATATATATATGATTTTCTTCTAGTTTAATTTTATCAATCAAAACTTAAAAATCAGCAGAAAAATGCTTAACTTATATAAAATGTTCCATTTTAGATAGATTTCAATCAATTTTATAAACTAATTAAATATCACATTACAATATCTTTTTTTAACGGTGAATTTATGATATGTAAAACTTATGGTGAATTTATGATATGTAAAATAATAATTCAAAAAAGCATCAAAAAAATTCCTATAGATGGTGTGCATGCATGCCTAATTGCTACAGCCTACAGACATAATTAAGACTCTATTTCTCACAACTATCAAACATAATTATCCATATGATCATGTATTGTCCTCAACAAAACAACAACAAAAAAAGTGAACATATATATGATTAGTTGTCCTCAACTTGGTTGACAAGAGCTAATAAACCCTTTTAGAAAAATAAAAAAGATCACAGAACTCTTACAATTTTTCTATGACGTTTAAATTAAAAAAAAATATGAATTACATTACTTTTTAATTTTAAAAAGTTTGAATCGTAGAAAATTTGCAATCATTCCACAATATATATTTGTAAATATTTTACTTCAATTCGAATTAAAAAAAAGCCATTTTTCTATCAATTTTTTTTCCTTCCATTATTAAAAAAGAAAACAAATAAAATGGTAGGACCCACTCTAACATAAAAAATTAGAAAAAGAAAAACAAAACAAAACCAACCCTAATATAAAAAATTTACTGATTCTGGTTAAAAATATTGACCCATCAATATTTAATTTGATCAAGGAATGTACGAGAGTCACTTCTCAAATCTCTATCTTCAAAACAAACTCAAAAATAATTTCATATTTTATCAGATTATTAATCAATCTACCTTATAATTATTCTTGACTTATTATCTATTATTTTTAATAAAAACTGAATAAAAGACGTGTATTGTTTTGAGTTATAACAATATGAATTACATATATTTTTATTTATGTTTATAATAGTATATACTTTATATGACTTTATGTTGAAATACAACAAATCCTTCAAAATTGTTTTATTTATTATAATGTCTTTATTTTACTCCTTGTAACCGTAATATTGACTCACTAATTAATTAGTTTTGTTTGTAAATGATTTCATCATACTTTTTCTATATTGATTAAAATATTCAGTATTTAATTTTTTATAAAAAAAAATCAAAAGATCAATATCAAACAGAATAATTAATATATAAACATATAAATAAATAAATAATTTTAATCACATCTGCATAAGTTAATTATTATAAATATGACGAGTCTAAATAAAATTGTACTGCATGCATGTCTTTTTAGAATATTTACTTGACCAAAACTTGCAAAAACATCTTGTATATATTTTAACATATACAATTGATTTTTTTAAGTACGCGCGTTTTAACGTATTTTTGTTAGTTAATTAACTAACACCAAATATATATAAAAATTCTGGATAAATAAAAATATATAATTCATATTAAATATTTACCTGAAAATTTTCCATGATCCTAGAGACATGAAAGGAGTTATCATCATCAAGACCAACGGAGGTGTGATTTAGGGGAGTGCTGATTGCTGACATGGCATGAGACTGCCTGCTGACGTGGAAGGCTGTGGTTGCTACATAGTGCTGATGTGGATATTGTTGTAGGTCATGGTTAAGGTTCATCTGATGTTGTAGGTCTCGCTCATCGCAGGTGGTAGAAGCCTCTCCTGGTGTTGTTACTACCTGCAGAATGATCACTTGTACCCTCTTAGCTAAGTAGCCATGTTGTATTAGTTGTACTTTATGGAATATGTGGATATGCATATACGTACAACCATACATGCATGGAGTACAATTCAAAAGGTGGTACATTAATTTACATAAATATAGGTTGGTCTTGCTGAAAATACAAGCAATTTCTATAATAAAAGCAACAATTAAGGGGTTTTGAGTTTATCTTCTAATCTTGCACTCAACCAATATCATAATTTTTAGCCCTCATTTCATGCCAATAAGCCAAAAAGGTGATGTGAAATACAATAAACCAACTTTATAACTAGCAAGTAGCAACAAAAACAATAAATAAAGATTTAATTAAAATTCTTTCAAGTTCATATTTTTATTCATAAAGACCCAAAAAATCACACAAAAGATTCAAACTAAAATGTTTGATCATGTAAATGAACACGATCCATCACTAGTTGATGCGAATTTGATCAAGAAACATACCTCACCGTAGCTTTTTCTATACGGCATGAAGCTAAATTGATCAACATGTTTGAAATGTTGCATTTGATCCATTGGATTGTAACTTGTCATAACAAGTTCATCTCTAATGTTACTATGAATAGTAGCAGTAGCAGTAGTCTGGGTAGCAACATTGATTTCTTTTGAAGAAGAACGACTCCCACTTCCACTTCTACTTTCCCTTCTACTAACATTATTCATTTCATTCTTATTATGCATGCCTTCAACATGGATATTATTCGATAAAATGCTATTATTTATCGCTTTCTCGGACCAATTACATTGCCTCGGTTGAGTTTGGTAAAATATTTTTGACACAACGAGCTCGCCTTCCCTCTCCTCCTCATGTTGTCCAAGATGATACTGATGCATCACCCAACTAGTCTTTTCTGGTTTTCTGTTCTTCCCAAAGTTGGTATAAAGTACCAAGATTTTCTTGCATCCTTTTTGCTTCCCATTCACCATAACGGGTCGGGTCTTGCCCGTTTTATGCCACCGTGTTTCACCGCCTTGTAGATCGCACTCGGTCTGGATCTTTCGCCTTTTTCTTGTACCTGTGGTGTAAGCTTTTGATGGCCGATGAAAGAAGTGTATACTTAATCCACTTCTTGTAACCCCTAAAAGATCAAGCAAGAAGTTAAGAAAAACACTCAAAGTCATAACAAACAAGAAACCCTAATTATCATCAAAATTAGGTTTAATTAGGTGTGACAAGTGCATATTTCACTCAAAAAGTAAAAACAAACCACAAAACCCTATTTTTATTTGGTTTCAAAAGTAAAACCTAACTCATTGAACTACTAACGAACAAGAAACCTTATGCATTTGCACTACTAGAAAACACGCATGTTTCCGACGATAATTTTTGTCTTAAAGCCATTAGAAAAGGTTGTTTCCGACCTATTAGGGGGTTTTCCCGAAATTTCCGACAAATATTTGTTGGTCATAAATTTTGATAGGAAATCGACCAGTTTTCTAGTAGCTCTTTCTTGTTCTAGTGGGTGTTCTTATTCTTAACTTTTTCGACCGGATTTGTGGATCTAGGAAGAACACTCGAAACCACCATTGAATGATATAATTAACCTTACTCACCAGGGAGCTTTTCTGGATGTGTATAACAAATCCCATCTTCACCTTCAATAGTAGGAATAAACTCATTAATCAATGGGTGAGATTTCAAGTTTTTATCTTCAACTTTTGCTTCAAGATGTTCTATAAGTTCTTGATCAGTTGGATCAAACTTGACTCCTGCTGGTAAACCAACCCAATCCTGCAAATGATCAAAATCCCAAGAACTTATTGATAAATCACATAAAACTTGAACATATCAGTAGAAAAAGATAATCTTTTTGTAATGAAATTAACTTGTTTATATACATCTTGGAGAATCATGAATTTAAATATAGAAAGATAATTCAGCAGCAAGTATAATTCTATTCTCTTGTATTGATTCTTATTTGTCAAAATCTTTAAGTTGAAGCTAAGAATATTATGAAAAGATTATCTATATATATATATATATGCATTAAACTAAATATAATCATACCGGTTTTCCTTCAAGTTTATGACCACAACCTGGGCACTGTTTGGATCCACATAAATGATGCTCTTCAAGCTTTGAATCAATGAGATCAGAGCTACTGATATTCATTTCTAGTACTGCTACAAAAGCCCAACTTGTTTTTATTCGATTATTCGATCAAGAGTCGTTATTCGATCAAGAATCGTAGCATGAAATCTTGATTTTGATCCACACCCATATGAAAAGACCTAAATTTGATCCTTTTTATTCTTTGATTTCTTCTACTAAAGAGATCTAGCTAGTGTTTCTGGACTGAATTATGATGATGATGATGAATAAGATGACACACACTAGAATAAGTTCAAAAATCCTTTTTTTAAAGAAAGAACAACTGAAAACAAGATTGAAAGGATACCCGGATGAGATATATTCTTCAAAAGTGAAAATATTCTTGGAACAATTATACTAGTGTGTGAGAGAGAGATGTACTTTAACCATGAAAAACACCAGAATTCCCTACAACTTTAACTGAAGCCAGTGAGATAAAGGAAAAGGTGTCCCTCATCTCTTCTATTTTAACTCCCCTTTAAGTACATAAAATCAACTCTATCTCTCTCTAACAAAGGCGGTTCCATATGATTCACTATGTCTCTCATTTTAGTTAAGATTGTAAACATTTTGCATATTTTAGTCAAGAATTTTGAGTTTTGTTTCAAATATTTTGTTTTTAAGTTTTAAATAATTGTTTTTTTTAAATCTTAATTCGATTAAATTTGTAACTAGTATAATATGAAAGTAAAATTACGTTACAAATGGAAACAAATATAATATGAAATGAAATTACGATATGAGTTACAATTAAAATAAAATAAATACGAAAAAAGTAGAAGTAGAATTGCTGAAGGCATATATTAGACCCGTTTCCCTAAAAACATATTTAAGGTCTCGTCTGAGAACACGTCTCAGAAAAGAGTATGTCTTTATTGCATGGAAATCTTTGGTGTGATTTTAGTGTGTTCAAGAGTTCTAGGATTTTGGTTTAGTGTCCTTGCACAAGTTCAAAGAACTTAGGATATTCGAACCAAATTTTGCCATCCCTTCACTACAAGAAATACAAGCAATAGCGGCGACGGTATTAGCGGCGACATGCCAAATGTCGCCGCTATTGCTCAAAATCCGGGTGAAATCCTTTGTAACTCATATGACCGTTGATAACTGACCTGATCCAAGGGCTGATCTTCTACAGGGCATTAGTGGCGACCCATTAGCGGCGACATGTCGCCGCTATTGCTCAAAATCCGGGTGAAATCCTTTGCAACTCATATGACCGTTGATAACTAACCTGATCCAAGGGCTGATCTTCTACAGGGCATTAGCGGCGACCCATTAGCGGCGACATGTCGCCGCTATTGCTCAAAATCCGGGTGAAATGCTTTGCAACTCATATGACCGTTGATAACTGACCTGATCCAAGGGCTGATCTTCTACCTGGGCATTAGCGGCGACATGTCGCCGCTAAAGCACTGAAACACAATGGCGGGCTATTTCCCTCCATCAGACTTCACTTTTTGGCTCATCCCCATTACCCACCTCCGAAAGTTCTCTCCCAATTTCAGACTTCACACTTTTTGGCTCGACCACCCGACTCCGGCTCCCGTCTCCGACCACCCGACTCTGGCTCCCGTCTCCGACCACCCGACTCCTGCTCCCGTCTCCGACCACCGGACTCCGGCTCCCATCTCCGACCATCGTTGAGTTTCTTTGGTGAGAAGCATACAACTAACACGGAAGAAAGGGACGACAATGATGATGATCTAAGAACTAGTTTTACGTTTTATGTAATTTTATTTTTATAAGTTATTGTACCAAACGTTAACGAATGATGATATTAATGTAGTTTTTATATATTTATGTAGTTTATATGTTTTATATGTTTATATGTCTCAAAACTGTATATTTACAAGTATTTTGTATTTGAAAAAAAAAACTGAAAATACTGAAAATATGAAGAAAAAAAAACAGAAAACCGAAATAAAGGCATTAGTGGCGACATGTCGCCGCTAATGCCTAAGGTTATTAGCTGCGACAATTTGGGTATTAGCGGCGACAATTTGGGTATTAGCGACGAAGGATTAGCGGCGACTCAATAGCGGCGACTGTCGCCACTAAAGGTATTAGCGGCGACATTTTGGGGTATTATTGAGCCTTTTCCTTGTAGTGCTTTCCTCCTCGAGCATAGGAGTTGGAGTAAAACACAACTAAAGAAGTTTAACAAACATCTTGTGTTCTTACTTATAAACCACTTTAAGGTTTATACATCCTCATATGTGAGACAAATTCCCACACAATTTCTCAATCCACTTTCATTTCAAACACACAATTTGAGTATCAATATCTCATTTATTTTATCTCGGTTTTACACACTTCTTAATTCGTTGCGAAGATCTCTTCAAGAAGAATGCAAATACATTAACTAGTAATTATACTAATAATAAGTACAATTAATTATTTGTGTTCAAACTTAGAGAAAAATCACATTTTTTACTATTCTTTCAAACATAAGAAAATATATTTTTAATTTGTTCAAACTTTTAAAAGTAGATGAAGATAGTTAACTTATTTTTTGTTTACTGGATATTTAAAGGTTTAAGGAGATTAAAAAAAAAATACTTTGATTGCCTACGACTAAAGTAAAAGTTAAGGAACTCAACAGATGTTGATGAAACTCCGGACACAAAAGCAAAACTCAACCCTCGTATTTTTTGTGTTATAAAAACTCATGCGTTCATACCCAATTAATTAAAATTCATTCTTCATTTTCACCATTCCATTAGTAATTTCTCCTTCAATATCATCTTCATATTAATGTTCAACATCTTAAGGGCTGTTTAGTAGCCTCTTAATGATTCCATTAAAGCTTTACCTCTGAATCGGTCAGATGTAAGAGTGTTTGTTTCGCTAAAAGCCACCTTTTAATGGTTCAACTTTGGAACCATGTTGAACCATTCAGATCTCTTAATGATTAAGCACTTAATGGTTTGCCAAACAGCCCCTTAGTTACGTTGAATTGTGGAGTCTGATATACGGAGGGATTTGATATATCCGTGCTTCTTGAAATCGTAGAACTTGTACCACATAGTTACATGTTTTCTTTTATTTCCTTGCAAGTTTATTTTTATTGACTTGTTTGTGTGAGCGATCAGTACTGATTGCATAGGTTTAAACATTGGTTTCCCACATTTTATGTAGATTACAATACACCATGGCATGATTTTTACCTAGATTTTATAAATTTAAACATACAAAATTACTTTAAAATATAGCTTTTCGTATTAAAGTTGTAGACATTCAAACTATTCAAAGACTTGTACATTTAAAAAAAAAGCTACAAATGAATAAAGCAAAACATGACCCTAATTATGACAATAACCTAATCCTCTTTCACCATCTAGGCAGGCTGGTTCGTAGATTTCGGATGCGGTATACGACAAGTAAAAATGGGCTCCTAGCTTAAATAGAAACTTAATTACTTATATAAACGAAATTTATTAGTACTACGATAATTGTTAACAGAGTCTTGATAACGTATTAAGAGGCCAAAAATTGAAACAAAACAACTTTCTATCCGACCTTAAATCCTTAACGAATAACGAAAATTAAAACCAAAACAGTTTTTACAAACCTGGTGATCCGTGATCGATTGTTAATTGGCCGATTGGGTATACGATGGGGTACGTGGGTGAAAAGGAAGGAGTAGCTGCTAATTCACTAAAGAACCTAAACAAAATAGGATTTTTAAACTTAATTTGGTTAATCATGCCTCCTCTAGAACATGTTATTAGCTTTTAAAATATTTATTAACTTATTGGGCTCCTATAGAACATGTTATTGGGTTTTAAAATTTTTGTTAACTTATTGGGTCCCCTCTATAACATATAATTACTAACAAGTTTAATTTTTTTTTAAAATATGTTAATCGACCTACCTAATTGAGAAAAAAAAATTTGGGCCCCCCAAAATTTTGGGTCCGAGCGGTCATCCACTCGGCACATGCTCAGGTTCCCTATGGAGTCGAACTATTCATCGACTTGCATCTAGGTTCCTTATGGAGTCGAAGGTTTAATTTAGTAGTCACTACAAAGAAAGTGAACATTAGAGAATAAAGTATTAGGGACTCATATATTAGTCTCGAAGATGTTTGATTAATTATTTACAGATAACGTTAGGGACTGATGTTATGCGACTTATGTTAGTAACTGATAATTAGTAGCTAATATTTTGGCACTTCATTTGAGACTAAATTTCAGTCAAAAAATTTTCCACGCGATATAAAGTGTTAAAGGAAAACTTATTAGCTATCGAATTTCAATCCCAAATATGTTCCCTTTGTAATAAAAATGATGCAAATGTATGGGGAATAATCTTCAGTCTCTAGCATGAAGGGGACATAGTAGAGACTAAAAATCATTTCTTAATATTTCAAAATGGAATGAATTAGTCTTGAATGCCTTTTGTATAGGAAAAGATCAGGGACTAATTTTCAGTCTCCAATTACAGTTAGGTAGGGTCAAGTAAGGTCAATGATGGACAACTAGGGCTAGTGATGGTCAATGAGAGTCATTGATGGTCAATTATGATTGTTGATAGTCAATTAGGGTTGTTGATGTCAATTATGATCACTGATGGTTACTTAGGGTTGTTAGTGGTCAATTAGGGACATTCATGGTTAATTTGGGTTAATATTGGCCAATTAGGGTCATTATTGGTCAACTATGGTCAAATAGAGTTAATGATAATCATTTTGGTTGTTAATAGTTAACTAAGTTATTAATGGTGAAGGTAATTTATTGTAATTGGTGTCCAATTAAGGTAAATGATGGTCAATGAAAGTCACTAATAGTCAAATAGGGTTGTTAGTCGTTAGTTATGGTCATTCATGATCAAATATGGTCATTGTTAGTCAATTTAGTTCATTAGTGGTTAACTATGGGCAATTAGAGTCATTGTTGGTCAATTATGGTTGTTGATGGTTAATTAGGGTCAATGACGATCAATTAGAGTCATTGATGACCATTTAGGGTCGTTGATCGTTAATTAGGGACATTGGTCAAGTAAGGTCAATATTGGCTATTGATGGTCAATTAGAGTCGTGATAGTCAATTAGGTTGTTGATGACCAATTAGGTTCATTTAGGATAAATTATGGTCATTATTGCTCAACTAGGGTCAATGATGGTAAATTAGTATCATTGATGATCAATTAAGGTGGTCAACGATGATCATTTAGGGCTACTAAAAGCTATTATGACTCTTAAAACTCAATATGACCAAATAATATGTGAATGAATCATTATAACTCATTAAAATGATCTATACTCGTCAATCAAAGTCACATTCTTTACGTTGATCTATATTGGTCAATTAGGTGTCTTACTTTGGTCTCTATTTCTATATTCACCCACAAGAAACATTCTTCATAATACTATGTAACTTTCGAACTACTTTCGTTGAGTTCATATGAAATTCGAACACAATGTTTTGATTATTTGAATATGGTTATGCAATTTTTGGTTTAGTTTTGATTTTTGTTTCCGACTACGAAAATATTACCGATATGAATTTTGACTTTAACAAAGATAGACATGCTAGATGATTGTAATACAATAAGAGATTCAATTCGATCCTTGTTCGTTTATGCTTGATTTTTGTTTCCGACTACTAAAACATGACTCCTTGATATGCTTTTACCATTCTTTTATCATTATTTTGGTCAAAGTTTTAGTTGAACTCCAGATATTCTGGTCAAATTTTTACTGCAACAAACCTAAAGACTCAGCGCTATTCCTTTCTATTGTAAATAGTAAATCAACGAGCGGTAAACCTGACAATGAGGTGTGGCAAGATCAAATATGAAATCCAATTGTTGGAGTTAAGAAGACTGTAATCATTTGTGCGATTATTGGGAGTTAGAATCAACCCGGTTAAGTATGCTCAATTTACCCAAGGCATTACCAACATATATTTTATTCCAATATATTATTCAACCATTGAAATGGACTGCTCATAACACATATCGTTAATTTTTTTTCTCAGTTTTCACGTTCTAACATGTATGCTGAAAATTAATTTTATAGAAATATAATGATCAAATGGAAGTTAATCGAGGAAAATAAGTTACTACAAGTAAAGGAGGTTCTCGGTCAATAGCCAATCATATGTTTCACATGATAAAATTTGAATATTTAGGGGCGTTTGGTTGACAGAATGTTTTGAAAGAAATTGGAGTTTTCGAAAGGAGGCCCCTCTACTTAAGTTTCCTTTACACAACCTATCAAAAGTTATATATATATATATATATATATATATATATATATATATATATATATATATATATATATGGGAGGGTTCAATTTAGAACATTAAATACTGTGAGAACACACAGTATAAAACGAATTATTCATCTTTTCAATCTTAAAATTTTTTAAAATATAAGTGTAATGTTTATTCATTTTTCATGAAATCAAAAAAAAAATATGAACAAATTTCGTTTATATACATACCTACACATGTGTAATTCATGTGTAGTTTTTTTTATGTACGCATAACCTACACATGTGTAGGAAACATTTAAATATATAAAAACATATGAAAAAACTAGTTTAATGGTTTTTTATGTACATAAACATACATATTTGTATGTAAGAAGTATAAAATTTTAATTTTTTTTACCATGGATCAGAAAATTAAATGATTTTAGTTTATTCACTTTATTCTCGCATAATTTCGTTGTTCTAAAATGAACTTCCCCATATATATATATATATATGTATATGTATATGCGCATTTTGTGACATAGTAACTCACCCAATTATATTAATAATATCATAAAATAAGTCAACTTGAATTTTCATTTATATATAATAATTGGGGTGTTACACCTTTGAACCCTCAAGGTTCCTAGGTGTAATAAATCACAATAGTCTCGAACAATCATGTACTCCATATCATCGAACTTATATCGATGTTTATTACGATTCTATTTTGGTCTTAAGTAAATCTAAACAAACTAAAAAGACTGATGACACCAATATCAACAACATTTAATACATAACAAGTTTTTAAGTAAAGATTTGTGAGAACCACATAATTACTTGTATGTAATGCATCGAAAATAATCATATGTAGTTTGAGAGAGAAATAGAGACGGTAAAAAAAAGTTCTTCTGTATCATATTTAAAGCAATATGTATAAGCTAGTGTCTATGCAGTTTCTACAAGTCTTTATTTAATTTAGTTTTGTATTAAACACCCTACTATATATAAAATAATAATACAAATAGGAAGAAGAACATGGCATGTGTCATGTATAACGTGTAAAATCAGACACACTCACACATTACATCTTCATATCTTCTACATCATTTTTAAAAACATAGTTCATTAAGTTGAAAAGCGTTATGCATTAGGAAAAATGTTACTTTTCATGACATGTATGGACGCATTACATGTGGACGCGTCTAATTTCATATGCTAAACAAGACACATGAATATTATCAAGAAAAAAATCTGAATAAGCTCAGTAATATTATAAATTAAGAAGGGTATTGAATGTCATGAAGAATATATATCTTGGAAGGGGGATCAAATAATAAGTAGTTTTTCGCTAAAAAATCTAAGAAATGATAAAAACCTTAAGAAACGATATCAAACGAACCTCGATTGAGCTAATTTCAGCGGCTTTGGAACCGTCTCGTCGAACTCTACCATCTTAGATTTTAGGGTTTAGCTTTTAAGGTTTCGATTTTACGTTTGAATTTTAGGGTTTTAGCCTTATGGTTTAGCCTTAGGGTTTAGCTTTTAGGGTTTAGATTTTATAGTTTAGGTTTTTTTGTGTGGGGGGTTTAGGTTTTTGGGGATGGAATGAGGGGTTTAGGTTTTTGGGGGGGTGGTGGTTTTAGGCTTTTCGGGGTAGGGTTGGAGGGGGGTTTAAGTTTTTGGGGGTGCGGGTGCAGGGGGGTTTAGGTTTTTGGGTCCGGGTTAGGGTTCGATGAGACGGTTCCAACGCCGCTGGAATGAGCTCAATCGGAGTTCGTTTGACCCACTTCTTAGTATTTCTTAACGAAAAACCACTTTTTAGTGGAACCATCCCTATCTCGGATATTATCAAGAAAATAAAGAGAAAGTCTGGATTTGTGGGACTTTGGTGATGGTGGCGGGCGAATGGCGGTGGTGGTGGTGACAGTGAAACAAAATAATAATATTAATAATTAGGGTAACCCGTTTGAAATCAACCGAAGCGTTTAAACCAAGACCGTTCGGCCGATCGATGAGATTTATGTGGTTCAGTTTTTACAGTTTGACGGTTTGTTTCTAACTTGGAATCATCCTTGTTAAGCTTTTTCTCTCTTTTTTTGGATTATTCAATTATGTATATGTATTGTATTCATGGAATCTTTAGCATCTTAAAACTTTAATACAAACCATCAATTTAAAAAATATTAGTTCAAACCACTAAACTGTCAAAAGTAAACAATTAAACTGTTAAAACCAGCCGATCAGACGAACCCATCTAACCCATCGATTTGGTTTGTCTTTTTTAAAACCGTACTTAATGGTTAAAGCTAAAATTTTATCAAAAACCGCGGAATGAGATCTTCTAACACCCATTATAACAATAACAATGAGATGGCCAATAATGGCAGATATTTTATGTTATCCGCTAGCTCAGTCCATATATAAATGAAGTCGATGTCATGTTACTAATTTACAAAATATGAGATCGTTTACACTACTAAGTTAAAAAATCATAATATAAAAGAATGTAAATGTGAATATATATTTTCAAAATAATGGAAGTTTATAAATGGAAGGGTGGGAGGTCACATGCTCATAGAGGTGATGGTCGATTATACCTTTAATAGTTTTAAACACAGAAAGATTGCTTGATTTGCAAGGTAAGATAAGCAATATACTTGATGGACGCCACCACGCTTTTTACACTATTTATATGTAGTATTATTTTTATTAAATAATCTATAGTTCTATATTATATAATAAATAAAAAATTTTCATGTCACGTGTCACCTTCATATTCATTTTTATTATTTTTTTCTTCGCATCTCTCTTATTAAATACATCTCTATCTTTTAATAATAATATATTTTAAAGAAACTACTAATTATACTAATAAAACACATTTATTTTAAATTATCCCTTATTATAAGAAGAATAAAGTGTCATTTTCGTCCCTGTGGTTTGGCCATTTTAGCCACTTTCATCCAAAAACTTTTTTTTAGCTTTTTCGTCCTTGACTTTTCAAAATCTAGCAATTTTCATCCACCTGACTAACTTCGTCTACATTTTAACGTTAAATCAGGGGCAATTTAGTCTTTTCAAAACTCCTTCTTGAATGCCATAGATAGTAAACGGCAGTTGAAAAGACCAAATTGTCTCTGATTTAACCTTAAAATGTAGATGAACTTAGTCAGGTGTATGAAAATGATTAGATGTTGAAAAGTCATGGACGAAAAAGCTAAAAAAAAAGTTTTTGGATGACAGTGGCCAAACCACAGAGATGAAAATGACATTTTACTCTTATAAGAAACTTTGAAATCTAATTATGTAACTTTTATTTTCAATCAAACAATAAATGAAAGTCAAATTACATTAAATAGTAATTAACGTATTTTCGAAACCCAATTATATATTAATTTTTACATATTTTGAATTTTGTTTTACATACTTTGAATTTTTACGTATTTTCAAAACCCAATTATATATTAATTTTTATAATTTTTACATTAAATTGTAATTAACACTTTGCATCCACGAAATCACCTGCTAACATCAAGAATTAAATTTTGATCCCTTGACTCATTATTCCAATGGAAAATTATCAAAATGGACATTTGATCAGTCAAACTTACTAAAATGGATAAACTTTTTCAGCCTACTAAGGTCAAGGGGCATACCTTGCCATCACTTTGCCCATCACTTTGCCAACTGGGCGCCACGTCAGCAGTCAGAAAAGTGATGGTGCAAGGGAAATACTCCTCTCCATCACCTTGCCATCACTTTGTCATATCATCAACACATTTTATTTTATTTTTTTCAAATAATAATATTAAAATTATAAAAATAAATATAACTTACAATAAAATTTAAAAACATACAATTTAAAAATTAAAAACATACAATAAAATTACTGAAGCGATCGTTCGTAAACATGCTCAATCAAACCCGCCGTCAGTTGATTCTAAAATCACCGGGACCGTACGTTGGGAGATTATTTTCCGGATCGTCTCTGAAATAGTCGTTCACTAAACGAGTGTGACCAACCACACGATCACGGTTTATACGAGCGTTTCGGGATGTACGATGTAGACGTCGTACATTTTGCCACCACGTAACCGCCGCGGTTGTCATGGTCCGGAACATCAAAGTCCGTCGCATATCGTCTTCGGAAGATGAAGTTGACATGTTGATATTGATTGGGTGGTGAGTTTAAAAAAAGATGGAGTTTTTATAAAATTTGAGAGAGAATGAGATGAATGTGATGGTGAAAATGGGATGGGTTTTATAAAGTGTGTGATGGTTTAAAAAAATTAATTTTTTTTGAACCCCAACGGTCATATTGACCAGTCAACGCGCCTCTCTATCTTTGGTTTACCCCGTCACTTTTTCGACGCGCATAACCCACGCCTCGGTCACGCCGACCAAGGGGGCGGTGTGCCCTTGGTCACAACGTGACTTTCGCCCTCCACGTCACCCACGGCGTGAATTATGTTATGCATATTGGACGCCCTAAGTTATGGTTATTTAGACTAATAGTCGGCTGAAGTAGGCTAGTTCAGTCGGCTCCAAATTCCGTGCCCACCAACTTTTTGTCAGAGTTTCAACCAAAAAGAAAACGACAAGTGGCGGCACTGACTCCCAAGCCGGCTGAAGCCCACTAAATAGTAGGCTTAGCCGGCGCATTTTTTGTGCTCGATTTTAACCTGCTATATGACTTTTCTTTGCCGGCTATTTGCCTTTGTTTAGCCGGCTATTTGACTTTCCTTAGCCGACTATTTTTCTTAAAATAAACACAACAATCATATAATAAGTAGTCAAAAACAATATAAGTTTAATGTTTTAAAATAAACACAACAATCATATAAAAAATAGTATTCAAATACAATATTATTGTATTTGATATTATATTTTAGCACTACTCGTTATCTAAACTTCTCGTTATCAAATACAATATTATTGTATTTGATATTATATTTTAGTGGGAGAGAGAAAGAGAGTCGGTTACATAATCATCTTATGTATCACACTTAAAGTAATATGTAGAAGTGGTTATTAAAGTTATCTAGTTAATTGGTTAATGGTTATGAATGAGGTTCAAATGAGAACCAGTGAATAACTAGAATTCGATCATATTTCAATGGATAAATGTGGCTAAGATCTAATAATTAAAAGTCTTCCTCATTAATCACAACCATTTCCTTCTCATCCACTACTTGATTAAAAGCTACTAGTAATGGCCCAGATCAGATCACAAAAACCACAAACAGAAAAGTAGATGAAGAAATCAAACACAGAAAAACCCTCCGCTGTTTGATCACAAAATCTTGATCGATACTTTTATTATTAAAACCATAGTTATCAAAAGCAAGCGCCTTGGCGCAATTTTAAGGCGAGGCGCGATAAATGTACTTTGATTTTAAGGCGAGCGTCTTGTGAAGCTGAAAAAGATTTTGATACTTTGAACATTTTGTTAAGATTTTGAACGTATATCTTGTGACCCTATTTGACTTTCATTTAAGTAGAATAAGTCATACTCGTTATCAATGGCGGAAGAAGTTTTTGTGAGCGGGTGCACAAAGTAGGTCTGGTTAAAGTTGCTCAAAACAAATCGGTTTAAAATGGGTGTGTAACAGCCCGAGTTTTAGAGCGCGAAAGAATTCACGAGAATTAAAAACTTAAATAAGAAAAGAAGGGAAGCGGGCTTGGGCCAGGGTGCATGGGCCGAAAGGGGCAAGGGCCGGGCCCTTATAAGCCTCAAAATCAGCCCAAAACCCTCACTTCCAACACCATTTCCGGATTTCTAGAGAGAGAAAGTGAGAGAGAGTCTAGAGAGAGAAAGTCCTGGTTTTCGAATCCGAGCTCATAGGACCGTAGGCATACGTATCTGGAACGATTAGCTGTAAAGAAGAAGCGTTTACAGGTAACCGATTCTCCTAGATCTGAGTTTTTGTTCGTTTTTAGGTTTTTCGGGTTTTGGAGGAAAATGTAACGTTTTTGCGGATTAAACTGGAGGAAAAACATATATTTTAGTTCCTTAATGAAAAGCAAACGTTTTAAATGTAAACAAGTCTGGGATCTTGATGTGATCAGACTCGAACACGAAAGTTAGGGTTTTTGCGGTGAAGCAGATCCTGCGAACTTATCAAGTACGCATGAAGCAAAGCCTGCGTACTTATCAAGTACGCACAAAGCAAAGCATGCGTACTTATCAAGTACGCAAGAAGCAAAGTCTGCGTACTTATCAAGTACACAAGAACAAGGCTCTACGCACTTGCCAAGTGCGAAAGCATCAGGTCTATGGGTATATATAGCTGGATTAGTGAAGTCAGTATGTTCGCCTAGCAAGAAATGGTGAAACCATTTAGCGTTGAGTTAAGTCTGATACGTGTCAGTTGTTATGATTGTTCAGATTGTGTGAGATCCAGTAGACCATTGCAGTTAAGATACCAGGTGAGTTCTAATCCCCTTTTGCCTTCTTTAGGGGTGGTGTGCATACTTAGTGTAAAACGTTTATTATATTTTATATATTATAAACTGAAAGGAAAAGCTATGTTTTAGTGAAAAGTTTAAAAGAGGCAAAAGTACATTTTAGTAAAGTATAATTATATTATTGGCAAGCGTTTATTATATTTTTCATATACATAAACAAAGGCATAATATAAGTGCTAGTATGTTTTCAGTAAAGCAAGATATATTATTTGACAAACGTTTACTATATTTATTATACATAAACAAATGCATAATATATGTGTTAGTATTTTCAAGTAAGCAAGATATATCATTTGGCAAGCGTTTACTATATTTATTATACATAAACAAAGGCATGATATATGTGTTAAGATATATTTCAATAAAAGCAAAGGTATTTATGGCAAGCGTTTACTATATTTTTATATACATAAACAAAGGCATAATACATGTTAAGTTATGAACAAGATTTACAGAAAGTTTTATGAACAGTAAAGTGAACAGTTTTCCTTCGGGAATGTGTACCAGCTATAAAGGTCCTTGGGACAGATGTTACTTGTACAAGATGTCAGATATGGGTTCTACCCATTAGTAAGAATCTTTGGGTTCGCTAACGGTTGTACAACTGGGATGAGTGACGGCGGTTGCTCGGGAGGTCCACGCAACCTCCCGGTAGTGTTAAGCGGTATTGTCGGTTCATGGTCGTTGATCATGGGGGCATTGACCAGGGTATTGTCGATTCATGGTCGTTGATCATGGGGGCATTGACCAGGTACTCGTCGGTTCATGGTCGTTGACCATGGGGGCGGTACAGTAGTGACAAGGGAATTGACGGATAAGTGGTATTGTCGGTTCATGGTCGTTGATCATGGGGGCATTGACCAGGTACTTGTCGGTTCATGGATGTAAGCCATGAGGGCAGTACAGTAAAGAGGAATTGACGGTTTATTATACATTTTAAACTGTTTGAAAAGTAAAGTGTGTTAAGTTTAGCCTTAATGGCAGTATATATGTTTTAGTAAATCTTTTGTATAATTAATTTAAAGTAAGCGTTAGAACTCACTCAGCGTTGCTGATTTTTAGTATGCACATCAGTTAAGTGTAGGTGGCAGTAGATGGACATGGATGCTTAGCTTGGCTTGGCGAGAAGAGTTACCCGAAGACCAGCAGTTGGCATCCTGTTTATGTTTCTTTTGATTATGTTGATTAGGACAAGTTTCAGTTGTATTTGACAAGTTATGTTTAGACATGTTATGTTTCCGCTGCGTATGTTGAGATTTTAAATCGTTTCCGCTGTGATATTGTATGTCTTATGTTTAAGTGCTATGTGTTGGTGAGTAAATCCAATAAGTGAGGCCTCCCTGGTTTGGGCCTTACAGGGTGGGGTAAAAATAAATAGTTATTTACATAATGATATAATAAAAATATTTATACCTATTTACATCCCAAAAATAAAACGACATTTATAATAACGGAATAAACGAACGAGGCATGACGGGTCGGGCCGGATAGGCTGGTGGGTTTAAAGGGGAGCCCCCTATA
The DNA here is from genome assembly GCA_023525975.1 of Smallanthus sonchifolius. Taxonomy (NCBI): domain Eukaryota; kingdom Viridiplantae; phylum Streptophyta; class Magnoliopsida; order Asterales; family Asteraceae; genus Smallanthus; species Smallanthus sonchifolius. The sequence continues at coordinate 97,794,398 of CM042026.1, forward strand.
AATAGCCAAGGTCACCACCCATTTCTCTCATTTGCAACATCTAGAGAGAGAAACCGTAGAGAGAGAAAGTTGGCAGATCGACCCGAGATTGAAGAAGTGTGTAGCTCCAGAGCTTGGGAGAAGAACCTCCGGATCAGAAGCTCGATACAGGTAACGATCTAGCCTAGATCTGAGTTTTTGTTCGTTTTAGGGTTTTTGGACGAAAATGTGACGTTTTTACGGATGAAACTGGAAGAAAAACATAGTTTTGAGTTCCTTAATGAAAAGCAAACGTTTTGAATGTAAACAAGTTCGGGATCTTGACGTGATCAGACCCGAAGGCGAAAGTTAGGGTTTTTAAGGGGAAGCAGATCCTGCGTACTTATCAAGTACGCAGGAAGAGGGTCATGCGTACTTATCAAGTACACATGAAGCGAGGTTTGCGCACTTATTAAGTACACAAGAGCAAGGCCCTGCGCACTTGCTAAGTGCGCAGGCATCAGGTTGTTTAGGTTAAGTCAGTATGTTTAGAAGGTTAAACCGTTAGAGTCAGGGGTTGGTCTGATGTGTATTTAACTAATAAATTCAGATCGAAAGTGACGTTGTGGGACCCTTGTTTAGGACAACCCAGATTAGCTTATCAGGTGAGTTCTAGAAGCCCTCTTTTAAATGTTTTATATAATGTTTTCGGGCTGGTGTGCATACATACGAAATGATGTTTATGAAACTATGTTTACGAAATGAAATGATTTGGAATGAACGGTTTATGGAAAGAAAGTTTTATGAATGGAATGATTACGAACGAAATGTTTATAAAAAAATGGTTTAAAATGAAGGTAAAGGGTTTTGAAAATGAATGAAATGTTTTATGAAAAGAAAAGAAAAGGGCAAAGGTTTTAAAGAAGTCATTACAAATCTAATATGTCGAATGAAGGGAATTGACGAATGGAGTCTGGGAATGTAATTCCCAGCCTTGTGGTAGATTATGGACAGCGAGCCATAGTTGCCATAAGAACAACAGTGGCAGTGTCTTTGTGGCATGTCAATGGTTATGATGTTGTACAACTGGTATGGGAGTAACGACGGTTACTCAGGGGTTAACGTGACCCTATTGAGGTTAAATTATGATCCGACGGTGTTATGGCCGTGAGCCATAGCCGTCGATGGAAGTTGTCGGTTTATGGACATGAGAGCCATAGGGGCAACTAAAGGGGTACTGTCGGTCCTCGTGCAGTTAAGCCTTGGGGGCAATACAAAAGGGAATTGACGGAATGTATTGTATTGTCGGTCTTCATGCAGTTAAGCTTTAGAGGCAATACAATACTAGGTGATGGAACGAATGGTAACACAGATTTAGATAGTAATGTATGACTTAAATGAACGTTAAATGTTTTAAACGAACGATCCGTTCAACGTGTTTATGATAATGATAAATGTTTGAATGTTTTAGTGATGAACGAAAGGCTCTGTTTTCTTATACATGATGTTAAACCCTAATGAATTATTGAATGATGAACCATTTCTTAAATCGAATGAAAAACTGGAACTCAGCAGCGTAGCTGACTTTTTAGTATGCACATTCAGGTTAAGGCAGGTATGGATGATGGACGGTGATGCTTGGAAAGCGAGAAGAGTTACTCGGTTGATCATGAAGACTGGCATCCCGTTATGATTAGTTTATGTTATGTTTATGTATTTGACTATGTTACGCTTCCGCATGTCGAACAATGTTATGAGTATATCTTAATGAAAATTTCCACTGCGTTATTTGATATTCAAGTTTAATAACTGTTTGTGAATGAGTAAATCCAACAAGTGAGGCATCCCGGGTTTGGGGCCTTACATATTCGGATTTGAATCAAAAAACAATTAACTTTAACTTTGTAAAAACTAATTAAAGAAAACGGATCACTTCCAGATTCAGATTGCAAGTTCAGTGATTACTAATTTGTACTTATTGGAAGTTACATAGACATTACTCGTTTTATTAGATTTAACAAATAACTGAAAATCAAGATAGTGAATGTGCTAAGCAACGATTATAAGGAAACCGGATACTTGGCACAAATAAAAACTCAATAATCAATTACCAATTTAGAACATCAGATCTAGATACTCAATGATTCACGATACAAAACCGAAAATTGATGAATATATTAAATCTAAGACAAACCAAACTGTTTAATCAAACAAACCAAACTATAGCATTCAAACGATTACAAGAACTCTATACCAAACTAAGTATGAACCAGTTTATCACCTCACAAAGCAGATCCTACATCCGGAAGTAACCACAAAGGAAATAGCCGCTCATCGACATCATCCTCAATTCTTCAATGGTTGGTGTAACTTTATATAGCATCAAAAACTTGAAAAGATTGAAACTTTATCTCTGGAAATCGCCTCTGGAAAGCTCTGGGACGGCTGGGTGCAAGTTAATTCGAGAATGGACCCCTCAATGGCTTATAACTGGAATTAGGTTTAATTTGCCGAAATTACACTTCTTCGCGTGTCGCGAACTTTGGATGGGCATTCTTCGCGTGTCGCGAAAGCCAAAATAGTCGCGACCCATATTCAAGGTCCTCGCGTGTCACGAACAATCCTCCTCTGATCTTCGCGTGGCGCGAGGATCCTAAATTCCAATAAACTTTGACTTTTGTTCTTTTGACTACTCCGGGGCCCGTGTATGCTGTTATCCTCTTGATTTAAACCTTCATATCTCCCACTCTATACGCATCTTAACCTGTAACACTCACAAACACTAAATGCACATAAAACAGACTCGATATACAAAGCTGAACGCTTAAAACTCTATACTTAGACTCTTATACATGGGATATTTGACCTTAAATCACATCCCCACATTTAACCTTTTGCGTCCCGAAAAAGAATAATGCAGTGGAATCATAATTGGAAATGTCACACCCCAACCGACGGCGGAAACGTCGGGGCGGGACATGTAGACTGTTCATGAGCGCAAGGTTCGCTAGATTTCAATATTTAATCATCAATTTCATTTCAAACAATTCAAACACAAATAGCAAAATTCAACAAGTACATAAAAGAAAATACAAATTGTTCTTTGAATTTAAATTAACTAAGTTCAAACTTAAGTGTAGCATGTCTTGATTAAACTCACACATTAGCACCTGAAACATGAATAAAATAAGGTCAACTAAAAAGTTGGTGAGCATACATAGGTTTGTACATAGATAGTGCATAAATATGAATAAAAAAATCCTTACATGTCATGATAAATAAGGCATTTATGGGGAGCAGCTATTGTGTAACTAAAGTATAATTAAACCTTTGTAACTAGCATGCAAATTGTTTTGTCGGTAACAATCACCCCAATCTGGGTAGGTTTATCAGACTCAATAGATCTATCATTGTTAACCGTCGGCTTGAATAGTTAATGATTGCACATAAATTGCACACAAACAGTTAACACACCTAGCACTCAAACATAAAGCTCAAATTTTGTATACATGAATGTAAATAGGATTTGTGTTTGTGTAGTTTGTGTAAATGTAAGCAATTGTGTGTATAGAGTTCATGTTTCACCCCAAAAAGTGTAAAAGAGTAAAAGGGGCTATGTAATACTCACCTGTAAAATAGGTAGCCTGGAAATCACACGAATAAGATGTGGCACAAGTGTCGGGCTAACCACAAGATTAACCTATGTTTGAATATTATAATTGTATAAATAATATGCTCAAATGACTAAAGGAGGTCATAATGTACCAGGAAATTGGGTGTGGGTGCACTTGGTTATGTAGGAGAATAATTGCTTGAGTCTCAAATGATGTTTATAAGTGTCTTATAAAAATTATATGAACATAGGGTTTCATTTGTTTTGAAAACAATTGAGTATGTATATATGTGAATAACTAAGTTATGTATTTTCGTTCATCAATAGACAATTTAAATGGATAATTAGTTTGTTTTGGTTAATAAATAAATAAATGAGAGAATAATAATTAATTGAATAAAGTAGGTAATTAGATACTTAAATAATACAAGCCTTGATGAACAATAGTATTGAAAACTGGATTATGGAAAAGAATAGGTAAATGAGTCTCCTTTTCGTTTGCGAATGTGAAAATTAGTATTTGAATAAACGAATGATATTTACTTGAACAAACAAATACATAAATAGATAGTGTCTTTTGACTGAAATAAGTAGATAAATATATAATTAGTTATCCTTTGTAAATAAGTGGATAAATAAATGAATACAGACCACAACCCGATTTTGGTTAATGATACAGAAAGAAAAATTTAAAACCCATTCAATCAGTTCATCATCATCTTCTCCAAACAACCAACCTAAACCCTAGCACCGCAATTGACAGTGAATAAGTGTAGATTGACAACAGAAAACATAGGGCTTACATTCAGGGAATCCAAATGAGTATAGGGATGGTTTAATTACCTGGAACGGTTGCGGGAAAGATGAGATCGATTGAAGCGTATAGGTTCGAGCACTTCGGAGCTTTACGAATCGCAGAGGTGATATGGAAGGGGTTTGAGAGTGACGAGAGTAAAAGGGAGGTGTCGTGAGTGTGTGTGAATGGATTGTATGACTCATTTCCCTCTAAATTGCTCACATCGATCTGGATTAACAAAAAACAATTGTTCGCATGATTCACGCGTTAATGTTCAATTGGTGATGAATTAGGTCTCGTATAAGGTCTGAATACATGTGAGAAATGATTGCGCGTGATTTGCGGGTACAAAACGTGTCTAATACTCTTGATTCGTAACCGAATTGGCTTGGTTTGACTTAAGATAGTCAAAATCGGCAGGTGTGGTGTAATTTACATGATTTGAACCCAATTATCCTTCAGGGGTAAACGGTTTTAATCATGTGACATTTTTGAATGGCTATCAGACATTGTATCTTGGAATTTTTGAGAGATTGAACATGGATTGATGATGAAACCGCCCCTGTTGACTTTTCTTGAGTCAAACTTTGACAAGTTTGGGTTCAAATTTAAAAGAGTTTCAAATTTGAGTTGGGAGGATTCACATTGGGGTTCAAACGAAAATTAAGGGAGCTCTAGGCTAAATTCTTTGATATAATTTGATCTAATTTATATATAAAAATTGTTTTTACAACCTTTATAAAAGAACTTATACGTTATTTGTTTTATTAAAATTATTTTTTTTAAGGAAACTCCATTTTATTAAAGTACAAAGTTGTATCATAGATTTATTGAATATAACCAAATAATTATGCATATGAAAATATATATATATATTTGTACGTGTTTAAAAACTCAGAATGTTTTATTTTTGATTTATTTATTATAGCAAAGTATATGTAAATGTGTATACTTGTGTTAAGAGATAAAATATATGTAAGATTGAAACCCTGAATTGATACACACTGAAATAATAATTAAGGTGACCCATTGTGTTAAACAAGGGCGAGACTAAAATAGAATGTCATTACTGTACATAATAAAATGAATGACGAGAAAGAAAAAAATAAAAAATTTATGGCCCGAAATTCATGGATGTTACAAGAAAAATTGCAACTTACACTTTCATTATACACAGCCCAAATATCATAACACGTTAACTGTAACAATCGGTATTTCGATCCGATTAAACCCAACCACCGACTCTCGAGCCCCCAATTTTGTGATCTAATATATTATACTTTATCGAACAGTCAGTCAATCTATGGGTCTCACGCTCAGAAAGTTACAGCTCAGACTACTCCCACCTCAAGGTTATGTTTAGTCCCGGGTTAAACCTTATAGATTTTCTCACCTCAATAAACACTAATTTAGAAGTTTTAAAAATCAGATGAAATTATGGATCGATGAATGAATGAACTGAGCTTTTAGCAATGAAGTACGTAAGATTCGGTTTAGTGGTATATCCTCCAAGTCACCATCCCAGAGGGAAACACATAAACCTAACTTAGACATCTAGATATTGATTACTTAAGTCTCGCCCATGGGCATTTCAACCAAGCTTGTAACCCAAAGGGTAACACGTAGGCAGAACTCAATCTCTCAATCTAATTAATTAAGCTCGTGAATGATGCAGATTATGAAATGTGGGCGCCACCAAATTTTGGATTTATTTTCATAAAAAGAAAGCAATGTGCCAAATAATTCCAAAAGGTTATAAATTATTGTTTATAAAGCTACCTATCACCCTATATTGACAATTTCGAACTTACCGACACCCCTAAGATGAGAACCCACAAGACATCTTTAATTAATTACCCAATTAAACTAGATTCACTATCAGGATGTTTAATCTCTTAAGTAGGTTGGGCCTACCAAAACGTTACAAATTAAACGCGTTTTCTATTTTTTTATTCATTTCAATTCAACACAAGCACAGTTTTCAATTCTACCTATCATCTTCCATTTAATTGCACAAATTCTAATCCAAGGACATTTTTGAAAAATTTTAATTTTTATGGATTTTCTGATTTTTATGACTCAAAATACAGACTCAAATACAAACCTGGACAAGGTCTCCCCTCCCCACACTTAAACTCTACAGTGTCCTCAATGTAGGAATAGGGACTCTAAAATCGAAAGAAAAATACAAAAAGAAAAGAAAACTTAGCTGGAAGGACGATCGTATAGCATTTCATTCACGATCGTGCTCCACAGATGCAAGCGGCCTGCCTTGTACAAACAAATCGAGCAAGAATCGGAAATCATCACCCGAATGGAGATTGAGTACGGGCAGATCAATCAAAACCTACAAAAATTAAACTCCAAACAATCTAAGAGCATCATATCGACTCAATACAAAGATTCAATTACAAAAATAAAAGACTCGACGGACTTGAACGACTTAATTAAAAAAACTAAAAAATAAATAAATAAAAAATTACAAAAATTAGGGTTTCAAGGGTACTTCGCGTGTTGCGAAAAACCCTTCCCAACTCTTCGCGTGGCGCGAATAGTGGAAATTTCACCCGGCCATAATGGAACTTCTTCGCGTGTCACGAAGATCTGGCTTTGAGTCTTCGCGTGGCGCAAAGACATGTTGGTAACAGAATGTTTTGACGATTTTTATACTTAGAAAAATTTTTGGTCCAAAAACCCAAAATTTTCAACTTTTTTCAATTTTTTGTTCCAACACTCCAATGATGTGCATATATACCTGGAACGTTATTTATGATGATTTTCCATGCTCGTATAGCCTCAAATCCCTGAGAAAACTCAAAAAGACGCAAAAACATACCGAAAACACTAAAAATGAAGACTCCTGACTTTACAAACTCTACACACGGTATCCTACCCCCCAGAGAATGATGCATGGCCCCCATTGCATTACTATAAGTCTCAGCGTTCCCAGAACGTCTCCACACTTTGGCTTTTCCCAGATTTAAAGCACAAAAACGACACAACAACCTAACTCACTTTCGTAGGAATCATGATTGCATTTAGCGTATGCAACAAGCTTTTTAAACCCCTCGGTAGCCCGAGTGCACGAGTTTAGTCTCATGAGAGTTTCTTGAGAACACACCCACAACGTTTATTTAACTAGACAATAAATTAAAACTTAGGTTGCCTCCCAAGAGCGCTAAGTTTAATGTCTTCAGCTAGACGCGGTGTACCTTACTTCGGCTATTCATATGTAGATGCATGCATGACAAAGCTTACAGGTTCTTCCTTGGTGTAATTGATTTCATCCGTCTCTAATTAGGGCTTCAATCTATGCCCATTCACAACCCGCCTGAGGTGATCGTCAAAATCTTCAATCTCTATCTCCCCAAACTGTCCTACTCTGATCACCAAGTATGGACCCATCCATTTACTCTTCAGCTTTCCCAGGGAATAGCTTCAGCCTTGAATTGTATAGCCACACCTTCTGGCCTACCTCAAAAACCTTCTTCTTCAACCTGGAATCGTGCACAGCTTTCATTTTTCACTCATAAGCTTCATCCCTCAGCTCCTCCAACTCACATAATTGCAACTTCCGATCTTTACCTGCATTGTCATATTCAAAATTAACATATTTAACTGCCCATAATGCATGATGAGCTATTTCAATCGACAGATGACATACTTTTCCATAAACTAGTCGGTAGGGTGTGGTACCAATCGGAATTTTGTAAGCTGTTCGATAGGCTCATAAAGCATCGTTAAGTTTTGTTGACCAATCCTTCCGATCAGGCCATACCGTCTTTTGTAAAATCTCCTTTATTTGTTTGTTCGACACCTCCACTTATCCACTTGTTTGTGGGTGATATGGAGTGGCAATCCGATGGTTCACACCGTACCGTTTTAACAGTTTACCAAACTTAAAATTCTTAAAATGTGAACCCCCATCACTGATGATCACACGAGGGACACCAAACCTGGAAAAGATGTTACTCTGCACGAACTTGCATACCACTGTATGATCATTTGTCTTAGTGGCGATTGCTTCGACCCATTTAGAAACATAATCAACCGCCACTAAGATATACAGGTGCCCCCATAGAATTAGGGAAAAGGGCCCATGAAGTCGATTCCCCAAACATCAAATATGTTGACGACCATGATAAGTCGCATTGGCATCTCATCCCGTTTAGTGATGCTCCCTAGTTGTTGACATCGTACACAGTTCTTCACGAATTATGCTGCATCCTTGAAAATTGTAGGCCAGAAGAACCCATAAGTTAGGACCCTATGTCATGTTTTCTGTCCACTGAAGTGCCCTCCACAAGCATATGAATGGGCATGTTCCAATAGGTATTGGACTTCATTTTCGAGCACACAACGCCGGATCATTTGATCTGCCCCTACTTTAAACAAATCTGGTTCATCCCAGATGTACTGCTTTACTTGAGACATGAAGTGTTGTTTCTTCTTCTTAGCCCAATGCTCTGGAATTTTACCTACAGCCAAATAATTAACAATGTTAGTATACCATGGGTCAGTTGAAACATATAAAATTTGCTCATCTGGGAATGTCTCCCCTATTCTTTTAGTAGAATCATCTTCTGTATTCATAACCATTGACAGATGGTCTGCTACCACATTCTCTGTGCCTTTCTTGTTTCGGTTCTCTAGGTTGAATTCCTGCAACAATAGTATCCATCTGATCAACCTAGGCTTTGCATCCTTCTTCTCCATCAGGTACTTCACTGCACTGTGATCCGAGTATACAATCACCTTGCTTCCCCAGATGTAAGACCTGAACTTATCAAGAGCATACACAACTGCAAGTAACTCTTTTTCAGTAGTAGTATAGTTCAATTGACCCCATCCAGGGTCTTGCTGGCATAGTAAATTGCCACTGGTTTCTTATCCACCCTTTGCCCCAAGACTGCCCCGATTGCAAAGTCAATTGCATCACACATGATTTCAAAAGGTAGTGACCAATTAGGTGCTTGAAAGATCGGTGTATCTACCAATTTTTCTTTTAAAATATTAAATGCTTCTAAACATTCCTTATCAAAAACAAATGGGACATCTTTTAAAAGTAAATTGCAAAGTGGTTTTGTGACGGTGCTAAAACCCTTAATAAACTGGCGGTAAAATCCCGCATGCCCCAAGAATGATCTTACCCCTCTGACATTGGTGGGGGGAGGTAAAGTTGAAATTACTCTGGTTTTGGCACGATCCACCTCCATCCCCCTACTCGACACTATGTGCCCCAAAACAATCCCCTCCTGCACCATAAAGTGACTCTTTTCCCAACTTAAAACCAGGTTTGTTTCGACACATCTTTTCAGCACTTTGGTTAATTGAGCTAAACATGTTTCAAAAGACTGACCAAAGATTGAAAAGTCATCCATGAAGATTTCGAGAGAGTCCCCAATCATATCTGAAAAGATACTCATCATACACCTTTAGAAGATGGTTGGGGCATTACATAACCCAAATGGCATTCGCCTGAATGCAAAAGTACCATATGGGCAGGTAAAAGTAGTCTTCTGTTGATCATCATGATGAATAGCAATTTGATTATAACCTGAGTACCCATCTAGAAAGCAATAAAATTTCTGACATGATAGTTTTTCAATAATTTGATCAATGAAAGGTAAAGGAAAGTGATCCTTGGAAGTGGTTGTGTTCAACTTCCTGTAATCGATACATACCCTCCACCCTGTTACGGGTCGGGTGGCTACCTGCTTTCCCTACTCATCATTTATGATCTGGATGTCTGCCTTCTTGGGCACGGTCTGTGTTGGGCTCACCCAAGTGATGTCGGATATGGGATAGATGATCCCTACATCCAACCATTTCAGAACCTCTTTCTTCACAACTTCCCTCATATTCGGGTTTAGCCTTCTTTGTGCATCTCTCGCTGGTTTAGCATCTGGTTTGGTGATGATATTGTGCATCACAATTAAAGGACTAATCCCCTTCATATCTTCTATCGACCACCCAATTGCTTCTTTATGAGCAACTAATACCTCCATTAATGCCTTTTCTTGTGCCTCGGTCAAGTCAGATGCAATTATGACCAGGAGAGTTTCATTCTCTCCAACAAAGGCATACTTCAAGTTGTTTGGTGGCTCCTTCAACTCCACTTGAGGTGGTGATTCCAATGATGGTTTCAAATGTGTGTCTATGGTGTCTGGCAAACTTTCTACCTGAAGTGTCCATGTAGGTCTTCCTTCTTTGATGGAACACACTTCCCATTATTCCTCTTCCATTTTTAGCTCACTCTCATAATCTGCTTCCGCCCTGTTACACAAAACACATGGCTCCTTGGGCTCTTCCTCATTTTCATGAAGAGTACACCCATCAATGATCTCTGCACTAAAGCATTCATCAATGATCGGAGCATTAAATGTACGGGAAAAGACATTTAAACGCATTTTTCTATTACCAAAAGCCATGTCGACTGTGCCTGTCATGCAGTTTATAACACATTGAGCAGTTTTCAAAAATGGTCTTCCCGAAATAACATTAGGTTGGCTCCCTTTAATAGGGGCTGCATAGTCAAGCACTAAAAAGTCGACCGGGTAATAAAAGTCTTTCACCTTGACAATCACATCTGTTAATATCCCGTGGGGAAGCTTAAGAGTTAAATCTACTAACACCACGGTGGTATCAGCTTTTTATAGAGGACCAAAATCATATTGGTCATACAAGCTTCCCGACAGAATACTAACACTAGCTCCTAAATCTAGAAGTGTCTTATCAATTTTGAAATCTCCTATTTGAATTTGAATTAAAGGCGCCCCTGGATCTTGGAGCTTTGGTAAAAGAATACCAGACAGAACTGCACTCACATTATCAGTTAGATCAAGCTTATTGGGCATCTTATGATTCCTCTTTTGAGTACATAAATCTTTCAAATACTTGGCATAAGCCGGTACTTGTTTGATGTCATCTATCAAGGGGAGATTAATTTTGACTTGTTTAAAAATTTCCCACATTTCATCTTGCTGTGGGCCCCTTTTATTTACCGGTTTAGATGGATCAACCAGTGCCCTCGGAAACGGGATGGTATTATTCTCCACACTCTTCCCTTGAGTACTAGTGGATGCTTTAGAATTGTTTGGTTTTTCATAAATTACCGGTCTCTTAGGTTGAGAGGCCACAATTACCGGCTCGTCATCACTCTCCTCATTCACATCCTCCACCAACCCTTCTACTAGCGGTTGTGGAGGGACAACTTTGTTGTTATAAACCTTATCACTTCTTAAAACACTTACCTTGCTTACATGAGCATTCCTTGATCCCGACCCTTGGTGTTGCGGGTTGGTTTGAGTATTGCTTGGTAGTTTGCCCTTTTCTCTTCTCGTCCATTCTTCAGCCATTTAACCCACTTGCTTAGAAAATGCATTCACCGTCTTATCTCGGACCTCATTATCCTTCCTTAACTCCTTGAATGCATCTTCATTTTCCTTCTTCAACCCCTTTATTGCATCCATCAGGGCATTGAACTGATTGCCCCCTAACTCCTCACTATTTGCAGTTCCACTCTGCTGATTTTGCTGTTGATAATTTCTTTGATATCCTTGCTGATAACCACCTTGATTTCCTTAGTTCCTTTGATATCCACCTTGATTGTACCCTTGCTGGCGGTTCTGGTACTACTGCTGTTGTGATTGTCCTCCACCCTGCACATTAGAACCCTGAAAGTTAGGATTCATTTGATTAGAATCATTACCATACCTTAGATTTGGGTGGTTTCTGAGTCCTGGATGGTAGTGCGTAGCAGTCATCTCTGGTTGCTTTCTCTCTCCTCCTAGCTGATTCACTTCCTCAGCCTTCCCATGATCCCTTGGGCAATCAGCAAACGTATGCCCTATGTCGTTGCATCTGTCACACACCGGATACATTTGTGACACATTTGCCACATCCTTACCACTCGGCTTACCAAGACGTGCCATCTAGATTTCCATGGCATCCAACCTCTTCTGCGTCTCATAATCAACCGACTTTGAAGAAACACTTGTCTTTGCTCTCCTACTCGCATGAGCTTGCCTCTTTGATGTCACACTCATCCTCTCTAGTATATCCCAATCATCATCCACATGGTTAGAGAAGAAGGACCCGTTACTAGTTGAGTTCACATCCCTTACCTCCTCGGGCAACAAACCATCATAGAATGCCTGGATCAGTTCCCACTTTTCTATACCATGATGTGGGCAATTTCTCAGTAGCACTTTAAACCTCTTGAAGGCTTCATATAATGGCTCCCCTGACTGTTGCCTGAAATCTCTTATTGCAGCTCTAGCCTCATTAGTCTTATGTGGTGGAAATTACTCATCCAAGAATTGTTGCTGAAGTTCTGCCCAGGTGGCAATACTAGCAGACGGTAAAGAAAGGAACCATTGTTTTGCACGGTCCTTTAGTGAACACTGGAAGAGCACAAGTTTCACCTCGTCTGTAGTGAATCCCTGACCACCGATAGTCCCACAAGTAGCCTCGTATTCTGATAAATGTGTATAAGGTTCCTCAGTAGCTCTCCCAAAGAAGTGTGGGAGGATCCCTAAACAACCTGGTCGGATCTCAAATGTGTTCCCCCTACGGACTGGTGGAATTACGGGGGAAGCATTTAGGGCTAAGGCAGGGCGGAAATGGTTTTCGACCCCTTGTTCATGCCTCTGGAAGTTCTTGTTCCGAGGCTGTTCCTCCCTGTAATTCGGTCGGTTATGCAGAGGCTTCCTGTACCTGTACTCCCTCTCAAAATTACCCTGATTATTCTGGTGGCCATTCCTTGGTTGGTACCCATAGTCTGCCCTTGGTGGTGGTTGCACCCAACTGTCCACTCCATCAAACCTTTGATCTCTATGAGGGAATGCCTCCTGGTGGTTCATATCATACTGCTCTGCTCCTTCATTCCAATTCTCATGTTGAGAACCATGTTGTGGTCTGTGGCTTCGTCCGGGTGACAAATGCTCATCATCCCCAAACTCTGAGTAGCTCGGGTAACTGTCATAAGGTTGGTATTGGTGGTCATGGAAAGGTGGTAGTGGTTGTTGTTGATTTTGTGGGAGTGGTTGATTTTATGGAGATTGTTGTGCGGGGGGTTGTTGGTTTTGTGGATGGTTTGGGAACAGAAGATCTGGAAATGTTGGTATGGGTGGGTTTGGTCCCCCACCTTGATTAGGGTCTGGATTTGGATTTGCTGGTTGTCCCTGCGACATCCTTACCTTTGGACTATCAAGCTTTTCTAGGATGGTTTGAACTGTTCCTTGAAGCTTTCTATTGGCTTTTGCTGCTTTTTCAATTTCTGGGTTAAACAGCAGTGGTGGTTTTCTTCCTGAATTACGAGTATGCATAAACCTGTAAACTCCACAAATAAACAAACTATTAGTAGCTCCGAACAAAACAATTTAAACTAAAAACACTAAGCGCACATATTCCCCGGAAACGGCGCCATTTTGATCGCGTTGTCAAGGTCAATCAAAAACAATATTATATCTAATCCCTAGCTACCTTAAACTATAGTATAGTGAAGTAGGGTGTCGTATCCACAGGGAATTGGTGGACAGTGTTGTTTAAGAAAACTGTTCGGATTTGAATCAAAAAGCAATTAACTTTAACTTTGTAAAAACTAATTAGAGAAAACGGATCACTTCCAGATTCAGATTGCAAGTTCAGTGATTACTAATTTGTACTTATTAGAAGTTACATAGACATAACTCGTTTTATTAGATTTGATAAATAACTGAAAATCAAGATAGTGAATGTGCTGAGCAACGATTATAAGCAAACCGGATACTTGGCACAAATAAAAACTCAATAATCAATTACCAATTTAGAACGTCAGATCTAGATACTCAATAATTCACAATAGAAAACCAAAAATTGATGAATATATTAAATCTAAGACAAACCAAATTGTTTAATCAAACAAACCAAACTATAGCATTCAAACAATCAAACGATTACACGAACTCTATACCAAACTAAGTATGAACCAGTTTATCACCTCACAAAGCAGATCCTACATCCGGAAGTAACCACAAAGGAACTAGCCGCTCATCGACATCATCCTCAATTCTTCAATGGTTGGTGTAACTTGATCTAGCATCAGAAACTTGAAAAGATTAAAACTTTATCTCTGGAAATAGCCTCTGGAAAGCTCTGGGACGGCTGGGTGCAAGTTAATTCAAGATTGGACTCCTCAATGGCTTATAATTGGAATTAGGTTTAACTTGCCGAAATTACACTTCTTCGCGTGTCGCGAACTTTGGGTGGGCATTCTTCGCGTGTCGCGAAAGCCAAAATAGTTGCGGCCCATATTCAAGGTCCTCGCGTGTTGCGAACAATCCTCCTCTGATCTTCGCGTGGCGCGAGGATCCTAAATTCTAATAAACTTTGACTTTTGTTCTTTTGACTACTCTGGAGCCAGTGTATGCTGCTATCCTCTTGATTTAAACCTTCATATCTCCCACTCAATACGCATCTTAACCTGTAACACTCACAAACACTAAATGCACATAAAACAGACTCGATATACAAAGCTGAACGCTTAAAACTCTATACTTAGACTCTTATACACGGGATATTTGACCTTACATCAACATAGAAACTGGATGTCAGTCTTGGATCAGGTAGCCTTCATAGTACGGGTCCCGTCAATCTTGTAAGCATTCCTGTTCAATCTACTCTTAACTTGAAGTCCATACTAAAAAGTCAGCTAACTCTGATGAGTTCTAGTTTAAACAACCAGACATATTCATCATTCATATAACACGTCATCATACTAAGTCGTAGCTCATATTTATACATCATAGAGAGTCGTAGCTCATAATCATACATCACATCTTTTAAACATAACACAAAAAGTAGGTCATCTCATTTCATATAATTTGTCACAAAGACAACCGTTGTTTGTACGGTCTACATATGCAACTGTAATAGTTCGTCCCATCTACATAAATAGTCATAATAGTTCGTACCGTCTACATAAGTAGCCGTAATTCGTATCGTCTGCATAAGTAGTTGTACTAGTTCGTATCGTCTACCGAAGTAGCCATAATAGTTCGTATCGTCTACCGAAGTATCCGTTTCCCATCAGTCTACATATTCAAATCTAATAGTTCGTACCGTCTACATAAGTAGCCGTAATTCGTACCGTTTGCATAAGTAGTAGTCTAGTCGTCCGTTTTCCACGAAGGCAACCGTTTAATATTCATCATCTTAGCAGAGCATCTCGTCATTTAGTACACATCATTTCATAGAGGGGGCACATTCATTTAACATTTCATAATAAAACATTTGTGAACATTCAAGAATGCACCTCAGCCCAAAACGTTATAAAACTTTTTTTAAAAAGGGCTTCTAGAACTCACGTGTGGTATTTGGTTATGAATACTGAGTTCTGGTTAAACCTGTAGGCTCTATTGACTATGCCAACTTGTACAAGTACATAAACTGAACTTAGGCTTTAAGGTAAGTACACGCATTAAGTAATCGTTCATTTTCCCTTACGAGAACTCCAAAGTATTCGCTTAAGAGTATACATGCGCATACCCTGAGTACTCGCACAAGGGTACTCTTGCGCATACTTCTGGTATTCGCCCAAGATCCTTATGCGAATACTCCTAGTATCCACCCATGAGCATTCATGCGAATACTTCTGATATTCGTCCAAGATCATTCTTGCGTGTACCCTGAGTATTCGCATGAGTACTTCGTGCGAATACTCAGTTCTTCTTTTTATGAAAAACCTAACTTTGCATGGGTGGCTTCTGATCCAATTCATGCATCAAGATCCAAAGTTTTATCGTTCAAAACGTCCGTTCAGCGTCCAGAGAGCCAGATCTATAGTTTTTATGCTATTACATACGTAAAAATCCCACCTTTTGGATTAAAACCCTCTTTTACTATAAAAACCCATTTGAACTAAAACATGAGTTTTGTAGGTTGGTTTTACCTCAAATACGTGTAGATCTCTGTATTCTTCTTCCTTTATCGATCCTCAACCGGAATAATGAAGGATGGAAGCTTGGAAACCGATTCTTCGCTCTTTCTCTCTCTAGCCGAATGCCCCTTCTCTCTTTACTTCTCAAGTTTGTGCAAGAGTGAATGTGGAAATGAGGAATGGGATGTGGGTATACGGTGTGGGTGGCGGCTTAGGTTATAAGAGGGTTTTCCTTCTTTGGTAAATTACCAACTTAATCCTCCAACTCTTTATTACCTTTATTTAATGAATATTATAAAAATCAGATTTCTTGGATGCTACACTTTCTAACCATCATTATGATCCAAGCCATTAAATGTGTAATCATCAATCAATTTTCATAAATTTAACTTAACTCAAACTACAACTAGAATTCACCAAATGTAGTAGTTTAGGTTTAGAATTGCTTACTAAAGGAAGTGGTAGAGATTCTAAACACTTTGGTTTGTAAGATAGTCCCTGAAGATCAGAATCTAAGCTTCAATTTCATAAAACTTGGTGCTTATCTTGATCATCCTCCACAATATCGATATATACACACATATCACTAGAAAAAACTTTCTAGCCTTTTGATAATGGGGGGAAATATGGATGATAACGGGGTTATCCAACTCTAATATGTTTTCAAGTGACCAACATAATTCCTTCAACTTTTAAGAATGGTTAAAGAGTACTTAAACTTGGTATTTTCAACTTTAGGACTTAGAATCTTATATTTTTGACATTTTTTTATCAAATTTATAAACACATATATCGGTTAGTGGTTAGTATTACGAATTAATATTTATCATCAGAACAAGAATATAAGATTAAAATACTCCAATTACACATTATTAGAAAATTGGGATGTTACATAAAAATTATAGACTAAAAATAATAAGTTATATAAAATAAAATTTACCAATCTTCGGGTCCTCGGATATGTCGACCTAAGATGTGCCAATGTTGTTTCTTCTTCTACCGTCCACCTTTCGTGTGTACATGGGGTAAAATCGAAACCCGATGTTGTTGGTTGCTTTTTTGTGTTTTTTTTTGCTTTGGTCGGTTGTGTTCGAGGACGGTTTCGGGTGTGAGTTGGGTTTTGGGTGTGAGTTGGGTTTCGGGAACGGTTTCCGGTGTGGGTTGGGTTTGGTTTTGGTTCCAAATGCCGAATGTGTATTGTGGTTCATTTGGGTTGGTTTCAAATTGGGGACGATAAACAAAGTTGAGGTTGTAAAAATTTGGATTGAATAGGTTGTTTGTGTCATTTTGTTGGTTTTCATTGAATTGTCATCTAATGAAGGATCCATGATTCTAGGTTTGATGACTATTGTGTATAGATTTTGAGAAAGTTGGATGATATATTTTGAAAATTGTGATAACGAGATTATTTACAGATTTTTTTATTTGGAAGACGAGACTTTAACGACTATTTCTTGCATGGCGCACGTTGTTTGCCCCACCCCAAATCCCAAAACGCCCCAATATCGTTTTAGTGGGCGGTGTTCAACACCTAAAAGGGCTTAGTTGGCAGTTGACACAAGACGTTTGCCCATTACAAATAGCCTAAACGTAATTATTATTTAACAGGTACAACACATTCAAGAAAATAATTACTCATTACTTTCTAACTTGATAAATATAATATTATTGTAATCAAATTCTCTCTTCTGAAATTCGAATACCACTTGATATTAATTATAGGTTTCACTTGAAATACTTAAAAGGGCTTATTTCGACTAACATCAATAGATTAAGGGGGTTTATCGGATACACGCCTACTGGACAAATAACTCCACAGACCCGATTGAACTTTCAGTATGCTCGTGATTAAACTGCATCGAGAATTGAATTGAGAATCGTCAGACGAAAATGGGGATAAGATTCATATTGATGGTGAACAAACAAGGCCAGACTCGTCTTGCACAATACTTCGAATACCTAACCCTAGAAGAACGTCGAACTTTGGAAGGAGAAATTGTTCGCAAGTGTCTCGCTCGTAACGAACAGCAGGTAAGGAATTGTTCATCCTTTTGAAAGTATGAATTCACTTATGTTAAGATCTATCATGAAACTCAGTTGTAATGGTGGTGAATTGCGTTTAATTGACTGGTTTTTTGCATCATACAGAGCATATATAGAGGATCGGCGAGAAATAGATTAGGAATTGTTGCAGTGTTTATGAAATTATTTGAAAACTAATTGCAGTTTTTCGTGTTACGATTTTGGATTAATCAGTTCACAAATGATTTAAATGCCAAATTAGTTCATTATCCTGATCAAGCATGTGAAATACATATTTTCTTATATATAAGTGTATGTCAAATCCGCTGGAAAACTGAAGCAGCTGTTCATCCTTATGGAAGTATGGATTCACTTATGTTAAAGATCTATCATGAATTTTAGTTGTAATGGTGGTGAATTGCGTGTAATTGACTGGTTTTTGCATCATACATAGCATAAATAGAGCATCGGCGAGAAAGAGATTAGGAATTGCTGCAGTGTTTATGAAATTATTAGAAAAACTAATTGCAGTTTTGGGTTTTACGAATTACGATTTTGGATTAATCAGTTCAGAATTGATTAAAGTGCCAAATTAGGTCAGCTGATTTAGTATGACATGTATTAGCGTTGGATTATCCTGATCAAGTATGTGAAATACGTGTTTTCTTATATATAAGTGTATGTCAAATCCGCTGGAAAATTGAAGCATTTGTTCATCCGTATGGAACTATGGATTCACTTATGTTAAAGATCTATCATGAATTTCAGTTGTAATGGTGGTAAATCGTGTTTAATTGACCAGTTTTTGCATCATACAGAGCGTAAATAGAGGATTGGCAAGAAAGAGATTAGGAATTCTTGCAGTGTTTATGAAATTAATAGAAAAACTAATTGCAGTTTTACGTTTTACAAATACGATTTTGGATTAATCAGTTCACAATTGATTAAAGTGATAAATTAGGTCAACTGATTTAGTATGACAAGTATTAGCATTGGATTATCCTGAATTCCTGATCAAGTATGTGAAATAATATGCATAAGCGTTTGCTGTTCTTTCTCTTTTTCTGTTTTTTAAATAAGTTGCATACTGCCCTAGAAATTGTAGTTCGTGTTGCTAATTGTCTCATCTCCAGGACAAATTGTGTCATATTCTTTTTTGTTGATGTTCTATTTCCTTGTTTTCATATTTAAAACTATTATTTTTTACTGGGATTAAGAGTTGAAATGAACTTTTAGATATGTCTGTTCAATGTGACTTATTTTTTTGTATTAATTTGAAACAGTGTTCATTCGTTGAGCATCGGACGTACAAGATTGTGTACAGGCGGTATGCATCATTGTTTTTTTTGGTTGGAGTTGACAATGAGGAAGTAAGTTATGCTGTCTCTTCCATTATATGTTATTATAATAAATTTGGCATGATATTAACCAGTTTCTTTGATCAAGATCGTACTGCCCGTTATTAGTGTCAATATACCTTGCAATTTCTCTGGATTTTCCATTTGCTCTTGTTCAAGTGAATGCATGTTATGTTTTCAGTATTCACATAGTGGTTGTATTCATGCCAAGGAGATGTTTCCCTTCCTCCATTCTGCTTTTGCTGACTTTTTTGCTCTTAATTGCTATACAAAACACTTTTTGATCTTCAGTTTCTTATCTTGTTGATTATTATTTTTTTTTCGTGAAGAACGAGCTTGCGATACTGGAATTCATACATCTCTTAGTTGAAACAATGGACAGGCATTTTGGCAATGTGGTATGTCTCCAACTCGAGCAAATTATCAGACCTTTTTTTGTAACACTGGGAAGCACACATTGCCTTCTTTGCCTTAACTTCTTTGTTGGTTATTTGTAAAAGTGGTGAAATGGGCAGGTCGAGCAATGGTTTGAAATGGGATATTTAAAAAAGAAAAATGGGTCGACAGGTCGGGTCAAGTTGAGCCGCGAAAATTTCATTTTCTTGTCTATCATGATAACCATTACATTATATGCATTTTTTTCCTCAAATCTCTTATTTATTACTATAATAAATAAATTGTTTCATCAAAAGTATTGAACTTCGAAAGTATCAAATGCTTACACCTTCTCCTATTTTGTTTAATTCTCCAAAATTTGGATTATTATTCTAGGTTTTAGGAAAGGGATATATGTAAATGCCCCATTCTAATAGCATAGTTTTTGTAATCAAATTAATACCTTAATTATTCTATAAAATTCAAAGCAAAAGGATAAAAAAAAGTTTTAACGGGTTAACACAACCCGATCAGACCCGTATTGACCTGCAAATTCTAAAGAATTTCTTTAGTTTACCCTGTTTTGCACCTGTTTGGATATGTTGTTTCATCCAAAGACAACACCCAAAAAGATTAACCAAAAAAGCCTTAAAGTAACCCAATTTTGTCTATTTGGGCCAAATTTTCCTCTTCTAGTAGTTTGTTTCAGTTCATTCTGTTTATCTTTTCGGTTTTGAAGTGTGAATTGGACATTATGTTCCACTTGGAGAAAGCTCATTTCATGCTTGAAGAAATGGTGATGAATGGGTGTATTGTTGAAACAAGCAAGGCTAATATATTGGCCCCGATACAGCTCATGGACAAAACATCTTAACTGGTATTTTCTCTTGTTTCTCACCTTGGCTATATATAGTGGGACGTTCTTTTCAGAACCAATAGTATGTTGAGAACTGCGATAACCGCATTAACCTTTGTACTATTTATTATATAATTGAGTAGAATGCATGTAGATTTCAGTATGTTTAAGATATATTTTTTAAAAATATAGTATTGGTAGTCTTTTATCTAAATGCACATATGCATATACACTATGTGCACATGTATATGCATGTATGCACATTTTTATACTTTCTTTTTAGTCCATGAGAGTGGAGATAAAATCAAAGAAAGACAAAGAGTGAGGATGGGTAAATGAACCATTGTTCTTCAATTTTATCGTTTTATTGAAGTGATATGTACACGATTTTATCGTTTCCTCTCGTTGACGATGTTGTAGGCAACGGTCTTTGCTAACGAAAATCTGATCACTCCCAAATGTTGTCGATCCATCAAATCCCGATCCCGTTTGCCATGTATTTTGGTTTCTGCCCCGAAAAAGGCATGTGCAGATTCTTTAGATACATGTAGTCCTCTATCTGCATCTTCTAGAAGTCGAAATTGTACCCGTCAAACTTGTCAATCCAAGTCTTCCCGTCTTCTGCCATGATAACCGATTAAACTTAACTGAGCTTGTGTTATGATACCACTTGTTTGGTGGGTATCACGGCTGTCCAGAAAACCTTTCTGGTCTTCTTTGTTTCTCAAATAAACCGATGACCTCATCGACTCCTGAGCAGTGGTGATGAAAAGTTAAAAGGCAACAACAACTAGATATTTAATTCATGAACTGTCGCCTCCGTATCTACCACCACCTCGTAGTTGTCCCCCTACCACTGCTAATGTTGCCGCCGACACCACCTCCCAGTCATCCCCACCATCGCCTCCACCACCTCCACTATCACCCCTAGCCACTATAAAAAATATAGTGGCTGAACTTATTTTGGTACTTTTTTCTAAAACAACTCAATTCAACCTGACTTCATTTTGGCCAAAACCTGTTTTGACCCGAACTCATTTTGCTCAGAACCCGTATTGACCTAAACCTATTTTGACCTGTCACTCGAAACCTCCTGGCCCGCCTAGTTCGTCGGGATTAGCCGAAAGCCTTATGCCTTGGAACCTAAGGCTGCCAAATCGGCCTCCACACTCAACAAATGTCATGTCGATGCTTAAAGAAAAACCCAAATTCGGACATAGTAATCTACATGATTGTGCCAATATTAAAGTAAACAAACAAACATACCCAGCCAAATCCCACTTAAAGAGTAGGGTCTGGGGAGGGTAGGATGAGGGCAAATCTTACCTCTATCCCATAGGTTGAGAGGCTGCACCCAGAGAGACTCCGACTCGGAAAACATACAAAACATGCATATAATAAATAGCAAGTAACAAATATCCAGTATCAATAGCGTATACGAGGACAAGACATATAGGTTCGTACCATAAGCAGGCAAACGAGCAACAGGCATAACAGTCTCTAAAATCTAAAAGAGTTAAGCATACAAGAACTATATGTCATAACCCTATAATCAAGTAGCCATAACAGATACAAGAACAATAAGGCGTACAAATCCGTGTCATAAGCATATAGAAAAAGTCCATTATGACATACAAGTCCCTTGGGATAAAATAGATAAGACTAAAGGCATCATAAGACTAGAGGCCCATCTGCAGCTAAGGGCAAACCTAGAAAAAAGCTAGCATCAACATCTACGAGTAAGGCAACCTAAAGGCAGCCTATGTGAAGTACTAGTGAAGTGACGAATCCTCACCAAAGGCCAAGCCTATACTCACCCCTAGAAATCCTTAACTTTTCTTCGACATCTCCACGAGTTCATATCATTGATCATGTCCTCTGAGTGGTGCAAGTCTATCAAATCATGCTGAATCTTCTCATACCAAGTCGGTTTTGGTCTGCCTCTGCTCCTCTTCCCCTCCATCGTGAGGGTCTTCACGCTCCTTACGGGTGCCGTCATCTGTCTCCTCTGTACATACCCGAACCATCTCAATCTCCCTCCTTATTTTATCCGAGATACGTGCTACCCCTAATCGATCTCTAAAAACCTCATTCCTTATCCGGTCTAACCTCGTGTGCCCACACATCCACCTCAGCATCCTCATCTCAGTTGTCTCCAACTTTCGCGCTTAATTCTTCTTGATTGGTCAACAATCGGTTCTGTACAACATAGTCGGTCGAACTGCCATCCTATAGAATCTCCCTTTTAATTTCTCTGGAAACCTTTTGTCTCACAAAACGCATATGGCTGCTCTCCACTTGTGCCACCCTGCCTGAACGCGGTGGGCTATATCGTAGTAAATGTCCCTGTCACTCTGGACGAACGAGCCTAAATACTTAAACTTGGTTGGTTGCGCTACCGCTTGGCCTCTACTAGTCATATGGGTGTCCTCTTCATTGTTTACCCCACTGAAGTTAGACCGATTGATGCGTAAGCCTTTGCGCTCTAAGGTTGCTCGCCACTCCTCTAGCCTCACATTCAGTGCCTGCTTCTTTTCCGCTACTGGTACAATTTCATCTGCGAAAAGCATGCGCTATGGGATGGCCTCCTGAATAGACTTCGACAACTCATCCAAGACAATCGCAAAAAGGAACGGACTCAACACAGATCCTTGGTGGAGCCCCACCTCCACGGGGAAGGGGTCCATATCTCCCACTGGCGTCCTGACACTCGTCTTAGCATTGCCATGTATATCCTTAATTAACTCTATATACTTCCCAGGAATTCCCCTACTCTCCAAACTATCCCAAATCACCTTATATGGCACACTATCGTAATCCTTTTCAAGGCCGATGAAAACCATATGCAAATCCCGTATCTTTTCCCTATATTTCCC
This sequence comes from Smallanthus sonchifolius, assembly GCA_023525975.1. Taxonomy (NCBI): domain Eukaryota; kingdom Viridiplantae; phylum Streptophyta; class Magnoliopsida; order Asterales; family Asteraceae; genus Smallanthus; species Smallanthus sonchifolius. The sequence goes on from CM042026.1 coordinate 97,818,172, forward strand.
CATCAGGCTTCTCAGAATGTGTATCGCCTCTGTAGTCAATCGCCCCAGCATAAATCCAAATTGGCTCTCCGTAACCTGAGTTTCGCATCTCAGTCTTGCATAGATCACTCTTTCCCATAACTTCATAGCATGGCTCAAGAGCTTTATCCCCCTATAGTTATCACAACATTAGGCGTCTCCTTTGTTCTTGTAGAGTGGTACTAAAACGCTACACCTCCACTGATCCGGCATCTTACCTGTTTTAAGTATAGTGTTGAACAAAACTGTCAACCACCTAACTCTTTCATCCGCTAGACATTTCCACACTTCGATGGGAATGTTGTCCTGGCCCCCGCTTTCGCCTGTCCCATCTTCCTAAGAGCTCTCTCCACATCATCTGTGCCTATGGTGATAGTTCGACAGTAAAAAATATTCTTTTGTCGTCCTATGCCAGTGGAGTCCTCGCAAACTTCTTGAATCTTCCTACCGTCATTGAAAAACCCAAATTCTGAGATAGTGAAATCTACATGATCATGTCAACGATGAAGAAACCTATAACCTAAGTTCTCACAGAAAGTTGGTATATAGTTGTGTCAATGCTAAAGAAAACTCAAATTCTCAAAAAACCAGACAGTTATGTAACCACATTTCACTTAGCCGTATAAGAAAATGTTTGTTTTACGAATGTTTTGAGGTTGGTTCTTTTGGTACACGTGTTCTATGTATTCATCTAGCTTTGCTAACATGTTTAGGGTATACATTTTAGATAAAGCACAAAAGAAGAGAAAAAGGGAATGAAGAGCCTCATGGTGGATTGAATTAGATGTTAAAGTTCGTGTTTTGTATTTAGTTATATAACGAGCTTCTTTTGACCAATTTATGGTAACAACTTGCACCCTCGCTTTCTTATTGTAAATTATGATTTGAGTTCCAACTATCATGATGATTATATATGTAGATCCTTTTAAGGCTTTCGGTGTGTTATCATCACTTCTGAAAATATTAGGACTATTTTGAGAATTTTCAAAAATAAGTTAGGAAATCATTTTATTTACAAAGTATTGGTGTCATGTGAATTGATTTTGGTGACTTTCAACCTTTTTAACATCTCTATTTAGCTAAATTTCATCCAATTGGGATAAAGTTCAATCTAAATTGGCCCATTTGTGAATCCTTTGAAATTGTCGCACCTACTTTCTTTAGAGTTTGTGTGTATTTTTGCACCCTCATACCTTGACCATTTAGAATTAGATGAACTAATTTCTTGCAAACAAGCTCACAAGCGGCCACTCTCTCGCCTACATCCCTCTCTTCTCTCTCACAATCCATACCTGAGGACACCCTTGTAACGTATTTTACCCTATCTCTCTTCTCGTCACGTCTTCCATTTCCATGTTCGTCTTCCCTTCTCCCTCTCTTCCATGTCACCGTGCTGGAAATGCTTTTATGGTTTTGATCACTAAAGGGTAATGGTCTTTCAATACCTTTTACGAAGGGGGATTTTAAGCGATTAAAAGGTAACAAGTAATTATTTAAGTCACGTGACAATAAAAAGGATGGTTTTGCTAAGTTTTTTAAGAATTTAATTAGATAAATAATAGAAGTATTTAATTGCTCATGTTAACTCACTTTTCTCATTAAAACAAGGGACTAGAGAGGTTTTTATGTTTTGTGTTTTTTTTTAAGAAATTGAGACAATAAATGAGTTTTATAATTTTCCTTTGATTTTTTAGAAAAATAAAAACCTTAGCAAAAGTCACTAGTTTGTCAACCGTATCACGTGCCACTAAGATAAACGTGGCCGATATGTCCTTATCTAATCTAACACTTCAAAGCTTTTCAAGGATAGAGCTTAAATTGGCAAGTCCTAGCAAAGTTACAACTTCCTTTGCATTAGGTACAAATTTCTATGCCATGACTACTATATGAAAAATGATATACAATGTGGTCCTTTCAAAGCATTTCAACCACAAAAAATGGTCCAAAAAGTTGTGTGACAAAATTAATGGGATGATTTGTCCTCATTCTTTTACTTCTTGTCCTCACACACCATGAACTTCCATCATTTTGTATTGTTCTTAATTTCTTTTCTAATTCAACCTAAGATTAAACATAAATGAAGGTATGAATGAGATAGCCATCTTTGACCTCTAAGATTGCTTTGACCGTAGGCCACGTCTCAATTATAGTTCATATCTCTCATAACAAACAACAATACATGGAATGACCTCAAATTTTTCAACACCAAATTCCTGGATCTGGGTTTTACCTAAACGGGTTCGAGTCAGTTTCAGGTTGAACCTTTGACACGTTTAGCTACACGAGTTAACCTAACCCTTTTAACTTGTTTATTTTTATAAACTTATTAAAAAACATGCTTCTTAATCTAAAGTCTAAACTGATTGGATATTGTATGGTAAAATTAAAGGATATAATGAGTATTAAGTTTTTATAGTCTAAACGTAATTGTTTTATATAGATTTGTATTTTTTTTTTTTTAAATTTATAATCTTTAGGAGCATTAATATGAAAAAAATAATAATAATAATAATTTTTTTCAGGTTAAATGGGTCTCCACGAATACGCATTTCGTGTTCCGGTTAATGTGTCTGACATGATTTTCGGGTTTGTGTTAAATTTCTGGGTTCTTGTCGGGTTCACCTGCGAACATGACCTATTTAGCTCTCACATCCTGGCTGATTGAATTTGAATTAGTGAACTAGTAAAATATTAAGATAATGACATCGTTGTTTTTTAATATTATAACAATTTCATAACATTAATGAACTTTTTTACATGCATTTAAGATTTTCGTGTCTATTGGAAAATACTACATTGATATCTTAATGGAAAATCAATAAGCAGCAGGCTTGCCATCTTTCCTTGGATCACTTACTGCAGTAAGCATCCCTTTCAAAACCTGTTTATGGTTATAAGACAATCTTCTGTTTTCGATCTGGTTCCTCAACGTTTGAACGATAAGTTGAGTAACCGCACCCCCTGATTTTGCCTCCAATACATGACCTCTTTCTTCCAAGAATTCCTTTCGGGCATCCGAAAGCTCAATGTGATCACCATCTATCACTGTCCAGTTTTCATAGTATACCACATTGGGCATCAACTGCATCACACACAACAACAATAATGAGACAAATGAGACATTTTAAAAGTAAAGGACTTCCAAATTTGAGTCAATGGGTGGTCAACAGAAGCTTCCACCATCCCTAGAGTTGGCAAGATGGGCGTGTCGGGCGGGTTGGATAACGGGTTAAAATGAGTCCAGCTTAAAACGGGTCATTTTCATAGTATGGGTCAAACAGGTCAGGTTACACTTTTTGGTCCATAGGTTGTATGCATGAAAGACACTTTCGAAAACTTTCAATTTTTCATACGTTCCCTTTTCGCTAATTTTTTTATTTGACCCGTTTGAAATAAAGAAAGAACCCGAGTCGTCTCCTTCGAAAGTGAACGGGTTGAAATCACCACCTATAACAATATCGAAAATAGAAATTAGAAGGTACCTTGTGGTAGATTCTTGGAGACTGAACAGCATGTAAAGGTTCCATTCCCAGAATGAAATGGTTAAGGAAGACCTGTATAACTGCTGGAATTATGTACATCCCACCACTCCCTCCAATAACCCCAGCCAATTGACCATCCTGTCAAAAAAATATATCAAGAGTCAACCTTTTACTTTTTAGAGCCAGCATAACAGTTCTTAAACTCAAAAGAAATTCATTAAAATTTGACTTTTTATAACACCAAATGTTTTATAATTCTGATGCCCAAATATCTTTTGAAGATAACATAACCAATCATAGCTGATTTGAGTTTGGAAAGTTTCTTGGTTGACTATCAAAGTCAAATGTAGGATCAGTTTCTTGAATTCTACCTTGACTATGATGATTGGAGTCATGCAAGACAACGGCCTCTTGTTCGGTTCGATAAAGTTTGTAGGGGACGGAGGAAGGCTGTCGGGAGAGATTTCCGTAGGTACCGAGAAGTCTGCCATTTCGTTGTTTAACACAATGCCGGTCGCTGGAGAGAGCATACCGCCACCAAACGGGTAGTTCACGGTGGTTGTCATCGATATGGCGTTTCTGTCTCCATCAACTATGCAAAAATGATTTGTGCCATGGTCTTGAATCTGATTCCACCTGTTAAACACAGTTGTAATTTTTAAGACAACTAGCCCGATTACTAAACCGAAGTAATTAATGAATGTGAATGTACCCAGGGATGTAATATTCAGACGGGAAAGTCATGTTATCGAAAATTTTGGCTTGAATCTTCTTCGCGAATGACGGAGAAAGCATTTCTGATGCAGTCTTGCTTATATCCACAAAATCCGGGTCACCTAAGTTCATCCTAAGCGCAAACATATGTTTTAACGCTTCGACGAATCGGTGCAGGCCTAACATTCCTTTCGCACCCACCGTGTTCTCGTACCCGTTCAAGATATTCAATACCTGTGTTTTTCAATCATAAATAAAAGGCACTTTAGTTCCAAAAGAACTGCATTCAGAAACGTGAATGCAGTACTGAATTGGTAATACAATACTGCATTCATACTCAGATAAGTTTTGCCACATGGCAACTTATCTGTACACTCTTGAAAATAGAAAATATAAAGCGTACCAAAGCGAGCCCGAGTGTACCACTTGACGGGGCTGGCATCCCGAAAATAGTGAAGCCCATTGTGTTCACCTCAACCGCATCGGTAACTTTCACCTCATAATTCCTTAGATCATCCATTGTCAAGATCCCACCACCAGAGCGAACATCGTTAACCAATTTCTCCCCTATATGGCCATTGTAAAAAGCCTCAGGACCACCTTCCGCTATAGCTTCTAAACTCAACCCGAGCTGATGGTTATAACACGTTTCACCGGCTAGTAAAAGCTCTCCATTTGGAGCGTACACCTTTTGTAGGCCCGGGTCTTTTAATATCGTTGCAGCACTACCCGAGAGTGAATTCGCAAGATAAGGGGCGACTGTAAACCCGTCTTTGGCTAGACGAATAGCGGGCTGGAACAGTGTTTTCCATGGCAATCGGCCGTGTTGTAACCAAGCTCTGTAAAGACCAGCTATCTCGCTCGGAACACCGACCGCTAGTGCTCCGGTATATTTGTCATTAAGGTTGTTTTGATACATGTTCTGTGTGCAACAGCATTCGACGGGTTAATAGAGACTAGAGATGTAAGATGAACGGATCATATGGGTCGTGTAACATTTTTAAATAAAAATATTTTATTGTTTTTATACGTGTAAAAAATGATGTTTCGGGCCACATTGACCTACTAGCATGGGGTAATCATAAGTCGGTTTAGTTTTAGTTACTCTTAAACCGACTATAATATATCACTTTGATTATTAGAAACTAAAATCGACTGGTTATTAGAAAAGATTATAATCAAAACCGAACCGCTATAATCAGTTAAAAAAGTTATAATTAAACCATCGATTTCTAGATTAGTTGGTCTGCTCGTTTTAATCATTTCAACTAGATTAGTTATGGTATGATTTTTGGGTTTTTCAACTCATTCCTACCCACTGAAATTTTTACTTATTTTTTATTTAATTAATTATTAATACATTAAGTATATTATATTTTATACCATAGAATATATAATTAGGTAAGACATACTTTTCTGATTTTTCTTTGGCTTTAAAAAATGTAAATGGAAAAGGACAGGCTTTTTAAAAAGATTTCTAGAAATTGTAAGTCATATGATTATATTAATATTTTAATCATTAAACATATCTTAATTAAAATAAAAAATTACCGTTATTAACCCTTAGACTATGCGTAGTACAATCGTGAGAGCCGGGCGTGGTGCCACCTCACCCCAGCACGGGCGTGAAACACCGTTCCGAGGGTGGATGAGCGTGGGCGTGAGGAGACGCAGGTGGTGGTGTTCACGGCGTGGTGAGGGGGAAGAGAAGTTCAAACTAGCCGTTGAGTTTGGTCAAAATAGCCGTTGGGCTATTAAATAAAAAAAATAATTAATCTATATATTTATATATATTTAAACTAATTATCAATTGACAATACACTCTATATACTCTCTATATTTTTCAAGTTCCAATGTATGCTTGTCTAATATTATATAACATGATTGGCGAGCTATATGCACCGATTATGAAGAGAACGAGCCGACTAATATAGAAATAACAAACGAATAAAGACAAGCAAACTGTCGGATAATCCGTTGTTTGAAAACTCATACAAACCTTAGAACTGATCTGATTGAGCATTTATGGAGTAATCGTAATTATCATTAGGTTTTTTATTTATTTGTTGTTTGTAATCCAATTTATTAAATTAAATTAGGTTTTTTATTTATTTGTGATTTAAATAGCATTTTTTTAATATAAACAATATATATAACTTAATTAAATTATAAAAAATAATAATTACGTAATTATTACAAAACTGTTCACCCTCACCCCACCATTACACACCTGGGTGAAGGTGAGAGTGGGTTCTGGCATAGTCTACGTGGCGTGAGGTGCTCTCACCTTCATACTAGCATTACAGATAGTCTTACTAAAACAAAATGTACAAAATGACATGAACAGTGTTCCTCTTTCATTGGTCCACGTGGCGGTATGTCACGTGGCATTATGTTAATGGCTAAAAGTTTTATTTTTTTTTATTTTCGTTTTCAGCCTTTATAACATACATTTTTAACTCGTTTCATTTTCTAATAATTTCGCTTTTCTGTTATACATTTCGTTCGTTACGTTTTAAAAAAAATGGAATGCGCGGCTGCTTTTGTCTTTTTTCGTGAACGTTTCGGTATAATTTTTTTTTAAACGGAGTTTTATTCAAAATCGAGTATATTTTTTTTTGTCCTACGCAATAGCGAGCGACGTTGCCGTTGCGGTGCCCTGACAACTCCAACCGCTTATGAGTGTACAACATCGTTAGTGGTTTTGTGGTTTTATCATATCCAGTATCGGTCTTCTCTTTTATAGTTTTTGACGAGTCGAAGCGATTACGACCAAACCCCTGCCGCATAATACTACAAAAAGACGATCGCGCTCCCCGCGAAGAACGGGGTAAAAATACTAGTTTATACTATTATACATTATATAATTTTTTATTAAATAAAATGTTATAACGACTTGAGTATGTTTGACAAATGCATAATAAATTTTTTTTTTAAGATTATAAGATTTAAACTTGAGTTTAATAACCGGTACGGTTTTAAAAACATTGAAAAAGGAGTGACCTGTGAAGAAGCCGCGGGAGCGGTTTCCCTAAAATCAAATGCTTGTGTTTGCGATGTATCCGCAGACCGGACCACCATGAACCCTCCACCACCAATACCGCTAGCCATCGGATTCACCACACCGCCACACAACGCCACGGAAACCGCCGCATCCACCGCATGACCACCGGCTCTAAGAATCGACGCACCAATCTCTGAACAACGCGCATCATCAGCTGCCACCACTGCTTCCCATGACTCTACTTCATCACTGAATTGTACCTTATGTGACTTCCACGCATCTCCTACTTGTACCCACAAACTCAATGTACTTGAGTTGTCTTTTATTGTAATAAAGATAACTGAAAAGAAAACAATTTTACAACCGTTAACGCACAATAGATTTTAGAGTTAATTACATAGATAGTCCCTATGATTTTCGGAAAGTAATATGTTTGGATAGTAAGGGTTTGAAGTAACAGGTTTAGGTTTTATGCTTTTAATTTTGTAACGAGTTTGATTGTTAAGGCTAACTTCCTTTAACTTGGGGTGAAATAACCAAAATACTCTTTTACTTTAAACTCTTATAACCAAAACATGTTACTTTCTGTAAAAGAAAGTTAGCCTTAATACACAAACTCATTACAAAATTGAAAGCATAAAACCCAGGCTTGTTACTTTAAAACTTTAGTACCGAACATGTTACTTTCTGTAAACCAGGACTATCTGAGTAATTAACTCTAAAATATTTTAGTTTATGGTTCGTTACGTAGATAAGATTTATTGTAATCATCGTCACTTATAATTAGATTTGGACAGAATCTCTGATTGTCTAATTGAGATATCAAAAACTAGTCAAACCGCTCGTGAGCTACCTGAGATCGGTTTGTTGAAAGCTTGAATTAAGTTGAACTCAAATGAGCTCCGGTCTGAACTCGAGCTTATACCGAGGCTCATTTGATTAAAGATGAGAGCTTTGTTTTTAGAACAAAACCGATGTAAAAAAAATTGAAAAAAAAAACTTACAAAGGAGGGCAGTTAGTGAAATGAAGAACCAAATGGCAGTTCTCCATCTCTTCTTGCTGCTTTTGTTATCTTCTCCAGATTTCAAAAATGGAGTCTGGATGCTCTGTTCCCCCATCTCTCTCTCACACAGTTACACACAGTTAGGAAGAGAGAGAGAGAGAGAGAGAGAGAGAGAGAGAGAGAGGTTGAATATGCAGCTGGACCTGGTATTCATTGGGTGTTAGGTACATCATGGCTTAATTTATACCCAATCGAAAGTTGACTTCTTTCCGGACGCTCATGAAAACGTGGGCTCATTTAAATTTTTTTTTTTTTAACAGCGAAAAAAAAAATGGATCAAATTTTGTGACAAACCACAGAAATTTTTTTATTTTTTTAATAGCAAATGTCTAGACATCCGGGATCACACCGACAAACGACAAGACTTAAAAGCTAATAATCTGCTCTCTCTTTTTTTAACCGTGGTTTTTTTTTTCTTTTACCCTTTCGTTATGATACTTACCTGATCCTCCCCCACGTAATAATCTACTCTTGTTTAGATTGTACACGTGATTGCTAAATTTTTCATATGTGTTAGGGTGTCCGGTTCAACGGGTAAAACTAAAAAAGTTTGATTTTTTTTTCATACGTTACATTTATTTAACAATAATAATAAATTATATAATATTCAAAATATCCATCTACCTGTCACACCTCCTCTCTTTTGATTTTGATTGGCAATTTAAAGAGAAAATTTATTAAATTAAACCTGAAGCATTCGGATAGGTAACAGGATAGATATTCAGGTGTAAGATTAGTTGTACCTGAATATTTGGTTTTCAAGACAATTTTTTGGGTGAGATCGAGTTTCAGGTAACTGGAATCCTAACGTTTAATTTTTAACAGTATGAGATCATATACGAGAATCTCCAATACCCACGGAGAAACCTGTGAATCCGATGGGTAATGAGTTATTGAGTCTCGACTGGTATGGGACCAGATATGGGCTACTATTTTACAATTGGATATGGGAGTGAGATTATGAAACCCATTACAAAACCGACCCATTATCATCCCAATCACCAACTTTTTCGTTATCAGGCCACCGAAACCGGCCTACCTCTCCCTCCCTCCCTCTCCGTTTTGATTTTTCTTTAGATTTGATTTTTTAGTTTTCTCACGATCTAGTTTTTATGTTTTCGGGTTTAAGTACAACCCTATGATCAAAACCAACATAAATCACTATATGACAATATTCTTGTTAATGAGATAGAGATAACCGTTACATAATCTTTTTTCTAAGAGGATATCGATCAATGTTTTCAGAACCGGACCGGACAACGAACCCGACGCATTAGAGGTTCATTGGTCGGACCGGTTGGACCGGATTCAAGAACCGGATGACGTAATAAATAATATAAATATTCATAAAAAGTAAAAACATAAATTATGTATCTTTGTATCATAAACATAAATTAGCAAAGATAAATTGGTACATTATGTACATATAAACAATTTCTTTCCCAAGTTCTTTAGCCAACAGAAATATAAATTATGTACGAGTTGTAAACACTGAAGTTTAATGGCAATTGGTTAGTATACCTTCTGTTTAACAACTGTATACAAGGAAGTTTAATGGCAATTGGTTGTTTTTGTAACTATCTATTTGTTGAAAAAACTCAAAAAGTAAAAAAATAAAATAAAAAAGGCAAATTAGAGACCCGGTTCGACCACACCAGTTCACGGTCCGACCGGTTAATCGTAAGAACCACCCGATTTTTTGTAAAACGGTCTCACAACATGCAACCGGAGTCCGGTCCAAGTTTAAAAACATTGACAGCGATCACCACGACTTCACTCCAATGAGTAGATGCCACCTTGACTTATCCATTGTTACAATATTGATGTGATAACCCATTTTCTTCTCATTTTTAAGAAAGTGATTACCTCTTAATCTTCTTACTAGTATGGTAGTGTTACAAATACATATAAAAGTTTGATAATAAAGATCACACTTTAAAGCATAAACGCACTTGTTCTTCTTGATATTCAAATATGGAATATATGAACGAAATTATCACTTTTGAGAATCTAATCTCAGGACGTGGACGGTTTTAGGGGGCTAAAATGATCACTAACTTGACATGGTTGATTTTTTACTCAAAATGAAAGACATATTGTTTAAACTTTAAGCCATTCTATTTCATTCCATCCTTTATTTTTAACTAATGAAAGAATTAGCAATTTTTATAATAGCACATTTGTTTTATAAACTAGAAAGGTGCCCATGCGCGATGCCGCGTTTTAAACCGTGTAAAAAATTAACGTCTTTGAAAACTTATAAAACAAAGTCAACGAAGAATGAAACCGTTAAAAAAGTTATCGTTTACGAAATAAATAAACGTCTCGGAACCTTATATAAAAAATATAAAACATTTACGCTCACTTACGCGTTGCAACGAAATAGCCAGTAATATTCCAAAAACTTGATAAAAAAAAAGGAAACCGTAAAAAAATTGAAAATATTTTTGAAAAAACAAAAAATAGCATTTCAAAATCTAGTAAGATAAATATTGTAAATAATTAAAATACTATTTACCTAAATTATAAATGAATTAAAATATAAAAAGCAAATGAATTTTTTTTAGTTGAGACATTAAAGTATAGAACTTTGTATTTTAAAAAAATTTAGGTAGAAAAAAAAGAACAAAAAAGGAAGAAAAAAAATCGACATAAACAAAGGAGTAAGGAAAAAAAAATCAACATAAACAAAGGAATAAGAAAAAAAGGGAAAAAAACAACTCTTATAGAATATAAATACGAAAACATTAAAATTAATAAATTTAAAAAAGTTAAGTTACAAAATGAGAGATTCATAGAAAAGGTAAAATGATTTGTTTATTAAAAAAAGCAACTGGAATGAAGAAATCATAAAAATAGAGAACAAACGGAATGCATAAGTAATGATGATACAGTAATGCATTAAGAATTTGTATCATATGTAATAGAGGTTCTTATTTTACCTTTTATAAGTAATTAAATATATTCAAAGTCTTGCATTTGTTTTAAAATATTTATAAAATATTCAAAAGTCTTATCAGTATTACGTAAACACTTTGATTTACATAAGTTTCATTTAAGCATACTAAGACTTCATTTTAAAAAGACTAAATCTTTATAACTGTTAGTTAAACATTTATTGTATGATGTTTTACCATATATCCTTTTTTATTTGACAACGTATATCGCGATATATCCTTTTTTATTTGACAACGTATATCGCGATTGATCAGTATGAGGAAATGTGTGGAACGGTCGATTCATGATCGCATTGTAGGACCGACCATAAGTTTACTGTCTTGCTTCGATTCCCGTTGTTAGGCAGTTAGCGAGATTTTTCGTATACAAGTGCAGATAGTATCTGTTAATCAGAATATCTTGATGATAATTTTGATGAAAGTTTATAATCTCCTGGTTTTCTAAATTGACTTAAACTATCAGGTTTGTCAAATCATCAATTAGTTCTAAATGTTGGTATTCAGTTATGCTACTAAGAAATATTGATAAAAATGGTTTATGTAATGGAACAAGACTTCAGGTCAAATCAATATGTAATTGCGTTATAGAAGCAGATATTATATCTAGAACCATCATTGGTTATCACAATTTTATCCCTTTAATTAAGTTAACACATCCAGACAAAAGAATTTCATTTAAATTTCAAAGAAGAAAATATACAATTGTAGTATATTTTGCAATGACCGTGAATAAAAGTTTAGGGCGATCACTTTCAAATGTTTGTTTGTATTTGAAAGATCCAGTGTTTATTCATGGTCAGTTGTATGTTGCATTATCAAGAGTTAAAAGTAGAGATAAACTCAAACTATTAATCTTTGGTAAACATGAAAAAGTTACCAATACCACGTCGAATGTTGTATACAACAAAGTATTTTCAAATTTGTAAATCATTATTTTAGGTTTCATTTTACATGTAATTTAATGTATTGTAAAAAGTATACCACTTATAAAATGTATTTTTTGATATTTTGATTAGTCTCATTCATATAATCTTAACATTTAACAAATTGAAAAAGTTACCAATACAATATATATCAAATTTGTATATCAAAAGGTGTTAAAATATTTATCAATATAATATTAATGTTTCACCATGTGTAACACACACGAGGTTAAAGTTAGTTTGTTTTATAAATATATTCAAAGTCTTGCATTTGTTTTATAATATTTATAAAAATATTCAAAAGTCTTAACAATATTACGTAAACACTTTGATTTACGTAAGTTTCATTTAAGCATACTAAGACTTCATTTTAAAAAACTAAAGTTTTCGTCCCTGAGTTTTGTTGTTATTAACATGTTCAGTCCTCCTTTAACAGTATGGGTCCCTGATTTTACATTTCTTAACGCTTTTAGTCCAATTTTGTTAACTTCGTTAAGTTTTTTAGTTAAATTATGTTAAATTACCAAAATACCCTTTTCGAACCCACTCCACCATCACCTGCCACCACCTTCACCTGCCACCACCCCCACCCACATGTCGCCCTCACTTCCGGCAGCCCCTCTCTGACGGCCGACCACCACCTGGTCGGAGATGACACCGTGTGGCTGGTGACCTCGGAATCGATCTTTGCGTGCAATGACATTATTTTTAGGTCTCTCTCACACACACAAATTGAATTCGTGTAATCCAAATTAGGATATATAATTTCAAAAGCACGTACTAAGCAAACCTGGAACACGAATTGAATTCGTGTAATCCAAATTAGGGTTCCGAACAGGAATCAAAAACACGTACTGATTTCACAATCCAATCTGGAACTCCGAACAGAAATCAAGCCACATACAGAAACTGTCGTACATAGGTTCCGACCAGAGATGTAACCGTAATCCAAAATACCAAATTGAACCCTTTGAAAGGTTTATCTTCCTTGACAGAATGAAGATTTTATGATTCCGTGTGAAGTTCTTCTTTGATAGCCACCAGAAAACTGTCTGTAACCCATGTTTTCGTCGAACAGCCAAGAACCCCCAAATAGCCGCTCGATTTTATGCGTACATTTTGGTTGATTTTATGATAATGTGTTTCTCTCTCTATGAATGGAGCAAGAGCATTAAGTGTCTGGGATCTGAACGACCCATTTCGAAAACATTAACAAGAAACAGTTCAACACTGGTCCACCATTTCTTGATTCGATCAAAAATCGAAGCATCTTCGTTGCTGGTGACGCTGTAGGATTCAGGGAAAAACCCTAGTTCCGAATACCCTTTTCGAGATAGCAATCTTTCTTTGGTTTTTACGGGAAAATTGCGCGACATGGATCCAAGATTGGCGACCATCTTGGTTAGTGGCGGTGGTGGCTGGTGGGGGTCGGCCGCTGGTGGTGGTGGTGGAGTGGGGAAGAAGAGGGTATTTGGTCATTTAACATGATTTAACTGAAAAGCTTAACGAAGTTAACAAAATTGGACTAAAAGCGTTAAGAAATGTAACCTCAGGGACCCATACTGTTAAAGGGGGACTGAACCTGTTAATAGCAACAAACCTCATGGATGAAAACTGCAGTTTACTCAAAGACTAAATTTTTATAAATGATATTTAAACATTTATTGAATGATATTTTACCATATATCCTTTTTTATTATTGATCAGAATGAGGAAATGTGTGGAACTGTCGATTCACTTCACGATGGCATTGTAGGACCGACCATAAGTTTACTGTCTTGTTTCGATTCCCGTTGTTTTTGTCTCAGTATTGCACGATCGATGCACGGCACGTCTGAAGCTAAGATCGTAGAACATTTTTTGTTATTACCGAGTTTAGTCCGAGCATGATTTGAACAAAGTTAATACGATTGAAGCACGGTAGATCCACCCGTCTATCGTGGATGGCTGTTGTAATAATTACTATATTAAGTATTAATTAAGTTGTATTTAGCAATGAGTATTTTATTAAGTAATTCTAGTAGTAAGTTATTTAGTAGTGAGTAATTCATTAATCATTTATCTTGGTCATTCCGTAGCGAGTAGTTTATTACTCTTTTATTTTATTTATGTATAAACTTATGTAATTAAATACAAAAATTAAAAAGACAAGTTAATTTTATTATCTTATACTTTCTCCCTGTAAATCGTACATGATTCATCAACCCTCCAAGTCAATTGTAATAAGGGTCGGCTCAACTTTTTTTGGGGTTCAAAGTGAATTATAAAATCGAGACATTTTTCATAAAAAAAATACATTTTTTTCTTAGAATCCTAACACATAGGAATACGATGAAACACATTTTTTGTATATAATTTTTTAAAGTCACACAATCACACGTATTAAAATTAGAGTGTGTTTTAATAAGAAGAAAATTCTTTCAGGTATACCGATTTTTTATTTTTCTTGTCAAAACCTGAAAACAAAGTTAAATCCTAAAAATTAGGGGCCCTAAATGACAGTTTATTTTTTTATAGTCGAGCCACCTTTGAATTTGTAATATTATGTGACAATTTATCGATCATATATGGAATGTCGATTTGGATGTAAACATAAACCATAAAAGAAAATTATATTTAGCTTGAGTTTATTTGTACACATGGTTTAAAAAAAAGTAATAGATAACTATTCTAGTTTTCATTGGATATTTTAAAATGATTTTTTTTTTATAAAGGACAAATGGAAGGTTAGTGAATGAAATTAAGAGAGTATATCAACCGTCCGATTTACAAAGGACAAAATCACATCAAGTAAACGAAAATGACAAACAGGAAGCAACCATTTTGTTGTTAATATTATCTTTTTTTTTTAGTTTTAAACATTAAAAATCCAAATTTGTTTTCTTTTCATCTAAAATCAATAAATAAATAAAATATAAATATGGAATTTGTTTTGCAAATTTATACCTCCCTACTCTTCTCATTATACAAACCAAAACTGAAATTAAAAGAACAAATTACAAGAATAATTAATTTTAAAATATAATTATACAACACTATATAATTCAAAGAAATTTTTTAACTCTTACAGTTATAAATACATCAACAAATTTTTTATATCCATTTTATGTTCATATATCATCATAAATGTCTATAAACGTGAGCTTTTTAAAAAAAACTATATACACAAAGAAAAGGATATTCATTAAAAAATTCAAATAGAAAAGTATAAAATGTGTTAGAATTGGACATTCTAAGACATTTCTTAAGGTACATCCGTACATGAAATAAAGTAGATTCATGAAATAGTTTTTCGTATATCATGACGTATAACTTAGTCTATCATGCTTACATAACGCTTTAACGTTACGGTTTTCTAAATTTCTTTTTTTTAAATATAGGAATCAGTGCTAGTTTTAGAAGGGTTGTGCTAAACGTGCCCCTACCCTACGGTTTCACTTGTTCCACCCTCTAGTTAAGTTGATTAAAATTCTCCCATTTTCCTTTCAAAAATAAAATTCTCCCATTTTGACACTAAAAAGAGAAAATTGAATACTCTAATTTGACATTTTCAAGGTAGAATACATTTAATATTAAGGAAATTGAGTGCATTCAGAATAGGGGTGTTTTATTCTGGTCTTAACTTTCAACCTATAAGTCATAAAATGTTGAATGAAGAAGATAAAGTGAGTGGCAAAGTCGGGATATGTGAGCGTGAGTGTGAGTGTGGACTTGTCTTTATTCAGGTTTTTAATTTTCTTTTTTTATTACTTTTAGCATCAAATATTCATAGATATAAGTTCTCTCTAATTCCACTTCTATACCAGGTATGGCTGAGTGCAATAACAAAGTCATTGAAGTTAAGATGAAGCTTCTTTTAAAGTCAAGGGTTCAAGTCTCGTTATTGACAGATTAATATAAATTAATTGTGGTGTATATTACGTGTCTTTCAAACAAAAAAAATCGACTTCTGTACGTTAACTTGCCATATTTGACTACTGATGCAAGTTGTGGGGAGCTTTGGATTCTTGTATCACTTTTTAATATTATTTTATAATTATAGTAGGTTAGAAAAAGAAAATATTAAATAGTTAATAATAGATATTTAAGAATTATAAAGAAAATATTAAATAGTAACAAAGATTTAGAAATTATTTATTAGGTATAGATATATATAAAATTTAAGTCTAATTTTATAGAAATTCAAATCTAGTTTTGTTATATTTATTAGTTTCAAATAGCTAAGTTTCTATATTTATGCTAAAATATGGCATGCGACTTTCGTTAAATTATACACAACATACAGAGTAAAACTTTACAAAGCTCACATAATATAGTTTAAATTACATATTAAACTTTACAAAATACACACTAGTCTAAGATGTCAAATGTTTTCGTCGGATAGCCTAGAGATGTCCTACCATAATTTACCTAAACTCACTCTGAAACGCAAAATATGTCAGCTTTTGCTGGTGAGTCTGTAATTTACAAAACACACTTTATCTTTATCAAAACCACATATAGTCTTTTAAACACAGTTTATTAAATATCAAGTTTAGATAAACACACCCACCACACAACCCGTAATAACACACACATGCGTGCGCACACACACACATCAAGTCTTAGCTCACTCACACCACACCAACTCACTTGGTACTTTACCACTTGGTTAAAAAATCACACTTACCATTTCACACAACTCAATGTTAGCTACACACGGGTATTGAATATAGTTAGGCCTGACACACTATTAACGTGATACCCGCACTATTTTGCCATTGTCGTGGACTTCAGACTGATTTTGCCACCGGCGTGGACTTCACAAACACACACACACACACACTAGTCAGCACATTTCCACACTTTAGGCCACAACATCCCAACCTTTAGCTCAACATTAGTCAAAAGCCTTTTACACACACTTTCGTCAAAACCACTGATTAAGTCACTTCATTAATTACACACAACTCATTCACTCTTGACAATTAACTGACATAGATATGGTATATAAGTTCATCCATGTCAATATAATTATAATGGTTCATTCAAGTGATCTTCTTTATATAGATTTCCTAACATAAAACAAATTCATGTAAGTTACCTATATAACATCATTCACACCAATTCACTGATATAACATAATCACACAACTCACTTACAACACCAATTCTACCTAAGTTATCCCAGTCATTTGACAAATAACTCACTCCACACACCCACACCGTTCACTCACACCGTGCATATCATAATCAATATCCACATTGTTTATCATGCAACAACACACTTTAATAAAACACAAATGGCTTAATATCATAAACTAAACCCCACACCCAAACCACACATTAATCGTGCTAAAACATCACACTTTAACAACGTCTGTTCGTATAATCGAACCACCACTTTAACACAAACACCAATAACACACATTATCAAGGTTAATTATTTCAATTAAAACCCTAACCTCAACCCACTTCCAAAACAGCCTCGAAATCCACATTAAATCACTTTCGGTTTACCCATGTTAGTCCCACATTAAACGGTTACCACGTATTTAACCATTAAAAAAACATACACGTGTATGTGAATCAGCCGAAAACATTTAAAATAGGGCTTATAAAATTTATCTAGATTGATTAAATCAGTCTCAAGCCTTCCACATGCAATAATATTTAAAATGAAAAAAAGATATAATTCATATATCTCTAAATACTTCTTTGTATGCAAGTATTTGAAGATTTAAATAAAGATCAGAATTCACTAAATTAAATATAAAAAGTGACCTACTTAGATCCATTTATGATGAGTGCAAGATCCTTGGTCATTTTGCCATATTCAACACAACCAATGCATGACGTTTCTAATTTTTCAGTGAAATCCAGAAGCTTTGCATTGTCATCCAACTTTGTCCTGCACAAATGTTATATGCAATTTTAAAATTTTATTATTTTTTTACTAAAAATAATGAATTTCTGCATCGTATTAAACTAATTACAAAGTTGAAGTCATGTGTCAAAAGTATTAGATGTTTACAACCTCTCCTAAATCATTTTATTCCAAAAGATCATACTTTTATTTGAACTGTATAGTTTTTACGATCATATTTAAAACTAGTATTAGGATCTGTCATCAGTGTTCATGGATCGATACTTGATTCTTACCGATACTATATTGCAGATATGATAGGTGCACTTGACTAACATGTGTGTGATATTTGTTAAAGTAAAAAACCATTTTTATGAATTTAAAAGCTTAAGTCCCTGTGAATTTATTCCTCACATACACGTATATCAGGTGTCCTGACACTCTTCGCTCTACTTCATGTTTTGTGTATTCCTCGGCGACAATCCAGTGTCATGGTCGTCCCAACGCCAGCATGTTGTTTCCCGTTCTAGCACTGAAGTCGAATATCATGGTGTCGCTAATGTTGTGGTTGTGGCTTCGTAATCTCCTTCTTGAGTTACATTGTCCTATGTCTCGTGCCACAACTGTGTTTTGTGACAATGTCAGTGTCGTGTATTTATCATCTAACCCTGTAAATCATAAAAGAATCAAACATGTGAAAATAGATTTACACTTTGTAATGGGACGTGTTGCCATTGGTCAGGTTCGAGTGTTTCATGTTCCCTTAACTCACCAGTTTGTAGATATTTTCATCAAAGGCTTACCGTCACAGCTCTTTCTTGACTTCATATCCAATCTCTGCGTTTAGGAACCTTACGCTAGGACTGCGGGGAGTGTGTTAGATAATATTAATAAGCCTAATATGATTTTATAATATTGTATTGTATAGGGACTTTGGTGTAAATATTTACGTTTATCCTTGTACTGTATTATTATATATACGTACTACAATCAACACTAAGAAAGTGGAATTCGTATCACGACACAATTTTATATATTGATAATATCGTTTTTTTACTAGTAGTAAAAACGTCACATAACTTGTATTTTAAAAACGTCTTTTAAAATTTGAATTTCTTCAATGCCAAGTCCATCTTGCACAAGTTAATGATGTGTTCAACACATTGACTATGGAAAAAAACGTTGTTGCAGCTCGGTTGATATTTTAATTTTAGTTTTGCAACCGTGCTTGTATTATTCGAGGCCTTATCTAACGATATTGAAAATTTTTGTTTTGTAACGCGGGTTATCGAAGTGGTCGAATGAAAAATCCACTTTGAATCGCGAACTTTCCCAATCTATCTCGAGCCGTATTTATGTCGAGATACCAAATACTTCACGATGACATTGTTTCTTGACCTCGAGTCGGAGCACCTTTCACCACATTGCATGATTTTTCTACATGACTTTTCAAAGTCGAGTTTGAATCCTTCTTGAAAAACATACCACAAGTCTCGCATCGAGCTTGTTATGAACCGTTTGACAATTTACATAAATCATAATTTAACCAAATAGATTGGTTCCATGTTGTTGGTATAATCCTCATAACGGTTGCTTCGCTTGAGGAAACATCAACACCAATGGATGATTGCCCCCTTGAGGAAACCATTTTTTATAACGTTTTTTAATTTTAAGAGAATAGAGAGCGTTTTTAAGAGTTGTGATTGAAACAACACATCCAATACATATTTAACTAACATGGGGTAAAATGGTCACCAAAAACCCCCCAAAAACTGAGTTCAAACAGCTATAAACATTAATATTGCCGTTTTTTAACGGTAAAAAAAGGTCCAACGACACGAACCGGGTTCAAACTGAACACAACAGATGGGGCACAACCCTACTTGGATGTAAATGAGTTATAAGATAACTCCATATATTATTCTTCAAATTTTTTTAAAGATGCTCTTATAACATATGAGACAATAATCTAATGTATATTATCTAAGAAAGAATCTAATCTAGGAATGTAAGTAAATCAGGCTACATACATTTCCATATCTTAATGGAAAATCAATAAGCAGCAGGCTTGCCATCTTTCCTTGGATCACTTACTGCAGTAAGCATCCCTTTCAAAACCTGTTTATGGTTATAAGACAATCTTCTGTTTTCGATCTGGTTCCTCAACGTTTGAACGATAAGTTGAGTAACCGCACCCCCTGATTTTGCCTCCAATACATGACCTCTTTCTTCCAAGAATGCCTTTCGGGCATCCGAAAGCTCTATATGATCACCATCAATCACGGTCCAGTTTTCATAGTATACCACATTGGGCATCAACTACACAACAACAACAACAATAACAAAGAGACAGATGAGACATTTTAAATAAAAAAAAACTCCCTAATTTGAGTCAATGGATGGTCAACATAATCTTCCACCATCCCTAGAGGTGGCAAGATGGGCGTGTAGGGTGGGTTGGGTAAATTCAGATTAAAACGGGTCAAACGGGCCAGGTTACACTCTTTTCTCCATAACTAATGTGTTAATTATGATTATAACAACAATATTCATGTTACTCTGTTATTATAACAATAATCTAAATCTTTGAATAAAACAATTTAAGAGGTTGTATGAATAAAAGATAAATATTGGAAAACTTTCAACTTGTTGCATACACTCCCCTTTGGCTAAATCTTTTTCGATTAGACCCGTCTAAATTAATATGAAAACCCGAATCAAATTATTCGTAAGTGTTTGTAATTATCTTTACCATAACCAGTAAATATGATATGATTAGGTTTCTGTGGTAGTTATTTTCATTGTACTCTTATAAATAGTTAATTAAT
Source organism: Smallanthus sonchifolius (assembly GCA_023525975.1). Taxonomy (NCBI): domain Eukaryota; kingdom Viridiplantae; phylum Streptophyta; class Magnoliopsida; order Asterales; family Asteraceae; genus Smallanthus; species Smallanthus sonchifolius. The sequence continues at coordinate 97,839,006 of CM042026.1, forward strand.
AATACATAATACTTTACAGGGTTTTCATTATTCTAGACTATAACAATACCGTTGACTCACATTCCGGTGAGTTTTCCGCGTTTCAAAAGAAAGAAAAAAAAAGTACCTTGTGGTAGACTCTTGGAGACTGAACAGCATCTAAAGGTTCCATTCCTAGAATGAAATGGTTAAGGAAGACCTGTATAACTGCTGGAATTATGTACATCCCACCACTCCCTCCAATAACCCCAGCCAATTGACCATCCTGTCAAAAAATTATATCAAGAGTCAACCTTTGACTTTTCTAAACCAGAATAAATGTTCTTAAACTTAAAAGAAATTCATTCAATTTTGACTTTTTGTAAGACTAAATGTTTTATAATCTGGTGCTCAAAAAGCTTTTCAAGATTAAATAACCAATCATAGCAGATTTGAGTTTGGAAAGTTTCTTGGTTGACTATCAAAGTCAAATGTAGGATCAGTTTCTTGAATTCTACCTTGACTATGACGATTGGAGTCATGCAAGACAATGGCCTCTTGTTCGGTTCGATAAAGTTTGTAGGGGACGGAGGAAGGCTGTCGGGAGAGATTTCCGTAGGTACCGAGAAGTCTGCCATTTCGTTGTTTAACACAATGCCGGTCGCTGGAGAGAGCATTCCGCCACCAAACGGGTAGTTCACGGTGGTTGTCATCGATATGGCGTTTCTGTCTCCATCAACTATGCAAAAATGATTTGTGCCATGGTCTTGAATCTGATTCCACCTGGTAAACACAGTTCTAACTTTTAAGACAACTAGCTCGATTATTAAATGGGGGTGCTAAACGGGTCGTGTTCACGGGTTGACGGGTTCAACCCAACAGAACCCAAATACGACACAAACCCGAAAATCGTGTCGGACACATGAACCTGAACATGACACGAATATTCACGGATTGACACGAATAACTAAAAATACAAGGGTGTATAAAACAGTTATGTTTAGATTATAAAACTTAATGTCACTTTTTTTAACTTCTAAATTTTGGCATAAAACTACCTATCCATGACATATAACACGAATAAAAAAATATAAAAAATAATAATAAAAAGAATTAAACGGGTCAATCCGCGAACCCGAACACGACCCGTTTACCAAAGCGTTTTTGTGGGTTCGAAACTGAACGGAACCTGTTTAGACTAAACGCAAACCTGTGAATTTTTTGTCGTGCTTTCATGTCGTGTTAGTGATTAACACCTCTAATTACTAACCAAAGAAATGAATGAATGTGAGAATGTACCCGGGGATGTAATATTCTGAAGGGAAAGTCGTGTTGTCGAAAATTCGGGCTTGAATCTTCTTCGCGAACGAAGGCGAAAGCATTTCTGATGCGGTCTTGCTTATATCCACAAAATCCGGGTCACCCAAGTTCATCCTAAGCGCGAACATATGTTTTAACGCTTCGACGAATCGGTGCAGGCCTAACATTCCTTTCGCACCGATCGTGTTCTCATACCCGTTCAAGATATTTAATACCTGTGTTTTTACAGACATAAGTAAAGACACTTTAGATCTAAAAGAAATGTGAATACAGTACCGTATTTAGGATTCCAGTACCGTATTCACACTCTTAGATAAGTTTCTGTCACATAAGAAGTGTAAATGCAGTACTGAATTAGTAATTCAGCCCTGCATTCACACGCACAATAATTTTTTGCCACATGGAATCTTATCTGTACACTATTTAAAAATAGAAAATAAAAAGCGTACCAAAGCGAGCCCGAGTGTACCACTTGACGGGGCTGGCATCCCGAAAATAGTGAACCCCATTGTGTTCACCTCAATCGCATCGGTAACTTTCACCTCATAATTCCTTAGATCATCCATTGTCAAGATCCCACCACCGGAGCGAACATCGTTAACTAATTTCTCCCCTACGGGGCCGTTGTAAAAAGCCTCAGGACCACCTTCCGCAATAGCTTCTAAACTCAACCCGAGCTGATAGTTAATACACGTTTCACCAGCCCGTAAAAGCTCTCCAGTTGGAGCATACACTTTTTGTAGGCCCGGGTCTTTTAATATCGCTGCAGCACTACCCGAGAGTGAATCCGCAAGATAAGGGGCGACTGTAAACCCGTCTTTGGCTAGACGAATAGCGGGCTGGAACAGTGTTTTCCATGGCAATCGCCCGTGTTGTAGCCAAGCTTTGTAAAGACCAGCTATCTTGCTCGGAACACCCACCGCTAGTGCTCCGGTATATTTGTCGTTAAGGTTGTTTTCATACATGTTCTGTGTGCATCAACCGTCGTCGGGTTAATAATAGAGAACAAGATTTTAAGATGACAGGATCATACGAGTTGGATAACAGATCAAAATGAGTTACTTTTTTAAACTTGTAAAATGAAATATTTCGGGTCACATCGACCTACTAGTAGGAGTGAACATGGGCGGGTTCAGTTCAATTATTATCATAAACCAAACTATAACCGAACATTTTCAGTTATTAGAAACCATAATCGATTGGTTATCAGTTTTCAAAGGGGTGGTTCTGTTTTCCGTTCGGTTAAATCAGTTAACTTAAATTTTGAAGTTCTGACCATTTTTATTCGGTTAAATTGTGTTTTTTGTTTGGTATTTGGATAAATTACAACCACTAGCTTTGCCTAGTGGCAAAGGTGTATACCCAAGATTTCACTAAAACGGGGAGTTCTTGGGTTCAAGTCTCACTTGTGACAAAAAAAGGGGTCCAGGTTAGGCCAGAGGGTTTTCTCACCTATGGTTGGTAATGATCGGGTGGGTCAGTGGCCTGTCAATGATCCAAATTGTTGTTCAAAAAAAAAATTGGATAAATTGTTTTTTTGTTTATATAAAATTTGGTTAGATACCCGTGTTTTAAATAGGTTGAATAAATGAAATATTAAATGGTTAGCAATGAATATTTATGAATTATAAAGAAAAATATTAAATAGTAATGAAGATTTAGAAATTAATAAAGAAAATATTAAATGGTAATAAAGATTTAAGAATTAATAAAAGAAATATAAAAAATAGTTAGTAATGAAGAAAAATATACGGGAAAAAGAATTTTGGGCTCACAGAATTATGACACGTGTCGCAACAAGTTACTTATTTATTAAATAGAGATCAGTATTTGTATGTATATACATTATAACTATTTATGTTCGGTTGTTTAGATTAAATAAATACGAATAATCAAAAACGAACCACTATAATCAAATCAGTTATTAAAAAGATCATAAAAAAGCAATCAATTTCTAAAGTGGTTTGGTTGATTAGAATCGGTCTTTTCAACTAAATAAGTTATAATTTGATTGTTTGAATTTTCTACTCAACCAACGCACTAAATCTTTTATTTATTTAATTACTAGTTTAGATCCCGTGTTTACACACAGGGTGAAACACAGCAATATATAAAATTTTTAAATCTTTATGTATATATTTTACATGTTTAAAAATATATTACATATATACTAAGGATAGATACAAACTGAAAATATGTAAAAATTAATATATAATTGAGTTTCAGAAAAATAATTTAACTTTCATTACTATTTGATTAAAATAAAAGTTACATAAATAAATTTTAAAGTTTCTTATAATAAGGGATAATTAAAAATAAATGTGTTTTATTAGTATAATTATAATTTTATTTAAAAATTATTATTATTAAAATATGAAAATGCATTAAATAAGATAGAGATGCGGGAAAAAAATGGTGAGAATAAATATGGAGGCGACACGTGGCAATAGAAAACCTTTATTTATTATATAGTATAGATTAATACCTTAAATATGACTATAATTTATAAATATTATATTTTATATCATAGAATATATAATTAGGCGAGTGATACTTTTCTGATAATTTTTTTTTCTTTTTTTTTTGGCTTTTGAAAACGTCATGAAAAAGGACAGGCTTTTTAAAACGATTTTATGAGTTGTAAGTCATATTGATTATATTATTATTTTAATCATTAAAAAGTCTCTAATTTAGATAAAAAAATTACCATTATACAATATTTAATTTTTTATTAAATAAAAAATTGAAACGAGTTGGGCATATTTGAATAGGACCTACAAGTAGTTGGAACGGTTTTAATAATTTATTTTATGAATTTTTTTTTTTAAGATTATAAGATTTAAACTTGAGTTTAATAACCGGTACGGTTTTAAAAACATTGAAAAAGAAGTAACCTGTGAAGAAGCCGCGGGAGCGGTTTCCCTAAAATCAAATGCTTGTGTTTGCGATGTATCCGCAGACCGGACCACCATGAACCCTCCACCACCAATACCGCTAGCCATCGGATTCACCACACCGCCACACAACGCCACGGAAACCGCCGCATCCACCGCATGACCACCGGCTCTAAGAATCGACGCACCAATCTCCGAACAACGCGCATCATCAGCTGCCACCACTGCTTCCCATGACTCAACTTCATCACTGGTTGGTACCCAGACACTATGAGCCTTCCAACCACTTAAACTCAATGGACTCTTGTCTCCTGTTGTAACAAAGATAACTGAAAAAAAACGATTTTACAACCGTTAATGCACAAAAATTGGGCTCCAACAGAGTGTAAACAAGTCGTGACACTCGTGAATTCGAGATTGGCTTGTTAAGAGCACGAATCAAGCCGAGCTTAAACGAGACCAAGCCCTATGCCTGAACTTTAGCTTATATTAAGACTCATTTAGTAAACAAACTCGAGCCCAAGCGAAAACTTGAGTTTAAACTGAGTCTCGTTTAATAAACGAGCTCAAGTCCAAGTTTCACATCAGTTTAAATAGAGTTGTGCGCCTAAATGAGTTTGTTATCTATATAATTTTTATTTAATATATTTTATATTTACTCTATACTTACTATTATATATATAATTATGATAAAAATAATTAAAAAACATATACTATGTTATATATAAAAATTATAATTATAAATAAAATAATTAATAAACGAACTAATTAAAACCACTCAAAGTGAGATCTATTACCAGAGGTTTAAATGAGCTGAGCTCGATCTCCAGGGGCGGAACCATGGGATGGTCAAGAGGGTCCATTGACCCTTCGGTCACCAAAATTTGTACGTTTTTTATATATAAAAGTTGATTTTTATAAAGACTGAGGTATTTTGGCTTAATATTAGAAAAACTGAGGTATTTTGGCCGACATGCAACGGGGTGAAGGTCCGGCCAGGGCTTTTCCCCAGTGAGATTGGGAGGCCGGAGAGAGGTGTGACATCCGATATTTTTCAGGTTAACTCCGTTAACTCAAACACGTTATCTCGAACAGTTATTTATTCAAACTCAGTTATCTCGAACATTCATTCATGCATTACATTTAATTAAGATTAATTAGATGTGTCAGTTTCGCACAAACACTCACGTATCGGTAATCTGTAAAATTACCGGATCACACACGAGTCGAACCCGGAACGTTGGTGAACTAATAAAAATAATTAAGAATAATTATTTTATATATAAATTATGTGTATTTATATGTTCTGTGATTATTCTGTGAATTATGTGACTTTCGTGAAATCGCGTACTGTCACGCGAAACAGTCTGACTTTTACTGGTTTTGTGATTTTTATAAATGAGTTTTATAAAAATTAATTATTTAAAAATGATATTATCTGGTGGATGTAATTAATTAGTTTCTTTTCAAATTTAGAGATTATCCATTCTTGTTTTAAAAATAAAATGCATTTAAATTTAAATAAATAGAATTACAAAAAATAAACCCTAAGCTAATCTCTAATCTCTTTCTCTCTCTATCAATTACGATCCCAAACCCCCACCCTCACCATTTTCGTGAACCAAGAAGCACCAAGCACCCCTCATTCGATCTCCGATCTTGAAATTAATTGCGTATTCGGACTCTCCTCGACGTTTCTAACGCTAACACGTAAGTTGTTTCGTTCAATTTTGAGTTTTTATGATTTCAAGATTTTGAATCTAAACCCTAGTTCATCCAAGCTTTGATTTTTATGAAAAAGATTCAAACTTTATTGTTGATTTGTTGATAATTGTTGATTTTATGATCGTATGCAAAACCCTAGTTCCATATGTTTAGTAACTTGTTAGATAATTAGATTTTTTGATTATGTAATGGTACTAAATCGCATGTTAGAGATGTTATATGATTTCTATTGTTATAATCATGTTAGATGAATCCTATGGAATTGATTTGTGGTGTTGAAATTAGTTAAACAAGCATAAAAACCCTAGCTTTCCTATAATAGTAACTTTTTATGATTTCTATCTTGCGTATTAGAACTGATTATGATGATATGATGATGGTTATATGTTATTTAGTACAAGTATTAGTGATCTGTGAAGTTACATTTCTAAAACCTAGCTCGGTTTTGCAAACTTACTAAAAGAGGAAACTTTTTAGGTTTTGAAACTTGCATGCTAGACTTGAATTGCATGAGGTAGAAGTTGTTATGTATTACTTGATGCTTGGTTAGATGAATTATGAAATCGGATCTTTAATAGCTAACTCGGTTTGGTGAGCTTTCCAATTAAGGAAACTTTATTTTGCAAAAGTAGTCATAACTTGCTATTTAGACTTGCATGATTGGTTTATTGGATTTGAATATGTAGTATGAGACATAGTAACATGTTGAAACGTGCTAAGTGATGTAAAACACGCATGCTAGTCGTAGGTTACTAAAGATGGCAGCTTTATGTGAATTTATGAATTGCATGTTAGAGTGGTCTTATGAACATGTTAACAGTAATAGTTTCCAAGAAACACGAATCCCGAACATGCTTGCTAGTTATGGAAACTTTCTATTTATAGAAACCTGCTATTTATGGAAACCTGTTATTTATGGAAACCTGCTATTTTTGGAAAGTTGCTATCTTGCTAGAACAAATAGGATTTGTTGCTAAGTGATACAGCATGATCATGTGTGTACTATGTGTTAGTATTCAATTCGAACATTAAATCACAAACGTGTCACCAACGGGTCGTCGTGTCAAACTCGAGTCAAACTTGCAAACCTTTTCTAAAACACTTAAACAATAGTATTGTTTGGATGCTAAGGGTTTATATCAACTTGCACGAACACGCACTTATAGACTACGATTATAGGTGGCAGTTAGAGGTTCAGCTGTTTCTTAGCTTTCATTTGCATTCACACTCAGGTGAGTTTCATAACCCCTACTTTTACTTGTTTTCCTTTTTGGGGGAGAAAACATGCTTTCAAACATTTCAAACATTTTGGATTTTGTATTACTGTTTTACCGCTTGCGTACTGAAAGTGCACAAACATACCAAACAAGTCCTTACATTTCGAACCGTTAGTATTGGGGAGTAGCGAGGGGATTTTGAGTAGTACTACTGGGTTTTGACAAAGCCCCACCCGAGTTAGTCGCACTAACTATGATTGGAGGTCAACGGGTGTAAAATTTGCCTAAACATTAGCCAGTGTTCGGTAGACATGGCTGGAGGCATTCAAACATACAAACAGTCAGCTTCGGTTGCGAACACTTAAAGTAGCAATGCATTAGACTAGCTATCTATCGGTAAACAATAATTACTTTATCTGACAAACATTGAGCATGGGATGCTTGCGTTAAACAATTGGATTTACTTACATTACTTTATGAACTCACCAACCATTGTGTTGACACTTTTTAGCATGTCTTTCTCAGGTCACTAAGGTATCCAAGCACGAGCATAGGGCATGCATGGAGTCTTATCACTATCGAACATTGAATTTACGTTATTTACTTAAACTGCATGGTTTTGGGCGCTTTGTTTTGCGCAACTTACTTTTACTTGCATTGGTTTATGTTTACGCTTCCGCAACGTTTTCAAACTTGAACTTTTGTTGTCTCGTGACTATGAGCAGCATTAGTGGTTTATTTAAATTCATATAGAGTCGTTCCGTGTAACTAATGACTGAGATCCTGATGTGTCACCTTCCAAAACGGTAAAACTCCGTTAGTGGGATTTGGGGGTGTGACAAGAGGTGTCAAACTGCTAGGAGGGGCAGTCAGGTGTGATGCCAGTTTTATTAGTGGTCTAACGGCTAAGAGGGCAACACGAGCTGTTGACATCATGGGACACCTTCCCTTGTTGCGGGATCCTCAAAGCGAACTCCTCTTGCTTAGATCTTGTATGGGGGTTGCAAAGTTGCTATTTGGTTTGCGAACTTGCCAACCCCCTTTTGTGGATGATGCGGTTTCATGTTTTGATAAAGGTCTTCGAGAGGCATTAGAAGACATTGTCGTATGTGGGGGCCCTTTTTTTGGTGAACTACAGTGGCGGATCGCGACCTTGCCGATGCGGCTTGGTGGGTTGGGCCTTCTGTCGGCACGGGATGTGGCTGCCTATGCCTTTGTGGCTTCCAGGTCTCAATCTTGGGAGTTGCAGGACCACATCTTACGCAACAGTGGGGTTGCTACCACTGACCCAGATTATGCCAGCGCCTTGGATCGATTGCATGAATCTCTCCCTGATTTTGATCTCGGCGGTTTCTCTAACAAGGACACCGCCCCCAAAAAACCACAGAAAACTTTGGCGAATGCCCTTTGTTGTCGAATCGCACAAAGTTTGGGAGAAGATTTCCATTTGTCCCCCCGCCAGAAAGCCGTCATTGAATGCTTACAGAGGCCTCACGCTCAGGATTTCTTAACTGTTATTCCTATTGAAGGTCTAGGTCAACGTATGTCAGCGGTGTTGTACCGGTCAATCCTTAAGTACCGTCTGATGATCCCCATGTTCCCGAATGATGAAACTTGCCCAGTCTGTCGTAAAGCATGCCTGGATAAATACGGGGAGCATGCGTTACACTGTAGAGAGCTGTCGGGGTTTAAGTATCGCCATGACTTTGTTCGAGACGCGTTAATGGATATTCTCAGACGAGCAGGGATCTCGGCAAAGAAAGAGGCACCGGTTAATTTTCTTACGGACCCGGCGGAAGGGAGGTCCACCCTACGCCCGGCGGACGTGCTAGCTTTTGGTTGGGAGGGCGGGAAACATGCTTGTGTCGATCTCACAGGTGTATCCCCCCTTGCTGGGTTGCGGGAAACTGGGTTTGTGGCGGGGCAAGCGGTTATGAAAGCAGAGTCAAAGAAGGTGGAAAAGCACGCGAAAGCTTGTGAGGATAATCAGCATGCCTTTGTCCCCCTGGCGTTTGACACGTTCGGCTCCTTGGCGCCGGAGGCGGTTCGGTTCTTGGCTAGAGTTCAGCGTGTGGTCCACAGCAACTTTACGACTCCTCAAGGGCGAGGCTTTGTTTTTAGTAGATTAGGGTTTTCCATTCAGAAGGGGATGACGGCACAATTTGTTGCCCGTCTACCTGCTATCCTTATGTAATTTGTCTTGTTATTTGGAATGAGAAATTTGTTGGACAAAAATATATATATATATATATGAGTTTGACCCCGTAGTTGTAATCAGTACAGAAGAAAACCTTATGACGACACTCCGACAAAAAAGTTATGGTTCCGTCACTGTCGATCTCGACCCTAAGCTCTGTCAAACTAAATGAGTCAAACTCAAGCTTAGACGACCTTAGGCTCAGCTTATTTACACCCCTACGTTGTCGCTTAGAACAAATATTATGTTCTAATCGAGTTAACTCAATAAAATGAGTCAACTCATTAACTCTTCTTTGAAAAAAAAAACTTACAAATGAGGGCCGTGAGTGAAAGAAAGAACCAAATCGCAATTCTCCATCTCTTCTTGCTGGTTTTGTTATCTTCTCCAGATTTCAAAAATGGAGTCTGGATGCTCTGTTCCCCCATCTCTCTCTCACACAGTTAGGAATGAGATAAAGAGAGGTTGAAGAAGCACCAGATATTTCAATGGGGTGGTAGTTGACATCAAGGGCTTATTTATACGCAATCGAAAATTGGCATTTTATAATGGAAACGTGTGATATTTTTCTTAAGGTTATTTTCATCATAATCAAACTTTAAATTTTGCCGGGAAAAACGATAAAAGTTGGTAATTTTAAATTGTCATTTATGGTAAGTTTTTAATTTACACGTAAATAATGTTTTTTCATGGTTATTATGTTGTTATTATTAAATAGGGTTAAATAATATTATTTTTTTCTTTATTTCTTTTTATGATATTCACATGTGTTGATGGGTTTTCGATTTAATCGCTAAAAATAAAAAAATATGACCCTTTCACATGTATAAATCTGGATACTAATAAATAAAAATTATAAAAGGATATATGTCATTTTCTGATACATTTTTATAATGTTTTTCCCGTCTATCTCTCATATTAAATAATGATATTAAAAAAATTTATTTTTAAATATTTAATATAAATCTATAATTATAGATACTTATTATATCATTAACTAAATGAGTTTAGTACGTATATGTATCACTATGTCAACATAAATCAAAAAATATTTGTTGTTACGTATATGTAACACAATACGTAAAATAATTTTTTAGTAAAATGTGTAATATTACATTGATACCCTTAAAATAAATTAAAAGAATAAATAATTTATAAATTATTCCATTGGCTGGTGGTGATTTTCACGGTTTTCACATAACTATGTGATTTTGTCATAATCTCTCTCCTATATATATATTACAAATAAATAATTTTTATTCATTTATCTAAATTTAACTTTTAAAAAACTAAGTTTGATTCATTTATTTAAATACAATATGGCTAGGGTTTACAAGGTGTGATCTAGCAGCATGTCTAGTGGTGGATCATTCTTTGATACTTGAAGTGGTGTTTTTTATTTATATGAAACTTACAACCCCGGGTATTGCTTGAATCACCATCTTTTAGTATTGTTTTTTTTAACAGGATTTTGGATCACTGACGGGTTACTGGTTCACCCGATCATCTCCATTACTCGAGTACGGAACCTTAGGGCTCTAGGCTGGCACGTCTCCGAACGGAAGCTTGTACATCAGTCCGTCCCCATTAGTCCCAAACCTGAGACCACTCTCAGTATTATGTTACTGGAATTACCCTTGCGTAATCACATATTATTTTTTTTCTCTTGAGCAATTAAGTAGTCTTTTTCAAGATTTATTGAACCAAAAACCACCATTAATGGTGACAAACTATTGTTTAAGGAACCTAAAAACAAGTCGTTTGAAAACACCTAAAACCGTTAGGAGAAGTTTAATAATGTTGTGGAAGTATTTGGAGGTGGTGGTGGGCATACAAGTGAATATTGCATTAAGTTGGGTCAAACTAGGGATGGCAATCGGTCTGGTATAGTATTGGACGAGTATCTATAATCCAATTCTATCAGGATTATAAAGTTGTAACACATGTCTCGGGTCATACACTTCAGGTACCCGTTACTCGTTATGCAATTAAAAATACTATTTGTGATGCTCATTACCAGAAACCCGACCTTAAGTCCACCTTAAAAGCCAACTTGATATATCCAATACTCAATTACACTTCTAACAATTCTATAATATTAATAACTTTAACATACTATTTATTATTATATATTTAGATTATATATTATATTAATACGTTTGGTTTGGGATACGGGTAAACTTGTTCGGGTAATAAGACAAGTATTACCTAATACTATATCCTTTTCAAACCCATAAATACTTTTAAACTAATCTTATACCCGAATACTCATCTCATTACTCGTACGAATATTTCAAGTTTTAGTTTTTTCGTCATATTTGGGTTCTTTTACCATCTATAAATCAAATAGATCGGTTTGTGAGTATATAGGAGAGGAACGAGGTTCTCTCTTCTCTTTTTCTTTTTTTGATTTTACACTCTTCCACTAAAGTTTATAAATAATATAAAAATACTTTATCACATGTGATTTCCCTATTATTTAGATTTTAGAAAACCTTTCAAAATAAATTTATTTTTATTTTAGTCATGATCACTTTTAATAAAAAAAATATTTTATAGTAGGCAAATTAGAACTATAATCTCTTGGTACATACTGATAATTTGATTAATGATACTTCTAATTTTCATTTTTATTGCCAAGGATAATTCCAGTAACATAATAATCATAAATTTACACTCAATTTTCACTTGATTTCATTTGTACGTTTCACCAATTTGTCCATAATCATCTTTGTGAACATAAACGAGTGGAAATCAAGTGTGAATCTTTGAAGATAATGTTACTTGGATTGTCTTTGACAATGAAAGTAAAAATTAAGAGTGTCATTAGTTAAATTGGTATTATGAATTATTATAAGTCAATGAGTTAAAAGTTTATATTATTAAAATTCAATTTACCTTTATATTATTATACACATATAAATTTACTAAGTTTACTCAAGGTTCTTTTAGTTCTACACTTGTATAAATTTATAGAGTTCACTCATTTTATTTTTTTCATCATTTTTAATTTCCTTTAATCCGGCCTATTTTGTTGCCCCTAACAAAAATTCATATATATGTCACCGTTAAAGATAGGAATCTAAGATTTTATAGGATAACAAAAGTTATTTTATAGGATACTAAAAATTCATATATCAATCAACCCCATGAAATTTTGTTTGTTTGTTATATATACGATCTAATCTCGAACGACCCCTAAGAAATTTTTACACCGCCTCTCAAGAATTTCTTTTTGAAAAAAAACGACACCCAAAAAAATTTAATTTAAAACTTTAAAATTTTATAAATATAAACTTATAATTATTATAAAGTAATTAACAAATATAAACATATTATAAATTAATTAGGTAACTGGATCTACCCTCAATCCTTATAAATAATTAAGTTCACTAGGCCACTAACCATTTAACCAAATAATCTTTTTACTCTAAGCACATTCTCTTCTAAACAATTCACCAGCTTTGTAAAACCAGTTCCCCTGTCCATTGAACGAGATTAAGTGAAACGAAAATAAGCGACTATCGACTAAGAAGTGTCGCCCCCGCAACCCAATCGACAATCACTTGCCACTGCTGCCTGTGAGACTTTTTAGTCATTTGATAATTGAATGTTTCATGTTTAGTCTATGGATTTATTGATTTAAATTTTCAATTTTAAGAATATAGTGAAAATTTTCAATTATATGAATTTATGAACCGAATGAAAAACTTAGATCTACACTCAAAAAGTTATGGTCACCTAACTAAATCCAGTAAAAAAAACGATGACCCGATTCAATCCGGCAAAAAAAATTCCAATGACCCGACCTGACAAAAAATCTCTTTTAATAAATATCCGAACATCAAAAATTTCCGACATCTATAAAAAAATTCTTAAGTCCGCCACTGATTATTATCCGTATTTTATATTATTATACGTGTTTAAATTTATTAAGTTTACTCAACTTCTTTTAGTTATATACTTGTAAAAATTTATAAAGTTCACTCATCTATATACCCTCTAATAAATAAATAAAAAATTATAGGACACCTGTCACTCTCCTGTGCATACTCAACATTTTTTCCCGCCCCTCTCTCCTATTAATTATATAAATTTCTTTAATTGTTTTATAACTTTTTGTTTCTCGCATCTCTCTCTTCTATTAAATAATAATGATTTCTATAATTCTTTTTATAAAACGTTTTTTTATTTAAAAATAATTAGGTTTGTTCATAAAACATTTTTATAAATTAAAAATTTCTTTCATTTTTTTATAAAACATTTTTAAAAAATAACTATATGACGTTTATAGAATTTGTATTGAAAAACTATGTAATATGTAAATTTTGATTACCAAGTATATAACATTTTATTTATTCAAACCGTTTAATACATGAGGTTTCTATCCTAGTGTTATTATATAGTATTTTTTTTATTTCCTTTAACCCAACCTAATTGTTGGCCTTAACTAAATTCATATATCTGTCCGAGTTAAAGATAAAAGTATAAGATTATATAGGATATTCAAAATTATTTTAATCTCTTATAATCCGTATTTATAATATTAGTTTAACCATTTAACCATATTAGAAAATAGAAATGGAGTAACAACCCTCCAACTCAAGTGTCATATCATGAGACAATTTGTCGATCATGCACGGAATATTGATTAAGAGGTTCACATAAACAATAAAAAATAATTAATATTTTACTTAATAGTAATCTAAGTTTTTCTAGTGTTGTATTAAAGTCACTCATATTTTTTTTTCTAACTACAAAAATCAATCATATTCCGGGATGAAAATGAGACGTGTATTTATAATCTTAGTCCCAAACAGATTGTAAAACTGTATCTCATACCCGTCTGGTACCTACTTACTCATTCCCCGTCAAGTACTCGCTTACTCATTACCTGCCAGGTACCTGCTTACTTATTACTCAGCGGTTATCGGGTATATCTATTAGTTTGTTAAAAATTACCCGTTAGAATTTCCAAATACAGTTCTTACTATTTTAATTTTTATATAACTTTATTACTCAAAAACTTAGAAAAATGATAATTAAAATGTCAGTAGATTAGTAGCTATTACTCTATTATCTAAGAAAAATGAAAATAAAATATGGGTGATTCTAATGGGACATGAAATATTGCTAATTGTACACGTCGTCGCCCTATACGCCCTCGTATAGTCCAATTTAAAAAACACAAAAACAATACTATACGCCACGTATAGTGCAATACGTGGCGTATTGCCTTTAAATTTCAAATTTCAGATATTTTTGAGTTGATACGAAGCGTATAGAGCCATACGCACCGTATAGAATTCCAAAGGTCATGGTCTATACGCTACGTATTGTACTATACGAAGCGTATAGATCTAAGATATACTCAGAACTCCCATCGTACAGTGCCAAACGCACCCCCATTTTTAAAAAAACCTTATATAAAGCCAAGGGAGATTCTTGATTATCGGCTCCAAAAAGTTCTATTCTACTCGTAAAGGTACGTAATCAACACTAATATAGCATTTATTTAGATTATTACCCATTCAAATTGCGTAGAATTAGCATTATATAAACTGAAATTGATGAACTATACGCAACGTATAGTCCTATGCGTGGCGTATAGTTCATCTGAGGAAGAAGATGAAACCATACGCCACGTATAGGGCTATACGTTGCGTATGGCTTGTTTTGCCCGAAAACTGACCTGCGTATGGCTTGGGTTTCCTGCATATGGTTTGGTTACCCGGTAACACCATATACGCCACGTATAAGGCTATACGTGGCGTATAGGTTTTTTAAATAAAAAACTTTTTGAAATTAAAAAAAAACCATTTATTATTATTTTAAATTATTTATATTAAAAAAACAATTATTTATTATTTTTAAAATTAAAAAAACAATTTATTATTATTTTAAATTATTTATTTATATTAAAAAAACAATTTATTATTATTTTAAATTATTTATATTAAAAAAACATTTTTTTATTATAATTAATTTTAAAAAGAAAAAACAATTTATTATTATTTTCAGATATGGCGGATCACGAGTACGATATTCATATGGAGGAGTTAAATGATCTCGCGCACTATCGTATTTGGATTTTCCGGCTGACTCAGAGTGGTTTGGCCGGTGCCAGAAGCTACGGGAGGTGCGGTTGGGGCCGGGGACGGCGGTGGACAGGGAGCTTCTTCAGAAGGTCCAGTAGGCGGAGCGGGCCAGGGCCATCATAGGCGAGGACACGCCATGGGATCGACTTTTTGATCTTTCATTCACCGAGACCTACCGAGAGGTGGTCGTCGAGTTTCTTTCTACGTTCATCTATTCAGAGGAGGGGCTGCAGCCCCTTCCCGGAGAGGCGTCGGCAGAGGAGCCGGATCAGGTCTCCTTCCGTATTTTTGGCCAGAAGTACCGTCTGACCCTCCGTCAGTGAGCCGTCGCGACGGGCTTGTACTTCGAGCCCGAGACGGTTTTTCCATTTTACGCCGCGGCGGTGACGGAGGTGGACAAAGGGGAACTCTTTGGTTTTTGGGGTTTGATTTCCGATAGCCTTTGGTTAAGTATCAAGGCGAGGATTTCGGGGATTAGAGACCCCCTCTATAGATATTTGCACCGGCTTATCTCGACGTCGATCGCACCGCGTCAGAAAAGTCGTGAGTGGTGCATCGATAGAGACCTCTTTTTTCTCTACTGCCTGCTTACAGGCACTAGGTGCGCCCTATCCACATGCCTCGCGAGTTATTTTGCGTCTGCCTATATGCGACAGAGGCGCGGGCTTTTGTATGGCGGCGCTTTTATCACTCAGATCATGTGTACTCTTACACCATGGAATGCGCATGAGCCTGAGTTGTTACCGCCCATTCCCCCTGTCAAATTAGACCACCGCACAGCTAGCGGCATGCGCATCACGCACCGATTCTCGGGGCTCGGCCTACGGTTCGTAGGGGTCGTCCAGGACCAGGTTTGGGTCCCGGTGCCGTTGCCGCAGATGCCTGGACAGAAGGACCCGCAGCCACAACCACAGCCGCACGTCGAGGCCATCCACGACCAGCCGCCACAGCATCCCCGACACGCACGTCGGTCTGTTAGGCTAGATAGGGCCATCCAGGCATTGCTTGATGGACTTGTTGCCGACTCACAACGGCAGGCTCGTCATAGTGACTGCATGGAGGACCTGATGATGTGGGCGGTTGGTCGCTTCGTGGATCTGTCATGAGCCGTCGGCATCGAGCCACCACCACTACCACCGCCACGTCATTATTCGGGCGACCCCATTCAGGATGAGGGCGGGGTGGGTCATGATGAGGGAGATGACGGCGAGGCGGGTCAGACTTAGTTGTTTTTATTTGTATTCAGTTTGTTTATTTTGTTATGTATGTAAAAACATTTTGATGTATATATTTAATTTTTTGATGTAATGTATATAATGTTTTAGTTATTTGTTTGGTTGTAATGTTTAATATTTTGTTTGGTTGTAATGATAAATTATAAATGTAAAACTATAATAAAGGTTTAAAAAAAATAGATAACAAACTTATATTAACAAAGTTATATAAATTAAATTAAAAAAGATAACAAACTTATATTAACAAAGTTATATAAATTAAATTAAAAAATATAATTAAATAAAAAAACCTATACGTAGCGTATAGAGCAATACGCCACGTATAAAGGTTGTTAAATTCTAAATCTGCCAACTTTTGAAGCAAAAATATAACTCGTGACCCATACGTTGCGTATAGAGCAATACGCCACGTATGGGACCCAGCCGCCAGACAAGGAATGACGCGTGGCATTCTGTTGTCAGAGACTGAACCATATACGCCTCGTATTGGACTATACGAGGACGTATAGGACGGCGACGTGTTCAATTAGCAATATTTCATGTACCATTAGAATCACTCTTATAAAATGATTTTTTTAATGTTCAGTAAAGGACGAAAGGAGGGCCAGTAAATGAAATTGAGATAACCATGGAAAGGACAAAGGGAGAGGAAGTACATGAAAATGACAAAGGGGATGCAAGTAACCATTTTTTGTGGTCAATATTATTCTTTCCTTAATTTTAAATATTGGAAAACCAATTTTTTTTCTTACATCTTTAACCATTTTATAAAAAATATATATAAATATGCAGATTTGCTTTCGCAAATATATACCTCCGTACTCTTCTCAATATACAAACCGACAGGGGTGGAAAGTGGAAACGGGTCAACAGCTCAGCTCGTTTAACTTACGGAGAGCTCGAGTTTGGCTCATGTCAAGCTCTATTTTAAAAGCCCAAGCTCGGCTCATGAATATTTTTTTAAACTCGAACTAGGCACATCTATTATTTATTACTTAATTTATATTATTTTTACTATAATTTTTATATGTAACATAATATATATGATTTAGTTGGTTTTACCATAATAATAATAATTATTATTATATATAATATTATATAAAAAAGATATATTAATAGGCTCATTTAAGCTCGCGAGCCAACTTGAACTCGATAAGTGAAGCTCGGGCTTGGGCACGTTTTTTAAACAAGCTTATTTTTAGGAGCCCGAGCTCGTTTATTAAACAAGCTAATTTTTAAGAGCTCGAACTCGTTTAAGCTCAGCTTTATTCGAGCTTTTAGCGAGCCGATCTCGAATAACTTATGAGTGGCTTGACTCATCTACACCCCTACAACCCGAACTCAAAAGAAAAAATCACGAGAAAATGTAACTATGGAAGGTAAGTCAAACCCACAAAGGTGAAAGAAATTTTAACTTTCTACTGTAGATGGGCCCCCAACCAACCAGACTCCTAATTTGTTCCACAACCAATCAATTAGGTCCCTGACTTGAACTTAAACTATCAAAAGAAAATTTAGAAATTTGGACAAACCCACAGGATGGCTCGCCACCCCTCCTTACATATTGGATCCGGACATTTTAATTTTTACATAGAATAAAGTAAATCTTTTAAACCATTCTATGTATTTTTTAATTATAGAGGCATAATTTAATGATTTTATCTCAAAACCTATTTTTTCATTTTTTTTATTTTTATTTTCTCAAATTAAAATGTGAGGCATCAATGCTAGTTTTAGAAGGAGTGTTCCATTTTGGTCTTAACAATCAACCCCTTAGTCGTTGAAGGTTGAACGAAGAAGATAACGGGAGTTGCAAAGTGAGAGTGTGGTCAGACTTGTATTTATTGAGTTTTTTCATTAATTTTTATTTATTTATTTTTATTTTTATTTTTTCACCTCAAAACATGCATTTAGATTACACGTGTCATTGCCATTTTTGACTCATGGATACTCTTGTTGAATGCTTTGGACTCTTGTTGAATGCTTTGGACTCTTGTCTCACATTTCTAATATTATTTTATAATCACATTTAAATAATTCAAGTCTTACTTTATAAAAATACAAATTCGATTGCTATGGAACCGGGTTTAATCCCTATCATCATCATTAATTTTTAAGGCATGCAAATGAGGCCTAGTTCTTAGGCTGATGCACCAGGGTTTTACCCACGTCGATCCAGGGTTCGAGTCTCGGCTCTCCCTCAAGCCCGGAAGGGGCCGTATTGGGTGGGATTTTTCCTTAGATGCTCTCCAACTCTGACGCCAAGTGGGCCCAGTTAAGACAACATATTGGCCGGAGTTGGACGAGGCTCTCCCATATGACGGGAGGGTGCAACGTCACAACATTCAATGTTCGCCTTTCAAAAAAAAATGGAAAAAACCCCTTTTGTTAACGGCAAACTTGCTCATTTTCACCGACCAGTATTAAAGCAAACATTTTTAAAGAGTTTGAGATATTTTGTTAGAATAGAGGATTGTGATAACTAATTTTATTGGTGCATATATATCAAACAAAAACTATTAATTTTGATGATGTTAAAAATTTAAACGTATGAGACAAATGAGATAAATGTTATCTTAAGATACATATATTTTCATATAATATCTCGCGTTTGCCAAATTCAACCTAAGGCAAAAGATCAAAACAAAGGCTTCACGAATAATGCACGATCGGACCATAAACCGACCGTCAACTTTCTGGCAAACATCAACAAACCGTTTGAAACAGCAAGTTGGGGCGGCCCAATGGGCCAAGAGGGTAAAGAAGGGCTCGGGGCCTCTAAAATCTTAGGGCCTCCATTTTTTATTAAAAAAAATTCATATATATAACGACTTGGGCTTTTGTTAGGTTCGTCGAGAGAATGAACACCTTGTTGGAATGGTCCAGACTTTAATTGGTGGTGATTTCCAATATCAAAAAATTTAAAGTTTTCCTGACTGGTTCATAGTAACAAAAGTACACGTGCTAGTTATGCTATGTTAGTTATATTCTAGGTCAATGGTATTTTATGGTAAATTATTGGTGATCAAGTAAGTTGTGATGATCTGAAATCTTAAAACATTTTGAGGATGAATAGGTTCTTGATATAGCTTCTTGAGTGTGGGAACCACTGTCTTCATTCTAAGATTACCATAACATAATAATGTATCATCAAGCATTGAATGAAACAATTGTGTTCAAGTTTAAAGTGGACACAGGATATTGACAATCGTTTTTGACCTACATGTTCAAATTTTAAAATAGTAGTGACTTAGAATGTTAGCCTAGGGTAAATCACATGGACCATCTGTGTAATTAACTCTATAATATCAAATGTCGTATGGTTCTTGCGTTATTCTTTGCTCTCCACTCATATCCCTGCCCGTCGCTTTTGTTGCCAGATTTTGGTTGGTTGTCGGCCCTATTCCCCCTTCGAAGCCCTTGTGTGACGGGTTTTTTTTCTCCTTCTTGTTCTACCATGGGGACGCATTGTGCATATATACATATTAGGGTTTTTTTCTCTTGGCGCCGCCACAGTCGTAGCTCTTGACCTCTATCGTTGTGCCTTTTATTGTCACATCTACGGCCTTAAATCTGTCGCTTGTCATACTTCTTGTTGTCGCCACTATGTCCTTAGATATGTTGTCTTCATTCAATGTTTACGTTTTCAAGGGGTTTTTTTTTTTGAGATTTAATGTTCTTCTTATACCAACATATTCCTTGTTTTTCTCTAGAGTCTAAGCATTCGATTCACTTTTGCTCGGACTATGAAACAGTATCAGATATAATGTATTACTTAGCATTTATTGTAATATTTTTACCATATTTAGGATATATGATTTGATTAGACTCGTTTGTAATTATTCTCATTGTATTTTTATTATATATTTGATTAAAAATAAATAATATCTTACGTGGTTTTCATTATTGTATACAATTAAGATTACAAACCCTGGTAACTCTATGCTCGATCACGTGAATACATAACTCGTGCAATCAACTATGACTTGTGAAACTTGCCCTTTAAACAATATCTAGCATGGTTGGGTTATGCATTTGCTATATTTATCAGCAACACGTCTCTCATTTGTAGGGTACGGTTTTGGATTCAGATATCAATTTCATAACCAAAGTTCTTCAATTAACATGCTCTACAAGTTAGAATCTTGGTTCTTTATGAGAGGATTTCCAGGATGCTAAGTTTTCTAGTCGGTAAATTAGTTTCCTTAAATGTGTGTGATCTTGTTCTTTTTTTTCATTTATACCGGAACCGTTGAATTCATTAGATAGATGTCGATTCCTGTCTTAAAAAAGTGTTTCTCCTCTTCGTGGATAAACTAATCTTTTAATTGTCTTCTAAGATAATTTTTTAATATATTTTATATTGATAAATTTAGTATCTTGTGTTAATTTTCTTGATAGTTTTAACTTAACAAATATGAACAATGTCTCGCACGTTAGATTTTTGGTCTGACAACTTTACTGTGATTGTCAACTGAGGAGGAAAATGTGCATATATCAAATCTGTTACAACAAATGTCTCAATATCTCATAGTGGACGAGTGGACGTTAATACATAAATTCAATGAAATATTTTGTATAGGGGGGGGGGGGGGGTTGAGCCGGTGTTCAGGGTGGACGACTGTATAGGACCCATATTTTAGAGGGGTTCAAAATATTTTTTTCGTTTAGTTACCGTAGGTCGATTAAGTATATATAAAAAAAAATTATAAACTCATTAGTAATTACATGTTTTAAATGTGACCAATAAGTCTAGTTTTTTTTACTGAGATGGGGTTTTTGCTGAAAAGATATTTAGAGGGGTCTAGTCAAATTGTTTACCAATTATGTTAAAATATATTTATTTCTTTAATCTTTATTTTTTTAAAACAAAAAAGAAGATAGATTATGGGATTGACAATTACAATTGACGACTAGCTATAGTCGACACTCCATCCATAAAAAACCACGATAGTCGATGTCGATAAATGAAAAAAAAACCTAGGCTAATTGCGATTGGTGATTAAAGAATGTTACCTACTGATAATTTAAAATATTTAAAACAAGTTGATTGTTTTCCTAATGCATTAATTGTCTATATAGTTTTGTTGACTATTCCAGTAACGGTGGTATCTACAAAAATAAGATTTTCAAAATTAAATTTGTTAAAGTCTACTTACGATCCACAATGTATCAAGACTTAATAAACTGACAATGATTATTTACAGAGTATGGTATAAAGAGTTGATCAATAACTTTATTTCCATAGATGCAAAGAGCATGTGGTATACCTAAGTGATGAAGTTGTCATGTGATAATAAAGTGCATGCCACGTAGCGCCACGTCACACCCTTCATTATCACACCATTCATCACTTGGTAAGGGAAATACCCAAGTGATTGAGGTGGTGTGATAATTAAATGTTTTTTTTATTTTCATTTAAATAAAATAAAACATAATATTTTATTTAAATAAAATAAAACATAACATTAATTCAAACAACTAAAAAAAATTACATTAATCAAACTACTAAAAAAATTACATTAATCAAATTACTAAAAAAAATACATTAATCCAATTACTAACAAAAATAAATAACTAAAAAACTACGGGATACCATGACGTTTTTTTGATCTCCTTTTGTTTTTTTTTTCGATCAAAAAGTTGCGCGACGAAGAGTGAATCAAGATCGATGCCAAGAATTTCGATCTCCTCTTTTGTTCGTTTCCAATCCATCATCTCTTGTTGAGTCTTGTTAAATATTGTCATTTGTTCGATCATTCTCTCGCCTATTTCAATGTGACTTGGAACCAAACCCGATCCCGAGCCCATTGTTTGGGCTTTTGCTTTTTTTTTTCCCTATCGGGCGGGGTATTTATTTCACGTCTTCCGGTGCATCTACGTTGAGATCGTAGAAAGATCTACCATCGGACGCGCCCGGACTAGCGTCGATGTCGGTTGATGTTCGTTTTTTTGACGAGCCGGTTTGGGTGGGGGCAACGTAAAGTGATTGCCACTTTGGAGATTTCCTCAAAAGTTCCCAAAACATTATTGGTGCGTCGTCTCCAACGTCGTCTTGAAACCGGCCGGTTGCTCTCACCAAAACATCGGTTTCGGTCTCACCGCTTCTTCGGTCCCGCAAATATTCTTGGTAGATCCCGTTGAACTTTACGACCTTCCCGTTTATATGAGTCCATTTTGAACTCAATTGATCTAAAGTTCGGTGACCAGACGGTACACCCATGAAAGCTTCATATTTTTCGCTTACACGAGCCCATAACGCCCTTTTGTTTTGGTTGTTGCCTAAAAAAAATATTATTAAAATTATTAAACACAAATACTAAATAAATATAATTAAAATTAATAAATACAAATACAAAAAAATTAATTATATTACCGATTATTGGATCCTCCGAGACGTCTATATACGCCTTAACCAACTCTAGCGGTTCGTCTTCGTCCCACTTCTTTTTGGTATTCGGTTTGCTTGATGTCTCTTGCGACACCTTCTTTTTTCTTTCTTTTTTGCGACAGTTTGAGTATCGCCAACGATTTCTTGTGGCATTTCTTGAGTTTCTGGTACAAAGTCTAGTGGTGTACTCGGTTGAGAAATGGCTGATTGGTAGTTAAACATTTGAAAGTTTGGGTTGGGTTGAAAGTTTGGGTTTGGTTGAAAGTTTGAGTTGGGTGGAAAGTTTGGGTTAATTTGGTTGGCCATGAACACGTTATCACGAGCCGCGTATTGAGCCGAAAAGTTTGGGTTCAGATCACTACTCATTTTTTTGTTTTGGGTTGGGAAAATAGAAAGAATTTAGTAGAGTAGAAGAGTAGAAATGAGTTGAAAAGAGTAGAAATGAGTGTAGAGATATGTAGTAAAAAAGGGTATTTATAGTGAGTAAAAATAAAAATTATTAATTATTATTTATTTGAAATTTATTATTTCAAACGATCAAAAATAGTACCGTTCAACGGTAACATTAATTGAAATTTACTCGATTTCTCCCGTGAAAAAAATCACGAGCCTTCGTCACGCCGTGAAAATTTTTTCGAGGGGCTGGCGTTCTTTTTGGATCACGTCGTGATCTGGTGTGCCACCTAGGACCACGTCGTGGTGTGGTGTGGTACACCGGATGATCTAAGAGTCTCTTGATTCGTCTAACTATGAAAAATAAATCATTTTATTATAGTAATTTTATTTTATTTATTGTTATTACAATTATTGTCGTTTTAATAAATCTATAGTATATAATAAATAAAGGTTTTCTAATGGCACGTGTCGCATTCATATTCATTCTCATCATTTTTTTTCGACTCTATTTCTTTTA
Source organism: Smallanthus sonchifolius (assembly GCA_023525975.1). Classification (NCBI taxonomy): domain Eukaryota; kingdom Viridiplantae; phylum Streptophyta; class Magnoliopsida; order Asterales; family Asteraceae; genus Smallanthus; species Smallanthus sonchifolius. Next base: position 97,862,954 of record CM042026.1, read on the forward strand.
TTAAATACATCTTTATCTTTTAATAATAATATATTTAAAAAAAATATTAACTATACTAATAAAACACCTTTATTTTAAATTATCTTTTATTATAAGAAACTTTGAAATCTAATTATTTAACTTTTATTTTCAATCAAATAGTAAATGAAAGTTAAATTACATTAAATAGTAATCAACGTATTTTCGAAACCCAATTATATATTAATTTTTATATATTTTGAATTTTGTTTTTTATTCTTAATATATGTAATACATTTTTACACATGTAAAATATATACATAAAGATTTAATAATTTATGTATTTATATTTTTCACCCCGTGTATATTACACGGATTTTAAGCTAGTTTTTATATATACAAAAGTTTATATTTTAGGGAGATTTTGTCTAAAAGGATATTATACTTTTAAATAAAAATCACAAAATGTGATACTTTTAGACTAATAGCCCAAAATGTCCATGAAAGTGAGCTACGAACGTGTGGTCTAACTTTTGTAGGCCAACGAATTGAAACGAGAATTAACAAGACGTGTCGTGTTTAAATAGGAATTTAATATTCTAAGATGTTTATTTGTACGACAATTATTATTAAAATCAATGGAAAGTGTTTAACTAAACATGTTATTTTTAGACAGTAACAAATATATTTTAAATAAGGATAATTTTATATATACCTCTATAAACTTTATCTTTAATTTGAGTATAATATTGCTATATTAAAAAGAATTTTTTTTAACGTGTCGAATTTATTCGATATTAACGAGCCAAGCTGGCTCGCGAGCTACTCAAGATCGACTCGCTAAAAACTCGAATCGAGCTGAGCTCGAGCCTAAAAATAAGCTTGTTTAATAAACAAGTCTGACCACGATCTTCACTTATCGAGCTCGAGCCGGCTCGCAAGCCTAAACGAGCTTATTATTTTTATAAATTTTTAATTAATATATTACATATATATTTATAAAATAATAATTAGTATATTTAAAATTATGATAAAAATAACTAGATAATACATATTATGTTATATATAAAAATTATTATAAAACTTATATAAAAATAATTAAAAAATATATAAATTAATTAATAAATAATAAACGAGCCGAATCTGAGCTTGAAAAAGTACCCACAAGCCGAGCTCGAGCTATGGAAATAGAGCTCGAATTGAGTCGAGCTCGAACTCGAGCTCACATAAAGTTAAACGAGCAGAGCTGGTGCTTAATCGAGCTCGGGATCGGCTCGGCTCGTTTACACCCCTACATATATGTAGTATGATCATTCTACATATATGTAGTTGTCACACCCCCAAATTTGTTTACTTATTAAATAAATAAATAAATTAAGGTTGTAACAATTGGTAACATTACACAACAGCGGAAGCTAAACAAAGACTTCTAAATATGTCGAACACCCTGCGTCTTCATCTTCTAAGGGCTTAATCCAAATGTTTAACCTATTCCAACCGTGCCGTATATATATTACCTGAGAAACATGCTCAAAAATGTCAACGCAATGTTGGTGAGTTCACAGGTTTTAAATGAATACATTTGTCAAAACCATATGTATGAAACTGTTTGACAAAAACCATTTATACGAAATCCTTCGGCAAAAACCATTTGCACGAAAACGTTTGACGAAACTGTTTGTACGGGTACCATTGGCAAAATCCTTTGCTCGAAATTTACTGGCAAAACCATTGGTACGTATACCATTGGCAGAAGCCTTTGCTCGAATTTTACTGGCAAAACCATTGGTACGTATACCATTGGCAGAACCCTTTTCTCGAAATTGACTGACAAAACCATTGGTACGTATACCATTGGCAAAAACCATTTATGCGAAATCCTTTGACAAAAACCATTTGCACGAAATTTACTTTATGCATATGATAAACAAAACAAGTTAGCGGTTGATTCATCGAAGTCTAGCTAGCACTTACGAATTATGTGATGCATAAGCCTATAACCAAACCTTTAACGAATTCTCGAAATTTGCCCCAGCCAATAATCCCTTTAAACAATGAGAAAAACAAGACTTAATATGCAATCATTTGACCCTGCTGGTCGTGGTTAGCGCGACTAACCATGATTGGGGGTGTCAACCCGAATAGTACTATTCATATCGATCTACGGCTAAGTCCATAGCTAATGGTTATAGTTCTAAATACCGAGGACCTTTTAGTGTTAACTCATGCTCACAAGGGAATCAGATGCTTGTTTCTCGTTTTCTAGTTATCATACCATTTGAAATTAACATGTTTTTCCCCCAAATATAGAAAACAGTTAAAAGGGGCCGTGAAACTCACAAGGAGTTAAACCAAAATGTTCATGTTATCCAGAGTGTAAACAAATATGTTTCATTCTTTCAAATATGTCGTATAAGCATGTTTCTCCCCCGATGTTTACAAAACATTAAAAAGCTAAAATGGGGTCGTGAAACTCACCTCAAGTCCAGCTAATGCGATCACAAGCTCAACTGACAACAAGTGAGCGCAACGATCCTAAACGGTTCCTATTGTTCAAACAAGTGTTGTCAATATCAACAACAATATGACTAGGATCGTGCCCTAACATTACGGTTTCAAATCTAAACCCAACCCATGTTTAGGACATCTAAGTTGTAGAAACCAAATTCTTTATTTTTAACGAAAATTGGGCAGAGTCTCGTTTGTTTTTGGCTAAACCCGACAATATCCAATTGTCCAAATTACAACATCAACTTACACCAATAATCCAATAAACCGCACTTTAGATCCTAATACTAAAGTCATACTTCAATTCGACAATTATTTGATAAATATATAAAAACTATATAATTATAATACAATTTAACGTGTCCGAAAAACGTTCTCAAAAGACGTCCCCGACAAAATTTATAGGTCCCGTGCTACTACCCGACAATAGATATATAAGTGTTTCGGGTCATACCTTAGCCTACAAGCCGCTCTAAGCGGTTTTGTACGAAAAGCTGAGCACGACGCGAGAAGAAACTTGTTTCGCTCATAACTTGGTCATACGAACTCCGATTGAGGTGATTCAAGCGGCCATGAACTCGTCTCGCCAAGCCCCACCAGCGCCGCCGGTCTCCGCCGCCTGCCTCCGCCGCCGCCTTCGCCGGAAAACCGGACAGTGGCCGGATTTGGTGGTTTTGGCCGGAAAACTTCACTTTTTCGACCCAAACTTCTTCGTATGCGTAGATCGGACCTTTAGGAACCCTTTTCTAGCAAAAGCCCCATTTGTCGAGGTCGCCGGAAAAGTGTTTTTGGCCGGAATCTCCACCACCGTCGCGATCTAGTGCAAACCACCACCACCATCGGACTCAGGACGTCGAGATCTATCAGATGAGGTGGTGCACTTGCCGCCACTCGACGGTCCGCTGTGATCCGCCGCTGCGCGCCGCCGGCTGCTCGGCCGGACTCCGCCTCCGTCATGCTCGCCGCTGTGTTGTCGTCTTCGTCCGCCAGAGGAGGCCGCCGGAAGGGTGGCCGGCCCCTCCATTCCCCTTCTTCCTCTCGGTTCTCTCTCTAGAAACACACACAAGTGTGTGTGATTGTTGTGCAAATGAGGAAAAAGATAAGAAGATTATATATATATATCTAGAGTTTTAAGTGGGTAGGCTACCTACCAGTAACGCGTGTCAAACCCAAAATATCGTCATGTATTTAGTTCCCGATTAATATTTGTCGTTCCTAATATAAATATTAATACTAAAATAAATATTCAAATAATTTATTTTGTTAGCTTATTACCGGAGAATATTCGAGTCGGTATGAGCTGACAACGCGTGTGTGAGTCTGTTCGTCGGATTTATCGTTTCACTCTCCGGTTATTAATAACATTTTTATTATAAACAAATATTTATAATATTTGTCGTATCGGTAATAACCGTACCGCTATCGTTAGTTTTACGAGGATCTAAAGTGGTTTAACATTCGTATACACGTACTACACGTGTATTTATCCGAACAGTCTTTTCAAATGAATATTAATACTTAATATTAATAATTCATTAATTCATTTAATCGTTCTGTCGAATACCCGGTAAAAACCGTTGTTTAACACGTTTAACGTTTAGAATTTCTGAACCGCGTACGTTCTTATATCTTTTCTTAAATTCTCAGAATCGCGTAACGAGTCATTAAATGAAATCGTGTGACTAATATGATATTAGGATTGTGTAAATTTGGATTTCTAACGGGCTTGGATCCTTACCGGGCCTCAAATGGACTTGACTTCCTATTGGGCCTTATTGGGCCTAGTTGGGTTTTAGCCCAACAACTGGGTTTTGGATTCTGAAATTTTACAGGTGTCACATTCTCCCATCCTTAAAGAAATTTCGTCCTCGAAATTTGATATTAACACATGGATTAGGATTTCGTATCCTTTTCCATTTTTGGATTCTTACGAAGAATGTCGACTCATTCCAAATAGCAGTTGGTATACGAAGATAAGGTGGATATCTCACCAATTAACGATATTGGATGTGTACGGATTTGAGATATTCTCTTATAATGTAACAGTATAACGTTACTGTTGAGTATACCTTAAATCGAATGAGTAGATTTAGAAATTTTCTTTGAATATATCGTCAAGGGAACGACGTTGGCTATACCCTGAAGTGATAAACTCATTACTAGAGTCCCATGAACAAAGGGATTACAATCAGTGGGGTCACTTTCATGTAATGAGTAAGTCATCAAGAGAATTGTCTGGTCGATGTGAATTATAATAATGAGTTTTCACTAACCAAGTGAACAACTCACACACCAAAATAAACAATCAAGGATCAGATGACGAAGCATTTCATTATGTGATCATTCTCATCATAGTGGAACTGTATGATCATTATCATTCATAATGAAAGACAAAAGTGCGTTCATGCACACGGATTTCCGAAAGTATATAGGTACATACTTCATTATTCATATTCGGGTTTTCCTCCAGAAAACCAAATCGTGCTAGAATCTAAAAGAAAATTATCAAGCATTTGGTAAAGATAGGTCAGATTCTTTAATGAGATGTCCATGTGTTAGTCCAAATCAGGTAATCGACCGTTCATCGCGACGGGTCAACATCTTGGTGTATTCAATCTTCTAGAATGAAAGATTTTAATTTTGACATTTTGTCTGTCTAATCAGTATGTAGGTTAAACTGATTCAATTGAGTTCAAGACAATAATGTCAGTGTATACAATTTCTCACAAAGGAGCTGGAATGGTTTAATGGAACGTCAGTAGTTGTCTAGTTAACGAATTAAACAACTATGATATGGGATAAAATTTTACGGAGACATGATCTCCTGAGATTGATCCTAGTTTTTATCAAATTCCATTACTGATAACATCATCACGTATGTTATCCGTAATTTGATTTAGATTGAAATCTAAACGAAACGGATATCGATTAACAAACTCGCCACAATAAATTCTCGTAGTCTCATTGAATCATCTAGATTTTTTTTATTTTTTTTATTTTAAGGTTCATCTAAAGATGAAGGTGAATCTAGATGAAGAAGAAAGAGAATATCAAAGTATTTGAGAATATTTTAGTTGGCTAGGCTCAACAAATACTAAAGATTAATAATCTTCATGGAGTTCAAGGAAAAGTGAGAATGGCTCTCAAACAGTTGCTAAGTGTTAGTGACATAGTTTCACTTATTCGTTTTCTAACTGCATATCCATCACCTTCTTGTACTCGGATAGTAGTGACAGAATTCATAAACGAAACGTTATGATTGTTCCCTTATACTCCACGAAGGCATTTTCTGGGACTTAAAGTTATACTCTCATATTAGGTTATGTGCCATATGAGATTTTTCCATCAACATTGGTCACAACGGATTAAAGGTTTCAAGATTTCTCGTATGGTTTCACTGGCGAAGTTTTAGTTTAATACCTCATTACCATCGTTTGCACTGCACTTCTACTGTAGTCTGGTATTTAGGCTGTAATATCTTGATTTGTGAACTCATGACCTGACTATCATGTCCACGAAATAGATAAGTCTTAAGAAGTTCTATGTTTGCTTGGAAAAGTCGCGGTTCGTCTAGATGAGAAGGTAAACAGTCGCATCGTGGAAGTAGCCTCATAGGAATGGTGTTTCCCCGAAACTGATTCAGCGCTTGCTAACCCACTAAATTGGTAGACTGCGATGTGAAATCATGGTTTGTTTAATCAAAGGCTTGACTTCTCATTAAGCGGATGTTAGGAAATAGACGACAGTCAAGTAAAACTTTCGGAATTTATTCGTCCTTTGTTCATCTTCCTGGTAGCGTACACAGAATTAAATCTTCGGATTTTGACTTAGGTTCTTTATTTCCTATCAAAGTTGGTCGGAATGGATCACGGAGTTTCAGAATTTGCTAACAACTGATACTACAGTTTGTCTGCAACTTCCCTGGCATTCGAATGGTATTGTCACGACTTACCAGTACGTATTTCACTCATATCGGTTATAGCCTTTAAGTCCAAGGGTTTAAGCTATAAAATTGAGGTAATGAGTGTTAAATGTCAAAGCTTTGTATTTTCCCTCAGTATGTGTTAAGAAGTCGTTTCCTAAGAGTAGGCGCTCTAGAGCTCTCTAACTATAGAAGGCTGAGAGTAAGAGATGTGGATACGTCTCTCTTGCGGTATGAAGTCAGAGATTCAGCCAACAAAATGATTCCTGGAAAAATACAAGCACAAAAGTTTGTAAGATTATCCATTTGTCTCAAGTCGGGTTTCCACAATACCCTATAGGTGTCACGCGTAAGAGAGTCAGAATAAATTTCCATCCCATTACAGGAGTTAGTGTATAGCACTTCCGATGTAAATTTCAGTAAGTGTGATACTTAATTGTAAGACAGACCCTGAGATTATGCCGTGTTTTCCGATAATAGTTGTGCAATTACTGCAAGTGTTGATCGTTGTAAGGGTCAACATGGGGTTTTCGTGGCAAGTAAGATCTCAAAGGACATGAATTAGCAAGTAAAAATGTATAAGTGAAAATCTTCGTCGCTCAAGATCCATTAAGAGTTGGTTAGATCCAATTGAATTTCTCCCGTTCTTCCAGAACTGCGAGAATGTTACATGAAAATTCAATAGTGAACTCAAAAATGTTAAGGTCTGACTCAAGCTAGACCGAAGATCAGCCACAAGCGTTGGTAGATAAGTAATGAGATCGAAAAGAGAAGATTTTTATAGCTGAACCTCAAAAGGTGAAACAATTCTTTACAAGGAATTTCTAAATTCGATCCGAGTATTGAGGTCAAATTAACTGAGAATAGACATCTTCAGTGCCTCAGTCAAGATCGACATGCCCATGAAGTCTCGATAAGAATTTTAGATCCATTAGGATTCGAAGATGAAGGAGATGATGTATACTTCCAATCACTTGTGATAGCCTATCGCATCCTCCTATGCCTTTAGGCTAAACCCTTTGGTTATGGTAATTTCGATCATTAATCGAGTGACTGTGAATTGAGATTAGGAATACAGATTAATCATGAACATTAACTCGGATAGGAAGACTCACCAGACTTCTCATGCGCCGTAAATTATGATTACGTGTGCACCCGTAATGATAATTTATTTCGTATGGTCCCTCTAGTGTTTTCTCTATCTCAAGCTCTCAACTAAAAGGAATCTGTAATGTTCATTAGTTTGTGTCATCGTGTTGCACTCTTGCGTAAGAGTGTCTATGTTCTATCGGATTACTCATAGTCATGGTATCAGCACCCATGGATCTGCCGACTAAAGCTGTTGTTGGATGGTGTTAATGGTAGAGAGACACAACCGGTGTCTTCTAATATCAGGACGTGTGCGGTGGAAGTCATGGACTATGTCAGGGTAGAGACCCTCAAATCAGTGTCGAGCAACTCATGCTCCAAGTTTGTTTGTACGTGTGGATCCACATGATCCCAATGAGTCTATGGGTCCCCTGACCCTTATAGTTCTCTCCCGTTTGGCCCTGCTCCTCCACCTCAGGTTCCCATCAGATCGGGTAGTTCCGTTTGCCATATCTCATGGCAAAAGTTTTTGTCATCCAAGCCAGCAAATCATAAAAGGGGGTATATATATACCACACCGAATGAAGACGACATATGTCGGAAAAGAAAACTGACTCCACGGCTGGAGTAGTTGTAGGTGTTTATTACGTATGCCACATAATTATATTTCGTATTAATATAACTAATAATACTGCTAGTGTAACTACATACACTAATGGTCAACTCAAGTTATTCGGCAACGGTTGGAATATCTATACTCAGGTCTTGAGTGTACTTAGTGTGATGCAGGTCTTAGAAATCTTGGTCCCTAAATGAGTCTGGTTAGAGCCTAGGTGTCACTAAGGAAACCTAATTCACTAAAATCATTGGCTCTGATACCAATCTGTCACACCCCCAAATTTGTTTACTTATTAAATAAATAAATAAATTAATGTTGTAACAATTGGTAACATTACACAACAGCGGAAGCTAAACAAAGACTTCTAAATATGTCGAACACCCTGCGTCTTCATCTTCTAAGGGCTTAATCCAAATGTTTAACCTATTCTAACCGTGCCGTATATATATTACCTGAGAAACATGCTCAAAAATGTCAACGCAATGTTGGTGAGTTCACAGGTTTTAAATGAATACATTTGTCAAAACCATATGTATGAAACTGTTTGACAAAAACCATTTATACGAAATCCTTCGGCAAAAACCATTTGCACGAAAACGTTTGACGAAACTGTTTGTACGGGTACCATTGGCAAAATCCTTTGCTCGAAATTTACTGGCAAAACCATTGGTACGTATACCATTGGCAGAAGCCTTTGCTCGAATTTTACTAGCAAAACCATTGGTACGTATACCATTGGCAGAACCCTTTTCTCGAAATTGACTGACAAAACCATTGGTACGTATACCATTGGCAAAAACCATTTATGCGAAATCCTTTGACAAAAACCATTTGCACGAAATTTACTTTATGCATATGATAAACAAAACAAGTTAGCGGTTGATTCATCGAAGTCTAGCTAGCACTTACGAATTATGTGATGCATAAGCCTATAACCAAACCTTTAACGAATTCTCGAAATTTGCCCCAGCCCATTGTCCCTTTAAACAATGAGAAAAACAAGACCTAATATGCAATCATTTGACCCTGCTGGTCGTGGTTAGCGCGACTAACCATGATTGGGGGTGTCAACCCGAATAGTACTATTCATATCGATCTACGGCTAAGTCCATAGCTAATGGTTATAGTTCGAAATACCGAGGACCTTTTAGTGTTAACTCATGCTCACAAGGGAATCAGATGCTTGTTTCTCGTTTTCTAGTTATCATACCATTTGAAATTAACATGTTTTTCCCCCAAATATAGAAAACAGTTAAAAGGGGCCGTGAAACTCACAAGGAGTTAAACCAAAATGTTCATGTTATCCAGAGTGTAAACAAATATGTTTCATTCTTTCAAATATGTCGTATAAGCATGTTTCTCCCCCGATGTTTACAAAACATTAAAAAGCTAAAATGGGGTCGTGAAACTCACCTCAAGTCCAGCTAATGCGATCACAAGCTCAACTGACAACAAGTGAGCGCAACGATCCTAAACGGTTCCTATTGTTCAAACAAGTGTTATCAATATCAACAACAATATGACTAGGATCGTGCCCTAACATTACGGTTTCAAATCTAAACCCAACCCATGTTTAGGACATCTAAGTTGTAGAAACCAAATTCTTTATTTTTAACGAAAATTGGGCAGAGTCTCGTTTGTTTTTGGCTAAACCCGACAATATCCAATTGTCCAACTTACAACATCAACTTACACCAATAATCCAATAAACCGCACTTTAGATCCTAATACTAAAGTCATACTTCAATTCGACAATTATTTGATAAATATATAAAAACTATATAATTATAATACAATTTAACGTGTCCGAAAAACGTTCTCAAAAGACGTCCCCGACAAAATTTATAGGTCCCGTGCTACTACCCGACAATAGATATATAAGTGTTTCGGGTCATACCTTAGCCTACAAGCCGCTCTAAGCGGTTTTGTACGAAAAGCTGAGCACGACGCGAGAAGAAACTTGTTTCGCTCATAACTTGGTCATACGAACTCCGATTGAGGTGATTCAAGCGGCCATGAACTCGTCTCGCCAAGCCCCACCAGCGCCGCCGGCCTCCGCCGCCGCCTTCGCCGGAAAACCGGACAGTGGCCGGATTTGGTGGTTTTGGCCGGAAAACTTCACTTTTTCGACCCAAACTTCTTCGTATGCGTAGATCGGACCTTTAGGAACCCTTTTCTAGCAAAAGCCCCATTTGTCGAGGTCGCCGGAAAAGTGTTTTTGGCCGGAATCTCCACCACCGTCGCGATCTAGTGCAAACCACCACCACCATCGAACTCAGGACGTCGAGATCTATCAGATGAGGTGGTGCACTTGCCGCCACTCGACGGTCCGCTGTGATCCGCCGCTGCGCGCCGCCGGCTGCTCGGCCGGACTCCGCCTCCGTCATGCTCGCCGCTGTGTTGTCGTCTTCGTCCGCCAGAGGAGGCCGCCGGAAGGGTGGCCGGCCCCTCCATTCCCCTTCTTCCTCTCGGTTCTCTCTCTAGAAACACACACAAGTGTGTGTGATTGTTGTGCAAATGAGGAAAAAGATAAGAAGATTATATATATATATCTAGAGTTTTAAGTGGGTAGGCTACCTACCAGTAACGCGTGTCAAACCCAAAATATCGTCATGTATTTAGTTCCCGATTAATATTTGTCGTTCCTAATATAAATATTAATACTAAAATAAATATTCAAATAATTTATTTTGTTAGCTTATTACCGGAGAATATTCGAGTCGGTATGAGCTGACAACGCGTGTGTGAGTCTGTTCGTCGGATTTATCGTTTCACTCTCCGGTTATTAATAACATTTTTATTATAAACAAATATTTATAATATTTGTCGTATCGGTAATAACCGTACCGCTATCGTTAGTTTTACGAGGATCTAAAGTGGTTTAACATTCGTATACACGTACTACACGTGTATTTATCCGAACAGTCTTTTCAAATGAATATTAATACTTAATATTAATAATTCATTAATTCATTTAATCGTTCTGTCAAATACCCGGTAAAAACCGTTGTTTAACACGTTTAACGTTTAGAATTTCTGAACCGCGTACGTTCTTATATCTTTTCTTAAATTCTCAGAATCGCGTAACGAGTCATTAAATGAAATCGTGTGACTAATATGATATTCGGATTGTGTAAATTTGGATTTCTAACGGGCTTGGATCCTTACCGGGCCTCAAATGGACTTGACTTCCTATTGAGCCTTATTGGGCCTAGTTGGGTTTTAGCCCAACAACTGGGTTTTGGATTCTGAAATTTTGCAGGTGTCACAGTAGTATCATCATATTGCATATGCCGCATATGTGTAGTATCATCATATTGCATATACTGCATCACACGGCATATATGTAATATTATCATGCTGTACGATACTGCATATATGTAGTATCGAAAAAGTCTGACACGTTAATTTTTTATTTTTTTATATAGTAACGTTATACTCAAATTAAAGATAAAAAATACTTAATTTGTTGGTGTAAGTTTAAAAAAAAAATAATGTATGAAAAAAGTTATTAAGGTTTAAAAATTGAGAGGTAATTACCCATTTTTAATTTTGAAATTTCATATTTACTCATTTTTAACTTTAGAATTTTATATTTACCTATAAACAATAGTTTTCTCAAAATATTATGTTTAATTTTCTCGTTTTTTTAATTGTAGTAAGGTTTGCCCTCATCCCACCTATCGCAGACCCTACACTTTGAGTAAGTTTTTTTGGTATGTTTGTCTCTTTTTTATAATTCTGCTAACTTTCTTTTATAGCATTTATATATCATATATAACAATTTTCTTTTATAGCATTTATAACTTTCGTGTAATCGTTCTTTCGAATCAATGCATTTTGAATGGATTTTGAGAATTACGGTAGTCATCATCAAGAATAAGATGAATTACACGGCATGACAATTTTAACACGATTAGATGTAAACAACACAAATGACGCATCACATATAATAATATTATTCACACGACTCATTAAACAAGGTTTCAAATAAAGGTTACCAAAAATGACAACCCATACTTTACGATAACATATTTAACTATTTATAAAACAATAAAACTACATTGTTTAATGTGTAATAAACATGTGTATCGATCTATTTACCTATTTAACATGATAATTTATGTGTGTCATAAATAGGTTAAGCGGGTTGAACCCGTTTAGATATGTTTTTAATCATGTCATTAACGTGCTGACCGTTCATGACCTGGAGTTTACCCTAAACACTAATATGTTTAATTTTATGTCGAATCATGTCATGTTAACGTATTGTGTCATAATTTGACAGATCTACTATACATCGTCGTGTTTGAAGCTTGTTAGTGTATTAAATATGGCATCTTAGACAAAATTCATATTATCTGGTCCGTCCACATATGATAGATATTAGGTCATACGAAACGTTCAACTCAAATTTCATCAACCCGTTAAGGTATTGAATGAAGTTCATCTCTATTTCAGGAAATGGGCTTGCTTTTTTGGGCCGAAAATCACACTACAACAACTTGTTGGGCCGAGAAAAAGCAGAAACAGGAACTATATTTTTCGTTCATGAGGTTTGTCCATATTAACAGGTTCAGTTCCTCTTTAACAGTATGGGTCTCTGATGTTACATTTCTTAACAGTTTTCATCCCTCGTGCTAACGTCCGTCCAAAGTCCCGTTAGTTTCCCCCCACGTGCCCCTCACGTGAAGGGTATTTTCGTCATTTCGCATATATTTAACCTTTAATAGTTAGCTTATATCCAAACACTCCCAATCTTCTTTTTTAACCTATAATCCAAACACTCCCAATACCTTCTAAATTAAAACAACAATCCTCACTAATTTCTACAGATCCAAATTGAATGAGAGAAGATGAATCCAATTGGTTCTCAAAGTGGAAGAACAACTCCCAAAGCCAGAGGATCTTATACCCTTATCCCAAACGCTAATCACACCCGATCTCGCCATCGCTTTCTACATCGGCACTTCCCACACCCCCACCAACAACCGCCGGCGATTTCGCAACCCAATTCGGGCGAATTCGATTCATCCGAGCTTGGTGGCGACGAGCCCGCACGGACCCTGAATTCGATTCTCCGGTGCCAGTTCTGTACTTATGCATCAAACCAGTTCTGTGTACCGGATCCGGGTGTTGCCTGTGCTCTGGAAGTGACTGCACTTTTGGATTTTTTGAATGATTTGGATTATCCACCAAGGCTGGTCTGGGAATGATCCATGTGCAGTAAGCAGAAGGTGAGCTTTATCCACTTGGCAATGTTTAATCTTTAAGGGACTTTGAGCCCTTCAATTGCAAATCTTGATGCTTTGACCCGAATTGATCTCGGGTCGAATAACTTGATGGGTGTGATTCCTTCAAACTGGTCAAGTTTAAAGTCTTTGACTTTCTTGGATTTGAGCGTTGGCAGTGGATCGGAAGATTTCAATGGCCAACAACACGCAAACACAAACAAGCGTTGGCAGTGGATTGGACGATGGCACGAAAATATCTATCAAAAGAATGGAGTCTGGTGTGATTAGGAGATGACGAAGGCTGATTAAAAAAGGAGGAAGAATAATAAACAAGGCGAAATGACGAAAATACCCCTCACGTGAGGGGGAAGTAACGGCATATTGGACGGGCGTTAGCACGAGGGACGAAAACTGTTAATAAATGTAACATCAAGGACCCATACTGTTAAAGAGGGACTGAACCTGTTAATAGGGACAAACCTCAGAGACGAAAACCGCAGTTTACTTTAAATATTAAAATATTTTAAAATTTAGTGACTTAAATGAAACAAATATAAAATTTGATTAATAGTGATTATTTTTTTTCAAGTTGACTTGAATGGAACCGTTATCAAATTTTGTTATTATTTAATAAACTTTTTTTTTCATAATTACGTCCTACTTCAAGTTAAAAATAAAAAAGTAATCACAAAATAGTAACTAAGTTTTATATTTGTATATTCTATTTAATTCACTTAATTTAATATATATATATATATATATATATATATATGATTAGGTTCAGGTAAAAAAGATTCTAATTCTAAGAAGGGTGAGAATGATTTAGAGCTATTAGATCAAATTGTAGAAAAGATTTAATGGTTGAGATTAAATTGTAGGAGAAAAAATTGTTGCAATGGTATTTTAGTCTTGTCCACTTTTGTTGACTTTTTATCAAATTTCCCCATCATTTTTAAACGTTCATAACTTTTACATACGACATTATTTTTTCAAAAAAATTACACCATAAAAACGAGCGTTTTTTTATCTTTAAAACAAGTATAGTGTCGTTATAAACAAAAAAAGAAAAAAAAATACGTTTTCTAGCTAATTGTGTAATACAAGTTCAATGTGTAAAACAAGTTCATTATGTTATATGTATTTATCATTGTGTTTTACGTCAGGTCATTGTGTAATACAAGTTCATCGTGTAATACAAGTTCATTGTGTAATACAAGTTCAATGTGTAATACAAGTTCATTGAATTATATGTATTTATCATTGTGTTTTACGTTTGTCAGCTCATTGTGTAATTAGTCAGGTCATCGTGTAATACAAGTTCATTGTGTAATACAAGTTCACTGTGTAATTCAAGTTCATTGTGTTATATGTATTTATCATTGTGTTTTACGTTTTTCAGCTTATTGTGTAATTAGTCAGGTCATTGTGTAATACAAGTTCATCGTGTAATACAAGTTCATTGTGTAATACAAGTTCATTGTGTAATACCACGTCTGGTCATTGTGTAATATCTGGTCATTGTGTAATTATTTAGGTCATTGTGTAATACAAGTTCATTGTGTAATACAAGTTTATTGTGTAATACAAGTTCACTGTGTAATACAAGTTCAATGTGTAATACAAGTTCATTGTGTTATATGTATTTATCATTGTGTTTTACGTTTTTTAGCTCATTGTGTAATTAGTCAGGTCATCGTGTAATACAAGTAATTGTGTAATACAATGTCTGGTCATTGTGTAATTAGCAGGGTCATTGTGTAATACAAGTTCATTGTGTTATATGTATTTATCATTGTGTTTTACGTTTTTCAGCTCATTGTGTAATACAAGTTCATCGTGTAATACAAGTTCATTGTGTAATACCACGTCTGGTCATTGTGTAATATCTGGTCATTGTGTAATTAGTCAGGTCATTGTGTAATACAAGTTCAATGTGTAATACAAGTTCATTGTGTTATATGTATTTATTATTGTGTTTTACGTTTTCCAGCTCATTGTGTAGTTAGTAAGGTCATTGTGTAATACAAGTTCATCATGTAATACAAGTTCATTGTGTAATACCACGCCTGGTCATTGTGTAATACAAGTTCATTGTGTAATTAGTCAAGTCATTGGGTAATACAGGTTCATTGTGTAATTAGTCAGGTCATTGTGTAATACAAGTTCATTGTGTCAAATATTTTTCATCATTGTGTTATATGTTTTCATCATTGTTTTTTACGTTTTCCAGCTCATTGTGTAATTCGCTCAAATATGTCACGTCATTGTGTAATATGCTCATTGTGTAATATCAGTTCATTGTGTAATATCAGGTCTGATCATTGTGTAATATCAGACCTTGTATTACACATTGACTTGGTGTTTTACACATTGACCTGGTGTATTACACATTGACCTGGTATATTACACATTGATCATTATGCCCTTCCTTTAAAAATAATAAAATGACACATGCCAAACTTAGAATCATTCTTACCCTTCTTATTTTTAAACCCCTTTTTACTATAACCTAACCCTATTAGGTTCAGGTAAAAAGGTTTCTAATTCTAAGAAGGGTGAGAAGTATTTAGGGTCATTAGATCAAATTGTAGAAAATATTTAATGGTTGAGATTAAATTGTAGGAGAAAAAGTTGTTGTAGGAGTATTTTAGTCTTTGCCACTTTTGTTGACTTTTTATCAAGTTCCCCCCTCATTTTAAAACGTTCATAACTTTTACATACGACATTATTTTTTCAAAAAAATTACACCATAAAAATGAGCGTTTTTTTTTATCTTTAAAATGAGTATAGTGTCGTTATAAACAAAAACGAATTTTTTTTACGTTTTCCAGCTCATTGTGTAATACAATTTCATTGTGTAATACAAGTTCATTGTGTAATACAAGTTCATTGTGTTATATGTATTTATCATTGTGTTTTACGTTTTCTAACTCATTGTGTAATTAGTCAGGTCATTGTGTAATACAAGTTCATTGTGTAATACCACGTCTGGTCATTGTGTAATTAGTCAGGCCATTGTGTAATACAAGTTCATTGTGTAATTAGTCAGGTCATTGTGTAATACAAGTTCATTGTGTAATTAGTCAGGTCATTGTGTAATACAAGTTAATTGTGTAAATCAAGTCCATTATGTAATTAGTCAGGTCATTGTGTAATATTTGGTCATTGTGTAATTAGTCAGGTCATTGTGTAATACAAGTTTATTGTGTAATTAGCCAGGTCATTGTGTAATACGAGTTCATTATGTAATTAGTCAAGTCATTGTGTAATACAAGTTCATTGTGTAATACACATTGACCATTATACCCTCTCTTTAAAAACAATAAAATGACACATGTCAAGCCTAGAATCCTTCTTACCCTTCTTATTTTTAAAACCCTTTTTACTATAACCTAACCATATATATATATATATATATATATATATATATATATATTTACAAAAAAAAAATGCAAAAATGAAACAATATTAAAACTTGAGTAGTTTTTGTACTTAAAAAAAATAGATGTGCCTTTAGTGAATTTCTGTAGGCACCGTTCATATAAAATGATAAAAACACTTTTATAATACGATGACAATACAGAAAGGGAATACAGCGGTAAATTACAAATACTTCTACAACTGAAAAATTAGACAATATAAGAAAGAAGATGAAACATAGTGTTGTTGCTGAGGATTCATATTTAATACACTCCCTTAAAACAAATTTCGAGTCTCCCAATAGAACTTGTTTGTTTCCCAAGGTACAACAACCGAAGCAAGAAGAGATTAGGATCAAGAACATGCTGGAAACTCTTGTTGCGTCTGGTGTGTTCCTGGTGTGGTAGAGTACCTTCAACTAAGGAGTACCTTAGTATATAGTGAAACTAAACTCGAAACAACCCTATGAGAATTAAAATAAAAATAATTTGTACTAAAGTCCTGGATGCATTTATTCTATTTTAGTTCTTTAGATTGTAACAGTCTTCTATTTCAGCTTTTCTGTGAGTTGGTCATGAGAACTAGAACTGCTCATCCGGAGTAGAACTTGGCCATCCGGAATAGATCTGGTCATCTGGACCAGATTACTCATTCGAAGTAGAACCTGGTCATCTGAACTAGTTTACTCATCCAGAGTAGACTGGTCATCCGGACCAGGTTGCCCATTCGGAGTAGAACTTGGTTATCCGGACCAGTTTACACATCTGGAGTAAACTGGCATCCAGACTAGTAGTCATCCGGACCAGGCCTGGCCACGGAGTGACTCAAGTTCGGACCAAGCCGAACCGATGACATCGTTTGTACCAAGCTATCCCGACTTCGCACCAACCTTCAAAAATACTAAGGCAACTCTCAAGCGGCGGGGGGCGATGCAAGCGTGCGAAGTGCGCAATAAAAACGACACATTACACCCACTCCACGCGCGCGTGCGTGTGCTGATTGGTGCTTTGCAATTCATAGGGTCCCCACTAGTGTTTGCCTTAAAGGAAACAATATCCTTATGAGCCTCCTACTAATATATCACTCAAAGTTTGGTCCCCCCATCTATGTGTGACATGTTCCACAATTTTTCCTTCCAATTTTCGTAATTTTACACAGTTTTAATGTAACATCCCAAAAATAAAACGACAGTTATAATAACGGAATAAACGAACGAGGCATGACGGGTCAGGCCGGATGGGCCAGCGGGCTAGGGGAGCCTCCCCTATAAATAGCCTATGTCACCCTTTTTCTCTCATTTGCAACATCTAGAGAGAGAAACTGTAGAGAGAGAAAGTTGGCGGATCTACCCGAGATTGAAGAAGTGTGTTGCTCCAGAGCTCGTGAGAAGAACCTCCGGATCAGAAACTAGATTCAGGTAACGATCGGACCTAAATCTAAGTTTTTGTTCGTTTTTGGTTTTTTCGGGTTTTGGGTGGAAAGGTAACGTTTTTACGGATGAAACTGAAAGATAAACATAGATTTGAGTTCCTTAATTGAAAGCAAACGTTTTGAATGTAAACAAGTTCGGGATCTTGACGTGATCAGACCCGAATGCGAAAGTTAGGGTTTTGCGAAGAAACAGATCGTGCGTACTTATCAAGTACGCATGGAGCAGGTCCTGCGTACTTATCAAGTAAGCAGGAAGAGGGTCCTGCGTACTTATCAAGTACGCAGGAAGAGGGTCCTGCGTACTTATCAAGTACGCAGGAAGAGGGTCCTGCGTACTTATCAAGTACGCAGGAAGCAAGGTCTGCGCACTTGCTAAGTGCGCATGCATCAGGCTGATTAAGTAAAGTCAGTGTGTTTAGAATGGTTAAACCGTTAAAGTCGGGATTGGGTCTGATGTGTATTTAACTAATCAATTCAGATAGGAAGTGACGTTGTGAGACCTTTGTTTAGGACAACCCAGATTTGCTTATACGGTGAGTTCTAGAAGCCCTCTTTTAAATGTTTTGATAATGTTTTTGGGCTGGTGTGCATACGTAACGATGTGACTATTTTATAAAACTATGTTTATGAATGTTGTATGTGACGTTTTATAAAATGATGTTTATGAACGATGTTTTGGAAGGAAGTGTTATGAAAGAAGTGTTTATGAAATATTTTGCCAAAAGAAGTTTATGAAGTTTACAAAGTGTTTATTGAATGAAGGAATGATTTTTAATAAAACGTACGAATGCTTTAACTGAAGTTTTGAAGTAAAAGAAGTGAATGTTTATGAAAGTCACAAACGAACGAATCTGCCAATAATTACTTAGGGAATGAAGGTTATGGGTATGAGAAGTATGTTATGGGCCTTTACCTCTTAGGGGCCTTTGTGGCTGGCCAACTGTTGTACAACTGGGGCGATGACGGTCGCCAAGGGGATTATCGTGATCCTTGAAGTTTGGTACGATTTACCTTACGGGGTAGTCGTGCTTGAAGTTTGGTACTTGTGCCCTACGGGGCGCAGTGCTTGAAGTTTGGTACGTGTCATCCTTGTGATGCCGTGCTTGAAGTAGTGTTGAATAACCTAAGTATCGGGCCCTAGGAGTTCTTCACCCGAAGAACAGTACGGTGATTGATGGGCCTAGTGGTGGTGATCTTTAGGTTATTCAGCTAGTATGTGACGTTTGGATTTGACGGTTACGAGAAGGCACAGATTCGATATGTTCGTTGACTTATGTTTATGAAGTGTTATGTTTTGTTATTGCATTATTTTACGTACGCTTTTTATTAAATGAAGTATGAAGTTATGTTTTTGGCAAATTATTTGAAGTTAAGGTTTATGTTAAAACTAGAACTCACCAGCGTAGCTGACTTTTTAGTATGCACATTCAGGTTAAGGCAGGTATCGATGATGGACGGTGATGCTTGGCAAGCGAGAAGAGTTACCCGGTTGATCATGAAGACTGGTATCCCGTTATGATTAGATTATGATATGTTTATGTAATAGACTATGTTACACTTCCGTTGTTAAACAATGTAATGGTTATGTTTTAATGAAGTATTTTCCGCTGCGTTATTTGATAATCAAGTTTAAGAACTGTTTGTGAATGAGTAAATCCAAGAAGTGGCCTCCCGGGTTTGGGGCCTTACATTTAAAAAACAAATTCGATCATCGATATCCCATTCATGTTAGATCCGATTTGGATATAGTTTGGTTCGTTACGAAGCCCACACATCATAGAACACAAACCTAGAAATAAATAAGCAAATGGGCATCCTTTCCATATATTTATTTATGTCCAAAGTTGGCAAAAACTCATTTTAATACTTTGTGAAAAAACATATTTTTCACCAAAATTCCAACAATTTCTTGTATGTGATCAAAGATAATTTTATTTCTTGGATGTATTATTTGCCCAAGTTCACAATTGAACTTGATTTTGGTGGTGGAATTTAATGTAATATATATGGATGATCCAAAACAAACCAATTAACAAAATACATAGACATGATACATATTTTTTTTTTGTCATTGATCATTTAGGGCTCAAAACGACATTTTCTAATTCTTTTAAAGTTCAACATAAGACTTGTTGATTTCTTTTTTTTTACTAGGTTAGAATCCCGTGTATTACACGGGTTGATAAAATATAATGTTATATATTTAACAATAAAGAAATTATATCTTTAAAAACTCGTGTATTACATGGGTTAAATAAAATTCTTAAATCTTGATGTACATCTTATAAGTGAAAAATGTATTATATATACTTATGATTTTTAAAAAGTTCAAAAATATGTAAAAATTAATATATAACTGTGTTTTGAAAATACACTAATTTCTATTTAATATAATTTGATTTACATTGACTATTTGGTTAAAAAAAGTTACATAATTAAATTTTAAATTTTTCTTAAAATAAGAGATAATTTAAAATAAATGTGTTTTATTAGTATAATTAATACTTTCTTTAAAAATAAATCATTATTAAAAAATATATGTATTTAATAAGAGAGAGAGACGAAAAAAAAATGGTAAGAAGAGATATGGAGGTGACACGTGCCATAAAAGATTTTTATTTATTATATAATACATATTTATGTTTTGATAAAATTTATCTTATCAATATATCTTCTAGAATATTGGGATATATTTTTACACATCCTCTAGCATGTATATGATTCTCAAATCTTCCTTCATTTTGTGATTAGGGTTTTATCCAAGTTATATGGAACATTGAGAATATCATTGTTCGTTTATCGTTAATCGTTAAAAATATCAATATGAAGCAAAATTAAGCTTAACCTCTAAGGAAAAAAAAACCATCTAGGAACAAAAATAAACGAGTCAAAGTGTAAAAGATATAATTTACCTAATTTGGAAAGTGAAAGTTTGAAGGGGCAAAATTGGTCCTCGAAGGAGCAGATGTAATGTTCTTTTGACCACTCCATGCCAATGTAATAAATAAAACTAAAGTTAAATTAAAATTCACCATTTCACATAAAAATGGTAACATAAGGCCTTGGGGTATAACCGTGGAAGGGAGGCCGTGGAGCTGACTTGGCGGGCGTGGGTCGTGGAACACCGCCCCGTCTACGCGTGGATGGCTGAGGGACCAGTCATGAGCTCAAAATATGAATAATAATTGGTCTCTCACTTTCCTTTTTCATACTTACACAAACAACCTTTTTAAGTTTTTTATACATTGTTTTTTGGTTTTTCAAGATCACTATCTTCCTGAGGGACCAGTCATGAGCTCAAAATCCATGGAAGAAAAATCAGGTGAATGGTCCATTCTCAATCCATCCATCTTCTGGACCACATGGTTAGACCGGTTTCTCGGCCCACGGGTCATTTCCATCTCCAAACACGCTTTTAAGCCCGTCAAAACCTCACTCATTGTCACCCTTTGGGTTGACATGGCCCGTGTGCATGCAACCGATATTTCAATAGCTTTCCAGACAGATTCTAAGTTGAAATCACCTCCCATTTGTTCATCTATTACGCTTGTGACCTCTCCTTTTTTGAGATACGGGCCCACATATTGCATAATGTGGATATGATCCGTACTTTTTATTATTGCGGGTTGGCCCGTGATCAACTCCAGAAGAACGATCCCAAAACTGTATACATCACTCTTTTCATTCAAATTGTGAGATCTGCGGTACCTTTATGGATGCAAAATGATCATAAGGTCTTTATGGGTCATAATAATTCCAAAAAACATAAAAAGAAATATAACTTTATAAAAACCAACAAAAGTGGATAAATAGGCATGTCAAGCAGGTTGGTTAATGGACTAAAATGGGTCATTTTAACAGGATGGTTGAGCCAGGTTGACCGTAAACACTTTTTGCCTGTGTTTTTTAAGCCTTTAAAAAGTAATTAGTGTGTTAATATGATAAAAAAAAGCTAGTACAAGGGGAAATGCCATCTTATGTGCAGCAAATGATAAAGAAATTTTTTACATTTTTAGCCCTTAAACTTTTTTACATGTGCACAGTCATCCCTCAGTTTTATTCCTTGTTAACTAAATAATGATCTAATTTGTTAAATAAATGAGTTAGAAGATTGTATTCTATAAAAATTTACTTTGGGTGACTCTTAACCCGTTTAGGCCATTTCAAGTCTAGTTAAAAGTTATTTAACCGGTTTGACCGATTAAGATTAAACATAACCCAAAATCGATGCATTCATAAATAAATGGGTTGGACAGAGCCCGTGAGGGCTAGTGCAGTCACCCCCTCTAACTTTTGTAGTTAACAAAGATATTTAATAAGTTCTAATATAAGATAATAAATCAAATTATTACCCTCCAGCCCTCCTTTTTTGTAGATTTTCTGAATGCAGAAGTAATCTCATATAGTTTTTTATTTTATTTTTTTATACAACTACAAATGAAAACTATGTGCAAGAATCTAGATGTAAAATTATAAGTACTTACTCTGGATCAAGATAACCAGCTGTACCAATAACGTCCGTTAATATATGAGTAGTTTGATCATCAGGAAGACCCTTTGAGAGACCGAAATCTGCTATTTTAGCATCCAAATTTTCACTAAGAAGGATGTTGGCTGATTTTACATCTCTATGAATTATAGCCGGTCTGCAACCATGGTGTAAATATTCCAATCCTGTAGTCCAAGAGTTCGTTACATATATATATTTTTTTGTTTTATGGGTCCCATGTTTCTCGTTTATGTAAAAGTGGGACCCACTATGACATCTTTTTCTTCTTGAACCATATATATTGTACAAGTGGCAAAATTTCTTGTAATAATAGTGCATACCCAAGTTAGAAAACACTGGAAGTGTTGTAGCGGTGTTTGGGATTGCTCATTAAAACTGCTTATTGATTTTGAAATAAGTATATGGAATAAGCGACTTCAAACTATTTTTTCAAATAATCCATAAACAATTCCAAACACTCTCAAAACAGCTTATTATTGTATTAAAACGCAATAAGTAGATATACAAATTTAATAAGCGATCCCAAAGTCATTAAAGAAGGTTTTTGAAAGCAAAAAATGAAAACTAGAAAAACTTTATTTCATTGATATATGGATCAAGAAATTGAGTTTAGAAGTATTTCAAGATTTCAAAAGATTAAAAGAGATTTTGTGGGTCTCACTTCAGTTCTATGAATGAACCATAATCGCACTTTGTTTATTCTTAGACCATATAAATGAAACCCAAAAAATGATAATTTGTCCAATGGTACATTGATAAATACATAGACAGTTCAAGATCTTTTGTGGGTCCCACCTTCAATTCTGTAGAATTGGACTATTGTCAATAAATCTAAAACTTCTACAAATTGGACAAATTCATGAAAAATATAACTATAAAGATGGAGGGAATAGAAGTCCCAGACCATAAAACAAGGATAAAAATGGAAGTTTTCAACAATTTAGAATAAAGTTGAATAAGTATGCACCTTGTGCAGCATCTATTGCAATTTTGAGTCTCATTTCCCAGCTCAATGGATGAATATTTCTATCTGCAAAAAACAAAATCAATGTCACGCATGAGTGAGTCGATTCGGTTCATGTTTTATCCCAAACGGGGATCAAATAAAAAAAATTAGCTAAAAATGAAACGAGCCAGATGGGTTAAATGGGTAGAAAGTCGCCTAAGCTTATTTTCTATGCAAAAAAAAAACTCCTAAGTTGTTTAATTCACATATTTAGATTATTGTTGGAGCAATAAACGTTTTTGTAATCATATTCAACACATTAATCATGTAAAAAAGGTGAACAAAAAGTTTTTATGGGTCAACCCAATCTGACACGTTTTATTAGTACTCAACGACTAATTGTGACAACCCGAACCCGTTTGACCCTTTACCCAACCTCCTGACCCAACCACTTTACAACGTCTACGTCTAAATATCAAAATGCAATGTTATGCAATACCTGCTATATAACTTTTGAGGTTTCCGTTAGCCATGTACTCATAGACAAGCGCCATTCTGTTATTATCATGAGAATATCCCACAAAAGAGGCCAAATTCCTATGATGAACCCTCATCAAGAGCTCAGCCTGCAGTTAGGCCATAGATTTCAATAAATTTGCATGTACAATTGGCACTCATTCTTAATCTATTTGTTCTGGTTTCACTTTGTAGTGTTAGGTGCATGTGTTTTCCTTCTATTTCTTTATTTGGATTAATTTTATGTATGTCCTTTTATATGTTCATATTTTCATTTTAATTCTTCTAAATTTAATAATATTATATTTAACCATTCCTTTGTAAATAAAATAAAATCAATTATATATAACAGTCTATTTCATTGGATAAACTGATAAGGACACAATGTTATTATTATGAATCATGTGAGGGCATGATGTTCTCTTTGTTTATTTAGTGAGACACACTCTTATAAGTATGTGATTTTATTTCGTTTACTATGGGATGAATAAATATGACACTTTAGTATTTTAAAAGGGTAAATATGATATTCGGAAATTTAGAAGGATGCACACACACGTGTGTGTGTGTGTGTGTGAAAGTTGAACTTCTAGAAGGATATATATGAAACTAACCTTATTTATTTACAACAAGAGTATGGGCAGGGGTGGATCCACATTGAAGAAAGGGTATGCAACCATATACCTCAAGCTTCCTTTTTTTTATATTTTCTTGTAGTGTAAAATGATAATAATAATAATAATAATAATAATAATATCAATAATAATGATAATAATAGTGCATATCCTAGAAATTCTTTTTGTAAAGTTGGTGCATAAACAAGTTAAAACACATGTATTCGCATGCCGATGGGGGCAAAAAAGTAATTTTCTAGAAAGATTTTTGAAGTTGTCTAACAAGCATACCTCATTTAGGCATTCTTTGTATACCTCAAACCACCTTTTTGAAAATTTTAACTTGTAAAATTTTAAAATTATAATGGTCTGCATATCGTGGAAAGTCTTTTTGTAATGCCAGCGCATACACAAGTTAAAGAAACCTGAATTTGCCGCTCATTGGGGCCAAAAAAGTAATTTCCAAGAAATAATTTTCAAGTTATCAGATTAGTGTTACCTCATTTTGGAATTCATTATATCCTTGAGATGATGATGCAGAGAGTAACTTGACTGCAACTTGTTTGCCATCTTTCAAAGTCCCAAGGTAAACAGTTCCAAATCCTCCTTTTCCAATGGCTGTTTGGAAATTATTAGTCATGTTTGCCACCTCAGCATAGGTAAATTGCTTGTTATTGGATTCTATAGTTCTTCCTTCTTCATTTGAGCTTGCTTTCGCTATATCCAAAAACAAGATTCACTATACTCGCAATGGCTATAATGGGAAAATATGTAATTCGTATGCGGAAGCTTTCCAAAAATAGAAGGGAAATTGCAATAAATAGCAATGTTTTTTTTTCCTGAAGGCAAACCGCAGGAATTAAAAACGAAATTTACACTTTCTTTTTTTATTTTAGCAACCAACTTTAAATTAGGCGGAAAATAGCAATGCTCTTTTTCTGTTTCACATAAGCATTTCTGCATATGTGGCATCTGATGTGACGGTTGGCATGGCATCAACGAGTGCCAAATCAGCATAAATTACAAAAATAAGTTTGGTTGCTAAAATCGCTAATAAATTGTTGCTTCTAACTTAGGAAATTTGTAAAGTTTGTTTCTATTTCATGCTTTCCCTTTTACTTGATTTCTAATTTGATAAATGGACTACAAAAATCATTACTAGAAGCCTAGAACTATCTACTATTGGAAAAGCATTGTAAAGACCATCCAAGTCAGCATTTTACATGTTTGAGTCAAAATTACACGAAATAATTTAATTTTTTGGAGAACTTTGGTTTTGTTAATGATTTTTAAAGTCCAGATAAATGGAGTAAAAGTATGGGAAAACACCACAGAATAGTAACCAAGTTTCAAAAGTGTTCCAATTAGGTCACTCACCATAGTATACCCGAGGGTGTATACCGTGTAAAATGCGTATTGAGTGACCTAATTGGAACACTTTTGAAACTTGGTTACTATTCTACAAAGTTACCCCTAAAAGTATGGTGTTAACTTTTTCAATTTTTCCATTTTAAGGTGCCAATATGTAATGGACCTTCTTTTTTGCATTGTATGTCATGAAGTGCTCTTTTACCATTTGATGTGATTGGCCTATTATAACCGGGAAAACATGTTGCCAGATCACCTTTTTTAGCTGGATGTCGTCACCTTTTCTACGGTTATAGCAAGTCAATTGCATCAAATGTAATGAAATAGAAGTTTGTTACATGAAATGGTAAAAAGTAGTTTATTATTCACAATGACAAAAACGTGAAAGTTTGTTACATTTTAGCGCAATAAACTCCAATTTTAATACTACCCCCGGCTGGTGGGGGGGGGGGGGGTTGACTAGAAGAAGAAAAGGAGAAAACATTACAGGATTTTTGCTTCCTTCTAATTCTCCAAAAGATGATCAATAGAAGCAAGACCACCAAAAATGATAGTAGTGATGCAATTATTGGAATTAAAATCTTCTTCTTCTTATTTTGGCATGATCCAGAGTCACAAAGGTTTCGGCTATCCACACTGTCATTAAATAGGCATTTGAGAAAGAAAAAGTAGTTAGATCACAAGTTAAGGTTAGTTTAGTTAACATAATAATTATAGTATTTTTCCATAACTAATAAACTGTATTCGAAAACTGATATGTTGGATTTGTATAAAAATAGCAAACTAAATTTGAATAAAAAACACTAGTTTTTAGGAGTTGTAAATTGATCCTGATTTACTCTCTTTGATTATAAATTGGGAGAATAAACGCAATTAATCTCTCAAACATTTTTGTTTATTTTTCTTAGTTTGTCCTACAATAATAGTCATCTTTGAAAATGGATAGTTATAATTTACAAATTTTCTATTTTTACCATTATAATCAAATCTTGCAAGTTTTTTCATGTAAATTGGTATCTTAAATGCATTAACGATAACATTAGCATTCGCCTAATTTAAATATGTATTAATTGTACATATCTTAAATTGTGTGGTTTATGTGTGTGGACAGTAATTTCAGGACAAAGGGGATAATATGTATTTTATTACCGTATAAGCAAAATGGTAGTCATGGGAAATGTAGCAATTACTTTTTTTATCATAATTAATCAGCTATATATATATATATATATATATATATATATATATATATATAAGAGATTCATAGAAAATAGAATACATTCTTATTTCTTGATCTGATTATTATTGCTAAATACTGAATTAATCATCTTGATTGAGATGTCTGCCTTTCAAAACCAGTATGTAGTTGTTAGTTTTTGATAAAATATTTTTTATTCCTATCAAAATAATAACAGAACTTTTTTACTGCAAATGACAAAATCTTAAAAGAATCAAACCTTAGTTTGAGTAATCCAGTTCTTGATCTCTCCAAGAGAGACTTTGGTACATATCCAGATAATTGATTTCCCCTTAAATCCCTGAAATAATTGGAAACAATAAGCTGACATTAATTCAGGTTTTATTTGTGTATACAATTTCCAATGGGTCCCATCTGTAGATCTTTGTGAATTGATTAATAGGACCCATGATCAAGTTTTAATTTTCTGTCACGTCTGGGTGGCAATTTTGACTCATTTACTTGTGAATGGGTCGCTTTAGATCATCTTTTCCTTTAACGGGTCAAACTGGTAGAACAAAAAAGGTAGCTTAGAAACAGGTCGAAAGACTCCCAAAGTGTCTTTTGATGCATAAAACCTCCTAAATCATTTCATTAAAAAATTTGATTATGATTATAGTGATATAAATTTTGTAATCATATGAGACATAATTATTATTTACAAAAAGATACAACAAAAGTGTTTGGGCCAACTCAAGGTGACTTGTTTCGACCCACACCAAACCACCCTTTTTGGGCCTGCCCAACCCATTTACTTATGAATGGGTCTCTTCAAATTATGGTTTATCTCTAACAGGCCAAACAAGTAAATTTTTAATTAAAAAAAATCTTAAAAGAAAACCGTTCGAATAGGTCAAAAGTCACGTAAAGTGTTTTCTAAAGCGTAAAACCTCCTAAATCATTTTATTGAAAAAAATTAGATTATCATAACAATACAACTTTTATTATAAAAAATGACCAATTATTTATTAAAAGAAATTGCACACAAGGTGTTTAACCCGACCCGTTTCGACCCACACCAAAAACTAACCATTCTATCTTGAACCCGTCTTGACCAGTTACCCAACCCGTCCGACCCGGCCATTTTTTCACCTCTACATAAAACGCATATGCTGAATGAAATAAACAATGGATTGTCTGCAGAAAAATCAATTTTTTGGAAAATCATCAGGTTATAAAACTTACAATAACTTCAAAAGTGAAAGCTTTTCCAGAAAATCGGGTATTGGCCCAGTCAAACTATTATTAGATAGATCCCTGAAAACACAACATGAAAATATCATTACACATCACAAAAATACATCGAAATATAATGGCAATCAATCATTACATGTATGAAATATAGTTATGAATGCTTACAATGTTTCAACTGATGAAAGATTGGCTATGGAAGCAGCTATTTGCCCGGTTAAATCACTTGCAGAAAGATTCCTGATATTGGTTTTAAAACGGTATTAAATGTTTTATACAATCTTTAAAGAAATGATGAATGTATTATTATAAAAGAAGGAACAACTTACATGAATATGATTTGAGGGGGACTTGAACTGGTGTAGTTGCATATTATACCTTCCCATGAGTAGTTCTTTGGGCCACAAGGATCTCCTACCCAATTTCTGTTTATTTTATATGTTGTTCTAATGTTTTCTACTGCATCAACTGTTTTAGTAGCACAACCAAACCCAAGATTAGCAAAATGTTCTTAGAAATTAAACATGTTCATCATCTTAACATTTACAAGGACTTGAGAATTGTAATCATGAGAGTAAAAATGCTGTCAGAATGCACATTAAAAGGTGTGTTTAATGACATTCAAATATGATGACAAATTGATGAGGAGCTTATCCAAGAATTAGTGGACTCCTACTTGGATGCAAAAAAAAGGCTCAAACATAAAACAAGCATAACTTGGGCTACGAGTGGAGTTACGGGGCCAATAAGAAGCGGGCAGAAAGATCTCGACTAGCCGATTTCGTCATTTAAGGATTTCCCCCAATTTTAGCAATTTCCAATTATTTCCTTCTTTAGTGTAAAACGCGTAAATACCTGATTGCTTTAATTTACGCGTTTATTTAGGTCCTTAATTTCAATATTTAATTGTCAGTTTGTAAATTCAAAAATTCCCTATAAAAGAGACCCTCTTGTAATGTTTTAATCATTCAGTAATATACCAATTTTCTTGAGAATTTTCTCTGTTTATTATTTCATGTTTCCGCTCTATATCACAAACAAATAACATAACTGGCCATAATTTTGATCTGAGTGGAGTTACGGGTCTGGCATACCAATCTCGTCCAAATTCCATCATTATCAATGTCCTTGGTAAAGAACTCTTTGTACACCTTACAAAATTATCTGAAATTAAATATTTTCCTTCAAAACATGTGTTTCTATTTTGTATGCTTACATCTTCCATCAAAAAGCAAAATCTTTCTACATATATGATGCATAAATCTTTGTATACCCTTAAAGATATTAGAAGTATTTCCTATAAAGCATGTATTTCATTTTTGTATACTTACATGCATCAAAATCTTTCTAAAAACTATAGTACTGCAGAATTAAAATGCATAAGTTATTAGCAAACAAAACAAGAAAAAATACCATCTCCACTGAATGTCGTGAATTCACTGGACTCTTGAACACTATAAATCTCAATAGCATTTAATATGGGAGGAACATTTGCATTAGCACTTTTTTTAATAGAAATCTTATGCTCATTTCCCACCAACGGTCTCAGGTTATAAAACGTAGTCGCATAGTAAGCTCGAGGTCTCACATTTCCAAAAAGTTGAATGTCATTCCAAGAAACATTAAACTCCCTTGTTTGATTCCTCCCCAACACAACTAAATCAGCAAAGTATAAGTAAACATAGAACCGGGCTCTCGGGTCAGAAACATTCCATCTAAACTCCAAAGATTCAGTTCCATTTTTGGGTATGGAGCCCGTTTGCATGACTTCATTCGGTGCTCGATAACCATCACCACTTACATCTATATCTAAAGAAGTATGTAAAGAATCCCATGATGGAGAACTATAAGGAGACCAAATTCGATCATAAACATCACCTGAATATCGACCCGACCCGTTAGTATATCCAATATCCAATCTTTGAAACAAAACTAACGAGCTGGGAATCTCAGTGTCAGTTTTGTAAATCGACCCGTCAAGTGGCCTTAACTCTAACCCTGATATGAAGGGGACACCAAGTCCTACATTCACAAGACAAACACTAAAAGTATCTTCTAAAGCAACACTAATGATTTCTGTAGTAACAACATCAGAAAAGTTTCTGAATTTAACTGATAACCAAAGATTTACACCAAGATAAAGATCAAATTCGGGTAATTTATTTTCTCCGTCATAATTTCCATACATGAAAGTAGCCCGAATTAGATTTAAACTCGTTTTCCTGCCATTGGGTCTTAAAGTGTAACAGTTTTTATTCCCTTGAGGAAAGCTTCTAAGATCTGAAAGAGGTTGTGGAAGATTCGGGTTGTTTGGATATGCATACTCTAATGAAATGTTTCTGTTGATCCCCGTGCTTACAAACGATCCATCTGACGTGTAACTTATACCCGTATCAAGATCCACATAGTTGAAATTTTCGGGTGATCCACAATCAATGCTTATAAAACCTATCAAGAAACCAAATACAAACCAATTTAACCAAAATAATCTTATCCTTAACAAACATAATTTGGATAATGCTAACCTGTTTGAATTTGTGCATGAACATGAATGAAGCCTGCAGCAACACAGAAAAGGAACAAATGAAGGAAGAATACCATTATCGCGCTTTCTATGACAGATTATGACTCTGATTTTGTACATTGAATGTATGCACAAAACAAAGTTATGTAAAGTGGTTATTATATCCAACAAGAAGTCAAATAAATGGAACTTAAATTCCAGCCAATCAAAACAACTAAAAGATGATAAACATGGTTTAATTATGCATATACAGTGGTCAGGAGCGGTTTAAAGTCAAAGTAAGTTCTCTTAGGCATTTTATCAAACAGCTGGCGTGCGGTTTGATTAAACAGATGTGTCAACATCTTTGATCAACAACCAAACCCTAAAACATATAAATTATACACAATGGAGTTGTTCACATGATCTCTGAAGTAGGGTCTGCCGTCTGTTTGTGTATATATATTTATATATTTACCACTTGCTATAAAATTGATTACAATTTAGCTTCTTTCATCATTTTTCTTTGAATAAACTTGTGCATCTTGTGTATTATAATATGATAATGTTTGATTAAAATATGTGTGTGAATGAAGAAAATTCAAATCAAAGAAGTGGATACCCACCAACTTCTTCCAATTTCAATTATTTAAATATGAAAGAAATCATAGATTGATTATCCTGTACAAGGAGAAGTCAACCTAAAATAGGTGAAACGGAGAAAGATCATCAAATTATAAACACCATCTTTATCATGAAATTTATAAAAAGAAAAAAAATTAAAAAGGTTCCATTGATTTCAGCAAATACAAAAGTGTAGATATATGTAAAAAAAAATTACGGATGATGGAGAGATCAGATAAAATATGATAACAAGAGATCAATAAATGATTTGAGGATAGTATGATTATTTTTATTTACAGAAAGAATAACCATATACCAAGATTTTATTAATTTCAAATGTCGGTATTAACAGTACAAAAGTTTAGTTTTTCCTTATTCTAATCTGCAACTTATTTTTATTTTATATATGAGGCAACGAAAACTCCTTATCAAGGCATGTATAAGCGCTTGGAGACTAATCTAGGGAGAGGAGGAGACGTGATCTAGGAGTTGTGAAGTTCGTAAAGAGCGAGGACAGATGAGTTTTGGTGAGGAGAAGGATATCAAGATGAGATGGTAAGCCTACTTCCATGATTTGTACAACAGTGGTACGAACCACCAAGAAGATAAAGAGGACGACATCGGCCAGCGACAACTAAGGGGCTATTGCTATCAGGGCCGGCCCACAGGGGGGCGGAGTGGGCTACGGCTGCAAGCCCGATAACCCCTGAGGCCCGAAGTTTCAAATTTATATATATATATATATATGTGTGTGTGTGTTTTTAAAAAAAGTTCAATATATATTGTAAACAAAAAAAAAGTTCAATATATAGAGGACCGGATTTTTTTTTACATGTCCCTAGCCCAAAATGTTTTGAGAATTCTCGGGACCGGGCCTGATTGTTATTGCTGTAAGATCACCACATAAGAGGTGGAAGAGCTCTTAAGAAGATGGGAAGGGCAAAAGCGGTAGGATCGGACAACATCCCTATCGAGGTGTGGTAATGCTTGGCAGAGGAAGGAGTCATGTGGCCTTGTTTAATGTTATAATCAAAACTTGTAAGATTCCAGATTAGTGGAGGAGTAGTGTCTTAGTCCCCATATACAAGAACAAACGCGATGTCCAAAGTTGTGACAACTACGGGGAGGGATCAATTTTTTGTGTCATACTATGAAACTATGAGAAAGGGTGATCGAAGCGAGGATGAGAAGAGAGACTCAGGTTACGGTTAACCAACTTGGTTTCATGTCGAGTAGACTACGAAGGCGATACACATTATTAGGAGGATGATGGAAAACTATACAGAGCGAGACCTACATATGGTGTTCAATGACATTGAAAAAGCATATGATGATGTCCCCCGTCAGGTGAATATGGATACTTTGGTGAAGAGAGGGATTCCTAGGAAGTATATAGAGCTAATTAAGGACATGTATGGTAATGCTAAGACAAGTGTTCAAGCGCCAATGGAGGATACATATTTTTCACCGGTGGAGGTGGGACTCTTCCAAGGATCATCAATGAGTCCATTCATGTTTGAAGGAGTAATGGGTGAATTGTCAAGGTCGATACAGAAGGCCGTCCTGTGGTGCATGCTCTTTGCAGATGACATTATGTTAGTGGCGAAAAACAAGTAGGAATTGAATGAGAGATTGGAGGAATGGAAAGCAGTCCCAGATAGCAACGACTTACACATAAGTAGATCTAAAATTGAGTACATGCACTGTAATTTCAGTTGCTCCAACACTAAGGAGCATACACAAATGGCAATCGGAGGCCAAGTTGTACTGCAAACAAGAAAGTTCAAATACTTAGGATCGTGCATGCAGAGTGATTGGGGATTGTGATGTAGTACACCGCGTTTAAGCAGGACGGTGCAAGTGGAGAGTGGCCACAGGCGTACTGTAATGACAAGAGGTTCCTATAGAATCTGAAAGGGAAATTATATAGAGTCGTAGTTAGACCGGCTATGATTTATGGAACATATTGTTAGTTGGTCAAGAAGACACATGTGAAAAAGTTGGAAGTAACAGAGACGAGGACGTTGAGGTGGATGTGCGAACACACAAGGTTGGACAAATTAAGGAGTGATGATTTTAGGAGGACGTTAGGGGTTGTATGCATCTCAGATTAGATAGGGGGAGGGGAGACTGAGGCGGTTCGGACATGTGAAGAGGAGACAGACGACAGCCTTAGCGAGGAGTGTGGATACACTCATATTATAGGGGAAAAGGAGTAGAGGAAGGCCTAAGCTAACATGGGAGGAGCTTATTAGACATTATTTGTTACACTTGCACCCCTCCAAAGACATGATCGGTGATAGGAGTTCTTGGAAACGTCAGATAAAGGTTAGGGACTTTCTAGGTGTTGATATAAATGGGGTAGAGAGGGTAGTTTACAGTATAAGGGTGAGCACTCCACATAGGCTACCTTTAGTGTAGATGTATGTGTTAGTTGCTCTCTAGATTTGTCAACTATTCATAGAGGCACCTTTAGATTTACAGAGTGCCTTCAGAAGTAGGCGTGCCTTAGTATTAGTTGTGCTTCCCTTTTGGCGTGTCTTTTATCCTAGTGGCCCTTAATAATAACAACTTTTATCTAGGGGTTTTTTTTATGTCGCCCTGCTTTTTTTTCTATATCATGCTATTATTACATTTTTGTATGATACTTGTTACTCTTATCTCTCTTGCTATTATCTATCATTAGTTGACTTACCTGTTTCTTGTTTTCTTCTGTGTAGCGTGTAACACCTCAATTCGGCTAGGGCTAACATGCCACTATTTTAGACATCAAATCAAAACACAATCCATGATAATTAAAGAGTAATGATCCAAATTTTACAATCCAACATCTTAATCAAACACCAATAAGTCTTTTACTTTTTGCGATTTCCTCACTCTAGATAGTTTAATTGATCTCTTCACACATCCCCGTGATTCCCTTGTGTACCTGTTGCGGGAACAAGAGAAAACAACAAAAAGAAACGCGTCTGAGCAAAAAATGCTCAGTGACGGAAAGAACAATATCAGTGGTACCAAAAATATAATAATGAAATGGAAGCGATATAATGGTATAACTGATATTGAAACATGATACTTAACTGACATATAATACCTGCAATCTGATACTGAACTAAACATGTAATACTGAAATCTGATATTGGTCTAAACATATAATACTTAAATATGACACTGAACTAGTGAAATCTGATACTGAACATACAATGTTGAAATCTGATATTGAACTGGTCTACATGACAATGATATATCAATAAAATATGTCATGTAATATAAGGAAGTACCTAGAGCGTAAACTAGACTGAACGGTACATGGCTAGCTAGCTCATGAACCTAATGAGATGGTGTATGGGGAGTAAACACATAACTCCATCCCCTTAAACTGAAATAAGCTGAACGAAACTGAACTATGATCGATCCATACGCCTCTCATATAAATATGGTCAATGTACTCCCGGAGTACTAAACGGTGACGTCGTGAACTTTTAAAAACACTGTCATGAAAAGTGTCACATCATTGACGCAACAATGATGTGTTTGAAATGCCCAAGTAACTGAGTACTAAATCTTAGAGGTTGTATAATTACCTAACAAGTTACCGAATGTAATATCTCATATCATCTAAAAAAACGTACAATAACGAGTACAAATTCATAAACCTATTACAACCTATAAGTTTCAATAATTCAAGTAAGTGCATATAAATAACAATCCCATAGAACTTAAGGCAATCAAGTAATGAATACGAACATGTACGAGATAAGATCCAAACTAATAAGTATCTAATTATCTAAAGCTAAACAACAATTACAAAGGTCGGTGAATACTATTCATGCTTGGCGTTTTCGTTGGTCCATGTGTGCCTTTTTTTTTTAATTTACCCACATTTATATCTTAGATATTAGGTAGATAGACTTTATGCCACAAGAAGCTCCTAGCACATTGGTTTAGACCTTTACTCATTTTCTTAACTAACATAGGTTCGATTATTTGATATTAAAGGTTTTTTATTCTTTTGTTTTTAAATTATTTTATTTTCTTGGTTACTTTTTTTAATTTTATTTTTTAGTTGTTTTAACGAATTTGCCGTTTCGATATTTCTATTTTTATCAAAGTCTCGACGTGAATTTTGTCACGCTTTCGTTTTTTAATATATAAAGTTTCAGATATTATCAACGCCCTAACCACAACGCGTAGGTTTACGTAAAAGTTTTGTTCCGGATGTGACGTTAATTTTTTTTTTTACCATTTAGTGACTCGCCGCAACGCGCGATTTGCATTTACTAGTTTTATACATTTTTGAACAGTTTTAGGCTTTTAGGTTTTTAAAACATATCATAAGAAATACAATTGGACAAGCCCATAACTTTAACCAAACCCAATACTTAAAAGCCCAGTTAAGGCCCAAACGGCCTGTTAGCCAATGCCGGTTATATACGACTGATATTTCCCAAAATTCCAAACCCTAGATTTCCCCTTCTCTCCGATCCAGTCGCCCTTGAGCCAGCCGACGTCAAATTAACGATGGGTAAGCTTACACACTAGCAATTCTTTCAAATTTGTTAAACCTCCTGTGTTTTTCCTTACGATTTTGCTAAAATCTGGATCTCGAATCGAGAAATGAACGTTGTTATTTGCTTCGAATTTGTTTGCAGGAAAGGTTCACGGATCATTGGCTCGTGCCGGTAAGGTGAGAGGCCAAACCCCTAAGGTGGCCAAACAAGATAAGAAGAAGCAGCCACGTGGGCGTGCCCACAAGCGCATCCAATACAACCGCCGTTTCGTCACCGCCGGTAACTTTACCGTTTCTCCCTGTTAAGTTTGTGTTTATGCATATTTTAGCAGACAGCGCCTAAAGGTTAACACTAAACATACTTGTTGAATAAAGTTGATTATCAGTTTGACCGGTTTAGTTTTATAAAGTTTGGAAAATTGTGATTTTAGGTCAAAACTTAAACATTTATAGTTTAAATGTAATTATTTTATATACATTTATACATTTTTTTTCTTCTAAATTTGTAATTTTAGAGTATTAATAAACAAAAATTAAAGTAATTTTTTTAGGTTAAATGTTTGTATCAACCAGCAAAAAATTGTGTCCATTGTTATGCTTTATGTTTTTAGATCAAAATTTAACGTGATAGTGTATTTTATGTCAAAATATAAAAGATAAATAAGCATAATATATGTTATAGTTAAACGTAATTCATTTATATGCATTAAATTTTTTGCAAACTTTGTAATTTTGGAGTATTAATAAATAAAAAATTAATTTTTTTTAGATTACTTGTTAAATAACCAGTTTGATTGGTTTCGTTTTATAAATTTAGAAAAAAATATGTTTTTATATCAAAATTTAAAGGATATGTAAGCATAATGTATTATCGTTAAAATGTAATTGTTTTAAAAAATGTTGTTCTAAATTTGTGATTTTAGAGTATTAATAAACAAGAATTAAAATAATTTTTTGGGTTAAACGTTTGTGTTCGTGTCAACCAGCTAAAACTCGTGTTTTGGGTTTTATGTGTATCGGCGTATGAAACATTTTCGTGTTCCGGTATGTGTTGGGTTCGACCCGCCATCCTGCGAACATGAACTATTTAACACCTCTGCTTGAAACAGCTTTATTAATGTATCCAAACACAACATT
The DNA here is from genome assembly GCA_023525975.1 of Smallanthus sonchifolius. NCBI lineage: Eukaryota > Viridiplantae > Streptophyta > Magnoliopsida > Asterales > Asteraceae > Smallanthus > Smallanthus sonchifolius. The sequence goes on from CM042026.1 coordinate 97,900,291, forward strand.
TTTTTACTAGTGATATGCCTCTGGAATGTGATAATTGTGACTTCATGGATCAGGATTAATATTCATATAATCAGATTATTAGTCTTCATGCTTAGCTGATCTTATGTATATCTTAACAATTATTTGCTCATTCAACAGTTAATCAAATTCTGATGATCTCGACTTTACATAATCAGATATTAAGATTTATGATCAATCTTGAGTTGCATCAGTTGGTCTTAGTAGTAACACATTCAAACAACCTGCAACAATGTTGTTTGGATCTTTTAGCTATTTTACTCCAGAAAAGGTGAAAAGCTGATAATTTTCGATTGAAAATCTTGGAAAATGGGAAATTTTCCATTGTTTGATTCATTTACAAAACAAATCTGTTTACAAACTTGGATGCAATTATCCCTTTCAAATTCTATAGCACTGTTCTGATTTCACTTGTAGCGTGGATAAAACTGGAATCCTATTGATTTATATGGTTTTATTTTCATTATATGAATTTGATATCATGACTCGATGATGAATGATATGCATTTGTATGAAATTTAGGTTGGGTTTATGTTTGTTTTTGCAGTTGTTGGTTTTGGTAAGAAGAGGGGGCCAAATTCATCTGAGAAGTAAGCTGTTTGATGCATAGCAGCATAGTCTTTTAGCTTGTTTTGATGGAAATTTTAGACTTTATCATGTTTGACTGAACAATGCTTATTTGGTTATGAAGTTGGATGCATATTTTCATTTTAAATTATTTTACTTTTGTGGTGATTTTGGTATCATGTTTTCGGATTTGTTTGTTGTGTGAGACTACGCTTGTATTCGTAAACTTGTGTGTTTGGCGTGGTGTCCGGTCCGGTTGATCTGGGAATGCAGTGTGTTAACATGTTCAATTGACTTGTTATGGTTCAATTTATGTGTTGAATTAAGTTATGTTAGACAAGTTTTCAAGTGAAACAAATGGAAATAGTCATTTATCATGGTGTGATATACCCTTATAAGCATTTTTTGGGTGCAGACTTTGTTGTCACATGTTTACTTTAATCCGAATTATCATGAATATCAATGACCAAGAATTGGTAACACAATAAGGGGTTGTATGAACTATTAAGAGGTTAGATGAACTATTAAAAGTCTGGCAAAATCTGAAACAAACATCTCCTGCCTCTGACCGATTTAGAGGTAGGTGCACATTTTTTATACCGAACCGGTTTAAACCGGCCCGAATCGGTTTGGTCAATGTTTGGTCAAAACCGGTTTGGCCATAAACCGGTTAGGGTTGGGTTATGACCGGTTTACCCTTTAAACCGGTTTTTTATTAAAAAATCAAATAAATTCAATAAAATTCAATATATTTAATAAAAGATTAAAAAATATATATATAACAAGTATAAAACATAAAGTTGAACGTTTATTAATATTTGAAAAGTTTGAAAATTACAAAACATTACAAGATAAAATTATAAAATTGGAAAACATTACAAATGACAATATATATTTTTATTTTTTAGAATATTGATTGATTATTATTGTACGTTATCTTCGGAACCGGAGCTTCGTAGTCTTGCCATGTTTTTTTTTTTGAGAGTTTAGAGAGCGTTTAAAGAGCAGTTTTAGAGATTAGAGAGTGTAGAAAGACGTGTGGTCAACCATAAACACCCCCACCTATTTATATTGATTTATAGGTGCAAATGAGGCCAAAAAGCCTCCCAACGGCTATATAGCCGTTATGTAATGGCTCTTTTACTTTCAGCGAGTAAACCGGTTTGGATAAACCGGTCCTCAACCCGATGGAACCCTGAATGTTTTAAACCGGCGGTTTATCCTTAACCCGAACCGGTTTGCCTTGAACCGGTTAACGCTAAACCAGTTTGCCAGGTTGGACCGGTTTGAAAATTCAAACCGGCTTTTTTGTGCACCTCTATTCAGAGATAGCCTCTTAATAGAATCATTAACAGTCTAACAAACAACACATAAGTAACCTTCATATCATTTTTCAACATGACAATAGTAACCATGACTTATGCATAGTCATAAGTACATTTTCAGATAATACGTGAGTATAAAATTAGTTATCTGATTCTTATTCACGTATTGTAAGGGCAGATGAAAAGACACATTTTTAGAGGATAGACAAGTATAAAGTATACTAGTTCGCGTGTCATGATTTATGAGGCAGACAAAAAAGGCCTTTTTAGAAGATGAATGAGTATAAAAATTTTACATATATTTCTTTCCTAAGTTCGTTTATTATATATTTACCCAACCCTAAAATATAATTACATATTTTCCCTTCCTAAAATCTATATATTACATATTTATCCAATTCATTTAAAATAACTTATTTTATTACCATTTTACCCTTAATGAACCAATTAAAGTACTATTTACATATATCCTCTTCCTAAATATTTGTGAGGGGCAATTGGGTAATTTTAAGTTAATTGGGGAAATATGTAATTAAAGTTAGGGGTTGAAGATATATGTAATGTAGAAGTTTAATAGGGGGAAATATGTAAAAAAACCTAAAAAGTAAATACTCGAATCTGATTCACTTATCATGTTTGATTGGGCGGACGGAAACAACTTTCTAGAGAATACGTGAGTATAAAAGGTAAATACTCAAATCTGGCTGGCGTATCATTTATTACAGGGCATACAAAAAACATTCTTAGAGGAAACATAAGTTATCATATTAGTCGTATGTAAGGGGTTTTTACACATGTTATATGGGCCGTATGTAGGTTACAAGGTTATAGCGATCATACATAAAGTTTATGGGTATAAGTGGAATAAAATAAAAGTATGAGGATCTATCTTACAATTATTCACAAACATCATGTACCGTACTTGCGTTCAAACATGCATGAGGGATCTGAGTTGGTGATTGTCGAGGATGAATCGGCTGGCGAGAAGGTGGAAGAATGTCCAATCTGACGAAAACGTAGACGACGATAAATTATCGCTTCCGACGAGCTCCGTTTACCAACCGATTGATACCGAAGGTGTGTTTTTCTCTTTATTACGCTCTGGTTTCCCTAATTTTCATAATTAGGGTTTAAGATTGTTTCGTTTTGGAATCTCTGATTGATTGCTTGTTGAACACGTTACAGAGCAGGAGGAGCTGATTAGATCACTTGAACTATCCCTAGCTCAACAATCTCGTTTCTGGAGGGTAATTTACGTTTTACAATCACCCATTAATTTACATTTTATTATACAGATTTTGTGTTGTAATAATAAGTATATCTGGTTTTATGCGATTATTGTAGCGCGTATTTGCGGGATTGCTTTGTTGCTTTGTGGCATTTCTCATTTACTCCATTCATGGACAAACAACAATGCCCTGGGAATTGGTATGCTATAGATGATAAAGCATATCTCTGATGTATAATATATATATATATATATATATATATATATATATATATATATATATATATATATATATATATAGGGAATGGATCATTTGAGAACTCCTAAATATTTTGAGAACTCGCGAGAACTCGTCAAAAATCCAATCAAAACCATTTTTTTTGTTTTTACTATTTTTATTGTTAGAATACAACATAAAAATATGAATTTATATGTGTAAATTTACATGTCTTCATATATTAAAAAAATATACACTTGTGTAAGTTTACCACTTACACATGTGTAAGTGTTTACCATTTACACATGTATATAAATTTTTTTAAGGATAATTTAGAGAGAAGGGATGAATTAATTGAAGAGATAAATCATTTTTTATGTTATATTTTAATAATAAAGATAGTGGAAAAAAATGGTTTTAATTGGTTTTTTGACGAGTTCTCGCGAGTTCTCAAGTATTTATGAGTTCTCATTTGAACCTAACCCTATATATATATATATATATGTCTGTCTTTTTTGCCTGTTTCATCAGTTCCATGGAGATTCAAATGATTTTAGTTATTACCTTTTTAGGAAACCGTTTTTATTACCACGAGAACACTTTAGGGAAAACTCACGGGACCTCGCCAATACCTGCTAACCAGTGTGACATTTTAAACCGCAACTTACATTGGGTAGAATGGCAGATGGCCTTCAAGGGATTAAAACTAGGTTTTAAAAGCATGAGGAGCAAAAAGCGCCGCTTTTCGTACGCAAGGCACAATTATTTAGATAGTTTTTTTATATTTTTTATAGTTTTCTAGTTTCACTCACCCAAAATTTAGACATAAATAAGCTTATATATGGTTTAACCTATGTATACAACCTAAAATTCGTACGCAAGGCACAATTTATTTATATAATTTTTTTAATATTTTTTATAGGTTTCTAGTTTCACTCACCCAAAATTTAGACATAAATAAGCTTATATATGGTTTAATCTATATCTATACTATATAACAAATAAAAGTTTCTCATGCCACGCGTCGCCTTCATATTGATTCTCATCATTTTTTCCCGCTTCTCTCTCTTATTAAATACACCTCTATCTTTTCAATAATAATATATTTTTAAATAAATTACTAATTATACTAATAATACACATTTATTTTAAATTATTTTTTATTATAAGAAACTTTGAAATCTAATTATCTATCTTATGTTTTCAATAAAATAGTAAATGAAAGTCGAATTACATTGAATAGTAATTAATGTATTTTCGAAACCCAATTATATATTAATTTTACATATTTTTGGATTTTGTTTTCTATTGTTTGTATATGAAATATATTTTTCCACCTATAAGACATATATATAAAGATTTAAGAATTTATGTATTGATAATTTTTCACCCGGTGTAGTACACAGGTTCTAAGATAGTATATAAATAAGTAAATAACCTATGTATACAACCTAAAAAGCTTACAAGAAGCGCACCTCAAGACTACGCCTCTCACGCCTTTTGGGGCGCTTTCTCATTGAGTTAGAAGCGAACCAACTTGCGCTTGAGGTCGCCTAGCGCATAGGCCGCTTTTTAAAAGCCAGTGGTTAAGGCAGGAAACTAGTGGAATTTGGATTCAAACCTGAGACCTCAGCCAGAGGGGAATCAGACGCTTACCACCAGGCCACCCTTGAAGGTTAGGAAACCGTATTTTGAAACTATAGGAAAATTGTAGTTCTCATGAGTCCCTTGAATCCTTGATTGATTGCCATGTTTTTCTTTATCTGAAGGTTGTGCCACAATAATGTTTTCTTGTAACAGCGTTACCATGTCTACTTCATGGATGAGCTTGAATCATGGATTGTGATTGTTGCAGGTTAGATTTTTAACTTGAAATTACATGTCACAGTATATTTTTTGTGATCTCCATAGCCAATATTCTATATTCTGGACCTTCTTACAAGAACTGCAATATATAAATATGATAAAATGAAACGTCTTCTTCTATTCCATAGTTTGCTCCTTAGCTTTGATATCGTCAATAACTATTTTTGTCATCAATCATTAGGTTATGTTGCATTTCATATTCTCATAAACATTTTATGGGTCTTTTGTTAGAGGAGAGGGATGCCGTCGCCGATTAGATTAATAGAAACCCTCACCATAGAGGGGTAGAGGTAGATCCAAACTCACTTGGGATGAGCGGATTAGGCAGGATTTGTTAAACTTGCTTCTCTCTGAGGACATGGACGAGGTCTCGAGGATAGGATTTCCTTGAGACGTAGGATTAAAGTTAAGGATTTTCATGGGAGGGTGCATTTTTCTCTTAAATTTATCTTAGGAGTTTAGTTTTATCTAGACCTGTGGTGGCCTTTAGATGTTACCTTCGCGGCTTCATGTTTCTTTGATGATGCCTGTACAATTTTTCACTTTTCACCGTTTACTGTCTATAACAACTTACTGTTTCTATTTTCCTAGATCTTTTTGTTGTATGTTGTTTTGTTTCTTTGCGTAGAACTCTATGGTTCTAATTTACCTGACTTTTCATGTTCAGACAAGGGTTTTGGAGCTGGGGGTCTCTCTGGAAACAACCTCTCTATCCTCTGGGATAGAGGTAAGGTTTGCCTAAATCCCACCCTCCCCAGACCCTATCAATAGCTTTGTTATTGGTGCAATTTTACCGGGTATGATTGTTGTTGTTGTATTAAGCATACATCTTTGGTAGATAAGTTTGTAATATGTCTTATTGATTTTTGTTGGTGGTTTTAGTGTCATCAATGGTTTTACTTTAATTGAATTTGAAAAATAAGACCAAATGGATTTTAGTTAAGTTCTTATACATGCTAAGAGATGTGGGGTACATGTTTGTGTAAAGTGAACTAAATCCTAATATCACAAAAGTTTGAAAGAATTGAAGTTTGTTGCACTGACCTAGTGTTGGTCACTGTAGAGGTAATAAAGGGTCAATAACAAAACTTCAGTTTATTATGTAAGAATTTAATATGTGTAATCATATCTAGCACAATAACTGTGTACTTCTTAAAAAATGGGCAAAAAATGTTTGCTGGCCATCCCAACCCGACCTGTTTGACATGTTCCAAAGTACTTGTTCCGTCTTGCAACCCAAACAACCTATCATCAACTTCTCATTTCATGATTAAAATACAAATACGAGTTGACGTTGTGAATGTAATAGCAACATTTCGTCACGTTTGATTTCGTATTTTCCTGTTATAATCAATTACATACAGATTGATAGATGGGTCTGCATGAGTGATTTCTTTTATTTTGTATTGGAGGGCATTCAGATATTCAATGCTCTTTTGACAGATTCTGCTGCTGTTAATGGCCATTGCTGGCTTGCTTCATAGCTCATGGTCTGGTAGACAATATCTTTGGTTCTCTTGCTTCTCCGGTGTTTTGTTAGCAGCTTTCTGGTTATATAATATGCTCAAGTATGAAAGTCTTGCACATCTTTTACTTGCAATCTTTATACTACAAAAACCCTATACTTTAGGCAGGAAAATGGACGGGTCTGTAATTGATCAAAACGTGTAATATTTAGTGTACGTCAAAAAGGTCTGGTTGAGTCAACCCACGCATTTCTTTTTTAATTAATTACACGGATGGTCCATGTGGTTTATACGGATTACGGATTTGGTTCCCATGTATAAAAAAGTATGGATTTGGTCCCTGCTGTTCACTGACTTGTAATACTCCAGGAATAGAAGGGACCAAATCCGTAATCCGTGTTACAACAGGGACTATCCGTGTAATTAGTTCTTTTTTCTAAATGGTCGAGTTTTATATGACTGAAAAGACAACATACTGAGGCAGTATGAGGATTACAAAAACCATTGTATCCGATTATAATTTAGCCTTTTTAGACCAATTTAGGATGTTTTATGCATTTTGGATCAACTTACTGATACTTTTGAGTTTGACACATTCAACACTGACCAATTTGACCGTCTCCATTTTAGCTAAACCTTTTACTTGTTACCCATTTGACCTCTTTGAGATTAAAGACAACCCGAATCGACCCATTTACTTATAAATGGGTTGAAACCGTCACGTCTACACTATAAGCTTGACGTCTTTAATACATTTAAATCTCATAAATTGCTCTTTTATCTTGTAGGTTGCCCAAGTTCCGGTGGGATGTTATTTGGCTTCCTTTTGGTCCCTTGAGGTACTATTTTTCTTTTCTTTTCTCATTTTAGGTTAACTACACAACAATGTAGTTTACTTGTACCTTTTTGTCATGTATGTAAGAAAACAAAATGTTTTTTTCTCTCATATGTAAACACACTTTCAGTTTTTCACAATTGCATGCATGTAACATTTTATAGAAAGAAATAGCGATGAGACACCATTTTAAGATGACATGTCAATATGCCACGTTATCATTTACCAACTATAGAAGGTTACTTTGGGTTACATACATGAAAGAAAAAAAACATAATTTTCTTACAGACAGACAAAAAAGTGAAAGTTACATTTGGTGCATTAAAGTAGAATTGCAAAGTGCCTAGCATGCTCATGGTTCACTTTAAAACCGTGAAACCGTCCAAACCAGTCAACGGTTTGGTCGGTTTAAAAAAAAAATTGGTCGATCGGTTTAGGAATTTTCAAACCGTGCTAAACGTTTTGTTTAACAGATTATACTTGAAACCGGCCGGAAAAAACTGAGGCGGCCCGTAAGATTTTAGGCTATGTAATTTTTTATATTTTACTTGGGCCTTTAATTATTTTAAGTTGGACCATACACTTGATTGGGCTTTGCTTAACAATAGAGTACAAGTAATTTTAAGTTTTAATTGCATTTGGTACATTGAAGTGGAGTGCCTAGGGTGTGTTCATGGTTCGGTTTGAAACCGTGAAACCGTCCAAACTAGTCATCGGTTTGGTTTAGCGGTCAGTTTTTTATTTGGTCGGCCGGTTTAGAATTTCTAAACCGTACTAAACGTTTTGGTTTACATTTTATACTCGAAACCGGACGGAAAAAACCGAGCCGGCCGGTAAGATTTTAGGCTATGTAATTGTTTTCATTTTACTTGAGACTTAAATCACATGATTGGGCTTTGCTCAACAATTGAGTACAGGGAGTTACTCTTTTAAGTTTTAACTGTTGGAACGGTATCGCTCTTTATTTTGATTGTATTTTATGAAGTTTCATCATAGGGGCCCAATAAGTCCAAACAGTGAAACTAAACCGTTAGTAAGGGTTAAGTTTGGTTCGGTTTTAATTTTCAACAGTTTGCTTTTGGTACAATGGTCAAAAACCGGTACTTAACTGTTTGGCTCACGGTTTGACACTTTGACCTAAAACCCTTCAAAACCGGACCATAAACATCCTTTACATAACAAGTATTCTCAAATTTTCATTATTGTTGCAGTGGAGCCGGGTTGTGTCTCTATGTAGATTCTCTGTTTAATGAATCATCTGAGGAGGTTAAAGAACTTCAAAGCTACATGTACGCTTACAAGTCCCGTTGAGTCCTATAATTACTTACGAAACTCAATTTACAAGATTGCAAGGTATTTAGCTGATTCTATGTATGCTTACAAGGCCCGTTGACTCGAAGTCAAAGCTTATTCTCAGAATCTGTTTGATCAAAAGCACAATTCCATGCAAAGCTGTAAAAAAATGCAAAGAAACAAGAAATTTTGTACATTAGATGAAGAGGAATGAGATTTTGTTTCAGGGGAACTTCCACCTATAAATAAAGGACAATGTTCTTCTCTTACTGTCCGGTCCGGAAGCATGACTATGTGTTGCTTTAGGATATTATTTCTATGGCTACGTATCTTTTCATTATTGGTAGTTTTTGGTCCCTATATTTTTAGTACTGCTCGTTTCTATGCTATCTGTTTTTGGAGCCGAGGGCCTCTCTGGAAGCGGCCTCTCTACCCCCAGGGGTTTCACCATCCCCAGACCCTACCAATAGCCTTGCTATGGGTGAAAATTTTACTAGGTGTGGTTGTTCGTTGTTGGTACTATCTGGGATATAATTACTACTTTTGCATTCGGGTTTCGAAACCGGTATGGGTGAAAACGTTCCCTATCTGATTCAATCGGCCGGTTTTATACCAGTTTTGGGATTTGTAATTATATAAATCTTTAAGGTATTAATAAAGATTAATATTCATAATTTTAAATGTTGGGGTGTTATGTATTAGAATATAATTATACAAGTTGTTAAGGTTATACGTAATAAGTAGAAAACCCTTGAATGAAAGAATTAATCTTTGGTGTAGAAATAATTACATCTTAATATTTGAGGGGTTATTATTGTCATACATGGAAAGATGATCAAGTGAGGATCAAGAGTTAATTGCATAAATGGCCCCTATAGTTTAATCAAAATACATGTTTGGTCATCTGGTTTTAAAAATTACAAACCTAGCTTAAAAGTTTGTGACCTGGGTTGCGTCTTTAGCCCCTGACGTTAATAGCAGTTACTTTTTAACGGAAAATTAGTCCATGTGTCATCCACGTGACTTACGATTGCAAACTTAACTCTAAAAATGAGTTAAAATTAGTAAAACTCAATAAAAATCAATAAAAACTGTAAAAATCACTATTTTTATACATACTTTTACTGATTTTAACTTATTTTATAGTTAAGTTTGCAATCGTAAGTCACGTGGATGACACATGAGCCAATTTTCTGTTAAAAACTAACTGGTATTAACGCCAGGGGCTAAAGACGCAACCAAGTCACAAACGTTTGGGCTAAGTTTGTAATTTTTAAAAACAGAAAGGCTAAATGTGTAATTTGATCAAACCGTAGGGGCCATGTATGCAATTAACTCTAATTGAAAGTAGGGAATGTAAAATAATAAACAGGTATAAATGTTTCCGTCTCTACAATTCCCACTTCATTCATCCCTCAGTAGCCATGGACAAACTCCCTCACGCAGTGCTTCTCCAAATACTGAGTCGACTCGACGACTCAGCTGATGTTGCTCGCTGCCGATTCGCTTCCAAGGCTTTCGATACTGTGTTTCCAAGCCTTCGTTCAATTAATCTTCAATGCTCATTGGATTGGTACAACAGTTCAAGGTCTAGGGTTTCCAATTCTCAACAAATTAAGCCTTTCAAGACGGTTTTTCTCCATCTTATTTCGAAATTGGAAACTGTTAAATCGGTGTGTATCAGCCTTCATTGGCGGGTCGTTCGTGTGAGCGATGGTTTCTACCTCACCGACGGGGATTTTGCTAAGGAGTGGCTGCCTAGGGTTTCCGGATCGTTGAAATCGCTTTCAATATCTGATCTCGGTGATCAGCGCTGCCCACAGAATGTTTTGCCGTTGATTTCTGAGTATTGTAAGTCCAGAAATCGTGATTATTCTTTTTGTTCTTGTTTGTAGCCCTAGAGATAGATGTAAACTACATTTTCAATATGATTTCTTGTCAATTGGGGTTTAAAGCATTCTGTTTTTGCTTTCTTTGACTGATGCAGGTCATAATCTTGTTAGCTTAAAGCTGAAGTATGCTTGGCTGTCTGTGCACAATATGAATCCAATGCCAATGCTAACAAGTTTGACACTTGAAAATATAAGATTAGAAGATGCAAACCTAAACAAGTTGAATAAGTGTTTCCCTAACCTTCAAGTTCTTAACTTGGAAGGTGTTAAAGGACTTAAGGATCCTAAGATCCACCTTCTCAACCTCAAAACCTGCCTTTGGGACGTAGATGATAGCCTGCGATCTTTGACTCTAATCACCCCCAACCTCATCACACTTGAATTCGAATCTAGCAAGCCCGTTGCACTTCATGTTGAAGCTCCCATGTTATCTCACTTTAATCTTGATCTTAGTACCTTTCAACATGCGGCATTCACCATCAAAAAGTTTGAGAATTTGAAAACACTTTGGGTCTACTCTTCATATACTGGCTCCTTGCTTTCCAAATTCCCGATTATAAAAACAGTGGAAAATCTGACACTGGATTCTGGAAACGAGGCACTAAGAGACGCCAGAGATTCAAAATTGACCCTAAGAAAGGTGTTCACAGTTTCCCCAAACATAAGTTCTCTATATATTAATTCAGGTGCTTGGTCGGAATTAGAAGCTTGTTTGAACCCAAAAGGTTGGGAGATTTTGGATGGGAGGGAAGGATTGAAAACAATTTGGGCGTATTTGGAGTTAGACGACCCGCCGTTGACCTTCTCATCTGTTGCTCGTGTGTTGGACCAATGCGTCGGCTTGTCAGAGGTCTCGTTGCTCATCCATACTGATGTTGACAACACTGTATCTAAAGGTTTCATGTCGAAGTGCGTGGCTCGTTGGCCTGAGTTGAAGTGGAGATGGGGAATATGGAGTCATGAAATGAAAGATTCTTGGATAAATGATGTTTCCATCTCTACAGTTCCGACTTCACACATTACAGGACCCATGGACAAACTCCCTCACTCTCTGCTTCTCCAAATACTGAGTCGACTCGACGACTCAGCTGACGTTGCTCGCTGCCGGGTCGCTTCCAAGGCTTTCGGTACCGTATTTCCAGGTCTTCGATCAATTAACCTTCGATGCTCGTTGAAATGGTACGACAGTTCAAGGTCTAGGGTTTCGAGTTCTCAACGCGTTAAACATTTCAAGACGGTTTTTCTCGATCTTATTTCGAAATTGGAAACTGTTGAATCGGTGTGCATCGTCTTTTGGAGCCAGATCTATCGTGAGAGCGATGATATCTACCTCACTGACGGGGATTTTGCTGAGTTGCTGCCGAGGGTTTCCGGATCGTTGAAATCGCTTTCAATATCTGGTCACCATAGTGAAAGTCCATCGCATGTTTTGCCGCTGATTTCTGAGTATTGTAAGTTCATTATTTATGCAGAAATTATCCATTCATGTTCATATTTCTAGTGATGTCGGTGTTTCTATAATCAGTGTTTTCAGAAGCGAACCGGCCAGTATGACGGGAACCGTTCCAAGTTATTTTTCCTCATTACAAGTCTCAAATTTCTAGAAATCACCATAATATAATTCAAGCATCCCAACATAAAAATGGAGAATTGGGAGAACATGGTTCTTTCCAAAGCTATGTTGTTGGCTCATATCTTCAAGAATGGTTGGAGATTTAATTGTAAATGGATTTCAAGGTTCAATTTTATCAACAATCAAGATGTTTCTCCCCTCCCTTTTGCTTTCTTCTTTGCTGAACGCTAACCCACACACAAACACACACTTTCTGATTGAACCGTTTTCGTTACTAGAACGGGTGGATGGACCGGTTTTCAATTTTTTTAATTTTATTTCTTTCAAAATTATTATTTTTTAATTAATTTAGTATTCCAAATTTCATATTTTATTTATTCAAGTCTTCAAATATCTTTAAAATTGCAAATGGTCATCAAAACAAAATATATTTTTATATTTTGTATCTATATACATAGTTTTAATTTTTATATTATTTATGACGTCATTCGGCTCTTAAATCCGGTCCGACCGACCAGTGTACCTCTAAGGCGGCCTGTTCGTTGTCCGGTTCGGTTCTGAAAACATTGGCTATAATGTGTTCATCCTTTTAGAGATCTAATGGTCTTGTAGGAGATAAAACATTGCTAGTTAATCTTGATTATTGAACAGCTAGGAGGTGGAATTTCTTTTTGTTCTTGTTTGTAGCCCTAGAGATATAAACTATACTTTCAACATGATTTCTTGTCAACATTCTAGTGTTCTTGGTACTGTAATATGTTGTTTTCTGATTGGGGATTATAGTATTCTGCTTTCTTTGATTGATGCAGGTCCTAATCTTGTCTTGGTTTAAAAAAGCGCTGTGAGGGGCTGCCTTAAGCGCTAGGCGCTAGAGGCGCTGGGCAAAACGCCTCGCTTGGTTGAGGCGCCGGAGATACAAGAAGCGGTCCGAGGCGGCGCTTCAGGCTTGGAGCGCGAGGCGCTGTGAGGCAGCGCTTCATGTATGTTGGTCAATTTCCGGTGGTAATTTCCGGTGATTCGAGAGAGAGGAGTTCTCTGTCAGGTATGTTTGAGCTTTTGTGTAAAATCGAAGAAGTAGATGAGATGATGTTGAAATGAAAGTGCAGTGAGAGGTGAGAAGACTTACCTGGAGATTTTGATGAAGAAGATCGATGGTCTGCTGGTCTCTGCTGGGAGAAAAAGAAACGGCTGTTTTTTGTTTTAGGGTTAACCCACCAATTTATTAGGTTATTTATTTTTACTAAATTACATTTTTCACCCTTAAAGTTATAATTTTTATTAAAGTTTACTCTATATTTTTTTTTATTTGTTGTTTTTTCTTTGTTCTTAAGTTGTAATTCTTGTACAAAAAGCTTGGCTTGATGTACATCAGGTGTAACAATTGATTTTGTGCTTATTTATAGTTTTTTAGGTTCTACATAGATATTATTTATATATATTTTTTTTTTAGTTTTAGCGATTGGCGTACGTGAAGCTCTCGCCTCGCGCTTGAGGCGTAGCGCCTCAGATTTTGGTACCGACGCCTCGCCTCGCCTCGCGCTTTTTTAAACCAAGAATCTTGTTAACTTAAAGCTCAAGTCTGGATATCTGTCTGTGCTCAATATGAATCCAATGCCAATGCTAACAAGTTTGACATTTAAGTTTACACGTTTAATAGACTAACATCTAAACGTGTTGAATAGGTGCTTCCCTAATCTTCAATTTCTTAAGTTGGTAGTTGTCACAGGGCATGAAGATCCTAAGATCCACCTTCTCAACCTCAAAACCTGCTATTGGTATGTATACGATAAACTTCCGTCTTTGACTCTAATAACCCCCAACCTCATCTCGCTTAAAATCGAAGGGATCATGACCACCGCACTTTATATTGAAGCTCCCATGTTATCTCACTTTCATCTTGGCCTTAATTCCCGTGAACATCCACGCATATTCACTGTCAAAAAGTTTGAGAATTTGAAAACAGTTTGGCTCGATTCTTCATATACTGGCTCCTTCCTTTCTGAATTCCCAATCACAAAAACAGTAAAGACTCTGACATTGGATTCAGGAGATGAGGTACCAAAAGAATTTTTGACCCTAGAAAAGGTGTTCACAGTTTTCCCAAATGTGAGTTCTCTATGTATTAAGTCAGGCCCTTGGTCAGAATTAGAAAGTTGTCTGAACCTAGAAGGTTGGGAGATTTTGGATGGGAGGAAAGGATTGAAAACACTTTGTGCATATTTGATGTTAGTTGACCCGTCATTGACTTTCTCATATGTTGCTTGTGTTTTGGACCAATGCGTCAGTTTGTAAGAGGTCTCGTTGCTCATCCATACTGATTTTGACGACGTTGTATATGCAAATTTCATGTCTGAGTGCATGGCTCGTTGGCCTATGTTGAAGTGGAGATGGGGATTTTGGAGTGAAACTATGGAAGATACTTGGATGACAAATGATATATCTAACTAAACACCACGAAACATCTAAGAAGCGCCACTGGTGATGAGGTAAGATCGATTATATTTATCATATGTGCATTTGGATAACCAATGCTTTAACATTTTTAGATTTTTAATTTATGTTATAGGCTCGTGTTTTTAAGAATTTTATAACGGATGGATGAAGATGTATTCATTTCAAAGAGTTTTATTGTATTATTACCATCATGGCATCATGTTTAAACTTTGAAAACAATTCAAATATAGATTGCCTCAAAACGGGCACTTTTGAAGTGCATGCCGAAACATGTTTGGGTCGGGTTCACCTATCATTTTTTGTCTATTTTTACCTTTTTACAAATAATTAGTATGTTAAATATGGTTAAAAAATATAATTGTTACATAACTATATAAAATCATCTGGTTAGGATTAGAGGCATCAGGCATGTTACAACTTACAACCCATTAGGCTGATATATGTTGTTAGTTGACCCGTCATTGACTTTCTCATGTGTTATTGTGTTGGATCAATGCAATGGGTTGTGACTTGTGAGACGCCTCGTTGCCGGTTGAACATCAAAATTGAAGATGTTATTGATATTGTATTGAAGTGTTTCACAGGCCTGCCCATATATAGAATCAAGAAAGCTAGGGCTTTTAGCTTTAGTCCCCCAAAATATTAGGCCCCATTTTGCCCTGCTTAATACCTGATCCAAAGAGTCCTTTTTCTTACTAGCAAGGGCGGACCTATGCTTCGTGGTACGCGGTCAAGTGACCCCATTGAAAATTTCTTTATATAGTATTTAGGTCCAATGCAACTTATAGTTTCGTGGTGTTTAGCTTCCAATGAAACCCTATTATGTAATCCTTTTTAATACCTATTCTTATCATTTTTGATGATTTTATTGTATGCAGCTTCCATTGAAACCTATTTGTAATCTTTTTCAATAACCATGTTCTTAATTATGATAATTTTCTTGTATATAGTTTCCAGGGAACCTATTAACTATATAGTCTTCAATGTTCATGTTTCTGTTTTTTTTTTATAATTTTCTTGCTTCTAGCTTTCCAGTGGGAACCTATTTACAATCATGGTAATTTGTTTTCTTTCTGCAGGCAAGGAACACAATGATTCAAATGCTATGGATTCTTGTTATTATTAATGTAATTAATAGATTTTGGACATTGTATTGTGTTTTATGTTTATGTGATCAACTTGACCCGATCACCCTAACCGAATAGAAAAGTCTTGTGTCGGCTTCTTAGAAATTAGAATTCACTTAAAAGTTACCTCATAGGTATAGCTCTCATCTTCTTGTTGATTTCAAATTATTGGGTCATATAGCTAAAAGGATCATTAAACTGGCCATCTTAGAGGTCCGCCGGTACTGGTCATCTTAGAGGTCCGCCGGTCCGATAAAAAAGCAAATGAAATTGTAATAAATTTAAAACTTAATAATACTTAGAAACTTAAAACCCATTCGCAAGATTCCCTTTAAAAGCCAATCTTAATAAATTAGGTTAACCTTTATGTGATCTGTTATACTCTTCTTTCATCTGTCATCATTCTATGCCACCTACGATTACATTAACCACCTTTCGTCTTTCCACCACATCTTTTAACGGTTTAACCTATGCCGACTCCACTGACGTAGCTCGTTACTGACTTGTATCAAATACTTACTATAAAATTCATTATAATGTATATCCAGGCTTTCAATCAATAAATCTTTAATGTTC
This sequence comes from Smallanthus sonchifolius, assembly GCA_023525975.1. Lineage (NCBI taxonomy): Eukaryota > Viridiplantae > Streptophyta > Magnoliopsida > Asterales > Asteraceae > Smallanthus > Smallanthus sonchifolius. The sequence goes on from CM042026.1 coordinate 97,916,728, forward strand.
ATTGACATGATACATCATGAATGTGTTATTCCCATCTGATTATGCCTTTAAGTCGATTTCCCTCAATCTTATATTGAATTTGAGAGTTGGGTGAATCGGTGTGTATCAAGATCGAGAAGTTATTGTGTATTAGAGAGATAGGGTTATTTAGGGTTTATTGTAATAATAATTATCATAATTAAGAGATGATTTGATTAGGTTTGATTTGTAATTATCTCTCTATATATATATATAAATAGTCGACCAATACCACACAATGTATTACGGGATTTTCATTATTTTATATTGACATCAAAGTATTAGGGCCTTGACTTCTTCTTCTCTCCCTTCTACCTCTTTTTGCTGCTTTTTATGCCAGATCTTGGTCGGTTGTCGGCCACTTCCCCACATCATCCCCCTTATGTGACGACTGGACCAAACATTGGCACCTCTAAACACACTACCAAAACAAATATAAAGCAAAATAACAGAACAAGGGAATACACAATACAAGTGCTATAATCTTTTTTTTTCAGAATATGGGAAATAGGTAACAAAATGATCCATCACATAAAACAAACCAAAGGTTCAAAATCATCATAATAAAAGGTACAAAATATCAAAAACGAAACTTGATTAAACCATTCCCACCTTGCAGAATTCAAGAAAAAGATGGATTTTACCAAATCAATCTTCATCATCAATGACTTTGGTGCCAAGACCCTTCAACCCTTCTGCTGGGATTTCAGCAACAGTAACAAGTGAGTAAAGTTCTTCCTTTGCATCTTCATCGTCGTTTCTCTTGCGGGCAATTCGGACTCTGACTCTTCTTGGAACACTTCTGATTCCACGGCTCCAAATGTGTTTGTTTAGTTTGACATCCACTCTCACATCGAGAGTTCCCATGGCTTTTTGTGCAAACTTCTTGATTTCCTTAATGGCTTTTGGGGCCTTCTTCTTAAAGGTGCTGTTGAAAAAAAAACACCAAAAGATATTGTAAATCTCTAAAGGTGATTGGTATACATGTTTATCTCTAATAACTCATATGAATTAAGTTAAATAATCAAATAAAAAAGATAAAGAATTGGACGAGTCAAAAGTTGTCCAAAAATCTAGACATGTAATCTACCACAAAACAATAGTTCCAAATTCCTAAAAGAGAGACATCTAGGTGGCTCAAGACATATTTTATTGGCAAGCATCAAATCAAATAATTATATATAAAGACCAGACAACAGTGTTGTAAAAATCGCTAGGCGCTAGTCGGGCGGTGAGGTACCGACTAGGGATTAATCAGGATTAGTCGGGATTAATTGGACTGGAATTTATAAGTAATTTTTCAAACTTATATATATAAATACACACAAATACAAACAATAACATATTATTATTAGTTCAAAATCTCAAATACTTCTAATATCAAATAGTTTAAATACTTCAAAGATAAAATAGTTCAAATACTTCAAAAATCAAATACTTCTAATATTAAATACTTCAAAATTCATAATCGTCTTGTCTGTATTAGCACAGGTGGTCATCGATTTGAAGCAGCAGGTGGCGATTAAGTTAAAGTAGCAGCGAGAACAGGTCAGAGGTGGAGAACGGTCTTCATTTTTGCGATTAGGTTACATGAAAACCCATGGATCCATGGATCGGGTCGTTAGTTGGGCTTAATTCTGTTTAAAACCCACATTTCAATTTGAGCCGATTAATCCCGATTAGGCCGATTAATCCCGACTAGGTCTGATTAATCCCGATTACCGATTAATTGACCGACTAGCACAAATTTACAAGGTAATCCACCGATTAATCCCGATTTTTACAACAGTGTCAGACAGAGTTTAAAAGTTGCTCAAAAAAATTTCTTTACATGTAAAAACTTCCTAAATTGCTTAATTATATAAAGATAGATCATTAATTATCTTATAAAAAATTATTATAAAAATAATATGATTTTAATTACTTATAAATAATTGTAAATGGACCAAAAAAGCACTGTATGAGTAAACCTGAGCCTCCATTTTAACCTGGCACCCAGCTAACACAGCTTGACCTACCCATTTCACAACCAACAGCCACCATAGTAAGCTTTTGTGTCACATCAAGCACCACAAAAAAGTTCAGTTTTAGGACAAGACTTAATTAATTTTAAAAACTCGAAGGTGTGGTATGCATCTATCAAAAAATAAGAACATTGTTTATCACATATATGTATAACTCATTGCTGTAATATGCAATATAGTTAATGGTTTTAAGATTTCTAAAAATAATACAATACCTAACATAACTGTCCCATCAAAATTTCCAACTGATGTTCTAAGAGTACCAAAGGTACAACAACTGGTATTTCAATAACAAACCATCACACAAATCTAAAAGGCACATTGTTCAGATTGAGATTAAAAATGAAAACTATAAGGGCCTAATTGGTTGGCAGGAATTCAATGGAAATTAAATTTAGAATCCATTCCTTTAAATGTTTGGTTGGGTAAGAGAAGGAATTGGAATTGGAATTGGAACTAATTCCAAATAAATCCTTTAATTGATAGAAATCGGAATCTATCAACAATTCAAAGGAAAGCTCAGGAATGTTTATAATTTACGTAATAACACTAGCCATTTTTCTTTTTTTTTTAAAAGATATTTGAGTTTAAATCTTTGTTTTATATTTTGTTAAATTTAAGAGGTAATTTTGTTATTTTGGGTATTTTTATACTCCAATTCCATTAGGAAAATGTATCAACCAAACAAATTATGGATTTTCAAAGAAAACAATCTCCTAATAAAACAAGTACAAAGCTGGATTCATCACATGATTACTTGAATATCAATAGCATCCAAATCAATATACTAAAACATTATGAAGACTGTTTAGCTGATTCACACATTAAGCAGAAATACAACTACATTGAAAAAAGAATCTCGACTGCAATTTAAAATTATAATAAATTTAAGAGGCGATCGAACAGCAAAGAAGTAAATCAAGCATCAGAATATCAAAAATCGAGAAATCAAAATCATCGGCTATTAACGTACCATCCATGGAGACGCTTGTGAAGATTGATTGTGTACTCTCTCGTCACCACCTCTTCCTTTCTTCCTTTAGTCTTCTCCACCATTATTTCGCCTCTGTCGACTATACCTAACCTGAAAAAAAAAAGCAAATAAACTCAGATTCCAATCATGATTGACACAAAACCGTTTAGATTTCACGGAAAACGCATTGATTGATCGATCCATCGATGAGTGAGAGATAGAGAGACGAACCTAGGGTTTTGAAATCTGCAGCAGAGGCGCTAAAATGAAGTAAAATAGATGAAGGCTATAAAAACCCTAATTTGTCAGGCATTTTTTGGGTTACTTGGTCTTTTTATATCTTGTGGGCCTCAACCCAATCTAAAGCCTTTTTACCTTTAATTTTTCAATTAATATTTAAAAATAATGAAGTGACCAAAGTATATAAACCCTTTAATGTGTAACCTTAAAAAATAAAATAATTTTTTTTGTTTGGTTCAATTAGTGAGGAGTTGATTCAGTAAAGTATTTTTTTTTGGTTTGGAAACTAGTTCTTGTCAACATCATATGCATTGGATGCTTGTGAATTTATTTTAGAACTGTTGGTAGAAATTTCAGTTGCTGACGTTGAGGAATCGGTAGAAACTTCAAGTGTTGTTGAGATACATCAGTAGAAGCATTTTTTTGATGCCGATGGAGGTCTTGTTGTTTCCTTTGCAGGGATAGGAAACACAAATTTATGATTACTTAACGTACTTGCAATATCATCATCAAATACGGTAGACACATTTGAACCAATTAATGTCAATGGTCTTTTCTCTAGATTCACTAAACTTGACATTTATAGACTCTTTCACAATTCTAATTTTCTTGTTAAACACGTTATATGCTTTGGAGTGAGTTGAGTACCCATAATAACCTTTTATCAATTTTTGGATAAATTTAGAGCGGTACTCTTTTGTATTGAGAGTAGCTAAGGATGCCTAAAAGGTTTGAGAAAACCATAAGATGTTATTCCATGCCATTTAATTACTTCTGCCCATAAATTCATCGGGATATCAACATCCGCAATCATGGTCCTTGCAGCCTCACTGGTTATATTTCTCCTCTCAACATATGCACTAGATCGTCTATAGATAAGCCTTTATGTTCACAAAAAGTTTTCAACGAGTGATTCTTGAACTCAATTTCTTGATCACTTTCTAATTACCTTCACCTTTTGGTCATTTTTCTTCTCATTCTTGATAAAAGTCAATAGGGTGATTATCAATGACAAGTAAGCGGTACATTTGTCCTCCTTTGATTTTATACATTTATTTGCATGAACATACTCCTTTTGAGGGAGTCCTTTAACCAACACTATTTTTGTAAGTTTGTTAATGGTTCTATGATTAACATGGCTAACCTCCTATGCCTATGGTGTTATCACCATAGGGAACATGTTGACCTTTACAAGACTCAAAGTCTTGAAGTTGAGCCTTGTTTCCGCCACGTGCTAGGAGCGTCGACTCTCTGGATACCATATGATATCATTCCTGATACTCACACACCAAAGAAAACATTAGTTGGTTTTGGCAACCCAAGATTTGCAAGTATTAAAAGTATGTCATTCAAAGAAGTATTAAGGTTGTATAAAATTTTGTTTGATTCAAAGAATTGTGATAATATGCAATAACACAAAAGCACCTCTTAATTCTCTTATTTGAAGATTTTTAATTGTCTTTGGATTAATGGAAGGTTTATTTGTGGGTCTACAAGCTTTTAAATTCCTATTTACTGTTATTTTATTGACACAAGATTGGTGACAATACAATTTGGTTGCTTTCTATCATTACTCTTATGTTTTTATCATAGGCTCATTTTTTATTATATACTCAGGTCTTTGGTCACTTTTGGCTTATCATCCAGTTTCCGTTTGGACGTTTTAATATCATTGTCATTTTTTTTTTCCAAAAGTTGAACCATGTTCTGTTTTCCCTTTAACAAAACTGTAGGTTTTAAATAGGTTTTGACTTATGAATTCGTTGTAGTTTTATTAACTCTTAAGACATTCAACCTTTGGAGTTGTGAGTTCAGGAGTAGTACTAACTTTCACTACCTTAGTTTAGAGGTGCACAAAAAAACCAGTTTGAGATCTTAAACCGGTTTTCAAACCGACCCAAACCGATTGTTAAACCGCTTTGAGAGAAATTGGCTTGAAGGTTTGAAACCGGTTTGTAAACCTATAGACTGAAACCGGTTTAAACCAAACCGAACCGATCCAGACCCCCTCAAAAACTAGTTTGAAACCGATTTAAAACCAATTTAATACTGGTCAAAACCAATCAAACCCTCCCTCTCAAACCGATTTCAAACCGAACCGGTTTAATACTAAACTGATTAAGACTTTTGTTGACCAAACCGGTTCGGTTTGAAAAACCAATTTATACACCTCTACCACAGTTGTCCAATTCAAAATAGGTCCTATACAAAATGAGTGCTACAGTACCATATTTTTTTAATTTTTTATTTATTTTTAATTATGACAAAAATGATCAAAAGTGCCCATTTAGACAGGACCTAATTCTGAAATGTTCAAACTTGAAAGTTTAAACATGCTAATAGTGATAATGCAATACAATCTCAAAAGTCTAATATTTAGAGCTATTTTCTTCATCTATCCATCATAATTCATAAAAACATAATCAATCTTACCTAATCACAAGTGCGCTTCTTAGATGCTTTGTGGCGTTTATCCAAGAATCTTACATGTGTTCACCCCATATTCCCCATCTCCACTTCAACCCAGGCCAACAAGCCACGCACTTTGCCAAGAAACGTTTAGATACAGTACCCACATCATCAGCATGGATCAGCAACGAGACCTCTGACAAGCCGACACATTGGTCCAACACATGAGAAAGTAAACGACGGGTAAACTAACTTCAAATATGCACAAATAGTTTTCAATCCTTTCCTCCCATCCAAAATCTCCCAACCTTGTGGGTTCAAACAATCTTCTAATTCCAACCAAGCACCTGATTTAATACATAGAGAAGCCACGTTTGGGAAAACTGTGAACACCTTTCCTAGAGTAAATTTTGAAGCTCTTGGTTGTTCCTCTTCTCCCGAATCCAATGTCAGATTTTCTACTGTTTTTGTGACCGGGAATTTTGAAAGTAAGGGGCCAGTAACTAAAGTGTCCAACCCAACTTCTTTCAAATACTTAAAACCTTTTGGCAGCAGCAGCGCCAAGATGTAAGTTTGATAGCGTGACACATTCAATTTTGAGTGTGATGAGGTTGGGGGTGGTTAGAGTCAAAGACGACATCTCGTTAAATACAAACAAATGCAAAGTTTTGAGGTTGAGAAGGTGGATCTTAGGATCTTTAAATCCATGAACACATACCAAGTTTAAGAATTTGAAGATTATGAAAACACTTATTGAACAGGTTTAGGTGTTGGTCTTCTAATGTTGTGTGTGCAAGTGTCAAACTTGTTAGCATTGGATTCAAATTCTCCACAGACTGCCATAACTTCAGCTCTAAGTCAACAAGATTATGACCTACATGAATCAAAGAAACCAGACTGCTTTAAGCTCCAGATGGCATAGTTGTCAATAGCTATAGCGTGCTACGTAGCGAAGCGGTCTAGTGGCGCTATATGGTGTATAGCGACTACATAGCGTGAAAATAGCGATTTTTATTTCTTTTTTAATATAAATAGCAGTAGTGAGTAGCGATTTAGGGTTTTTATTTCATTAGATGATTAGTCATAGCGTATTTTAGCTACTTTGGTGGTGTGACTATTTTTTTTGTTGATTATAATTACTACAGTAGTTGACTACTTTAAGGTTTTTATTTCATAAAATTTTCTACTAGTTTACCGCTAAACATGAAATAGCTGGCGCTCATCGCTATCGCTATCGCTACGTAGCATACAGGTAGCTTGTCGCTATTCGCTAACTCACTAGCATTATCTAACTATCAATCAAGAATATAAATTTGTGCATAAATTAAATAATGAACTTACAATACTCAGAAATCAGAGGCAAAACATTATGCGGGCCGCGCAGACCACTGCGATCAGATATAAAAAGCGACTTCAATGATCCGGAAACCCTAGGCAGCCACTCCTTAGGAAAATCCCCATCGGTGAGGTAGGATTCATCGCTCTCACGAACGACCGGCCTCTGAATGTCGATACACACCGATTCAACAGTTTTCAATTTCGAAATAAGATCGAGAAAAACGGTTCTAATGCGTGGAGAATTGGAAACCCTAGACATTGAATTGACGGGGCATTTCAGATTAATTGATCGAAGGCCTGGAAATACAGTGTCGAAAGCCTTGGAAGCGACTCGGCAGCAAGCAACGTCGGCTGAATCTTCGAGTCGACTCAGTATTCGGAGGAGCACAGAGTCAGGGAGTTCGTCCATGGGTGCTTGCTGCTGGTGTATGCAAACTTTCAATTGTATAGATTTTATTATTCACTATAGTTTGTCTTCTCAAACCAAATAAATACAAACATATCATATTTTAGTAAGGACCGGGTTAAAAGTTAAAATAGGTAGGGTATAGTCAGGTTGACCCACAATTTTTCTGTACATTTTTTAAAATATTTGTAGATAACTAATGCATTTATTATGAAATTTATGACTAAAAAAATAACATTACTAACATAATCTCATGTCATTTACTAAAAAAATGTGATTCGTGATTACGGAACGAAAGTGGTTAATTAACCGAAATTAACTTAAACCGACCCATAACCGAAAAACGGTTATGGTTATGGTTATGGAAGAGGGCATAACCGACCAAACGGTTATGGTTATGGAAGAGACTAAAACCGACTCATAACCGATTTTACACACCCTTATTTTAACCCACTTAACTATCTTCCTCTTCTGCTCATCAAACCAGCCTTCGCCACCACATCACTGCGCCGGCACCACTGCAATCCTCCCACCTCATCACCACCAACCATCGATTACGAGGCAAAAATGGCGAAGGGCGATGGTCGCCTGAAACCACCGTTGAACCAGTTGCACAGATTTAAAAACCATCATCAAACCAGTTGCCCAAGATATTGGTTGGTTTCTCGGGAGACCAATGAGTTCATGCGACGAATTTCCATCGACGTTTCAGGCGAGATCGATGAGTTCTTGGCGGCTAGGTTTTAACAAGTGAGTAACTCAATGACATCATATACAATGTCAAACTTGGTTTAACTTAGAACTTGAGCATTTAACATCTTTTGAAAATCTAGTGAACATTTGGCTCACTTTTCAACAATTGATATCCAATTCTTTCTTGTCTTCATCAGAGTTTTAACTAAACCATCTGAGCCAGTTTTACAACAATAAAGTTCTTATTTAAAAAGACTCCTGATTTTTTCAATTTTTTAAATATTTTCCTTTTAACCTGACCTCATATAATTTGCTTTTTCTATGCATATACTCTAGACTGCCAATTACATTCAGAAGATCAACAGAGGATTTACAGTCTCATTTTTTGGGTAATAAAGAACTAATGAATAAAAAATTATGGTTAGTGATCCTCCCTGATATACATACCCCAAAATAGAGATGCATAAATCGGGTTGAAACCCCAACCCAGTTCGGATTGAAACCGGGTCGGATTGTGGTCAAAGAAAGCGGAATCGGGTCGGGTCGGGTGTTGGAGAGGTTTGACCAGTTTGAAAACAGGGTTGAAACCGGTTCTTGAAGGGGGTTTAACAGGTTAAGTTCGGGTTGCAACTGGTTTTGTATATGGAAGTCTAGAAACGTTTCGAACCTACGCATTGAATAGGGTTGGGACCGGCTTGGGTGACTATCGGGTTGAAACAGAACCGGTTTCGGGTCGGGTTGTTGGGCCAGGAACCCGGGTTGGATGTGCACACCTCTACCCCAAAAGAAAATCAAAAACCAAAAGGAAATCTAACTTGGGTTTTACAATTTTGGCTATTTTGCCCTAAGCCGGAGCTTTACTTAAAACCCACTTAGACCACAACCGGCCCAAACAACAAACCTTCAACTCAAAATGGGCCCTGTACGATAGGAGTGGGAGTGGGATCCTGATCCAATATCACATCACCTAAGACCAATGGCCCCTTACATTCTCTCAAATTGGGTTCAACCTTGGCCCAATTGAGATCAAATCTAATCCAAGTCCATCTATACACCCTTCACCCTTGTATAATAAGTACACACCAAAATATTAAAACTAAAACAAATAACAAAATTCACATAATAGTCTTCAAATCCATAACTTGCTTGCATCCATCTTTAATCACTTTGAGCTTCATAATTCCAATTTAATTTCATCAACAGCCTGCTGAATTTTCTCCTTTTAAAGAGCAGTAGTACTAGTAACTCCACTCATCATACAACCAGTCGCACAAGCCAACTAATCTGATCAGCATTAACAATATTTATTATGCATCCAATCACCATGTCAGCAGGAATATGGCCAAGAACTACTCATTTTTTTAATCAACATATCAGCAGCAATATTATGAGCAGCTTAAAAAAAGTATCTCTAGACTTCATCATCAACCATCAATCTCCAATCTTTGTAAAGCTCCAAACTTATCAAACATATAAAGTTCCAAGCTTTGTTACACGAACTTAGAGACCAAACCAACGGCTAGATTGAACCATCTTCTTCGAATTTCCCAACAGTGGAACCAAATGATAGACCCGAAAAACCAAAAGAAACAAACGATTGAATTGATAGTAGTAACAGGACAGTAGACCCGATTCGAGAGGGGCTAGTCTCCAAATTACAGTAAGAATACCGAAAGGATTCAAAATCTAAACCACCCTAACATAAACCAAACGAACAATGAAATAGCCTACTGCTACTAACCAATTGCTAATAACCTCCCACTCAGCCACTAAACACTTTTTGCTCGACCCAACTTCCCGTGAACTGTCCAACCACCCGCGGTTCTGCTTCGGTTCAGCTGGGTGGACCCGACCCACTGATGGCCCAGCTGGGTACATATCATCGGACTTAATTTAATTGCTATTAAATACGGTCAAAGTGAACATTTTTACAAAACGGTCCGTTTTGACCAGTACCCATACCACCTTCTCACACGGACAAAAATGACATTTTTTTAATAATGACCCGCTCAGACTCGAACACATTTTGACCCGTTATCCCGCATATTTTGCCAAGTATATGTGACATTGATTTGTGAATTTTTTGTTGTTTGGAAAATGGAATACGTTCAGTTTTTACTCGACCCGTTCTGACCCAATCCATTTTTAGCCCCCAACCATCATAGATCATTCTTGCTAACACGATCTGTTTAGGTGTTTACAACAAAACAGTAAACATTATAGATCATCAAATCATCTCACAAGTAACAATCCACACAAAAACAACAAATGGAAAAGTCACTGACGGGTCAACTAACAACAAATATGCACAAAATTTTGAATCATTTTCTTCCCATCACAAGTATCCCAACATAATGGGTTGTAATATACCTATAACATTGACCGATCAGATAAGTTAATATAGTTTTTATAAATATAAATATGTTAGACGATTATATTAATAGACATAGTCTTTATAATCGTATTTAACACATTAATTTTTTATGACAAAAAGTCATCACTGAACCTGACAGAACATATTTTTATGACAAAAATGATCAAACGTGCCCATTTAGACAGGACCTAATTTTGAAATGTTCATACTTGAAAGTTTAAACATGATAAGAGTGATAATGCAATACAATCTCATAAGTCAAATATTTAGAGCTATTTTCTTCATCTATCCATCATAATTCACAAAAACATAATCGATTACATCTACACATATGATATGATCGATCTTACCTCATCACATGTGCGCTTCTTAGATGCTTTGTGTTGTTAATTAGATATATTGTCGGTTATCCAAGAATCTTCCATTCCTTCACTCCATACTCCCCAGCTCCACTTCAACCCAGGCCAACGAGCCATACACTTAGACATGAAACTTTTAGATACAGTGTCATCAACATCAGCAGGGATGAGCAACGAGACCTCTGACAAGCCGACACATTGGTCCAACACACGAGCAACACATGAGAAAGTCAACGACGGGTAATCTAACTCCAAATATGCCCAAATTGTTTTCAATCCTTTCCTCCCATCCAAAATCTCCCAACCTTGTGGGTTCAAGCAAGCTTCTAATTCCGACCAAACACCTGAATTAACATATAGAGAAGTGATGTTTGGGAAAACTGTGAACACCTTCCCGAGGGTCAGTTTTAAATCTGTGGGGTCTCTTGGGATTTCGTTTGCCGTATCCAATGTCAGATGTTATATTGTTTTTGTGATCGGGAATTCTGAAAGTATGGAGCCAATATATGGAGAATCGAGATAAAGTGTTTTCAAATGTTCAAACTTTTTGACTGTTAATGAGCCAAAATGTGACAAGGTTCTAAGGTGAAGATGGAGGTCTGATAACATGGGAGCTTCAACATGAAGTTCAATGGGCCTTAAACATTCAATTGTGAGTGTGATGAGGTTGGGAGTGATTAGAGTCAAAGATCGTGGGTTATCAAATGTGAAAAGACTTATCTTACGAACTTGAAGATTAGGGAGACAAATAATAAGCTGGTTTAGGTATTGGTCTTTTATATGTATATATATGCAAGTGTCAAACTTGTTAGCATTGGCATTGGATTCAAATTGTCCAGATGCAGATATACAAAGCACAGCTTTAAGCTAACAAGATTATGACCTGTATCAATCAAAGGAAACAGAATACTTTAACTTTAAGCCCCAATTGGACTGCAATAAGCCCTAATCTAAGAAATAAAATGAACTTACAATACTCAGAAATCAGGGGCAAAACATTCCATCCACAATCCCTAGGGCAATCAGATATTGAAAGCGATTTCAAGGATCCGGAAACCCTAGGCAGCCTCTCCTTGGCAAAATCTCCATCGGCGAGGCTTAAATGACGAGCGACCGGCCTCCAAATGTGGAGACACACCGATTCAACAGTTTCCAATTTTGCAATAAGACCGAGAAAATATTTATATACGTCAAATGTATTAGATCAATACGGTCCCACGTATCAATATGAATAAGATCAATCTTTTGAGAACTAGATATACTACTAGAAGCAAAAGGTATTTTATGATGTCTAGCCTTAGGATAAACAGAACAATCATCAATAGAACAATCATGTGCACCATTAAAAACATTCAATTGTTTAAGTTTGTACAAAGGTAAATGACTAAGACGAGTATGCCAAAGTTTCAAAGAAACAACAGAATTACAGTTAGAAAAAGAATCAACTGTAATAGAGAAAAGTTTATTATGATTCAAAAGATAAAGGCCATTGAGAAGATCTCCCAAGACCAATGGACTACTCAGCGAAGGGGCCTGCAAGAAACAAGTAGTTTCAGAAAACTGAACAAGACCCTTTGTTTCCCTACAAAGTTTAGGAACAGATAAGAGATTGTGTTTGAACTGAGGCACAAAGAAAACATTAGAAATAGAAAACGTCTTGGTAAGATGTACTGTTCCGACATGCGTAACAGTTAAGACATGCCCGTTTGGAAGAAGAACATAAACAGGTGAGTTAAGCAATTGAACATCAGAAAGCAAATTGAAATCAAAGCACATATGATTACTTGCACCGGTATCAATGATCCAAGTAGTATCGACCGTAGTCGAATTGCAAACAATAATACCTGCAAAATTTGCAAAGCTGAGGGGTTGAACAGTAGGAACACCACCGTGGACTCCAGAATTCTGCTGAAGAAGTTGTAACAGATTGTTGTACTGTTCAGAAGAAAGAGCACCAGAAGGAGGAACATTAACCCCAGCATCAGAAACAGCATTAGCAGCAGCTTTGGGTCTAGTGAATTTGAAATCCTTAGGAAATCCAATTAAACGATAACATTTGCTAGCATCATGTCTTGGCTTCTTGCAATGAGAGCAAACAGAGACTTTTCGTGCATTTGAATTCTTGGGTACTTGCACAGAAGCATTCATAGAAGCGTTCTGAGGAATAAACTAAGCCGAAGAATGAAGCTCCCTCTGTTTCTCATCTTGAATGAGAAAAGCATAAGCTTCATTGATTGAGGGAAGAGGCTTCATCATGATAATATTCTCACGGATCATGTCATAACAAGGGTTAAGGCCCATCAGAAATTGCATCAAACGCTGATCTGTTTCCCGCTTAGCCATAAGTCGGGAAGTACCACAAGTGCAAGGAGGAATAGGCTCGATTGCATTAAGCTCATCCCAAATAGCTTTGATTTTGGTGAAGTATGTAGCAACATCATCATTTCCTTGGGAGATAGCAGAAATAGACTTCTGCAATTGATAATACTTAGCCCCATTACTCTGTCCAAACCGATCAGTTAACTATTTCCAAAGTTGTTGAGCAGTCTCAACATATAAAACACTCTCACTGATATCACTGGAAAAAGTGTTCAAAATCCAAGAAATAACCATGTCATTGCATCGCTTCCATAACTCCAGATTAGGAGAGGAAGTAGGTCTAAGAACAGTCCCATCAACAAACCAATTTTGTTCTTAACAGATAAAGCAATGGACATAGCACGTTTCCATGATCCGAAAGAAGATCCGTCAAAAGTTTTAGAAACAAGTAAAAGACCTGGATGATCAGCTGAATGTAGAAACAATGGATTAGAAGAATCCATAGGAACAGCAATGACGGGTTCACTAGTAGAAGACATGAAAAATAGGAAAAAAAAATGAAGACTGAACAAGCGAACTTATGAAGTTCGCCTGAGAAGCGAACTTATTAAGTTCGCCTAGAAACTGACCAGGCGAACTTATGTAACAAACTCTGCTGACAAGTTCGCCTGCACGAACAGAAAACCGGGAAAACAAGCCAGAAATCATAATAACTCAAAATCAGAGAAGTATATGAAGAAATCCAACCGTATGAATGATTAGAAACAAAAACCGAAGGCTTTGGATGGATCAAAATAGGAAACAACCCCCAATTGACAAAAAAAATTGAGAAAACGAAGAAACGACAAGAAATGAGTGCGGAAAAACAGAAAAAAATCACAGAATCGAGCATATATGCTCTGATACCATGTTATGATATTGAGAATGATCTCTGAAATAAGCGAGAATGATAAACGAGATTGCTAAACACGCAGTATTGACAATTGAAAGAAAAATGACAGAGAATAATTGGGGATAAAACTGATATGATTTGATTGATAACTTTATTAATGTTGCAAAGAAGCTATTTATATACAAGCTAAACTAATATGAGTTCGCCTACTAAGTGAAACAGGCGAACTTAATAAGTTCGCCTACAACCTCACGCTCCAAAATCCAGATCACGGTTGGGAATTGGAGAATTTGGAAGAAGCACCGACGAAGATAATGATGGTGGAGGCTGATGTGCACAAAGTAGTTTGAATTAAATGACTCAAAACAAGCTAAATAAAACACTAAGTAATACTCTAGACTCTCTAAACAACTAAACTACCGACAGGCAAGTGAACCTATCGAATGTAGTAAAGCCTAAGTAAGTCCGGATATCGAACCCAAAGGACCTCTACAGAAAACACTAACTAGAAACTGAAAGACTTATCCATACAAAATTGCTTAAATAAAATAATAATAAAGAGGGGGGTTTGCTAATAAAAACTAAGAATAACTTAAAAGAAGGACTAAAGAGAAGACTACGAATGCAAACGAAAGTTGAAACGAGAACCAGACGGAGAAAGAACACTACCTAGGCTCGAATCCTACACATGCTTGACAAAGGTTCTATCGATAAGGGAACTGACGTGATACCGGGATCATAAAAACTCAAAGGAAACCTAGAGCACCCTCGACCCTTCTCAAGGATTGTCAACCAAGAAACCTAAAAGCCGTTAAACCACCGGATGGATGGATTTCCCTCACAGGTCCTCCAATTTACTCAAGAAGTATCCGCTGGACAATCTACCTCACAGCGCGAAAGTCTCAATACACCTAAGTGCAAGGGATAACTAGGATTTTCCTATTGGATTCGGTAAACACAGATATGAGACAAACTAGCAAGATCTTCTCACAAAGCCTCTAAACTAGCAATCTAACACCCTAGACAAACCGACAATCTCTCACCTCACAGCCATCGAGATTGGTTGCACATCTAAACTATCTATATCAAGAAGATTACCCTATGGTGAACTCGTACGCGGTTAACCACCCACTAATCAAAGACACACAGTAATTGATCTAGCATGCACCTATTACATGAAAGACATTCACCAAGGCACACGAGGAGTAAATCATCAATCCATAAACAATCATAGACACACATAAAACATCCAATAATCCAAACCAAGTTTGTTACATCATGAGTTCATCACATGCAAATCATCCAAAACCGGATAAAACCTAATGTCAATCATATGTATTCATCAACACCTAGGTAGTTCTAAGAGTTTAGCCACTAAACATGACAAAAACCATAGTTAGCATCAATTCGAAGCTCAAAAGAAACATGGGGATTGAAGATAAACAAGGAAAAACACAACCGAATGATTAACCCCTGATGGAATGCGATCCTGATGCCTTTAATCTTCAACCCGAGCCTCTAAAGCTCTGAAATCAACCCTTTTTCGTCTCTCCTTTTCGCCTGCAGCCGCTCCTTGATTCTGTGTCTCCTCTAGGGTTTCTAATTTTTGGGGTTTTAAAACAATTTCTGCGAAAAACCACTCGTCGCGTAGCGCGACGGGATCTTGCACACTCCTCGCGTAGCGCGAGGGCCCCAGAAAAGACAAAACAGTCGGGCAATCATTAAAAGGGCAATTCTGACATTTTTCAATCCTCGCGTAGCGCGAGGGACTTCCAATACCTGTCGCGCTACGCGACAGGGGTAAAAATCCAGAAACTATCTTCTTTCTTATCCACAGCCCTCTCGCACGAACCGGAAACTCGTTCTTCTTCGTTTTCAATCATATCCGCTTCCTTTGTGACCTAACAACCATAAGATATAGAAATATTAAGTACAAGCAGTTATAGAAGAAAACCGAAGCAAAACAAACACAAAGTGGAAATAAAATTGACAGTAAAATGCATGTATTTTGCAATACATCACATCCCCACACTTAACTCTTTTTCGTCCCTGAAAAAGATTAGAATAAAGAGATCAAATATTAGCGAGCTCGAATTAAATCATTTCATATCAACAAGGGGAAATACCGACATAGAAACCGTGATTGCTGGTATACTGGTCCAATTTAAATCTAGGAAACTAAACAAGCCACAAATATTTTATATATTTACCTAATTAACCGTGACCCACATCCTCTCGGCACTAAGACACCTATCTTCGGGCTTGGAAAGGATTAGCTATGAAAAGCTATTTTAACGAATTAACTCGTGAAAATAAAATACTCTTATGTTTTTTTCATCATAACACTTGCAATAATTTACAGCTGGCTCAAATTTATTTATTATTATTTTTATTTTTATTTTTTTTTATTATTTTTTTTTAAAATTTTTTTTTGACAAGCTTATAGCTTTTTGGGCATCTTTTAATTGTGATCAACAGCGTGAACCCGTTATGCGTCTATAGCAACAGGGCGACGCGCTCCTTTCCCAGGTCTCTGCCATCGTAGAACAGAGGAAAAGGGGGAAATAAACTAGAGATTCTATAGACACAAGATTCGAGCAAATCATGACTTTACCTACCGCACCCTACTGATTGGAATTACACTATCGGCCTAAAGGAATGTAGAAACCACAAGTTAATATTATTCTTAATTAAATTTTTTAAGGGCTTGCTAGCTAACTAGACCTACCAACACATCACAAGTTTGCTATGATTTCCTTCCCACAAGTTTCAATTAAATGATAATCAACCAACTGCTAAATTATTTTTCTCATAGATTCACAATTAATTCAGGAACATTTTCAATTTTTTTTATTTTTTTTAAAAAAACTAAACGACAGTGTCCCATCCCCACACTTAACTTTGCATTGTCATCAATGCAGGAATGGAAACACGACTCAAAAACAAAAACAGGGAAAAGAAAAAGAAAATGGAAAATACTTAGTTGGTATTTTGGCGGGTCAATATGCTCCAAACATGCAGCAGCTCCCAAAGCTTTGTTGAGGATTCAGCATCCCCACACTTCGCTCTCGTTGTGTTCTCGCTGCTAATTTTTTTTCTTTCTTTCTTTTTTTTTTTTGTGTAGCGCGACGGGGGACGAGCAAAGCGTCGCATAGCGCGAGGGGTGGAATTTAACAGAAAGTTTCGAAATTTTCCAACACTTAGTCAAATTTCTCACCCCTTATTTCCCAAACCTTCCAACCACCAATTACAAAAACAAACATACCTGGGGACCCGCATTCTGCTGCTAAAAGCTCTTCCAAAAATCAATTATAATCCCTGCATGCAATCATCAAAACACAAAACACACAACCGAAAAATAAACCACTCTACAACTAACGCAACCTAAACCACTCTACAAACTCTACACTTGGGGATTCCACCCAAGACACTCACAAACCACACTATGTGGGAGGATCAATGGAGAATTCCTCCCATTCGCTCGAAAACGAGCCACTTTCACCTGCCTCCCACATCTCACCACCTACAGCCTTCATCATCACCTCCGGCTTTTTCTTAACATCCCCACACTTGGGGTTATCAACACTATCACCACTCCCTCCTAGGTTAATAGATTTGGCAACCACAAAAGTGACCGTCTCGTCACCGACCCTAAGTGTGAGCTTTCCGTCAAAAACATCGATGACGGCCTTGGCGGTGCGAAGGAACGGACGTCCTAAGATGATGGAAACAGTGGTATCCGCCTCCATATCCATAACCACAAAGTCCACAGGGAAAACAAATTTATCAACTTTCACAAGCACGTTTTCCAAAATTCCCCGTGGACATTTTATCGACCGGTCCGCTAGGGAGAGTGTCATGCGCGTTGGAGCTAGTTCACCGAGTGCTAGCTTCTCATAGAGAGAATAAGGCATCAGATTGATGCTAGCACCGGAATCCGCTAACGCGTGACTACGAACATCGCCACCAAACAAACACGGGATTGTGAAAATACCCGGGTCTGTAAGTTTCTCCGGTAGCGTGTTTGTTATCACTGCAGAACACTCCCTACTTAAAGGAACCTCATTCAACTTACCCAACCGGTCCTTCCCCTTCAAAATATCTTTCAAAAACTTAGCGTATTTAGGCATACGCTGAAGGGCGTCAATGAATGGGAGATTGATCTTCAGTTGTTTAAACATATCAAGAAAATGCCCGTATTCCTTAGCATGCTTTTGATTAGCAAGACGCTCAGGATAAGGAATACGGGCTAGATCAAACTCGTGGGTGGGCCTAACATCAACCGGCTTCATTTCAACAGACTTACCAACTAGAGACTCACTGTTTGGTGCGGTACTTGCTGGGACTAGTCTCGAATGCACCCTCCCAGGAGTCTCTCTCTCTACTTCATCATCAACCGGTTCTTTCTCAACCTCCACCGGTGAACTCAAAAGCTCTCCACCTCTACCACTACGGGTGGTGACCGCATTCACGTGGGCGTTTGGGTTGGGTTGGGTACCACTCGGAAACTGGCCTTCCGGCCTTTTATCCAAACGCTTAGCAATGTCACCAACCGTACGCTGCAAATCTAGGAAAGCGGACTGCTGGTTCTTAAGAAGGATGTCATGCTCATGAAGGATTTTCTGATTCGATGCATCCTTTGCCACTAACTGCGTCAGCAGTTCCTCAATCCTACCTAGGTTACTGGCACCGCCTCCAACCGAGGTACTCCCAGAATTACTACCCGAAGACTGACCACCCTGCCCCTGGTTCTGAGAAAAATTGGAATGGAAACCAGGGGGATTACCGGAAGACCTGAAGCTGGGATTTTGATGAATTCCCCAATTGGGGTTATAAGAATTCTCGTATCGGTTTTGACCTCCCACATAACCGACTTGCTCTTGATTCAGCACAGGGCACTCAACAGTAGCATGATCGCCACGACACACCTCACATCGCGCCACCCTCATTTTCAGCTCCTTCACATCTTTCGCCAGAGCTTCAAGCGTAGCAGCTACACTAGTGTCCACATTGACGTGGTGTACACCCCTCGAAGATGAGGAGGTACTAGTGCTAGGACTTGAATTCCTAGTAACAGACCGCTGCTCGTATTCCGCCTGGGCGAAACTCTCAAACATATCATTGCATTCGGCCACATTCCTTTTACCCATAAGGTGGCCTCCTGCAGAAGTATCAAAGCACGCACGAGTCTCATAAGTGAGCCCGTTGTAGAATTTCTCTACAAGGGCCCAGTCAGACAGACCATGTTGGGAGCAACGACTGAGTAGATTTTGGAACCGCTCCCAGGCCATATAATAGGGCTCATCGGGCGGCATTCTAAAAGAATGAATCTCATCGCGCAACCGAGCAGCCTTCGCGGGTGGAAAATGTTTATTTAGAAAAGCATCGCGTAGGCCGGCCCAAGTGGTGAATGTGCCCGGAGGGTGCGAGTCGAGCCAAGTGGCGGCTCTTCCCGCAAAGGAGAATGGAAAAAGATGGAGAAAAATCGCATCATCTGTGGCACCTTGAAGATTAAAAGTACCACAGATGCGGGTCAAGCGGGCGATGTGAACGGGAGCATCCTCATCATCACGACCATTGAATTAGCAATTATTAATTGCGGTCATGATGTATGAGGGTATTTGCCAAGAATTTTCATTGGTTATGTTTGGCACAGTAATGGGGTTATTAATCCCCGTGAATCCCGTAGTAGACTGCTGATGAACAGTGCGACGGTTCGCCATGTCGGGATGAAAAGGTGGTGGGCTAGATGGAGTGGATGAATTAGATAAGGGGGAAGAAACAGAACTGGGGGAACTGGTGGAAGAAGAAGGAGAAGATAAAGAAACACTTACCTCGCTGTGGGATGTCTCTGAGTATTCCCTGGAGTCGCTTTGCGAATCCAAAGAAATAGCAGGTGGCGGTCCTTGCGAGCGCAAGTGGGGCATAAACTGCACAGAAAAATAAGAAGATAAAGTGAGAAAACAAATAATAAAATAAAGTAAGAAAGATATTTATAAAGAAATAAAAACAAGAACAAAATACTCTCAAATAAAAAAAAACAGATAAGTAATTCAGAACTAATCAGCGCAATCGACTTAGAGGTCCCCGGCAACGGCGCCAAAAACTTGATATGCACAAAGTAGTTTGAATTAAATGACTCAAAACAAGCTAAATAAAACACTAAGTAATACTCTAGACTCTCTAAACAACTAAACTACCGACAGGCAAGTGAACCTATCGAATGTAGTAAAGCCTAAGTAAGTCCGGATATCGAACCCAAAGGACCTCTACAGAAAACACTAACTAGAAACTGAAAGACTTATCCATACAAAATTGATTAAATAAAATAATAATAAAGAGGGGGGTTTGCTAATAAAAACTAAGAATAACTTAAAAGAAGGACTAAAGAGAAGACTACGAATGCAAACGAAAGTTGAAACGAGAACCAGACGGAGAAAGAACACTACCTACATGCTTGACAAAGGTTCTATCGATAAGGGAACTGACGTGATACCGGGATCATAAAATACTAAACTCAAAGGAAACCTAGAGCACCCTCGACCCTTCTCAAGGATTGTCAACCAAGAAACCTAAAAGCCGTTAAACCACCGGTTGGATGGATTTCCCTCACAGGTCCTCCAATTTACTCAAGAAGTATCCGCTGGACAATCTACCTCACAGCGCGAAAGTCTCAATACACCTAAGTGCAAGGGATAACTAGGATTTTCCTATTGGATTCGGTAAACACAGATATGAGACAAACTAGCAAGATCTTCTCACAAAGCCTCTAAACTAGCAATCTAACACCCTAGACAAACCGACAATCTCTCACCTCATAGCCATCGAGATTGGTTGCACATCTAAACTATCTATATCAAGAAGATTACCCTATGGTGAACTCGTACGCGGTTAACCACCCACTAATCAAAGACACACAGTAATTGATCTAGCATGCACCTATTACATGAAAGACATTCACCAAGGCACACGAGGAGTAAATCATCAATCCATAAACAATCATAGACACACATAAAACATCCAATAATCCAAACCAAGTTTGTTACATCATGAGTTCATCACATGCAAATCATCCAAAACCGGATAAAACCTAATGTCAATCATATGTATTCATCAACACCTAGGTAGTTCTAAGAGTTTAGCCACTAAACATGACAAAAACCATAGTTAGCATCAATTCGAAGCTCAAAAGAAACATGGGGATTGAAGATAAACAAGGAAAAACACAACCGAATGATTAACCCCTGATGGAATGCGATCCTGATGCCTTTAATCTTCAACCCGAGCCTCTAAAGCTCTGAAATCAACCCTTTTTCGTCTCTCCTTTTCGCCTGCAGCCGCTCCTTGATTCTGTGTCTCCTCTAGGGTTTCTAATTTTTGGGGTTTTAAAACAATTTCTGCGAAAAACCACTCGTCGCGTAGCGCGACGGGATCTTGCACACTCCTCGCGTAGCGCGAGGGCCCCAGAAAAGACAAAACAGTCGGGCAATCATTAAAAGGGCAATTCTGACATTTTTCAATCCTCGCGTAGCGCGAGGGACTTCCAATACCTGTCGCGCTACGCGACAGGGGTAAAAATCCAGAAACTATCTTCTTTCTTATCCACAGCCCTCTCGCACGAACCGGAAACTCGTTCTTCTTCGTTTTCAATCATATCCGCTTCCTTTGTGACCTAACAACCATAAGATATAGAAATATTAAGTACAAGCAGTTATAGAAGAAAACCGAAGCAAAACAAACACAAAGTGGAAATAAAATTGACAGTAAAATGCATGTATTTTGCAATACATCAGAGGCTGATTGGAGTGAATCGATGGATGGGGCTGTGTGTGACAGATGGTTAAAGAAAGTAGAGGGTATTTTAGTCCATTCAATTTTTTAACACTACAATTCCATTCATAAATTTATCAACCAAACACATTATCAATTTTTAAAATTCATTCAAATTCAAATTCCAATTCCTTTAAAAAACATTCCACAAACCAAATGACCCCTTAGTGACTCATTGAAAAAGATTTATGGCACTGGTACCGCATGTCTCACACGACACTGACATCACATGTTGAACAGCTCTTATGTTCGATATAAGATTGAGGAATTTTTTCTTAAAAACGTAGTGAGTTAAGAAGAAGCTGAAGAATGTGAAACCTACACTTCATGATGTACCATTTCTAAGAACATTAAATATTGATTGATAGAAGGTGTTGATATACAATATAGAAAGTCTTTAAAATTAGTACACATCAAGCTCTCTCACTAATAAGGTACTGATTACTTGTGTCTTCTCACTAATAAGGTAAGTGATGTAGTATGTAAAAAAATAAATTGATTAATTAATAGATTTTCACGTAAGTTTATGAAATAAAAGTGATGAAAATAATAAAAGAAAAAAGAACAATGAATATTTGTAACACCCAAATTTTTAAGTCAATTTAAACTTTTGATTTACGTGGAAGATGGTCCCAATAACAATTTAGAATCCCATATTTACTTGCGTAAATTACAAAAATCAACATTTATGTTTATACATAATTTCACTTAAAGGCCTTAATTTCCATTAACTTCACTGAACACTCTTTATATACAAACATCGTAACAAATTTAGAACTTTCGTCTAACTTTCATTTAATTTATTCGTTAAATCAAGGGACGTGTGTATCACGTCTATGTGCATGAGTCGATGGTCTAGACTTAAGTGAAGATGGGGGATAGGAGCTAAAATATCTCATAAACTTGTAACTTGTGTGATATAATCATATTTTAATATTTTTAAATCAAGTAGCCGGTTGTTTATAATTACACTTGTAGAATGCTGCAAGGAATCTACAACGCTCGGTTTAGAATACAAATTAGGTAGAATTACATATATCCTCTTATTTTCAACCCTAATTACATATATATACCCAACCCAAAACTTAAATTACATATATCCCCTATTTTATAAAATTACTATTTTAACCTTTTAAAAAATACTACTATAATTTTCGACATCCAATTGCAAACATAGCCGGCGATTCCAACATCCAAGTTCGTGATTGATTTTGATTCATGTTATCAGTTTTCATTCAGATTCCATCGATTGTATTATAATTTTTTTTTCAGGTTATCAATTTAATTTTAATTTTGGTTCATGTCCAACATCCAGGTTCGCAATCAATTATATTATAATTTTGTTTTGATTCAATAGAATAGAATAGAATTAATTGTATATATTTTTTGCCGTCCATTGATTGCATTATAATTTTGCACAGTAGGTTGATTCAATTTTTAGTTTATGTATTATAATTTTAGTAAAAAAAGGGGTAAAATAGTCATACTCTAATTTATTTTTAATAAAATAAATGAAAATGGGCATATTTGTTATTTTTAACTTCCAGAAAGAGGGTATATGTAAATAAAATTTTGAGTTGGGTATATATGTAATTTATGAAATTATTAGAAAGATATATGTAATTGCCCCTAAAAATTAGGTCGAGACATAGATAAAAAGAAGAACGTCGCAACGGTATATTCAGAATTTTATGAAACGATAAGGATAAGGCGCACCACTTTATCTAAAAAAACGAAAATGTGAAGTAGTTTTGATGACTTGTACAATGTTTCGGTTAAAATTGATGTCAAGACGTATGATAAAGAGTGGTTAAAAATATCCCTCATTGTAAGTTTAATTAAAGTTGAGGGGGTAAAAAAACTTTGTGGCCAAACTTTAAATGACAAAAGCTTTGGGATCAATTTTTAAAAAATAATAAGTTAATAAATGTATATTGTAAGCTTAATTAAAATTGATGGGGCTATATGTAATTATTAAAATTTAAAAAAAATCTTTGTGGTCAAACTTCAAAATGCAAAAAATTTGTAATCACTATGAAAAAAATTAAAAAGTATATTATTCATAATACTGTGGTCAATTTATAAAAAGTAAAAGGTTGTGATCAATTTTAAAAAAATACTATTCATAATGATTTTAAAAAGCTATGTATAGTTGTATACTTTTGAACCAAAAAGATATACTTACAATACTTAAAAAAAAAAGTATTGTGAAAGAGTTTATAGCTCAATGGTAACCGAGTGCGTGTGTACATAGTGATGTGCTCCCTTCAAAGTTGAGGGTTCGAGTCTCGTGATGAACAATGACGTAGACTTAATAGTAGAACCAGATGGGTGTGTTTTAATTATTTGGATAGTTTGCGTAAGGGGGCAACAATAAGTCATAGTGAAAGCCTAAGGGGTTTAAACTAAGCCCGGTAAAACAGACATGTCGAGTTGAGTGACGGGTCAAAACGAGCCCTGGTCAAACCAGGTTAAGATCAAAAAGGTTGTTTTATAGAAGTTTGAATTGTCAAAACGTTTCTAACTAAAACAGACTCAGGCTCGGTCCAATCACTCAAACGATATGGACACTCGGGCTCGCTACAGGCTTGAGTTTAGAGGTGCAAAAAAAAAACCAGTTTGGGAACCGGAACCGGTATTGAAACCGGTTTGGCAACAAGTTAGGAACCGAACCGTAGGGTTGAAATCGGTTTATAACACTATACGATGAAACCAGTTTGAACCCGGTCAAGCCCATACCGCACCGGTCAAACTCGATCCTAAAGCCAAGAACAGGTTCTAAACCCAAACCGTTTTGACCAAAAACCAACTTTGACTTTTATTGACCCAACCCAAACAGGTTTGGCCCAAAAACCCTCTACTTTAGTTTATCCATCTTCCAAACAAACCCATTCTTGAAAAGTTTGTGTCAAACAAACAACAAAGAAACTTTAATGAATCAAAATAATGTAATCTATGATCAGATGAGATTTACACATTTTTCTTATTACAAGCCTATGTAAAAATGGTAATCTCCAGCTCGAAAAACAAACAAACAAATCAAATAAAATACGGACGAGACATCGTACGTGTATCGTATAATACTAAAAATATAAAAGCTTACCCGATTATGCGCGTATAAATCTCTAATTACTCATTGATGATTCATTTTATTTAGAGCCTGGATACGAGCAGCCAGCGAGTCATAGTCGGGAAGCTTTGGATGAACA
The DNA here is from genome assembly GCA_023525975.1 of Smallanthus sonchifolius. Taxonomy (NCBI): domain Eukaryota; kingdom Viridiplantae; phylum Streptophyta; class Magnoliopsida; order Asterales; family Asteraceae; genus Smallanthus; species Smallanthus sonchifolius. The sequence continues at coordinate 97,941,812 of CM042026.1, forward strand.
TGACTTGGTTTCTTGGCCTTATTTGCTTCAAGTTTAGTTTCAGAACTCAAATTCATTGTTTTTGGTCCTTCTGTTTTCCCTGATTCCACAATCTTTTTCGTTGGATTCGATGGTGGTTCGGAAATCCTAGGATCGGGCTTTGTTCGGGAAGGCTCTTGTTTAAAACGGGTCGGGTCTGATCGAGGCTTGGAAGGAGATTTGGTGATGTTAGAACGTGTGTTGGACTTCTTTTCTGCTGAAGTACTACTAGTTTCTAACGATTCACGATTTGGGTCGGGACTGGAAATTACTGTTTTGCCCACGGGCTCAACCTGACCTTTGGTCCTGCGAGACAAGCCCAGACCCAAATGAACCTTACCACTGGACGTTCGTTTTGGAACTGATGGAACTTCTTCAGAATCAGTTTCATCATTATTGAAGAACCTATCAGGGGCTGCAAATTGTGATCTAGTTTTGAAAGATTTTCGTACCGGGAATGTTTCATTGTGATCGTCTGAATCCGAATCAGAACTTGATATAGAAACGCTTGGTTTTTGGTTGTCCGATCTGCTTGCTCTCAAGTTAAAAGAACTCTGTTTAGATGCCGGGCCAACTTTTACAGGACTTTCTTTGAGTGCAGTCTTGGTGTAGGGCGGGTACTTAAGACCACTTTTGTTTCGACGGCCGCCTGTCAATGTTCCAAATTTTAAATCTTGCCCAGCATCAAAATCATCAGATTTCCTATGAACTGATGAACCCATTTCGACCAAATCATTCAGCTCAATTCGGGATTTTGTGGGATTAACTTTTGGTGGAGATTCTACATATCCTGGGTCAACTCGATAAGTTGACTTTTTTGACCCGCTAAAACTCGACTTTGTCATCTCGGTTTCAGCTTCAGAATCTGAACCATCTGAAAGGTCAAATTTCACCGAGTGATCAACAGATTTTGCAGAATCAACCCGGCCCATAGTGTTGCTAGTGCTCCTTTTTGGGCTTGGAACCGAGATGCGCGTTTTTTCTGGTGAATGGAATGATTCTCTGTCTGGAGATGGGAAAAATGACTTGGCCTCCCCTTCATCATACTCAAATCCCATATCGAACCTAGGACCCTCATCAGAATCTGTTTCATCATCTGTATGAGCACCATCATACTTTGTATCTCTCAAACGGTTTTCTTGGTCAACAACACTTGTTTGACCAGCCTTGTGTTGGTAAAATGTCAAGTTGTCACGTTCATTACCAATAGTGGTAGAATGTGTACGATATGGAGTAATACTCGGTTGCTTTTTAAAAACTCCTTCGTCATAATAATCAACGTTTGCAGATTTGGAAGAACCTTCGTTATCCCTATTCGTAAACCGAGCTCTAGATTCATTCTTTGAACTAGTTTCATGTGTTTCAAAGTGAATTACAGAATTCTCCTTAACTGAATCATTTCTGGATCTCAAACTGCTTGATTTTTTGGTAGCTTTCGGGGACACATCAAATTCAGTTGGACCCATTTGCTGATTCTGTATCTTTGGCTTTCTATCATTGAAGGAGGTATTATTATATGAATCTTTAAAGCTATGCTGACCTGTATATTCTGAAGAAGCTTGGGGCTTTTGTTCACTAATATATGATTCGGTTGAATATTGTCGGGTAATCTTACCCTGGCTTGATAAATGTGCAGCCGCTCTAGCGGCTATACTAGCCCGTTCTGCTGACTCAGCTGCAGCCTGTGCTGCAGAAGTGGCATCCTTGAATTCCATATTCCACTTCTCCTTACCGGATGAAGAATTGCTGTTGCTTCTATGGAATGATTGGCTCGTGTTCATCATCCCAGAGCCCAGTCCTAATTAAAAAGTGATGCTGATGCTTAATCTTTATGATAGATAATGAATGAATTTGTTCAGGTTATGTTTCATTTCTAACTGGTCAAATAGATAAAATAAAACAATGTTCCCTAAAACGGAAACCGGTTGATTATGGTCCAAAGTGTATTTTAATGCATAAAAACCTCTTAAATCATTTCAGTCAAAATTAAATTACTGTTAAAATAACTTTTTAATCATACTTGATGTATCAATTACTTATAAAAAAACGTAAAAAGTTTGGACATAAAGTGTTTCGGGTCAACCCAATTTGGCCCATCTGAACCGGTGAAAAAAACTACTTGTTTTGGCCCAAATCACCCGTCTCAGCCGTTTTTGCCACTTCTAGTTGGAACCGTAACAAAACTAGAAAATAATATCTATGGAGGTCACTGAACGATTAGGCTGCTCATTAAATAGAGTGCAAAAGGCAACCCACCTTCAGTCGACATGGCCAAAATTATGCCGGATAAGGACAAAATGACCAACATGCCCTTTAAATCAATTTTACATTTTAAAAACCCAAAATGAAACCAGAGTAAAATTCAGGGGCCTTATGTGGCAAACTTACAAATCTAATTGAAAATTAATTTTAAAATAACTTAATGCATTAAAGACATGTAATGTACAGCTTCGCCCCCAACATAAGTTTTTTTTTTTGTACAAAAAGTTTTGGCTTTTAGAACTTGACCACCAGTTTATTTATGTTAAGTACAAAGTTTACATTTTAACCACCAAACAAATATGAGGGTATTTTCATCAACTTTGGCTATTTTAACAGCATTTGTTGTAAATGAATCCAATTGCATAGTTGATTGGGTAACCTCTTTTAAACTTTTTGACAGTTGAGAGGCATAAAAGATTGCTCTTCAATAACTAGGTGACCTCCATAAGCCATTATTCCAAACTTGGTCTATAGAGATTTAATTTACGTATTATTCATATACCTGAAGGCCTCATATCATCATGAGTAGTAGAAGCAAATGACTTCTGAACGCCGCCAGTATCTGCAGCGGCAACATTCTGAGTATCTATTGTGAATCTTTTATTCTGCTGAGCGAAATCAAAATGCCCATTTGGATTTCCTTCATGAATGTGCACATTTTGGACATTTGAAGTTTGGCTTTTTGGAGAATCAACACTCATCGTGCTCGCCTTCTCAAAGTATGTGGGCCCATTCTGCTCAAATTACTTAAATTAGTCTAAAGAAAAAGGATTATATGTGAAGAAAAAAAAAACTTCATGATTTCGCTAAAAAAGCTGTTAAGTTCCTCAGCTTTGTTTGCAAGTGAGTAATTGATTCAGTCCTTGAAAAGTTTTTCCGGTCAATTTTGTATGTATCCTTATGAAGTTTCATATGTATCCTTCTAAATTTAATGACATTATATTCACCCTTTTAAAACTAAAAATATCATGTTTACCCATTGCATATTAAATAAAATAAATAGGTTACTTATAACAGTTTTCACTGAATAAACAAAGAGAATGTTATGCGATGGGATGATTTGGAGATAGTAACATTGTTTTCCTATTTTTATTCAAAAAATTGGGTGTTATAAGTAACTTATGTATTTTATTTACTACAGAATGAGTAATAAGATAACTTTTGTGTTTTGAAAGGATAAATAAGATACTAAGAAAATTAGAAGGATATATATATATACATATAAGAATTTTTAAAATTTAGAAGGATATATATGAGATTAAGCCTTACCATTAATTGAAAAGAAACTATGTACTTTCACTTTATAAGTGATGAAGTCCCTCAACATTTTATGGAAAACCACTATGTACTTTCAATTTATAAGCGGTTAAGTCCTTAACAGAATAGCAAAATCGGTTGCATGGATAAAAATATACTTTTGAATAAGACTAAAAAGTCCGAGGATTAAGTCAGTCATAATAAATTTTGACAGGGTTAACTGCTTTTTCAGTGAAAGTGAGTAAGGTTTTTTCATAGATAGCCCGAAAAATATTCAATATTCAATGGATTCTAAATTATATTCTATCAATCTTCCATACAGTGATACAGGAATGAAAAGATAACTACAAAGCAATTTCATCTCACCAATAAGTCATCAGGAGGCTTAGACTCTTTCTCTTCAAATGAAGTTGGATCCCAATTAATGTTGTGTTCTTTTGCTACAGCACTTAAAACTTTTACTTTTGTCTGCACGTCTGGTGCAACTGCAGATAACTTCTCGACCAACTGAAAATAACAACAGATTAAAATAAGACGACAAGATTAAATATTTTTTGGTTGGGAGATGCAACTCAGCAGTGATGCTAGAACTATTGATATAGAGGTGAAATTTCAACCAACCTACTTATGAATGTGTCAATACGGGTTGTTTTCATTTCTAACGGCTCAAATGGGCAAAACTCACACAACATTTATTTTTAATGCATAAGACCTCCTAATTCATTTGCTTAAAAGAATTAGATTAAAACTAAAAAAAATATAATAACATTTCAAAATTTTATACATATCATCATGATTACCCTTTCAAAACATTAAAAGTACCATATTTATACATTTCGTGGTAAATAAAATAAAAATCATTTACTTGTAATGTTGATGTATAGGAAAGCAACAGTACTACTGTGAATCGTCATGGCACATAATGTTTTCTTCTTTTATTCACTGAAACAAGCTATTTAAGTAACTAATTGTATTTTATTCACTAAAAAATGGGAAATTTTGATATTATTACTGTTTTGAAAGACAAATTTTATATTACGAAATTTTAAAAAAGATATATATGAAATTTTTTGAACATTTAAAAGCATGTATATGAAAATTTTCCCCTATAATCTTTGTAATCATATTTGACACACTAATTATTTATTAAAATTTCAAAGTTCGGATAAAAATTACGGGTTGACCCGACCCAAACCAATCAGTTTAAACTAGTTAACCAACCCGCCCATTTTGCCACCTCTGATTTAAATAAAAGAACATACCATGCGGCTTACACCACAGTCAGGACGCAGCTCAATAGCTGCACAAACAAACTCTTTCCCATATTTTGCTGTAAAATTCTTTTTAGCATCTACAAGCTCCGGTATGTCTGAACACCTAGGAGCTGCAAATATCACACTTGTGACCGCTTCCTTCAAGTCAATGGGGCAAGTTCTAACAAAAAAATTCACCAAAATATTATTATTGTTATTATTAATAACTTTCAAATTCTAAGATAACATCTTCACAAAGTACATAAACTAGCTTACTTTTGTGATTCGATAATTGGCAATCGCGCTACAATAAGTTCACAATATATCTCGATCAAATCATATGCCGCCACCATCTTTTCTTCTCTGATTACATGTTCAACCTGATACAATATTAATATATTAAGAACAGAAATACTGATAAATAGTGTAAACGAGCCAAACTGGCTTGTGAGCTACTCAAGATCGGCTCGCTAAAAGCTCGAATCAAGCCGAACTTAAACGAAAAATAAGTTTGTTTAATAAACTAGTCCGAGCTTCTTTTGAGCCTATTATTCATATAATTTTTATTTAATATATTAAATATATGTTTATATAACAATAATTAGTATATATAATAAAATTAGGATAAAAATAACTAAATAATATATATATTACGTTATATACAAAATTTATAATAAAAAATATACGACAATAATTACAAATATATAAAAATTAATTAATAAATAATAAACGAGCCGAGCTAGAGCTTGAAAAACTACTCACGAGCCGAGCACAGGCTTTCCTTTACGGAATGAAGCTAAAATTACAAGTATATGGATTCCCTAAATTTTTTTATCCTTGATATGTAGAAATCATGAAAATCATATAAATAGCGTGCAGATTACAAATCAAGATGCAACTAACATCCAGAACCCTCAATCTACAATAACATAATCAATAGTTTCAGTTTCTAGTAAAATTGATCCTGCATCCTCATCAAAAGCCCTAAATCAGCCTTCGTTAACCAGATTAATATATAAAGTGAATTTAGAACACAAATTGAAAATCAAATAATCAGAATACGTACACGAATTCTAGCAGTTCGATCCTGTCCTGCCTCCAACAACTGAGCTAACTCCTTCTTCATTTGATTAATCTGTTCTCCCTTCTTATTCCTCATCAATTTAATCCGAGAAGTCGCTAATTTCAACGACGTCTTACTGCATCAATCAATCAATCAACAAAAGAGAATCAGCTCACAGCCAACCGCAACAAAATTACAAAATTACATAAAATTTTGAAACTCTTACCACTTGGCGATCTTGAATCTCTTGTTAAGCATTGTTATTAACAAAATATATCGCTAATCCTCTGCAGAATTGAGTTTTCACTGTTCGATTGATGATGCACAGGTATTGTAATATAATCGATAAATTAGGGTTTTATTTCCGCAATTCGTAACGAACCGAATGAATGCGAAATCAATTGAGAGGAAAGGATAAGGAAATTTGAAGAATCGTAAATGTTGAAATCAACTTGAAGTTTCGATTTTGAAGGAAAGAAATAGTTGTGACCGGGGAAGAAAGTAAAATGAAAAGTCAAAATAATAAACCTAAATCTTGAGGGGCCGACTAACGTGTTTGATGTGCACATCTCCATGATTTATTTAACTTGAAATTTCAACCAAAACGGCGATTTTTTGACTCATTTTAGTTTTTATATTTTTGCATGAAAGTAAATATAACTTTATTTTAAAGGATGTCATGTTTAATTTAAACTAGGTGGTTACATCTGTAACGGTAAAATAAATGTTAATAAAAAAGAAATAATTATAATAAGTGATAATTTAAAATAAATGTATTTTATTAATATAATTAGTATTTTATTTAAAAATATATTATTATTAAAAACAAATGTGTATTTAATAAGAGAGAAACGGAAAAATAATGATGAGAATGAATATGGAGGCGACAAGTAATATTAAAAACTTTTATTTATTAGATAGTATAGATATAGATTCTATGTTCTTATTTGTTACTATGATATACGGTATATATTTATACTAATATCTCAACTTGTGCTTTTGGGATGGATGTGTTATGATTATTATTTTATGTTTAGTTAGTGAGACTATTAATTAATAAATATTAAAAAGTAACTTTTGAATGTGAGTTAAAATTACAGTTCCTTTACTACTACCCTTTGTGCATTGGGTACAAACTGATGATGCATGGTTTTATTTTTTTCTTTTTTATTTTTTGACATTTCGTTTCCTTTATATATAAATAGGTTTTGGAAAGACAAACAAAGGGTAAAATATCAAAATAGACATTTGTCCGGCTAAATTAAAAAGGCGTCGGCTAAGCCGGCTAAATTCAAAGGATTAGCCAGCAAAAACTAAAGGCTTAGCCGGCTTAGTACCGGTTAAATGTCTATTTTAGTATTTTTTTAAAGAACTATGTCCATTTTAATATTTTGCACATGAACAAATGTATCTCTTGTTTGGTGGTAAATTATGTGTGGTGTGAAGCCCACAACCCTTCACACCCGTGTTCGACTCCATGCAACATCCTCCTTCCTTCCCATGTCTATTTTTGACATTTCTTATAAAATAAACTCATTTAAAAAAAATTAATGTCTTTACAATACTTATAAATTTATTAAATAAACTGATATTTTAAATAATATTTAAAATAATACTTTTTTATTTTAATTAACGTCACCGTCACATTTTTTAATTGATTTCGTTTTTTATATAAAGTTCGACATTGGTTGTAACGTGTGCGTTTACATAAAGATTTTGGTTGCGTGCCGCAACGCACGATGGTTATATTAAAATGTAACTTTTCATTGTGAATGAATGTTACTATTGAGGTTATATCTTTTTTAATACCTTTGATATAAGTGACTTTAAACTTTGTTTTATTTAGCCTACACTTTTATAATCAATAGCTATGACAAAAAACAAGCCACTTATGTAAATAGGTATGTCTATGCCTCAATTAAATCGAAATGCAAGAACTATGGATTAGAATACCACTATTAAATTGAAAAACTAGAACTATTAATCGGAAGCCGCCGCAACGCGCGGGGCCTCCTTCTAGTTTTGTTTATTCACCAAAATGTGAAACAATATTTTAGTGAGTACAAATTTAAAAGGTTTAAATCAAAATTATTATTATTATATATTATATGTATTCAAATAATTATTGGTAGGTTAGAATTTAAATTTGAACTCAAAAGATTCATAAAAATATATATTCAAAATTTGAACTTAATAAATTATATTTAAGATAACCAACGTAAAGCCATTAGGGTGGTGGTACAATCGTAAAGGTTAAGTCAAAGTCCTCAATATCATAGGTTCAAGTCCCACTAAATAAAGAAATTTGCCGTTAAAAAAAGATAGCCAACGTAATACAAATTTGACTTCTAAAGTTATGTCAAAGTACAATTTTGTATTCTCATGCACATTAGGGATGATTATATCTGACCTTTTCTAGAAATGTGGTGATTTTACTTAAAAAAATTTAAATAAATTTTATTATTTTAGACATGTCATTTATTCTTGCATGAAAATAAATTTATTTGAAGAATATAATATTTGATATATAATTTTAAAATTTTTTGAAATTACATTTAATATCTACAAATAAAATAAAAGGAAAATTACCAAAATGGATATTTGACCAGTCAAACTTACCAAAATGAACAAACTTTTTCAGCCTACTAAGTTGTGGTCATTTAGACCATTAGTCGGCTGAAGCCGGCTAGTTCAGCCTGCTTGAAAATCCGTGCCCAACTTCCTTTTGTCAACCTGAAAGTGACACGTGAAGGCTCTGAAACCTAAGTCGGTTGAAGCCCACTTCCAAGTGGCTAAGCCGGCATGTTTTTTTTTTTGCTTGATTTTAGCCTGCTTAATGTCTTTCCTTAGCCGGCTATTTTCCTTTACTTAGCCTGCTATTTGCCTTTGTTTAGCCGGCTATTTTTCTTAAAATAAACACAACAATCATATAATAAGTAGTCAAAAACAATATAAGTTTAATGTTTTAAAATAAACACAACAATCATATAAAAAGTAATGCTAAAATAGATATTGTTGTATTTGATATTCTATTTTAGCACTACTTTTTATATGATTGTTGTGTTTATTTTAAAACATTAAACTTATATTGTTTTTGACTACGTATTATATGATTGTTGTGTTTATTTTAAGAAAAATAGCCGGCTAAACAAAGGCAAATAGCAGGCTAAGCAAAGGCAAATTGCCGGCTAAGAAAAGGCATTAAGCATGCTAAAATCGAGCAAAAAAAACACGACGGCTTAGCCTACTTGGAAGTGGTCTTCAGCCGTCTTGGGTTTCAGAACCTCCACGTGTCACTTTCTGGTTGGTTAAAAATCTAACAAAAGGAAGTTGGGCACGGATTTTCAAGCAGACTGAACTAGTCGGCTTCAGCCGTTCAGCCGACTAATGGTCTAAATGTCCATTTTGGTAATTTTCCCTAAAATAAAACTTATGCAACTAAGTTATCATAACATGTAAATGTTTATTAAACTACAAATCTACAATAGGTAATAACATATCTCAACTTGTACTTTTTTGGGACGGATATGTGGTGGTGATTATTTTTTGTTTAGTTAATGAGACTATTTTGTTTATCTATAAATATGTATTATTTGTCATTTGGTGTAATGGTAGTCCTAATATTTTCTATAGTGGAGGTCTTAGATTCGAATCCAGGACACAGCAAAAAAAAAGTTTGTGGCCAGGTCAGGGGTGTTTACCCAGTTGGGGAGTTCCTCTTGGGGTGGGCTGCAGCCCACTGGATATTCTAGGTGTTGCCCCGAAAAAACTCAATTATCCTATAATATTTAGGTGTTGTCGTTTAAAAAAAACTACAAATATGTAAAATAACCCTTTAATGAAAATAAACTTAAAAGGTTTTAAATCTAAGATCAATATTACAAAGGTATTAAAATAATAATTGCTAGGTTAAAATTTAAATTTGAACTTAAAAGTCAAAACATAAATAAAAATAAGAGTTGACTTCTAAATAATTCAAAGTTGACTTCTATAGTTATTCCATTATACATTTTTGTATTCTCACGCACATTTGGGGATTTGATTTATACATAAAAAAAAAGATTTTTATTATTTTTCAAAATGTCATTTATGATATTTAACAATGTCACAACCTCAAAATCCACCTGCAGGGTTTTACCGCGAGGCGCGTGACATACCAGCATCTCAGTCATTAGTTACACGTAACGACTCTATATGAATTTAAATAAAATACTAATGCTGCTCATAGTCACGAGACAACAAAAGTTTAAGTTTGAAAACGTTGCGGAAGCGTAAATAAAATCCAAATGCAAGAATAGTCAAATGCGCAAAACACCGCGCTCTAACCAAAGTAAATAATAGAAATAAATAAGTTTGAAATTGTTTGCGAAAATCATGCTCAGACCATGCATCCTAATCTTGTGTGTACCTTAGCGACCTAAGAAAGACATGCTAACAGTGTCAACACAATGGTTGGTGAGTTCATATAGATGTAATTAATTAAAAAGTTTGATCTTTGCTAGATAATGTAATTAATGTATACCGATAGATAGCTAGTCTATGTCATGCTACTACAAGTGTTCGGAACCGAAGCTGACTGTTTGTGTTTGTTTGCCTTCCGCCATGTCTACCGAACAATGGAAAATGTCTAGGCTAATCTTACACCCGTTCGACCTCCGGTCAAGTTAGCGCGACTAGCTCAGGTGGGGCTTGTCAAAACCCAGTAGTATTACTCAAAATCACCTCGCTATGTTCTGATACTAACGGTTCGAGAATGTAAGGACTTATTGGTATGTTTGCACTTTAGTAAGCAAACGATAATACAATAATACAAAACCCAAAATGTTTGCGTGCATGCTTTCTCCCCCAAAAAGGAAAGTAAGTAAAGATATGAGCCATGAAACTCACCTGAGTGTGAATGCAAATGAAAGGTAAGTAAAATAGCTAAACCTCTAACCGTCACATATAATTCATAGTCTATAAGTGCGTGTTCGTGCAAGTTGATATGAACCCTTAGTATCCAAACAATACTATTATTTAAGTGTTTATAAAAGATTTACAGTTTGACTCAAGTTTGACCCAACAACCCATTGGTGACACGTTGTATTAAATTATGTTTGTTCAGTATACCACTACTACATTATACAAAAATGATCATGCTGTAGCACTTAGCAACAAATCCTATTTGTTCTATCAAGACACAAGTTTCCATAAATAACAGGTTTTCATAAATAGAAAGTTTCCATAAATAGTAACTATATTCAAGATTCATGTTCCCATGGATTATCATTATTAGTATGTTTGTATGATTACTCTAACATGCTCAAGATCGTCACATCACATACCAAGTGCATAGAACTTAACATGTGATTCACAATTCAAGACAAAGTTTATATCTTTAGTAACCTATGAGAGATATGCATGATTTCAAGTATTCAACACCTTACAACGTGTTATTATGTCCTAACTAGAATAAAGCTATCATTAAACCATATCATACATGTCTAATTAGCAAGCTATGAATACTTTTGCAAATTAAAGTTTCCTTATTTAACATGTTTGTAGAACCGGGCTAGGTATTCAAAATTTGATTCCACGATTCATCTACACATGTAACAAGTAACACATAAACCTCATTACATCATATAGTTCAATGCTAGTATGCAAGTTTCAAAACCTAAAAAGTTTCCTTCTTTAGTAAGTTACGATTTATTCACGTGTTTTCTACAAAACTACACTTTCACATGCTTCAAAACTTCATATATAATTAATTAGAAACATTCTACATCATCAAACACGTATAATAACCCATATTCAACAAGTTCCTCTAATTAAAGTTTCCTCTTTAGGAAAGCCTATGTTTTCTAGCTTGTTTAACGGGATTCAGAACATCAAACCAATTCCATACAACTTATATAATAAGATTATAACCATAGCAATCATTATACACATCAAATATGCAATCTAGAAATCACAAAAAGTTTCATTTATGGGAAAGTTACAATCTTTACAACTAGGGTTTCAACAAAATCATCAAATACATGTAAAACAATGATAAAGTCACCATCTTTTTTTATAAAAACTCATGTTTGGATGAACTAGGGTTTCAATCTAAAATCCAGGAATAAAAAAAGTAACGAAATTGAACGAAACAACTTACGTAGGATTGTTAGAAACGTCAAGGGAGTCCGAATACGCGTCCAATTTCAAGATCGGAGTTCAAACGAGGGGTGCTTGGGTGTTTGGTTGCTCACGGCGCAAGAGGGAGGGATAGGGGGGTTGGGATCGACGATAAAGAGAGAAATAAGAGGTTAGGGTTAAATTTTATAAAAAAAAATTATATTAATTTGTATGGGTTTTAAAATGGGTTTAGATAGCCCATGGATTAATTTAAATGGGTTTTAAAATTCTTTTAATTAATCCATTAGATAAAGTGGTTTTAAATAATTATTTTTATAAAGTTCCAACTCCATAAAAATAATCAGTACAATTTATAACCGATAATTCTACGCGATTATCACGAAAGTTCACATAATTCACAGAAAATTCACATAGCACATAAATTCACATAATTTATATTAAAATAATTGTTCGCAATTATTTTTATTAATTCACCAACGTTATGGGTTCGACTCGTGTGTGATCCAAAAATTCTACGAATTATCGTTACGTGAGTGTTTGTGCGAAACTGACACATCTAATTAATCTTAATTAAATGTAATGTATGTGTGAATGTTTGAGATAACTGAGTTTAAATAAATAAATATTTGAGATAACGATGTTTGTGTTAACAGATTTAACCTGAAAATGCCGGATGCCACAAACATCAGTACATTTGGAAATTATATATCTTAAATAAGTTAACTAATAGATAAAATCATAAAATTTGATATTTTTATATAGTTAATACATTAGTAACATGTCAAGTCAAATTATACATCTTTAATAAAAAGATATGTAAAATAATTTCATAAATCTGTTTTATTTTAGTGTATCGTTAGAAATTGAATCTATACTAATAAATAAAGGTTTAAAATGAACATTTGTCACTTTCTCATGTATTCTCACATTGATTTTCCCGCTTCTCTCTCCTAATAAATGCGTCTGTATCTTATTAAATAATAATGATATTATAAATATATTATTAAAGAAAAATACTAATTATATTAAATAAGAATATATAATAAGAAATCAAAATATAACTAATTAAAGAAAAATACTAATTTGTTATATACACACATTTCCACTTAATATATCTCGAGATAATCATAATAGCCTGACAAGTTAGGATGCATTTACAAATTTATAAGTTATATCGTTTTCAATATACAACCCATGTAACACACGTGATTCTAAACTTGTGTAATATATAAGGGGTTCAAATAAGAAACAGTTTTTCTCTAAGAAACCTAAGAAATGACAAAAACCTTGAGAAATGATATCAAACGAACTCCGATTGAGCTCATTTCAGCGGCGTTAGAACCGTCTCGTCGAACTCTACCATCTTAGTTTTTAGAGTTTAGCTTTTAGAGTTTAGATTTTAAGGTTTAGATTTTAAGGTTTAGATTTTAGGGTTTTAGCCTTATGGTTTAGTTTTTAAAGTTTAGGTTTTTTTTGGGGGGTGGGGGGTTTAGGTTTTTCGAGGTGGGTGGGGTGGGTTTAGGTTTTTAGGGGTAGGGGTGGTGGTTTTAGGCTTTTCGGGGTGGGGTTAGAGTGAGGGTTTAGGTTTTTTAGGGGGCGGGTGTATAGGGGTTTTAAGTTTTTGGGGTCGGGTTAGGGTTTGATGAGATGATTTCAACGCCGCTTGAATGAGCTCGATCGAATTTCATTTGACCCATTTATTAGTGGAACCTTCCCTGTAATATATAAACATATCCCAATTTTTAATAAAATAAACTAGACACTTAAAAAATATATACGCTCATACGCATACCTTAGAAGCATATACTATGTAAATCTTCACATATAAATTAAAAAAAAAAAAAAAAAAAGGTGTGTTAGTTTTGTACATGATATTTCTAACGATTCGCAAAGATAAGATATAACATTTTTATGTATTTTATAGTAGAGTAGAATCTCGTGTATTATACGGATCGAATAAATATAATATTATATAATTAGTAATAAAAAAATCCATGTCTTAAAAAACCCATGTATTACACGGGCTGAATAAAATATAATGTAATTTGTTAACATATGTACTCGTCAAAATATGTATTTAAAAAATGTAATTGACGTGATAGTTATAAGTTTAGTTAAGTTAAGTTTTAAAACATTTTGTTTCAACTGAGCATTAATTTTTTTATGTAATTGATAAATGTAAATTTATATTAAATTTATGGTTTTTTTTACATATTTTCCCCTATTAAACTTATAAATTACATATATCCCCAACCCCTAACTTTAATTACATATTTCCTCAATTAACTTAAAATTACTCAATTGCCTCTCACATATATTTAGGAAAGGGATACATGTAAATAGTACTTTAATTGGTTCATTAAGGGTAAAATGGTAATAAAATAAGTTATTTTAAATGAATTGGATAAATATGTAATATATAAGTTTTAGTAAGGAGAAATATGTAATAAAGGAACTTAGAAAGGGGATATCTGTAAATGCCCCTAAATTTATATGGTTAATGATATAATAGCTAGGGTTATGTTCAAATAAAAATGGTTTTTAAAATAAAAAGGGTGAGAAGGATTTAGGGCCATTAGATCAAATTATAGAAAGAATTTAATGGTTGAGATCAAATTGTAGGAGAAAAAGTTGTTGAAATAGTATTTTAGTCGTGGCCTTTTTTTTTTACTTTTTATCAAGTTCCCCCATTTTTTTAAACGTTCATAACTTTTACATACAACATTATTTTTTATAAAAAATTACACCATAAAAACGAGCGTTTTTTTATCTTTAAAATGAGTATAGTCTCGTTATATACAAAAACAATTTTTTTTTACGTTTTCTAGCTCATTGTTTAATTTGCTCGTCATTGTGTAAGGTCAGATTTGATCATTGTGTAATACATATAACACAATGATGAAAAAATATTTGCTAAAATAAGCAAATTACATAATGAGCTGGAAACGTAAAACACAATGATAAAAAATATTTGACAAAATGAGCAAATTACACAATAATGAGCAAATTACACAATGAGCTGAAAAACTTAAAACACAATGATGAATACATATAACACAGTGATGAAAAATATTTGACAAAATGAGCAAATTACACAATGAGCTGGAAAACGTAAAACACAATGATCAATACATATAACACAATGATGAAAAATATTTGATAAAATGAGTAAATTACATAATGAGCCAATTACACAATAATGTCAGGACTGGTTATTGTGTAATGTAAAAAATAACACGAAATTATTTAAAACGTAAAACACAATGACAAAAACGAGCATTTTTATCTTTAAAACGAGTATAGTGTCGTTATATACAAAAACGAAAAAAAATACAAAAACGAGTAAAGTGTCGTTATATACAAAAACGACATTATTGTGTAATTTGCTCATTGTGTAATATGCTCATTTTGTCAAATATTTTTCTTCATTGTGTTTTACGTTTTCCAACTCATTGTGTAATTTGCTCATTTTATCAAATATTTTTCATCATTGTGTTATATGTATTCATCATTGTGTTTTATGTTTTCCAGCTCATTGTGTAATTTGCTCATTATTGTGTAATTCGCTCAAATATGTCAGGTCATTGTGTAATGTCAGGTCTGGTCATTGTGTCTAATGTCAGGTCATTGTGTCAAATTTTTTCGATCAATATTTTATATATAATACATAAAAAAAAACAGTGACAAAAATAACACGGAATTATCTAAAACATAAAACACAATGATTAATACATATAACACAATGATGAAAAATATTTGACAATCACTAGACCGGACCTGATATTACACAATGACCTGACATATTACACAATGACCATTATGCTCTCCATTTAAAAACAATAAAATGACACATGTCAAGCCCATAATCATTTTTACGCTTCTTATTTTTAAAACCCTTTTTACCATAACCTAACCCATAATAGCTATCCATAATAAAATAATAAGTATCCATAATTAGATTTATATTAAATATTTAAAAATATATTTTTTTAATATTATTATTTAATAGAAAAGAGACGAAAAAATATGCTGAGAATGTACTAGAAATTAACATGTATTCAATAGTTTAGTTGTTTATTGTGTAGTATAGAATCCTTATTTTAATAAAAAACTAAATAATTTGTCATGTGTCAACACCACATTCACTCGCACTAATATTTTCCCCCATTTTCTTTTAACTCTTTTTACTAAAACGCGCGGGTCATAACCCGACCCGTTACCCAACTCTCGGATCTAATTTAATCCTACAGATCCGTCTTTCAATCATTCCGAACCCTAACTTTTTCTTGCGCCTCCTCCACCTAATTCTCCTTCTCACTCTTATCGCCGGCAAAAGGGCAGGAGGTCGCCGACGCCGTTAATCTCCGTCACGGTCACACGAATCGAATCGATACTTTGAAGAAGAAGTATAAGTTTGAGAAAGCTAGGGTTTCGAGATCCAATTGGTCGTTTTACTCTCGCATGGATACGTTAATCGGAGCCGCGGCGTCCGGAAAGAAGTCGTCGTCATCGTCATCTCCGACGTCCGCCGTTCCGTTTCCGTACTGGAAACCTCCGCTGACGGGAAATTCTAAGGATGCAGCTGTTCATGGATACTCAAGTTCAATTTGAGAAGATTAAGCAAGCAAAAAGAACGGTTTCGAATGATGATGATGATGTTTACAGTTAAGGAGGAAGGAGGTTATCTTTAGCTCTTTGCATTTGATGATGATGTTCGATTAAATTAGGTATATATATATATATATATATGATATCTGAATGATTTGAAGAAAATGGTTTTAACTTTTAACTGTAAGAGTAATCAAAATCTGTAGTAAGTAGTTATTATTATTAGATGAGATCATCATTGTTGTAGTTTACTTCTATTAACAGATGGTAGAACCTGTTAATCTTTCTTGAAGAAATTTGGATATTTTGATTACTTTTCTGATATATGAGATTCATAGCTCAACAACAAGAAATAACAGTGCAAAGCAAATTCTGAGGTAATTCCATTCAAACCAAAAGATTTAAAAACATACGTTTACTTTTATTTGCCGATTGTCTTGCATAGGCAGAGAGTATATGGATCTTGAAACCATTTGGGATAGAGCTAATGATGTCGCTAAAACCATAATTAGATTGGATTTCTTTGTGTTCATTAGATTATTTGACATTTTTTTGTTGTAGAATGGAACCACAGAGGAGGTTAAGAAGATCGTGTCAACGCTTAATTCCGGTCAAGTGCCATCTGTAGATTTTGTAAGTAAGCTGTAAGCAAAATCCAGTTGGTAATTGGTCAAATGAGTCGATCTTCTAGCTTCAAGATCAGTGTCAATCTTAACATATTTAGATATTCATATTATTAATCCAAATAACTTTTCCATTTTTGCAGTGATTGTGGTGAGCCCACCATACGTGTTCATCCCTTGCGTTAAAAGCGAACTGAAGCCCCAATTTCAAGTTGCAGCCCAAAATTGTTGGGTGAAGAAAGGTGGCGCATTCACCGGCAAAATTAGGTATATTTCTTTACATTTAATCACTATCCATGGCAAAAAGAAAGCATTAACCTCTCATTTCAAACGGATTTTGATCTGTAATTGGTATTTTTTGGTATGTGCAGTGTAGAAATGCTTGTCAACTTGGTTATCCCATGGGTCATCATTGGCCACTCTGAAAGGAGAGCTCTATTAAATGAAAGCAATGAAGTAATATGTTTAATATATGAATATTTCATCTCCATTCGTTAGTGAAGATATTAATACTTTTTACATTAATTTGGTAAATGAAATTTCAGTTTGTAGGAGACAAAGTTGCATATGCGCTTTCACAAGGTTTGAAGGTGATTGCTCTTGTTGGGGAGACTCTTGAAGAACATGAAGCTGAACAACTATGAAAGTTGTTGCTGCACAAACTAAATCAATTACAGGTTTATCTTTCAAAACTATTCTTATTTAATAATCTTGATAAAGAGTTGAATGAACCACCACCCACCTATTCTTTGTAAAATGGTTGACATTATCACCCTTAATAATTAATATATCATATTAAAATTTTGAATTTTGTTAATATTTTATTTCAGGCAAGATCTCAAGCTGGGATAATGTTGTCCTTGCATACGAGCCCGTTTGGGCTATTGTAACCGGGATGGTTGCCACTCCATCTCTGGCTCAAGAAGGCAGGTGGATAGTAATTTTTACTTCTAGCATAAACATCATGTGTGAATATAAGTTTAATAAAATAACTATGATTAACAGGTACATGTAGAATTAAGAAAATGGCTTGAAACAAACATCAAGGCTGCTTCAACCAGGATTATATATGGAGGTTTGTCAATGTATTTATGAAGTTTCTATTTTGGAAACTTAAAATTAATTTAAAATGTATTTATTTGCAGGATCTGTGAATGGTTCCAACTATAAAGATGTTGATGGTTTCTTTGTTGGTGGAGCTTATCACAAGTTAAATTATATGATGATATATTCAACCCAAATCTGCATATAATGTTTGCTAATCACAAGTTTGAGTTATGATATTATCTTTTCTTTGATTAAAGTTCTTGTGATGACTGTTTTCAAATCTGTTGTTTGCTTCTATTAAGTGTTATATGTTTGGATTAATTTTTTTTTTAATTATATGCAGATTTTTGGTTGAATATATCATCACAAACACAAATTTCATCAAATGTTGTATAAGAAGATATATTTAGATATTTATCAATCTAATGTTAAGTTTTACACTGTGTAACACACGGGGTTAAAGCTAGTAGATATAGATATAGATCTAGATTAAGATTGTAAGGGTTAATTTATATATCAAAAACACTAATATATAAATATACTAGTTTAGGTCCCGTGTTTACACACGGGTGAAAAATATTAATATTCAAAATTTTTAAATCTTTATGTATATATATTTCACAGGTGTAAAAATATATTACATATACTGCGGATATAAACAAACTCAAAATATGTAAAAATTAATATATAATTAGGTTTTGAAAATACATTAATTACTATTTAATGTAATTTCACTTTCAATTACTATTTGACTGAAATAAAAGTTACATAATTAAATTTTAAAGTTTTTTTATAATAAGGGATAATTTAAAATAAATGTGTTGTATTAGTCCAATTAATACTTTATTTAAATATAGAAGTGCATTAAATAAGAGAGAGGCGAAAAAAAAATTATGAAATTGAATGTAGAGATGACACGTGACACTAAAAAATCTTTATTTATTAGTATGTATAGATTTAAAAAAAATAATTATTTTCTGAATTCAACTTAGATGTAAATTCGTGGTAGGTCACTTGCTTGAGTTGACCATAGGCAAAGTTGACTCGTGAGAGTCGTTAGCCCATGGGTTGAGAACACAAGACATGTGGGCATCTGGTATTTCGGTTAATGGACCCGCATACTCAATTATTTATGACTCTATTTTTTATTTCTTATATTTAAATTTAATTGCGATGACTTTTTTACTTTTTAGTTGTCTTAGAATAAAACAATATAATTTAATATTAATAAAGCTTTATATTGATAATTTGATCTTATAATATTTTAGGTTAATAATTAACTAAACAGCTTATTTTTATATTAATAAAGCTCTATATTACATTATAAAATTTTAGTTTAATAATTAGTTATTCATCCCATTTTGAATACATGTATACGGTATAGTACTCGAATGTTCAAGGCAGACATGAGTAAAAAAAAAGTTTGTGAAGAACTTTCTCGGTCGGCTTGGTAGACAGAGACAGGATCGTTAGAGCCACCTACGATCGTTATTAGGGTACTAGTCAGGGCCCAGAGGTTTACCGCGTAAGCGGGTTCCCCCGGTTAAAAAAAAGATCGTTAGAGCCGATGTTTGTTTTCGATAGGCAAAATATAAGTATAATGTCGAAGAAGTAGGTGTAACTATTAAGCATAAGAGATCCTTAGAGCATAGGAAAACGAGGTCACGTCGTGTCTGCCTCGCTTCTACCTAATGGACGGCTTCTCTTTCAAGAAAGCGGCCTCTTTCTCTCTCCTTCACCTCTCACATAAACAACTTCTCTTCCCCATGAACAGCACCCTTCATCTTTCCTCACCATGTCTGCTGATATGCAGCCTCTCCTCCCTCTGTCTTCCACATTTGTCGTGAATGGCTCAAAAACCACCGATCGCATGCGGTCAGGTCTTATGAATTATGACATAAAATAAAGACGTACGTGCCATAACTCGAAGACGGGCCTAGGAGCAACTGGTAAGGTTGCTGCTTTGTGACATTGAGGTCATGGGTTCAAGCTGTGGGAAACAACCCCTGCACAAAGTGTAGGGTAAGGTTGCGTACATCAGAAGAGATCTGGCCCCTCCCCGGAGCCTGCAAAAATGCGGGAGTTAAGTTAGGCACCGGGTACGCCCTTCACATGCCATAACTCATCCCTTGTAAGAATATTGTCTAGTTGCAGGCTATTAGCAAAGTAGAGAAATAATTTTGGAATCATTCGTGGGATCTTTTGAAACCAATGAGCAAGCAGAAACAATCAGTGTTTCAAAACTATCAAGTCATTACAGATATATTGTTCCAAATAAACAAATTACTGACTGTTTTACTCAGCTTCAAAATTTCCAAAAATATTGTCAGCATTATATAAATCCATTACTGTAATAAAACGGAATCTTTTTCGAGAAAAAACCTTACAATTTTTGCTTCCGAGAGAAGCTTTTATGAACCAAAATGGTTGCAGATTCAAACATAGTAACCGGTAAATGTGAAGCCCCTTCCAACGATTTCACCAGCACAAAACCATGCAAAGCATTCGAGCCCAAATAAAGTTGCAATCCCGACTTGTTCAACATGCAGATCTTTTTTGTTTTTCCAAAAATCCTTCACGTGATTGAGTTCCTTCCAAAATGCCTCGTTACGGGTAGGGAGACTGCAAAAACCATAATCGAATCAGTCTTTAATGTTTAGATAAACATAATCTGCTTCTAACTATTTGAATATAGTGGTCAAATTGTCAAAGATTGTCAAAAGGGTAAAAATTATATTACCAATTCACCCTTTCTCTAAACCTAATTTGAGACACTTTTCCTCCCATTTAACAAAAATGACACAAAGATGTCGTTTTTAGTCATTTTATAAAGGAATAAAGCATGTAGAGGCTGCCAACGTATATAGTGTTTTCCATTAAAGTCACCCATATATTGAAACTATTTTTATAGGCCACCCAAGTACATACAAATTCCATTTACACACCAAATCCAACGAAAAAACATGCTAACATGGTAAAAAGATAAAAAATAATAATAAAAAATAAATAAATTCATTGCTTTTTGATGGATTGATACAAGGGTATTTTGTCTTATTTTAAAAATATATGGTCGTTTTTGTCATCAGGGATGTTTATGTCAGAATTTGGTATAAAAATCAGAAACATACTTGGGTTACTTAATGAAAAAGTTGGAATCATGGGTGGCCAAAATATACACTACCCCTTGTACCCATTAATTCTCTAAAATCTAAAATATCATAGTTGTCAAGCTCAAAAACATCTTGAGATTACAACTTCAAACAGCAAAAACACATCCATACACTAGTTTTTATAGCTCATTTTATCACATTTGATTTTGATTATTTTAATGTTCTAATATCATATAATCACTTTCAAAATGTGAATCAAAACGCCCCCTAGTAAGGTGACAGTTTTGGTGCGTTGATACTTGAAAATCATAAACAATGGTGAACTAAGTTGTTAATCAAATTTATTTATTTATTTTTTAAAATAAGTGGGTAAAAGGGACATGTGGATTAAAAACATAGTAAAGAAAAGACAGCACATACCTGAAGTCAATAAACTTAAAAGCACTATATATTCAAATTAACTTCTATCCTCGCACTTAGAGATTTCACTATACGAATCTGGGAACTTACTTCAAGACCATTACCATTAAAAGAACATAAAATGCACATGTGCATTCATGTATGTTAAATGGTTATTTTAGTACACAGTTTTTATAATCATATTTGATGTAATAATATATCAACAAATACATATGAAAAACTAAAAGAATGACGAGAAAAATATGGTGTTGTGGTCAGCTGACCCAACCTATTTTGACCCAGCCCAAACAGTTACCTGCTTCAACCCGTTAACACCATATAATGTGAACACCCAACTCTATTACAAATCATTATAAAAATACTTTAAAGTACCATGATTGTGCGCTCGTACGGCCTCTAATTAACTTTATGCCCGCATTTTTGTACTTTCACATGTGTTGTGCCATAAGAATACGAATATACAAAAAACAATTTTTATCCATTTCTGTGAAAACTGGCCAGATTATGCTATATTTTAATGACAACAGGTAAAACAAATGACAGTGGAAAACATTAGCTGATAAAGAAAAGAATAGAATGATTTAACTGGATAATAATTTTAATAAATAGTTCCTGTCATCGTATTAAATACATCAATTTTTTTAAATTAAAAGAAAAAGAACTGAAAGTGTAAGTGGATTAACTTAACCTAGCAGGACCCGTTCTACCAACAAATATTAACATGGTATTTAGATGATAGAAACTCCTAGTAAACCTAGTGACAAAACAATCAAGAAATCACAATCATCATGA
The DNA here is from genome assembly GCA_023525975.1 of Smallanthus sonchifolius. NCBI lineage: Eukaryota > Viridiplantae > Streptophyta > Magnoliopsida > Asterales > Asteraceae > Smallanthus > Smallanthus sonchifolius. Next base: position 97,964,385 of record CM042026.1, read on the forward strand.
AACCTAGAAGTAAAAACAATGCTTCCTGATAAAAGCTAAATGAATTTTCAAATTAACTAATCACAATCATCATAAAACAAGAAAGTAAAATCAAAATCATCATAAAACCAGATACTTAACCTGGCAAGACGAGTGTAGAACAACTGTTTGGACAACTCATTGCATTTCTCAACAGTGGCTGGTTCCTGAATATACTGTTTGTTTTGCTCCAACAACTGCTTGTAATAAGTGGTTCCGTGTTTGGACAAGAACTCCGAAGCTAGAGTCGCCTTTGATTGCAATTGTTTTAGTTTCGATGCCATTCCGTCTGCAAAATAACCTTTATTTGAGTATCCAAACACAAATAAAATAACAATCATTCAAATAAAATTTGTAACCATCTAATGCACCACTAAACAAGTAAATTTGTAGATGAAACATGAAACCACGAACTAGGACTACTAAAATCAAATAAATTTATTTAAATGACCCCCAAACTAAGGCATATTGGAATTTAATAATCCAAACTTTGACCCATTGGCTGAATTTGACCAATGACACTCACAACTTTCACTTTCGTTGTCAAGGACAGTCCCAGTAGCATAACAATCATAGATTTACACTCGATTTCGCTTGTACAATTCCCCATTTCGTTCATAACCATAATTGTGAGTGAAATCGAGTGGTAATCATGTGTAAATCTATGAATGATTATGCGAGTGGGATGAAGCTTGGCAACGAAAGTGAAAGTTATGAGTGTCATTGGTTAAATTGTCAGTATTGATTATTATATGCAATTGCCATTGTGTTGTAGTTTGGATTATCAAAATCCAATTTGCCCCAAATTAATCAACTCCTTAGTTAAAATGATGTTAATTGAGTGTTATAATATCAATCAAAACAAAAATACCTAAATCTCAAACTATCTTGTTGTTGAGTAAATATCCAAATTCAGTCAAACCCTTCACACATAATGTTGATAACATTCAATCAAACCCTAAAACAGTAATTGAATTTAAAAACATGCAATTAAAATTGAATAGAACCAAAACCCTAAATCGGCAACAAGAGCCGCCAGCAAAATCAGTTGCACAAAAAAACAAGAAATTCATACATCAAAGACCAATGATGGTGTGTAAAATGAAAATCTGATATATCGTACGAAAAAGATCTAAGCAATTTGAATCGAAAACCCCCCCATCGAAAAGGGGTTGGAGGTTATGGTGGTTGAAGAAGATAATTACCCTAGAATCTGAAATGATGATTAGGGGCGTCTGCTTGTGTTGCCGATCGGGACTTACACTTCCACAAGACAGAAGCTATCGGACTTTCGTTAGTGGGAGTGTGTGCTGTGGATGTGAAAATTTCTATTACTTAATCTTGTGAAAAAAAAAGTTTGATACTTCAAGTAAACAAAAGGACGTTACGGTGGTGGCGTTAACGTGCTTAAATATGTAAAGAGAATCATATGAAGTTACAGCGGTTCGGTTTTGAATATCAAAACGTGAATTAAAAAAAGTCGTCACGACTGCATATTTAGAAATCAAGAAAAAGTTAGTAAAAATGACCATTAAGAATCACGAAAACGAATTTAAGTATTCACTTCCTGCGCATTGTGACGGCATGGTTTATTTGACTCGACTTGTGATGACGTGAGTAGGTGTGCTGACCTGGTCAAATGCAGAAGTAGATAAGCGCACGAAGCAAACCAGCATTGTTAGCTTCTGCAGTCGGATGATGACATGACATGAAGGCATCTCCTGATGACGACTGCCACAGCATCTCCTTGAGTCAACAATTCTGGACAAATTGTGATTAATGTCATTAATAATCTGGGTATAAGAGCTTTGTCTCTGTAGTGGACTTCTGCTCCTTACACCATAAAGGTAAAGACTAATAGTATGCAATGGAAAGAAAGAGAAAGTTATCAAAAGAAGGAAGGGAGCCAACGACGCGGGTCTCACTTGAGCACTCCAAGTAAACACACAATCTCACATACACCTCAACTAAATACTCTCAATTCTTCTACCCCATTATCATCACCAAATAATAACTAACTTATTCTCATGTCAAAGGTTGATCGCATAAGGTTCCCTCATGCGACATCTTAGAAAGAACAATCCACCTAATCACACCAAGGAACGTCCAGACCCTCACCTGACATGTATTTGTTGTAGCAACAACTTGGTTTTGAAAAAAACTAATGATTTTGATTACATGAGAATGATCTAAACCGTTTTCTAAATTAATCATAAGATTTATAAAAATATGATTTTTGTAAAACTACGACACTTCCCAAAAGTATTTTTATTAAACTTTTGAGAGGTTTTTACAAAACTCAAATGTCTTGCAAAATAAATCTGAAGTGTTATTTTGGAATCCAAGACAAAATTTGAATTTTGAAAATTTGTAGATGTATCTTTCATATGTGATAATATCTAAGGCAATCTTCTTATGGTAGACACGAACACACTTAAAATGGTTTGGAAACAAATCAATACAAAAGCAAATCTTTCCATTTTTGTATAAAAATCCTAACTTTTGCATATAAATCAAACACATTTTTCTTGAGTTTCGAAATCCGGAGAAAATGCGTGAAAATGGGTTTGGAAGATTAGATTTGACAATACACAACGTTCACAACATAAAAAGGAAAATGTTGATATGGCGATCCACGGTCGCTGAAGTGACCACCATAGCGACCATGGATTGGTCGAAAGCTGCTTTCTTGATTTGTGTGTTGTGCCTATAAATACAAGCCTTTCACAACCATTTTCTCTACCCCTTTTGCTCGTAACACTTTCAAATATTTATCAGATATATCTTTATCTCATTCCTATCATACTAGCATATCATTTAAGAAGATCAAGTGAAGATCAAAGAGCAAAAAAAAAAAAGAGTTGTGGTTCAACTTTCATCAACTTTATTCTTATATTATTGTGGTAGCTTGTTACCACATCTTGAGAGATATTTGTAAGGGGCACTCAGTACACTTGTATGTGTGTGTTAGTTGGTATCATTACTATCTTGATATAGTGTATGATTGGGTTGGGTGACATTATCTTGGCGTAGTGTTTAGTTGTGAGTATATACATTATATTGACATAGCGTTAAGTTGAGGGAGATCACACTATTTTGATATAGTGTTGATGAAAGTTAGATAACACTATCTCGATATAGTGTTTAGTTGAGAGTTTATACACTATCTTGACATAGTGTATACTTGTGAGAGTTCACTATCTTGAAATAGTGAGAAGTGTAAAGACCACCATATTGACATAGTGAGCTGAAAAATGTGGTCATTACCTTAGACTAGCGGACGTTGTACAAGGTTATCACTACCTTTAATTAGCGAGACGTTGGTGTGTCGACGACCCCTTTCGTTTAAGGGAGACGGCTAGTGGAGCAAACTCGATTGGAGAATCGGGGATAGGACATAAAGTGGATTTGTTAACATCTACTTGAATCTCTATAAATCAGCTGTGTATCTCTTTCCCTAAACTCTTTACATAACTTGTTTAGTTATTACTGGCATAACAACAAGAAGTTATCTTTCATACTAGGTCTTTAAACATAAAATTAACCAAGTGTTCTTCCATACATAAACTTTTAAAATAATTTTTTTTTAAAAGAAAACTATTTAACCCCCACCCCCCCCGGTAGTTTTCTACAAGACCAATTATAGGGATAAAAGTGTGATTGCCAATATTACTTCCAGATATGATCTCTGTTTCTATAAGACGATTACCCAACGATATCACCCATAATATAGTTTCATTACATAAACCACTTGTCTGGTCAATATTTCTTAATAGCATGATTGAAACATCGACATTTAGTACTAACATATGGTTTGGCAAACCTGGGAGTTTAAACCCATTTAGAACATCAAGCGAGAGAGATGGGAGCGAGTTACCGATTCAACAAAGGATTTCGTTTCTTGATAACAACTAGTATAAGTCACAACTTATAATGGAAAGACGCGTGGACATTTACATCGATTCCTAAATCACCGACATCAATCTTGTGGAGGTTGTTATCGATAAGGAAGGAAGACTAATTCGGAAAGCAAGAACAAAAACTAAAAAAAAAATCTAAATTTTGATTTTTTTTTCTAACTGTCTATTTTATTTTATTTTTTAAAAACTCTTAACTTGGTTCATTCAAATTTTATATTTGTTATGATTTCAAATTTTAAATATTAAATCACGAAGAACAGTAATTAACTACATTTTAAAACACTTTTTTTAAAAAAATATTTTAATGAATAAATCAAAATGAAAATAACAAGAAATAAATTACTCGAATATTTTCGATTATAATGATATGATAAAAATATTGGGATTCAACAAATCATAACAAATATTAGATATTTAAATATGTAAATGAGGCCTACTATTAGTACACCCAAAAATGTTATCCGAACACCCCCTATACGACTCGTATAACACCATTATGGATCGTATAGCTCAAAGTTAAACCAGCGACATCCGTGCATCACATTTGGCAAAACAATTGTAACATCACAGAAATCCAGAAGCTAACGATTCGGGTGGGTGGACGACCCGAACCAACATTTAGCAAAGTAATTAGTAGAGTTAGCCGAAGGAGTTATGTTTAACTACCGAAATAGACCCGATTGGTCGTTAGTGAGCTGCTCAAGTTAAAAACACGTAGTTATGGATAGTACAAGGACCCGGATGCAACTATGGGATGTATATATACAATGTAATGGGAAACCCGAGACCATTTGGCTAGGTTTCGTGCGACGGCAAAGAGGAGGGATACGCGAGAAGGAAAGAGGCGGAGAGAGGCGGCTGGCGGTGGTGCTACGGCGGTATCAAGCGGGGACAACTCCAACTCGCGCAAAGGTAACCCTCTAACACCATTTTTCCTTTGCATTCATGATCCTATTTTGCTTAAGAGACCCGGCTAGGGTTTGAGTTTGTGACCACGACCGGCGGCGAAGAGGAGGGAGACCGACTGTGATGGTGCTACAGGCAGGAAGCGGCTGGTGGTGAGGTGGTAGGAACGTGCGACGGTGGAGGTGCATGACTCTGGTTAAGGGTGGAGGCCGGTGAAGGTGGTCCGGCTAGGGTTGGACCGACGATAAGAAAGGGAAGCCGACAACGGGGCTGTTGTGGCAGCCACTGTGGTGGCGCGCTACGATAGTGTGAGGCGGAGAACGGAGGGGGTGTGGCCGTGCAGGGACAACATCACCACGATGGTGGTGCATGGCGGTGAGTTAGCGGTACGTGATGAGAATGATGAAGACGATGATCACCGGAGAGGTAATTCGAGTGCTTGGCCATGGTGGGAGTGGCTCGGCGAGGACGGCACATGGTAGTGTATGGTGGAGGAGACGGGGGATGAGAGCGGGGACCGACTAGGGTTCCTGGCGTGGGTCTTGCATGGCTCGTTTACGTGCATGCATGGAAAATGATTGGTTTAAGTACAAGTATTATCAGGGATTAGGGTTTTGCATGCGTAAGCATGTACACGTATATGCACGCATGAGGACCCCGTTTGAGTTTAGGAGTTCTGAACGGGTCACGAACGGTCCGGTGCAATGTGGCATGAGATTAGGGTTTCATGGAGTTGGATTGACAAACATTTGAGACTCGAGGTATTATTATATTGTTATTTGTTATCCAACGCATGTTTTGAACGTATCCTGATAATGTGATCGTACGTCTGTTAGGTTGGGTTTCGGGCGTGATTAGGATGCTTGCAGAATAAGGATTTGGATTGCCTCATAACCAGTGAGTTTCTAATCCCCTCTTTTAAATGTTTTACTGTTTTGGGGCTATCGTACATACTCACATGTTTGATTAAACGAACGTATTGTGAGTTATGATTTAAACTTGAAGTGCTTTATGAGACCATTATGTAATATTGAAGCTAAGGTCGTTATGGGATCCCTATGATGGGTGAATAAGAGTTGTGATGATCTGTGTGGGTCGTCTTATGAGTTAGTCGGGGTGAGTCGGGGATTTAGTTAAATATGTGATGGTTATATAAGGAGAGTTAGCATGGGAACCTGTAGGTGGTTCATTAACGAGTAATGTAGGTGCTTGTATGCCGATATGCATCATGTGCTTGATGTTGTGTATATTGTGTCGTTGTCCTCGTGACACGACGGGTATGGCATTGCATGGGTCTATGTGTGGTGTCCATAGTATGTACGGGCTAAAAGACCGTATGATGTTTGTGTGTCGTATAATTACTTATTCAGAAATAGTTGGGTAATGTGTCTAGACGCTAAGAGGATACGTCTAAAGTAAGTGTTTGATTACACGCGTAAGTAATCCGTGAAAGGGTGGTGAGTCGTAGTACATGTCCAGGTAGTGTCAGTTGTATATATGTGTTGCTTTGTGTGTTTGCATTGTTGTCGTGTGCACGGTCAACGGTGGTGTGGAGGACGGGGTCCTTCGGGGTCATCATTATACGCGTGATCTGGCAGTCATCATGTGGTGAGGTGTCGGTCACTGTATGGTAGATGATATAGCTACTATATGGGTAGCTAGGTAGTCATCGTAGATGACAAGTGTGTCGCTATGTTTAGTGGTTAGGCCTTGTAACAAGGGTAGAGCTAAGCTTATGACAAGTATCCCGACGGGGATAACCTTGACGATGTATGTGTTTGGGTACATATATATGTGTTAAATTGCATGCAAGTGAGGAGTTATATTAATTGTGTACGAGATGACATTGATGTGATAAATAGGTGGAATCAATGTGGTGTGTCGAGTTAGATTGACCATTGTGTCGGGATGAGTACATTGTGTACAACTGTTGAGTCAGTTGGTTTATGAGAGTCCTGGTTAGGACTGGTAAGTCGGTGTTTAGAGGCTAGATGAATTAACTAGTGTAGGGTTAATATATATATATATATATATATATATATATGGTAAATTGTGTGTTACCCGAGGAGTAAGCTCGATCCATGTTGAAGAGATTTACTGGGTTTAAATGACGGGTAAAGTCTGAGGTGGTGAATCCTTTGGGATATTATAAAATAACGGGAGTTATTTATATGACGAAAAACTGTAAACTATTTTCTAAGGACCAAATGGGTATTGAGTGGATATAAACAATAAATGAGACGAGTTGACTACTGTTTAAATTAAACTATTAGAACTCACTCAACGTAGCTGACTTTGTATGTACGTTAGATTGTTTTGCAGGTTAGCCTGCTAGACACGGTATCTTGGCTTGGAAGCCGGCCTACTCAGGTTGGTGCGCATGCATTCGTCAGGTAACTTTATGAAAATTAACGAGTTTAAAGATAACATTAATTAGGGAAAGACTTCCGCTGTTTACTTAAATGAAAGTTAAACTACTTTTAAAGAATATAACCAGTTATGAGAACCAACTGTAGGGTGCCTGTTTGGGGTTTTACAACAATACGATCGTATTGTGTCTAATTAGCCCAATACGGTCGTAGTGTATCCAAAATTGCTCAAATAATGTGCGTATTGTGCCTCATATAACCCTTACACGGGTCGTATTGTGTTCGGTGTCCAGAATCCGGATAACATTTTTTGGGTGTCCGTATAACCTGCCCCATGAAAATATATGATTGAAGGTTTTTTTAATTGGATCCTACGTGGCTATAAAATCGTTTTCAGTTTGTAGAATTCATAAAAATATGATTAATTAAATTTAGTTGATGATAAACAAATTTTGAAAAAAAAAATCTATAGATAAAAACTGAAACGAAATATTAATTTAGTTAGCTAAAATATTGGAGTTGATTAAAATATAAAAACCGTATGATGATATAATAACTATCCAAAATGCAACTTTATTTTTTCAAAACTAATAAGGGTCCGTTTGGTTCGGGGAATTCAAGGGAATTGGAATTAGAAAAATTCCGTTCAAAATTGTGTTTGGTTGGTCAAGTAAGGATTTGGAATTGGAATTGGAAAACATTCATCCACTCGTTAGAATTCAACTTTTCTTCCTATAACCCATGAAATTCAAAACATTCCATCGGAATGTTTTAACATTACTAAAAAGCCCCTAGTTTCTTATCCATAATTGTATAACAAAATTCATGAAACTTTAATGCAAATTGAAACGGAAATAGATGAACCAAAATCATAACCCATAATTCATTTTCAATAAAAAAACCATTTTTGGGATATGTTCGTTCATGTGAGATTTTTTTTAATTTATTTTTCGAACCCAACATCTTTTTAATTTCTCTTCTTGATTGAAAATTGTGTAACCGGCAAAACAATGATCAACCTGCGAAATTTTCCTTATCTCTCAAACAAAATTCCATGGAATCTCGAAATCGGCGTATGAATCATCAAAGGACGGATAAAAAAAATTATAAAATCTGTTGTTCGTTGTGGTTCGTTTGAAATCCAAAATCCGTTCTTTGTTCCATATCAAATCTATGAAGATGTGAACATAAATCATTGACGGAGATGCATTTCTTTCATCAATACCAAACGAAGAACCCAAATCGAAGCAGAAATTGACAAAGAAAAAGAAGAAAACCAAACCAGAAATTAGTTCGATGGAATTCTCGAACTCATTTGCTTAAAATTGAAATCTTGATGAAGTTCATTTTAGATAGTGCATGTTTTATCTTTGACGATGTGATACGGGAAATTAGGAAGTGAACAAAGAGAACACAGAGCACCTGAGCCCTGAAGTGTAGATGGGAAATTGGGAGAGAAAGGTTAATTTTGTCATTTCATATTTTTTTAACATTCCAATTCCATTTACATTTTTCAAAACAAACATAATATAAAATTTCATTGGAATTAATTCCAATTCTTTTAAATTCCATTTCCTATATAACATTCCAATTCTTTCAAAAATACTCTTTGAACCAAACGACCCCGAAGTAACGTCAGAAGTTATAACTATCCATAATTAATTTCTTATTAAAATTCATTTAGTTAATAGTATAAGAACTATCTATAATTAAATTTATATTAAATATCTAAAAATACATTATTTTAATATCATTGTTTATTAGATATATATATATATATATATATATATAGATATGTATGAGCGAATGTGAGACGGTGTTCCACTCACGTTCGAGAGAATAATCACACGTGAGCCTCTCACTCACCACTCACAATCGTTAATTAATCGGCGATTAATCGAAGATCAGTGAAAAACCTTGTAATTTTGGGCTAGTCGGACAATTAATCGCTAATCGTTCCTAGTTGGGGCTGGTCGGACGCGGACCTAGTCGGCCAAAATCCGGCAAAAAACGGTGTTCCGTCGAGATTCCGGTGAGTTTTTGTAAATTCCGACGATTTTTGAAAAATTATATATAATTTTAAAAATTACATATAAAAATGTGTATATATATAAATTTGAAAATCACATATGAAATTAAAATGTGCATTTATATATATAAAACTGGAAATTATATATAAAAATACCAATCCGATTAATCAGGATTCCGATTAATCTCTATTAATCCTGATTAATCGTTAGTCGGTGCCTCACCGCCCGACTAGCACATAACAATTTTTACAACACTGGTGGTGTGTTTGTGAGTGTCAGCCAACATGGACTTCACACCTCCTCACTCAGTGAGTATACCTATTGATCTTAAATAAACATTTCTTTTAATCTTTTTATAAAATAACTATACGTTTCTAAATTTGTATTAAAAACTATGTAATATGTCATAAATCTTATACTATTAAATAAAAATCACAGGAGGACACGTGTCACTGGTGTATCCTCAACATTTTTTCCCGCCTCTCTTTCCTATTAAATAATAATGATATCAAAACAATATATTTTTAAATATTTACTATAAATCTAATTATGGATAGTTATTATATCATTAACCAAATGAATTTAATATGAATTAATATTTATCAATTACATAAAAAAAACTAACGCCCAGTTGACAAAAAAATGTTTTAAAAATTAAGTTAACAACTGTCATGTCAAATTACATTTTTTTAAATACATATTTTAACAAGTGTATGTGTTAACAGATTACATTATATTTTATTCAGCCCGTGTAGTATACGGATTTTTTAACCTGTGTAATACACGAGTTTTTAAAAACATAATTTTTTTATTACACATATTGAATAAAATATAACATTACATTTATTTAACTCGTGTAATAAACGGGATTATAACATACTAATTAATATATAAATCCTTATTATTAGTAATACACCGGATTTAATACACCGAATTTATAACCTATAATAGAAATATAATAAAAAATGGGGTTTTCCATTTTCACCTTTTCTACGCATCGCTCCATAAACCCTAAAAACCGAGACTTCATACCTCTTTATCCTCCTAAAACCCTAAACCGGAGCTCTGAGGGTTTGTGGATCCAAACACACTCAAAACTCCACAATGACTGACGCTATGCCGCCTTCAAAGTACGAAGACGCAGATGAAACCATCGAAGAAGCAGCCACCGGCAGCTCCAACCTGGAGGAGGATTCCGTCATGTGCGACCCTCCGGATTCTTCCATAATCGGCGGCGATAAGACCAGCGCCGATTATTACTTCGATTCCTATTCTCATTTTGGTAAATAACTAGTATTTAACGATTTTATCTCAGTGCTGTTGTTATATGACTGTTAATGTAATAGCGATTTTGCTGATTTAAGTAGCTTATAGTTATTGCTGTTATGTTTGTTCATGTGAAATTGAAGGAGTATCATATTTGGCTTCGATAATTTTAACGAGCTGAAAAGTTGAGCTTGAGCTCGACCGGTGAAAAGCTCCGGTCAGCTAGATAATTTAAAAAAAGTTGATTTTTTTTCTTTCTAATTTTGTATTTTTTGGGACATTTTGATATATGTGAAAAAAAAAACCATTATTAGATCTAATAAAAAGTATTAAGGTTGTAAACAGAAAAAGTTTTACTTTTCAATTTTTTTAAAGATAAGTCGAGAGAGATATAGATTCAAAATATTATATGTATTGTTTTTGTTTTTTTTTTCCAACTCATTTATATGTTATTTATTTATTTATTTATTATTATTATTTTAAATGAGCCGAACCTACCCTTGCTCGGGCTCATCTCGTTTACATCCGAGCTTTTTTCTAGCGAGCCGCATACTTTTTGAACAACCTTACCCTTTTGTAGGCAAAACTAAGCTTTACATAGGTTTTTTTTATAAAAAATTAACAAAATTAATTCATGAGTATGCTGCCATGGGTTTAAACTGTGTATTAACTTGTACTTCATGCATTTGAGTTTCTTGTCGTTCTCACGATAATTAAATTTAAAAATCGACGGTTAAATTTGACGAGTGGCTTGATTGCATCAGCAATAGGTTTTCAGTATTTTCTGAACTACTTAAGTATAAAGAATATCTGTTTTTTTTATCTACTGTTTTGTTTGATTCCATAACACTTTCTGACATTTTCTATGTTTATATTTTTAAATGGCTGCAGGTATTCATGAGGTGAGCCTGGTGTCTTTAGCATATGACAGAGTTACATTACATTACTACTAGCTGCACCACCCAACCTTACCGTTTTACCGATTCATAACTGATAACATGCACTATTGTGTAAAAGGAGAAAATATAAGATGGGTTTTTTTTAAAGAAGTAGCATTTACTAACTTAAATATCGTCATCGTTTGCAGGAAATGCTGAAGGATGTGGTGAGAACCAAGACTTACCAAAATGTTATCTACAAGAACAAGTTTTTATTCAAAGACAAGATTGTTCTTGATGTTGGTGCTGGGACAGGAATATTATCCCTCTTCTGTGCAAAAGCTGGGGCAAAACATGTTTATGCTGTATGTATCTTTTCGTCTCCCTCGTATTATTCGTATCGACACTTAAATGTTTCTTTTTGTTGCATGAGTTATATATTGTTGCTGATTTGATTGATATAGTAATTACTGATATGTTTGACTCTGTTCTTATGTAATAACTTTCTTATGTTACTATGTAAATTGGTTTCTTATGTTACAATAAATTAATTTGTTCACATATGTTTTCCTCATGGCCAATTGTTAATTTTTTCTTAAAATGTTAATGTGTCTACGGCCTTTTTCGAAAAGTTTGTTTAAATTGTGCTTGAATGTGATACTTTTTATGACTTGCAATACACATATTTGTGTAAGTTGTTGAGCAATTAAAGTTTTAGCATATTGCACAACTTGTTTGCAGATTGAGTGCTCACAAATGGCTGACATGGCACAAGAGATTGTTAAAGCAAACGGCTTTTCAAATGGTATTAACATCTTTTAAGTTCAAGGTCTTACATTTTTTAAAATCTTTGATTGACCAGTCAACTGATTCCTCGTCTTTCCGCCTTAATGTTTCAGTTATAACTGTTTTGAAGGGAAAAGTTGAAGAAATTGATCTTCCAGTTCCACAAGTGGATATTATTATTTCAGAATGGATGGGGTATTTTCTATTATATGAGAATATGTTAAACACAGTTTTGTATGCTCGTGATAAGTGGCTGGTAAGTTCCATGTATTCTTTTGGGGTTTTAATTCATTTTAATTTTCTAGTTTTGAATCTTTTAATGTCACTCACATGTCCAATTCCACTTAGGCACTTTGTATGAATCATTCTGTACTCTTTGTAATGATGGTTTTTTAATTATATAACAGTCTCTCCTTGCTTTTAGTTGCCGAGCCATGTTCTGTTTTTACTCTTCACAATCCTTGTTTGTCCTCCATAGGTTTGCAATGGAATTGTGCTACCTGATATTGCATCACTCCATTTGACAGCAATAGAGGATTCTGAATACAAAGAGGACAAGATTGAATGTAAGCAACCATCTTTGATATAACCCTATCTCGTCTGAACAAATATACAAATGTTTTTCAACTCATTGAATTTTGTTTGTTATGGTTACAGTTTGGAAAAATGTGTATGGCTTTGACATGAGCTGCATCAGGAAGCAGTCTATGATGGAACCTCTTGTTGACACAGTTGACCAGAATCAGATTGTTACAAATTGTCAGTTACTTAAGGTGAGAGTCTGAGTGATATTATGTATATGTGTGTGTGTGCATACATGCACCCGTCACATTCTTGCTTCTGTTGAAATGAGAAGTGGCAAAATGGTCGGGCCAGCGTAATGGGTCAAAAGGGCAGTTTTTTTTGTCCGGGTTGAAACAAAATACCCTGTCCAAAATTTTGATTTTTATAATTAGTTAGTGTGTAAAAATGATTGAAAAATATATTATTTCGATTTGGACAAATGTGGAAAAATCCTATGGACTTGTTGAATTCACACATAAGTCCTAGGACTTTTGTTTTAAAGTTACATGATTAAGTCCCTAAACTTCATGTCGTTGATTCTTTTCAATTTTAGGGGACCTAATTATGCAAAAAATAAAGTCCAGGGATTTATGTGGGAATTCATTGAAAGTCTTTGTTTTTTTTAACATTTACCCTTTCAATAATTGTTTAACTTATTGAATAAAGTGATCTATGAGCTTTTTTGAATTAAAATTTCATTTTGGGCCATCCCCAGCTCATATGACCTGCTTTGTATTTTTATTTTTACACATTTGACCCGTTGGAGATTTAAACATAAAGCTAAGATCGACCTATTCATAAGTAGATGGGTCTAAATTGTCATGTTTGAAATCGTACAGAACATGAATATCTCCAAGATGACTTCTGGGGATGCATCATTTACAGCCCCTTTCAAGCTTGTGGCAGAGCGTGATGATTACATTCACGCCCTTGTAGCTTACTTTGATGTCTCTTTTAGCGTGTGCCACAAAATGACAGGCTTCTCTACAGGTTAGTTATTTACTTTATTTTCATTACTTTTTTCAATTGATTTATTTTATATTTTTTTAACTATTTTGTTAGGTGAGATTGGATTTATAACATGTGACTCTACCCACACCTAAACAGAAACAAATAAAAACATGATTTTTTTTAGTCTTTACGCTTGTGCTCTGTTTAAGACGAATAACAATTTTCATTATTTGTCATAATGATTTGTATACTCAAAATTGTGAGAGTCGGAATGGGACAGGTTGGATAACCGGTCAAAACGGGTACTTTTATTGGGCGAGTCAAAATGGGTCAGGTTGGGTTGACCCACAAACAATACTTGTCCGTTTAACAAAGTTTTCTACAACCAAGTGATGTGCTATATAAATTTCAAATAAAACAATTAGAAAGTTGTTTGCAACCCAGTTGGGTTTTTTTATTTGACCCGTTTGAGATATACAGTATCCAAACCGACCCATTAACATATATAGGGGTCAAAATTTCCAAAATTCGATTTAACAACTCAAAATTTGTTATTGTTGCATTGTTGTTCATAATCTAGGGCCAAGGTCAAAGAACACACATTGGAAACAAACAGTTCTATATCTTGAAGATGTGTTAACTATATGCGAAGGAGAGTTTGTTGTTGGAACCATGGCAGTGACACAAAACAAGAAAAATCCCCGAGACGTTGACATCACTCTCAAATACACATTAAATGGTCGTCGCTGCAATGTCTCGAGAACCCAAGAATACAAAATGCGTTGATACGGAAAACGAGTTGGTCACGAGTTTGATAATTTACATGACATGGAGTTGTTGTCTTTTTGCATGTTGATCACAATGTCTTACGCGTTAATTTTTGTAACTTAAAAACTGGTTATTTTCATTCATGATTTTATGACATTTTAATTATTGCTACTTGTTGATGACCTTGATGGTTTTAGATGACCATCTTAGCGTTGTAAGTGAGTCGAGCTACTCGTGCTTGGTTTGATAAAAGCTTGTCTTTGTTACGGACTGAAACCAGCGCAGGGTATGAGACTTGTCTCACATCGGTTGTATCAACAACAAATGTAGGGTTTATAGACCAAATGAGCTCCCCCACCCACCGGACTAGTATTTTGGGATGAGTTCTCATATTTGGTCTGTAACAGTGGTATCAGAGCCAAACTCGAGGAAACCATCTGTGACCAACACGGACTCTATGTATTTATATTTGTGGCATTTGTTTTCTAAAATATTTTTGCATTAGTTTTTTAATAATTCAAATTGTTTTTTTTTTGAAATTTATGGCAACCTTCAAAGCGGAGGAAAAATGGGTACGTTGTTGGTATATTAAGCCACAGATGATTATTACTTGTAACAACCCTCAAAAGTAGAGAGAAAAAGAGGAAGGGTTTCTTGGCTTTAGCTTTCGTCCGACACAGAACCCGCCGGCCATGGCAGATTCCGGTCATTCCATTGCCGCCGATTTGCCACCTATCCATTTTGGCGGCAAGGTTCTCCAAAATCCATTTCAATTTCACCTTCGCATTATACATTTTCGATACCTAATTTTGTGTTCCTGAATATATCTTTCCAAATCTGATTATTGCTGCTTCAAAATCCTAATAATTTGACATCAATTTCAAATTTTATGCATCTGCAACGAGCAGAGGCTCGGCTTGTTTATCCTAACGAGCCGAAATGGTGGGCTCTGGATCGGCTCGTTTGTATTTACAAACGAGCCGTGCCGGATCATGAACCAAATCGTTTATTTTTAAGAAGTTGATTTTGTTATTTTTTACACATATCCATGTATATAAAAATAAAAAATAATAGTTTTTGTATTTGTTTATCTTAACTCGTTGAACCGATGATACAATAAAGGTACTTCGTGGAGTATGATCATCTTCTATATTTTTATATTTATTTTTTTTTAATTAGAAAATGTCAAAATGATCATATGACTATAGTCTATTTGAATATTGGGCTAATAGTGAAATTTAAGTTTAGATAATAATATAATATGTTATATAAATTATTATTTAGGCTTTAACTTAAGCGAATCAACGGGCCAGGCTTACCTTGGTTCGGGCTTGGCTCGTTTACAAATGGGCCGATTTTGAGCGAGCTTCGAATGAGCCACGAGCCGTGAGCTTTTTGAACCCCCTTAATGATATATTCATGTGGTGTTTGAAAGAGATTATTACATCTTCAAGAAGCAGAAGTTGATTGTTAAATAATCATAATGTTGGAGATGGTTATGTAATCCTACATTTATAATTTTATCCTCATCAATTAGTTTTCTTGCAATTTTCCTTCTCCAAAAGTGATTATCTGGCCCCAAATAGTTAGGAAATTAGAACCAGGTGGGATCTTATGCCCCACCTGCATTGTACAACCGTACAATGTACAATGCAGGTGGGGCAAAAGTGACACACAAAGTATGACGTAAGATTTCATCTCAAATGTGACTTCATTTCGCAATAATCACTTCAAAATGTTTCCAAACAACCCAACAAACTCACCATTTTTGTGTTCTTGGAAAATTTTGTTGGAGATTTCATTTGTTGCGAGCGCGTTTTATGCTTAATATAATAGAATTTGTTTATACATTTTGAAATTATAAATAATTTGCATATAAATTTCATATTATTTGGACACACGCGCGCGCACTTTGCTTATTTTAAAACCCCATCGTGTGTTCTTGGAATATTTTATGTATTGTGGAATCTTAATGCAGGAACATATCATTCAGACTGGCTGTGGTTCTGTGTCTGTTACTGTGTATGGAGATCAAGAAAAGCCACCATTGATTACTTATCCTGATTTAGGCCTAAACCGTAAGCAACTCTAATTCTTTTCTTTTAAAACAATGTTCTGTTGTTTTAATGTCGGTTTTATAGTTATTTTATTTTATTTTTGTTTGTGTAAATGATTTTCAGACAAGTCTTGTTTCCAAGGACTCTTTATCTCTCCTGAATCAGCTTCCTTTCTACTCCACAACTTCTGCATTTATCACATTACTCCACCTGGTCATGAGGTCTGTTAGTTTCTCGACTTTTTGTTTCAGACCACGAAGCACCAAATGCTTTCTGATACGGGTCAAAGTAGGTTGGGTGCGAGTGTGATTCATGGGAAAATGGGTGGGTTGGTAACGAGTCAAAATGGATTCATGTAAAATTTTGAATGGGTCAAAATGGGTAGGGACGGAATGCTTTTTTTGTCTAAAGTTAATTAAGGTACGTGTTAGATATGATCACAAAAACTATATTATTATAGTATTAAAAGATAAATTTGTGCATAAAGCGATTTAGGAGGTTTGTATGCATTGAAAATACACTATTGTAAGCTTTTGACCCGTTTGACCTGTTTATTTTTAGCTAATTATTTGACTTGACCCTTTTAGCCTGTTTGATATATAACACAAGTAAATGTGCCGGTCGGACGATACATAAAGCGATTTAGGTGGTTGTATGCATTGAAAATACAATATTGGTAGCTTTTGAACCATTTGACCCATTTACCTTTTAAATAATTATTTGATTTGACCGGTTTAGCCCCTTGGATATTTGGATATAAAACATAAGTAAATGGGTTGAACCCGTGCGGACGATACACATTGCACCGTTTGTGTGCTTCGTAGGTTTGACATGATGCTTATTTATATTATTAACATAAGATTTTCTTGTGGATTCACTCAAGAGTTGTTGCAGTTTGGAGCTGCATCGATTTCTATAGATGAACCCGTGCCTTCTGTTGTTGATCTCAGTGATCAAATTCTTGTGGTCCTCAATTATTTTAGGTAATAAAAATATTAAATCTTGGTTACACTTTGCTGATAGTTACACAAACTTATGTGATGGTGTGTGTTTGAGTTTTTCAGGCTTGGTTCAGTGATGTGTATGGGAGCAATGGCGGGTGCCTACATCCTTACACTATTTTCGGTATTATTTCAAATTTAAGTTTCATCATTAGAAGTGGCAATATTTACTCTTGAATATCTGAATTGGTCGATTCGGATCATATCTTATCCATAATCGGGCAAATTAAGAAATTAGTTTCAAAGGAAATGGGTCGAAAGTCACCCGGAGTATACTTTTAGTGCATAAAACCTTCTAAATCATTTTTCTTCAAAAAGTAGATTATTATTGAAATAATATAGTTTCTGTAGTTATATCTGTCACACTAATTATCTATAATAAATCTGATAATTTTGGACAAAAAGTGTTTCTTATGAACCTAATCTGGCCCGACCCAACCCAAATAAATTTTTTGACAGGTTACCTGACCAGCCCATTTTGGCAACTCTAGTCATTATGTAGGACATATAAACTATATGCTGATTTGCTTCATCATGTTTGACCCAATATTATTTTTTTTGCAGATAAAGTATAGTGAAAGAGTAACTGGTTTGATACTTATATCCCCTATATGCAAAGCAGCTTCTTGGAATGAATGGTTTTACAACAAGGTTAGTTCCTTCATTTCTTGTTTCCAACATAGTTATCAACATCACACAACTCATATCACAAATCGATATAGTATCTACATGATTGTATAGATTAACCCTATATTTTTACCTTATCTAGTTGTCGGCACGTGCTATGATATACCGCCTTAAATTGGTTTATAGGGCCATAGGGGTGTTCATAGTTCATGCACTGTTGAAACTGACCAATCCACCCAAATTGAAGCATATTGGCCAGTTTGAGATTTATACAGTTTGGTTCACAGTTTAGGGGCAACCCGTGTAAACCGAAAAGGGCATTTACCTTTATTATTTATTTATTTTTTTAACTTTTTGGAATATGCAGTTATGCATATGTAATATTCATGAATCATTTTAAAAAATTTAATACAAATTAATGATTATGAATTAAAAGAAGTTCCGGGTTCGTCCCGAATTTTCATCAAAATCGGTTGAACAGGACCATGAACACCCCTAGACTGGTTTATATGCTGTTAATAGTTAATAGCTATTTACAAACAAGATGTTTGGATGTAACTATATGTGGCACTCTAGCCTTTTTACTTATAAATGTGTTGACGGGTATCGATGGGTTAAACTGATCAAAGAGAATATTTTACATACAACCTCCCAAATCTCTTTTATTCAAAAGGTTAGATTGTTATTATAGTAAAACAAATTTCATAATCTTATTTGACATATTATTATTTTTAAAAATTTTACAAAATGACTAAAAGTTACCTCTTTTGACCTTGACCCATTTTGACGCGTTGCTTAACACACCTATTTTCTTGATTGGGTTCATGAATGGTGACACTGGTCTAACCAAAGTTTTTGTTCATAGTTCATGTCAAAATTGCTTTATTACTGCGGTATGTGTGACATATTAAAGGAGTTATTGATTCACAGATACTTCAGTAAGGTATATATTCCAACTTCTTACCTTTATGATACTTTCCCTCTAATATTTTTACTATTCAATGGGCCGGATCTCATCCGGGCCTAAGCCCAAATATTGAGCCCGATCCAGACATACGTCATCACTAGATAATTTTGATCACAAAGTTTCTTTGGATTAAATCAGGGAGTCTGTGGCAATCTAGAAGTCCCAGAATCAGAAATGGTTCGAGCATGCAGGAAGGTTAGTTGTGAAATTACCTAATCGCCCTCTGATAACTAGCTTAGCTTCAATAAGTAGTAATAACAGGAATGGATAAATAGGTAATTTCCAAAACACGAAACGTTGTAGAACGATTAAGCATACTGCTTTCTTTCTCTTCTTACAGTTATTGGGCGAGAGAGATAGCATTAATGTGTGGCGGTATCTTCAAGCACTTGATAGGTAGAGATACACATTTACTTATAAAGAGGTCGATTCAGATTATGTTTTATCTGTAGCGGGTCAAATGGGTTGAAAGTTCTCCAAACTGTATCTTTAATACATACACCAAATCGCTTTATTTAAAAATATAATATTATTGTACTAATATATATCTTTTAATCATAACACAAAAATTGTTAATAATTTTTTGGATAAAAAGTCTTTCAAGCAAGCCCAACCCGTACCAGAATTTACCTCTGTAAAGCGATCCGTTTGACTCGCCCATTTTGTCACCTCTATCTATAACTCGCTTAATTTTTTTAATATATTTTTATTTGTTTTAATGAGTAGGAGACCTGACATCACTAAAGAATTAGAGACTCTAGAATGCAAAACTATTATTTTTGTTGGGAACAACTCTCCATTTCATGGTGAAGCCCTCCACATGAGTACAAAATTGGGTAAAAATTGTTCCACTTTGGTTGAGGTACGTTTATTTATTGAAACAGACTGTTATAAGTAATTATTTCCTGCCTGTAAGACGGTAAAATACTTGATTGATTATTACAGAATAATGCATTAACTGTATTTTCTTAAAACTTAGGTACACCCATGTGGATCAATGGTGACCGAAGAACAACCTCATGCAATGTTGATCCCCCTTGAATTATTTCTAAAGGGGTTTGGGTTGTATAGACCATGCCAGTTTAATGATAGCCCAAGGAGCCCACTTGACTCGTGTTGCATCAATCCCAAGCTTCTTTACCCTGAACACATGGGCTTGAAGCTTAGACCGATAAAAACACGCGTATCTCCTCTCCAACCTCGCGCCAACAAGAGCTAACACTTTCTTTCTTTTTATCTATACATATAGAGGAAAAGGAAATATATTGTTTGAATGATCACCGATTCATTCATTTGTAGTCTCTTTTATGAATCTTTTTCTTTGTATTTTGTAAAAATGAAAATAAAAAAATCACGCCTTCCTATATGCAGTCATTAAAAAATGTTAGATATCGATTTTGCTTGAAGGTTACTTAAAGATAACAAATACATAACAAATTTTAAGTAGAAAACTATAAGAATCGCAAACACTTATACATAGTGCCAGGGGCGGACTTAGGGTGTGTTTGCAATTGCAATGTTGTTTTGCATTTAGGAACTAAATTTAAGATGTATAGGTAACTATAGCAATGTTGTTTTGCATTTAGGAAATTAGTTTTCTTGAACTCAAACATTATGGATGTGAGAGTGAGTATAGAATTCATTATAACCGACCCGTTTTAATCGACCCGTTTTGGGCGACACCAAACCGACAAGTTAATGTAATTATTTTAGCTTGACCCATTTTGGCTTTACCCGTTCTAGCCTAACCCATTTTGACTTGACCAGTTTAAGGCCGACTTATTTTTGGTACTCACTGACCAAAAATCCTGGATCCGCCACTGCATAGTGCATGGAAGATAATCACATGTAATAGAAGATAGAAATAGAGGCGATTAGAAAACCGTCTTAAACATCACATTTAAAACAATTGATTGTGTATTGAACGTCTGATATTATATTTGAATATTTTGTTTATGTTTTTAAAGAGTAAATAATATGATATAAATGAAATCAACCTTATAATTAAAAGCAACAATAGTATAATAAAAATACAAAATGAAGAATACAAGTGTTATTTAGTAGCATTTATGATTTTGGTTTAGATTTTGTGTTGGTAGCTCTTTCGGGTCTCCAACGGTCTAAAACTTTAACTGTAAATTCTCTATTACGTCGTTATTAGTTTGAAAGGCCTTGGTAAGGATGTCAGTAGATATATCCGGTTTTGAACCAAAAACCGCATTTGCAATTGTGACAATACCAGGATTCTGGCTGCTCAATGTTGAAACCGCAAGTGCATTCGTGTTTCCAATGTTTCTTTGAAAATGTACGAGTCTCATCGGGAAAACAAAAACGTCACCCTTTTGCAACACTTTGGTGATAAAACGGTTTTCAGGGTTTGATGTGACAAATCCAACCTCAAGAGTGCCTTCCAAGACAGTGAAGAGCTCAGTGGCCCGGGGATGAAAATGAGGCGGGTTGAGCCCCCATGGCTCATAGTCGACACGAGCCATTGCGATTCCTAAAGTGTTGAGTCCTGGCAACTGATCCACGAAAACCGTGGACACCTTGGACCCAACTGCATTGGAGGTGTTTCCCCTCATGCGTAACCCACCAAAGTAGAAATCACCCGCTTGAACCAAACTCGGGTTTTTGCAAGTGAATCCATTCACCAAAACTGTCATAAAATGATAAAAACATGATTGCAACATTGAAATTTGAAGGGGCACCACAAAATGGATTATTTTTTGTGGAGTCATGGTCCGTAAACACATTTTTTTTCTTTTTCTCTTTAATATAAATAAAATATCGTGTAAATACCATTGCAACAACTATATTATTATAAAAAAAGAAAATTTTATAGAACATTAAGCAAGTTTTTAAACTGTTTCAATTAAATCATGTAAAAAATTTTTGTCCAAATTAAGTCACTCAAGTTTCAAGAGTGTGCTAATCCTAAATTTTGTTTACCTATTTAGCAAGTTACCATTTTTATATGACATTTCTTTTTTCTTTTTCTTTTTTAAATATGTTGACATGGATGTTAACATTTTTTTTATAATTTGAAATTTCAAAAAAATTATTTTTATTGTTTCGAAAATTTTACTTTTTAATTTTAAAATCATAATTTAAATAATTAAACATCATATAAATGTATTTAATTAGAGTTAGAGCTGAAACTTTTAGTTATAGGTAAAAATAAGTGTAAGTTGTAGGTAAAGTTAAAATTAAAAGTAATCATATTTATTATATACATAATTATTGTAAAATGTAAAATAGTATATGATTAATTTTGTTTTAAAAAACTCTTAGGGGGTGTTTGGTACAGAGAATGGAATTGTAGAGAAATGGAATAGAGAAATGGAATTGCAGAGAAAGGGAATTGGTCTGGAGAATGAGAATTGACTGTTCTGTTTGGTAGTACAGAGATTTCAGTAGAGAAATATAGCTGAGAATCATTTCTCTTGTTTGGTACATAGGAAATAAACAGAGAATTATATCAACTTTATCATTAGCACAAGTCTTTTTTTCATAACAAATATTTATTAAAAAATAAAAAAACATATAAAAAGATGCATAAATTCCAACCAAAATATGCATTGATAAAACCAATTCACATACAAAACATAGTTTTTAAGCAAAAAACATCAACCATAGTTACTAGTAAAAGTACTTCAACCATGCTGAAACCAAAAAAGGTACTTCAACAACCACGGTGAAACAAAAAAAATTACTTCAACCATACACAACTATCCCATTGAACCATCGGTATACAACTCGACCATCTCAATTTTCTCTTCTATTGTCAACGCAAGAAAAGAACGTCCTAGATCCACATCTTTACCAATCAAATGAGCTGCTTTGAACCGTTTTTTCGTAGTGATACCTGGTAAAGCTTTCAACTCATCACTAACCTTTTCATAGATTTCACGAGCCTCCATACCTTCTTTGCTAAGTTGTTCACCCACCATCTCCCCAAATCGAAGCAAAACTTCCTTGATATCTTTGCAAGACTCTCGATATATCTCATCTGCATCCGTGCTTCTACCTCTTTTGCGCTTGCTTGTTACACTTCCTGTTTGTCCTTCAGATCTATCAACATTTGGAACGACTTCATCAACAAAATCAAAGTCTTCAATATCAACAGGTGAGCTTTTTTGCGTCTCTTGAACAACATCTTCTTCTCCAAGGTCAACTGCTTTACTACCAGTAGCTCTATCCTTACCGAATATGGTACACAATTTGTCATAGAAAGGAAATGCCTTGTCACGAAAATTCACAGCACCTTTGTGAGACTACAAGACAATTACAAATAAATTAGACTAAAATTTTAAAATCTAAAAAATATATTTTTTAGAATATACCTTCACGTATTCATTCCAAACACTATCATCGGCAATAATACAACATTTTTTTTCATCCCAACCAAACCCACTTGTATGCACAATTTAGCTAAATACTGATCACTTTAAAGTTTAACCTAACATATCCAACACTATCTCTGAAAATTAAATAAAAGCAAACAAATCAATCAAACTTCTTAATTTGCATAAAACAGCTAAAATCAACGACCTAATCAACCAGAAGCAGAGAAAACACATTCGCAAACAGTAAACAGGTCGGTATCATAACATTGTTAACCTTGTAGAGTCTAACCTTTTTGTATAAGCTGTTGATCAATGTATTTCTGTTAAACATTGTTTAGATAGTTTATTTTCATGTAATTTCTTTTAAACGAATTTACTGCTTTTTAGTCTAAGTCTGGGCCATCGAAACTATAGTTTCGAGTGAGATTTGTTCACTCGAAACTAGTAGTTTCGATCGATAGTAGTTTCGACAGGCACTTTTTCCACTTGTAAATGTTCACTCGAAACTAGTAGTTTCGAGGAACATAGTTTCGATACCTGTGAAACTACTATAAATAGCCTAGTTAGAGAATTTCTAGGGTGTGAGTTGCGGCTGTAACCCTGAATTCTCTCTTTCAGATTTGTTTTTGAATCAATACAATTTGCATTCGTTTAATGCTTGTTCTTACACTTTCACATATTATTTGCATTGATTCTTAGTGTGTTTGGCTGTCTTCTTCACCAAGTCTGTCTCTAATCCTCTGTTACAACACCATACATACAGATTCCGCCTGTGTGTGTGGGTAATCGATCACTTTCGTGATTTCCGACTGAAATCTGGACCTACAAACCTAACGAATCTGAATGCCGATTAATTCGATTTCTAAGCCCTAAATCAGACGAACAGATGACAGGATCTTAAATAAACATCAAATCGATCAACATAGGGCAAAATTAGGGTTTGTAGATGGAAGTTTGAGGATTTTGGTTTACCTGAACAATGTATTGACGAACGCCGGAGAAGAGAGGTGACTGCGGATTGAAATCGCCGGAGAAGAGAGGTGACAGCAGGGAGAGGCGTGAGAGAAATCAGACGAACAGATGACAGGATCTTAAATAAACATCAAATCGATCAACATAGGGCAAAATTAGGGTTTGTAGATGGAAGTTTGAGGATTTTGGTTTACCTGAACAATGTATTGACGAACGCCGGAGAAGAGAGGTGACAGCAGGGAGAGGCGTGAGAGAATTGGTCTGGAGAAATGAAACCCTAGAAATCCAATTCTCCGCTTTTTTTAGAGAAACAAAATCAGAGAAATGGAAATGATTTATTTCCATTTCTCACCTCTTTCTTTCATAAACAAACAAGAGAATTCTTTCCAATTCCATTTCTCACCCCTCAATTCCCTCTACCAAACACCCCCTTATTGAATACCACACGTCTTTTTTTTAGTTAAAAGTTAATACCCTTTCATTCAAATATTTGTTTATAAATTTTTGTTATTTAATTAATAAATCCTAAGTTATTATATTTAATATCTACCCCAGCATATTTAAAAAAGAAAAAAAATTGTCATGTAAGCCTGATAACTTGTTAAATAGGTAAAAAAAAATACGATTAACACATTACTACTTAATTGGAACCGTTTGAAAACTTGGTTACTATTTTATAAATTTTCTCTATAAAATAAAATAAACTACAGAAAAATATATCTAATATTACATGTATTATTATTGTGTGTATTTAACTTTAATACTTCAAGTCTAAAATTATAAACTTTTAAAACTTAAGCTTTAAACTTAAAATACACGTTTAGATGACTTTCAACCTATTTGATGGACGTTTGAGTGTGCACATGATGTTTAGGATTCTTAACGGTATTTTTTTGTTGGTGTTTAATATTTGCTTATTTAAACAACTTATGTTTTACGTTGAAGTGAATATTGAGTTTATTTCACTTTAAGTGTAAGCTTATAATTTCAAACCAGAAAAGAATAATCAGTTTGAAATATACATATTAATAAAACAAAACCATAATCTACCGTTTATAAATAAAATATCATGTTAAATATCATTACAAAAACAACATTATTATAAAATAAAATAAACTATAGAAAAATATATCTAATATTAGTAACTAAATTTAAAACAGAACGTGTGTGAATAGTAACTTCTCCTATAGAATCATGCCACGTCTTTTTTAATTAATTTCGTTTTTCTTTAATAACTTTCGTTCGTTAACTTTTTTCAAAATACGGAGTGCGCGACTTTTTTAGTTTTTTTTCAACGTTCCGATATATATTTTTTTAAAACGGAGTTGTATTCAAAATCAAGTTTTTTTATCGTTGCCTATAGCCAGTGTCGTTACCGTTGTGGTACCGTCACGAGCCGAACCTATTATAAGCGAAGAACATCATTGTCAGTATTGTTATTATCGGAACTCGTATCGGTATTCGCTTTATGGTTTTCGATGACCCGAACCGGTCATTTTTTTATTATGTTTTTCCCTTTTTTATTATTTAGTTTTATGTTTCTTTTTTATTAACATAATTTTTACCGTTACGCCTATGTTTTCATTTAAATTTTATTAACGATGGGCTCGACACCCGACGCAAAGCGCGGGTATAACCATCTTTTCTTTTTTACTATAGCTTATTAAATTATATATAGCTGGGGTCGGTCGCAAGCTTCTGAGTTACCTTTTGAATAATTTGTTAAATTGAATCATTACATGATTTTCTTTTTATTACATGTTCTTTTGGGTTTTGTTATAGTAATTTTAGATTTAGATAGAAAAAACATAAGAAAAATAATGAATTTTGATTATTACTATTATTAAACTTATAGGTCGGTAAGTACAATGATGTTTTGTGCTTTTATAGATTATTACTATTATTAAAACTTATAGGTCGGTAATTTTTTTAAAAGGAAGTTTTATTAAAAACCGAGTATTTTTTTGGGATCGTAGGCTATAGCAACTGTCGTTACCGTTATGATAATGTGACCAGTATTAGTATTAGCGGAACCGGTCTCGGTATTCGCTTTTATGATTTTTTGTGAGTCGAACTGATAACGATCAACCGCGTGGCACAGGAGAAAAACGACCAAACTCCTGTCGCGAAGCGAGGGTTAAAAGAACTCGTTACATGTATTGTTATTGTATGTAATAAGTTTAAAACTTACAGTTTAAAATTACAAACTTTTAAAACTCGATTAACTTTTAAGCGTAGGCAAAATTGGATTTTAATAATTCAAAATATGACTCATTGGCCGATAATAATCCATACTAATAATTTGGCTGGTGACAGTCCCAACTTTCACTTTTGTTGTCAAGGACAGTCCCAGTAGCATAATCATAATAGATTTACACTCGATTTCGCACAAAATAATAATTTAAAATGGGATGGAGAAACGTGCAAGCGAAATCGAGTGGAAACCGAGTGTAAATCTATGATGATTATGCTACTGGGACTGCCCTTGATAACATAAGTGAAATGTCATCAGCCAAACTGTTCGTATGAATTATTATCGACCAATGAGTCATAGTTTGGATTATTAAAATTCAATTTGCCTTAAACTTTAAATACACGTTTAGATGACTTCCAACCTATTTGATCTGACACTTGATTCTGTACGCGATGTTTGGGATTCTTAACCGTATCTTTCGATGGTGTTTGAGACTACTTATTTAAACAACTTATGTTTTTGCTCACACGTTGAAATGGATAATGAGTTTATGTCACTTTAAGTGTAAACTTATAATTTCAAATCAATACACAATATTAATAAAACATAACCAATTAGAAGTTGTTTCCCAAACACCATTTAACCATAAACCATAACCATAATCAACCATTTATAAATAAAAAGGTTAAACACCGCGACCTCTAATCAAATTCTAAACAAACAAACTAAAAAATCAAATAAAAACGATTATGGTACCTTGGCCATTCGGGTCTGCGACACAGAAATCTTGAAGAGGACTCGGGTCTGTTGCCATGGCCGCGGAAGAAACAAGAACCAGAAGCAAGAACGAGCCGAGAACACGAGCCATTGATCGATGGGTTAACCGTGTTGTAGTGTTGTGGACGAAATGGTTAGACATGCAAGGTTGCTTATATATATAATAAAAGAAAGAAAGAGTCACCATGGCCGTCTAAATCATTGAAATAGTCATTTTACATTGGCACCAAAAAAAAATGTTTTGTAGCTCAAATTTTCTGTTCGTCTGGTTATTTTTTTTTAACGGCAATTTGGATTACTGACGGGCCACTGACTCACTCGATCATCTCCACCTCTCTTAGGAGAAAACCCACTATATGTGAGAAAACCCCTTGGACCCCCCTTTTTTTGTCACAAGTGGAACTTGAATCCAAGACCTCTCTATTTTAGTGAAATCTTGGGTATACACCTTTGACACTAGGCTAAGATAATGGTCGTAGTTTGTCTGGTTATTTAATAGGCAGACAAATTAATATCTTTTTCAACCTTTAATGGGTAATATTTAAATAGAAGATTGAATCAATCTTTAAAAAGTATTGGCGCATGGGATTGTTTATTTAAATTGTTTATTGCATTTTTATATAACATGTATAAACGAGTCGAGCTGTACGTGAGTTATTTGAGTTTGGTTAGCTTAAAGATCGAATAGAGTCGAGTTTAATCGAGGTTGAGCCTAAATTATAAACAAGCTCGGTCTTAGGCTTGATCATGCTCCCGTGTCTGAACAAAGCCCATGATTTATATACATATGATAATTTTTATTTATATATTAAAATTTTAATTAAATAATAATATTAGTATATATAAAATTATGATAAAAATAACTAAATAATATAAAATTATGATAAAAATAACTAAATAATATATACTTTACTATATATAAAATTATAGTTGTTAGTTTTATATAAAACTAATTATATATAATAATTAATTACTTGATAAATAATAAATGAGTTAAGATTGAGCCTAACTCGAGCTCTCATATATTAAATGAGCTCGAGCTATGCTAGGCTTGTTTACACTCTAGTTTTAACTTTTAAGGACTCCCTCACTAGTGACTAATCACAACAGAAAATTTTGTCATTACATTGGTTTCTCAAGTGGTGAATCGATATAACTTAAACGAAAAACACAAGAAGAATAAACTGAATAACTTCCAATATTATTACTCAGAGGAAATATAACTCAAAAACCTCTATTACAACTCTTTTGATAAAAGTTGAAACCCTAATGTTAACACAATCTTTGCTAAAAAAAATCTAATAACCCTAACTTAGTAATTAAGTTACCCATCAAAACCCTTACCACATGGGTTGGGCCCGTTTCTTGGGCCAGACAACAATTGAGCCAACCATTTCAACTATCCTACAAAAATGTAACGACTTTGATACCCCTTGGATTATACATTGTGAAATGAAACCAAATGGAGTTGATTCGGTCGGTTAGATTCTAGGATACTAACGGTTAAATTGTGACATGATCTTTGCAATGACAAGTGTTTGAATGGGTTAATTAATAAAATATAGTTATAGAGATCGCGTTTAACCGGTCAACTTTTTTTTTAACGGCAATTTGGATCACTGAGGGACCACTGACCCACCCGACCATCTCCACCTTCCTCAGGAGGAAACCCACCATATGTGAGAAAACCCCCTGACCTAACATGAACCCTTTTTTTTTTATCACAAGTGGGACTTGAACCCAGACCTTGCCATTTTAGTGAAGTCTTGGGTATACACCTTTGCCACTAGATTAAGCTAATGGTTGTGTTTAACCGGTCAACTACAAGGATGCATGGTCGAAGTCTAAATGGTGATTATGATCTGGATTTGGTTTGATCTTATTTAAATAACTGTATTAACAGGTCAACATAATGGTTCAACGACCCGGTCAATAAAATCAGTGATCTATCCCCTTAATAACCAATATCAAACTATTGCTAATTGGACTTAATTATTTTCTGTATTAATATAATACAATAAATAATATGTTTACAATTTTACATGTACAATGTAAGTTTCTAAAACCAAACATTTAATCACAATCTATATTCTTTTCCGAACCTGATAAATAAAATTATATTTATAAACAGTTTTTTTTTTCAGAATCAGACAGGAACTGCCTGCACAACCTTATTTGTTTGAGAACTCTTGAATTGCCTTCACTTGGACCGGCTAGTTATGGTGTCGACTTGTTGAACCGGTGAATCGGATTGGTGGTGAACTACATTTTCAATTTTTTGTACTTTTTTACTTCTAAAATTTCATACTGATTTATTTATTATTTTATACTTCACATTTTGTTAATTATAGTATTCATATTTTGTTAATATTACAAATTCGCATCAAAACATAAATTAGTTCTATATTTAGTTTTATATTACTTATATATATATTTGTTTTAAATTTATATTTATATATATATATATATATATATATATATATTAAATTGACTTTATCCGGTGTTTAAAATCGATCCGATCAAGACGATTTAATAACCGACACGCTTATAGAAACAGTTGTTTGTAAGTTATCATTTTACCCAATATTGTGTAAAAATTATTTAAAGGAAATTTTTATTTGAAATATTTTGAATAAAAGTGTTGGTGACAAAAAAATATTCACTCTATGAATTCTTTAAAAATATACACTTGATATGGCGAAAAAAATATAACTTTCTTTAATTAAATCAATCAAACATCATCAATAGCTTAAATATAATTATAAAACAAAATGTATCGACGGCATAACATAATAACTTTTAACGCCCCCTCCAATACAGTGTTTAGCGTCTGTTCCAGCTCATAGTCTCAGTAGCAAGACTTTCAATTCAGTATATAATTAATCGAAATTCAATAAGTATACTAAATTTAGCACCAATTACCCTTACATGATTTTACAACCAATTTCATCTTTTACATGAAGAACTCCATTCCAGCTAATCAAAACTAAGATATCAGTTTTCATATGGTCAAAATTAAACATTTAAGAGTGAATATATTTGAGCTTAAACTGCTCGATTTAACCGCACCGCATCGACCTATTTGAGCTTAAACTGCTCGATTTAACCGCACCGCATCGACCCCTTCGTTTCAAAATACCAACATCAAGTTTGACCTCCATATAAATTTTAAGGGTGAAACATACTTACAAAACTATAATTCGTCATTTGAAATCAG
The DNA here is from genome assembly GCA_023525975.1 of Smallanthus sonchifolius. NCBI lineage: Eukaryota > Viridiplantae > Streptophyta > Magnoliopsida > Asterales > Asteraceae > Smallanthus > Smallanthus sonchifolius. Next base: position 97,994,999 of record CM042026.1, read on the forward strand.
CTTTGGCCATTATGGTCAATCAATTCACTAAATTGGCCATTTTGATTCTTTTAATCTTTTTATAATTTTGATATTTATAGTTAATTTTACACATATTTTGTTTTACTCTTATAACTTTTAAACTATAGTGTTTTCGTACATCTGAATATACGAGCCAATTTGCGTCGTAAATTTTATTCAAAACCGAGCCGAGTCAAATATGATATATTTTGCTTTTTTTAAAATAATTTTATGTGTTTATTAACCCTTATTTTTACAACGATGTAATTTTTTTTATTTATTTTCAAATATACCGTTACGACGTGTTTTTTTATACATTTCAATATTCATAATCGAGCCGCCACAAGTTTATATGGCTCTCTTTAACCACATCAGTGTCACCGTCGCAGTGTTAGGAAAAATGAAACTTTAACATGTAACACATCATCGATCGCCATCAAGGTTCTGCCTTGGTGGTCAGAGGGGTTTTCCCAAAGGATTTCCCCTCTGTGGATGTCATGAGTTCGAATCTTATGAGGTGCAATTCATAAAAACTAAAAACACTCTCTGCAGATTTCGAATTCCTTAGGGGTTATTTGGGTAGACTGATTTACAAGCCTCCCATGGTGGACGTGCAGTTAACCATACGCCGTTCAAAAAAAGAAAAACACATGATCGAATATCGATCGATGTCTTTTTAGATACAATACACGTGAATCAAATGAAGAAAGATAAAAAGGAAGGAAAAAAGAAAACACATTATGATTACAATAATCACCTGCGGCGGCGCTTGAATCTCTCTTAATGGCGCCGGCGAATCAACTGTCCGGAGTCGCCGGAGAAGCGATAATTATATGGGATTTTGATCGGACGATCATGGACGACGACAGTGATCGGTGGGTGGTGGTAGAAATGGGCTTGACTCCGTTGTTCAATCAGCTTCGTCAAACACTCCCTTGGAATTCTCTCATGGTTTGTAACATCTTTAGTTTTTAAATTCTATCTAATTGGAATTAATTGATTTCGCTAAGGTACCAATTTTTAAAATTAGGGTTCATAATTCATAAATAACCCTTAGTGTTCTTCAGATCCATGTTTCTGATCATTGTTATTCAAGGATTGTGTTATTGGATTTAGGATAGAATGATGGAGGAGCTACATTCTCAGGGGAAAACAATTGAAGACATCATAAACTGTTTGAATCGTGTTCAACTGCATCCCCAAATCATTTCAGCCATTAGAGCTGCTCATGCTCAAGGGTATCTATTTATTTTATTCAATCTTTGTTTTCAATGCGGAGCCGGTATTTGAACAAATGAGATCGGGTCAGAACGGGTTGTTTTAAGAAATTGTCATTTTGGTTTGGGTCAGAATGGGTTTTGGCAAAAATAGGTACGGGTTGAAACAGGCCGTTTCAAATTTTGCCAGGTTCCTGAATTCTGTTTTATGATATTCACCAAACAATTTCTTCAAGATCCCGATTTCTTCAAGGTGTCGACTGTTGCTCGAGAGAGAACTGAAATCGCCCTTGTCGACCCATCCTGACCCGTTCGGTATTTTTAGGTTGCCCATCCTGACCCGGTTGTTTATTTTTTCCTCACTTTTAAGTGTACCCATCCTGACCCCATAAGAATGCTATTTAACCAAAAACAACCCATGTACTTATATATAATGTCAAAATCCGCCCAACTTAAAAGACATGGGTCAAGATTGCCAGGTCTAGTCGATTGCAATGGGTCTGAGTTTTTCAAATCTGACAATCGATTGAGCAATGGGTTTGAGTATTTGAACAAATTAGACCCTCGACTGAACAAATATGAACAGAGATGATGAGGATATCCTATATTTTAGTGTTTAAAGTTAACAAGTTAAAATATTATCTACAAATAATTTTTTAGTACTTTTTAGTAACAAACGCCTCGCATACATGACGCGTGCTTGCGCATTGGCTTTTGGGATCAAAACGCATTGGAGTGCCACACACTTTTTAAAACCAAGTATTCAATTTATTATCTTGTATCATATGTTTTGTAATTTGCCTTTTTGTGATGAATGATTTTATGTTTAATATGTAATATGTTGTTATGATAATGAAACTGTGAATATTTCAGATGTGATATGAAGGTGCTTAGTGATGCTAATCAGTTCTTCATTGAAACAATCCTGAAAAACCATGGGATTTATGATTGTTTTTCGGATATTATAACAAACCCGACTTTTGTTGATAAAGAAGGTAGACTTAGGATCTTTCCTTATCATGGTTCCGCCATGCCACCTCATGGGTGCGATCTTTGCCCGCCCAATTTGTGCAAGGTACCTGAATTACCTTTATCGACTAATTTCGTTGTATAATGTGTACTAAAAGTGAAGATGTAGCTTGAAGAGTATTTTTTTATTATTTATGTTTTTCATTTTATGTGTTCTTTTTTATATAATGTGTGAAGAAACATCTAATTGTGTGTCCCACTTACGTGATCCAAAGAAAAATGAAGACAGGGACCTAGAATATGGAACATGATATTAACTAATGAAACGAGGTCACACGTTGAAAGAAATATGTATGGATATTGTGACGTGTCGAGTCATATGTTTCGAGTCGTACATCTTAGCTCTTTGGGAAACTGCAATACTTTCTACATGGAAATTTTCCAAGGTTTTTTATTTTTTTATTTAAAAAAAAACAGATAAACACTTTTGGGTGAAAAAAGTTGCTTACCCATATCTGCTTATTTTATGGTGAAATAAGATGTTTTTGATAAGTAGTTTGAGATTGCTTATTTCAAACTGATTATTCTTTGTGGAGTCAAAATTACAAGTTTACCCTATTAGACTAGGACCAATTATGTTACTATTGTATAGTTCAGGGTAGTAAATTGATACTTGACCTATGAATGAGAATGGATCGGTCAGTCTTACTTCCTTTATGGTATTAGAGCCATCGGCTCTCTGATTACCACCGCAGACCATCGGCCTCCCTCCCTTCTGCCGCCGATCTCCTCTCCATCTCTGCCGCAGGTCTCCTACCTCCTGCTCCGACTGATGGCAGGTGATGACACTCCCCCAGCCTCCTCCTCCGCTCCACCCCCACCACCCCCTTCCCTACTACACCTTGCTGTCACAGTTTCAAAATCCCCGTACTCTTGGAGGCTGAAAACGGACAATACACCTCCTGGATTGAACTATTCAAAATCCACTGTCGGGCATTTTAAGTTCTTGACCATATTCTCCCACCTGAACTCTCCTTAAAACAGGAACCCGATGAGCAGTGGCAGCCCCTGGATGCCATTGTTTTACAATGGATTTATGGTACCATCTCCAAAGACCTTCTCATCACCATCCTATCCCCAGGCACAACCACAGCTGATGCTTGGAACACATCTTCATCGATAGCAAGCCCTTTATCTGGAACAAAAGTTTAATAATACCAAGTTGGACACTTTCCCAAATATGACCTCTTACTGTCAAGAACTCAAAAACCTCTCCGATCAGTTAACAAATGTTGATGCCCCTGTGACCAATCAACGCTTGGTCTTACAACTTATTGTTGGCCTGAGCGATCAATACGATGGTATTGCAACTTTACTTCAATAATCCACACCCCTCCCAGACTTTTACACCGCCCGGTCCAAGCTTTGTCTTGAAGAAACCCGCAAGGCCCATCAGACATCTCCTGTCACTGCCCTACACACCTCTCACAGCCCCTCTCCTACCCCAGCCCAATCTCTGTCTGATAACCGGCGCGACACCTCTGATTTCCCTCAGCAGCCACGCAACATGGGCAGGGGGCAGACTGATAATTACTAACGTGGCAGAGGGCAGACTGATAATTACTACCGTGGCAGAGGCAAGGGTGCCCGTGGACAAGGTCGTGGACGAGGTCAGTTCCACAACAGTTTGCTCCTCCCCCCAACCCTGGATGAATTGGACAACCCCAAATTGGAATACACCTCTGACACCATACCCCACTGCTCCTATCAGCAGGTTCCAGCCCAGACTAGGTTCAACAGCAGGTATTCTGGGTTCGTCTCCATCACATGCCTACACTGCCTCTTATCAGTATACACCCACCAGCATTGAGCAGGCCCTACACACCATGACCCTCAATCCGGATCAGAACTGGTACCTCGACACCGGCGCCACCAATCACATGTCCCATATGACAGGTAACATCTCAAATTATGTCAATAATAGCATGTCGAACCATATTGTTGTGGGCAACGGTTTCCATATAGCTATTCACTGCACTGGTCATACAACACTAAAACCACCCTACCCACCCTTACACCTTAAAAACATACTCCATGCACCCCAACTTATTAAAAACCTATTGTCTGTCCGTCGCCTTACTTCCGGTAATATGATATCTATTGAATTTGACCCCTTTGGCTTTCTTGTGAAAGATTACCAGACACGGATTCCTATCCTCCGATGTGATAGCACCGGAGATCTCTACCCGCTTTCCTTGTCAAATGCTCAAGTCACTAGCCCCTCCACTTTTGCAGCCTTATCTCAGGATCTCTAGCATCATCGTTTAGGACATCCGGGTTCTAAACTACTACGCATCTTGAATAAGAACAATTTTATTTCAGTTTCAAAGTTTTCTGATCAACATTTATGTCAATCATGTGTTTTTGGCAAGCATATCAAACTGCCCTTTTATGCTTCTTGCTCATCTACTACTTTACCATTTGATATTATTCATAGTGATTTATGGACCTCCCCGGTACGTAGCACGGGGGGACACCGCTATTATGTTCTATTTCTAGATGATTACACTAATAACTTGTGGACTTTCCCTTTAACAAACAAATCCCATGTTTTCTCTATTTCTCTTAACTTCCAAAACTTTATCTACACACAATTTGAACGAAAAATCAAGTCTTTCCAATGTGATAACGGAACTGAATATAATAATAGGTCATTTCACGACTTTTGCAATCAACACGGTATGAATTTCCGGTTCTCTTGCCCTCACACTTCTCCACAAAACGGCAAATCCGAACGTAAAATCCGGTCCATCAACAACATTGTTGTTAGGATTAAATACGATCACACACGAACACACACACGCAAACACGAATGCGGGAAAAACACGAACACGAGATTTATAGTGGTTCGGTCTAAACTGACCTACGTCCACTTTGCAACTAGGGTTTATATTATTTCTGTGCTCAAGGAATTTCAAATACATATGATGTATATATAGAGATTAATCTAGGGTTAGTAACTTAATTTCCAAGTTAGGCCCAACCCGTGTAGAGCCCATTAGGGCCGGCTGCCCCATATGAGACTCCACACCCAACAATCTCCCACTTGGAGGCTCGAACTGCGCTCCACCGTCTTTCATCATCTTGTACCTCTTGTAATATTCCTTACCACTAGTTGCATCAGCCTTCTCATCAGTTAACCTGAAGGCACGTTGAAGCTGCCCTGAGCTTCAACTCATCAGTCACGACCGGTGACTAATTCTGTCTCTGCCTGCTCCCACTGTAACGAACCTGTTACTCTGCTGGCCTCTGAGACAACTTGAGAACTCACACTCTCCATCATAAGCAAGTAATCCACTGGAGAGTCTTTTCCAGTCGGAATGCTGGTCTTCTTAACCCATTGTAGCACTGGAGCTGTAACTGAAACACGACCTGTGCTCCCACTGTCACGATGCCCTCTACCTTGTTTAACCTTCCGAACTCGTTCATCCTGAATCTTCACTTTGACTCTGGGTTGCTCACTTGCAAAGCAAACCCTCTTCTGCCCACGAGATTCTGTGAACCGGACTTTGTTTTCTTTCTGAATCGGGATAACCTCTCCCTCAGACGGTATACTGACCATATAAAGCGAACCTCTCTTTCTTACTTGAGCCATGACAAGATTACCTTTAACCACCTTCCATTGACCGTTCCAAAACTTAACTTCGTGTCCTTGTTCATCCAACTGTCCGACAGAAATTAGCCTTTTCTTCAAACCTGGAATTACCCTGACATCCTTCAAAGTCCATGAACCGGTTGACGTCTTCAAATCTATGTCACCCATGCCCGTAACCTCAAGGACATCATCGTTCGCCAATCTTACCTTCCCAAAATCCCCTTCTTTCAAATTCTGCAATGCTTCACTGCTGTGGGTAGCATGGAATGAAGCACCAGAATCCATCACCCATGAATCTATAGCATCATCTACGCAACAAATCAACACGTCATCTTCTGCTTCAACCTGATTCACTTCCTTTTTTGCGTTCGGACACTGATTCCTAAAGTGTCCCGCTTCCTTACAGTTCCAACATATCACATCCTTACGAATCTTTGACTTACTCCTCCTCCTGCTCCCACTGCCCCGATCTTTCCCTCTACCTCTGCTGTCAGTAACCAACAAAGTATTTGATGATTCACCTGAAGTTCTGCGTCTGACATCTTCTCCCATAAGCAGGTCCCGAATCCCATCAAATGTAAACTTAGTAGCGGAACTACTAATCGCTGTAACTGTTCCTAACCAACTATCAGGTAGTGAGGATAACAACAAAAGGGCTTGAACTTCATCTTCGAATTTAATGTCAACTGACACTAAACGAGACAGAATTGTATTGAGGTTGTTAATGTGTGTTGTTACTGATCCACCCTCTCTCATCTTAGTATTCACCAGCTCACGGATCAAGAAAACTTTGTTTGCTGCAGACGGCTTCTCATACATGTTAGACAGTGCTTCCATCATCCCACGCGCTGTGGTCTCCTTCAAAAGGTTGTAAGCAACATTCTTTGACAAAGAGAGCGTTATCACTGCCCGGGCTTTCTTATCTAACTTATCCCAATCTGCTGGTAACATCTTTTCTGGTTTTTCCCCACTCATCACTACATCCAAATCCTTCTGCCATAGTAGTGCTTCAATCTGCATCTTCCAACACCCAAACTCCTTTCCATCAAACTTCTCAATCCTCGTTTTCTCGTTATCTGTCATTGCGAACTGCAACAAACTGAAAAAACAACCCGAAAAACTGACCTCGTAGAACGTGTAGACTGCCCGAAAATCGCAGCAGCGAAAACTGGATAGAAAACAGCAGTTGTTGACTTTTTCTGGTCAAACGTAGCAAGCTGTTGACTTTTCTGGTCAAACTCAGCAGGGGTACTGTAGATACGGCAATACTGTAGCGGATACTGTTCACGGCGGAAAAATACTGTTCACCGCCGGGAAACACTGTAGTGGCGGCGTACTGTTCACGCGTTACTGTAGCGGCGGATTACTTTTCATGACGGGGGTTACTGTTCACGTAGCGTTACTGTTCATGCACGGGTACTGTAGCGACGTCAGTACTGTAGCGGCAGAACCCTAATCTGGCGGCGGCAAACAGTCAACGGTTCGTGTGATCTGATCTCGAGCCAAAGCTCTGATACCAGTTGTTAGGATTAAATACGATCACACACGAACACACACACGCAAACACGAATGCGGGAAAACACGAACACGAGATTTATAGTGGTTTGGTCTAAACTGACCTACGTCCACTTTGCAACTAGGGTTTATATTATTTCTGTGCTCAAGGAATTACAAATACATATGATGTATATATAGAGCTTAATCTAAGGTTAGTAACTTAATTTCCAAGTTAGGCCCAACCCGTGTAGAGCCTATTAGGCCGGCTGCCCCATATGAGACTCCACACCCAACAATTGTTAGGACCCTCCTCACTCATGCATCTCTTCCTACCACGTTTTGGCATCACGCCTTACAAATGGCCACTTACCTACTAAATATTCTCCCCACCAAAACCAAACAACATTCTACCCCCACCTCCATCCTCTATCACAAATCCCCCATCTATGATCACCTACGTGTCTTCGGGTGTCTTTGTTACCCCCTTATCCCCTCTACCTCTATCCACAAACTACAAAATAGGTAATTCCCATGTGTATTCCTCGGTTACCCCTCCAATCATAGGGGGTACAAATGCTACGATCTTTCCTCACACAAAATCATCATTTCCCGTCATGTACTATTTGACGAACACATTTTTCCCTTTGCTACATTAAACTCCTCCCCACAATCTTATGATTTTCTTCACTCTAACCTATCTCATGGCCTTAATCCGTGTTTCTGGGACTCCTTTGCAACTCCCACGCCCCATCCCAACCCCACCTCACCTACAACAACCGTAACACCTTCCCCCAACCCCACCCCCCTGCCTCACCTACACCAAACAACCCCTCCCCCTCCACCCCCGTGGTGGACACATCACCAGTCAACTCCCCTAAACCCACACCACCTGTCCTACAGACATACAGCCGCCGGCCTAAACCTACAACCCAATCCATCCCGGCTTCCCCCCAACAAGCAGAACCCATCCCTCCCCCGCCACCCACCTGCACCATCCAAACCAGAAGTATGTCTGGTATTACCAAGCCCATCCAGCCCTTTAACCTCAATGCATCCACTGCCTTCGAACCTCTTCCCCACAACCCCCTTGATGCCTTAGCCAACCCGGTGTGGAACTTTGCCATGACAGATGAGTTTAATGCTCTTATCGATAATAAGTTGATAACACTTGGGACTTGGTACCTCGTCAAGCTGATTATCTGCTTCTTTTTATAAGCATAAGTTGTTTAAAAAGCAATCTTAAACGCCCCATCTTAAGCTAAAGCTTACAGTGTGTTTATGTAGGCAGCATGTATGATATTGATTATGATTCACAATAATTGAATTAAAATTTTAGGAGTTGATATAAAGCTTTCCCATATTAATTACTATAGTTTCTTTTCTGGTGAATGTTTTCTACTTTTCTTGGCCATCTTACATAGTTATATGTTGAATTGTTAATTATGGTTCACAATATTTGAATTCAAAATCTAAGTCACTTTCTTGCACATGATTCATAGAAGTTTTGAAGTAGAGGGGTAATACTAATATGGGCTGGTTTAAAATCTGGGTTGAGGTCAAAACTGGTAATTTTCACGTCTTGTCAAAACGGGTTGAGTTGACCCGTCAATAATTGTTTTATTTTGTTTTCATTTCATATACATTTAATGTATTAGACATGATTACAAGACACTATTATCAAAATAATAAATCATTCTTTAATGAAATGATTTTGGAGGTCGTAAAAGATTGAATACATTTTGGATGACATTCAAGTTTCAACCCGTTTGACCTGTTTTTCTACTGATCGCAACTTGTATTTTCACATTCTAAACAGGGATTTGTGTTGAATAAAATTCAAGATTCGACTTCTCAAGATATCAAGAAACGGGCCATAATCTACATCGGAGATGGGCGAGGTGATTTCTGCCCAACACTAAAACTTAGAGAAGAAGACCATGTTATGCCCAGAAAAGACTTCCCTCTACATCGTTTAATTTCAAAATCTTCAACACCTATTAAACCACAAATTCATGAATGGAGCAACGGAGAAGAACTCAACAAGATTCTGATTCGGCTTATTGATCTTGTTTCACCTATTTGATTGGTAGAAATGCTGTTTCAACCAACAAACTTGTATGATTATTGTGCAAGATTTGCACTCATACTTCTACATTTATGAGAAATTCATTAAGTTTTGATTATGTGTTTCATTGTGTAAACTTATAAAAAAGTTGAACTAAAATAAAAGTAGAATTACAAAGAGTTAAAAGTTGCCTAAAGCATATTCAAGTGCTTACAATTACAGGGCTCATGTGTGTGCAAAGCCCCTGAGCTATGGTTCATGTTTGTGAGATCATGTGTTATGATTCTTTTAATAACTGGTTTTTATAATTATATGTATAAAAATAACATAATTAACATAAACTGACCGACATCAAAAATCAATCTTGATATTATATAGAGTTAAGTACACGGATAGTCCATTTGGTATGCCCAAATTTTGGATTTAGCCCCTAAGTTTGAAAAATTACACTTTCAATCTCAAAATTATGCAAGATGTACCACGTTTGGTCCCTGAGTGTGGATGATATTTAATTTTTATGTTAAACATTTTTAAAATGACTTAAATACCCCTAGATTAAAAAACAAAAAAATTTAAAAAATTAGGTTTAAAAAAAAAGTGGTGGTGTAGCCCGAGAACTAGGGGTGTAAATATAGGTTTTTCTAATTTATATGTTTTTTAAATTTTTTAATCTATAGGTATTTTGATCATTTTTAAAATATTTAACAGAAAAGTTAACTGTAATATAATTTAAGTTTCAAACATCATACGTTTGATCATAATTTGGGAACTAAAAATGTAAATTTTCAAACTTAACCAAATCCAAAATTTAAACATACCACATGAATCATCCAAGTACTTAACTCTATTATATAGATAACTAGTAATTTACCCTGGCGCGTTGCGTCCATCGCGTATTATGGCACGTTTAAACAACGAATGCTAGACGGCTTCTAACTTAAAAAAAGGGAAAGCTAAACCGTTCAATAGATCAAAGTTTTCGGAAAAGCTAAAAAAAGGGAAGCCAAACGGCTTCGAAACTTTATGAAAAAAAGGCTAAACCGTTAAATAAATCAAAGTCTTGAAGTGCCACGCGCTTCGCGACGCATTAACTCACACATGGCAGTAGGTTAAAACATTGAATATATAAAAAAAATAAAACATTTAATAGAGTGTTGATAATATTAAAGATATCATAGAAAAACTAAATCGTAAAAAAATTATCATGTACGAAATAAATAAACTTATTCAAAACTTTATATAAAAAAGTCAAACATTTACGCAAATCCATGCGTCGCAGGAAAATAGTTAGTAATATTCTAAAAGCTACACACACAAAAAAAACCCTAACAAAGTTGTTAAATAATTTAACTGTAAAAGAAATTATAAAACAAAAACAAAACCGTTTAAAAAGTAAAGAGTTAAAATCGTTGTAAGTAAGTGTTCAAACAACTTGTATACTATCACGCGTAACTCTGTTTTGAACGGAACTTACATCGAAACGTAGATAAAAATAAGTACGTCGCAACGATATAATCGAAATTTTATAAAAACTATATTTTAAAAGTTATAAATAAATGAAATACTAAAAAAGAAAAAAAAAACCTAAAAGGTTTTGAGAGAGGATGATGTCATATGAAGGGCAAAAAAGACAAAATAAGAGTATGCAACATCTCCTTATACTTTATGTTTAAATAGTTACCAATATGATAATTGTAAGTAATAGAATATGTTATACAACAACAACCATATCAAGTAAAAACTCACCAATAACAAACTTTTGTTATAATTTTTTTTGTAAATAACATATTAGTTGTAATGTATTCTACTTTATAAATTTTAAGGGTTACTAATATTTCTTTTACATAAGATATAATCAGATTTATTAATTAAAATTAGTTTTAATCCACTCATGTTCAAAGACGACGATTAATTGAATTAACCTAACCATCTTTTTTAATAAACAAAATTAACCAAAACCAATGGATTGTGGAAATCTAAAACAGAAACATCTGTTATAGGTTCAGTTTTAGCCAACAATCAAACCTAACACATGATCATCCCTACTCAAACATATCGTCATTATCACAATCTCTACCATAACAACACACTGTGTTCATTGACATATTTAACCCGTTTAGTTAAACAAGTCGACCCTTAACCTGTTCGATACATTACAATTAAATACCAACCGTCAACCCGTTTAACTCGTTCAGATACAGGTCGTGTACGGGTGACACGATTTTAAATGTGCAAAAATGTGCTCCTATTATGATTGATGTCATCGACACGAAATAGCAAACACGATTCATCAAAAAGTAGCAAATTAAACATTAATCATAGTTGCATTGTTGTTTATAAACAATTTTACAAAACCCTAGGGGCATTTCTGAAAAAAACTGTCAATCCCACGCGCACCTGCTGGAACAGAGTCATTGCTTTTACGAGATCGAACAGGTTCTTTCGAGATCTGAGCCGCCGGTGGCTTCGGAAGGGAATCCAGAAGGAAATCAGCGGTCGGCCGGTGCCTCTTGACGGCGATTCGCAGATGCTCCAGCTTTATCGACTTCCGTTTCTTCTCAACCACAACTTCCGATGATTTCTCCGCCAAAAACTTGATAAAAAGCTCGGTGGCGTTCGAGATTACGAACAGCGCGTCGGAGTTGAGTTTGTTGATTTCTTTATCGAGTTTCACGATTCGCTTCACTCTGCCGGCCGGAAAACTCGATTGAAGGGTTTTCGTGTGTGTTTCTTCACTTTCCGCCATTGATGCCTGTAAAATTAGTAAATTGATTGAGAGAGAAACCTCCAGATTCCATTAAAATGAAATTGTTTGATTATTTAGGGTTTGATTTTGGCGGGAAGAAATGTTTTGGGCGGGTAATGAAAATTTAGAGAGAACCCCCCTGATGTGTTTTTAAATTGCATAGTTAGCTTACACTTATGGAAAATTGCATAACAGTCCCTGTACTTTTATTGTCACTTTAAAGGTTATCAAGCCCAACTCACTTTAGTAAATATTAGAACATAGGTCAGCAAATGAGTAGAAATCAAGAAGATTGATAAACCGTCATATATGATTTGGTTTGTGGTTTCAATGTTATTTATGTTTTAACAACATATTCAATTGGGGCTACCAACTTGAAAACCGACAAACGTGTTGCGAGTTATGTTGAAAGGAGGTTGTATTTTTTTAGAGTTAATTACACATATATTCCATGCGGTCCAGATAAAGTAACAAGATTGGGTAGTAAGTCTGAAAAGTTGTAAGTATGAGTTTCCTGCTTTTATTTCCGTAACAATCTTGGATACTATGGCGAACTTGAGTTAATTTTTCTGTTAAGTTTAAGTAAAATGACCAAAATACCCTTTTAATGACTATTTGTATAATTAACTTAAAGTCTATGCCAAACCTACTATTTTTGAGGGAATATTTGTGTAAAATCATCCCACCCCTTTTTACACAAATTGACGCCGCCCACCCCTCTCGCCGGCGATTCCATCACCAATTCACTCACGACTAGCCGCCAACAAGCACAAGCTTGGATTATGGGTTCAAAGGTGGAGAAATTGCCTTTGCTTTTTAGTGTTCTGAACTTCAATTTATGTCCAATCCGGTCACCAACCATGTTCAAAGCACATAACAACATAGTTGGTAGCTTTATGTCAGTTGATTGACTCGATGCATTTCCCTGCTGGTCACATCTTTCTAGCGACCTATAAAAACAGGAACACCGTTAGTCTAGTCACATAAGTGTAACTCTTTTTTTTAATCATATGGTGAAGTAATTAATTTTTTTTCCTTGACTTATTAAAGAAACAATGGGCCAATGTTATAACATTTAATGGCCCAATGGGTTAAAAGATGGTCCAAAAATACGATATCAGATTTAGATCATCTTCTTCCCTCAATCATCTTTGATTCTCTCATTTCTATCTATGATCATCGTTTGCTCGTTCTAATCTACAAATTTCGAGATCGAGGTTTGATTTCTTTTTCTTATTATTATATATATGGATCATCTGTTTCTGATTTCTATTTGATTGTTTTACGTAAAATTAGGGTTTCTAAATCTAAGTTGTCATATTCAGTATCTTGGGTTTTTGAATCTGAAATAAGGCTTACTGGTGTCAATTTAACTGATCATATGTTTGACCCTAAAATAATAAGAACCAAACACTCAAAGCTGATTGTTAGTTATAGTTCCAGAATTATATGGTCAGGATCATAGTTTGCTATTTTTAATGCGAATGGCCAAATAAATCATTTTAGCTTCTAAATCGACAAACTTGCTTTGAATCAAGTATTTTTTTTATCTTAGTTTTAAGAGCTGAGCTGCCGGTCTCGAGAATGGCTTGCTAAAAGCTCGAGCTTATATTAGGGCTCATTTAATAAACGAACTCGAACCCGAGCTTCATATATCGAGCTTGAATAGACGGTAGACTCGCGAGCTTATTATTTGCATAATTTTTATTTAATATATTAAGTATATATTTACATAATAATTATTATAAATATACATGAAATTTATAGTTATAGATATGTATAAAAATAATTGTATATAAATAAAATATTAAAATAATAAATAATAAACGAGCCGAGTTCGTGCTTGAAAAATTACTCACAAGCCGAACTTGAGCTAACGAGAGTTTAGGCTTGGCTCGTTTACACCCCTACCTCTGACGAGGTGGTAATCGATTCTGACTGAATGAGGTGCGCATGAGACGAAGCTCAAAATTGCATGAGGCGCACGACTCAGGAGCGCCTCTCTTACATGGGTAAATTTTGTGCTTCTTTTAGGTTGTACATAGAGGTTATTTATATATTAAATCGTATACAGAGGTTCTACTTTCTAAATTTTGGGTACGTGATGATGGAAACATATTAGAATTATAAAAAATAATATATAAATCCCTTGCACCTTAAAACCAAGTTCATTATATGTTGTAAATATGCAGTAATTTCATTTCTTTCTTTTTCTAACAGAATCTATAATCTCTGTTAACCATAATCAAGAAAGATGGAAAGCAACACTGCATCTAGTGATGTACAAAGATATCAAGTTAGAAAATTGGAAATAACCGACAAAAACAAGGGATTCATGGAACTACTACAACAACTTACAGTTTGTGATCCTGTAACAGATGAAGAATTCGAAAAGCGATTTCAAGAACTCAAAACATATGGTGATGATCATGTCATATGCGTGATCGAAGATGTGAATTTATCAAAAATTGTTGCCACTGGAAGCGTGTTCATTGAGAAGAAGTTTATAAGGAATTGTGGGAAAGTTGGACATATCGAAGATGTTGTGGTTGATTCGAGCGCGAGAGGGATGCAACTAGGGAAAAAAGTTGCTGGTTTTCTTGCAGATCATGCGCGTTTAACGGGTTGTTATAAGGTAATTCTTGATTGCAGTGATGATAACAAGGCTTTTTATGAGAAATGTGGGTTTAAACAGAAAGAAATTCAGATGGTCAAGTATTTCATTTGAGATCAAATTGAAAAGAAACTCAGATAATTTAGTGATCTTGATGGTTTTGACTTTTGTTTCATGATCAAATTCAAATAGCATGATTTGTTGTAGACTTTTATAATTAAAGAAAGGGGTATTCTAAAGGCACCCCTCCCCGTTTTTACTAATCAATCTTGCTGGTTGATGTGATTTGATTTAATATGTATACATACTATAGCATGTGTATATGGACGTATAACTTAAGGATGTACACATACTTTTGGGTTCCTAGCACCGGAGGCAGTGGAATTCCTAAACAGGGTTCAACGAGTCGTGCATAGTAATATTTCGGCCCCTAAGACCCAAAGCTTTGTTATTTGTAGGATCGGTTTTGCTATTCAAAAGGGGGTTGCAGCGCAACTTGTTGCCCGTTTACCTGCCGCTTTATTGTAATCGTCCATCTTTGTATTTATTTGAAAAACAATTGATATAAAAAAAAACTTAAGGATACAACGTGAATGTGTGATTTAATTTGAAAAGACGGAATGACTTATGTGTTAAAAAAAAGGTATTCAATAAAAATACCGAAAGTACAAATATTTTTGGATAAATTATATTTTCATTAATTTCTGACAAATGAATTGAAGAAAAATGGACCAAAATGATTTCGTTTTCTTCCTTCACATTTTAAGGTACATGAAACTGGTAACAATTTTGATCCATTTAATTATGTACGAGTTTTTTTGATGATGTTTTATCTTATGTTGTCCATTGGGTACTTGTGTTTAGTATTAAACAAAGAAATAATTTATGTAATATCAATTAATCACTCTCTTTTTTAATATAAAACCATTCAAGTTTTAATATTATTTTATTTCCGTTAAATGACTTGAATAAAACATATATAAAACTTGGTTACTATTTTATGATTATTGTTTCCTAGTTTAATTTGAAGTATGAGTTAGTTATAAAGAAAAAAAGTAACTAAATAATAATCAAGAGTGGTGTAAATTAGGAGTACATTTAGAGTATAAGTTTACCGTTAAAAAAAATTAATAATAATCAAGTTTCTTAATTGTTCGGTTGTTCCATTCAAATCGAAATAATCACTTAATAGTAATAATTTTCATATTTTTTGAACAACAATTTTCTTTACTACTAAATAATTTTCATATATGATCCATCTAAATCATTTAAACTAAAAAAAAGAACATCTATATAAAATTTCAGAAATTATAGTTAGAAAAAAAGTATAAACGACTGTACTGAAACAAAATTAAAACTTTTAGTATAAACAACTTTATTGGCTCGTAATAAAAAACTGACTAAAAAGTGTTTTGGTAGTGTAATCTCACAATATACAATACCTTCAGATGTTTAGAAAGTGAAATGAACAAAGTTCATATAATACATCGACACATAACCCGCTACAAACCACGAGAAACAAACCGATTTAAACTCTACATAACGAAACTAGACTCGTTAGAATGTCATTCATGGTTTCTCAGTATACGAATCCCTTGGAATTTAAAACGAAACGCATTCAAACTACATTGCAAAACCGACAATTTCTACAAAAGTAAACAAACTGAAATCGGAATCATCTAAAGGGTATATCTATATATGTACATAGTGATGCAGGCTCAGTGACGTGACGTATATAGCTATATTTTTTACTCGGTAGAAAAAAGGGTGGGGGTTTAACCTTTTTCCTTCGGGTTTGACTTTAAGATCGGGTCAACTCTATATGCATATATCCCAAGTGTACAGCCTGAGATCTCGAGTAATGGGCTTTCTTTTTCTAACTCACATTTAACGGTATGTTATAAATCATGAGAGACATCTACCATTAAACTAATACGCTTCGCAGTGTCGGAACGCATCAGTTCTCCTTTAAATAACATCTGAAATAAAAAAAAATAATCAAAAGTCAAAACTTGGCAGAATATAAATGCATAAGTTATGTAAATGAAAAATATTATGGTGACAAAATGGGCGGGTCGGGTGGATTGTGCAACAAACGTGGCAGAAAGGGGTTGGGTTGGAATGACCCGAAACACTTGTCCAAAGTTCAGATATTTTTAGGACAAAATTAGGATCCAACTTATGTGAGAATTCAATGAAAGTCTGTAGAGCTTTTCAACAATTTCTCTTGAAAAATATTATTTTATTAACAATATATTGTTTTGAAAAGATTAATGTAGGATTTTTATGAAATAAAAAATACAATTTGGGTGACAGTCAACCCATTTGACCGTTTCATCTTTATCTAACGTTGACCCGAATCAACCCATCATACGTAAATGGGTTGATATTGCCCACCTTTAGTAGTATGGTACGATAAAATTTGTATTTATAATGATGCACTGATGGTTATGGTGTACAATGCATATTATAATATTACGAAGGTGTGGTGTACAACCTATATGATTTTCCTGGTAAAACTTCTTTGAGAAAAAACCATCACCTCTGTGGGGATATCGGGTGTGAACCAACGCAATAATACTCCAAGATGTACAACAGCTGGAATCAGTTTAAAAAGAAACGGTGTCGTCACCTGCACGCAAAAAATCCAATATGACATTCAGAAACGCCATACGCAAACTTAACTTTATAAAATTACAAATGATGCCACTAACACCAACATATTGTAAAATTTGTCTTTTTTTAATATAAAAGGTTAAAACTGAAGGATTGACTTCAAAAGTCAACCTGTATCTCTATGCAACTGATAACGATTATATACCAGGCTAAGAGCTGTTGTGCCGAGAAGCAGTAGATACAACTTGCCCTGCAAAACAGACAATTGAGTCACGGTATCATCAGAATGTACTGTTAAAATTTTTGAAACTGTGAGGGGAAGAATTGAAAATGCATGTGTTATCAAAACGAGCTATGGTTAAAACAAGTCATTTTTAGTACGGGACGAAACAGGTCGGTCCAGGTTGACCAGTAAACATTTTTTGCCCATTTTTATCGTAAATGATTAGTGTGTTAATTAAGATTACAAAAATAATCATGTAACAATAGTAATCTAAATCATTAAATTAAACAATTTAGGAGGTTTTATGCATTAAAAAAGACTATGGGCGACTTTCAACCAGCTCAACTTGTCTGTTTCCCATTTTTTTATCTGGCCTGTTTGACCCGTTTGAGATGAAACACAATCCAAATCGACCCATTCTTAAGCAAATTGTTCGAAAATGCCACCTTTAAGTAATTTACTAACCAAAAAGTGGTATATAATATGTTGAATTGACATATTACCTCAATTAGATGAAGATTGGAGGCACGGCTTAAAAGAACAAAAGCAAATTCCCCAATTTGCGCAAGGGACATTCCAACCTACATCAAGACATTAACTAAGACTCATTTGTCAATAAAGCTAAATATTATATGTAATATATAGTACACACACATATACAAACATGGAATAACAGAAACCAAATGAAGTAGCGGTGGCAATTTGACCCATTTTGATTTGGGTTGTATTTTATCTCTGCGGGTCAAATCAAAATTAAGCTAAAAAGGGAAATGTTGAATAGGTCTAAAGTCTCCCAAAGAGTATTTTTACACATACAACCACCTAAATCATTTTTATTCCAAAAATTAGATTCTCATATTTTACAAACTGATTGCTTATAAAAGAAAATATTAAAAATGTGAAAAGGCATCGGTTTCAAACAGGTAAAATACAAATTTTAGCGAAAACTTGTCGACCTCCTACATTTTTATTCCAAAAAAAGATTATTACTGAAACTATATCATTTATTGTAAACGTATTTTGACACAATGAGTGTTTACTGAAAAAAAAATTTGGACAAAAGGTATTCCGCCGTTGCGGATCAACCAGTTTTATCGGTTACCCAACCCGGCCATTTTGCCACCTCTTAAAGAAGTAACATGAGAGAAGTAGCAGAAACCCTTACAAGAAGAGCAGTCTTGTTGTTGTATCTAAATCCTTTGACAACAGCGACAACTACAAAAGTCTTTATTACAACCACCAGTATAACTGCTGCTAGTAAGATATCAATGTGGTTCCATAGAAACTGAACATGAATAAGCATCCCAATGCTTGCAAGGAAAAGTGCAGCAAAGAAATTGCGAATGGGCTCAACCTAAAACAAAATGAGCTCTAAATTAAGCCAAATAAATAAAATAGTAAACTGTGTACACTCTTGGCTATAGGGAAACGAGTTCCATATAAAGCATGCCACAGTCAGAATAAATATAATCATATTCAAATACTTGCCACATAAATTTTAACAAATTTAGTTCTTGATAAGAAGGATACCATACACATTTGTAAGAAGAAAAATTAATATAATAACTGTTAGGCCCAAATTGATAAGTTAATATTACCTGTTCAAGAGTATGCTGGGCAAGATCAGTTGTTGATATCATCACTCCAGCAGCAAAGCTACCCAGTTCAAGGCTTAGACCCAACTTGTCACTACACTGAAATCATATACAAGGCTTTCTTTTAGAATTCTCAATAGTGTATCATCAGACAGTAGCGGATGTAAAACAACGATGTAATTATGTAAGTATAGTAATTAAGCCAGGTAAGATGCAAAATCATTAATGGTTGCAAGAGGACGGATCGGTTTGGTTGGGTAACGGTCAAGAAAGGTTGAGGTTGAAATGGGTCATTTTTTAGCCAGGCCGGGTCAGGTTAATCCTTTTGATCCAATTTTTTTAGAAATAATTAATGTGTTAAACTGTCAATTGTAATCACCAAAACAATATTTATTACAACAGTAATCTAAATCTTTGAACAAAAATGATTCTAGGAGGTTGGATGCATTAAAATAGATTTGTAGCGACCTTCAGCCCGTATGACTCGTTCCTCGTTTAGCTAAAACAATTCCGACTTGTTTGACCCATTTAAGATAAAACACAACCAGATTGACGCACTCATAAGTAAAGTGGTCATAATTGCCACCTCTAGAAAACATCATGCCAAAGTGCTAAGAGCAGTGGAGCTAACCGATGCAACTATCAAGCAGAAGGCCACAGATGCCAACTGATAAAGTTCATTGGTCTGCAAATTGTCAATGAAGTAACATTAAAGCATATGAAATATAATGAAGACAAATTCAATCATTTAGGTGTCAGAACATAGATTTAATTAGTTAGAAAGGAACACGGAATACCTGAGATGATAGGCGTATCATAAGATTGAAAAACCAGGGTAAACAAGTGCGGGAGAATATCGATAAAACAGCCAAGAATATAACTAAAGTCGCCAACCTGATAACAGAAGTCATTAGGGAACGTACATTGGAGAGACTTAATAAAAAGTAACTTCGATAAATATTTAATTAGCTAGAAAGAGACAGAAAACTGAAATTTCGACACATTTTGTTAGGATATCACACGCACACACACACACACAAAAAAACGAGAATAAGGACACGAGGATTTAACGTGGGTCAGTCGGTGTGACCTACGTCCACGGGTTGCAACTAGCGGTATTATTATTATTCTGTGCTCAAGGAACTACAATGCCCTACCCACCTATATATAATACAATATTAGGGTAAATAACTTGGGGGTTTAAGAAAACGTAAATTAGGCAATGTGCCTAATTTAACCCGATTAGGGTTAGGACCGGCTGCCCTTGTGGATCTCGACCAAAGCCTCCACAAAACCCAACACATTTATATATAAAAAGGGTGAATTCAGGATAAGTTCAATTTCTAATGGGTCAAACATGTAAACTAAAAAAAAGTAACTAAAAAGGAAATGGGTTGAAACTTGAAAGTTGAAACTCACCCAAAGTGTGTTTTTAACCATAAACCTTCCTAAATTGCTATATTCCTAAATTGACATAATGTACCTTTTTGGCAAAGTTTAAAAGAACGGAATCGCGCCTCGAGGCTTTTTCCCTTCGCCTCACGAGGCGTAAGCCTCGAGGCGAACCGAGGCGTAAGCCCGAGGCGGAATTAAAAAATAAATATAAAAATTATATATCTTATAAATATAGAACTTTCCTTACTAATTTCATCATAGAAAGTCTAAAACAGCATATAAAAATTATGTATCTTATAAATATAAAACTTTCCTAACTAATTTCATCGGAAAAAGTCTAAAACAGCAAGAGGCGCGCCTCGAGGCGTACGCCTTTCACGTTTTTGGAACGCCTCAGCCCTTTGAGGCGCACGTACAAAAATGACCCCTGAGGCGTCGCCTCAGACTCGGTTTCTCACCGCCTCGCCTCGAGGCGTACGCCTCGACCGTTTTTTTAAACCATGCTTTTTGGTAATTATATATTACAAACCACTAATAAATAAATTCTAAAAATCAAAGACAAAAGATGTTTCAGCCTTTCAGATCAACCAGACCCACTCATTTTGCCACATCTAGTACAAAGTTAACTGATAAAACATTATAAAGAATAAGTCCTATTAAAATTTATTTGTGCTTCATCAAGAATAAATTAAACTTCTTCCTACATAAAGGCATGCAGTTCACCACATTATATATGTTTGCTGTTGGAAATCAGGCCCAAGAACACGAACACAAAATTTGATTTCAAACACAAGATCAACTAAATCTGTTTATTATAAAACTTGACACGCTTTTACAATGACCCCTAACCCATCTATTTATACTAAAACAATGACTTAATTACCAAGACTCCTAAAATAATCCTTACCAAATAAAAAAACATACCATAAACTAAACCAATTCAACTAGGAAACCAAATCAGACTCAAATATTATGACCCATACTAATTAAATTCGACCCCTCTAATTTCGCATTAGTTCGTACCAAGTCCCTTACCCATTTGGTAATTATATATTACAAACCATTAAATCTTTAATAAATAAATTCTAAAAATCAAATACAAAAGATGTTTCAGCCTTTCAGATCGACCTGACCCACTCATTTTGCCACATCTAGTACAAAGTTAACTGACAAAACATGATAAAGAATAAGTCCTATTAAAATTTATTTGTGCTTCATCAAGAATAAATTAAACTTCTTCCTACATAAAGGCATTCAGTTCACCACATTATATCTGTTTGCCTTATCAGATTTAGCTATTTAAAATCTTCAAATGAAACATTTTTTTATAGTTTTGCATGTATTAGTAAATTCTGGAAAATAAACATTATATTCACTATATTCGTAGATTCAGGTTCATTTACTTACATCTTTGTCATAGATAACATGCCTTCAAGAATTCCAGAAGTACCACCCAGGATTGGAAGTAGTGCAAATAATAAACCCACCGCACAATCCTGTCATAAAGATACATTAATAATTTAATAGTAATGGGTGGGTTGGGCAGTTTAGGTAACGAGTCACAATGTGTTTGGGTCAAATGGGTAATTCTTTGAGTCATGTTGAAACGGGTCAGACCAGGTTGACCTAAAACACTTTTGTTAAATATCTTTTTTTTAATATTACCCCTTCCTCACAAAATTATTGTCCACAAACAAAATAAATAAGGTATTTGCAATTAATGCAATTTTTATTTAATAGAAAATTATTTTACCCTTAATGTATTTGAGAGAGTAAGATACCATTAAATTGCAATATGATAAAGATTTGGGAAAACTAGCAATAATAACCATTCATTTTTAAAAGGTGGATAATAATTTTGGAACGGATGGAGAAAGGGGGTGTTTGGGTAAAAGCTTATTAGCTTATTGTGTTATCAAAAAGGCCCAATTTTGGGGCTTAAGCTTTTTAACTTAATTGAACGGAAAAATGACAGTAAGCTCTCTACAAAAGCTCCATTCGAACACTTAATAGAGCTTAATAGCTTTATCATAATGCAATATGCTATGAAGCTCCTCACAAAAAGCGAACCCAAGGTCCCAAACACCCCCTAAGTGCTTAAATGATGATCACAAAGAATATATTATTTCATTAATAATAAAATTAATAATAAACCAATTTAGAAATACACGTCGAAGTGTTGAACAACTTCCAACCCATTTGGCCCATTTCCATTTTAGGTTTTTCACACGTTTGACCCATTAAAGAATAAAGACAAAACAAAACCCGAATGGTCCCATTTATAAATGGGTCGAAAAACTTTAAATTGCCACCTTTTCTACTACCACTTCAGCGAATAAAATAAGGAAGAACTAAGGATAAACTTACCTGCAAAATAAGGGTACCAACAGTGACTTGCCCGTATAGAGTGTTAATACTATTCTTTTCCATCAAAAACTTCAAAACCTGTGGTATACCAGGACAATGATGTTTCAGCATCACCCAAAAGGATAGATGATAAATCTACGTTGGGATTTTTACTTGGTGCCCATGACTGATTAATATATATTAACGAAGGAAAAGTTTGGAAAAAAAGATGATATGGTAGAAAGTTTTTCATTGAGCAACTTGTGCATTATAATGATTCTAAATAAAATCAATAAGTGACTTGAATAATTCAATTATGCCATATATAAATACCACTGCTGTTGATGACATGGAGAGAAAGGCCCCGACAAATACACCTTCAGAAGCTTCACCACCACATGACTGCAAAAGAAATCACGTGCTCACGTAAAATAAAGTGAAGGTAATATCAAGGGTTTTTAAAAGAATTTTCAACCAAAAAAGAGAATTTTCCAAAAAATAATTAAGGGTGTTTTATCATTCAGCATGTTTTTGACTGAAACTGGTATTAAATGAAAAAAAACAAGTACTTGGGTGGGCTATAAAGTAGTTTCAATATAAAGGTGGCCTTAATGAAAAAGGTTGAATACTTGGGTGGCCTCCACATTTTAATTATGCTTTGTTACTAAAGTTCCATTCATTGTGTTGTTTGATTGAAGAAAGGAAGATGATAACTATCTATGTCCATTAATAAAAAATGAGACCAATTCTATGGAGACATTTTTGTTTAGCATTATAAAAAAAACACCTTGTAATAAGAACAGAGAAATTTATAGAAGAGATACATACCACAGCAATTACTCCAGAGAAACACATAAAAAGACATATCTGGAGCAAACCTCCTAAGATAGCAACCGTTCTGACAACACGAAGCTGCAATTACCAAAAAGTGAAAACTTGATTATGAAAGTGACACACAAACAAAGAAATTAAAGATTTATAGTGTTAAACAATTCTTTTATTTATGCAAGTTATGTGATTCTTTCTCTGTGTGTGCACGCAAATAGGAGGTTGAGAAACCTTTGCTGCTGAGAACTCCAATCCCAATGCAAAGAGAAGAAAAATGACACCAAACTGGGCAAAAGTTTCTACCTGCATAATTATATATCCAAAAGAGATTAAGATCAACCTGAAGCATATGTCAAAATTCCCATGAGAACAAAATGGGATGCTCATAATAATTAAAGTAAATTGCAATTTTTCGTCCCAGGAGTTTCTCAAAGTTTACGAAAATTGTCCCTGATGTGACATAACTACACTGCATGTCCTTGATTTTACTGTCTCGTTACGGTTTTGGTCCCTGGTCTGAGTAAAATGACCCATTCGTAGCAGAACAGTAAAAAGCAGGGACGTGCACTGTAATTATGTCATGTCAGGAATGAATTATGTAAACTTTTACAAACTCCAGGACAAAAAATTTAATTTAATCAGATAAGTTATAGCAATCCTGAAGGACATACCTGAACCAGCTCATTAACAAAACTAAGTCCACCTGGTCCAATCACAGATCCTGCTAGCAAATATCCTGTAATAACCTGCATGGTTTTGATGTGCAGACAGGTGTTAGAATTATGAAGAAAAGGATTCTACACTCAATATGTCTTTAAAAATAGGATGACCCAATTAATAAATTCTCCATGTTTCAGGAAGAGACTAATTTGAAAAAAAATTAAATACTGAGTAATTAATAGATGATGTAATAATGACCAGACCGGCTGCCCAGCACAAGCAAATGCGATGCCACCACAGGTTGCGGAAACAATGACAACAACCAAATCGGATATCAATCTGTTAAAACCAAAAATAGGATTAGCTACAAAATTTCAGAAAAAAATTGAAATATTTAGATTTTGGTTGGGTGGGAGTGAAAGACATACCTTAGGTCTAGCTGTAGCACAGGATACTTAGATTTGGGATTAGACATGATAAAGACATTGTTCTGAGTAAATATTGCAATATATGATCAATTCCTTGACGTCGAATATAAATTTCACACGCACAGACAAACAAATAACTGAAAAGAACATTTTATTTTAAGCACTAGGCTTGAAAGGATAAAAGATTACATTGCTATCTATCAGTATTGGTGTATCTTCGGGACGATTCTCATTATCCAAATTGAAAACATCATGAAGCTGAAATGACCTAAAATACAATTTTAAACAATATGTATATTAGGCTCTTGACTTCAGTAGAACCAAAGAGCAAGAGAAATGGGGAACATGGCAAATTTCTTCTCATCGAAATTGAAAACAGCCTAATATAAGAGCTACATGTATCACATTTGTACAAACTAATTTGTAAAAGAAAAGTTAAAGCAATGAGCAGCGCATACTTCTCCTCTTTGCTTTCATTTCTCTTCGACTTGACTCTAGCAACAGTTTCCAGAACTGCCTGATATGTCAAACATGTAAGAAAATTATAATAAAAATCTACTGACTACGTTCCTAGAAAAGAAAAAATATAAATATTATGCAAAGCCCAGGGTTTTCTGAATAGAAGATATATGTAGATTTTGCTAATACTTTCTCACCAGCATTTTCCAATTTGTAGTTGTATCAACTGTATATATTAGGTCCTGTTCTTTTTTGTTTATTTAACATTTTCAGGATATGACTGTCAGTGGCATTTACTGGGTGTGGAAAAGAATGGTCCACAAAGTGAAAAAATTATGTAGATGAATAGAACTTTGGATTCCACATAAATCCCTTTTGCAGGATGGATAAACAACAGCCATTTAGGTACGCACCATACGAACAATGAATTACAGAAGATCACAAACTGTTTAAAGAACTCTAAATGTCAGTTTAGGTCAAACTTTGGCATTCATATAGGTTAATGTTAGGGAGATTAAAAAATAACTGAACGTTTGAGGGTCTCTAAAACATATAGACTGTAAAAGCTAAGGCTAGCTGACAAATTAGTATTGGCAATCACCAACAACATTGATCCTTAACCCTAGGGGGGGGGTCGATAAGACAGGTCACAACAACAATACAACATGGGACTTAACTGAGCCAAGTTCTCTTTATATTTAAATATAATCAATGGCATTTTATGGGCACAGTTTGCTTTCTTAGCCAACAAATTTAAAACTTACATGCAAAACTCCCTAATCTGAAGATCATATGACATACCTGTTGCCCTGCCACACTGTTATTGAAGCTCCCGGGATCAGTAGCTGAGTAAGATAGATTATAACGCAAAGTAAGTTACCTTTTATCAATGCACAGCACCAATTTTCAATTAAGATTTCACAATTCAAACGATTTCACACACGTAATTCCTAGTGAGAGTAAACTAATAAAATGATTTCCAACTGCACCTAATTGCCTGACCTAATTATCTCAAAAATTAGGAACGTCTGGTTATATAGTCTACAGTGTCAAACTAAAACGGAAATTACAATCAACTAAACCTAGCAGAAATAGCATACCTAGTATATGTAAATAAAGACCTAATTCTAAATGTACCTAATTGAATGCCCTAAATAATTCAAAAGGAAAACAATATACCTAGGAACATCTGATTCTGTAGTAAACAATTTCAATCTAAATTAGAAATCACAATCAACTAAACCTATCAGAAATAGCATAATTAGTATGTGTAAATAAAGAACTAATTTCTAAATGTACCTAATTGCATGCCCTAAATAATTCAAAAGGAAAACAATATACCTAGGAACGTCTAATTGATTCTCTAAACAATTTCAAACTAAATCAGAAATCAAAATCACCTAAAACCTAACGAAAATAGCATAATAGATCTAACTAACCATCGGACTGTTCATCGTTCTCGGTAAACTCCTTTTCAAGAGCGCGATCAAACATGCCAGCAAAGCTATCTTCCTTAGATCTATTTGATCCCGTAGTAGTACCATTGAAAACGGCAGTGTCTTCGTTCAAAATTACCGAATCTTCGGCTGCAAGTAAACATGCAAAGCAGAGAAGATCGACGACGACGAAGAAGAAGAGAGGGAGAATTGATTTTCGCAACATTTTGAGGTAGATGATAACGTCGGCGAGGAGTGTTGTAATGGTGGAAGCAAAGAGTCGCCGAGACCGGCAGTGTGTGGCGGAGTGGGATTACACTGCTTATTTCTGGCTTGCTGCCGTGAATCTGGGTGAAGTGTATATTATGCCATGCCAGCAGTGCTTCTCAATTGACGCAAAGGAGTTGGCCCCTATTGTAGGTAAAGGTTTGGGATTATTGATTGACACAATCAAATAATAAAGAGCATTTTTAAAAACTTACTATAAATTTATAAAATCATATTCATGGAGTTCATAGATCTATACTAATAAATAAATATTTAAGATGGACACTTGTCACTTCCTAATGCTTTTTCACATTAGTTTTCCCGCATCTCTCTCCTAATAAATGTTCCTCTATCTTATTAAATAATAATGATTTTATAAATATATTATTAAAGAAGAATACGATATATTAAATAAGAATATATAATAAAAAATCAAAATATAACTAATTAAAGAAAAATACTAATTTGTTATACATACATTTCCACTTGATATATCTCGAGACGATCATAATAGACTGACAAATTATGATGTATTTACAATTTTATAAGTTACATCTTTTTTAATATACAATCTCGTGTAATACACGAGATTCTAAGCTAGTGCCTTAATATATGAGAAATACGAATATGGAATTAGATGTAATCGAGAAACAGACAAATATAATTAGGAACACACAGCTTGAAAACTATGAAGACAGAAGTAAAAAAAAACATCATGATCGTTTAGGTTTTTATGAATTACAATGAGGACACACAAATCACTATTGAAGACCAAGTAGTCCAACAAACAACCATTTAAATATCTAGGGACGTTAGTCCAGTGTGATGGGTATATATATGGTGATGTAACCCACCGATTCAGGTTGACTTGTGTAAGCAGAGAACATCCACCAGAGTATTGTGTGACAAGAGATTCCCAATAAGACTAAATGGGAAGTTTGGGGCGAGAAAATACGAGGATGTCGAGGTGGATGCGTGGACATACAAGGTTGGACCAAGTAAGAAATGATGTGGCTCGGGAAAAGTTTGGGGTGACCTGCATATTAGATCAGATGAGTGGGGGAAGGTTGAGATGGTTTGGTCATGTGCATAGGAGACATATGATAGCTCTAGTAAGAACCATATAAACCCTCATTATGGAGGGTAGGAGGGGTAGAGGCAAACCCAAACTGACATAGAATGAGCAGATTAAACATGATTTGCTAAACTTACACATCTCCGATGACATGATCGGGGTAGGAGTTCATGGAGATCTCAGATAAAGATTATAGATTTTTAAATGAAGGTATATATTTTATACTAGGCCTATAGTTTTTCCTACACTTTTAGCCTTAGCTTTGTCTTGATTTATAAACTTTGTATGGGAGCGTATATGCAGGTTTAAGGGGGCTCGTGCTACCTTTCTTGTTTCTTTGTTGTTCAATCTATTAGTATTATAGTTTTTCACCACTTTATGTTATCGGTAGCGTACTACTATTATTGTTATCAATAATTCGTCTCTTGATGTTTGTTTTGATTCCTTGGCCACACCACACCTTATGTTTATATGGATTACTACACTTTACTTGGAAGCCCATGACCTTGTCTCCTAGTGGATTGGTGATTGCCTCACACAAAACTAGTGCTAGTTTAAATTCTGTAAGTGCAAGTTAGATGGTATTTAGGAGTAAAAATTTATTATTAAAAAAAGATAAGAAAGAGAGTTTTTTTAGTCGGGAGTCTTAGCCACTAGGATGGAAGAAATGTTTGCCATAATCTCGGACCCTACAAGTAACTTTTCTTAATAGTGAGATTTTTAATAGGTATTTATTTAAAAACAAAAATTATGTACATGCATTGTCATCTATCTTACTTGTATATCAGGGGGTGAGAAAAAAACTGAATAACTGAATCATAAGCAAAACAACCAAAATAATTGAGAAATTAGTTGTTCAATTACGTTTTTCTATAACCACATTTTATGGTAGGTTTATATGTGTATGAATAATTAAAATTAACTGATTGGTCGATTTTTAGTGCTTAGGTTCTTTAACTAACCAATCAACACTAAATCATAATTCTATTGCCCAATGGACTAAAATGGTCTTATAATTAAGCCCATATAACTAAATATAGCCAAATAAAGATCGTTTTGCCCATCAGACTCAACTCAAGAACCACCTATATTTTTTCTACATTTACTTGATTTTATAATTATTCTATATAGTTTTTATGTCAATTTATCATTAACTTATCAAAATTATTGTTTTCATGACCAATTATTATTAATAATAGAGTTAAGTACACGTATAGTCCATGTGGTGTGTCCATATTTTGATTTGGTCAATAACTTTAAGAAATTACATTAGCAGTCCCAAACTATGCTAGCGGATAACATTCTTAGTTCCCAAATTGGATGGCCTTTAGTTTTCTCAGTTAAATCACCCCATGCGCCACCAGCATGAGGGTATATTTGTCATTTCAGACCTATACCTCACCACCGCCCCCTCATTTCATTGCCTTTAATTTTGCTGTCCTTTGATTTAGGGTTGCTGTAAAATTGATAATTTGGAGCTCAAAGAACTAGTTTATTGATTCTTGAATCACTGTGTGTCTATTTGTGTGAAATATGGTTTACAGCAAGAACTCGTCGGGAAAATGAGTCGACGACTAGTTTGGTGGTGTTGTCAATAAACACAGCTAGTCTGCTCCATAAATGTGTAGGTCATAAATGACAAATATACACTCATGTGGGTGGCACATAGTGTGCTTTAATCGAGAAAACTAACGGCTATCCAAGTTGGGGACTAAGAATGTTACCCGCATAGTCTCAAAGTTATGAACCAAATCCAAATTATGGACATACAACAAGGACTATCCGTGTACTTAACTCTTGTTAATATATACAATTACCAAATAAAGGGAATAGTGAACTTTTAAGGTTTTATAAATCAGTCACAAAGAACTTGAACTTTTTCACCTTTAACTCCAAAATTTTCCACTTTCAACTTTGACCACAAAACTTTTAGATTTTACAAATTAGCCACAAAGAACCTTTTCACTTTTAACCCCCACACTTTTCCACTTTCTATTCAAAACCGAGGTTTTTTAAATACACTTTCTTTAAGCTTATATTTACAACAACGTAACTTTATATTGATTTTCGGATATACCGTTGCGCCGTGAGAATCGAATCGTTGCAATGCGCGGGTAAAATTACTAGTTTACCAACAATCAGTATAGCATTCATCTCATAAATCTTATAGATCACTTACATATTTTTTTTATTATCATATTACATTATTACATGAGAAACTGTACAAATTGATTTTGAATATAACTCCAAACCTCAGTAAGTCTTAAAAGTTACTGAAAAGAGACGTTGCAATGATAAGCACATGACTTCTCTCTAGCAAGGGTCTCAGACTGTTTCTACTTGTTTCCCGTCGTAATTTTTTTTAAGGTCACATGCCCATTGCAAGTTGCGATTTGCATGTTCTCATTGGTTTACAAGGTATTGATGGTTCCTGTGAATTTTCTATTAACAGGTTCTTATGGTTAAAAAAATTTAGTATTTGTTGAAAAAATAAGTTGATTTTCTTAATAATAATTATTTTTATGTCGAATAAAATTCATTTTTATAGTCACGAGAGACGTGAATAGACTTATGTCTTCATTTTATGTTACGTATCATCATAAATCTACTATGAAATATATGACCTAACAAACACATTGAATCCCACTCATAAAGTAAGGTCCGAGGAGGATGAGAATTAAGATGAGGGCAAACCTTATAGAGAGGCTGCTCCAAGATAGACCCCCTGCTCGGGTTATGAAATATATGACCTGCTTTTTGAAAAAATAATTTAAATACACAAGAGGTAGACAATTAAGGGTGAGCATGAGTCGGTTCGTCTCGGTTCAATTACGTCAAACATAAAACATGGCTCGGTTAATTCGGCTGTTTGCCGACTTTAGACTTGTGTGGATTGAAGTTAATTTTAATTAATAAACCGAATTATATTTTAGGTCAAATAAAATATTAGCAAATATTTTAATTATAAATGAGAATAAGCAATAACTAACTAGTATGTTACTTATAAAAATTGTAACAAAACTTTTTCATCATATAATATACTATTTCTAAATAAAATATAGAGTAAATTACTATTTGGGTCACTGACGTTTGTACATTTTAACTAGTTGAGTCTCTTATGTTTAAATCCGTATCTTTTAACCCTGGCGTTTCTTTTTTTACTCCATTTGAGTCCAAATAACTCACTCCGTTAGATTTTCTGTTATTTTTTTAAGTAAAAGACCAAAATACTCCTACTCTACATCTTTGTTATTTTATTTTATTTTTTATATACACCCACCCTCTTCTTTCTCTCTCCACCCTCTCTTCTCTACTCTCCTCTCACAACACTACTTCCAACCACCAGACACCACCCCACTGCCATCGATCATCGCCACCACCACACCGTCGCCAGTAATGCCTTCTCCCCCGACAAGGACACCGGCACCTCTTCGACCGGAAATGCTTCGAACATAAAACCGTAATTTTTCATGTGCATGTGTGGAACTTACGAGATGAAAGGAACTCACCGGATGCTTACTAGAGTCTCGTCGAAGATCGCCTGGTCCGCCGGAACCCTAGCCGTCTTCCCCGAAGGCGGCCTTGAGGTTGCTAACACCCTCATCTTCTCCAATCTAGTCTGAAGCGCACCAGAGGGAAGAAATTGGGGCGGGGGTCATCGGTTGTTCACGCAGAGGGAAGAAACCCACCAATTTGAACTAATTGTATTCATGGATCTTGTGATTGTATTCCATTTGAACTGAGCATATTTTATTTGTAGTTTTAAATGGGTATATTGCAGTTAAATTACAAGTATATATTGTGATTGTATTCCATTTGAACTGAGCATATTTTAATTGTAGATTTAAATGGGTATATTGCAGTGGGGTAACTCAGTTGGTGTGGTGGTGGCGATGATCGGCGGCAGTGGGGTGGTGTCTGGTGGTTGGAAGTAGGGTTGTGAGAGAGTGAGAGTAGAGAAAGGGTAGAGTATATAACGTTTTTAACAATTTGAGTTCTTGTGGGTGTTTTGGTCATTTAAGAAAAATTTAACTGTTAAATCTAACGACGTTAATCATTTGGACTCAAACAGAGTCAAAAATGAAACGTCAGGGTTAAAAGAGACAGATTTAAACATAATGGACTCAAATAGTTAGAATGGTCAAACGTCAGGGACTCAAATAGTAATTTACTCTAAAATATAAAAGTTGGTTTTAGTGTCTGTTTAATTTGGTTAATTCAGTTATCTATACACATATAATTATAACCGAACTATAAACAATAAAAAGTAATAAACGAACAATTGAGATCTCAATTGGTTCAGGTTTTTAAGTTATTTTGGTTATAGTTTAGTTATTAGGTTTTTCTACTCATCGTTAAAAATAGTTACCTGAAAAAGTGGTGTATAAATAAAAATTGTAAAAAGTAAGTCAAATATTTTAAGTCATATAAGTTGATATATGAAATAGTATTACGTATTTATGGTTATACTTTTATGTTCTATATATTTTATCTATTTTTGTATGGTTAGCAACCATTTTGGTAATGCGTCTCTTGGGTTCAAGTCCCCAAGACCACTTGATAACGTTACGTACCACATAATACATAACTAAATCAAAAGATTATAAATGTTAACATCTTTGTTACAATAACTTTGCTATTTTAAGTCATAATTCTAAAGTTTAAAGCTCGCCCAATCTATACTATATAATAAATAAAAATCATTTATGCCACGTGTCGCTTTCACATATTTTCTTATCATTTTTTTCTTGCCTCTCTCTTATTAAATACACCTTTTTTTTTAATAATGATTTATATTTAAAGAAAAATATTAATTATACTAATAAAATACATTTATTTTAAATTATCTCTTATTTTAAGAAACTTTGAAATTTAATTATTTAACTTTTGTTTTTAACTAAATAGTGATGTAAGTCAAATTATATTAAATAGAAATTAATGTATTCAAACCGTGTAATATACGGGTTTTTAAAGATATAAACTTTTTATTACTAAGTATATAACATTACATTTTATCAACCCGTGTAATACACGGGTTTTTTAAAATACAAATTTTTATTACTAAGTATATAATATTACATTTTATCAAACCGTGTAATACACGAGATTTTAACCTACTAATTTTATAAATTTAAACATGGTTGGTACTCGACTCCTCTATTGTTTATATATAGTTATTTATTTGTATATATTTATAAATGCAATTATATATAAAATAGTAAAAGTAATTGGTAACAATTTTTTGAAATGTAAAACGATAGAAATTAGATTTTTATGTTAGCATTAAGCTCGAACTTTGCTATTTTAAGCCATAAGTCTAAAGCTTTAGCGCTACTTACGAGTAATTTTATAAATTTTATAAATGTAAACGCAATTATACTCGACTCCTTTATAACTTTTTTATCATATATATAGATATTTTTTATATATTTATAAATATAATTTTACATAACATAGTAAAAGTAATTGTTAACGATTTCTTGAAATCTAAAATATAGAAAACAAGGATTAGGTTCAGGTAAAAAAGATTTTAATTGTAAGAAGAGTGAGAAAAATTTAGGGCCATTAGATCAAATTGTAGAAAAGATTTAATGGTTGAGATTAAATTGTAGGAGAAAAAGTTGTTGAAAGAGTATTTTAGTCTTGGCCACTTTTGTTGACTTTTATCAAGTTCCCCCCTCATTTTTAAAGGTTCATAACTTTTACATACGACATTATTTTTTCAAAAAAATTACACCATAAAAACGAGCGTTTTTTTATCTTTAAAGCGAGTATAGTGTCGTTATAAACAAAAACAAATTTTTTTTTACGTTTTCCAGCTCAATGTGTAATTAGTCAGGTCAATGTATAATACAGTTCATTGTGTAATACAAGTTCAATGTGTAATATAAGTTCATTGTGTAATACAAGTTCAATGTGTAATATAAGTTCATTGTGTAATACAAGTTCATTGTGTAATACCACGTCTGGTCATTGTGTAATACAAGTTCATTGTGTTATGTGTATTTATCATTGTGTTTTACATTTTCCAGCTCATTGTGTAGTTAGTCAGGTCATTGTGTAATACAAGTTCATTGTGAAATACCACGTCTGGTCATTGTGTAATACAAGTTCATTGGGCAATTAGTCAAATCATTGTGTAATACAAGTTCATTGTGTAATACCACGTCTGGTCATTGTATAATACAAGTTCATTGTGTTATATGTATTTATCATTGTGTTTTACATTTTTCAGCTCATTGTGTAGTTAGTCAGGTCATTGTGTAATACAAGTTTATCATGTAATACAAGTATATCATGTAATACAAGTTCATTGTGTAATACAAGTTCACTGTGTAATACCACATCTGGTCATTGTGTAATACAAGTTCATTGTGTAATTAGTTAGGTCATTGTGTAATTAGTGAGGTCACTGTGTAATACAAGTTCATTGTGTTATACAAGTTCAATGTGTAATACAAGTTCATTGTGTTATATGTATTTATCATTGTGTTTTACGTTTTCCAGCTCATTGTGTAGTTACTCAGGTCATTGTGTATTACAAATTCATTATGTAATACAAGTTCATTGTGTAATACCACGTCTAGTCATTGTGTAATACAAGTTCATTGTGTAATTAGTCAAGTCATTGTGTAATACAAGTTCATTGTGTAATTAGTCAGGTCATTGTGTAATACAAGTTCATTGTGTAATACAAGTTCATTGTGTTATACAAGTTCAATGTGTAATACAAGTTCATTGTGTTATACAAGTTCAATGTGTAATACAAGTTCATTATGTTATATGTATTTATCATTGTGTTTTACGTTTTCTATTGTGTAGTTAGTCAGGTCATTGTGTAATACAAGTTCATCGTGTAATACAAGTTCATTGTGTAATACAAGTTCATTGTGTAATACCACGTCTGGTCATTGTGTAATACAAGTTCATTGTGTAATACATGTTCATTGAGTAATTAGTCAAGTCATTGTGTAATACAAGTTTATTGTGTAATTAGTCAGATCATTGTGTAATACAAGTTCATTGTGTCAAATATTTTTCATCATTGTGTTATATGTTTTCATCATTGTGTTTTACGTTTTCCAGCTCATTGTGTAATTCGCTCATTATTGTGTAATTCGCTCAAATATGTCAGGTCATTGTGTAATATCAGGTCTGATCATTGTATAATATCAGACATTGTATTACACATTGACCTGGTGTATTACACATTGACCTGATATATTACACATTGACCATTATACCCTCCGTTTAAAAACAATAAAATGACACATGTCAAGCTTAAAATCCTTCTTACCCTTCTTATTTTTAAAACTCTTTTTACTATAACCTAACCCTAGAAAACAATAGATTATAATCGTTACATATTATGTTAACATCTTTGTTACTTATAGCATATCAATTGCATCATGCTCGAACCTTTAAGTAATTTTAAGGGTAGGGTGTCGTCGCTAACATCTTGACACTCTCTCTTTCATATCAGCGTCACGTTATTTTTCTCATTTCATCGCCAAACCATCCCAAAGGAGGAGGGGATGTCATCTTTCACATCCTAAACTTTATTTTTAAATAATAAAAAAATAATTATAAACTAACTAAATAAAATATAAAAAATTTATGAAAATAGTAATTAAAATAACATTTCAATAAATGAAAATTGTTTAATCTTTTCTTTCTCACTTATAATTATTTTGTATGAGTAAATACAAAATTAGTTGATTGAATACATCCAAATCAAGTGGTCTTTTCAATATTTTACA
Source organism: Smallanthus sonchifolius (assembly GCA_023525975.1). NCBI lineage: Eukaryota > Viridiplantae > Streptophyta > Magnoliopsida > Asterales > Asteraceae > Smallanthus > Smallanthus sonchifolius. The sequence goes on from CM042026.1 coordinate 98,030,850, forward strand.
AAATTAAAATTCAAGTTATCTTTTTAAACATCAAAAATCACATTAAAAATTGCTTTGTTTTAAAAAAACATTAAAAAGATTATAATGGATGTATCAATTGCATGTAGAAAGCAGTGGAAAAAAAATTAAGAAAATTGGTTTGATAAGTCTCAGTTATATAGTCATTTTTATATACATTTATAAATACAATTATATATAACATAATACTTATTGTGTAGTTATATATCATTATATAAATACAATTATAATTATATAAATAATAGATGCGTCTAGACTCATGAAACCAATCAAACTCGGTCTATGATCATGTTTGAGCTTGTTGTTTAATGAATTTCATATCAAGTTCAGCTTAAGTTCGTTTAAACTCGACTTGATTCGAGCTTTTAGCAAGCTGATGTTAAGTAACTCATGGGGAATTCGACTCATTTACACTGTCACACCCCAACCACAGCGGATTCCCGTTGGGCGTGACTGTCATGGATCGTAGTCATTGGTTATAACGAAGACCATTAAATGATTTCAAAACATAACCAAAACCAAAACGAAAAATTTCAGAGTTTATGCGGAAGTAAAATGAAATGACAATTGTCCCAAAATGATAAAATAATGCATGTTCGCGACACAACCCTATGTGCCATTTGACTCCATGCTTATATGCTAACCTTCACCGAATTCAACGACCTGAGAAATACATGTTAAAACGGGTCAACAAATATGTTGGTGAGTTCACAAGTTTTAATGTTTAAAATTGATCAAAAAGTGTTTTCCAATGGATCACAAGATTTAATGAAACTATTGTTGTACAGACAATAAGTTTTGAACAGTTACCATGCGCTCTATAACCGAAGCTAGACAATGAACCATGAAATGCCCCAACCAATGCTCTTATCGTAAAACATTGCATGAAATGGACAATAATGCACCCGATTGATATCCAATCCGGTTAGCGCGACTAACCTCGGGTGGGGATGTCAACCCAAATAGATATATTCAATATTCCCACGCTTGCTAAATTAACGGTATAGAAATCGATGACTTAATACGATAGTTGAACTACTCATGTAATAAACGTGAACGTGTTGTGTAATTGTGTCCATGCAAAAATGTTGTACATGTATTCTCCCCTAAAATTGTAAAACAAGGGTCGTGAGACTCACTTGATGAGTGAGTTGTGATCCTGAGTAATGAAACGTGTAGTAAAGCCCGAGATGCAAGACCCGACTCAAACGTGTCCTAAATTATTTAAGACAAATCAAGTCTAGCTAATACATCATAGTGTATGATGATCCAAGTCAATTTCACCCAATTGACTCAATGTGAACAAGTGTTTTCCTTTCAAAAGACTTGACTCGACGACCTGTTGGTAATGTGTTTCGTTTATGAAAATATATTTATTCCGAAAATAAATATAAGTCTAAATAATATATGTTTTTAATTCTTGAAACTATATATTTAGTATGACTTGAAATTTAAAAGATTTATATTTTTCACCAATCGAACGTGTTAGACGTTAATACGTCTCAAAATATGTCAATAGTTTTTATCAAATATATTTTTATCCAAAAATAAACAGTTTATATATTTTAAGTCTGAGACCGTGAGTTTTGTCAAAATCATCTTTAGGGTTTTAAATCCATACTTTTAACCATCCATGACCAAATATTTAATCTTTATATAATTCTCATAAAAATAACAATCTTTTATAAAACTTGATTTCGCAAATCTCATGCATATTTTTGACCAAAAATCTGTTTAGAAATCCAAATCTCCAATTCATAATCAAAGAATTAATATTAACCAAAAATCACAATCCAACCGTGTAATCGAACCAAGTAACTGACTAAACACACTGTACCAACTGTTTGTAATGAAAATAATATATATCTATGAATCTAAAAAAAATGATAGATTAACGTGTTAAAACTTTTGATTTAACAATTCAACCGGGTGAAATAGGTATTCATCACCACTAGAATAAAATATAAAAATTGAAGGTTTAGATAGGTAGATGATCATACTTGAACAAGTAGGGATGGTCAAATCAAAGAAGTAAATGGTGAATTCTCCTTGTAGCGGCTTTGAATCACCTTGGAATGACTTGAATCTACTTGAAGAACACCTTGATTTGGTCTAGGGATTTACGAAATTAGAGAGGGGAGGATCCTTGATGTTCTCGAAATTATGAAAAATTGGGGATGAGTTGTGAGGTTTAGAATGTATGGAGATTAAAAAGGAATTCAAAGTTTGAATTTGGTTGTTGGGTGGGTTTTCACGAGATTGAGGGATAGATGGATAGGAATAGAGTTTTCAAAAATTAAAGGATTAGGGTGGGGTTTTGTAGGTTTAAACTTTATAAATAATTTAACTAGCCTAATTAAAATCAGTATTAATACTTCTATAAAATCAATATTATTTAGTTAAAACAATTTTGTATATACAATTCTAGAAACGATTTTTATTACTAAAATAATTATTTAAATTATTAGTTGGCACAATACGTAGTGAATCGTTGGATTGCGTTTCCTGACATTCGCGATAGAATATCAGATAAATTCTAGACAATGTTGTAATTGCGTCTTAAAATATATATACATATTATATTTTAACATAGTAAAATACTTTTATAAGTATTTAATTTGATTATCACCAACGTTCGTACTAATTAACGCGATGCGCGTGTGACAGAGAAATTACTGATGCATGATATGATGTGAACGGACTTTCCTAAGTGTGAGTTGACCTAATTACTTAAAATTAAGCCTAACACGTATATGATGCATGAATTTATGATTATGACGGGAACGGTATTAACCCGAAAGTTGCGGTTGTCACATACACCTCTACTAAAATAAAGAGAGCACTAGATTAAGACAAGACCACCAAATATTTTAATGAGCATGTAACCAAAGTTGAAATCCAAGCAAGATTTGCACAAAAAGCCACCATGATTGAAAGTGATAACAAGAATATATGACATCACATCTAAAACAGCCCATTGGAAAATGGAAACCTCTATATATATCCAACAAATGGTATTAAAAATAAAAAGGGTTGAATCTAAGGTCAAAACAGCACCCAGTTTTCTGCAAAACTGAGGAATTTGAACAATCAATTATGAGTAGAAGTTCAATTTCCCACAGAAACAAACAGGCATAATATTAAAAACCATAGTTGGATGTACAATAATACTATTTTAAGGAAAGAATAATCAACTGGTCACATGCAAAGAACCTAGGCCAAAGGAACAATCAAAGCAAATACAGTCTTGTCCACAAATTTAACTCAAAAATATTACAGGATGAATATTATACCATCTGTAATTAGAGTCAACTAGGAAGATCTTTGAATCTGGATTCAAAAGTTGGATTTTTTCTTCAAATCTAATCTTGTTTTAGTGTAAATTAAGCAAGTTGACCAAAAAGTCAAATGCATCCGGATCCGAATGGTGAAGAATATGAACCGAATACGCATTAAATACGCCCTAATATTCAGGTCATTGTAAATCTGCAAACACCTTACAGATTTAACTTCTAATGATTAAACTATTGATGAAAGCAACTTTGTTCCCCTGTGGGTGCCTATATATACCTGACTACACTGAACATAAACTCACCATCAAAACAAAAAAGAAATAAAAAAGAAAAAAAATTGAGAAAATAAGAAAGATAATGGAGATTCCTATGATAGATTTTAGCAAGCTAGATGGTGAAGATAGGAGCAAAACAATGGCACTTCTCCATAATGCTTGTGAGAAATGGGGCTTCTTTCAGGTAATATTTAAAAAAAAAAAACGGTTGTCTGTTTATCGCGTTTTCATACAACAATAAGTAGTTTTAAGAAAATTATTTGTAAATGAAATCGGTAGTTTTGATCATATTTTATGATATGCAGATTGAAAACCATGGAGTTGACAAGGAGCTGATGGAGAAGGTTAAGAAACTAGTGAATAAGCATTATGAAGATAACATGAAGCCAAGGTTTTACAGCTCAAAGATCGTAAAAACTGTAGAAGATAAAAATAAAATCACTGATACCGATTGGGAAAGCACTTTTTTCATCTGGCATCGACCAGATAATAAGATCAATGAGTGCTCTGATCTTTCTGAGGAGCTACGGTGAGTCAGCAATATCATCCCTCATACTTGCATCAAATTTCTATGCAGATTACATATTGCAAAACAAGAACAAACAAATTATTTAAGTGACATACTTAAATGAAGGTGAGAATTTCGACCCATTTGATTATAAATGGGTCGGAAAAATAAAATAATTAGCTTAAAAGAAAACTAGTCAGGTAGTTTGAACGGGTCAGAAGTTGTCCAAAGTGTACTTTTTGACGCAGTATTTATTTTATAAAAAAAATTTAGAACTTTTAGAAGAAAAAAAGTGATCTGGGTCTATCTGACCTGACCCATTTCAAACTGGGCAACAGTTTACATGTTTTGGCCCGTTACCCAACCCTTCTGGAAAAAAAATTGTGATAGTAACACATACTTGCTTCGAATTCCTGGATTCACCGTCACTTTCTTGTGTAACTCTCTTGATAAATAAAATACACTAACATAACTTCAACAAAAATTTAAGAATTAATTACACGGATGGCCCCTGTGGTTTACCCAGATTTCACTTTTGTCCCCTAGGAATGGGAAACTACAAGTTTGGCCCCATAGTTTGCACGATTGTAACACCCATGGCCCCTGGGTTGGATGTCCGTTAAGTTTATCCGTTAAGTGAGTGTAAAATGACCAAAATACCCCTTACATTAAAAAAAAATAAAAAACAAAGATTATAAATCAAAAAACCCATCCCAAACACCCCCTTTCTTCATCCCCAAACTCCCACCTTCCTCCACCACTACACTCCACCACCACACTTCATCCCCAACCCTCGATTGCTTCGATTTGAGTTGGACAGCGTTGATCACTTGGTCGGGATGTGGTGGAGCTGGTGTGGGAGTGTCAGAGATGCTGGCTATAGTGGTTGAAGCGGATCTGGTGGCGTGGCGAGATAGCATGAGGAGGTGGCTTCTGGCCATGGCCATGGCTGGTGTATGTGTGATTCCAATCTGAAGTGAGATCGGGAGGTTAGGGTAAGGGGGAGGGTGGTGTACTGGTGTGAGATTAAGACGAAGATGGTGTGATAATGGATAGCGACACGAGGCCCACCTAACCTCAAGTGTTGTTCGCCGGAGAAGCTCTAGCGCCACCGCCGTCCTCTCTCCCTCTCCTCTCCTCATTGTCTGAAGTCGGAGCCCTAGCGCCGCTGCCGTCTGTTGCCGTCTGAAGCAATTAGAACCATCAATTTTGAATCTTTGTATGGATTTGTTGAAAGAGAGAAGAAGGTAAAAAGATGTCTGGGTGATTTTGAGCAGGAGATCGGAGGGAAGGATGGTGGTAGCTGTGTCGGAGTAGCGGTGGTAGCTATGCCGGAGTAGCGGTGGTGGTAGTTGTGTTTAGGGTGGGGTGAGACGGCGGTGGAAGGCGGTGGAGGTGTGTTTAGGGTGGGTGGGTATTTATTTTATTTTTAGTTTTTTAATATATAAAGGGTATATAGGTCATTTTTTAAAATTTAACTCCAAAAGATAACTGACATCCAACCCAGGGACCATGGGTGTTACAATCGTGCAAACTATTGGGCCAAACTTGTAGTTTCCCATTCCTAGGGGCCAAAAGTGAAATCTGAGTAAACCACAAGGGCCATCTGTGTAATTAATTCAAAATTTAATTATATTGCAAAATTCATGCAGCAAAGCAGTGGATGAGTACATTGATCAACTAGTAAAGGTAGCAGAAAAGCTTTCTGACCTCATGTGTGAAAATCTTGGCCTAGACAAAGGGTACATCAAAGAAGCTTTTTCAGGAGGCAAAGGTCCTGCAGTAGGAACAAAAGTGGCAAAATACCCAAAATGCCCTCACCCGGAACTCGTTAGAGGTCTACGTGAACACACAGATGCAGGTGGCATCATTCTATTGCTCCAAGATGATCAAGTCCCGGGTCTTGAATTTTTCAAAGATGGTGAATGGGTTAATATTCCACCTTCTAAGAATAATACCATATTTGTTAACACAGGTGATCAAGTGGAAGTTTTGAGCAATGGAATTTACAAAAGTACCCTTCACCGAGTTATGACCGATAAAGATGGAAGTAGGCTTTCGATTGCTACATTTTATAATCCAGCTGGCAATGCTATAATTTCGCCAGCTCATAAACTGTCTTACCCGAATGGGTATACCTTTCAAGATTATTTGAAACTTTATTCGTCTACTAAGTTTGAAGACAAAGAGCCTAGATTCGAGTCCATGAAGAAGATGGTCAACGGTCACTGATAACTGAAAACAAATAACTGAAATCTTCCTGCATAAGAGACGATGGGCTCCACCTGTGTGTGTTTTACTTGGTGTAAACTTTTACTCATACTACTCGTGTGTTTTTTGGTTTTGTTTTTATAGAGTATTAACATGTTTCCTTTACTTCTTGTTTCTGTTTGTTGTTTGAGAAGATAATACATAAAAAGTTGTAATCTTTTCTTTTCTTCAATAAAACATGTTAAGGGGGTGTTTGGGATTGTTTATTTAAACAACGTATGGTTATGTTGATTTCATGAGGTAAACATGAATCCACCAAGAATAATCAGTTTGAAATAACCAATCTCAAACTGATTATCGACTATAACTTATTTCACCCTAAACTAAGCATATAAGTATGAACGCTTTTCTTCATCCAAACACTCAAAAGTGATTATTTGCTTTTAAAAACACGATAAGCAGATAAGCTGATTAAGAATAAGCAATCCCAAACACCCCGTTTATTGATTTGTTAACAAACACTTCTGTAGCAGAGCGTATGAGCCAAAAGAACCAGAAAATTATTTGCAGCAGCATACAGCACATAGAAACAAAAATAATGAAATTATTTTTGTAATGCAAAAAACATTTAAATTGTTATTATATTCTTTAAAAAAACAATGGCCGTACATACCCGGGTTAGAAATCTTGGATACTCCAATGCACAACAAAAGTGTTCCAAAATTTAAGTTGCAGAAGCACTGCGATTCCTTTCTTTTTTCAGTGTTCAACATGTTTTAACTTCAGTAACTTTCAACTAGTAAAAGAATACAGGATTAATTCCATATACAACCTTCTACATTTCTTAATATCATATTTACCCATTCCGTAGCAAATAAAATGAAATCAGTTAATTATAAGGTAAATATGATATATTTAGTGTTTTGAAAAGGTAAATATGAATATATGATATTATAAAATTAAGAAATGTATACATGAAATTGCCCCAAAATATATATATGAGGATCGCCAAATATTGCAATAACTTCCAGAACCTAGCTTTCATCATTAATAGTTGAAAAATGTAACTAAGAATCAATACTAGCTAGTTTCGATAATATCGATTTAGTCAAAAAACTAGAAGTGTTCCCAACAGCTTCAGATAATGCCACCTTATGAAGGCCTAACAAAGGAGCACACTTACTAACAAAACATAACAAGAAATTTGCAAACTTCAATGACTTTGAGAACTGTATAGCAGATTCTTGAACATGAAAAACAAGTTGGTTGACTGAATCCTGAGTCAAACGAACATCATGATTCAAGATAATCTGAAACAGATTAAACAAAGATTCAGTCCATACCAGTGATTTAGAAACAAGATGTTGATAGCAAGGCAGACATATATATTCTTTTCCATTTGTATTTTCTTCACAAAGCAGCTTTTGACAGATGGCAGAAACATGAGCAGGGTGCAAGCATTCTTTAATAATCCTTGTAATCACCTCACAAATTGGGTTATTAATGCCGTTTTTGTGAAGGATTAATGGGAATAAAATTGCATACACAGCAGACTTATGATGCACCTTGCAGTAGTCGATCGTTGCTTTTACTAGCACACAAGTAGCCGGTTTTTTGAGTTTCAAAAACTTTGGAAGCCCGACCAAGCAAAGGATGTTACTTGTAATTATAAAATCATCTTCATTTCCTTCCAAAAACCGAGATAATAAAACTGGAACGATTTCATCATCTGCATTCCATGGTTCAATCAAACTTAAAACCGTTAAAGATTCTTTCTTCTTTTTAAAAACAAGAATTCGAATTTCATCTGCCAATTCTGCAGCTTTTAGACTCGATTCCACGTTCAGTATTTTCGTTTTCAAACACAACGCCATTTCTTTTGTTTCATGGTCTATTAGATCACCTTCAAGAAGAACTAATATTTGTTGGGTACCAATCGTTTCAAGATTTACATCTTTGCCATCTTCAACATCCACCATTAAATCTTCATCACCTTCACATCTGTTTAATGTTGTGTCTGACTCAATAGTTTCAAGATTTACATTTTTGCCATCTTCAACATCCACCATCAAATCTTCATCATCTTCACATGTGACATCTGGCAGTCTTGTGTTCATATCATCTACTGCAATGGGAAGCCATGGAAGAATAGAATCATTCGCACTGGTGGCATCGTTAAGCCACCCAGGCATGCTTCCAAATTTCTCTTCAAATTTTTCTTCTTCAGAATCTAGATTTAAACAAGAAACCCATTTGAAGTTTGAGTCAGACACAACATCAAACAGTTGGTGTGCAGCTCTCCTAACCCAAAAATCAACCTCAGTAGCATCAAATAGTAATTCGCGTGCAAGTTTAGACAACTCTTGCTTACTAAACTTTGCATGCTCGTAAGTAAGAAATGATAAAATTCGAGCCTGAACTGTATTCGGTAACGTCTGCAGCCACATAAACCTGATAATTTGAGAAGAATAAGTACTAATCAAATAAAAGAAAAGAATCACTCTAATTTATATAATGCTAGCAGAATTTAAACTAAACAACCCTAATAAAAATCGATATAATGACATGATTACGGGGATCAAAAAGAATTTTATTGGTAATTTAGAAAAGGATAATCAACTTATTTGATCAAATGGGCATTTTCTTAGTGTTGATTCCTCAAGAAACTTAGGGTGTTCTAATGTGACTTTTGACACCAAACCTTTCAAATTGAAGCTAGGGATCTCCGTTTTCTCATGGCATCTTCTTACATGTAACTCCAAAATCAGATCAAAACCAGTTTAATCTCACATTCATACAAATCCTCTTTTACATAAACCAAGCACTGTCATCAAAACAAACCAGTGTTGTCAAAAGCACACAAGGAGCAGAAGCGCAGCGCAACTTGTGTGCCTCACCTGTACAGGCGCAGTTTCAGGCTCTCAAGCGCAAACTTAGGCCAATATCCGGCCAAAAGTCATCTAAAACAGGTCTAAACATCCTACACTAGCCCTAAACAAGCCTGGAATCAACCTAAAACATCCCAAACAAGACTAAAACATGTCTAAAACCCCTAAAAATGGTATTTTCATACTATGATCCTCGCTTAAAAAAACCCTTTGCTTTTTTTCGCCTTGCAACTAGGCTCCGGGCGAGGCCTATGCGCCTTGACAACTATGAAACAAACAAACAAACATACCCCGCAAAATCCCACTCCAACAGTAGGGTCTAGGGAGGGTGAGATGAGAGCAAGTCTTACCTTTATCCCACATGATAAAGAGGCTAACCCCAGCTAAAAAAAACCTCCTTTTTCTTTTTTTACTTTTACAAAACAATATAGAGAGCATACAAGAAAAACAAGTTTAATACTAAAGGCAAACCTAGAAAGTAGCTAGCACCGAAGCCTACGGCTAAAGTAGCTAACCGCGACTCCTAAGACTAAAGGCAAACCTGTAAAATAGCTGACATCGACACCTATGGCTAAAGGCAACCTCTAATCATAATAAACTGAGGTATGATGAAATAATGTAAAGTGACGATACATATAGAAACCCTAGAAACAGAATTGGGGATTTTACCTCTGTTTACAGGGGATTGAAGAGGAATTGATGACGACGGGTTGCATGAGGAGAGAGAGGAAAGAAGCAGTGGAAATGTTGATTGAGGGATTTGATGAAGAATTGAAGGAAGATTGGAGCCATAATGATGCTTCTGTTTCAGGACAAACAGAGTTCATGAAGATGTTCATCAACGGAACCCATGAATCCATTCTCTGTTGCAGGCGAAATTAAAGTGGATTCGTAGAATCAAATGCAATATAAGGCTATGTGTAATGGGGTGGAAGGCAGGGGCGCTCGAGCATGATCGAGGCGTTATGGGCGTCGTGTGAGGCGAATAACTACCGTGGGGTGATCTCTAAACGGACAAAAGGATCATCATCCAACGAGTATAATTCGTCTCAAGCTGTATTGGATATTTGGATGCATGTTTTCGGATTAATCTAAATGACATGGATGACGGGATTGATATATCGGAGGAACCGATTAGTCTCTTTGGAAGAAATAACAAAGGGAAACGGGGAATATCTTCAAATGTCGTGGACTACAAACCCAGGATTGATAAATTAGACTTGAAAATTGATAGATTACTCGGGTTTAAGTAATAAAAATAAAAAACCTTCGATATGAAATACCTTGCAACTAACATCGAACATTTGACAAGGATAGATAGATCGTGAACTCGCCGAAAAAAGGAAAGAAGAAACCAGGAACAAATACCGCTAGTCAAATTTTTAGTTATGTTTTTTTTGTGTTCTATTATTTTTATTTTATGAAATTAGCTATTTAAATATATAAATACTAGTCAAAATTTAATGTTAAACGTGAAACCATTAGACACCATACGTTCATTCTTCAATATTACAAGCTATAGTTTTAATTCTTTATTTCCTAAAAGATCGTTGGAAAATTGTCCCAATGAAAAATTACTAGAAAACCAAATGTACTTTTGATGATTCATGAAATTAAATTGGATTTGTAGAATTTTATTCATGATTTTTATGGTTGTAGAGGTAAAAAGTTCTCTGACTTGGACAATTAGTGAAACCCGGTCCAGATCATTCAAACCTACTTGTATATATAGAATACTAGGTTAGATTCTCGTGTATTATACAGGCTGAGTCATGAAAATAATACAATAAATAAATATCTTATATGTTGATAAATTATTTTTAGATTTTAGATGGCCGCATTTAGCAGATGACTTAATTTTATTAAATTTTATGAAAGAAAATGTTAATCTAAATCCTACGTTCATTACTGATTTAAAAAAAATTACAAGAAATATTTTATTTTATTATGTTGATATTAATCAAATATTAAATAATTATGGAATATAAATTTATTATGATGTTGAATTATAAGAAATATTGAATTATACAAATGAGTTGAGTCGAGCTCGAGCCTGATTGCTTTTAAGCTCGGGCTCGTCTCATTTAGAACTTTATTTATAAAACAAGAGTTCGGTTCGTGAATAACTTTTTAAGCTCGAGCTTAATTGATTTATTATATATTAGCTATTTAATTAATTTTGATATATATTTATAATTATTTTGTATATATTTATAACTATAATTATAAATTTATATATAAAATAACAAATTATTTATTTATTTTGATCATAATTTTATATATAATACATGTTATTATGTAAATATATATTTAATATATTAAATAAAAGTTATACAAATGATAGGCTCGTTTAGTCTCACCAGTCTAGTCAAGCTCGATATGTTAAGCTCGTTTATAAAATAAGGCCGAATATAAGTTCGAACTCGGGCAATCTTGTTTAAGGTTGGCTCGATTTTGAGTTTTAGAGAGCCGATCTCGAGTGGCTCACAAGTAACTCGGCTCGTTTATACATCTACTGGAAATCTAGTTAATTAATAGATGAACCAAACATAATAATCAAGTCTAAACATATTAAATTTGAAATACGACAATATTGTAGGTTTTTGAGGTGCTTGAATCATAGTTTAGGGTTTTTTTGCGGTTATCATGACTCGTTATTAAGGTACATGTATTTGAAACTGTTTTTATTGATACACACCTTTTGGCCTTTGAACATCGATCCTATACGTCTTTAGAATTTCCTCACTTGATACTCTTTTTATACATTTTCATGTTACATGAATGTTTGATATTATTGTTATTACAAAAGCTAGTATGTTTTGAAATTTTAAAAGTGTTTCGAAAATGTTTCACGTGTTATTCAAGAATTGTGTTGTCAAATTTGTTATGTAAGCAAAGTTTTACATGTTTATGAGTTTTCGATTTTACAAGTATACGAGTTTACATACATACAAGATTATATGTTTACAAGTTTACGAGTATATATGTTTATGAAGTTACATAGTTACAAGTTTAAAGGCATGTGTACAAAGTTACTAAGTTAGTTCCTTCCTATAAGTATGACCACATACCCATAATTCTTGCATAAAATGGTGTGACACCATCCTTAACGATAGTCGATAGGTTAAGTTCACAGTATCTCAAACTTATTTATTAATTATATTTATAAACCAGCACCTATGTCATATATTTTTTTTACCTATACGGTCATAAAAATCGTAAAAGTATCATGAGTTTACCTCAATTTCATGAATCGTCAAAATTAACATTCGAAACTATAAAACCTTAAAGAACTTTACATCGATACATAAAATTATTTTATTTTATTTTATTACTTCCTCTCTTTTATTTACGTCCCTACATAGTTTTGAATTTTAATTACGTCTCCTCAATCGTTTAATTCATTTTAAACGTGCCAAAATGTTTTAAAGATCTCCTCAAAATAAACACAATAAAAGTGTCATGTACTCATGTTAGGTGAATTTAATGGCTAAAATGGATTAAAAACAATTAGAATAATGCAATAATGCATTGTATGTAGTTGTATCCCACATGACTTGTTGAGTTGACGTGTAAAATAATATTTCTTCGACATTAAAAGATAGATTATATATTATTCAGATATAATATTTTGTTAACCAGGTTAGAAATTTATATATTACATGTGTTGAATAAAGATAACTTATTATAAACTAGCAGTTTTTATGAAGATTTGTATATTGAATGTTATCAGTTATTGGTGCAATAAAAAATAATGAAGATTTAAGAATTATAAAATTATATTTTAAGATAAAATATAATTAAAATCTTCTTATAATTTAGTAAGTTTTAATAAAATATTAGAATAATATTAACTATTTAAAATCATTATTATTTAATAGGAGATATAGTTATTTAATAGGAAAGAGATGCAGGAAAAAAATCTAGACTTCACTAGAAGTCGACAGCTGATGGATAAAAGTATTCATTTATTATAATAACGATAAGAAAATCAATCACGTATTACTTATCTTACATGTGGGTGAGATGAATGTCCATTCATCGAGACTCGGCACTTGTTAACATGTAAAGGGTCATGCCATCTTCCTCCTTCAAAAGCACTGATAGCGAGAGCTACTAACTCAGACAAGTCTAATCGGCAATCCTTTAGATTTGTTTGTCCAATGGTTGACACCCGTCGCCCCAACAAAGATTTTGCTAATACGTGTCGTAAAGGAAGATATTACTAGGACATTGTTTTTTTTAGAAAAATCTCTAAAATGAACATATGAAAGTTAATATTCTTAAAATAAACATTGATATTTCGAACATAAAAAATGTAAATGTACTTTTCGGTGTGAAAATGTCGGCCAATGGTGCGGTATCGCCGGCCACATGCACAACTCACATACACGAAATGTGCACTCTTTAGGTGAAAACGTTGGCGACCAAAAAGCTTTTCCCTCGACGACTGTATTTAGTTTTGGAAATGAACATTTCATATTCTCCATAAAGCTTTTGTTATTTTTATGGGTTTTTACTTGGCATCACCAAAATTTCTATCACCTACTATACCTTTTTCTTTAATTTGAAAAAAATGAACTTTTCTTAAAAAAAACAAAAAGAGACCAAATTACATTTTATGTCATTTAAGTATTTATCAAATTTCAGTTTACGTCTTTAAACTAGTAAAATTACAGAATTTGTTCTTTATGTCTAGAAAATTATATTTTATTTCATTTTGAGTCTTTATGTCTAGAAAATTACATTTTATTTCATTTTGAGGTTATTTTTTAATTTTGGAAAAAAAATTTAATCTTTAAAACCTTTGGCGATTCGCTGAAACATTGGTACGGCCACTGATGGTTTTGCCGGAAGATTTCTGGCCGCCAGCGTTTTCATCTAAAGAGTACACGTGTCGCGTCCCTGAGTTGTTCACGTGGCCAGCGGTACCACACCATTGGCCGGAGAGTACATATACATTTTTTAACTTTTGAAAAGTAAATATTTATTTTAAGGATATTTACTTTTCATTTATGAGATTTTCCCATATATGAACTCCATTATTACATGACATTTTTTTTGAAGCTCCAAAACGTTTATAAAAATCCGGATCTTAATTGAACTAAAACTTTAGTAAGTGTAATTTTTGAAATGTAAGGAAAAGTTTAAGGTGGTGTTGCATTAGGTACACGTCAAGTTTTATTTCGTGTTTTAGTCGATTGTAAAGGTCGGTTTCGATGATACGTACACCGGTATTAACCCCGTGAAAAAAATTCTTTTAACGTTTTTCTTTTTAATTTGTTTAACCCCTTTAAAATAATAGAGGTAAACGGTCATTTCAAATTATATATCTTATAATTATAAAAAAAAAATTATAATAAACCTTAATAAATATATTTTGTTTATGGTAGACCACTTATAGGGAATGATTATATGAAATTTAGGATGTATATAACTTTTTTGTTAGAACAGCATATCGGTTACGATGTCGCTAACCCCTCCTAACCCAGAGTTCAAGTCCTGTCACATAAGGTGTTCTTGAAATTATGAAGTGCACCTTATAAGGATTGAAACTGATACCTTCACAGGATGAAAACCCTAAGACAAAATTCCCTGACCACCAGACAAAGCCTGATGGTGTTTTAAATAGCTCAATTTTTTTATTAAATCTTATAAATGGAGATAGCTATCTTATCAAAAGGTTTTTGACCCGACAATAATGCTTGCTAAGTCATATATTATATTATATGGTTGTTGGTCTTGCGTGTGATTAATTCTATACTTACAAATCAAATTCTATTTGGTATTTAAAAAATATATATAATATGCTTTATTTGAATGATCATTGTATAAATCAACTTCATATTTATCTTTTGTTTAACAAATTTTAGTTTTTCTTATAATTTCATGTAAGATAAACATGTGACATGATAATTATCTACGGAGGACGTGACATTTTCTAGTTAGAACTAAATATAAAGTTGATTTTATTTTTAATTTAATTATACATGTGTGTGCATATATAATACAAGAAAAATCCTAAAAATTCAAAACTCTCTACAAACTCCGGCTCTCGACATCAACCACTAGCGCTCTAAGCATCACCACAACAATCATCTTCAACCTGACAAGGCGACAAGACACATACACATGAAGCACAAACAAAACATATTGATGTAGGTTTGAGAGGTTCAAATCCAAGTTTGCTTTTATTTGAAGGCTTTGTTTACCGGTTTGAATCGGGATTTGATTTTTTTTTTTGGGAAAGGGGACAGGACCCTGGTAAACATTTATTCGAATCCAGGTTTTGGTTTCATTTGAAGATGTGAATAAGGGGTTGGTTTCCTTTGTAGATTTTGATTGTAGGAGTGTTTTTTATAGGGGTGTTAAATGGGTCTTGCATGTGGGTTGGTAGTTCGAACTCAAGCACGATATAAAGCTAAAAATCATCTAAGACAAATGAATAGGAATACGATCCGTTTAACCTGAAATTTTATTTATTCATACTAATATTTTAAAATTACAAATTTATTAGATTGAATGTATAATACACATTCTATTAAGATAGAAATCCCAACCACTTAAAAGAAAATTATAAAATATGTATGAAATAAAGACTTTCCTCCTACTTTTAGGAAGAAACAGAAAGAAGAGAAAGAAAGCAACTTTTATAAAATAAGTTATTTTATTTTTCTTCCTTAAATTTAAATAACTCAATCGTTTTGTATACATCTAATTGTTTTTACGTACCAAAGGGTCTTTGATAGTTTGGTCTGACGGTATCAAGGTGTTAGATAAAGCTTAGTCTTTTCATGTGGTGAGGGTTCAAACTCCGTTTGTGACAAAAAAATGTGAAAATTCTACCATGTGTAAGGCTAGAACCAACACCATTTTAGTTGTGTGACACACCTCTTATTACTATGACCCAACCCCCTCACCCAACTAAGAGTGTAAATAAGG
Organism: Smallanthus sonchifolius; assembly: GCA_023525975.1. Taxonomy (NCBI): domain Eukaryota; kingdom Viridiplantae; phylum Streptophyta; class Magnoliopsida; order Asterales; family Asteraceae; genus Smallanthus; species Smallanthus sonchifolius. The sequence continues at coordinate 98,046,985 of CM042026.1, forward strand.
TGATCTGTTTGTGAGTTATTCGATATTGGTTTGTTAAAAGCTCGAATCAAACCAAGCTTAAATAAGCTCGAGCTTATATTGGAGTTTCTTTAACAAATGAGCTCGAGCCCGAGCTTCACATATCGAGTTTGACTAGGCTCTCGAGTCTAAACGAGCTTAAACATATATAGTATTTATATAATTTTATTTAATATAATAAATATATAATCACACAATAATAATTACTATATATAGTTATGAGAAAATAACTATATATAAAAATGTAGGTAAAATAAAATAATTAACTAGACGAGCTTAAAGCTAGAAAAGTAATTACAAGACGAGCTCGAGTTCTCTTAAATTAAAGAAGTTGAACTTGATGTTAGATAAGACTTCTTGAGCACAAATTCTAAGGGAGGTGAGAGTGCCCAGCGGGTAGGGAGGCGGATACCACTCCCACTCCCTGCGGGTAAGTTTGTGGGTAACACGCGGGTATGGTTAGTGGGTTTTGGAACCCGCCGAAAGAAAGGGGAGAAGACCAAGTTTGGGAGGGTAGTTTGGAGGGTACCACCCCTACCGTGAAGGGTAGTTTGGGAGGGTAGTCTGTCAAAATAAGGTGGCATATCCTCATTGATGAGTTTGAGATGGTAGTTTGAAGTGAGAGAGTACCACTCCCATCTCCCTAACATTGTATTCCCGAGTCTCATTTAAGGAGAGAAAATAAGGGAAAAGAAAGGAAGGGGAAGTAATCCATTGTTCCAGAGTTTTTTTTTAAGGAGGGAAAAGAAAGGAAATAGAAGGAAGGGTGTTCAAGAGATTTTTTTAAGAAGGAAAATGAAGAGAAAAGAAGGCTTATCTCCATCCTTCCAAATTGAAAAGATTTGGAGAGAGAAAAAAAAGGGAAAAAAAGAGGAAAGGAAAAGAATACATTCTTTGTTTTTCTTTCTTTAGTAAACACGGAACAAGGCGTAAGAATAACTTATATATAGTCACACATATTTACACGCATACTTTTGTATGCTACTATTATTTCTAACCTTAATTTTATTATATATTGTTTTACATGGGTTGAATAAATACATTTTGTTATAAAACAATATTTTCTATGAAGATTTGTATGTTTGATGTTATTAGTAATCTGTTAATAAGAAATAATTGAAAATTTCTTATGATTTAGTAATTTTTAATAAAATATTAAAATATATGTTAGATATTTAATTATTTTTTAATTTAAAATATTTATTTAATAGTCAACACATAGCAAGTATAGTTATTCATTTATTATAATATAGGTTAGAAACTCTGTATATTATACATGGTGAATAAATGCAGTGTTATACATATTTAGTAATAAAGATCTAATATTACATATTACATAATTTTTTAATACAAATTTTAAAAACGTTATATAGTTATTTTTTAAAAATGTTTTATTAAAAGAATGAAAGAAATATTCAAATTATAAAAATGTTTTATGAACAAAGCTATTTTTTTAAATTAAAAAATATTTTATAAAATAGTTAGAAAAATCATTATTATTTAATATGAGAGAGAGCCGAGAAACAAAAAATTATAATATTTTTATAGAAACTTGTATCATTAAATAGGAAAGAGAATAATTTTTTTTATAGAAATTTGTATCATTAAATAAGAGAGAGAGACGGGAAAATGTTTTTAAGAATGAATATGAGAATAACATGTGGCACCTCAAAACCTTTATTTATTAGTATGTATAGATTCGTAATTATTTTAATACCAGTTTAATAACCAAAAAGAAATAGAGAAAAGGAAAGGGATGGTTAAGATTTAAGAATGCATATGCACATAGCTTAATTATCTTTTCATTCTTATTATTTTCTTTTTAATTGTTAAACTTTTTAAATATTTATTGTCATTTAGGTGATGGACCAAAAATTGTAATAAATTTTAAAAATAAGAACGATCGCATAATAAATAAAATTGAGTTACGACATATGAACTTCAAGTAAACTAAAAAATGATTTTTATAATTTACTTCTAGAATAAATTGCATAGAATGAAGTATCCTTAAAGATAACTAGTAATAAACCCGCACGTTGCGGCGCGCTAAACCGAGAAAAAAATTAACGTCCTCGGAACCTTATAAAATAAAATCAAAACCTTTACGTAAGCCCACCTGCGTGCTAATATAAAAAAAGCCAACGAAAAAAAAACCTTGAAGTAGCGCTAGATTTTGAAAAAAATAAGTGTCGCAATCGTAAAATTTAATTTTTTTTTAAATTATAAGGGTGGAGGGAGTGGTAAAAAAAAAGCCCATGGAACCCTCTCCTTTTACCCAATTAAAATGTGTCATGTCATTTTTACCCTCTTAAACACTCTCCAAACCTAAGAGAAGGGTGTGGAACCAATAAGCCCTTGATTTTTTTTAATTATTTCATTAAAACAAATAAAAAACCACATTTCATTAAATAAAAGTTAAAATGATACATATTAAAAACCTAAAATTTAAAAACAATAAAAAGAAAAAAAAACGTCAAACATCAAAATAAAAAACTAAAATAACCTAAAAATTACACGGCCAATTGTTTAAGTCGGGGAGGTCTCTCGAGGAACTTTGCTTTACCTTTACCTTTACGTTGTTAAGTTTCTTGTGCTTGAGTTTCTTCGTCTTCTTGATCAATATCAAAATCGACATTTTCAAACGGGTTAAAGTCTTCTTGAGTAAGCCTTTCCAACTCTTCCATTGGAAGCGGAGTCTCTTGTACATCGGTGTCAACATGTCCGGGGAGACTAAAAGGTTGATTTTGATATTGAAATGGTGGAAAGGGTTGATTTTGGTATTGAAACGGTTGGTTTTGGTATTGCGGTTGCGGATGAGATGCCCGAGGTTGACTTGAATGCCGTCGTTGCGGTTGACCTGAACGAGGGTTTTACGGTTGAGAGGCACGCACTTTGGGACAATATTTTTTGGATGAGGATGAATCCATTTTTTTAGAGTTTGAAAAGAGGAAGTGTAAAAAATTATGTATGTAAAATGTATATTTATAGGTAAATAATTTTTTTTTATTTAATTACCCAACCCACCCCCCTCCCTCCCAACGGCTAGATTAGGTGAACGGCTTGCAACTTCAAACGGGTATTAAAACCCGTCCCACTTAACCCGCGACTGATGCGGCGGTGTTACCCGTCCTACCCGCCCAGCCCGTGCGAAACCCGTCCCTCTACTCCGTCCTCCCTAAGTGGAAAATAAAAATTGTCAAAATAAAAAAGTAAATATATATTTTGTGCTAATTGCATATATTTAAGATTGATATTATTAACATCAACGTCATAATCGATATTTTTCGGTCTATATATCCATCATCACTATGGGAATAAATGAACTGTTTCTTAAAAGTATAAATAATAGAATATCAATCATAATATACTTTTAAAAGTTACTTAAATATATAATTTTAATGTAATTTATATACAAAAATGAGAAAATCATAAAAATGACTTTTTAGATATATTTATATGTTAGTATTTTTATCTCTACAACTATAAATATACATAAATCATTTCACATATCTACTTTGGTCATCGTATTATAAAAAACACCTTAAAAATGTTTCAGGTTGAGTTAAGTGGTTTTTACAGTTGTGGGTTTCCTCCTGAGTGGTGTGGGGTCGGGTCACCACCCTTCTGTTATTCGAGCGAAAGAGTGATCCATTTGTCAGGGTGATCTCGGGTGTCTTGAACTTTGTTGTTCAAAAAAACATGTAGGCGAAGGTTACGATATATTTTTCCTAGAAAATCAAAATCATAATGAACCGTTATTTTCAAAATTATACGGTACAACTACTTCATTAATACGAAACCATTAACCATCATTTAACCTCTATAAATACACATCATTCCCCCATCCTATCTGTCCTCCTCCCATCCACTCCTCAAACCACGGAACACACATTCATTAAAACACCATCCCACCACCAACTACCACCAACCGCCGTCGCTGGAATCATGAAAAATCAACCACCAAAAAAGTACATAATCGACGCCGAAGAAGCCGAATCAATGGCTAAATCCAGAGGCCTCACCCTCCCTCAACTCCTACCATCCCTTGTCAAATCGGCCCAAAATCTTGCCCATCCACCCATTTCAAATTTCGCCGTCGGCGTCGTCGGATTAGCCTCCGACGGCCGGATTTTCCTCGGCGGCAATATCGAATTCCCCGGCCTCCCCCTCCACCACACCATCCACGGCGAACAGTTCTTCATCACCAACCTCGCCGCCCATGGCGGCGGCTCTAAATTGCTCTACGTCGCCGTCTCCGCCACCCCTTGTGGCCATTGCCGCCAATTCTTCCAAGAACTCCGAGGAATCTCCGAAACCCAGATCGCAATCGCCGATCAAGAAAACCCCAATTACAAATCATTTCCATCAATCTTACCAAACGCGTTTGGTCCTTATGATTTATTGGATCTAGAAACACCCCTAATTCTTGAAAAACATAACAACCAATTATCTCTCGAAGATGAAAACTTGATCATCAAGAACGAAAATTCGGTCAATGGGTATTTCGATTTGATTAATAAAAATGAAGAATCTTTAAAAAAGGAGGCCTTAGAGGCGGCGCGTGGGTCACACGCGCCGTACAGTGGCTGTCCGTCGGGGTTGGCGTTAATGGATTGTGAAGGGAATGTGTACAAGGGGTCGTATATGGAGTCTGCGGCTTATAATCCGAGTATGATGCCGGTGCAGGCGGCGCTGGTGGCGTATATGGTGGCCGGAGGTGTTGGGTATGAGAGGATAGTGGCGGCGGTGCTGGTGGAGAAAGAGGCGGTGGTGGTGAGGTAGGAGGATACGGCGAGGTTGATTATGAAACATATTTCACCACAATGTCACCTCCGAGTGCTTCATTGCTATTGATTTAGACATTTAGTGATTTGATCCAATCAAATTTATAAGTTTTTTAATTATTATATTTTTCCATCTTATAAAAAAAAGCTAAAAAATATATTAGGACTTGTTATTTTTATTTAAAAAATAAAATATATAAACATGAATTTTATTCTGTTAATTGGTATACTATATTGACTACCGACGTAAATTTAATAAATTTCATTGTTAATAATAGGTTATACTAATATCTAATTACTATTACTAATGATTGATGAATAACTCCGTAGAGCATGTGGTATGGGTGCCGTGAGGCTCACCGGGAGCACCTTCACGGCGTGAAGAAGGATGCAAACACAACCCCCTTGATGGCGTGAGAGGGTGAGTGAGAGGTTGGCGTAAGATTCTTCACGGGAAGGGAGACCAAAATTAAGCTTCATGTGGAAAGTGGTTGCCAGAAAGATAAAGAAGAAGTTAGGGTTCGGTTCTGATAGTCCTTTTAGAGCTAGGTAATATTAGTAAGATGAAGATCCGGCGGTTTAGGTTAATGGGCTTGATTTGAAATTTATTCTATGGGCGTTACTAAACTTTTTTTCTAAATAAGCTTTTAAAAGGAATGGTAATGGATATTTAATCATATTAAAAGATTGGGCTTGTTAAAAAAAATTATATATTATCTAATTTTAAGATTAGGTTTAGATGGGTCTTTGCTTTTATAATATTTTTAAAATAATTATAATTTTATCCGATTATTGAATTTTTATTTATGTCTTTTTTTAACAAAATTTTAATTATCAATATTATTTAAATGAATATTAATAAAAAATGTATTTAGTGTTCACACCATCCTCACTCACTTGGGTATTTCCTTTGCCAAGTGAGGTTGGTGTGAGAGTTGATGGAGAAGACATGGCGTCACGTGGCAACCACTTTTCCTCTCAGTAAAGCCCCATTCACTAGAGTATACCACATGCTCTTAGTTTTAAATTTCATTTTGATTATATCTACCCTAATAAATAAATACCAAAATGGACACATGTCAACACAACCTTTCACCGCATAAAAAATCTCCCACCCAAATCCCTTGTGACTCGATTGTGATTTCACGCGGACCTAAACCCGACCCATTACTTGACCCAAATATCGCTATTCTCTAAAAAAACCCTAAATATCTCATCTTCCTCCACCGATTCTCTTATCGATCGTCCATCTTCCTTTGCTTCCAATATTCTGAAAGCTTTAAATTCATCATCATCGCCTTCTTCAACATCGTTCAGGCCCTCCAGCGACGCCGCTAACAACGAAATCACGACCTCCCACACCGTCAAATGGATTCACTGTTCGCATGAGATGATTCTCAAACTAAACCATAAAGTCTTCAGTCATATTTCAACAACTCTTGATTACGATATCCATCACCAGGTAAATAATAGTCCATAATTAATTTATAATAACTGTGCACTATTCATTTACAAGTGGTACATGTTAGAAATGCGAATTTGAACCCTTTTTTAGGTTTTGTTTTATCTCAACGGATACATTCAATTAAATAAACATTTAAAGAAAACGGGTCAAACACGTTGAAAGTTGCCCAAATTATATTTTTTTATTTATTAGGGGCAATTACGTGTGTCCCCCTACAAACTTCATAAATTACGTATATACCCAACCCAAATTTTAAATTAAATATATCTCTTCTCTAAACCTAAAAATATCAAATATACTCATTTTAATTTAATTTTATTAAAACTGAATCATACAATGACTATTTTATCCTTTTTTTACTAAAACTTTAAAAATTACCCTTTTAACTTTTTTTGGTTACTTTTTTTTGGTTTTTTCTTATTTTGTGTAGTTTTTTTTGCCTTTATTCGTTTTTAATTCCCTTTTTTTAAACTTTTTTTGCCTTTTTTTTTTTATCAGTTTTTACATTTTTTTCAACAATCACTAAAATGTACAAAATAAGTGTCGAACTTATGATGTTGGATGTTAGAATCGTAAAACATTCAAAATAATATAAGCTTGATAACCTGAATCAGCCGACCTGTTTGGATGTTGAAAACACAAAAAAAATGCACACGTTGGAATCAACCGACCTGGATCAGAAGGTCGTATCACTTGAATCAACCAACTTGGAATCAACCACTGTACTGGCATCGATGGAATCGAAATCGCCGAGCGCGGGTTGAATCACCAATTAGGTTTGAATTAGAAATTCGTATCGCTGGTTCTAAAATCAGAAAAGTCGTGCTTTGTTGTAAGCTTAAAATGTTATTTTTATCATAATGTATGATTTTATAAAGTAAGGGGATATATGTAATTTAAGTTTGAGGTTTGGTATATATGTAATTAGATTTTAAAATAAGGGGATATATGTAATCCCCCCTTTAAAATAAGGGGATATATATAATTTAAGTTTTGGATTAGATATATATATAATTAGATTTTAAAATAAAGGATGTATGTAATTCCACCTATTTATAAAACCTCTTAAATCACTCTCTTCAAATCATTTGGTTAGTATTGAGATATTATATAATTTAAGTCTTGATTACCTATTCATAATTCCTCAAGTTAACTTCTCTATATTCAAGTTTGACCTTTTCAATTTCGTCCTTACTACATAGATCATTTACCCTAAAAAATCTTTGAAATTTCTGGTTTACTAATTAGCTATACATAATTTTCGCAGGTTTGACATCTCTAAATTGACTACAGGTTCAGTTTCGGACCAGCATTTTAAATTTTCTCATCAGGTTTGAGTTTCTGTAAATTGATTGCTATATCATTTTAATCCCAAATTCTTCAACGGATCATGTTTAATATTGTTTATATTTCAAACATGTTTAATTTCAGCAAAACCATAAGCATTTTTTTCATCTAATTTTTTGACTTATGTTAACATTTAATTTGTTAAATAGGATTTTAAGAACTAAGAGCATCCGGTATGGTGCATATATCCGTGGCGTGATCCTAGGTGGCCACCAAGATCACGCCGTGATCTTGGTGGAACACCGCCCCCTTGATTTGAAAATCACGCCGTCATGGTTGAGCGTGATTTTTCTCACGTGAGCATTCGAGCATATTACCGTTCAACGGTACAAAATTTAGCCGTTAGAATTTAAATTAAAATAATAATATTAATAATTTTTATTTTTACTCACTATAAATACTCAATTTTACTCCATAATATTTACACTCATTTTCTACCAAAACTTACTAATCTTCTATACTCATTTCTAATATCCCCAACTCAAAAATGAGTAACGATCCGAACCAGAACCAACACTTTTGGGCTTAATACGCGGCTCGTGATAACGCGTTTGGGGCCAACCCAAACTTTCAACCCAACCCGAACTTTCAACAAAACCCGAACTTCCAACCCAACCCAACCCAACCCAACCTTCCTATCCAACCCAAGAGACTTCTAGCCGGTTTCGCAAGAGACTTCTAGCCGGCCGAATACCAAAAAAAAGTGGGAAAAAGACGAGCCACTATTCTTGGTTAAGGCGTTTATAGACGTCTCGGAGGATCTAATAATTGGTAACAATAATTTTGGTTTTGTATTTTTTAAAATTTTCCTTTTTTTATTTTTATGATTATTAATTTGAATATTTGTTTTTTGTAGGCAACGCCCAAAACAAAAAAAACGTTATGGACTAGGGTTCAAGAAAAATATGAATCTTTTAAGGGTGTACCGCCCGGTTACCGAAGTTTGGACCAATTGAGTTCAAAATTGACTCATATAAATGGGAAGGTTGTAAAGTTCCACGGGATCTATCAAGAAGTTTTGCGGGATCGAAGAAGCGGTGAGAGCGATGCCGATATTTTGGCGAGAGCAACGGTCCGGTTTAAAGACGACCATGGTGGCGAAACACCAATTCAATATTGGGAGATTTGTAGGAATTCGCCAAAGTGGCAAACACTATACATTGCCCCCACCCGAACCGGCTCGTCCAAAAAAAGAACATCAACCGACATCGACGCTAGTCCGGGCGCTTCCGATGGTAGATCTAAGTACGACCTAAACATAGATGCACCGGAAGACGTGGAAGAAATACCCCGTCCGATTGGGAAGAAAAAAGCAAAAGCCCAAGCAACGGGCTCGGGCTCGGGATCGGTTTCAAGACACGACGAAATCGGCGAGAAAATGGTCGAACAAATGACAAGATTTAACAACGCCCAAGACGAGAGGATGGATTGGAAACGAACAAAACAAGAGATCGAAATTCTTGGTATCGATCTTGAGTCACTCACAACCGCCCAACGTTTTTTGATTGAAAAAAAAACAAAAAGAGATCAAAGAACGTCATGGTATCCCGTAGGTTTTGGTTATGTTTTTTTTTAATTAATGTAATTTTATTTTTATTAATGTAATTTTAGTTTTATTAATGTAATTTTAATTTTTATTAATGAATATTATTTTATTATGTTTTATTTTATTTAAATAAAAATTAAAAAAAAAACATTAAATTATCACACCACCACAATCACATGTGTATACCCCTTGCCATGTGATTCTGGTGTGATTTTCCAGAATCTGACGTGGCGTCACGTGGCGTGCACTTTATTATCACATGACACCATAATCACATGGGTATACCCCTTCCCCTAAATTGTGGAATTATTACAATGGTCAATATGTTTACAATAGAGGTGACCAAATCGACGGGTTGGGTAAAATGTCAGGTAAAATGTTAAATTAAGGGGCAACATTTTTAAAGGTCAAACCGAGTAAGGTCCAGTTTAACACCTTTTGTCCAAAATTTATTTTTTTTCTATAAATAATTAATGTGAAATATGATCACGTTATAATATTTCAACAAGAACAAAATATTTTGGTTAAGAGATTTAGGAAGTTTTATACATTCGAATTACAGTTTAGGCAACTGTTAACCAATTTAATCTACTTCCTTTCAATCATACGAAGTATTCACATATTTATAAATTATATCGTTTTCAATATACAACCCGTGTAATACACGGGTTTCTAACCTACTATCCTTAAAACGTGTTAACTATTAGGAGACGACTTTAGTTTTTTCTATCTCGTGTTTGGAAAGCGTTATAAGACATGGCAATGAACTCTAAACTTATATCCGACATAAATGAACTAAACTTGTATCCTTAAAACGTTGTAACTATTAGGAGATGACTTTAGTTTTTTCTATCCCGCGTTTCGAATACTCCTTTGCCGTTAAAACCAAGTATCACAGGTACTTGGAAGAATATTATGGCTATTGATGGTGATTTTACTAAATGCAGTATAGATCTTCACAACTATTTGGTAAACTGTATGTCTTTTTCTACTAAAGATCTTCGCAGCAAATTGGAGAGATGTTTGGATTTGATTCCTTTTTATTGGTATAAATGGGAGTCTTGGATTCTGATTAAAGTGAAGTTTTTTGGTTGGAGAGTTTCTATGGACCGTCTTCCTACTATCGTGGCTCTCTCTAGACGAGGCGTTAATAATATTGGTGTGGGTTTATGTTCGATTTGTGATCGCTATAGCGAAGATTTGGACCATATTTCACTTCATTGTGATTTGGCTAAAAACATATGGGGGCAGGTTCAAGTTTGGTACAAAATGGCAACTATACCAAACTCGTGTTTGAAATATCTTTTGGAGCTTCATTTCTTGGTTTAAAGGAATGACAGAAAAACAAACGAGTCTCTATGCGGTTTTTCTAATGACTCTTTGGAGTATTTGGAGGGTTCGTAAAGATAAGTTATTCAATAACAAAGATGAATGCATTAGACGAACCATGAAGGGTATAAAGGCTACTAGCTTCTTATAGAACAAAAATAGATCCAAGGCGGTTAGTTTAGACTTGAATAATTGGTGTAATTTTTATTTCATTTTGTAGTGTACTTGGGGTGTTCGTGTTTTTTTGGGTCTAGCTTATTGCTAGTCCCAGTTTTTTGTTTCTAATATATTGCCGCCGCTAAAAAAAAAAACTAAACTGCAATAAATAATCAATTAGTGGTGAGCAATAAACTGAATTAACCGAAAAGATAGAACCAAACTAAAAACCGACGGTTTGGTTTTTGTATTTTTTGAAAACCGAAAATTACGGTTCGGTTTTGGTTTTGTATCTTTTGAAAACCGAACAGAACGTATACATATAAACTTTCATAATATATTGTGTGTCGTGATGGTGGTTGTATGCCAATCCATTTAGGACTCTGTTGGATGGTTTGTATGACTGCCCATACCCATCTTACATTGGTTCACGGGCTAGCTAATTGTGTTCCCCTGGTTATTCTGTTATTATATGATATTACTTATTAGCTCTGGGTACTTCCTGTTCTGATACAATTTATATTTGGATATATTCACTTTATCGTATCCTTAAAAAAGAGCGTTCTAGGTGCGAGGCGCATCAAGGCACTTTATAAGACACGAGGCGAGTGTCGTTCAGAAAGCATGCGCTTGGTGCGCTTTTTTACCGAGTCGATGAGCAGGGCCGGAGCTGAGGATTTAGAGGGCCGGGGGCGAGCTTGGAAAATGGGCCCCATGATAAAAATTTTAATATAAAAAATAATTATTAAGACAAACAAAATTTATAGCAATAACATAACTACATTATAGTTTTAGAATGATATATTGTAGTAGTTAACCGACAAATCGTGTAGATCTTTTAACATTTTTTATAGCAAAATTAATTGATCAAGTTTTCATAGTCTATATTGTCTAATATTTCGTTCTTGATAGTTATAATTGTCAATCTGTTAAGTCTTTCTTGTAACATTGTTGATCGTAAATAAGATTTTAATAACTTCAACTTTGAGAAACTCTTATCTGCATATGCTACCGTCACTAGAATAGTCAGTAACATTCTATATGCAATGCTTGCATTTGGGAAATAGATGTTTCAAAACATCTGTAGTGTTGATAACTTCACTGGTTTGTATAACATAAACAAAAAACTCTGTCTAGCTCTTTCGAATATACCAACAATTTTCTATCACACTTCTCCATATTTGATAGAGTCCCGGTATACATAGATGTCGAAAAGTGTCTACCAAATTTATCCTTGGGACAACTGATAACATTAATATCTCTTTTAAAACCTTTCTCCATCAAAAGTTTCATCTCGTCATAATTAAGTTCATCACACCTTATTGGAAAAAAATCATCAACATGACTATGATAAAATTTATCCAGAGCTCTCACTTGAGACTTTCTCATTACTTCATCTATTTTTTTTATTTTTATTTACATTTTGACTACCGGATGGCCCTTTAGGATGCATAATTTCTGAAAATCATATCTAAATTTGGATACCTAATATTTAATCAAGTACAACAACACTAATAATGTAAAAAATCTATATGTTTTAGCAAAGAAAAACATACCATAATAGTACAATATTCTTAATAAACTTGCAATTCTCGAGTCTTTCTTTCTCTAATATCTGTTTCCAAGAGAGATAGAGCAGCAGATATGTCATCAAAATAACAATGAATATATAAAGATAATATGTCGATGAATATATAAAGATAAACTTGCAGTTCTGTCTGCATCTCTCGAATACGGAATACCGTGCCCATAGACACTCCTAAAATTGTCGTCCGATTCTCCTCTCGTAAGTCTCCCATTTTAATTCATGGTGATTCCACCACTTTTCTTGTAGGCCAATAATTTTTCTTCTCGTGCACTCCTTTCTTTTTTGGGCTATCAAAACTAATTTTATTTAAATGAATTAAATTTTTTAATATATATATATATATATATATATATATATATATATAATATAAAAAAGTTAAAAATTTTGGGCTACCGGGAGAGCGGGCCTTGTACGGTCACCCCTGTAATGATCAGCTCCGGCCCTGTCGATGAGGCGAGCGCCTGAGGCCAGGGCTTTAGTACACGGAGTGAATATGGTTTTTTTAAAAAATGTATTATGGGCTTGAAAAAACAAACCCAAAGTACCCAAATCAAACAGGCCTAAGTGCAAAATGGATAAAAACAAGTTGCAGGTTTAATTTTTAACCTAAAATTGACAGCGGTGAAAGGAAGCAAGGATCAACGATCGTAATTCGTACGCACGCTTCTCTTCTTCGCTCAATCGACGACGCACGCGAGGCTTCACACTCCCGCTTCTCTTCTTCGCTCTGTTCTTGAATTATTGTTCAACAGTAAGTTTTCTTTTTCATCTAATATTTTGCTTATTCTGCAACTTGCCAACTTCTATTTGATTTATCAACTTTATTTTCGTTTTGTTATTGATTTAGCAGTAGTATCCTAAAATAACTGTAGCAGACTCAGTGTAGACAACCCTGAGCTGTTGAATTTTGTTTTGGTTTGCTAAAAGCAGGATGTCACGTATCCCTTGCAGCTGCGGACTCAGAAATTTGTTTCATGGGGTAGGAAATTTTTGGATCGGTTGACTAGCGATATATAACGCGTATATAACACTAAATTTTTTTCATAGGGTTGGGGGCTATTGCAAAATTGTAAGGGGGCGATTGAGATTTTAACACGTATATAACACTAAAAATTAATTAACAGAGGGCGGTTGCCCGCATTCCTTCGATGTAGGTCCGCCCCTGATCCCTTGTTGTCGTGACATCCTGATTTTTGTTGTCTGTATATTTTTGTTATCCGTCCGATGAGCGTTATGCTCAGTTCATGCACGTCAAGTCAGCAGGGTCATATGGGAGGGGAGTGAAGAGTAACAACTTGGACAAAAAAGACTTTTATTTATTTTGATGCAATGCATTATTTAATTAGAAACTTTATGATGTTTTGAGACTTTGAACTTTGAATGTTACCCTTTTGGAATTTTGTTTTGGATTTTATTACGGAATAGTGACTTGTCAGCCTAATCTGGTTGGGGTGTTACACTCACCATCTCTCTCGAACTGTTACTACGATGAACATAAATTTAGGGCAAGAAACCGCACTCTCATTTACGAAACAACCGTACATCGAAGATGTTGGACCACAAAGAATGTAAGATTTTTACTTGAATTTTCCATATAATTTTTAATCGTCTCTGTGTGTTCGATCGCTTACAATCATGCTGTTTCTGCGCAATTGTTTGATTTGAAAACAGCAAGAGTATTAAATTCTCACTGTTGCGTACCTGACGCGGATGTGCTCAAAATGGGGGAAGTTCAAGTGTCTGTTTCCAAATATTATGGCGGTGAAGAGGGTAAAAGCCCTGCTGCTAACGGCTTGTTGGATCCGCACATGGTAATTTGTTTTGCTCTGCATTTAATAGCTATTAGATGATATATGTTTGATCAGTACCTGTTATTCGAAATTTGGAGTCTATATTTCATAGGAGGTATGTGTTTGTGAGTGGTAGATTTGAGGACATGTTTATCTTCCAATATTAGATAATCAGTTTTGAGTGTTTGGATGGAGCTGATTATGTGATTCTTGAAAGGGAGATGCTCAGTTTTGATGATCAAATTGTGATAGTTACTGAATCAGTTTAGAGAGAATTTAGACGAACAAGAGATAGTTAGGGCCATTTTCTGGATATTCTTTTGTTAATGGATGCATAAAACATAACATGATTGACCTATTTATAGGGTTAACCAGAAATAATTGAACGGCCCACTTCTACCGTTAACTAATGACTCAAAACTAACCCTCTATTTATCAATATACTTGATCCTATTAACTAGCAACATGCATAAGATCAAAGAGCTCACGTTGCCACTATGGATGGTACATAGATTGCGTGGTGACGCGGGGAATGGGGCCAAGGTAGGGCACAAATCAAACTCTAAAACTTTATATTTTTTTTGAACGACAAATGTTACTCCTACTGTACTTTACACGAATAATTCTTAACTACTCCATTGTCCAAGTTTTGAACCTGGGACCTCCCCTTTAAGAGGCATGTGCCTCTACCAAGTGGGCTAGCCCCACATTGGCTCCAAACTTTATTTATAAGAAACTTTCTTTTTACACCGTGTCACATCTACATGATTTTTAAACTCTAAACAACTCCATCAGCTCCAATTTGCTAAGAATTTCAATTTTTTCAGATTTAAACTTTGCAACACGACACAAGTGGTTCTTCATTTAGCCATATTTTACCGGGGCACGATTTCTTATCCATGGGTATGTAAACTATTTCACATAGTCATGTACTTCAACCTTGGTTTAAAAAAGTGCCGTGAGGCACTGCCTTAAGCGCGAGGCGGCCGAGGCGCTGGGCAAAACGCCTCAAATGGGTGAGGCGCCCAAGATGCATGAAGCGCGCCTCAGGCTTGAAGCGCGAGGCGAGGAGCCGCTTCATGTATTTTCACGTTTTTTAGCTTTAAATCAGTTGGGCTTGGCCCATCATTTAAACCAATTTGGGCCTAAATCTGTAGTTGAGCTTAACTTGTGAGGCTGTGACCAATTTAAATAACCCTAAATCAGGCCTGTAACCATATTTGGGCTTATCCTGTGAGGCTGTGACCAATTTATGAATGTTTACATATGTTCTAAGCTTTTAACTTCTAAGTATTTAAGTATGTTTTGTGTTTTTATGATTAAGAAGTGAAGTGTGTCATGCATAATACATTTTTTATTATTTTTAGCTTTAGCGCCTCGCATACGTGAAGCCCTTGCCTCGCGCCTGAGGCGTGGCGCCTCGGATTTTGGGACCGAAACGCCTCGCCTCGCCTCGCGCTTTTTTAAACCAAGACTTCAACAAAATTCCTTTCCTTAATTTTACAGAATATCACACGACTACATAAATGAAAATCAAATAGCCTTGTACTTTGCTATTCTGAAATTTTAATCTTTGTATACTAAATTGTATGACTAGTCGACTATGTAGTATGTACTTAGAATTCACACATCCATGTACTTTGGATATTTCAAGTTTCAACTTTATTCAAATCACACGACTATGTGCATACTTTACATCCATGTATCAAATTTTTGGGATGTTACAATCGAACATTTACATCTCTTATACTTCTGATCCATACATGTGATTTTGGTTGAAAGTTGAATTGAATAAGTGGTATGAATATATCTTTGCTTCCCAACTTATGCTACATCTTTTTTGTCTTGCTTGGTTTAATGCATTAACTAATTTCTTTTTCTTATCAAATTGTTTTTTGGCACAAAGTTCTGAAAACCATGTTTTTATTGGCATTTCAGGGTCCTCCAAACAAGTTTGGCACTTGTGAGACATGTCATGGTAAATTTGAATTATGTTGTTCTTAAGCTAATGTGACCTCTTATCGACGGGTTGGGTAGATTGGGTATCGGGCCAAAAAAAGTAATTTGTAAGTGCAGATCTATACGGATTGAGTCAGGTTAGTTGACTTGCAAACACTTTATGTCCATTTTGAAATTTTGATTTATGAATAATTGACGTGGTAGATATTATGACAATAATATTTAATTCTTCTGAATAAAGCGAGTTAAAAGATTGTAACTTGTATGCATCAACTTTGAGAGATTTTTCACGTGTTTGATCAGTTCAACCTGTTTGACCCTTCCCCTTTCGGTTAAGTTTGTGCATTATTTTGTTTGTCAAATTGAATTTACTTGCCTGACAAATAAACTCAATGCATATTTGAACTACTTTTGATTGTTATTTTAATATATGAAAGTTTGTGGGATTTTCAGAACGGGCCTTCAAGCAGTTATGGGCTTGGAAGGAATTAATGGACATGAAACCACAAGCAATCATATTTTAGAGGTACAAGGCACACTTGGCATTGAAGCTGCCAGAAGGTCAATTATTAAAGAGATCCAATACACTATGGAAAGTCATGGAATGAGTATAGATATTCGACATATGATGCTTTTAGCTGATGTCATGACATATAAGGTACATTCTTCGAATACCCAATTTTTTCTTATACTTTTTATTATAATAAAATTTTGATCAAACCGAGAATAAAAAGAACGGGGAATATTATAGCCTTACAAATATACAGGAAGCTAGTAACTGTAGTTATTAGATGTGAGAATTTCAAACGGGTCTAATAGGTATCATTCAAAGTCGGTACGCAGCGGATACACGTGCATAAATGAAAGCAAATAATAAACGACACAAGAAATAACGTGGTTCGACCAAGGTGACCTACGTCCACAGTTGCAACTAGGGTTCTCACTTTATTATTATTCAGGAGGTTGTGTAAAGATTACAATTACATAGCATGGTTTAAATAGATAATGATTATGGATAATAACTTGGAGAAGAAGGAACGGGAACAACCACTATGGCCGGCTCCCTCCCCCCTTCAGTCGGCCCAGTTCTGAGCCCAATATGCCTAAATCGGAAGCCCAAAGTCTTCACACTCCAACAATTTCCCACTTGAAGCCTTTGCACAATCACAAATGCCATCCAATCAAAACAAACCAAAATTCAATAACTCAGCAATCTTCACCAACAAGTCTTCCAAGCCTCAATTCCCAAGAATAAGCTAAAGCTTCAACAATTAGATCCAGTCATATCCCCCTAGTTGTAACAGCCCCTCTCATCAAGTACCTGAACTGAAGGGCCAGTTGAAGCTCTCCCGAGCTCCAACTCAGCAGTCATACCAGACCCAGCCGTGGCTAACCCCGTCGCTGACCCATTCTTTGGCTCAACAGGCTTACACACTCCACCGGTTCCAGAGATATGCTAAGGACCATCAACACTCTCCAAATTCAGCAAACAATCCCCAGGAGAGAATTTCTCATTCGGAACCTTGGTCTTCAAAACCCAACGGACTTTTGGAACTGTACCCAGAACACGTCCCGTGCTCCCACTGTTACCAAACCCCTTGACCGGTTTCAACCTCCCAACACATTTAGCTGACATCTTATTGGCTCCAGGCTTCACATTTGCAAAGTGAACCCTCTTAGCACTAGATTAAGCCAACTAGATTTTATCTTTCTTAACCGGAACGATCACACATCCCTCAGTAGGTACCTCAACTAAATACAACGATCCCTGTTTCTTTCCTCAAGCAATAACAAGATTTCCATCAATCATCTTCCACTTTCCACCACCAAATTTGAAAACCAGTCCTTGTTCATCTAGTTGACCAACAG
This sequence comes from Smallanthus sonchifolius, assembly GCA_023525975.1. NCBI lineage: Eukaryota > Viridiplantae > Streptophyta > Magnoliopsida > Asterales > Asteraceae > Smallanthus > Smallanthus sonchifolius. The sequence goes on from CM042026.1 coordinate 98,064,836, forward strand.
AAATAAGATTCATCTTCAAATCTAGAATCACCCTGACATTCTGTAAGTTTCATGTAGTTCCCAATGGAGTCTTCAATTTAACATTTCCCATGCCCGTGATCTTAAGAATTTCACTGTTAGCTAATCGTACCTTTCCAAAATCACATTCTATTAGATGCAACATTGTTTCCCCGCTGTGTATGGCGTGAAACCAAGCTCTTGAATCCATGACCCAAGAGTCTACCGAACATTCAACACTGCAGATCAGTGCATCTTCATAACAAACAACCTTTGCAGAGTTACTTCCTTTCTAGCCTTTGGACACTGACTCTTAACATTTCCAACCTCTTTACAGCTCCAGCACGTGACATTCTTCCGAGTTCTAGATGAACTCCTACCCCTGCTCTCACTATCCCTGTTCTTCCCTCTTCCCCTTCCCACATTCAACAAATCAGAAGATGATGAACTACCTTGATTCATGCGTCTGGCATCTTCCCCAAGAACCAAATCCTTCATCCCTTCAAATGTAAACCCAGCCCTACAGAACTAGTAACAACAGTTACTGCCCCGGACCAGCTATCCGGCAACATGGTTGTCGCCTAGGCGCCAAAAAATCGCTAGGCGGTCACAGGAGGACTAATTTTGGCCTAATCGGTCAATTAGTCGCTGGGCGGTCCAAATCGGGCCTAGGCGGTCCTAGGCGGCCAGATTCCGGCGAACATTCAGGCGAAAACCTGAAATTTCCGGCCAAATTCATGAAATTTCCGGCCAAATTCCGGCGAAAACCTTTGGTGTGGTTTAAAAATGAACATTTTTATAAAAATTACATATAAAAATGTGTGTATATATAAAAAACTGAAAATTACATATAAAAATTCCAATCCGATTAATCCCGCCTAGGCCCTACCCCACCGCCCGACTAGCGCCTAGCGATTTTTACAACACTGTCCGGCAACGAAGATAACTTCACCAGAGCCTGAGTCTCATCATCAAATTTGATTCCCACAGAACTTAATCCGGACAGAATCGAATTTAGATTGTTAGTATGATCCGTCTCTGTGCTTCCTTCTTTCATCATAGTCATGAACAACTTTTTCATTAAGAACATTTTTTTCACCGTCGACGGTTTGTCATACATGTTTGACAAAGCTGACATCATGCCACGAGCCATAGTTTCCTTCATGATGTTGAAAGCGACGCTCCTCGTCATAGACAATGTAATGGCCGTGTTGGCTTTCTTGTCCTAAAGAATCCCAAACAACTTGGTCAATTTTATCTTTTTTTTCTACTAACACCACATCCAAGTCCCTTTGACAAATTGACATAACAATGCTACTATTTGCATATTCCACCAAGCAAAATCAGTCTCGTTAAACTTCTCAAACTGAACTTACTCGTCTTCAGCCATAGCAAACGAGAGACAGACATAAGCTCTTTCATTAAGAACACTTTATTCGCTGCTGATCATGGTTGTAAAAATCGCTAGGCGCTAGGTGGGCGGTGGGGTGGGGCCTAGGCGGGATTAATCGGGGCCTAGGCGGGATTAATCGGATTGGAATTTTTATATGTAATTTTCAGTTTTTTATATACATACACACATTTTTATATGTAATTTTTATAAAAATGTTCATTTTTAAATATTTATACACATATTTGGTTGGAATTTGAAGGGTTTGGCTGGAAAATCCAAGGTTTTGCCAGAAAATCCAAGGTTTTCGTCGGAATTTGGCCGAAAATTTCAGGTTTTTTCCGGAATTTTCGCCGGAACCTGGCCGCCTAGGTCCGCCTAGGCCCGATTTGGACCGCCCAGCGATTTCTGGAGCGACTAGGCCAAAATTACTCCTCGTGTGACCGCCTAGCGATTAATCGGCGCCTAGGCGCAGCCTACACTGCCGCTGATGGTTTCTCATACATGTTTGATATAGTTGACATCATGCCACGAGCCGTGGTTTCCTTCATGATTTTGAAAGCGACGCAACTCGTCAAAGTCAATGTAATGGCCGCCTTGGCTTTCTTGTCCTTAGAATCCCAAACAGCTTGATCAATCTTATCCGTTTTTTCTTCTAACACCACATCCAAGTCCCTTTGATATAACAATGCTACTATTTCCACCAGGCAAAATCAGTCCCGTTAACCTTCTCAATCTAAACTTTCCCGTCTTCAGCCATAGCAAGCGGGAGACATATAGAGTCGAGAAACAGTGAACAGACACAACAATGGCTCGGGCCTAAGAACTTGACGGTTGATCTACTGAACACTGTCAAGGACTCGACCCACTGTTCTCGTTCACAAAACAAACGGTAAACTGGTCTTGTTACTCTCGTATCCCGGCAACCCTGCCAAAAATTATCTCGGACAATCCCAAACACCAAAAGCAATCCAAACAAGAATAAAGATCAAACAATCAACAAAAAAACTTGCAACCCAATCAAAACCAATAATCAGGGACTGAAAACAGGGAACGAGTTACAAGACAACCTGATTCCTCTTTTTCTGATCAATGGCGCCGCCTGGGCCCTTGGCCGGCGATTGGTGATTCTTGACAGCAACAGGAGGGTAGTGGTGCTGCCTCCTCTTCTCTTTCTGGTCTGTTCGAATAGAACACAGCAGGCAGTCCTTCTCCGATCTTCTTTTCTGATGAACTCAGCAGCCTCCAAAAAAACAGAAGACACATCCCTTCTGGTGTGGCGACGGATCCAAGGGTTTTAGAAACCCTAATCGCGATTTTGGGACAGGAACCGGATGAAAAAACTCCTCCTTTGATCGTCTCTTCAGTGCGATCGTGTGTAACGAACCTTCGGCTTTGATACCATTTGTTAGGTATCGTTCAGAGTGGGTACGCAGCGGATACATGAACACACACAGACGAAAACAAATTTACATGTAAATTTAAGAAACATGTAAATCTAAGAAACAAGTCTAACTGGCAAAACATGTAAATTTAAGAAACAAGGCAAGCCAAAAAGAAAAAGGGTGGGAAGTCCTCCAAAGTGTATTTTAATCATACAAACTCGTAAATCATTTTGCTCAAAAATTAGATTGTAATTGAAATAATATATATTTAATCATAAACCTGACATGTTTCAGACCATAAGTAAACAATATCCCCTTTCACCCAAACCTGCTTATTAAATTTTTTTTTAATATTTGCTAATTAGGCGTCTAGCACTTATGATTCATCCTAGATTATGATTCTAACTTATATTTGATATTTATTTGTTATGAATAGGGGGAAGTTTTGGGTATCACCATATTTGGGATTCAAAAAATGAAGGAAAGTGTGTTAATGTTGGCTTCATTTGAGAAAACAGCAGATCATTTTTTTAATGCTTCTGTGAACGGTCAAGTAGACAAGATAGAAGGTGTTAGTGAATGTATTATCACGGGCGTACCAATACAGACAGGCACAGGAATGATTGGAGTTAAACAAAGGTATGCTCACAAATGAGTGGGTCGGATGGGATGGGTCAAAAGATCAAGTTCGGTTGACCGACCAACATTTTTTGTTTTTCCCTCGAGTTTTAAATTATAATCCAAATAAATTATCAGGTCACCTTTTAATTACTTGTGAATGTGGCTCATATCTCTATGATGTTTGCTGGCAGGGTTCCTCAACTTCAGCTGTGCAAGGGATCAGATGGGATCTTATCTTGATCATGCAAAAAGCTATTAGCTGCAAGTGATCAAAGAGATGTTTACTTGTAACTCAAGTTATATAGAAACTTTGGTACATGAAAGGCTTGCATCAAAAGGCAGCAATCGGGGAAGTTTTAACTATTAATAATTTATACTGTTACTACATTTGATAACTTTTCTTTTTTCTTCGAGGGTTCATATGATTCGTCGTAGACATGTATTATATATATATATATATATAATATAATTTATACTGTTGCAACCCAAATAAGCCGAGTTGATAATGATCACGGGTCAGCCAGTTTTCTTAACGTTCATACAAGCTAACGGGGTCGATATGTAGCTGTTATACACAAAATTTTTAAGACAAGCAACCTTGTTTAACATCAAACCGAGTTGGCCTGTCTCAACGTACCAACATCAAATATGTCGTTTGCCGAAGATAAACCAACAACCTTAAATTATACTCTTTTATCCGACTCATTTTGTCAAACACATTATGGGTAGCACAAGTCTTAACTTCACCACCTGAAAGTCAGATTCATGGTTTGACCAACGAATGCATATATTTTACAAGTAGATCACAATGGTAGTCATTTTGTAAGTGTGTTATATATGCGCGGTTATGTAATAATTTCACACAAATAGTCATGAGATAAGCGACTTTAGTCAACTATGTACTTTAATAGGGTATTCGTATAAATACCTTTTCATTTGCCTATTGTAAATATTATACGAATGGGGCCAAGGTAGGGCACTTATCATTTCCTGCCGCTTTCAAGGAGAAAATCCGGATGATGCCTATGGAAGCATCAGATTTTTGGCTATGAGAGGCCAGTTTGGAGAGTGGAGAAGAAAGGATATTCTTGCTAAGGAATTGGAGAGCTTGCAGCTCGGTGAGTATGGTTTAGAACTGGGAGTCAGGTCGCTCCAATGCTTCACGCTGTCTCGCCAAGGCTTTTTTCACCCACTGACGGAACTCGTTCCCGGAATGGTTACGAGTGTTTATAGCTAAACTGGCTCTGATACTACTTGATAGGCACTTAATCGATTTTGAGAGAGTTTAGAAGAACAAGAGGCATATAGGGCAATCTTTTGGATATTCATTTTCTAATCGACCCCAAAAAAAAATTATAGTAACTTAATTAGAATACTTCTCAAACTTGGTTACTATTCTATAAATTTTCCCTTTTTTATTCATTTCTAGTTTATAAATTTATTTGTTTTGCTTTAAAATAATATTTCCGTTTATGTATTAGTATTACTTTATCATTTTTTAATTTATATAATACTTAATATAATCTTCTTTTTGTTTTTTAACTATATATAATCGAGTATTCTTTTACAAAAATTTACTTACCCAATAAGATTAATGATATTTTTTAAGAATTAATCGATGTATTGTGATAAATATAATTTAGAAGCAAATTTACAACACTATTAAAATATAGCTTCTCGATTGTTACAAGCTAATACTTGTTTTCAAGCTTGTTATATGGATTGGTATAAAAATATATATTGATGTACAATAACGAATATAAAAAAGTTATATTATGACCACGGTTAAAAAGTTATGGTTTTGTTAATGTCAATTAATATATTTAAAAAAAATTTCTCGTTTATTAATTAACTACATGTTCTAAAATCTAGAAAGGGCCAAATAAGTTAATAATAAAAGTTTAAAACCCAATAATCGTTTTACACCGTTTGCAAAATCACAATCGACAAGCACCAGGTTTGTAATTGATAAAATTTGGTTTAAAATCGTTTTTTGTAGTTTGCAAAATCACATTCGCCAAAATCGTTTTTGGTTGTTTAAAGTCGTCGACCACAATTACCAGGTTTGACAATATTTTAGTTTATATTTTAGAGGCCTATTTTTACTAATCACACATAGTATCCGAAATCTAAGATACGACTCTGGCAACACCAATTCAAGAATATTAGACTAGAATGCTTAGTGATAGTCTAGGGACAAGAATGTAACAATGTGATCAATATAAGCACAATTATTGTAACCCTAAATCATACAATCAATACACACAACATTTATGGTGAATCAATTAATATCAGAGCTAGAGCTCAAAACAGTGAAAACCTTAGGAGGGGCGGAAGGCCGACGCCACCCTACACATCATCACCACCACCGTTGCTGTCTTCTTCTTCACCACACCGTCGTAACACCAACACCAACACCCACATCACCACAAACAACACCACTGCCATGTCTCATCCACCAAACCCGCCGAAACCCTAGATCCGACGCCGCAGTCACCTACAACGATCTAGAGTTTGTAGAAACAACCTGCTCTTAGAACCCTAGCGGTCATCACATACAACGCGATACTCCACCATCGTCGCCGCTATACAACAACGGCTCCTCCATACAACGGGCGAAAATTTCTGGCGTCATTGCAGGGGAAAGTTTTCTGTTGACGGGCGAAAGTATGAGACGAAAGATTAGTTTCAGCCGGCGGGCGAAAGTTTGTGGTGGCAGAAAGTTTCGCCGGACAGGAGAAGATGAAGACCTATTTGATTCAGCTTCTTGTTTTTACATTTCAACCTAAATCGCTCACGCGCTTAGTTTGTGGGGGAATATTAGACCAGAATGTTTAGTGATAGTCTATGGACTAGAATATAATAATATGGTCAATATAAGCACCACTATTGTAACCCTAAATCATACAATCTGGTGAATCAATTAAGAACAAACCAACGACCCACACATGAAACAGATTACTACACCAGAATTACCCAAAATAAGGGATCAATCAATCTAGAAAGCATTATCAGCCACAATTTAAGAATTAGAAACTAATAATCTACAAACCGAACAAATCAAAATTACCCAAAATATCAATGTTTGAATTTAAGAAGAATTACCTTATAAAGGATCTCCTCATTTGAGCCCGGCCCAACAAGTTTAGGTCCAACACATGTTGATATACTGATACGAGATCCGGTAATCTTGTCCAGTTCAACCCATGGTACCATGCCCAAATGGGTCTACCCACGATGTGGACTGTGTGGGACGCATGTTGAGTAAGGACCACTTATCACAACTTTGGCGGTCACTATCGAGAGGGTTGTATCATTTTAGGGTCCCATCTTTTTTTGATAGCGAAAGGAAACAGTACCTAGTGTGTGTATATATTTAGTGACAATGAATAATTTAGATCATATTCTTTCTGACATACCCTCATTTACTTTTCTCTCTAAATTGCTCTAAGATCGGTACTTATTCTCACGCTGGACAAGGAGAATCTCTCTCTGTCGCAAGGCTAACGACGGTTTGTTTTGCAGTAATCAAATCCATCGGATTGCTCGAAGAATCGTTCTGATGAAGCGTTGACCTGAAATCAAATGATGACGGGAATTTGCTTCTTCACACACCAGATTTGGTCCAATTATTCCATGTAAACTGAAACTTAACGTTGTTATGTTAAGGATTTTTCTCTTTCTATCGCTTCCCACTTCTCTTCTCTCAGAGAAAATCTCTCTCTCTCATGATAGATCGGTTCTTTATGATAGATCTATACATGTTTACACCTGATAAACCATGTACATATATACTACCTTGACCGTCAGAGTGTCAGCAGGCTTCTGTCATGTACATTTAATTATTGTTAGATGTTTACAACATGCCTTTGGCTTCAAATAAACTTAATCCACATAATTAATCGAACTTTTTTTTTTTACTTTTTATGGTATAAAAGGACAAAGAACCTCCACCTCACACCCTTAACCATAACATTTCCACTTATAGAAACCTTATCTATAAATAATCCTTAAAAACATTAAGAAACCCCTCAACATTCATACCATTGTCTCGATTCACATCATAAACAACTAAACCACCTATTAGAGACAATGGCCCTTACAAAGCAAACATCAATCTTTCTTTCCATTTTTACCCTTTCCTTTGCATTATCCTCTAACGCCACCCCCTCCCCATCCCCATCCCCCTCACCCTCACCCTCACCCTCACCGTCCCCTACCACCATCCTCACCACCACCCCTTCCCCTGAACCCGCGGCGGACACGCCCGTATCCCTTTCCGAACTTCTCGAACTCGCGTTGCCGGAAATTGGCGTACAAAAGAAAGTGGTCTCGTCCGAGACCGAGGGGTGCAAAGTTGCGAGCAAACAACTGCAAGCGATCGAACGTAAGATCAACGAGTTCAAAACAGTGCTCGAGAAGCGATTAGCCGACCCGAAGACATCAAAACCGGTACAAACTTGTTTGAATCAATGTCAGGAAAATTTGGCGGACGCTATTGATGGTGTAAAGACAAGCATTGAAAGCATTGGTAAACATGATCTCGCGAAGGCGAATGTGGACGTAAGCGCGATCTCCACGGACGTTGATACGTGCAACGATTGCTTCGTCGACATGGCGGGTGGAGATCCGGAGATTAAAGGGTTTAATGAGTGGGTTCGAGGGGTCACCGGAGATTGCCTTGTGAATCTTAAGAAAGGATGAGCTATATGGTGGTCAAAAGTGGTGGGACGATAGGATAGTGCCACAGTGGTGGCGTTAGGATAAGACTAGTTAGAGTTGTTCAATGTATTTGTTTTGATACATTGAATTATATGTATTTCTAACTCAAATTTGTTGTAGTTAATGGGTTATTTATCATTAATATATAAAAGTTATTTGAGATCAAACTTCACAATGCTTCGATAAATTTGCTACAAAATTATGACGAAAATAATCGGTCGACGGATACCTATTTCGACACGCGATAAATTCAAAAAAATAAAAGTTATCAGGGACTGATTTCGCTAGTCTTCAGGTAGTGACATATACCTATTACTAGATAGTGGTGTTAGTAACTAAAAATCAGTCCTTAATTTGTCTTCCGGTACCACGTCATTTCAGTTCCCAATATATTTCTTCAGTGACTGCAAATCAGTCTCGGATACTATGATATTTCAATCCCTAATTTGTAACTTTAGGGACTGGAAATCAGTCTTTTAAACATGTTTATATTATCCCTAATACGTTTCGTTAGGTTTGTGATTCCATATCAAATCAGTCTCCAATAACATGTTCTAAAGACTGAGAATTAGTTCCCGATACCACGTGATTTCAGTCGTTAATATGCTCCTTATAGGGACTGAAAATGAATCTCATATAACATGTTATTTTAGTCCCTAATATGTACTTTTAGAGTCTGATTATCAGTGTAAGATAACATTTATTTTCAGTTTTCAATATGTTTATTTAGGATCTGAAAATCAGTCTCGTAAACTAGTCACTAGTATGTTTTTTAGTAACTATTTTTTAGTCTCTAATACTATCGTTGAATAGTCCATCTAAACTACGAGCTTCATTACTCGGATGTGTGGATATTGTGCCCTCGAATTCTGGAAAACTTTGTGATCATGAACTCATTCTTTCATATTTATCCTTACTCTATTTGAGTTCCTCCTCGAGTGCAATAATCTTATTTCTCATATCTTCGTTGGTATCACTTGAATCTCGTTAAGATGATCCGGCTGCCGATTTCATCCAATTATCTTTTTTCCTCAACACCGGCCTAACACCTACCTCCCATCCTGATTGTATTGTTTTCCGTCTGGCGCAAACACTTTTTATGGTTCCTTCATAATTTAATTTATCAATGACCGCTTCTTTATGCTGAATAATATTTTCCTAACATAATAAAAGGTACGATAACAACATTTAAATCTAGTAACAACCCAAAATTAATATTTGACAAAAATAAAATTCAAAATCAAAAGCTTTTAACATGGCGATGCTTGCATATTCAAGTCATGAATGACCATTTAGCCATCTTTGTTTCTCGGCATTGAAATGCAGCTTGTGATAAAGTTGTAATGGGCTGGGCGGCATTTGAGTCTCAGGATTTGTCTGCCATCATAAAAGTTATAATAATGAAGAGAGCATAAATATATTATAAAGAAAAAGAGTGAAATCAATCTTTTTAACAAATATAAATATACGAAAAAATGAAACCAATATTTGTGATTCATGGAGGATCATTTGTTACTACTAGTGTTTATTCAAACAAGTGGAATTTTCTATAACATTAAAACACCAAAACCAAATAAGTACCAATTTTTCATTAAATTCTACTACTACATTAACAACAATAACATATTACATTATGAGTAGAAAAGTCTAAATCTTACCATTTTGAATGCATGATTGGCTATCGACCGAGAGCCCCCTCTGTTTACATTAACTTGTTTTCCTCTGTTAACTTCCATCTGATCACTATATTTCTACAAAATTAAAATTTGACATACATGTTAGAACCTAAAAAATAAGAAATTAATTCACGAATATGTATTATGTTTTGTAAAACAGTTGTGGTGGCGGGGATTCAATCACACCACCATTGTGTGGTGTCACTATGTATGTTGAGTGGTTGAAATTGTCAGATATGTGGTAACTGAGATTTAAGAATCCTGGAGTTTTGTGAACGGTGCCATGAATCCGGATTTTGGAATTGTGAGGATCCAGGATTTTAAAATTTTGAGAATCACGGAATGTTGAGAAAGTGTGATTTCAGGTATCACTAAAATGACAGAAATCTGAAGTATTGATACAGGTTTTGTTTGTGTTTAGGTTTAGGTTTAGGTTTGGATTCTCAATGGGTTGCTTTTGTTTAGTAATTGCATAAACGAGTTTGAGTGTTGGATTCATGATTGTAAGAATTTTGATAATTTAGAGAATTTTAAGAAACAAGTATTGAAGGTGTGAAATAAAAAAGATAGAGGAGAGTTGTATTTATAGTGGTTTTTTGGAGAGGGGGAAATTTGAATTTTGAAATACACACACATAGTTAAAAAAAAATGAGAAAAATTTAAAAAAGAAAGAAAAATTGAAAAAGAAAAAAACTAACCCTCCCCACCAACCCCGTCCGACCTCGTCCTTCACCACTGATGGCTCACGTCACCTGCCCCATGGCCCACAAAAATGTACCAATTAATTCATCATTTCTCTGTAAATTATCCTTAAAAAATTTATATATATGTGTAAATGGTAAACACTTACACATGCGTAAGTGGTAAACTTACATAAGTGTATATTTTTTTAATATATGAAGACATGTAAATTTACATATATAAATTCATTTTTTTATATTGTATTATAGTAATAAAGATAGTAAAAACAAAAAAAAATGGTTTTGATTGGTTTTTTGACGAGTTCTCAAAATATTTAGAAGTTCTCAAATAATCCATTCCCTATATATATATAGGGTTGGGTTCAAATGCTAATCAAATTTTTAAGTGATAACTATGATAACCACCATCTAACCAATCACATAATTTGTAATTAGTTTTTTATTTTTATTATTAAAAGGGTATTATGGACAATAACACTATCACTATTTTAGGTAATTTTACTTGTAATCCCTTAATTTTCTATAACAATTTTGAATTTTTATCCCAGAAGTATTCCTCCATCTACCGGTCTACCACCACCGACGACCGCCCCCACACCAACGGGATAAACTTGTCGAACAGAATTTCACCTTCTCCAATTTCTATGTAGAACTGTAGGATTAGCAATCTGGAGAACGAAGGTGATGGTTTTTTGCCAATTACCGGAGCAAATAAAAAAAGATCGGAAACTTCATTCAATGTAATTAGACCAATTGTCAACTGCAAATTAATTTACATGAAACAAAAGAATTTGATAAATATATGTACCAAACCAAGTTTGACATCCGGATATAATTGTTATATGCCTTGTTATTCATATATGCCCTAACGAATATATTGGTCTAAAACCCCATTTATCTGCCCTGTTATACATATATGTACCGATGGACATATATGTACAGATGGACATATATGTACCAACCCTAGTTATCTGCCATGTTGTACGTATATGTACAACCAAACATATATGTACCAACCCTAGTTATTTGCCATGTTATACATATATGTACCAACACCTTATAAACAAACCAGATTTTTTCAAAACATATACTAATCCTTACCTTACTGTTCTTTCAACATCTGTTTCCTTCACCTGTTTTTCCTCCTTATAACTTACATTCTTTTGAATCCCTACGCAAATAGTCGGCAAAAAAATTAATTTTAACCCTACATCTATGCTCCAATCAAACTTTACCACATATTAGGTTTACCAATTAACACAACTTACTTGATTTTCCCTTTCCGTTTGATTTATTATCAAACATTAGATTTTATATCCAAACAATAGAATATAAGTTTTCAAAATCAATGGCAAGTAAATAACAATTATCCCAGTGTCCAAGAAAAATTCATAAAAAATTGATTTTCATATACAAATGTAGTTCAAAAACATGATTATTGATTAAATATCTTTAAGTGGATTTTGGATAACTCCTTGTCTTCCCTTTTCCTCTCACAGCTGAATCCGACCCTCTCAATTTTTAGGTTGATGCTTTGATAGGAGTGGTGTTTGATTGAGGGATTTAAGTGGTTTTGTTATTAATCAATGGAGTTACCAAAATTAAGTTAAATGGATTTACCCATAATACCCTTTATCATTAAATTTAATTGATTTAAACATCCTTTTAATTACAGTTTTGTCACTCTAGGATATTAACTATTGATTAAAGTTAATCAAGGGTTGACATTTGGTTATCATGGTTATCATTTTATATATATATATATATATATACACTAATAAATAAATGTTTAATGGGGAAACTTGTCCGACCGATCCAATCACTAGACGGGTAAGACGACCACTTTGTTGATCGTTCTTATTATAAAAGACTAAATTTTTGTGATAGTGGAGTCAAAGACCCAAATACAAAGAAAAAAGACATTCCTATTCCCCGAGGTAGTACCATTAAAATGAGAGAATTAATGTTGACCATTGACCATTAATTCATGAAAAAACAAGATAAGAGGTCATTATATTGACTACCCGAACCTTAGATAATATTTATTTTAATTTTATTTCTATTTATAGTATGGAATAAGGAGATCCTCAGCCTCGTATCCCTAACCATGATATTTCCATTTTTAGAAAGATTATCTACAAACAAGAATTGCCAATCCTTAAGTGTATTAAAGGAACCCTCCCCTCAAGTTGTTATCTTTATTGGAATCACAAACTAAACAAAGATTAAAGCCAATGGCCCTTTCCAAACATACATTGACTCTCATTTTGATTTTCGCCTTTCTTTTGTTGTTAACACAATGTTCTAAGGCCACTTCAGACGATGAAGGCACCCCTTCCCCTGCCCCTGTCCCTGCAGAGGAAGAGGAAGAGGGAGGCTCGTCCCCTTCCCCTGCCCCCAAGGAGGACGAGGAAGAGGAAGACGACGAGGATGAGGACGAGGATGAGAAAGGCTCAGCCCCTAGCTCTACCCCTAAATCTATCGTCACAACAGGACCCGCCGCTGATAGTCCACTCTCTGCGTCTGAACTCGCCGCCGCCGCTGATAGCCCACTCTCTATGTCTGAACTTTTTGAACTCTCGTTGCCTGAAATTGGTGTACAAAAGGCGGTGAACACACCATTAACCGAGGGGGCTAAAGTTTCAACCAAGCAACTAGAAGGAATCGAACATAAGATCGTGGAATTCAAAACAACCCTCACGAAACGAGAAGCTAGCGACGAATCAGACGCATCAAAGAAATGCATTTCGCAGTGCCAAGGAAATCTGGATGACGCGACTGATGGTGTCAAAAAAGGCATTGAAAGCATCAACAAGCAAGACCTCTCTAAGGCTAATGTTGATATTAGCGGTGTTGCCACCGACATTGAAACGTGCAGTGATTGCTTCATAGAAGCGGATGAGGAGGACAAAGATGTCAACGCTTTTAACGTTTGGATTAAGGGGGTCACTAAAGAAATCCTTAGCAACCTCAAACAAACATAAAGTTACCCAAGAAACTTATATGTCTATATGTCTTTTATTGTATATTTCTTGTAGATTAGAAAGAAAACAATAAGATAGGTTCATGAAATTGCAGAATCATATGTAAGAAACAAGATTACAATCAACTTTATTCAATAAAACGTTCTATTTTATCATTTATGTTCAATGTTTCGTGTAGCCCATTATTTCTTTATTTAAGATACATATGCTACTAAATAAACAAAAGTTGTGATGGCCGAGTTGGTCTAAGGCGCCAGATTAAGGTTCTGGTCCGAAAGGGCGTGGGTTCAAATCCCACTCTCAACATATAATTTTTCACAATTTTGTTTTGTTAGTTTTGGCAAGTTTTGTTTGGTCAATTTTTATTTTCTATTTTTTTAATATGTATTTGTTAGAATAAGAATAAATAATGGAATTTTAATACCGAAACTGTGTAGAAAATTATAAGTAACGTATAAATACTTGTATATATTGTTTTATTTGTGATATCTAAGACAGTCTTTAACCGAAACCGAACCATAACCGACGGTTAAACAACCATCGGTTAACGATTGTGGAAATGGTTTTTCATTAACCGACCGATCGGTTTCAGTGGCGGGGTAAAACCGACCATAATCTTCACCGTTGTTGTCACAACCTCTGCCACCACCGCCATAATTGTCACCTCTGCCACCATCGCCATAATTGTTGCACTCGCCGTCATCGTTGCTGCCACTACCACCACCTCTACTGATAAGGAGATGATACAAAATTGGCGTACTAGTATTGGAGCAACTAAATAGATGCAAAGGTTATAGAAAAAGTTCAACTTAAAACGGGCATAACTTTTAATATGTCTGGAGTTACGAGCCCATAAAATATAACTTAAAACGAGTATAATTTTTAATATGTCTGGATTTACGAGCCCGTAAAATATAATATATACGAAAACAGCTTCACAGAAAACAGACATATCTTTTTGGTATACCAAGTTGCTACACAATACAAACACCAAGTGACCAGGATAATAATATGATACCAAGTGTTTTTAAAGAATACATGTCCAAAACACAACTTACATTCAAACACAACACATCTTAAAAACAACCACCATTATTAACCTAAACCAACCAAAACAGCACAACCTTAACCTCAAAATATGCAGACAAAAATAGAGTCTTGAATCTTGATCAATGATGAGGCAAAAGCACTGTCTTTGGAAAAGATGATGACCCATTATTAGCAGCTCCATGTATGCCAAGAATTGATGTAATCAAGTTATATATTTGCACATTCTCAAAAGATGGCACCTTTCTGCCTCTAGCAAACCGAGGACCATGACCGATAAATATCGTTCTCATCGAGAAAAACAAGTTATCATACCCGTGCATTCCTTGTTCTTTGAATCCTTTTGTTCCACAGTAAACCCTTCTTCGACTAGCCCGATAATTGGGGTGATCCTGTCACTTTCTGAATAATGCAGCCTTCCAGGAAGGTCTTCTTTGCGATAAACTTTCAATTTATCGCCATTTTTGACCTTCCCGGAAGACAATGCTTGGTTCATTTTCGCTACGATATCAGAAACCGATTGATCCGATGGCGGACGGATTGATAACACTGGGGTATAATACTGCACCCATTCTTTAGGAATCTTGATCCAAGAAGCTAAATCATCTAAAAAGATCAACTTTTGATCACAAGTACCAACCATTCCATGATCACCAACCATAATTATCGTTACATCGTCAAAAACACCGCGGTTTCCAACCCGTTGATTAATCTCCCAATCAACCCGTCAATCCTACTAACCGCTTCGGTTACTTGAACATCATCAGGGCCAACCATATGACCTTGATGATTAGGGTCCTCAAAATACATGGTCATAAAAACCGGAATATCATCATTCGGTAAATCAAAATAACTCAAAACCGAATCGACCCGTTCTTCAAATGGGACCGGTTCGTTGTAAGGTGCACAGTAGTTCACAGGACAGTCCCAATAACCCTTTTTGACCTCGGACCCGGGCCAGAAATACGTAGCCGCTTTGAACCCGTGGTTCGATATGGTCTCCCATATGGGTTCACCTAGCCACCACTTGGGTTCATGACTACCCATTGTAAAGGTTTCACTTGTAATTGGATCAATAAATTTATTATTTACAATTCATCATAGTATGTATTATCATATAGCTTCAACTATCTTCAAGTAAAAAGTCTATTTTCTCTAAAAAAAAATATAGGAATTACTTAATGACTTAATGTGTAGAAGGGTAAAATAGAAATTTTGCTCATGTTTGAGTTTCTTTTTACATTAAATATTAGTTATACCATCTTTTAAATTTTTTGTTTCCTTAATTAAGTAAGGCCGATTACAATAAAGTGACAGGTAAACGGGCAAGAAGTTGTGCTGCAACCCCCTTTTGAATAGCAAAACCGATCCTACTAAAAACAAAGTTTTGGGTCTTAGGGGCCGAAATATTATTTTATACTAAAAACCCATCTTTTTAAAACTCAAATAACCTTTTTATACACCATTATTTTTTTAAAATTTTACACCATAAAACCGAGTATTATTTTATCTTTAATTTGAGTATATAGTATTGGTATACTTAAAAAAAACATGTTTTTTTTAGAAAAACATTACCGCTTGCTCGAAAATTGTGCTAGTTAACATACCAGAACAGTTATATGGTATAACAACACAGTTATAAAATGTTAAACCAACACAGTTATACCATATAACTGTGTTATTTTCTTCACGCATAAATGACGCAAATACCCCTCCTATAGAACCAACACTGTACCTCAGTTTGTTTGAACCGGACACACCGACCCTAAACTTTTGAAACCATAAAATGCAGCTCTATGCAACACAGTAAAAAAGAAAATTTGAAACGACAAAATAAAAACAGTAAAATTGAAACAGAGACCACATTAAGGATGTTTTTAAGGTTTCACCTGTAACTGGATCAACAAATTTGTTATTTACAATTCCATGATAAGCAGGGTACAATCCGGTTGCAATTGAGTAATGATTTGGGAAAGTCAACGTCGGGAAGACCGGGATCAATCCGGTCTGGGCTTCGGTTCCGTTGTTGATTAACCGGTGGATGTTGGGGGTTAGGGTTTTGAATCGGTAGCAGAACCGGAACCCGTCGGATGAAATTAGGATGACGGCTGGGTGGGTGAGTTTGGTGAGTGGGCGGGCGAGTTGGAGAGAGGTGGTGATGGTGGGGTGGTGGTGGATGGGTTTGACGCCGGAGAAGAAGAGGAATGCGAAGGCGAAGGCGGCGGAGACGGCGATGCAGGTGGTGAGGAGGAGGGCGGTGGTGGCGGAGGGTTTTGCTGTGGTGGTGGTGGTGTCAGTGTCGAAGGATAGAAGTGACGTGGAATGATCTGGTGGGGTTTGGTCTTGGATCGTCGGCACCGGTGAGGGTTTCACTGAATCTAATCCCATTTTTGAAGAAATTGGATTAAAGATGAAGATTGGATCCCATAAACGTGGCGTCTTCTTCTTTCAGTGGTTAAGATGCAGCGATCGGACGGGGGAACTTGCTTCAACATTATTTGCTTTCTTTATAATTTATGTAATTTTTATTAATTTTTAGAGTTAAAAGTACACGGATGTACTTGTGGTATGTTTAAATTTTGGATTTTGTTCATAACTTTGAGAAAATATATTGATAGTCCAAAATTATGCATAAACATAATATGTTTGGTCTCCGGAGTAGATGACAGTTAACTTTTCTGTTAAATTTTTCAAAAATGCCTAAAATACATGTTATATATTACCCCCTCTACTATGAACTATCTCCCTCCCACCACCAATCTCGAACCACTGCCACCACACGGTTCACCATGTCAAGCTCTTCATCCTTAACATAAGAAAATTCAGAACAATTGCTAACCTAAAGAATCATCGCTTTATCACTAGGACCGGTGACAACAAGAAAATGTAATTTGAAATTGCGATTTTGCAGTCACATAGAACCACGAGGAGGCATACTAGTTGCATTATTGATGGGTTAAACTCAGTTATCAAACCATAATGAGGCCATGGAAGTTTTAATGAGTTTCATATTAGGGGAATTCACTTTAACTTACTAGTAATGATCGAAAAGCTGAGCGGATTTTCTGATTCTTAAATCCCACCTGTTTCTCAAGGAATTGGAGGAAGAGTCCTTACAATGAAAGCATAACTTTTTCCCCGATGTGCGGTGGAAGTGGTTTTGTCGATTTTGGCTGGAAAAACTCTAAAAGGAATCTAGGTCATCGACCACCACGCCGCCTTCGATCACTGTCAATCACCACCATAGCCTAGATCCGGGCACCTCCATACCACCTCCCCACCTTCGATCACCGCTAATCATCGCCAACCCTATTGAATTCACCAACACTAATGTTTCAATTCGATCAAACAAGGTCTAATTCGTAATTACAAACCTTAGGGGTTTAACATCTAGTTAAATGAGCAATAATTAAGAAGAAAGGAAACACTAAACCTACCTTGAGGATGAGATATGCGTTGAACCAGACGTCATCAATGGGGGGTGATACGATTAAGGAAACGATGACGTAGGTAAATGAGCGTGTTGACAACAGAAAGAGAGGCGTTGGTCTTTGGTGGCGGGCCGACAGAAGGTGTGGTGGCGGGTTCAGGTAAGGGAAAATGAGTTAATTGTCCATCCAACTCATTGACTAATGATGGTCTCATTTTTTATTATATTTTTTTAAATATTGAAGAGTATTTTTGTCATTTCACAACACTTAACAGAAAAAGTTAATTGTCCATCCAACTCATGGAGTAACGATGTTACGCTTATACATAATTTGAGACTGTCAATGTATTTTCTCAAAATTAGAGATCAAATCCAAATTTTAAACATACCATAAGGACCATCCTCGTAGTTAACCCTAACTTTTAGCTACAAACTAAAGTTCGTTTTTTTTTATTTAGAGAACTGGTGGCACTCATATTTTATTATTTTGTCATGTGGCCGTATAAGAAGGGATTTGATATCTCATGAGGATAGTTTAATTTTCGTAAGAATTTGTCATATTCGAACGTGGTAGATCGGTGTATTCAATGAGTCAAAATTTGACTTCTATTTTACTCACGTGGTTAAAATTATGGAATAAAATGAGTTGGGTTGCTTTAAAAAATAGGAGGATCATAGCTCAATTTATATAACATATATCTTAAAAGTTCTTATATTCTTTCTAAATCGTAAATGTTTAAAATTGAAATAGTTCCTTCAAAGGAACATTTTTTTAAAATTTTATCTTTGATCCTTAGTTTATAAACTTTGAATTTTATATAAAACTTGTTAGGTACAAATTATGTGGGATTTTATAAAATTATTTCAAGATTGGTTCTTTAAAAATATCCCATTAGGGTTTATTCAAACTCATGTGATTAATATTGAGAAAAAGGTAACACCTTCGAGTGGCAAACGACTGTTCTTCATCAACATCGACCTGCTAAATCTTAAGACAGGTTTAGCGATAGGATAGATCGAACTAAAAGATTATTCATTTATAATATAGAAACTACAAAAACTTAACATGTTGTTTAGAGTTTTAATTGAGTTAATTACGTGATGCTTCATTCCGTAAGGTTATATCATGATTTTGATCCTAAATTTTCAAATATCACACTTATAGCGTTTACTCACTCGTAACATGTATTGGTCATTAAGACTAACTAATGTTAAGATATCTATAATTTTTTGAGTAAACTGTAATTTGCGTCCCTGTGGTTTACTCCAATCTACACGTTGGGTCCTTACGTTTGAAATTTCGACCTCTGAGTTCATGTGGTTTCTATTTTTCTTCTATTGAGTCCCTGAGACTAACGACCGCAATGATTAATTAGAAGAACATTTGTGGTGCTTAGGTAAGGTTTTTTATTTACCAGCGATGGTGACGAGTTAAGTGATTTTGGGATGCAGGCGATGATGCCAGCGATGGTTTTTTATTTACCAACGATGATGTCGGCGAGTTCAAGGTCTGCCGGAATCCGTGAGGTGCGACGTCGGTGATTTTGGGAGCGGTGGTGGTGGTGCTGTACAGAGAGAGTGTGTGGGGGGAGAGAGTAGGTGTGTTGAGATTTAAAATGATTAATTTACCTTAGTTTTTTAAAATACATATTTATTTATAGAAAAAAATTACATTTATTGTTCTTTATGGTTAAAAAAGACTAAATTGCCCTAATGTTCAAGACACATAATCAGATTTAACAGAAAAAGATAACTCCAGTTAGTGTAAAGGACTAAATGTGCGTAAAGGTTTCAAAAAAAGGACATCCAATGTAATTTTTGAAGCTAAAGGACACAACTTGATAATTTGTAATTTACTCTAAAATATAGGCAAATTGAACGAAGTAAGAATCGAGCTTTAACTTTTCTTTTCCCGAGTTAGCTACCAACTTTACATCATGTGCAAACTAGAAGCCGACTTAGTCCATGGGGCATGGTACCATTCACCGTTTTGTGTCACCTTAACGTCACATCACCTCCCTTCCAGTGGCGGATCCATAAATTTTTTTCAGTGGGTTCACTGCTTTTAGATGCTCAAATTTCATAGGGCCGGGCTAAAAAAATTTCGGTTAGGTTCGGTTGTTCGGGTCGGGTCAGGGAGGCTCAACCATTTTGGAGGCCAACCATTTTGGAGGCCAACCCGTTTAACGACCCAAATAAGATTTCGGTTAATCGGTTTCAAGTTAATTCGGGTCGGATTATTTGGTATTCGGGTTTCTAAGTACAATGTCAGGTCGCAAAGGTAGCGTTTACACCATGGGAACTAACATATAATATAAGAGCATATTAACCCAATTTAAATTCTAAATCACAGGATGTGAAGTTCCAAATATATTGATACATCAATTTTAAATCTAGTCATAATTTGCAGTTAATTTATATTTAAAATAAGTTTCAATCCAGTTCAGCACTCTCAAAACCTACGCTAACTCAATTTAAACAAATATAAATCTGAATCCAAATAATCTCTCACTTATGAGCAGCTAACACTAAACAGAAAAAAAAGATTAAGATAACACTCAAACAGAACATAGACTAAGAATACATACAATATAAACACATCAGATTGAGATTAACTTTCTGTCTTTCGAATTTTGGTTTTTATTGTAGACAGTTGAACATAAGCAACAACCATATAACCCCTAGAATTTTGATGGTGCTCTATGAAAATATCTTTTAATATCCATAATAGTACATAGGAATCAAATTCAAATTAACATCTAAAATCTAAATCAACATCTAAATTAACATCTAAAATTCAAATTAACATCTATAAACTAAATTAACATCTAAATTAATATTCAAATTAACATCTAAATTAACATTCAAATTAACATCTTAATTAACATTTAAATTAACCATAGATTTTCTTTTTCAAACAAGTAAACAACAAACAAGAGGGAATAAAAAGAAAAATAACCTGTGGTGGAGAGACTGGCGGCAGCGAACAGAGGTGAGTGGGACGGTGGCCGGCGGCGGCAGTGGAGCACAGTGGTGGAGTTGGAGGAGGCTGCTGAGTGCTGAGTCCCGCGAGTCTGCGACCTGTTGGCTAACAAGCTTCTTTCCCTAATTCGATTACCTTTTTTTTATTTGTTATATGTATTAGCCCAACAAAATATATAGCCCAACAAAATAAAAACCAAACAATTAAAAGGCCCAACAAAAGATACTAGTTATTAAACAGCCCATACGAAATCAGGTAAAAAAAAAGGTTTTAAAAAATGTTAATGAAGGGATTCGAACACACAACCTATAGGTTATAAAACAAAGCCTAAACCACTACACCAGTTGTTAAACTTTGTAAGGGGGTTCACCCTATAATTTTTTAAGGGGTTCACCCCAATTTTTTTACCTACGGTTCTATAAAAATTTCGAAACTCGGGGAATTCTGTGAACCCCCCTCGTGTACGTAAGTCCGCCCTGCTCCCTCCTCCAACCTCCATTTTTCGCCCCATCTTTCAACCATGAAAATACCCATCATTCATTTTTAACCCATTTTTTATTACAAAAAAGTATTTGTTAATTTAAAACAATTTCATCCATTTTCTTAACCTTTTAATACAAAAATAATATTTATTAACAAACTATTTATTATTTTTAATTTAACATGTTTATAAGATGTATAAATACTTATATATTTATTATAGAGAAAAGTTAACATTTTTTTATTTGTTAAATATATAAATATCTGTAAAATATAATAAATAAACTATTTATTATTTTTAATTTAATATGGATTAGTTGTAATATACATTCATAATATTAGTTTTAAAATAATATTCATAATCACTTTTGGGTTAATTAGTATACAGAGAAAAACGAAGGGGAGGAGACACCACGGTGCCTTCGGTGACACCACCAGCGGGGCCGCCAAGGTGGCGTAGTGTTCCTTGCGGTCTTGATTGTCCAAATCAGGAGTTGCAGGGTGATGGGGATGTACATCGGATGGTCTTATAATTATTACTAATTTCAGCAACCAACCTCATTTTAATTAACAGTAAATTTTTGATGTGGTATCACAAATCCAGAACCCAGATGATAATCAAAGCAATTGTAGGGTTACATCAGATTCCCACGCGGGAAGTTCCTTCCAACAATACTAAATCCCACGTTTTCTTGCGGATCATATGTTGAAGAATCAGTGGATACACCTGGATTCGATGGATCTCGTGGAGCAACTCCGGAGTACGACGACGGTTGCTCATAATCAATATACCCGTTCAAGCCAGGTGCATAATTGTTCTCGTGCACTAAAGCATCAAGACTCGGTGCTTGACCACCGTTATCGGTTTGACCCAGCCCACGATCGCCGCTTCCACCAATAATCGAGTTCCCTGGGCCATGTTGAAGATATGAGTAGGATGGAGGTTGAACGTGAGACTCACCAGGTACCGTGTGTTGACCATCATCCTTATCAGGCTCAATCGGAACACAATTCGGCTCCTTATGTAAAATCTTCGACACAGTGAGCACGAGAGCGTCAAACGCTTCCTCCGGCAACACTGTCGGAAATTCCGATGGCCGGAGGTTCCTCGATGACCAATCGAAGGTTGACATGAGGTTCTTGACCCAATCTAGGGTTAGAACGCCACCGGATGGCCAGGATACAGGGATCTAAGGACGGTTTTGAGAAGGGGAGGAGACGGAGAGGTTTATGTTTTCGTCTGATGAGGCGGCGGAGGCGGAGGAGAAGAAGTCGTAGGAGGTGGATGCGGTTGAATGAGGCGGCGGAGGCGGAGGAGAAGAAGTCGTAGGAGGTGGATGCGGTTGAATCGATCAGAGACATAAAGGAAGACGATGAGAGAAGAACAAAATGAAACCACATGGATTTATAGCTAAGCAAGAGTAAATGACGAAGTTACCCCCAAAAAGCCAAGCAAAATGACAAATGTAGCCTTCATCACTAACAGATCTGTGACGGGCGTCATGGACTCAATAGAAGAAAAAATGAAACTACAGGGACTCAAAGGTTGAAATTTCAAACTTAGAGACCCAAAGTGTAGATTGGTGTAAACCACGATAACGCAAATTGGAGTTTACTATATATTCTAAATTGGTTTCCATACAACCCCTAAACCCAAGTGTTGACTTTGACTTTGACCACCCTCTTCGTTCACAGGTTGAATGCATAATATCAATTCTGGTATACAAGAAGGGTATTTTGCTCACAAGAGCAAAGTGGTGGTTCTAAGCAAACATGACCCCTTTCCTAAACTTATCGGCAAGCCGCGCAAGGCTATTAATTCGTAACGTTGGGCCAGATACGGGCTAACGGGCCAACAAGTATGTTGTATGTACGGGCTCTGTTTTCTCAATCTTTTACAAGGGTGGTTAAAGATTGTTGAGGACATAGAGCCCAAATGTGTATTTATATTTTTATACTACAACAGAATGATATAGAACATGCAAGCATTAAGGCATTTTCAAACTAAAAAGCAACTACAACAAATAGAAATGGAAACAAAAAGTATGGAACCAAAGCAGAATCGTTGATTTCCGCCAAAAATATAAACCAACGGTCATTCTCGTGTCTTTGTTCCTCAACATGACTCATATACTCCAAGCATAACCATTGAAATCTTCTTGTCAGCAGGCAAAAACCAAAAAAAAAAAAGAAGAATAAAAAACTGTATAAGAGGATTAGAGATTTGTCGGTCTGACTGAATCGTCGGGTTACTTTTCTTACCATCAACATTTGTCTTTGTGACAATAAAGTTGCAGGATTTTCTATCTTCTCCTAATTACCACTTGAACGTTTTTGACCACCGACTTTCGGGAGTTGACTCCGGCTCATGATTAGGCCTAATGGCAGTTCTCTCAGAATCAGGAATATCAGGAGCCGACAGAAGTTCAGTATGTTTCTTATCTTTTTTTGTTGCATCTTTCTTTCTTGGTCTGGTAAATATGTATGCTGCACAAAAACTTAGGTTAATTGGCCATGATCTTTTAGAATAAGTGAAATAATTAAAACACTGAAACTTGAAAGTAATGTAACTGAAAAAAATTCTTTTGCGCCTAGGCTTTAGGCGAGGCCTTTGCGCCTTAAGTGCGCCTCGCGCCTTCGACAAC
Source organism: Smallanthus sonchifolius (assembly GCA_023525975.1). Lineage (NCBI taxonomy): Eukaryota > Viridiplantae > Streptophyta > Magnoliopsida > Asterales > Asteraceae > Smallanthus > Smallanthus sonchifolius. Next base: position 98,088,897 of record CM042026.1, read on the forward strand.
TATGCCATACATTGACTAAAAGGTGAAAGTAAGTTAATTTTGACGTAATAAACCCTAATTTTTTTTTATCAATTACTGATTTCTCCAAATGCTTTACTCTATTCAGCATCAATTTGGTCCTATCTAGAGATGGATTATAGTCGGGTCAGGTAACGGGACAAAAGGGTTGCCTTCAGCGCAGCCAATAAGGATTACTTTTTAAAACACTTCAGGTTGGGTTGCGCTGCAAAACACTTTTTTTTGCCATTTTTAATATACAATCAAATGATTTATATGATTACAGAAGTAATGGCCATTATATTATTATACTAATAATCTAAATTTTTGAACAAAGCGATTCGGGATGTTGTATACATTTAGATAAACCTTTAGGCGACTCTCGACTTGCTTGAAAGTTGAACCGTTACATGTATAGCTATGTTTGACCCACTGACCTGTTTGAGATAAAACATAGCCTAGATCGACTGATTCATAAGTAAATGGGATGAAATTACCATCAATAGTCCTATCATAGGACTCATAGGTTTTAGACTCTTTGGTGGAACAAAAGTTTAAGTTTTTGTTATTCTAATAATATTCTTTTGCCATTATTAAAAGCAATGCTTAGGAGGCCTTATCTAAAGCTTTTAAAGACCTTCAAGATCATTCAAGTAAAATCCTTAAACTTATTTCACATCATTCTATTTTTTTTTTTTTACTTTTTAGTCATAGTTAGTTTGCTAACCTAAACAGAATTGCCAAATGCATACAATTCTTGCAAATAAATTGATAAACATTAGAAGCTACTAAACAAATGCAAGTTTTTATGTCACGATATTGAATTGCCTTAAAATATGAAAATGTCAATTTAGGAACACTATTTCTTCATGAACTTGAATTGACCGTTTAAATGCACTCGGATTTAGATTCTAGTAAAAATATGCTAAAAATTATCAATGAAACATAAAAATGGGGTCAAGTATGCCCTAAGCTTCTTCTTTTGATCAATAAACCCTAAAATTACGTTGAAATAGAATTCTGCCCAAACCCTATTTAAATCGCATCAAACGATATGATGGTGTTCTTAACGAATGATAACTAAAAAAATGTATAGATATTTTTGCTTATATAACATAAGGATAATTGGATAAAAGAGAAAATCTTGAAAAAAGAGGACTAAGAAGTAAGAACTAAAGAATGATGATGGTGATCTAGGATTCTTGGTTTGTAAAAGCGAGAAGGGCACAAAAGCGACATGGTCCAAAACTGAGGCGCAAAGCACAACACTTTTCGTACGCGAGGCACAATTTTTTATATAAACTTTTAATATAATTCTTATAGGTTTCTAGCATCATTTACCTGAAATTTAGACACAAATAAGCTATATAAATGGTTTAATATCTAAATAACCTATATGTACAACCTAAAAATCCTACTGTACAACTTCTTGAAGCACAAATCCAGCTCATGTACGAAAAGTCGAAAAGCACGGCTCATACCTGCGCTTTATGCCTTTTCCCCCCTAAAAAGTGCACCTCAAGTGCGCCTTTCGTACGCTGCTCGCCTTGCCTACACAAAAGCGCCACCCCTTGCGCCTAGGATTAAAATCGAACAAATGGATTATATGCAATATGAATTGCCTCACAATATGAAAACCTAAGTACCAATTTGGGAACACTATTTCTTCATGTGCTTGAATTGATCGTTCAAATGCACTGGATTTATAATATCAATCAAATATGAAAAAGCCCTAAATTTACTTCTTTTGATCATGAAACCCTAATATTATATTGAAATCGAATTCTACCTAAATCCTATTTAAATCGCATCAAACGATATGAAATCAACGTGAATACGTGATCAATCGTAACAAGAAGTTATATACGCATGATAAGTGTTTAGATACACACAGTAAGTAGGTGAGAGAGAGGGAGAGGTGAACAGACCTCCGAGAGCAAGGTTCGAAATGAGAAGTATACGCCAGACGAATTTATAACCTCGAACAAGAGATTCCTTTGGTGGTTGCGGCGGAGCCGGTGATGGTGGCGGCGGCGGTGGTCTTTCCATTGAAATTTCGGCGACGGTGTTTCGTCGGCAGCGACGACGAGACGACTACAATTATCTTACGTTTTTCTCTCGTGGGCTCAATCCGGCCCAAATTGGGTTGGACCAAACTTGAAATATTGAATCCTTATTTTTAAAAATTTCAAAATACTATTTATTATATTTTTTATTTATATAAAATATTAATATATTTCAGAAAAACGGGTTTATGTAATCGGGTGGGTATTACCTAACCATATACCCATCTCAAATCTATGAAATTTTTTAAAATTAATTCCATAACTGAATATCTGTCCCAAATGTTTCAAATTTCGGGTTTCTCGCCAGGTTTGTTTTTTTAGAACCTTTGCGATTTATAGGGGTTTTTGGAAAACCATTTAGGTTTCTGGATAAAACTGGAATTGATTTGGTTTGTGGGTAGACCGATATGTGTGGGAGCAGACTTACCGACTCCGTTACTTGAAGGAGCGAACAACCCATTTAACATATAGTTTGATTTTTCTATAATAACTTGTAACATGTAACATTTTTTTCAAAAACCTAAATATAATGTTTTGTTTAAATTTTTTGTAGACACTCTGATATAAATTTTATTGAAAACCGGGTTACTTTCAAAATAAAGTAATTTTTTTTTATATTTACAGGGCTAAAAAAATACTTTTTTTTAAAGTAACTATGTTTTCAATAAAATTTATATTGGAATGTCGACAAAAACACTAAACAAAACGGTGTATTTAGATATTTGAAAAATGTTAAATATTACAAGTTACTAAAGAAATATCAAATTATATATTAAATGAATTATTAGAATAAAAAAAATAAAAACAAAATCAATACCTTTTAGCTTGAGTCAGCTCCCTCTAGTAGCGGAGTCGGTGAACCCACTCCCATACATAACGAAGTACCCATAAACCAAATAATTTCAAAATTCACCTATAAACCAAAATTGTTTTTGTAGACACCCTATAGATCGAATAAATTATACCTTTTAGCTTGAGTTAGCTCCCTCTAGTAGTGGAGTCGGTGAATCCGCTCCCATACATAACGTACTACCCATAAACCAAATAATTTCAAAATTCACCTATAAACCAAAATTGTTTTTGTAAACACCCTATAAATCGAATAAATTCTTTTTTTTTACCATCTGTAATCTCAATCACAAAATAATGTTTAAGCAAATTATGTTTATACTTATATGTGACCATAAATATAATTTCTATATATATAAAACAGGAATTTAATTTTTCTATGTATAAATTTAACATTTTTACATATGTGACAATTTGTTTAGCAAGTAATTAATAAAATAATTATTGAAGAAAACAGCGAAGAATAAAATAACTTTCAGGGTATTAAACTATACAAAGTTCAACTATACATTAAAATGTTAGTTTATATATAATAATAAAAAAAAAACTAAACAACCTACTTTAATTTAAAAAAGATTAATAACGTAAACATGACACTTAAATCTTGTGAAACAAAATAATAAAATGCTCTATCTGAACATTAGAAAAATATATATTAATTAAATAAATCATTTAATTTTGTTAAGTATCAACTAATTTGATAATTATGTAAATAATTTATTTGTAATTTTAAGTATATTTAATTAATAATCCTATAATTGTTAATTTATTCCAAATAAATCAATAATAACTTGTATAAAATTTATTTCAAATAAATCAATAATAACTTGTATAAATTATTTCATAATAAGTTTAACCTTATTGTCATTTCGTATCAATAATGTTCAACTCTTTAACATCCTGTGATCGTTGCTTATTGTATAACTCTTTGGATCGTACCTTAGTAGCAATGTTATCAAATTTCATTACTTGGGCATTCTAGTCCAACACCTCCCACTTGCACAATTCTCGATCATATGTCAACATAAACAGTGGTGGACATCTAGCTACATCTCGCTGTCCCTATGTAGGTATGTCGCTTTTCAAACTGTCAACTATTCTCGATTAGTCGAAGTACCATTACTTAACTATTCGCAACAGTCATGGTTATGTGTCAGTTATCCTTTCTGTAATAGATCGACATCCCGTTGAACATGAGACATGGATCAAACTTTTATTCTCATATAGTGTTCAGTTATTCTCTTTCTCGATCGAGGTTCAAAGTGGTCTATCAAACTTTCAGTTTAATCATCGTCATGCGTTTTCACCAGTTTGAACCAACGACGGACCCAAAGATGTCAACCTCTTACATGAGTAAGCGAACAAATCGCATCTTGACTATATACAACTCTCATTAAACTTTAGATTAGCTACCAACTATCATCCTTATTGCTGCATGGTTAGAGAACAACGTTAGACAATGTCAAAGAACAATCCTCCGTAGAATTGAGTTTTAGTATGTGTCTCAAGTAAGAGGATACAAAGACAAAACCATTTTCAAAACCAACTTATGACTATGATCTATGAAGTAATTTTGAAGCGAGTTACGTCCAATATTCATTCCCTAATGAATATCAGTGAATTTGGTTTTCAACTCTTTGAACCTTCATCTTATGAACCAACCAACTCATTCACAATAGTCTTAATTCAGATTCATTCCCATAAATCAAATCGACTACAGACATTTAGAATAACTTTTATTAAAGGATTTAAACGTACTAAAACTTGAGCACAATAAACATTAATAAAGAAGAACTTAGCCATTAACTCAAATCAGATAGAATGTTACTGTTATAGTTCATAAACATCCAAATACTAAATACAAATCATATCTAGTCACTTGCAATCTTAATCCCTATCATTCTAGCATGCTCCACATGCTTCGCTTGAGGTAGGGGCTTAGTAAACGGGTCTGCTAGATCCCGATATGTATGTATTTGCTTATGATGATGTCTCCGCGTTCCAATATCTCCCATATATAGTAGAACTTCCTGAGTATGTGCTTGGTGTTGTGATGTGACCTTGTTCTTTTGCCTTAGTAATAGCACCGGAGTTGTCACAAAGTATCTCGATCGATTTCTTAATGCTTGGTATCACCCTGATATCAGTAATGAACCTCTTCATCCAAGCAGCCTTTTTCGCTGCATCCGATGCTGCAATGTATTCAGACTCGATGGTTGGCTGAGTGATAACACTCTACTTGGTACTCCTAAGTAATTGCTCCACCGTTCAGTGTGAATACAAATACCACCTGTGATTGAGAACCATCTCGGTCAGTTCGGAAGCTAGCATCAGTGTAACACTTTATAGTGAGCTCTTTCATTATTCCTCCATATATTAAGAACATATACTTGGTCCTTCTTAAGTACTTAAGGATATTCTTAATTGCAATCCAGTGACTTTCACCTGGATTCTGATGATATCTATCGTCATGCTCAAAGCATATGACACATCAGGCCTAATGCACAACATGCCAAACCTTATCGATCCTATAGTAGAAGTATATGGAACTCTTTCCATTTTCTTCTTCTCATCGTCCGTTTCGGGACATTGAGATTTGTTTAAGATCGTTCCATGTGCCATTAGCAAGAATCCGACATCTCATGACTAACCCAAAGAAGGTGGCTCTGCCATTAAGCATGTCGGAAGAGAGGGCACCAAATGCCTAAACAAGACAAGAACCAACTATATTCTTAACAAAAACTTTATGGTCCTACCTCTAGCACACGGGGATTGACCCTACGCACCGGGGGCGAAGTGTAGAGGTCACTTTAGCTTGTTGTACCAGAGCGGTTTTTCCTATTGATTTGTCTAGGGGACGGGATGTAAAAGTGTTACACACCGATTTTAGGGCACACCGGGCGTGCGACTAGATTGGCACATCTAATCTTACTTTAAATCAGAGTGAATTATAGCGGAATAACTTTTGGATCGGTCCTGTAAAAATGTTCAACCCGAGGGTTGTGTTTGAACAATTCCAAATTCATTGGAATAAAATAATCTTTTATATATTCTGGGGTTTAAATATCCTTCTGTGTACAAAACATGGTTTAAAACCATTACATAATCTTCATGCATCACGACATGTATTTTGAGCCATAAGGTAGGTATACATGCCTAGGAACATTATCCTTTTGGAACCTATCCTTGAATATCAAGGGAGTATTCCGTCTCTAGGAAATAGCCATCCTAAGACACCTCCTATTGATTTATTTCCTGCAGGACTACTTCCTGTGCCTAGGGAGTCACATCCATTCGGCACGTAAACCTATCAAAAACATATTTACATTTGTACACATAACTATCCCTTGGGATTAGCCTTACCAGGTAATCACTCGTCACCTAAAAACATTTTGAAAATAAAACGTCAGCGCGAACAATGGTGATCACATTTACCAGGACCCAAAAATATTTAGGCATGAACAGTATTAAAGCTTTTAATCACTATATTTTGTGGACAATACTACACCTCCGACATAATTAATCCAAACCAGATTAATCTGGTCATAAAACCACTATATACACTGGCATCTCCCTTTGTGATGAGACTACCGACATTACCGGTCTTACTTACTGCGTGGTTTCATGAAGTAACCTCCCGTCTTACATCACATTACAGATTCGGTGCCGGCCCCATTATGGGAATTTCACTCATAAGACGTGTATCCTTTGATCAAGTTTTTACGTATACCTATGGTCCGAAGGCCCTTCGCCGGTTAAAGTATTTAATAACTGCTTTGCCATTTTCGTAAACGTAAAACTTTTCAAGGTTTTGAAAGCGGATAAAAGTAATCACCTGATAGTATCTTGGTAAGAGTCAAAGCTTAGAGGGAGTGATCCTAGCGCAGTCTCCTGAGTTCCTAACGTCCTTGCTTAATCGGAAGAGCGATTCGTTGAGAGTGCGAAAAATAAGCGAAGGTTGGAGATTATCGGGAAGTCGGGCACTAGAATCGAGGTCAGAGATTGTTCTCCAGGAACATGGGAGTGTATGTTTGAGTGTGTTTATGTGTTGAAATGAAAAGGCCGGGCTTTCAATTTATAGGCAGATCTCACCCCGTGATGGATCGTTTAGGGGGTGACGATCCGTCTCCGCCTCCCATGACGGACTGTTATGGTGGGTGATGGTCCGTCACCGCTCTAGGGTTTCAGAGTCAACATTACACGTGTCACCCTCCGGTTGAATTGCAGCATGACGAACAGTTACCGGGGGTGACGGTCCGTTATAGGGTTACACGTGTCAGAATGTGTCGCTGAGTCACCCGACACATGGATGCTTCTGATTGATTCCTTCGCCAGGCCGTAACGGACCGTTACGGGCGGTGACGGTCCGTTACCGCCTCAAATTTGCTTCTTTTCGATTTTTCAACCATTGAACTTATTACAATATCAACCCCAAACTTTGGAATTGGACATATTCCGTCCCTAGGGTTTTAAGATTTGGTAAATGAGGACCCGGAAATGGCCTGGTGTTACAAAAAGAAGGCTTTATCATCTAAAGGCAGGGGTGAACTTTCTCATTATACCTCGCTCTTCTTTTATCCCGCATGCTTTCTTATCCCTGTTCCGTAAGTTCGTACTTAGACAGTTAGTTGCTCTGACTAGTTTTTTAGTGCAAAAAAAGACCAACGACAACCTTATCCTAAAGAAGAAGTAGTTCTCGGGCGATAGAGGATTCCTCTTGTTTTTGGGAAAGATCCCAGCCCTATACTAAATCTGAACTAAACCTTATCGGTCTTCTTAATTGAAGCATTGCTATTCATTCGTGCAAAGACCATCCAACATGCTCATTGTTGTGTGAAGTTAGAAGTAGATCTATTACGATCCGCGCGGTTTTTTGTATTTCATTTTTTCCACCTCTTTTCTCCAATCCTCATACAACATCTCTTACTAAAAGCAAACAATGCATTAAGAAGCGTCGAATGACTTTGCCAATATATTGCACTTTGACTTAAACCTATAAGCCGTTTTGATCTATCTCTATAGATCTTAATTCCCAAATTATAGTCGGTTTCGCCAAGATCCTTCATCACAGAACACCTTTCAAGCCAAGATTTACTTCTTTCAAGGCTGGAATGTCATTTCCGATGAGCAGTATGTCATCTAAATACAATATTAGGAATGCAACTACGCTCCCACTTGACTTCCTGTAAACACATCGCTTATATTCGTTCTTGATAAAACCAAACCCTTGATTTTATCATCAAACCTAAGATTCCAGCTTCGATATGCTTGCTTTAACCCATAAATGGATTTCTTAAGTTTGCAAAGTTTATCTAAATTCTTAGGATCGATAAAACTTTCTGGCTGAGCCAAATAGACATCTTCAGTAAGACGCCTATTTAGGAAAGCCGTCTTGGCATCCATTTGTCATATTTCGTAGTCATAATATGCGGCTATGGCAATCAGAGTTCTGATTGATTTAAGCATGGCTATTGGCGAGAAAGTTTCCTCATAAACAATTCCTGGAGTCTGAGTAAACCCTTTTCACCACAAGACTTGCTTTAAAGGTATGCAAATTCCCATCCATGTCAGTTTTCTTCTTGACAACCCATTTACTCTCTACAGCCTGGCTACCGTAAGGAATTTCAACTAAGTCCCAAACTTGGTTGTCGTACATAGATTGCATCTTAGCGCCCATGGCTTAGAGCCATTTATCAGATGCTGAATCTGAAATAACATATTTTGTAGTTAGTGGGTTCAACTTAATCCACCAGACATATATCGTTGTCTTGCATGAGAAATCCATACCTCTCAGGCTCATAACGATTCCTACTACTTCTGCGCATGCTCGGTGTTACATCCGATTCCTGAACTACAGATACAACAACTTCTTGTTGTTAGGTGGTTTCAACCTCAAACACAGTTATATGTGGTTCTTGAATTTCTTCTAGATCCACAATATTTCCAGTTGTCCCTTTCATGAGAAATTCCTTCTCCAAGAAATGTTCTCTACGACTTATGAAAACTCTGTTTTACATTTGGGTGGTAGAAATAATAACCCCTGATTTCTTTAATGCATCCGATGAAAATAACCTTTTCATCTTTGGGTTCTAACTTGTTGGAAATCTCACGCTGTACATAGGTCTTACAACCCTAAAGTAGGACAGTCTGGGACTCTTCTAATGCCATATTTCATATGATGTCTTATCTACTTTCTTGGTTGGAAGCCGACTGACAATACGAACAATAGTTTCAAGAGCGTAACTCTAGAAGGAGTGAGGCAAGTTCGTACGACTCATCATTGATTGAACCATATCCAGTAGGGTTAGATTTCTCCTTTCGAAAACCCATTAAGTTGTGGTGTTCAGGGTGGAGTGAGTTGTGAAATGATTCCACACTTCTTTAGATGTTCGTCAAAGTCATAACTTAGATATTCGCCACCTCAATCGGATCGAATGGCTTTTATCATTTAACCGAGTTGACTTTTTACTTCATTCTGAAAAGTTTTGAACACTTCAAAAGCTTCGTACTTATTTTTAGTAAGTAAACATAACCATATCTACTGTAATCGCTAGTAAATGTGATGAAGTATCTTTCACCTGATCTAGACATAGTCTTAAAAGGTCCACATACATCGGTGTGTATTAGTCCTAGTAGGTCTGATGCTCTTTCACCGATACTGGTAAAAGGTGCCTTAGTCATATTGCCACTCAAGCATGATTCACATACTTCGAAGGTTTCTGAACTAGTGCATTCTAGTATTCCATCAGTGTGGAGTTTCGATAAGCGCTTCTTGCTTATGTGCCCAAGTCGACAATGTCATAGATAATTCTGATTGAAGTTTGACTTCATTCTTCTGGTGTTTAATGCGCGCGTATATAGAGTTATCATTGCATGAATTGCTCAAATTAATTTCATAAATTCCATTACGAGGCTTAGCTTCAAAATAAAACACATCATTTATGTAAGCCAAAAATGTCATCACCATTAAAGACATAATTAAAACTTTGTTCAAGCAAACGAGAAACTAAAATAATATTCCTAGTCAAACTAGGTACATAACAAACATTGTCTAAATTTAAATAAAGACCACTTGGTATAAGTATCTGATACTCTCTGATTGCCTGAACTACAACTTTAGCTCTATTTCTAACGTAGAGTTCTAAGTTGCTTGTTTTCGATTCTCTAGTTCTCCTATGTCCCTGCAAATTATTGCAAATGTGAAAACCACATCTGATATCAAACACCCATGATTACGGGAAAAAGAATATAGTTCTATAACAAATATATTTGAAGTGCTAACCTTAGAGGCTTTGCCTTTATTCAACTCTGCAAGATAATTCTAGGCAGTCTCTCTTCCCTTCATCAGAATGAAAACCTTTAGCATTTTTGGGAGATCTTTCGTCTGACTTCTTTCTAGCAACATCCTTACTTTCAACTAGGGCTCTTTTCTTACCTTGGCCCTTTAACTTGGAAAATGGTTTTCCTTTAATCTCCTTATTGATCTTAGAAATTATAAGCATATCATGTAATTATGAGATTGTCCCACCAGAAACCCTCATATTGTAGTTCCTCACGAACTATTTGTATGGAGCAGGCAATGAGTTAAGGATAAAAACCACATCTAACTCTAGGTCTATGGGGGAAGCCTAGCTTATCAAGTAGATCAACATAACTCTCCATCTTGCGAATATGAGAGCTAATCTTAGTGTCCTCTTCCGTTTGACACACTGTGAGAGCTTGAAAGATTTCAAAACGTTCATGACGAGTTTGTTGAAACCTTTTCTTCAACTAGTTAATCATGTCATAAACATACAGATATTCCAGGTTCTTGTGGAAATTTGGAAACATAGTAGCTAACATGAGGCATGATACATTAGCTGAATCATTAACATGTTGTCCCCATGCATCTTTGATGCATTCGGAAGAACCTGATATAGGGACACTAGGAAAAAGAGTTTCCAGGATATAATACTTCTTTTCTTCCTTAAGAACCGTTCTCAGGTTACGGAACCATTTCAAGAAGTTTTTACTATCATATTTGTTTCGGTATAGGATGAAGTGAAGAGGAATATTAGAGATTGGGAATAGTTTGAAGACATCTACAAAACAAAATAGGCAATTTTAGTATTTTTGATATATGAAAAACCTTAATAATTAATAATGACCCTTTATAAAACATTATCTTCTTTAAAGAATGAGATCTATGGTTCACCATATCTTGTGAATAGGAAATCAATATCCACAGGAAAAGATTATGTAGGTAGGTAACGATTTTCAATTGTATGCAATACAATTCTCATAAGTTTATGGGGTTGCAAAGACAATGGTTATCTAAGACATGGTACGTTTAACCCCGTTTATGCCCACTCTTCCCTACTAATTGGCAAAGACACTTCTTATAGGCTTGAGTGACAAGTCATCCTTATTCAGCAACATGCAGCTATCGGCCCAAGACTCTCGGGATACGCGGTACCACCTTGTTCCGACACTCGTAGGCCTAAGTGTAAGGCGGAGGCACATCCACTTAGAGGTTATGGTATATTAGGACAAGTGTCCAAAATAAGGGTGACATAGACATATCGATTTATAATAGAGTTTTTTTTAGTGTTTTACCGGTTTGGGTAAAAAAACACACTGTGTAACATAAAGCATTACACAAGTTTATAAAATTCATAATTTTATTCGATTCTTAATTGATAAAACATTTTTTATCTCTCGAGACGCTTAAATTTTAATATCCTATATTATTAAGTGTGTCGATAATCGCAAACCATTTTATCTATTAATAATCTATTTTAAAATTAATTTAATTATATATATACGTACGTACATACATATATATATATATATATATATATATATATAAGTGTTTTTTGCCTAAAAAGAATAGGAAGCAAGGAGAGTGCGCCACGTGTACAATACTGATTCCATGACCGAGGGTATTTGCGTCATTTATGCACGCAGAAAACAACACAATTATATGATCATAATCTGTGCTGGTTTAAAATTTATAGCTGTACTGTTATACAATATAACTGTGTTGATAATGGTAATCAGCACATATTTCGAGCATTATTATTATTTTTCAAAAAAAAATCATTTTTATATAAAAAATATAGTAATACTATACTCAAATTAAAGATAAAAAATGTTCGAATTTATGGTGTAATTTGTTTTTTAAATAATAATTTATAAAAAAGTTATTTTAGTTTAAAAATGATGGTGGAACAACTATTCAATGCAAAAGGAAAGTCAACACAAGGGTAAAATTTCTATTTTACCTTTCTAGTATTAATTAACTTCTAAACCAATCTTAGTCATTAGATTAATTTGATCAAATGCTTAAATTACTTCCTACACTTTTTAGGAAAAATGTATTTTGTACTTGAACCTTCCTCTATATATATATATATATATATTTAAAATTCCAGTTTTACATTTTAAAACAACCCTTTATTTTAATAAACCTTTCACGAGATAACTAAAATCTCTATTTTCATATATCGTTAATTGTGTCGTTTTGTTTTATACCATTTTAAAACGTTTTGTTTGTTTTCATAAAACATTAATTTAAACCTAAATGTCAAATAAAAACAACCACAAACATAATGTAAATTAAGCCACTAAAGTGTTTGGTTTTCCTAAAATCATCAATAGTTTATGCTCCACTTATATACACTAAAATCCGGACTACTTTTGAGCAATCTCATGTTAACATTCTTTCAATTTCACTTCCCTATTGTATTTGTTAGTTCAGGTTTAGGAGAGATGTAAAGACATTACTGGGATTTGTTTCTTTTTAATATGTTTAAACTAACCCAACTCTTGTCACGAACTATATATATCCATCATGTACAACGTTAATGATATCAAATTATTGTCATGACTATATATAGATGTGATTCTGGAGCCTCTACAAGAAATATAACTAAACAAAAAAAAGTAAAAAAAATAAAGAACAACAACTAAATGAACAGAATGAAGCTGCAAATCATGAATTAAATAAATTCATCCATCAATAATCTTACAAAACATATGGTTTACACGTAGTGGCGGAGCTTGAAAATTTTCGCAGGGGGGCCGGGATTTTTTTTTTCATATAGGGGGCCGAAATTATAAAATTTTCGGCCGAATACATATAAATTAACACTACTGAGCGAAAAATCGGCCGAATACGTATATATTAACACTTCTGAGTGAAAAATCGGGGGGCCGGAGTCCCCTCGGCCCTTTATATCCTCCGCCCCTGTTTACACGCACTAATTAATTTATTATTCCACCTTTGGAAATATTTTCAAATCACTCAAATCCTTATCACACAACTGGTGCCTAACTAAAATCCTATCTTATCTAAAGCGAATAAAACTACTAAAATTCTCAATAGCTATAGATCACATGCAAAAACATGTACGAAATTAATCCAAAAATACTGCTGAATATTATTAAAAATAAATAAATAAATAAGAACTGAGGCTATTGATGAGCATATCCACAAGAGAGTGCCATTAGTAGGATTGCAGCTTCCTTCTCATCTTGTGGAAACACACAATGAAATGCCAAGTTTTTGCTTAAGCTTACTAAGAATTCTTCCACACAATTCTTTCTTGCTGGAGACGATGAAGATGGCGATGGACTTGTATTTCTTTGCTTCGAGTATTGCCTTTTCTTGAATTTTGTAACATTCCCATTGTTTGGTTTCTTATAATCTTTATGCAGAATCTTTGTAACTTTTAATGATGTTGGTTTATCACTGGAAACATTTCTACTGGTTTCCACTGCTGCAGCCGCAGCTGCCGCCAACGCCAATGCCTTCCGTGCTTTCCGCTGTCGGATTCCACATGCATTGCAGAGTGACTGCAAAAATAGATCATGAGAGATTATGATACAAAACTAAATTATAAATGAAGGTGACAATGAGCTCTTTGCATAATTTTTCTCGGGATAGGGTAAATGTACCCCTTATATGCTAAACGTACTTCTTATTGAGTAAAATGTGAGAAATGATGCGACTTTTTAGTAAAAATAAAGGAGGTGAGGTAAATTTAGTACAATCTTTTTCCCTAAGTATTTTAGCAATTGAGAAGGTAAAAGTGAAAAACAAATGTGATCTTGTATTCTTGTAAGAGTTGTGAATATACCTTTGGACCTTGCGGTCCGCTTCGCCATAGAGGAGTCTTGGTGGTATTACAATCAGAACAAACCCTAATTGGGATGTTATTTGAAGTAGTATTGATAGGATTTGAGTAGGCAGTTTCTTCCATTGGAGATGATGTTGGTTCTTTATGATCATGGTGATCATTAAGCTTTAGTTCTTTCGAGGTTGATCGCGAAGTGTTTAGCTTTGTTGGTTTGGTTTTCTTCATCTTAAGCATTACTCTCATCTTGGAAGACATCCACTTTAATTGCTTTTCATCATTCATATGATCATAAGTTTCCCTCTTCCATAAAGAAAATTTAAGTCCACCATTTATACCCCCACCTCTCTCATCTTGATTCTCGACATGATGATCATCATATGCTTGTGATCCGAAACTATAATCCTACATAGAATCAAGAAAGAAATTATCAAAAGAAAAACCTTGAACTTATAAAAATATCATTTATTTGATTGTTGCACAAAAAGCCGACAAAAAACCTTTAATTGAAGAAAGAAATAACCAAAATTAAATTGAACTAAAAGATATATTCTTGATTTGGGAATTACATAAAAAGCCAAGAAAACCTTTTTTATTCAAGAAATATTAACTCATTTCAATTACCTCATCTTGTGATGGATGTGATTCTCTGGTAAAACCCCCATCTTGATCATGAGTAGTAATAGGGTTAAAGAAAAGATGGCAAGTGAGCGAATTCGAATACGATGAAGCTTGGGAATTAGGGCTCAAAATCTGGTCTTCATGGTGGTGATCACTAGGGCTAAAGAATTGGTGTTCATGGTGGTGATCACCAGGGCTAAAGAATTGGTGTTCATTATACTGATCATTAGATGATGAATCTAAGTAAATCGTAGTCATCTATAATGATCAAAACACACAGAAGAAACACACCAAGCGTCAAGTAAAGTACTGGAGCTTAAAAGGGTGTGAAAACTAGTTATTTAAGGATTTCACTTGAGTTCAAGAAGCATGGATGGATACAAATATAGTTATATATTGTATATAGGGGTGTGTGTGTGTCTAGGTGTTTTGTGTTTGTGTTTCATATCAACCAATGATGAAGTTTAAAGGCAAAAAAGAAGCCACACAACCCTAATATATATATTGACAAACCCTATCTGCAAAATGCTAATTCTGTGCCAGATGAAAAATCAAGACAAGACATAATATATTGACAAGAGAAGTTGGAGCCACACATATATGTATCATTGTGATAAAACGTCACATGATCCATCATTTGATGAGTTTTTTTTTGTAACAAGGGACATTTGTTTACCTTTTTGTGTTTTTTTTTCTGCACTACCTGAGCTTTTATTATAAAAAAAGACTATATATTTTTGAACAATGAATTTAAAACATACACTACAAGAATTTGACCCTATCTCGACAACGCCTATCCAGACGACATGCGTTGTTGGTATAGGGTCGGGGTAGATGGAGGAAAATTTGGGCGCCTAAATGAAAACCTATATGATGACATGTCGTCGGTATAGGTTAATTTCATTTCCTTTTTTCTTTTTTTTTTAGTTTTTAGTTGTTCGTGGGTTAAAAAATAAATAAAAATGCCTATATCGACGACATGTCGTCGGTATAGGTCTTCTTAAATGTTGACCGGTCAAAAACCTATACCGACGACATGTCGTCGGTATAGACCTAGGTATGCCGACGACAGTGGACCATTTCCCGATGACATGTCGTCAGACATGTCTTTGCGAGAACAAATCCCAGCAGATAGCTTCTCCTTCTCATTTCACCCAAAAACACACCCAAAAATTTCTCTGTCCAATCCATCCGACGATTTCACGAGTGGAAGCCTCGCTGCCCAGCCAGCGAGATGCACCCACAACAAGCCAATACTGATTATCATAGTTCAGAACTACTAAAGCATATCCGGTTGGTAGAAAATACATCATTAGTATATCGACAAAAGCCAAAGCATGAGTAATAATGACTAAGTTCCTAATGACAAAAGCCAACAAATTGAACTACCGGTAACCGGTTACTAGAATTAACTGCTAGTTGTTTTAACCTACAAACTGACACGTTGTTTCATGAAACATTGCGTCGTTTCAACAAAGCGTTGTGATAGTCTGCTATCTATAAAACACAATATTTGGTATATTTTTGGTTCTTGATTTTTTTGAATGGAAATTATCTGGATTTCGAGTTAGCAATTGAAATACTTTAATCTAAAAGTGATAGCATGATTTAGAAAGAATAAAGAGAAAATTATATCCAATATAACCTACAACTTAAAAAGCATATGTTGAAAAATGAAAATAAGAAACAAAAACGTTATTTGGGTAATTTCATGTCTACATAACGTGTGACTACATCAAAATCATGTATTAAACAATACATTTCTTATTATTGGATATTGATAAGACTTTAAAATAACTTACCTTTCAAACACTCACTTTTAACCATTATTCAAAGTATTTGATCTTTTAAAATTGACAAGCTGATGATATGTAACTAGTTACACTAATGACGTTTTTGGTTAAAATAAAATTTAATTAAATTGAAACAGTTTTCTTATCAATATTGTAGGATCGGTAAATACAAGATGGTTCTATTCCAGTTGAGATTGGCGGAAACAATCACAACTTAAGCAAAGTAAACAAGTAGACAAGAAGAATACTGATAAATGCAATTTTGTATTAAGCTTCAAGTGTTACAAGATTACAGAGAAAACTCTTTTGCTAAAAAAAAGTTCTCTTTACAATGACTCTAAGTACTACTTATATAGTAACTTAGAATCAAGACAGACCCTTGATTCTAAGGATCAGATCTAACACAGACCGTTGATCTTGTATTGAAGCTATTCTACATATACAGAAAATAATAAGAACTACAAAGGTTAACTTTACTCAAACGTCTTCTTAGGCATCATTGCTTGCATTCTTGGAGAAGAGCGTTGTAGTGCTTTATTGTCTGCACCAGTGACTTTCTTTCTGCATGGAGTGTGTCAGTGGTGTAGCCGAAAGTTGTCAGTGGTAATGATTGCTTTTGCTTTTGCAAGGCTGGTCAGCTGCAACGTTTGATCTTCAATGGATGAATAACTATCAGCAGCAGAGTTGTTGGTCAGCAGCAAGATGCAACCATTCAAAGCTGCTGATGATTTGCCTATCAGCAGCATCAAGTGTTGATGCTGCTGAGAAGCAGCAGAAGAATAAGTATCCGCTGCAGATAAGCTTATCCGCAGCAGTTTGTTGGTCAGCAGCAAACTATGAGATCAACAACATTTGTACTTAGAGAATTTTGTAGCCATCAGTCTTTATTTCTACAAACTCCCCCTAGACTGATGCTACCAAAACTCTCTTACTGCTTTTGTTGCTGAAGCTTTTGCATGTGCCTGACAATTCTTTCAACCTCATATCCTCTCTGGTCCTTGCTGGGATTGTTAAGAGGAAGCTCAGATAGAGTCTTGATGTCTTTGCTGGCCATTTTGAAGATAGCTTTGCTTGAACATCTCATCTTCTGTCCTTTAACATCTGTCAATGTGAACTCATCCTTTTCAGCATTGTAGGACCAGCTGATGAATGGAGAGTGAGATTGGAGAGGTTTGACATCAAGGATTTCATCTCTGCTGGGGTTGAAGTGATGTTTGATTGCCAGCAGCAGATGTCTCCCACCTTCATTCATGGGCTCATTGACTTCACCCAGCTCCATCATTCTTCTTAGATCAGAATCTGAAAGCTGTAGTACCTCATCAACAGATGTATAAATTGATCTTTTAACTTCTGTCCTTCCCCTGAAAACTTCAAACCATTGGTCTTGAGAGCTGTATGACCATCTAATTATTTCTCTTGAGTCTTCTGGTTTGGAAGTAGGTTTGTTTTTCTTTTTGGGAGGTTGTTGATGAGTAGGAGCTGGGTGTGAGGATTTGGACTTTGAGGGTGAAGAGGAGGGAGGTTTAGGATGGAGAGTGGAAGGTTGTTGGATTGAGGAAGTGTTGGGTGAGGAAGAAGGCTTGGGTTTCTTTGTTTTCCTTTCTTCTTCTTGAATGATTACCCTTTTCTTAGAGCCTTTCTTCCCCAATCTTTCTTCCTCATCCTTCTTGACTTTTAGGTAGAGGGCTTGCAGGTTCATGAAGTTCATAGGACCTAGCCTCTTTCCACTCTCTCCTCTAGCCTTAAGGAAGTCAATCGTGATCTTCCTTTCTTCATGGGATCTTCGGTTAAAGGCAATGGTCTTCTTGGACTTTTGTTTGGCTTTTTCTTCTTCTTCAGCCTTTTTCTTGTTTGCCAATTGACCCTGCTGACCCATGAAGGCTCTATAGATTTCTTTATTTAATAGTTTCTCAAGGTAGTCTACATCCTCACCTTGAGAAATCAGAGCCTTTACCCATTCCTCTCTCATTTCTTTGGATAGTTCAGAATCAGTTATTCTGAACTTAGCCTATTTCTTCTTCTTCTTCTTCTTCTTCTTCTTCTTCTGTATCTCTTCTTCTTCTCTATCGAATTGTTCCTGCAGTTGAAGAGCAAGAGCTTCATATTCTTTAATTTGATAAACTGCAGGAATTTTTACTTTCAGATCATCCAGCTGTTTTGCATACAGCTGGATCTGTTGTTCTTTGAGGAGAATGACTGTGAGTCTGTCTTAAGCTTTCTTTAGTTCAGCCATCTCCTCTTCTTCTCTTCTTCTTCTTCTTCTTCTTCTTTTATCCTCCTTTTCTTTCTTCTCCTTCTCAATTCTTTCTTCATCTTCTTTGGTCATTGTCCCTTTCCTTTATCTTTGTTGGATGCCTTTGCTTCAACTTCATGGACCACAACAGTAGGTGTAGTAGATGCTGTTGAGATCTCAGCTTTAGCTTCATTGGCATGTTGGGGAATGGACAAGGGAAGGGAACTTTCTTCATCTTCTTTCCATTCCGTACCTGTCATTTCTTTCCATGCTTCTTTCATCTTTTCCTCGTCTCTTCTCTTTGATTCTTCTTCTGTGTTCAGTCTAACTGTTGGAGAAGAGAGAAATGATAGGTCTGAGTCAGATCCAGATTCCTCCTTATAAAGAGAAGCCTTGATGATTTTGATCATTTCTTGACTTTCTAAGGAGTTGACATTGAAGATGAGTGATCTGAGCTCAAAGACTTTGTGCAGGAAAGCTGAAGGTAGGAGTAAGATCTCTTTGATGTTGATTGAGAGAGAAGATCCATTGCTCAGGAAGAAGGTGAAGTCATGTGAGTCAGTGCTTATCCATCCTTGCACTTCTACATCCCTGACCATTATATTGTACAGGAATCTTCTCCAGCAGATAACCTCTTCTTCAGTTAAAGTATTGCTCCTGATTATGTCAAGTCTTCTCGGAGCCAGTCTTTATTCTGCTGCTGATGAAGATTAAGGATAAGCCGCCTTGTTTGCTTCTTTTAGTAGTCTTTCAAACCAGGGCATGTTATCCTCCATTAAGTCATAGAACCTGCTGATTGCAAGTTCTGCTGAGAGATCTGATGAAGTGTTGACACATTTTGTCAGATATAGATTGAGAACTTGGAGGGCATTAAGAGAGTTCCAGTTTAGCTCTTCTACTCCACTAAACTCCCATCCAATCCAGAATCTCTCAGCTCTTTCATCATATCCCCAAGCTAGAATGGAGTCAAATTCTAGCTTCTTTGAAGTTGGAAAGAGTTGGGGGGTAGATGAGTGACTTATTATGGCTGCAACTTCAGGAAGAAGGCTGAATGATGAAGGTGGGTCTTCATGGAGAGTTTCTTCTTGTAGCACCTCATCAACAGCTCGAACAACTAACTTCCGATCCTCAGTGACATATTCCTCTTCATCTACTGAGTCTGGCAAGTCATGGATTTGAACAAAAGCAGGTTTGTATAGGGAACTTTGAAACACAGCCTGCTCTTGTATCCATTCTTCGAGGCTGTCAGCATCGTCTTCCTTGGTAACCACCTCCCCCTTTTTGGTTGCATCAGTGAAAAGGGATATATCTGTTTGAGTTCCCACTGATACAAGAGAGGGAGTAGGCACAGTTGGGCATTGATGGGCTTCATGCATAGAGACTTGGTGTCTTAGTTTGGACACTTCAGCCTCTAGCATTGCCACCCTTGCCATCAACTCCAAGTTATGAAGTTTCAGTCTGTGCTCATCCACAGTTGTGGAATCCTTGGAGCTAGATGGGGCCTTAGGCCTAGCCTCTGCATCCCCATCACCCTGGTTTTCTTGGGGCCTGTGATTCCTCTCAGTGAAGAGTGTTTCACAGGAAACATCCTCACTGGGAGTTGCCGTGGTTAGGGTCTTAGCTATGTTATCACTGTCCTCCTGGGCAGTTGATGTACCAGGAGTAGTGATAGCCCTTTCCACATTCACTCTATCAATACTACCAGAGTGAACCTTCTTGGGTGATGAACCTGGGTTGGGTGCGCCAGCAGCCAAGTCAATCAATACCTCTGATATAGTGGTTGTTGGAGAAGGTATATGATCTTGACCAGGTGCCTCTGCACTTAGGTATAGAGAAGAGAAATAATGGAATGGCTCAGGGGGTTGCTCTATGGATATGGGATGTGATCCTGATCCTAATAGAGAGGCTTCCAAGGAAGTCTCTCTAGTGTTGTGGCTATCCCTTTTGGTATTCTCATCAGAATGTTGGGATTCTGAATGAGGGCTTAGAGGTTGGGTTTGGGCCTTTGAGATAAGAAGAGAAGGAGTCTTCTTGCTCCTTTTTCTGGTGTATGTCGTAGCAACTGGGGCCCTTTGTTCCAGTTGAACGATAACATCCAAAAACAGATGTAAGTACTTTTTGTACCTGTGCATCCTTAGTAGTATGCACAGGGGTTCGAATGGTGGAAGCAGATTGTTGTTCAGGATGTGATGTGGAGGGTGTGGGATCAGTATCATCTTGGATTGCTGAACTGTCACCCGGGGTACTTTGTATGTTCAGCATTGTAGATAACAATGGAACATTGACTCCTGAGAACTATTCGGAAATAGTTCTCATACTTTGAAAAATATTATTTTTATGTCCCAACATGATATAGATTCTTGCAGGTTTTGAAAGTTCTTTTAGTTCCTGGTTGAAAACCTCCTGTAAGAATCTTGGGTACATAAAAAATTGTTGCTTTGCACCATCTTGAAGGTTATATCTCAAACCCTCAAAGATGAGGTGTGCAAAGTTGAAACCTAGGCCAGTAATCATACCATGGAAAGCAGAGACAAGTACGGAGCTCACTTGATTCCATCCACTTCTCTTATGAGATATGCATTGGAGAAGAGTGTGGCAGAGATACTTCCATGGAGGTCCCATCAGCGCCTTCTCTATTGTATACTCATTTTGATTTCCAGTGTACCCTATGGATACAAAGGTCCTCATGTACTCGTCCTTTGAGTATGAGATGGCTGCTCCCTCATCTTGAAGCTTAAGATGTTTTTGGAGGGTAGCTTCAGAGATGATGATGTCCTTGCCGTCTACCTTGGCTTTTATTAGGGGAATCCCCTGTTCGGTAGAGTAGACGGCGGTATTCTAGAAATCCTCCATATGAGGGATATATATGGTAGGGTTGGTTGTGAGGGCAAAATGGATTTTTGATCGGCATAGGAAGTCGATCATATCATCGAATCCTTTGGATTTCTTTCCCTTGGTTAAGTATGCTGTAAGGTTATGGTACGGGGAGAACTTATCGTCAGGGTTATTGATGTCTGCCACTGTTGTTTGATTTTGGAGGGATGGTTTGAAGGTTTAAGAATATGGAAGGCTTTAAATGTTTTAAGGATGGAAGGCTTTGAATGTGGTGGTGACTTGAGAGAAAGTGATGTGGGTTTAGGGTGAAATTGAATGTGAAGAGGTGGTAAGGAAGTTTGATTTGTTCTTATAACGACAGAGGAGGGAAAAAGCAAAATGACTTGTACAGTACAAACTCATTCACCTTTTACTGTTACAACTGTAATACACCGAGGCAGCCATGGTAAAGACTGACGTTAATTTTTACAGCGGGTAAAAGTTAATTTGGACTTAAATTTTCCCATTAGCACCAAACTTGGTTGCTGTGGATGAATAAGCCTGTCCGCTGCAAGCTTGGTTGCTGCGGAAGGTTAAGTCTGTTAGCAGCGAACTCAATTGCTGCTGATGGATTCAGTGATCTGCTGCAAGGATGTCGCTGCTGACAGCCTTAAAGCTATCCGTAGGAAACTTGTTCCTGCTGATGACTTAAAGCAGTCGGTGGCAAATCCTTTGCTGCTGAAGATTAAATCTGTCAGCAGCTGAAGGACAAAAATGCTGCTGACTTATAACTTTTATTTATAACAAAAGACAAAACACATTTTAAAATAGAATTTTAGAGATAGATTTTAATCAAAGTTCATCATACCAATGGATTCAACTAAATATCTAAATCTAGCTTCATCAAAAGGTTTTGTAAACAAGTCAGCATATTGCTCATTTGTATGAACTTTGGTTAAAATAATCCTCTTTTCTCAGCTTGATCTCTTATGAAATGATACCTGATGTCAATGTGCTTTGTCTTGGAGTGCTGCACTGGATTGTTTGTGATTGATATAGCACTCATGTTGTCAATGTGAACTGGAGTTGCCATGAAAGTCATCCCATAATCCAGCATTTGATTTTGTATCCAGATGACTTGTGCACAGCAACTTGAAGCTGCAATGTATTCTGCTTCAGCTGTAGAAGTTGAAACACATGTTTGCTTCTTGCACTGCCATAAAATCAGTCTTCCTCCTAGAAACTGACATCCCCCTGATGTGGACTTTTTGTCCAAGTTACATCCCCCGTAATCACTGTCAGTGTATGCATACAAATTGAACTTGTCATCTTTAGAGTACTAAAGCCCAAGTCTTGGGGCTCCTTTTAGGTATCTAATAATTCTCTTGATAACTTGAAGATGTGAAACCTTTGGAGCTGCTTGAAATCTTGCACAGAGACATACTGCAAACATAATATCTGGCCTTGAGGCAGTGAGATACATGAGAGACCCTATCATTGCACGGTACTGATGTTGATCAGTATCTTTGCCATCTTTTTCTGGAGTCAGCTGATGGTGCACTTGCATAGGGGTTCTTGCAGCAGAGCAGTCAACCATCTTGAATCTTTCCAAAATGCTTTTTACATATTTGGATTGGCTGATGAAGATTCCATTTGGGACTTGTTTGACTTGTAGACCCAAGAAGAAATTTAGTTCACCCATTGAACTCATTTCAAACTTTGAGTGCATCAGAATCTCAAAGTCTTTGCACAGTTTTTTCCTTGTTGATCCAAAGATGATATCATCAACATAGATTTGAACTAGTAAGATTTCTCCCCCTTCATCTTTGATAAATAAGGTCTGGTCAATAGCACCCCTTCTGAAGTTGTTGCTTAGTAGATATCCTGACAAAGTTTCATACCAGGCTCTTGGTGCTTGATGTAAGCCATACAGAGCTTTGTATAGTTTAAACACTTGAGTAGGATGTGAAGGATCTACAAATCCTGGAGGCTGTTTGACGTATACTTCCTCACCAATCTTTCCATACAAAAAGGCACTCTTTACATCCATTTGATAGACAGTGAAATTCTTGGATGCAGCATATGCCAGGAAGATTCTGATGGCCTCCAGCCTGGCAACAGGAGCAAAGACTTCATCATAGTCAAATCCTTCTTCCTGAGTGTAGCCTTGAGCCACAAGTATGGCTTTGTTTTTTACTACAATGCCTCTCTCATCTTGCCTGTTCCTAAAAACCCATCGTGTGCCAATAACATATTGACCTGGTGGAAGATCAACAAGTTTCCAGACATCCTGCCTTTTGAATTGCAGTAACTCTTCCTGCATTTCCTCAATCCAGCTGCTATGTTTGAGTTCCTCATCTATCTTCTTGGGTTCCGCCTGAGATAGAAAACATGAAAACAAGCATATATTGGCCTCGTGAGATTTGCTTCTTGTGAGAACTCCTTGATGGACTTGGCCAATAATATTTTCTTGAGGATGTTCTTTGTGGATCCTCTGTGCTGGTACCACCTCCAGCTGTATCCCTTTCCCAGATTGCTTTGATTTTGATCAGGGGTCTCATCATTCATGGTGGAAGAGTCTTCAATATCAGCAACCACATCAATATTTTCAGCAATAGCATCAACAATATCTACAACATTTACCGAAGAGTCTTCATCTAAATTTTCAGTTTCAGACAGGCTGCTGCTGGTGACATTTGAGAGTCTTGTTTCGGCTTCGCTTGCTTCAATTGCTTCCACAACTGATGGAGGATCAATGGATGGTCTTCGCAGACGGATAGAAGGTTTGGGAAAATCCAGTCTGTAGTCAGTGGATGAAGTGGAGGCAGGTGTTTGTGTAGAGTTAGACTCCATATTTGAGAAGGTGAGAGGCTCAAATATTTGGGAGAAGGAGTCTATGTCAAAGAGCCAGTTTGGGCCTTTTCCCTGCTCACAGACGACGTGTTCTCTACATTCCACATTTGCTGATTCTTCTATAATTCTTGTTCTTGAATTGAATACTCTGTAGGCCTTTGATTTAGAGGAATAGCCTACAAAATATCCTTCATCAGATTTGGCACCAAACTTAGGAAGAACCCCATGTGTGATGAGAATGGTGCATGGACACCCAAAGGGCTTTAGAAACCCAATGTAGGGAACTCTTTGAAACCAAAGTTCATAAGGTGTCTTGTTGAGGGGCTTGGCGATGAGAACTCTATTTTGCACATAGCAGGCTGTGCTAACTGCTTCTGCCCAGAATGTGAGAGGCAGTTTTGAGTCAGCCAACATAGATCTTCCTGACTCAATTAGAGTTCTGTTTCTCCTTTCAGCAACTCCATTTTGTTGAGAAGTTCTTGGAGCACTGTATTGTCTTTCTATCCCCTTGCTTTCACAGAAACAGTTTAAAGTGTGGTTCTTGAACTCTGTGCCCTGATCACACCTTATGATCTTCACCTTTTGATTGCTTTGATTCTCTACCCTAAGAATGTAGGATTTGAGAATTTCAACAGTTTCATCTTTAGTTCTCAAGAAGTATACCCATGAGAATCTGGTGTAGTCATCAGTTATCACCAGACAGTATGACTTCTTGCCCATTGACATGACATTTGTAGGACCAAAGAGATCCATGTGCAGCAGCTGTAGTGGAGTATCATTTGTATTCAAGGTCTTGGACTTGTGAGAACTCTTGTGTTGCTTCCCGTTTAAGCAAGCAATGCAGTGGTCTTCTAGCTGGAATTCTTTGTCAGGAAGCCCTCTGACAAGATTGTCCTTTACCAGTTTGTTAATAGTTTTGATATTAACATGACTTAATCTAGCTGATTCATTAACTGACAGAAAACAGGAAACACTCCCAGATGGAGTGACTTCATTCATGTCCAGTACATAGAGATTCTCTTTTCTCTGAGCAGTTAATAAAATCTTTTCTGGAGGAGGCATGGATAAGCCTGGAGATAGTACGAAGCATTCTTTATCTGTGAAGAGTATCCAATGCTTTTGGTCACAGACCTGGGAAACACTCATGAGATTTAAGTCCAATTCTTTTACATAGTTGACCTTATCAATGCTCATTCTTTCGTTGGACACAGTTCCTTGTCCAGTAATGGATCCTCCCTTTGAGTCACTTCCAAAGGCAACATATCCTCCATTGAAATATCTAAAGTTGGAGAGGATGGATCTGTTGCCTGTCATGTGCCTGGAACAGCCACTGTCTACCACCCAGGTGTTATTCTTGTGACCTGGAAGTCCCTGCACATGATAGAGATCTAGTTAGTAAGAGGAGTCCAAGAGCTTGCATCCTTGAAGAAAAGGGTTCTTGGAATGTTAGATTCATCATGTGTGCATTCAACGGAACCAATGATAAGTCTTGAAGTGATAGAAATTGGGATCTTGGCTTTCCATTGTTAAGGAGATGGTCTTCCTGTTCTCTTTTCTCTGTCAGCAGCTGATTTTGCTTTGACTGCTGATGGCTGTTTTTCAGCAGCAACAGATTTTGCTGCTGGGGATTTTGGCTTATCAGCAGCAGATTTTGTTGCTGCTGATGGCTTTGGCTTCTCAGCAGCTGCTGATTTAAGCTTATCAGCAGCAGATTTTGTTGCTGCTGATGATGTTACTTGAGCAGCAGCAGATTTGGTTGCTGCTGAAATCTTGTCTTTAGGTTGCTTGTGCTTCACTTGATTACCAACATTTTTTCTGGCTACTGATGGTTTAACAACCGATGTATGCTGATCCATCTTTACCTTTCATCTTTGAGGGGCTTGATGAAGTATCCGGTTGAAATGGTTAAATTGAAAATTTGTGGCAAAGTGGTCTGATTCACCACAGATGATGCACGTCTGTTGAGATTTTGACAACTACTCCCTTGGTGGAGAAAAAAAGTTTCTGAATTGAGTTGTCTTTGCTTCAAACCTTCTTACCTGTTTGTTCTTCTTTGTCTTCTCAAAAGCATGTTGTCTGAGGTTTCCTTGCTGTTGAAGGTAGTAGAAGCAGGTGCTGGCAGTGTGGTTATATTTTCCACAGACAAAGCATGATTTTGCCAGTTTATCCCTTGAAAGATAAACATAATCCTTTCTTTTTAAAAGATCTTTGAATTTCCAAGGGTGAGCTTTGTTGTGCTCAAAAGTAGCTTCTTCCAATGTCTTTTGAACACATGGAACTCTTTCTCCAGGCTTATGGCATATGTCAAACACCTTTCTTTGAGACTTTGAGGTTGAAGACTGCCCTTTTTCAGTATTTAGCTTTCTTCCTTCTGGAGGATAGCTAATTTTGATTTGGTTGAAAGGTATAGGAACCGGAGCGGCTGGTAAAGGAACATGAGTACTTGTTTGAATGACTTCAAGAACATGCTTTGGTACTTGTACTGGTGATGAGATCTCCTCAGTTTTAGTGGACTCTGAGCAAGATGACTCAGATTCTGATGAGGTAGTGTATTCTTGCACCAGTGGTTCATATATTGAAGGATCAAGATCTCGGTTGGCCTTTTCAAGATTTGAGAGATTGAAGCTTGGTTCATGGATGACAATGTAGTCAGCAGGAGGTGCAACGGCTTGGTATTGTTCACCATGATACCCCAGACCAGTTTTAACCTTTTCATGAATTTGAGCATCTAAAAGTCTTTGCAGATTTTTAGATGCAAATTCATATTTATCAACATGAACTTTTTGTTCTGCCAATTCTGCTCTGGTAGCTTTTAGTCTAGCCAGTAGATCATCAATCTGAGTTTCAAGATTTCTTTGTTCATGTTTTAGTAATGAAATCTCTTTCTTTAGGCAGTTAATTTTTTCTTTATAACGGTTTTCTACCTTTATGATTTCAGATTAATTTGATGAAACTCTTCATTTTGGTCTATAAGGTTTTGATTATGCTTTCTGTAGCCTAGCACCTTATCAATACAAGCTTGGGAACAGAGATGTTCATATACCTGAGGCGGTATCTCAGTTGTGTCTGCCATAAGCGCTTGGTTGTTGGCAGGCAGCTCTTCATACTAGAAGCTCCAGTCGAAGTCAGAAGTTCCAACAGTTGCACAGGCTGCAGTTTGAGCTGGAGGAGTAGCTTGTTGTTGTTGTTGTCTGGGTTGGGCTTGTTGAGCTTGTCTTGATTGAGGAGTAGCTGGATTGGCTCTTGGTGCCTTGCATTCTCTAGCAAAGTGACCCAGTTGGTTACAGTTGTAACATCTTAGTTTGCTTTTATCCAATCCAACTCTGGTGTTGGAGTTGTTGCTTGGAATGGGTCTTCCGGTTCTAGAGTAGAACCTTTTTGCTCTTATAGAGAGCATGGCATACGAGTGCTGTATGTCCATTTCTTCTAAGTCATCTGGATGGAAGCATTCCAGATCCCCCTTGATAAAGGACATGTTGCTTGAGTTTTCAGAAACAAAAGCAGCAGAGGTTGATGTTTGAGGAGGAGCTTCTAGGAGAAATAGTGAGGTGTTTGTTTGAGAGGTTGGAGTTTGTGGATGGGTGACAATGGGAGGATAGTAGTTGCTGGAACTAGGACCTGAGTGGTCAGAGTGGAGGGCGGAGGTAGCGGTGGATATTGAGGCATTTTGATAGCTTGAGCTTCGTTCTTTTGCCTGAATCATCTCTAGCTCATAGGTTTTCAGCATACCAAAGAGTTCAGTCATTTGGAGAGTATTCAAATTTTCAGTTCTTCTAATGGACACTTTGTAGAGTGTCCAGCAGCTAGGTAAAGACCTGATGAATTTTTTTAGAATATTTTCATTCTCCAGCTTCACCTTTGAGCACTGCAGCTCACCTACAAGATAAGTAAATCTGTTATATAAACAGTTAGGGACTCATCTTCCTTCGAGACGAAGTTTTCGTACTGTTGCTTCAGGATGTCCCTTCTGTTTTCTTTGACTTCCTCTGAGCCAGCAAACATCTTCTCAAGAGCCTCCCATAGCTCCTTAACAGTTTTGTAACCTCTGAAGTTGTTAAAAACTTCATTTGGTAAGCACATTTGAATGGCTCCCAAGGCTTTGAAGTCTACCTCCATTTTCTTGATATCTTTATCAGAGTACTTGGAGGGTTCTTTGGGAACCAGTGCACCTCCGGAATCAGTAGAGGACACCATGGGTATGTATGGTCCATCTTTAATGGATTTCCACATCCCATATTCCTGATAGTAGAAGAAGCTTTCCATTCTGTTCTTCCACATATTGTAATCTTCACCAGACACCAGTCTTGGTGGTCTGTTGATGCTTCCAATATCTTCAAATCCATTGTTTTGAGCCATTTCTGTCTTTTAGACAATGAGTAACTTTTAGCAAAGAGATAGATAAGAATAGAACCAGAAAATGATTAAACAAATGTGAGTTTGTTTAATCTGTGAGCCAAAGCTCTGATACCACTTGTAGGATCGGTAAATACAAGATGGTTCTATTCCAGTTGAGATTGGCGGAAACAATCACAACTTAAGCAAAGTAAACAAGTAGACAAGAAGAATACTTATAAATGCAATTTTGTATTAAGCTTCAAGTGTTACAAGATTACAGAGAAAACTCTTTTGCTAAAAAAAAGTTCTCTTTACAATGACTCTAAGTACTACTTATATAGTAACTTAGAATCAAGACAGACCCTTGATTCTAAGGATCAGATCTAACACAGACCGTTGATCTTGTATTGAAGCTATTCTACATATACAGAAAATAATAAGAACTACAAAGGTTAACTTTACTCAAACGTCTTCTTAGGCATCATTGCTTGCATGCTTGGAGAAGAGCGTTGTAGTGCTTTATTGTCTGCACCAGTGACTTTCTTTCTGCATGGAGTGTGTCAGTGGTGTAGCCAAAAGTTGTCAGTGGTAATGGTTGCTTTTGCTTTTGCAAGGCTGGTCAGCTGCAACGTTTGATCTTCAATGGATGAATAACTATCAGCAGCAGAGTTGTTGATCAGCAGCAAGATGCAACCATCCAAAGCTGCTGATGATTTGCCTATCAGCAACAACTCTGGTCTTCAGCAGATAAGGCTATCCGCAGCAGATTTGTTCTTCAGCAGAAGAACAAGTATCCGCTGCAGATAAGCTTATCTGCAACAGTTTGTTGGTCAGCAGCAAACTCTGAGATCATCAGCATTTGTACTTAGAGAATTTTGTAGCCATCAGTCTTTATTTCTACAAATATGTTACTATTACGACTACGATTAGTAACATCACTACAACTACAACGACGACCACCACCACCAAGACGGCACCATGACTACTGAAGGTTTAATCTCAATTAAAAATAAATATTAGTTTATTAATTGTTTGGTTAAGTTTGTATTAGACTAGTAGTGAGTTTATTTATTTATTTGATTATTTAATTGAGTTTGAGTTGGGTTAGGATTAAAATTGGGTTTATTATAAATAGATGGTTAGAGATTAATTGTAAAGTGTGATTTTGGTTTTCAATATTAATAAAAGAGTCGAACTTAGTTGAGATCAAATTTTGTGTTCGTGTTATTTGGGCCTGATTTCCAACAATTGGTATCAGAGCTTGGGAAAAAGAAAGCCGGTTTGAGAATCTGTTTCTGAGAAAGGGGAGCAGCCCCTGTGGCTAGGCTGCAAATGAAAGAAGATAGAAGGAATTTACTGAAATTCAACCCGCGAAAGCTCGAATTGTGAAAGCGTCAGTGAAGTTCCAAACGAAGGGTTGTGCGAGTCAACCAAGGAAGATATCGATCTGAGTGATTCAGATTGAGTGAAGGATCAATCACCTGCGAAAGGTGTAGGGATCTGCAAAGTGTTTACCTGTGCGATTCAGAGTGGTATGGTGTGATATCAGTGAAGAAGTATTAGAACCCGTGAGTGGTTCAAACGAAGTGAAGAATGCATCCGATATGTGAGAGATCGTTTAAAAGATTGTGAGAGCTACGTGAAAGAAGATATGTGATAGATCAAGAACGATCTGTGTGATACGGATCAGTGTGGAAGATTCAGGCGAAACATGTGAAGGGTGAGTTCGGAAGTGGCATGGAAGACCCGAGTGATTTAGAATGCACAAATCAAGATTAAGGGGGAGAATGAATGATTAATCTTGATTAAATATAATTATTAATATTAATTTATTAATTGTTTGCTTGAATTCGTATTAGACTATGAGTGAGTTTGTTTCTTTATTTGATTATTTAATTTATTAAGTGTTTACCTGTGCGATTCAGGGTGGTATGGTGTGATACCAGTGAAGAACGTGGTTGTCAATCCGCGATAGATTGATTAGTAACCAAGGTAGATTTTTGATCAGCGAGTGATCAAATAGGGGCGAAGATTCTGTGTGAGACATGATTGAAGACTATGTGAAACGGGGTGAAGAATCTGAGTGATTCAGATTGGGGATGAAGGTGCGATACATGTATAGAAGAAAGGATGTGAAGGAGATTAAACTTCAGCTATTCAAGTTGGTGTGAAAGACCTTAGTGATTCGGGTTATTGATAAAAAATGAAGATCATGATTGTGATTACCATGATGGTGTTGAAAGTTACAGGTCTTGCTGGAAATTCAAGATCTAGGAGGTACAAATCAAGATTAAGAGGGAGAATGAAGGTTTAATCTCGATTAAAAATAAATATTAGTTTATTAATTGTTTGATTGAGTTTGTATTAGACCCTACATATTATCTAGTGTATAACATTGCATGATACAATACGAATTGTCTTATGTGCTATGTTACTTGACAACCTACATGTTTACAAAAAAAAAACTACTACCCCTGTGATACCTTATTTGTTACACTATTTGAATTGTTTGCACTATACCTATTTGATATCACAAATGCTAGCCTAAGTTTTTCCATACACTTATACACTTTCATCTTTACACATCATTACTAATCACTTATGGAAAGATTCAAACTCCTAGACCCAATGCC
Organism: Smallanthus sonchifolius; assembly: GCA_023525975.1. Classification (NCBI taxonomy): domain Eukaryota; kingdom Viridiplantae; phylum Streptophyta; class Magnoliopsida; order Asterales; family Asteraceae; genus Smallanthus; species Smallanthus sonchifolius. Next base: position 98,120,208 of record CM042026.1, read on the forward strand.
TATTAAAATTTTAAAATCCCGTCAAAGTTTTGGGTTTTGAAAATTAGTAGAGAACATGTGCAATCCGAAAGGGTGAATGCCTGTACCTTGGGTCTTCTGTCTAGGAAAGCATTTCATATAAATCCAAATCAATCGAAGGATCCGTATGCTTTCTTGGGAATTCCGAAGTGAGTGTTCACCTATAGGCTAAAGCATGTCTTCTTGAAAGTATATGAACTCAATCACTTTGATTTGTCACGGTATCCATTGGGTTATGTCCTAAATGAGTACAACCTAAGCATCATTCGCTTACCTACTATAATTTGGTACACAAGTATAAATCTCCTATTTGATTCTTACACTTAATTATATTTAAGCCAACTATACCTCTTCATCCTTATGCCTTGAATATTTTATCATCCTTATTGTCATTTGCAAGGGATTTAAAACCCTTAGACCTTACCCTTCAAGAAAAGGAAGCTGCTCGAATAGATAGAGCACATCTTTGAGCCACAAGACACAATCTCTAATGATTCTCATCATAACCACGAGTCTAAATAATTATGTTAATGATACATGATGGCTGGAAGAGTGGGTGTGGACCCATGAAAGATTCTGACTAAAGAAAGGCGGGGTACTTAAGTGTGTCCTTTGCGACCCACCTCCCTTTCCCGAATATTTCTTCATGGGCATGCTACCTATAGGTCAAGTGTTACTCCTGATACATTATTATAAGAACTCGGTGTTATGATTAGTCTTACGACCCTTTCGGGCTAGACATGGTCCCTTACCATCCTCATTCCCGTGAGAATCACCCCAAAGTAGATTCAACGCAAGAGGAAGACTTGGGGTCCCCGTCACCAAAAAATCAGTCACCAACACGACTAGCTGCCAGATCCATGTTTGACCACAGAGCAGATTGGCTTAGGAACAGGCTTGAGAACTCCGAGCAGCTGAATCACCACCTCCGAGCAGCTGAATCACCACCTCCGAGAGACCTTTATCTAGCACCTAACCTATACCATCCAGGCCTAGGAGCAGGACAAGCCAAGGAACCTACCAGTCCCAGCTGATACCGCTCACCTATATGTAAGGACCGCAGAGTTTCTGAGGTAAGGAATGGAGACCAGGGAATACTTGATGCACATACGGAAATAACTAGGACTGAAGCCCGGTTTGCAATACTAATAACTACAATGATGTTCGTCTTGGTGCTCATCTTCTTCCTGGTGGAAAACTGTCTGAGATGTTAGCCGGATATTCTATTTCGCGTTTTCTTAAAACTTAAATTGAAACCCATATCCTGTACACAAATATAACTGTTATTATTTTTGACTCTCCTTAATGATTAATATCTAAACCTCCTTTGTAAACTATTTATTTTGTTATTTCCTAATTTGCCTAATGTAGTTATTTTGTTCAAACAAAACCTTTATCAAGCCCTTAGTTTATAAGTTTTATCTAGATTATAAATTATTTACAAACCCCTTCACCTTGTGAGGGAACTAAATGTAATTTGTTTTATAAAAACATTTATCTCATTATCCTAGTTAAGAATTAATTATTCCTTGATTAATTATTTCATTACGGCCTCTTAATTCATTACTTTAAAATTTTTGGCCTGATTACGGAATAATTTGGCCATTATTTTCCTATGAAACATTCTCTTTATGATAAATAAATAAATAAATAAAAAGGTTTTATTTACCCAATCACCTAGTTATTCAACTTATTACCTTCACTTATTAATTTACAATAAAACCTAGTAAATTCTGTCGTGTGTGATGACATAAAACCTATAGAGATATACAATAACGTAACTAATGTGATCTGATAAGGGCATAGTAGATACGCCGCTGACACTTCCTTTATGTAAGTGTTCCTGTTATGCTGTTAGTAGTTTTCACTGTTTGTGTCACGTAGGGTTTTTCTATTTATTTGATCTTGAACAATGTCTGTGAAACCTCACCTAGTGATACCTTCCGAACATATTATACTATATTCTAAACAAGCTTTGAATATCGAACTCTCATCTTTTCCACTTCAAGTAATGCACCCCATCATTTGAGTCCAAAATGAATTCTAGGACAACTCCCTCCCTAATCTTTTTCAAACTAAATTCACTGCCACCATTCATGCCTAACTCTGAATATCAGACCAGGATATTGTCATCAATTATACTCCTCAAACCAACAGATAAACTTGTTTTGGTAACCTCCAACAGTTGAATTTCGGGACGAAATTCCCTCAACTTGGGGATACTGTAACATCCATGACTTTCCGACTATATATTATTTTTTTATTATTATTTTATTATTTATTTACTTATTTATGTATTTATCGTTTCTATATAATAATAACTCTACATTCAAACACTGTGTACATCCAACACAATATGTCACGCTAATCATTGTCTATCTGAGGTTTCAACCTTGTATTTACATAAAACTCTTTATTATATTTATATAACAAGTGTATGTATATTTAAATAGATATATATGTATATACTTTGTTTAAATAATCCTTTCGAGCCTTAATGATGCATTTATAAATTTTACATATAAATATATATACTCATTTATAATCATATATGGAAATATATATGTATTTAATAAACATTTATACAGTTGATGAAATTTATAAAAGTGGAAATGCTTCTTTTACAAAATATGTTAAATAAATAAATAACATTTAGATTTTATAAACAAAATTTTGTATAAATAAGTACAATGATTTTAACACAAAATAGAAACCTATCTTAGACTCATTTAATGACCATTGAACCTTGATTCCTCGTTTGAACCCCTAACTTGAACCCTCCTAATCCCAATTTAACCCCTTCTTGATATTGAACCCATCCTCCTCCAATTTTGACCTTAAAAAGTCAACAAGAGCAAAACTCAACTTCAAGGCCAAGGAATTTGCGGTCCTAACTCGAATTGATCATGCTAGAACGAAATTCGGCCTGTCTCAAATGGTTCTAAAGAATCAATTTAATGGAAATCAATGGATCAATCTATGTTCAAACCCTTCATGCGACAGTTGACCTTCCCAGGTCAAATCGTCAGCGAATTCGATCCGAACGCTTGGAATTCGAAGCTGTTATGGTACAAAACTCATGTACAGACGTTAGGTAACCAATGCTAAATGCCAATAATGAACGAATTTAAACGGATTTAAGGCCATTAACCCCTAATCAGTTCTATAACCGTCCGAAGCCGCTTCACATTTGAATCATACGTTCCCGCTGAAATCAAGTGATAAAAGCAGTCTCTCAACACTTGCGACACCTCCCTTGCACCCCTGGAACCCTCCATTTCATCTCATAACACACGTGGATCTCGTTTAAACTCGAAGAGTATCGATCGAAAGGCCCTAGCCGTACGTCCTACTCAAGCATCCATTGCAGGTAATCCTCATACCATTATGCTCGCCATATATCCCCGATTAAAAGCCCTAAGCTTTCGAAAACAATCGTAAACCGATTGAAGCAATTTGAGGGCTAGGGTTTACGAATTGGGTTGGGGAAGAAGAAAGACTTGAGCCTACTGTTTAAATTAAAAGCAATCCCACTTCCTTCATGGCTTGATGCCCAGATCTATTGGTTAAAGCTCTTTCCCCTTACAACGGAGGTCGCGGGTTCGAACCCGGCCTGCCCGTTTTTGCTGTTTTTGTGCCTTTTGTTGCTATTGTTACTACATAAACTAAAGTTAAAAATTTCTAAATTTATTTTTATAAATCTTATAAAATATTCTACAACTATTATATTAAAAAAAAAAGTGGGAGGGGGATAGAAGAGTTAAAACGATTTACTTATTTTAGAAAAATGATTATACAAATTCAATTAATTTCATTCAAAACTTGTATTTATCTAATATCTCACTTACTAAGTATTTAAGTAAAAAAAATCATCTAAATAAGTTTAAATAATTTCTTTATTTACATAAAATAATTATTTAAACATTTCCCCTATTTCACAATGTATTTAGTATTCTTAGGACGATTGTCTAAATAGTTTAAAAACTTATTTTTGTAAGAACAATTATTTAAACCTCTACTATCTTATAATTTATTTATTTTAGTATAATTATATAAATTCAAGCATATCATCATCATGCAATTTATTTGAGAATCTAATTAATTTTAATTAATATTACCTTATCACTATTTTACATAAACATATATTTTTCCTACAAACTTGTACCAACCCTATACTCGACCCCAAAACTCCAAAATCCTTAGAGACTCAAATAGATCTAGAATTGCTTATTTCTCATTGAGTCTAGAATATAAATTTATCTGTGAAGGTTGATTGTGAGGGATACTTGTAACCTTTCTGATTTTCATGTTTTTCCTATGTATTTTATGCCGTGCAATAAAAGATTTCAACCTTACATTTATTGTTCATATACACTTACAAGCATACACGCGTTCATTATAATACAATATTAACGAAAACAATCTTACAAACCTCGAGGACCAAACTTGACCGAAACTTGATCAAAACTCAAAATAACATCAATATTACAAAACTACAAGGACTAGTCTTGAAACTTTCAAAAAAAAAAACCAACACAAGCACGGTCGTGCTTAGTCCTAAGCACGGTCGCGCTTGTGCCATGACCACGGTCGTGCTTAACATTAAGCACGGTCGCGCCTCGTTTACAGTTTGACTCCGCAAAGTCAAACCGACTCAAATTTTGTCCAAAAATAGATTGTAAACACGTTTAGAAGGTCGCGAAACTTGCAGAAGAAGATATTCGGCTAATTGAGACTAAAACACGACCAAATACACATGCAATCGTCCCAATACTCGCAAATTCTAAACCGACTTTTTTTTAAAACGAATCAAGTAATTGGGGCAAGAATCAAACGAATTAAGTTAAGCCCATACCTACCCGAGACATATATAAACTTCCCTAAACCCTAAATCCATCATTCCATCATCTCTATCTCGTCTGTCGATCAAGAAAAAGCCGCGAAGTCTCCTCGTAGCCGTCTGCACTTGTTGCCCAATCTAAACAGGTTAGTAATAATTCATTAGGATCGTCTCTCCAAGCTAATCGAAAGCCCTAACTTAATTTGTAACCACATTACATGATTTTACAGAATTGAATCTGAGTTTTGATAAAAAATGGTTTTAAACGATCGACACGTTAAACAGGATATAAACCTAATTAAATGGTGTAATTCGATTAGCAAACATCATATCAATGAAAACCCTAAGTTTCTAATCTGTTTTATTACAAGAATCAGGCGAATTGCTTCTGGAATTGACCAGACACGGTCGCGCCAGCCTATGAGCGCGGTCGTGCCTGACCAGGCACAGTCGTGCCCCGTAAGAGGCCCGGTCGTGTTTACCGATCAAACCAAGTCCTGACCTAGTCAAAACCCTAGGCGCGGTCGTGCCGGATACGGACGCGGTCGTGTCTCAGGACCAGACTCTTGTTTTGACTTCTGACCAACCACGGGCGCGTTACCGACCAAGCGCGGTCGCGTACGTGCCGGGCGCGGTCGTGCCATATACAAGCACGGTCGTGCTCATCCCTCAAACAGAATCCTTACTTTTATTTCTATTCTGTTAATTTGATAAATAAATAACAGTTTAAATAATTATTTTAAGACAAACCCTACACGTTTAAGAATGACAAATTCACTTCCGTCATTAAATAACGCAAATCAATAACACATATACATTGTTCATTAGGTCGAACCTAGCAATCTACAACACATCGCTGTTTTCCATTTGCTTGTGCAACCTACACGCTACATAACACGTGAGTTACATAGCCCCTCTTTTACTCTATTTTACAAACGTTTTGGGGTGGAACATGAGTTCTATTTACATGTTTTCAATTATACACATATACAGTTCCATCCTATGCATGTTTACAGTTTTGCGCTTTGTGCTTGAGTACATTTTGTAGACCAATTATTATGCTCTTCATGTACAATCATTAACTAACAGCCGACAGTAAACAGTGGTAGATCTATTGAGTCTGACAAACCCACCCAGGTAGGGTGACTGTTACTGACAACACAAATTTTGAGTGCAAGTTACAAAGGTTTGATTGTATAGGTCACACGATGTTTTCCTCTCCATAAATGCCTTAATTGTCATGGTTGTATTGAACTGTATGCACACAACACGTATTTTGCTATCACACGATTAAACCTATGTACTCTCACCAACTTTCTAGTTGACCATGTTTTAACCATGTTTCAGGTACCAATGTTTGAAGTGATCAAGATATGCTACACATAGGATTTTGACCTAGTTTTAATTGAACCAGTTATATTTTGATGTAATTTTCATTATTGTTTGGTGGATTGAATCTATGTTTTGTTGAACTTGTTTGATTGCAATGAAAACGATTATTAATTAGTTAAACATTAGCAAACCATGAGCAATAAACAGTCTGCACGCTTCACGCCCCGATGTTTCCGCCGTCGGTTGGGGTGTGACAATACTCACGAGGCCTATCCATTCCTAACAATTCATACCATTACTAGCTTCACTACAAAGTGAGTTTCATAGCCCCCTTTCTCTTTACTATTGTTTACAAATACTCGGGGTGAAACATGTTTACATACTATACTTACCAAATTCAATACCATTTGTTCTCATGCAAATTACTATGTGTTTTATGTCTTAAACTGCTTGGTGACCATTACATGTGTTCATGCTAGTACATTCATTAACCTGCTACCCGGGCCTAAGGTAGTACCTAACATGATCATTTATAGGGGGATCCGATTCCAGTTAACACGAATCTTGGCGGATTTTTGTGTGTACCATATTACTATTTTTTCCAAAACACAATCAGTGGGATTGTACTTACCAGTTTTCCATTTATTACGGATTGAATTGTACGCTTGGAACCTTGTATGTTTTCACATTTATGCCATAGTTATGCTTTGAACATATTGAATTGTAAACTATACTTAACTTTGTTTGGTGTCAAAACCTATGTTACTCACCAACTACTTGTAGTTGACTTTTACTCACATGTTTAAGGTACACCCGTTTGAGGACTATGCTTGATCACTTAGGACTACGGACCTAGATAAAATTAGTAAAGGATTTATTTATTGTTATGTTTTATTTGATCGACATGACTCTATTTTCCTTGTAACGAATACTTAATATGTTGATTAAATATTGTAACGCAATTAATAGATGATCATGTGCTTATGAACAACCACCTTAGCCCTGGCGTATAATCCGCCGCCGGCCGGGGTGTGACAAACAGACCCAACAGTGTATTTTACAAGGATCAGTATGTCCAAATTGACTTGTTATGACTTGGTTTAGGTTTGTGTAATCAAAACAATCCACCAACACATACCCATCAAGACCTAATGGTGTATGGTATTCACACGCAAGGATTAGTAGACCCAATTTGACTTGTTATGACTATGTGTTGGATTGTGTAACCAAAATAACCCACCAATAAATGGCAAGGCCCATCAAGGCCCAATATTATATAATATTCACATACAAGGATCAGTAGGCCTAAATTGACTTGTTATGACCTGGTGTAAGTTTGTGTAACAAAAACAACCAACCAATACATGGCAAGGCCCATCAAGACTCAACGGTGTATAGTATTCACACAGAAGGATCAGTTTGACCAAATTGACTTGTTATGACCCGTTTAGGTTTGGGTAACCAAAATAACCCACTAACACATGCCAAGGCTCAAATTGAGTTGTTATGACTCGGAGTAGGTTTGTGTAGCCATAAGTAATGTAGTAAGGTCTATTAAAGTCTAAAACTAAACATAATTTGGATGGAGGGACGTTGATTTGAAGTGAAAAACAAGTTCAGAGGCTCCCAGTGCTATTATTTTGAATTAGGGACTCATAGTGAAATTAGCGCTAAACCACAGGAACGCAAAAAACACTTAACTCAAAAAACTATTACATATACATTCTAATATGTTACAAATACGCAAAAGTATCACGTACATGTCAATATTTGAGTGACAATATATTACATATACTCAGCAGACTGCTTCGACAAAATAGATTCTCTTTCCCATCATCTATTTGGGAAAGCGGCCTACAAATGATTTATCAATGTCAACAAACTGGTTGCAAACCACATTAGCACAAAGGAAGTATCCAACATCACATTTGGCATATTTAACTTTTAAAACCATTGATTCTAACAAACACTAGGTGACATTGACAAGCATTACCATGCCAAATAAAGATGGACAACGAATAGTGTGAAAGCCAAAGAGTTATTTTGGGGAGTTTATAGTGCATATTCTTGATGTATCACCACGGTAATGGTAGCCGCATATTCTTTTAACCGACAAGGCGACGACAAATGAAAAGCCTGGCAAAAAATATCAACTAAAATCTTATCTTCATATTTACCGACGGATCATCAGAGAACCGTCTGTTGCAAATACCTTCTCGTTGACAACGAATGGAAAATCTATGGTGAAATTTTATCCAAAATATTTATCCTTAATATTTGTTGATAATCCGCCACTGACCATCGAGGTATCACCAATGAATGTTATAAAATTTAACTTTTTGGAATTTCTCCTACATGTAGAAAATTTATTGGTGATTTTCAATGGAACAACGGAAATTTAAAAGAAAATATTTCTTTTTATAATTTGATCGATTATCGTTGATCCATTGGTAATAACCGAAAGTGACATAACAATGTCACATTAAGGACTTTAATACAACTAGAGATTTTTTAATTTCTTGATCAAAACACTATCAAAATGACAATAGAAGCAGAAAATATTTTTTCATTAAAACCGTCAAACCAAGAAACTGAATGTACTAAATGTTGCAAACATATACTAACACAAATTAAACCTTAGATGCACTTCTGCTTATGTAGGGCAGAAATTCACAAAAAGTAGGGAGGGCAATCTTGTCGCCCTCTACTTTATCCATGAAGCATGAAGGTTCTACGATACAAGAATTTTTGGCAGATTCGTCAAGATAGATAACCCTTTTCTTGACGACATGTCGTCGAGATTGGGTTGTCGGTAAAAGGTTTCCACTTTAAAAAAATAAATATAAAATAAAATTAAAAACCTCAATCTCGACGACATGTCGTCGAGACTGAGTAATTTAATTTAATTTTTATTTTTTTTAAAGTGGAAACCTTTTACCGACAGCCCAATCTCGACGACATGTCTTCGAGAAAAGGGTGATTTTTTTAAAAAAATAAATTTTTTAAATTTTAAAAATTTTCCAGATTTTAATAAACAAAGATTCAGAACCTACCGAACCTGTTATACATTAAAACATTCCACACCAATATATTACATAAAACATTCAACAAAAATATACAAATTGTATAAGTTATTAAAAATCGTTCAAATAAAAGTTACAACCAACTTTAATCATCTTCATCGTCGTCATTTTGGTTGCCGGATCGGTTGCGGTCCTCTTGCATCTGTTTGACGGTCTCATTCAGATGACGAATTTGTTCTTTCAATTCATTGAATTGAGAGTCGGACAAAGACGAAATATTAGCGGGCATGTTTCTAACTTTTCTTCCAACTCCTCGGCTCCAACCGCGTTTCTCGCCAAGGGCATGTTTTAGGACCTCTTCCTCATCAACCTCTTCGCCGACTTGTTGCATGCGGGTCAACTCTTCTTGAATTGAATTCTGTAATAAACAAAAAATAAACATATATCAAAATTTTTTTAAAAATCCGACAGCATAACTACTGTAAAATTGATAACCAACCTACTTAACAATACTCAAAAAACATAATAATTCACCAAAACTCAATAAAAACCTATAATAACAACAACAATAACCAATATGATTAATATTCTAGTGTATTTCCCAAACTACAAATATAATATACAAACTTAATACTCAAATAATTTCTCAAACTACAATAACCCTACATAATAACAAAATATATATACTTTGATATTCTAGTGTATTTAGAATGAGTACGTGTCATTTTGACTCATTTATACTTTGATTCGCAACATAATAACAAAATATATATACTTACCCAATCGTTTTGTGCCCGATCGTTAACCCATGTGCTGTGAGAAGTGTGCATATGTCTCCAACCATCAATCAGGTTGGCGTTTCCACCTTGTTGCACCTATAAACAACAAAAATAATATTACTAATATTTGACTAACTTTTGAATACATTTTTAGATAATATTAACAACTTTTGTTACCTTCTCGTATCGCCGTTGAGCAAATGACTTGCTCCCGCTAGTATTGGCATATGGTTGTTTAGCTCGATTTGAATAATTTTGAGTCGAGCGTTCAATATACCCGACATTAAGGAACAAGTCGTCAATGAGGGAATTCCAATTGCAGGAACTGATGGACTCAGGAGGATGATTCTTTGCTTCTTCCACATCCTCGTAACCACCAACCGATTCAAAATATTTCTTTAAAGCAGATTTACGGTCACGATATCTAAGGGCACAATCATCATGGACGCCCGCAGATATTCGTGGCCACTGCGGTGTGTTACCCCAGCTTTCTAGATCAAAGTAATTCTGAAAAAAAGGTAATTACGAAACATTTAATAATTATGAATGTTAAAGAATTACATTTTATACTTACATGAAGATTGCAAAATATGGTGTTTTGATGCTCCCTAGGAACTTTTTCCCAACTAGAATAGTGTGCTGGGATTTTCTCTTGAGCAATAGTGATTTGTCTGACAAACCATCGTCCGTTCGGACCGACAAACTTGTATGTCTTGGCAGATGGATCAAGCTCAAGTGGGAGTGACTTGTTGCCATTTTGGTCGAAAGCCTCAAGCATATCAAGGTTTCTACCACGACCCCGTACTTTTTTCGAGGCAGCTGTTACATGAATTTGAAGAATTGGCAAATTAAAAATATACACAATATAAAAACAAGTATTTAACTAAAACAGTAACTTACAAGACTCGCAATCTGTAGGGAGCATACTAGAATTGTCGTAGGGCATGCTAAATAACCTTGACCGCTCCATAGGATAACTTATTGATAAGACGATAGGAGGGTGTGTCTTCGTTACAAGTAGGGCATGCTAAATAACCTTGACTGCTCCATCCAGACAAGCTGCTACGAGAAGCATCAAAGCTGCTACGAGGAACATCAGATGGAATATCTACAGGTGATGGATCCTAACCCACCTTTTGAATATTCTATGTCATATGTATACATTTTAACTGGTTGACTATTCAAGAATAAATCGACAGCATTTCCCCTTAACCTCCCAAGTATGCATATGAAACGCAAACTCGAAGAGTAGGAGAAATAGCTACCAATTTATTCAAGATAACCCGTTAAAACGTATACATATCCTAAATGAGATAGAATATTCAAAAGGCAGTCTCAAACGGGGACAATCCAAAATTTAACTCTATTAGTTTTTTTTTTTTTTTTTTTTAAAGAAAGTCTGTAAATGTTATTTAATTTCGGAAGGGTATTTTCTAAAGGGTGGCATCCATAATTTATCTATGTTAGTAAGTCAAACACGAACCGATTGTTTTTTATTTTATTTTTCAAAAAATATAATTTATATAATAAATTAAATTGATTACGTATCTTTTGTTAAAATAATAAACCAATTTTCCAAGATAAATGTGTTAACAAATGGATCGTGTTCGAGTTCGATATACTAATAAAGTGTTACATAATCTAAACAATTTTTAGATTAGTAGAAAAGTGTTACATTTTTAATGCAGTCAAAGTCGAGCGGAAAGAGAAAGTTAAACAAGAAATCCTATATATTCGTTACAATTGTATTAGATATAAAAAATCATACAAATACAAAAAAATCAAAACGGATTAAATATATACATACATATATACATACAATATTTGAGTCAAAACGGATTAAAATTAAAAAATAATGCATACAAGTATTTGAGTCAAAACAAGTGAAAGGTTCGTGTTCTAATTACTAACATATATAGATGCACATATTCATCTATACTCATAAAAACCATACATACATAACACCACCAATAATACATCTATACAAATAATACATTTCACAAATACATACAAATACCCAAATAAATAATACATACAAACTGTACATTACAAAAAATAAATAACATCATACAATTCATACAAATAATATATACATAACACCACCAATAATAGATCTGTACAAACCTACAATTCACCAATTTCACAAATAATTCATACATTTATATACTTATACATCTATATAAACCTATAATTTTCACAAATAATACATACATTTATATATATTCATCTATATTATTCAACTAAAAAACAATTAAAAACGTACAAACTCTACATCTATATAAATTAACCATCAATTTCGCAACATTAACCATCAATAAAAAACACGAACCGTACATACTATACATCTATATAAATTAACCACCGATTTCATAAAATAATATATATATTCATCTATATTATTCAAATAAAAAACAATTAAAACATTTATACAAAACTAAATCTCTCAAATCTAAACCTATTACCAAAATATTAAACAAACATTTATAAATCTATATAAAACTACCCAAATACTCCTATAAACACAAAAAATTATACATATTACCTCCGGATTTTTCACATAAATCTTGAAACGATGAGATGTCGTCGGGAAAACCCTCAATCTAGCTTCCAAGCCGTTCACTTAGCCAAAACCCTCACCTACACAAGATTTATATTAACAATTTACAATTATAAAGAAAAATTACAAAAAAAGTCAAAATCGGGTCTAACCACTTGAATAAGATGAGTAATGGTGGAGGAGAAGGTAGAAAACAATGGAATTTGAAGTAAAATGGCCGGATTTGTGGGTGAAAGCCGAGAGAAAGGTTGAGAGAAAAAAGGGGGCCAAATGAGGAAGAAAAGGGTTTCCTGCGTCACTTAACACCAGGTAGGACCAGTCCCGACGACATGTCGTCGAGATTGGGTCCTTTATTTTAATTATTTTAATTATTAAATAAAAATATTTTTTATTATATACCAGTCTTGACGACATGTCGTCAAGATTAGGTAATTTACTTAAAAATAAAATGTTTAATATTTTACCAGGTAAAAAAAAGGAAAAAAATTATAAATATCAAAATCGACGACATGTCGTCGAGACTAGTTTTGGATAAGCGCCAAAAGTTTTCACCTTTTCTCGCTAAACCATCGCCGACGATGTGTCGTCGAGAAAAGGTGAATTTTTTTTTTGGTCTATGACCATCCCCGACGACAAGTCGTTGTAACTGGGCCATCTATATCGACGACATAAGTCGTCGAGATTGCTTCGTTGAAACTGCTTAAGTTTCTAGTAGTACCAAGAGATGTCGATCATGTGAGCTTAAACATGAAACTAAGCTTTTGAACTGCTATTATCCTTGTTCACTAAGAAAGATTCAAACATATTTAATGTCATTTTAGTGTATTTAATAAGATGATTTCTTGTTACTGAAATTATCCTTCTTCTCATAATCATATGATTAGAACATTTACTGAAAGTTGAGTGACTTTAAAAAGACAAAAACCTTTAAGTGACTTAAATGAAACACTTGAAAAACTTGGTTACTATTGTGTAAAGTTACCCTTTTGAAATATATGAAAGGTCACACCCCTCATTTTAGAATTAGACCTTGTTTTGCCCTCTAAATGAACACATGTAAGTTAATTATCTCATATGTTTGAACTGATAATAAAAGGTGAACCAGGTGCTTAATTTAGCTACCGCATTTGTATAGGGGTCGGATCGCTTCGCGATCTGATTTACGCAACATTACCCTACACTTTGTGCAAGAGGTTGTCTCAACGACTTGAACCCATGACCTTAAACTTCACAAAACAGACCGGTTGCTAAAAGGTCTACCCTTAAATGATCTTTGTTATGAAAGAAATATCTATAAAAATAATAGAATCTCATCCGGTATTATATATTTTGTTTATCATTATTTATTGGTGAAAATTAAGATGAAATTTGCAAAAAACATAATGAAATCATATATCTATTATAATAATAATATAATAGTTTTTCACACAATAAGTTAACCTTAAATAACGTACTTTATAATTCATAAAAAAAATGATATCACCATTGAGGTTCAAATACAATATATACTATACCCTTGTTGGTGTATTGAAGTGTATAACTTTTATCCAATGAACAATTTTTTCAAATACAATATATGTTGTTGGTATAACTGTATATATTTGTCTCACATGTATTAATAAGTTTCACTATAAAATATATTACATATGATACAATATAAATCTATGATGAATGTGAAACAAAAATAAGACGTAAAAAGTGAACTGATATATCTCATATCTCACTTTTTAAAATTAATTTAAAAGTCCATATATATATAACAAAAATGATGAAAAAGAAATGAATTAAAGGATAATAAAAACTGGCGATAAAGAGGATGGCTACGTATGATACCTAGGAATCACTCCCTCCACGTCGTAGACAAAGATGTGGATGGAGACATAATTCTTTAGTCGTAGATACACAAATATTTTGTAGGATTTGCTTTTCGTATTTTTCTACCAATATATTTTGTTAAGTGATGTGTATTTTATCAATAAAGATAATTTGACAATGACTACAAGTTATATTTATATATATAGAGTGAGTTTCAAATGATAATCAATATTTATGTGATAATCATGATAACTAATATTTATGTGATAATCATGATACCACTCTCAAACATAATGCTACATGTATGAAACAGTTATCATTATGTTAGTATTACATATACGTAAACACTATGTGTCACACATATGTAACATTATTTAGTACGTATATGTAAGACTCATTATTTTCGTATTTATGTTCAAGATATATGTTCAAGATACTTAAATACCCTTTTAACAATTAAAAAAAATAACTTTTAAATTATATGATTGTTTGATAGTGGTTATCACATAAAAAACTTATTATCATTTGAACCTTACCCTATATATATATATATATATATATACATTTACACACACACACACATATATATATTCATATATATTGGGAAAGGTTCAAATGATAACCAGTTTTTTATGTGATAATCGTGATAACCATTCTCAAACATAGCGTTACGTATATGTAACAACTATCATTATGTTAATGTTACATATATGTAAACACTATGTGTCACGTATATGTAACATTATTTGGTACGTATACGTAAGACTCATCATTTCTGTATTTACGTTCAAAATATTTATTCAATATACTTAAATACTATTTTAACAATTAAAAGAAAAAATAATTTATAAATTATGTGATTGTTTTATAGTGGTTAGCACGGTTATCACATAAAAAGTTGGTTAGTATTTGAACTCTTCCCTATGTTATATATATATATATATATATATATATATATATATATATATATATATATATATATATATATATATATATATATATATATATATATATATATATATATACGGTGGAAACCCTTTCAGTTGAGAAAACCTTGAAAACTCTCTATTAACATATGTAACAGTTAAAAACAAGTGAAATTTTTTTTAGATAGATTTATATCTAATTTTATAACTTTTGGGAAAAAAAATCAAAAAAGCGCCGAGTTGTTTTTTTATAATTTTTTTTTTGAAAAAACGCTGAACCTATTTACGTATGTAAAATTCTGTGTTACGTATGTAACATACTGACATATGATACAAAAACGTGAATTTTTTTTATTTTTTCTTTTTTTTTTAAAGTACTCGACGTTTTTTTGATTTTTTGGTGACGAAAATGTGTATAAAAACAACCTAAAAAAACAAAGTTACATAGGGTTTTCATGGGTTTCTCAACTCAAGTGGGGTTTTATATTATCACTCCCCTATATATATATATATATATATATATATATATATATATATATATATATATATATATATATATATATATATCATGGTTGCAGAAGTCGCTAGGCGCTGCTAGGTCGGTCGACTGGAGAGTTACGAGTACTCGGCCTAGGCGGGAGTAGTCGGGGAGTACTCGGACATGGTAAATTACAAAGAAATACATTTTCGGGAAATTATATACATCTCAAATATCATAATTGTACTAATATATATAACAAAATACGTGAATATCATCATAAATAAAAAAGATACATGTTCAAATAATAAATTATTATTCTTTTATATTATAGTCATAGAAATCATTTAATTCTCATCTTCCAGTGTATCTCCATGAAAAACAACGAAAATCCAACAATAATCGGTGAAAAACAGCGAAAATCGGTGAAAAACAGCGAAAATAAGAGTTGACCGAGTTGGACCGAGTTGGCCCGGGTTGTACCGAGTTGGGCCGATTTTGACCGATTCCGTCTAATGTTGATCGAGTTGAAGAAAAGCGTCTTGGCACCCTACCGAGGACCAAGTATTCGCTGAGTACTAGGCCGCCTAGGCCGAGTTTTACAACACTATATATATACATATATATATATATATATATATATATATATATATATATATATATATATATATGGGAAGGTTCTGCTAAGAAGTTAATTTTCGCTAAGAAAACTAAGAAACGGGGTCAAACGAACTCCGATGGAACTCATTTCTACGGCGTTGAAACCGGCTCATCGAAATAAAACCTAAAGATAAACCCTATACCCTAAAAACTAAACCCTTAAAGCTAAACACTAAAACTAAACCCAAAACCTAACCACCCCCACCCCTAAAAACCAAAATCCTCCCACCCCCTAAAAACCTAAACCCCCCAACCCCACCCCCACCCTCACCCCCACCCCTAGAAAACCTAAATCCCCCCACCCTCAAATACCTAAATCCTCCCACCCCCCAAAAACCTAAACCCCACCCCTACCCTTCAAAAACCTAAATCCCACAACCCAACCCCAAAAACCTCGACGAGCCGGTTTCAACGCCGTTGGAATGAGCTCAATCAGAGTTCGTTTGACCCGGTTTCGGTTAAAAATGAAATCATTTCTTAGGTTTTTTAGCAAAAATTCACTTCTTATTTGAATTTCCATATATATATATATATTCATGCGGATTCAAGTGAGAACAAACTGAAAAATGAAAACAATTGAGAATATCTACGCCGTAGATCTCCAAGATAGAAAAGAATCATGTTGTAGTATTTATGTTATTAAGCGGAAAAACTTGTGCAAGATAATTACAGAAAGGTTTATTGGATTTTAATAGTCTCACATTTTACCAATTGGTCAATAATAATCCCAACTAAGAATATTCTTACCACCAGTCCCTACTTTTAAACTATTTTCTTACATTGGACCCCCCGTTAAAAAACTTAACGCCGTTAGAGTTTATATGATGTGGACATCTGCAAACCGCCGTAAAGTCGAGCCAAGCTAGCATTGGTCTCGTGGTGGCTTTTGAAATTGGCTCTGGTGGTGTTTAACTGGTCTCGTTAAACACCATCGTTGTCTCTGTTTGGACTTGCCGGACAAACGAGATCAGTTAAACACCACCAGAGCCAATTTCAAAACCCACCACGAGACCACTGCTAGCTTTGCTCGACTTTCCGGTGGTTTGCAGATGTCCACGTCATATAAAATCTAACCGCGTTAAGTTTCTTTAACGGGGGTCCAATGTAAGAACATAGTTTGAAAGTAGGGACTGATGGTAAGAATATTCTCAGTTGAGATTATTATTGACCAATTGGTAAAAAGTGAGATTATTAAAATCCAATAATCCTTACAGAAAAATATAGAAAAAACGATGAGGTGCAAGTATCGTAAATAAGTGAAACTTTAACAGTATAATATATGCATGGATGATTACACTACATTATATAGGTCATTTCAAAAGGATGGTATTTTTATAAATAAGTGAAAAGGAAACAATTAAGCGTATGCATTATTGATTACTATCTGATTATACTTTAGTGCATTCAGAAGTGATTACATTGTATGTGTTAATAATTATACTTTAGTGTATGTATTGTCGACGTTTGGCATTTGATTGTTATGTATTTCGATTCTAACTGAATTGTATGTGATGTGTTGCAAAACACACCTTGTTTTCCTTGTATTTTGTAGCGTTTTTCATATAGTTTTATAGTCGTTTCCATTCATTTATAGCTTGTACTTAGTTATGTTATGTTTAGTAGGTATTCGGGAAGAATTGGAGCTTAAACGATCAAGAAGTGTGAAGGAAACGAGCATACGAGAACACGAGATGAGAACGGCAAAAGTCAGGAAAGAGTCCAAACTTAATAGAGGCATATCTCGGGATAGAAAATTAGTTATGGGACCCAAATATATGGATTTGGGGTATTTCGACGAGAGGAGTACAAAAACCTGGTTAGTTATCGCGTACGTGAGGGACCAGGAAACCATGGCGGTTATTTTGTCTCATGCGGTACGCGAGAGACCGGTAAGAACCTCCCGCGGTACGCGAGAGACCCCAGATACAGGCTTTTTAGCCTATTTTCATGGTTTAAAAGATTAGAACCCATTCTAGGGTTTATTGTCGAGTTCCAGCCGTCAAAGTTGAGTTTTTTGGACGATTTTGGAGTGGAGAAGTCAGAAGGGATCAAGAATTGAAGCATTCGAAGCCTAGATCGATTAGATAATACCTATTCGGTTTATGTTTCTCATCTTTCTTTCTTTGATTTGTCTATCTTACATCATGATTCTGAATATTGAACTTTGTTTACTGTTTTTGATTATGATTGTTGGCTAGATTCTTAAACTACCTAGGTTTCGATGATTACTTGTTAAAGATTGGATTTTTATTCGGTTTTTGGATTCTTGTTGATGGATTAATGTTAAAGTAGCGAACTTGACTGTAATTGATCTGATGTGTATGCGTATTTAGATCTGATTTATGATTGATTATTGTTCCATATGTGTCTTTGTGAATGTCTTTCATGTATAGATGCATGATTAGGTCATCTACTATGTGTTTGTGATTTGTTTATGGGTTTTTGATATAATTATCTATAGGAACGATAGTTGAAAGTTTAGAATGGTTGAAAGGTGAGAAGTAGTCAGTTTGTCCTTGGTGTTAGGTATTTAGGTGTAAACACTCTGAAAAGAGGTTTCCCCTAAGTGTCCTAGTATTCTTTGCATTCCCGTGTTTTATCAAGAGTCTTCAAGTTACCCATTGCATTCCTTGAGTGTATTGAGATAGTGAGACTGAAAGGTAATCTGTTTATCGAGTACTTTAGTATTTTTGGAGAGACTGAAAGGTGATCCAACCAGCCAGTGAGCGTCACACACCCCTTAGGTTTTCATTCTAGGTCACACCTTGAGAATGATCAGGGATCCTGTAGGTAGTCTTAAGGTGTAGTATTCATAGATCCTGGTTCCATCATTAGTTTCCTTAACCGAGAGAAATCCAAGATTCACAAGTAGGATTCTTAACCCGGGTAGTGTTTTCCCTATTCTTGAGTTCGTCTAGATACTTTACTTGATATTTGGTTCTTGTTAGTTAGTTTTCTTTAGTTTGTTAAGATTAGAATCACAACACAATTTCCCCCTATTTAAATCAGTTTAGTTTGTTGAGTCAGAGTCTAGATTAGTTGTCACTAGTGTCTCGTGGGTTCGATATCCGGACTTCCA
Source organism: Smallanthus sonchifolius (assembly GCA_023525975.1). Taxonomy (NCBI): domain Eukaryota; kingdom Viridiplantae; phylum Streptophyta; class Magnoliopsida; order Asterales; family Asteraceae; genus Smallanthus; species Smallanthus sonchifolius. Next base: position 98,139,715 of record CM042026.1, read on the forward strand.
TTAGGGTGTACTACGATTGATAGGTTCACTTGGCTGTCATTGTGATCTAGTTTATAGGATTTCTAGAGTATTACTAGAATGTCTAGGTTAGGTTTTTATTTAGTTTTTATAGACCATTCCGAGCACATCAGTATGGTGTTTCTATTGTTCACATTTTTTTCATTATCACTATGTTGTTTCTCTCTTTTGATTTTTTAGACGGTCTTTTGAATTGTAACAAGTTTTTTCTTATCTATTTTGATTTTGTTCTCGTTTGTTTTTAATTACTTTTATTTTCGTCTCGTTTAATTTTGATTTACTTTCATTTGGTTCTCTTGGATTTTGATTCAGTTGTTCCTGTTTGATTTTGATTAAATCGTCCGAGTTTTATTTTGATCGTATTTTCATTAGGTTCTCTTTGATTTTGATTCAGTTGTTTTCACTCTATTTCGATTAAATTGTTCTCGTTCGAGTTTGATTTTGATTTCGATTTGTTCTCCGTAAATAGGTTTAGACGGGCGAGGATGAAAACATCCCTATGATAATTTGTGTAGATGCGGACGATTTTATCCTTCTAGTATTTAAAAAAGATGCATTCCTAGCCTTTGAACAACTTTGATCACACGAAGCTAAAGTTGTTCCTAAAAACCTAATTGTTTTCAAATTTAGTGGTGCTCTCATTTGAAACCCCACTATACACACACAAATAGAGTTGGCATAACAGGTCAAACACGACACGATAAGACACGATTACCTGAAGTGCTAGACACGAACACGACAAGATAACTAATTGTGTAATTTTTTCCAGACACGAACACGAATCAGTTTAGAAACAAGTTACATGATAAGACCTATTTAAAGATACGAACCTGTTTATCATATTTTTTATGAAACAAAAGTTACCAAAAGTCCATAAAAGTCTTAATTAATACACAATCCTTAACATAATACTCCTTCACATTTTCCTACTTAAACTGTAACATTCCAAAATCCAGGCTTGAGAAACAATAACAACGAATAACCCAAAGTCCGGAGGTAAAAAAAGAAAATTTGGAAAATTCATCTGTAACGGACCGTCATGGACGGTAACGGTCCGTTACGGGTTGAGAAAAACTTGCCCGGGGAATGACACATGTCTTGTGACTCATGCTTGTGATCTGACATGTGGAAACCTTATGACGGACTGTCACGATGGGTAACGGTCCGTTACGAGTCATGACGGACCGTCATGGGAGATAACGGTCTGTTACGTGTCGGCGAAGTACTTGGCGGCTAAGGCAGAAACGGTGACGGACCGTCACAGACCCAGAAAGTTGGCTATAAATAGATCGAATGAGCCGTTCACTTTACAATAACAAAAAACACACACACCACACACATACATTGGGAAACGTGCAGTACGAACGTAGAAAACGACCCAAAAATAAAGTAAATACACTGGACCCGGACCTAGTCCAATTGTTTATGTGATTATGTGCTATGTGTAAAAACTAAGCTACGGGGAAATGGGGATTAGTCTAAACACTAAACTGGAATAATGGAGTATCCACGAGATATCAAATGGGTGGTGGGAACTTCGCTGGTACACCCTATATAAACTCTTTTGATATATCGGGGTGAAACCATTACAAAGGTTTAGGGGTATAGACTAAGGATAAACAGCATGGCATGGATGCATGCTAAATAAATGTGAATACATGATAAAAGCTTAATTCTAAATAAATGAGTATTCATAAGACATTAAAGTGGTGGTGGGTACACCGCTGGTACACCCTATATATAAACCTCTTTTATGTAACATGGAGAAACCTTTACGAGGAATTAGAGTAGGGATTGGATGAAAGCATGAAGGAAGATTAATTCTAAATAAAGGAGTATTCATGAGACATTAAAGGGGTGGTGGGTACGCCACTGATATACCCTATATATAGACCTCTTTAATGTAACATGGAGAAACCTTTACGAGGAATTAGAGCAGGGGCTGGATGAAAGCATGATAAGAAATCATGCTACGCATGATAAGTAATCATGTAATACGTGACGAATGTAAATATGTGAATGCATGGTAATAAATCATGCAATAAGTGCTAAATGTGAATGTATGATGGGAAAGAGTCTAAACCCTAAAATGGAGTAATGGAGTATTCACGAAATGTTAAAGGGGCGGTGGGTACGACGCTGGTACACCTGTATATAAACCTCTTTAATGCATCAGGGAGAAACCGTAATAAAGTTTTAAGTTAAGGACCGGTTGGGATTAAATCAAACATAAGCATGCATGTCATAAATAAACAAATGCTTTATAAATTGGGAGGCTATGAGTCAATGATACTCAAGGTCCCAATGGGAAACAAGATGCCTAGCCTACGGGATGAAAGGGCCTTGTAAATAAAATGACCTATGGGGTAATGAAAAAGGGTGTCGAGACTACGGGACGGAAGGACCCTATGAATGAGATGAAAAGGTGTCGAGCCTACGGGTGGAAGGACCTAAGTAAATAATGCCAAACGTATGGGTGGAAGGGCCTAGTTAAGGTGCCGAGCCTCTGAGGCCGAAGGACCGTGGATAAATAATAAAATAAGAAACGCAGTGTACTTACTTAGCGTAAGCTAATGTAAAAACATTTTCCAAACATTGTAGGGAAAAGGCACAATTAAGCTTCCTAGGGACGTGGCCTGTCGGGATTAAAGAATCCGTCGATCATGTATAATATTGTATGTAAAACAATATTTATAATAAAATATACATGTGTCACTATAGTGGCAAGGTTTTTGAAAAATATGGGACCGATTTTCGCATAATGTTTCATAAACAAACTTAAACAAAAAATTAAGCACTGATTTCTTACAAAAAATTAAGCACTGATCACATACCGGTCGCCAATTGAAAAGATGAGGGAGCCGGGACGATGACGGATGAGGGAGCTAAGGTCGTCCGGACTGATTAGAACTACTAGAGTCGGGACGATGAGGGAGCTATGGTCATCAGTAGCAGGAGGGAGTGCAGACTGAGGATCAGCCGGGCAGGGACGATGAGGGAGCTAGGGTTTTGTTGTAGAGAACTGAGAAGGAAGAGAATGGACGATGATATGGAACTAGGGTTTTGTTTAAAGTAGATAATATTATAATAACTAAAGAATAAATATTTATATTTTTTAAAATATTTAAAATTATAAACATGTTTGTTATCGTGTCTAAACATGTTATGACCTATTAAGACACGGTTTTTATCGTGTCTTAAATGTGTCGACCTGTTTAATACACGAAACATGTTAAGCTCAAACACGAAACATGTTAACTCCGTGTCGTTTCGTGTCGTGTTAACAAGTCTATGTCATAAATTGTCAACCGAACCCCCTTATAATAATACAGTTATTACCACATTTATAGTCTATTAGATGTATACAAAAATTAACCATAAATGTTTACGATAAATATTTATATATTTCTATCATGTGGTAGTTACAATTAATGAGATAAAACAAGTATTAACATGCTAATGATCTATAGGTTAAGATTAACCATATAATTTAATTATTTAATATTTAATACATTATTATATTGTTAGTATTCATTCAACTTATTCTTAATAGCAATCGTATCCAAAATCATATAACTCTGATGATATAATTTAGTGCCATCTTAAAGACCGGTGTTTAAAGTTGAACGAATTATGGTACAATATATAATCAAAATAACGTTAAAGAGTCAAGGTTGCACGAACCTGTGTCCTCATGTTGCAATTATTTTGTTGGTCGGCTCATTTTTCAATATTGTTGTTCTTTTGTCATATATGTTTGAAATAATAACTTGAATTTTAAATTTATTCATCTAAACCACTGTTTTATCCATCTTAAACTCATGTTATTCCTCGTATAACCTAAATTTGACTGGCTGAAGGGTCAATAGATCCTCTAGTTTTATGCATGTAGACTCTAGACGGATTCACTTTCTATTTATTGGTTAGCATCACCCCTTTTCACTTAAAATAAAATAATATAAAGAAACGGGTTACAAATTTAGGGATTTAATGAGCCGATCAGATTCCGAGCTTGTCTAAGCTTAAGCTCCGCTTGTTTAGAGCTTTAGAAATAAAGTTTGAGCTCAGTTTTTCAAGCTTGGGTTCAGCTCGATTATTATCTACTAATTATATTTATATATATATATATATATATATACTAGTTTAGAACCATTGTCTATACACTAGGTGAAAAATATTAATATATAAAATTCTTAAATCTTTATGTATATATATTTTACATGTGTAAAAATATATTACATATACTAAGGATAGAAAACAAATTCAAAAATGATGAAAATGAATATGGAGGCGACACGTGGCATGAAAAAACCTTTATTTATTATATAGTATATATATATATATATATTTAATTATATTTTTATATATAACATAATATATATTATTTACTTTTTATCATAATTGTATAAATAATATTAATATGTAAATATATATATATATATATATATATATATATATATAATATATCAAATAAAAAGTATATAAATGGAAAGTTTGTTTAGGCTAGCACAGACTCGATATGTGAGGCGTGGGCCCGATTTTGTTTATTAAATTAGCCTTAATATAATCTTGATCTGGACCTGAGCTCGTTTAAGCTGGGATTGATTTAAACTTTTAACGAGTAAATCTCAAATAATTCATGAGCGGTTTTGCTCATTTTCATCCGTGATTACAATTATTGGTAGTGGTAGGGATGATATGTCTAGTAAAACCTGTGAGGTGCAATTATTTGTAAGTTGTGGGGGCAAATGGTGCAAGTAGAAAACAAAAGGTTATGCCAGCAAATTTTGGAAGCAATAGTTAGAGACAAATTGATTTGCAGAGCAGGACCATTATTTTCTTGGTATTTTACTCTCTCAGGACAAATCTATTCCATAATTAATTTTAGGTCCTTGTTCCTTTTATAGCTATGTATGATAGTTATCAAACAATTTATAACCTTGGTAAATAAATAATCTCATAAAATAAATTACTTTCTCTAGTCCCAAATTGCAATTATTTTTTATATATAAATAAGCAAGCTTACTAAATAAATATTTTTTTTCTTGTTCTAAAAATATTCATTTTTACTATCATTGTTGATACTTAAATAATTTTAGGTTATAAATATTTTGGGTCATTATTAGCCCAAAGTTTCCTGTGTTGGATTATAACCTTTATTCATATTTTGGGTCTTAAATAACTAATTGATCCAACTTGATTCAAATGGGTATATTTGGGTTTGATAACTAATCTCACACTCGTATTGGATTATAACCTTTATTCGTATTGGGTTAAATGAGCCCACACTCTTTGGGCCCACACTAATATTTGGGATAACCTCCAAGTAGAGATGCACAAAAAAACCGGTTTGAAAAACCAAACCGGTTTCAAACCGAAAACCGAACCGGTCGTGAACCGGTTTATACCAAACCGGTTTCAAACTGGTTCAAACCGCCGGTTTAAAACCGGTTTGAAACCTATACATTTAAACCGGTTTGAAACCGGTTTAACCCGAACCGAACCGATTAAAAACTGGTTTCAAACCGTTTTTTAAACCGGTCAAACCGGTTTTTAAACCGGTCAAACCCGGTCAACGGACCATCTCAAACCGGTTTCAAACCGGTCCGGTTTGAACTCAAACCGGTTTTGACTTTTTGTTGACCAAACCGGTTCGGTTCGGTTTTGAACCGGTTCGGGTTAAAAAACCGTTTTGTGCACCTCGACCTCCAAGCATATAGTAATAGTATCATAGCATTGGGCCGTCAAGTTGTAGTTTATACACTCGTATAGGTGTACAAAAAAACCGGTTTTTTTTTCTACCCGGTCCAAACCGGCAAACCGGTTCTGGGCAAACCGGTTCGGGTTAACCTAAAACCGCCGGTTATGAACCGGTTTAAAGCATTCTGAAGTCCACCGGGTTGAGGACCGGTTTGTGTGAACCGGTTCGGAAAACCGGTTTAAACCGGTTTTTTCGCTGAAAAATATAGCCGTTAATCAACGGCTTTATAGCCGTTAGGGTCGAATTTGATCGTTTTTTTTGCCTTTTTTCACCTATAATTCACTATAAATAGGTGGGGGTGTTTAGGTTTAATCACACCTCTTTCTACACTCTCTAATATCTAAAACCGCTCTTTAAACGCTCTCTAAACTCTCTCAAAGAAAATAACCATGTCAAGTGTTGGTGGTTCCTCAAACGAAATTAGCGTTGTGGAAATTCGACCAACAACGAGAAATCCGGCAATTTGGTGCAATTACGATTTATGTTTGTTGTCAAACGGGAAGGAACGTGCTCGGTGCAAGATGTGTGGTGCGTTTTTGGGAAAAGATTCAAACACTAGTTTGAAAATGCATAAAGAAAAATCTTGCCCGTCCTTGAAGGGAATTCCAAGTGAAGGTCAAGCCTCGATGACAAGCGAAGGAGGAATTTGGAACTTTGATCCAAATATTGTTCGAGATCGAATGGCGAGGTTCGAGAAAAATTAGTAAAATATTTTAAAGAAATGCCTCCCGTTATAACTTGTGCCGCCGCGTTAAACCCTACCATAAATGTTTACGGGGTTGAAACGTTGATTGATAGAATTACTTACGCTTTGAATTTGGATAGTGAAGACATCCATTTTGCACAAGGCACAAAAACATATTTTAACAAATGTTTACAAGATTTATTTGATGTTTATTTACATAAATATGGTACAACTCCGACTCCACATGATACAATGGGTACATCATCAAGTGGTTACTCGAGAGATCTTAATTTGAATTTATATAACGAAATGTTAAATGAATTTAATAAACGGGCTCGAGGTACCACCCCGAGTAGCCAACTCGGAAGGTATATTGGCACAAACTTTTTAGCGTTTATGCCTCCTACCGTTTTTGAGGAGTTTGATATTTTGGCTTGGTGGAAAAAAAACGAAGCTTCGTTTCCGATTCTTTCCGCCATGGCCCGTGATTTACTAACCGTCCAAGCTTCCACGGTAGCTTCGGAATCTGCGTTTTCTTTTAGTGGCAGGGTCTTATCGATACGAAGGACTAGACTCACCCCCCTAGCGATGGAAATGTACATTTGCTTGAAGGACCATTTGGATGCAATGGATAGGATACAAGACCAAACTTCTCTCGAAGACAAAATTCAAGCCGAAGAAATCATACACAACAACGAGGTTGATCTTGGAATATCCGAACCAGTCACCGATGAAGAACTAGCAGAAGATGCAAGGCTACGAAGTTCCAGTTCCGAAGACAACGCACAAGAATAATCAATTAATATTCCAAAAAAATAAAATATATATTGTCATTTGTAATTTTTTACAATTTTATAATTTTATCTTCACATGTTTTTTAATTTCCGAACTTTCCAAATATTAATAAACGTTGCACTTTATGCTTTATATTTGTTATTTTTTTTATTAAAAATATCAAATTTATTTGAATTTATTCGATTTTTTTATTTAAAACCGGTTTAACAGACAAACCGGTTTCAATCCAACCCTAACCGGTTTAATAGGTTAGGGATTTCCTTGCCTCCAAACCGGGTTAACCCGAACCGGTTTAGGACCAAACCGGTTTTGAATTTTCATTGACCAAACCGGTTCGGGTCGGGTTCGAACTGGTTCGGGTAAAAAAACCCGTTTTGTTCACCTCTAGCTCACAAGGGATGGTGCACAAACATGATTTTTCTTTAAACCACCGGATCGAATCTGGTTAACAAAATTAACCAAATCCGAATTAAACCCAACCCGGTTAAGATCCAAACTGGTTTTGAATAGAAATAATATGAACCGACAAGAACCAGATCGGTTGAAACAGAATTGGGAAACCAGTTAAAAAAAATGCATACATTCTTAAGCTTAAACAGAAACAAAGCATTTCTAATCGAAAATAGGCATCTTCGTGTACTTATATGTGCTAAAAAATATGTTCTAAACTTCTAATATGTCTTCTAGGCCCGCTACTTGAGGTGCTAGTTCAAGCTCGTTTAGTAATCTCATTTTTAAAGTATTATATAGTAGAATTGTTTTGTTATCACCGTGACTATAAATGGCTAATTTTTTTTCAAAAATGGCTATAAACAACTAGTTTTAAAAAAAATGACTAGTTTGAAAATTCGGATCCAAACCGGTTTCTCCCAAACCAAATTTAACGTCTAGAATCCCAAACCGTTCTAAACAGGCAGATCGGTTTTAAAACGGACCGTTTTCACTGAAACTGGTTTTACTATCATATCATATTGGTTTTTAAACCAGTATCGTGTCATGAAACATAGGGTGGCTTAATCTTTTGGAGGTATAAAGCGAACTCTAAAATTTAGGCTTTTTGATATTTGATACTTTCAAATTTGATTTGACATGAAATATAGTATAAGTGTATAATAAACGAGATAAAGTGCCAATATGATAAAAACAGAGTATAAACAACTAATACAAACACGTAACAACTAAATATGAAAGAGACACTTAAAAAGATACAATGCTCTGAACTGACTGAATTGAGATACCAGTGGATAGATTTGCAACAAAATTGGAAAAAGATTGCTCAAATAAAAACAAACTAAATTCAAAACACATGAATTGAAAATCATATGTCATCACAGAATTCATTAATCATCAAGAGAAAACGATAACAGTTTTACAATTTAAGAACACTCCCCCCTCTACACAATTGCACATAGTAGAAATTACACACACTTAGCTAACTCTGGGCTCAACTAGTTACAATGAAATGCAAAACAAAATATAAAGTGTGAGGAGGTGACATCAAGTTGTCGTCACTCTAAAAGTGACAGATAACATTCTCATAACCGTCTTGACAACGACATCAGTTGATATGATCAGTTGCTTTTTTGTGACTTCGATTCTTTAGTTATTCCGTCCATCAATTGCATTTTGAGTATGCTTCAGTTGCAACAACGTTCATCAGCATTATGCCAAAGGTGAAGGATTTTCATAGTCCAACATATTCCATAATATCTTCAACAAACTTCCATCATAGTATTGCAAGGAGTCATAAAAGAACTAAAACAAGCCTAATAATTCTCCACTCAATTACAAGTAGCACATTCCTTCACACTCTTAGGGGTGTTTGGTACGCGGAATTCGTTGGAATTGGATTTAGAATTTAAAAGATTTCTTTGAAATCCATAATGTGTTTGGTTATCATATTTGTTAATAGAATTATAATGTAAAAATACCTAAAACATAAAATTACTCCTTAAAATGGTGAGTAATTCTGAATTCTATTGAAATAGGTAGAGATTTTGAATTCCATTAGTTAAGTGATTTGGTTGGAATTAATTCCGGTTTCAATTTATTCTCTTAGCCAACCAAACATGTCAAGGAATGTAATTTAAATTTCAATTCCATTAACGTATATTCAAGGTATTCGAAGGGAAGACTAGAACAAGTCACTTAAGGCTTGAGGCTAGGAGTGTTCAAAAAGATCTAAATCCGAACATCTGAATGAAAAACCCGAAATTCCGAACCCGAATTATCCGAAAATTCGGATATCCGTATTTTCGGATTCGGATTCAAGTAGTAATTTAAAAAAAATACATGATATTTTGGATATATCCGAAATATTTTATTTAATTTTTTATAAAATATATTTATTAGGTTTATAGATTTTTATAAAATATTTTTCGGACAATTTTTTATAAAAATTTTGATATTTTTTTATGAAACATATTTTATTTAAATTTTTTAAAATATATTTCGGATATCTGTTTCAGTATCCAAAATTTCATATACGGATTCGGATATTGAACTCAATTATCCGAAAATTTCGGATACTCGATTTTGAACACCCCTACTTGAAGCCTTACACCTAATTACAAAACCTAACTACAAAAAGAGATCCGAGACATATGCTATGTACGTTGATGTTGATTTTTATTTTTTTTAAAGGCGTACGTTAATGTTGATATTTGATCCCGATTAGCATGCCCAGACCTTATAAAAGTGTTTAAGCCTCAAGATCTTATTTTACGTTCCATTTAGTAGAACTTGAAAGACAATATACTCTACGAACTACTACTCTAAGATTACTTTAGTGTTGAATTTCAACTAGAAAGTGTTTCAATGTATGATCAAAAGAGCATTGTGTCACAGACCAACCGTTTGAAGATCGATTTGCTATGTTTGTGTTTGAATGCTTGGGTTTACTAGCTAGTCCGGACTTCATCGGGCGCGGCCTCAGTCGAATAGACGGCGTGAACATGCCTAGGTGTGGGTCGTGAGCTGTTGCCGCTCGCTTGAAGAGTCCAAGGCAGGACGAAACCATTAAACTTTGATCATAAGCAGAACGGATTGGTAGGCCATGTGGCAACTCAGGGCGCCACACGGGGCCTCGAAAGATGACCCCGTGACAAGTGGTATTAGAGCAGTTCGTTACTAGAGCAAGTTGGAACAAGACTTGATCCCAAAATGTTCTTAGAGAGAAGGCTAAGCAATGGTGGTGGGAGCAGATCAAAAAATTTCTTAACCCGAAGACTTAGTTGCTGCCTAGGTATGGACTAGTCGGTGATTCAGTTGGAGGGGTGACTTGTGTTGGTGGTATGGGACGCCAACTCAGTCAATGCAAATTTTACACTCGAAGGCGGGGTGTCACGGAGCTCGAGAGTGCAAAAATCTATCCTGGGAGTGTCACGGAGACATGAAGCTACAAAGTATTTTGTCGCTCCGCTCGTCCCAAGTTGCCAGAATAAAAGTTCAAGACCAAGCGATCGTGTTCAAGTACTTGGCATGTTGATGCCGTAAATCCGACATCTTTGGTCCATCGGAGCCGTAAGTCAGAAACTTGGCGTATGGGCGCCTAATCTGATACCCGGTCCTTAGAGCCTCAAGTCCAACATGATCTATCAGCGCCTCGGGTTTGGGGCCTCATAACCAACTTGAACCGGTCGTGCAATAAATTGGTCGGGATCTGGAACTAGCAAGATTGCCAGAGAGTAATGGACTAGCCCAAGTGAAGGATCAAGAGGATTTGGGGAGAAGATGATCGTTGCACGTTGGGATCATGTTTCTTGCGAGCGTCCCTTTAGTCGATGCCAAAGTGAAGCCAATATTTATGTGGGTTGCAAGCACTGTTTCTCGGTCTGCTGACGCGGATGCAAAGCTCATGCATGAGGACGTGCATGGTTATGGTGGTGGGAGAATGTCACGGACCAACTGTTTGAAGATTGATTTGCTATGTTTGTGCTTGAACGCTTGGGTTTACTGGCTAGTCCGCACTTCATTGGGCACGACCTTAGTGGGATAGACGACGTGAAATGCCTAAGTGTGCTTGCACACCGAACACATCACTGGTTGCGAGATGTTACGGCTCGCCTGATGAGTGCAAGGCATGACGAAACCAGTAGACCATGATCATAAGCGAGACGGATTGACTGGCGCTGAGGCAACTCAAGCGCCACACGGGCCTTGAATGATGACCCGTGACAACAATCTCTCTAACGTTTTTTTTACAATGGAAATGGAATAACACTTTTTCGACTAAGTACATCGAATAAGAGAGAACACTTTCCCACTCCTATATTTCCATCTACTTAGAGATTTGAACTAAATATATGGCTTATATTGCCCACAAGAAAAATGGTCGGTCATTAAACGACTTAAATAACAATTAATCAATTTAATATCATTGAAACACCATAGTTTCACCATTTCCTCCTTCCAAGTTTCATTTCAAACATCATACTCTGTGTTTCGTTATCTTATATACCTTAGCATCATTTTAAATAAATCTCTGCTCGTTGTGGAACTCTCATCAAGAAGAACAATAAACTTAAAAATCAATATCTCGTATATCTTATAATTATTTGTGTATAAAGTTGATCTAAATTTTCCAACAATTGAGAGTCGTTGGATGTTCCTTTTTCGTGTTTACAGACTCTGCGGCGACCTTGGACTGGATTAATTCGGTGATGGTTTCAAAGACTAAGCGGTCCTTAATTGAAGTTGTCGCCTTAACTACTTGATGGATTCTTTGGAGACATCGAAATGATTCTACCTTCGAGAACATAAACAAACCACGTGAGCACATTTTTTATTCCATTGTCAGTTATTCTTACTTGTGGTTTGTTAACACGAATAGTAAAGTAAAACTTGTATTGGTGAATTGGTTGCAAAAACCCATTGCTAGTTAGTGAGTAATAGCCTTGTTTGGGATTACTTATTTGAAACTACTTATTGACTTATTCAATAAGTAATAAGTTATAAGTAATAAGTAAGTACTCACTCACTTCTTAAAAATGGAATAAGTAGGTGAAAAAGTTAGCTTATCCAAACACCTTATTAACTTATATAAGTTAATAAGTCAATAAGTAGGATAAATAAGTAATCCCAAACACCCCATAATATCTGACAGTTTAGAAAAAGCTCACACGTTTAGGAACCCGTTTGATCAAAAACATCTTGATGTCACATAAAGAGTAGATATCATTATAATGTTTAACTATTAGGACTCAAATTAGTCCTTTCTCATTTCATTTACATTTAAGTTATTTAACTTTTATCTTGTTACTTAGTAATTTCTTTATTGACGTTTTTTTAATCTACACTTTTTGTTCATCGTGAGACTTGAACACTTAATCACTTGGATGAGACATATTTCCTACACATCTTGATACCACTATGTCCCAAGCCCGTTGATAGGTAGACTAATACTTAGTAAGGGGATTTTCACAAGTCTAATAGCTTTTTACTACTTAGCTAAGAATGGGTTTCACTTATGTTTTTCAATCAATGTAGAAAAAAAAAGTCCTAGAATGGGATTCACAAGTCTAAAATAGCTTCTTACCATTTTAGAGTTACCCATGGAATCATTTGATTCTTTCTAGGATCATCATCATTTTCACATTGTTGTTGCTTTTCCATTATTCCATATCAGTATGCTCTTCATCTTCGTAGACACTGGGATAGTATATTGCTCTTATCACTTTCCTATTTTAAAATCAAATAATCATAACATAGATAAGACTAATAACCTCATTATCCATTAGAGATATTGGCCGGAAAAAAGAAGTTGCGGAGATGGTGGCATTCTTAATGCCCGCACAGAGAGAGAGAGAGTGGTAGTGGTGGGGGTGGTTAGGTTAGAGAGAGAGTCTCTTAATTTATATAAACAGTCATAGAATTTGGTTAATTACATAAATGGTCCTTGTGTTAAAACAAGGGTATTTTTGTCTTTTCATAAAAAAAAGTTAACAGAAAAAACAAACAGTGTTAGAGGTGTGGCTTTAATTGAAACAAAAATGAAACCACAGTGACTAAAAAAGAGAAATTAAAACTAGTGGACTAAAATAGGGAATTTACCCAAACCACATGGACTAAAACCGAAGTTTACTCTAATTATTATATATACTTTCAGATATCAACCCACAAGAACACCAAAACCTTCAAACAATTATTAATGCATTACAACCCTTAAATCACATTAAAAGGCCAAAATGGCATCAAATCACAAGATTTGTTCTCTTGTGTTAATTTTTTGGGGTCATGCACTTGCTGCACAATCTTTGATGACTTTGTACCTGTTAATAAGGACAATTTTCCATTTTGTTGTATCTAATTTTTGTCACGATCTATGAATCTATTCATAGATACGTGTGGCTTGTAATTAAAAATATATTAAATGTCAATTTACTGGTCATAGAATCTTGTCCATCTTTTTAAAGAGCATCTTTGTAAGATAAGGAAGAAAATAGAACCCATGCATCTATTCTAATACTAATAATATTAAATGTTTACATACCATGGTTCAGAAACTTGCTCTAAGCACCTTATAACGACACATATAATGTGATACAAACTATGAGGTTTGTGATCGCCTGTTGATGAGTTAAAGTGATACGAACCTGAAAATTTGACATGAACCCAAACCCCACACCAACATAAAAATCATGTCAGACATATGAACCGAACACGACACGCATATTCACAGGACACGAACACGACCCGTTCAACCCGATTTTTTTTACATATAAACACTCTAAAGTTATATATTTACAACCAAAAATACAAATATACATAAAACAACTACGTTTAAACTATATAACCTCATGCTTTTTTTTCATTTGTTAAATTGTGGTATAAAATTACTCAATTGTTTTAAGTTATGACAAAAAAACATGCTATTTTTGAAATTTAATAAAGTAGATGGGTCAACCCGCCAGGTCAACCCATACACAACCGTTTACCTAAACGTGTTCGCACTTTCGACTGAAACTAACCCAAACACGTTTAAACATACCTGTAAATTTCATGTTAAGTTCTTGTGTTTTCATATCGTGTAAAAACTTTACACCCAATATAGAACTATCACATGGGCTATTGAGCTCCAAATGCTTCCTCCTTGAACACCATTGATCAAAGAATATTCCATATATCAACAACCTTTGTGATAGCGTTAAAACCAGATAAGTAGAAAAAAAAGTTAAAGAATACGAGAAGAAAGTTATCTCAATTGCTAGGGGTGAGCATTCTGCGGGTCAGACCCGGCAAACCCGTCAAACCTGTAGGACCCGACACCCGTGTCGAACCTTATAAGCTAATTATGGTACGGGTTCACAGTTCTAATTTTTAGCATTAAACGGATCCAGGTCGGGTACGGGTTTAGAACCGTACCATCCATATTAGAACCGTCGACCCGCCATATCCATACTCCTAACAGATTTATTTGAAACTATGATGTATGGATATGTGAAAATCTTTTTAAAAATTAATAAATTTAAAAAAGATTTAAGAATCAATAATTAAAATTAGAGATAATTTACCATCCAAATACCAATCTTATGCTTTAATCCCCTAATCACAAGGCTTCCTTTCCATCCTTATCACAAGGCTTGGCAAGCTTCACACAATTCATCACCACCTCTAACTGTGCATACGGGTCATCTAACTCCATCTCCATAACCAGGCAGTTCGCAAGCCATCCCTAACATAAGGTATATGTTTTATTGTGCTTACTTGACTCCATACGTAAAAAAAAAAAAAAAAAAAACTTCGAAACCTTAGTACTTGACATTCTGTCAGATTGTGCTTTAATGAACAATATGAGGACTTTAATATGTTTGTATTTGGCTGCAAACATAATCACATATGAGGCTGGCATTTGACTTTAATATGTTTGAATTTGATTTTAATATGTTTGTATTTGTCTTGTAACACCCAAAAATCCAACCCGGTTTAAACTTTTAAAATATGCAGAAGTTAGGTTCCAAAACAATTTTAACGCATCAACAACGTTTAAGTTTTACAAACATAAGTTTAGAATTCAATACAAAAGTAAAGAAGTTAAAGATAACTACGAAAATCGACAAGTTATAACAAACCCAAACATGTTTGTAAATTCCCCTACGAGATGTCTAAACAAAACAAATACCACAACGCCGTGAGAATCCAAATCCACGTGAAGCGAGACCCGATATCACACCGGAACTTTACCTACAACAAAATCACCCCAAAATACACCATTAGTAATGATATACAACCCCCATGTGAGCCCCCCAGGCCCTTACAGCAATAATCGATCAAAAACGACATTTCAACAATTTGGGCGTAAATGTGACCGTAAACAGCCCCATATGGGAGTAATTTACGCCGGGGAATCATAATTTACGCCCAATGGCCGTAAATTACGCCAAACCCAGTGCAGAACCCATTTTTTGGATTCCTCGCCTCGAGGCACCCAAGTTTCATATATTATGGCTTCCGCGGATCATTTTCTAGCCTGAGATATAGTAGATAGAAATTTGGGCTATTTCCGACAACATGTAATAACACCCTTACATGTCTAATCCCGACCCGTTTGCTTATTTAAGCCATTAAGCAACAAAAACCCATGTTTAAACTACTTATAAGATCACCCACATACTCTACCATGAATTGATTAGTTATTCACCCCAAAACTCGAGCACCACTACTCGTTTTTCACCCACGAAGTGTTTGACTTCAAGTTTAAACATTCTTATTGTTTGTGCATATAATGACCCACATATTAAATATGTAATGACCTCATACATGTATTAATGTTTTCCCATCCAGTAACTAGACATATCCACATGTCAATTGCGAGAACCACCACTCGCTTTTCCACATGGAGTGTTCGACTCCATGGCTACACATGAAGTATTTGACTTCATGTCTCCTGTGAAGTCCCTGTGAAGTATTTGACTTCACTATCACTGTCACACCCCCAAAATCCACTAACGGAGTTTTACCGCAACGCGTGTGACAAACCAGGATCTTAGTCATTAGTTATATCAAATGACACTATATGAATTTAAATAAAACCATTAATGTTTAGAGTAAATGCGGAAGCGATAACTAAAGTATATAATGTGCAAAACAAACCCGCCCAAAAGTTAAGTTTATTAAAAGCAGAAAATTGTTAAATGTTTGCAATAACTAAAAGGACTCCAATTCATGTCCTAATTGTGCACCTGTGCCTTAGCGACCTGAGAAAAAATGTAAGAAAATGTGTCAACACTAGGTTTGTGAGTTCACATGTTTATGAGTAAATAAACTGTTTGAGTGTTTGTAGGATCCACATACATAAGTCACACATATTGTTAGCAAGACAAAGTACAAGTTACTCTAAGCGTTCACAACCGAAGCTGACTGTTTGTGTTTGAATGCCTTCCGCCATTGCTACATCAACAATGGAAAATGTTTAGGACAATTTACACCCGTTTGACCTCCAATCGAGTTAGCGTAACTAGCCCAGTGGGGTTTGTCAAACCCAGTAGTACTACTCAAATTTCCTCGCTATATACCTTATACTAACGGTTCGAGAATGTAAGGACTTAGTATGTTATGTTTGCGCTTAAGTATACAAGTGGTAATGAAATATTATGTGATCTGTGTTTGTTTGTGTGCATGTTTCTCCCCCAACAGGAAAACAAGTAAAAAGATGTTTGTTTGTGTGCATGTTTCTTCCCTAATAGGAAAATAGGTAAAAGGGGCCGTGAAACTCACCTGGGTGTGTAGAGTGTAGTAATTAGCACCTCACAAGGATGCAACAAAAACCACAAATGGATTGCACGTGGACAGTCTACAAATGCCCTAGAATATGTTTACGATTGTTAGGAACACGTAGGATTTTGTGACGACGATACGGGAAAATTGGATGTCCTAAATATATTTATGAATAACGAAAAGACATCTTGTCATCGGGATTAGAGAATCCCTAGTTCGGTATCTAACACGGATGTGGTACGTGAAAAATACTACCAAACATGAGATAATAATATAAAATAATGGTTCGTGTGTTTTTGTAACGAATATAATTGTTTAAGTGGTAAAAATAATAAATATATTATTTTTTGAATAAAAATAATACTTAGGATTAATTATAAAATTAATCCCGAGCATTCGGTCGTTTTCGGGTAACCAACCGTCTTAAAATAACATTATAAAAATATGGGGAATGATTTTTATTTAAAAATATACGTAAAAGTTTCTTAAAAATAAAAATGGGGGTAGAAGGACTCGAACCCGGGTCTCTCCCACCACAGCCCAACGATCTAACCATCTCGCCCGCTAGGGTGTCGCATACAAAGAGCGGTTCCATTTGGTTTTAACATAGAAGTCCCCTGTGTTCTTCCCCCATACGCGAACGATCCAAAACCATCCCTAAATCCCCTGAAATCGAACGCGATTGACCTTAAGGTCATAGGGGGTTTGTTAATTGGTGTTGTGCGAACCTGTGGATAAGTTTAATTGCAAAAGTATCAAGTTTAAAGTCGTTAATTCTTGATTTGAAACACCGAAAACCCTAGGTTCTAACCACAGATCGAATTGACTAATCTAGATAAGATTATTAGTTGAAATCATAGGGCTTTTGACAAGTAGTGGATTGCGAAACTAACCATATAGGTTAATTGAATTGAGATTGTGTCTATGGTAGAGTTCGATTAAACCATTTATGCGTTGAACCCTAGAATCTGTTCGTGTCCGATTCGATGATATAAGCCCCAATTAGGTTAGGGCTTTTAATCTACAGATGAAAACGAAGGTGAGGATGTGTTTGGTTACCTTAAATGATATCAAATTGATGGAGATTGAGTAAAGTCAGTCGCGGCTTCGACGGGCTACTCCCCGGCGTCCACGGCTGTGTCTCCGGTCAAATTGAGTTGTGCAAAAGCTTCAGAGGGGTTCGTTTATCATGTGTAGAGTGTTTGATTATGAGAATGATAGACCAATGTTCGAATTCGATGGTGTTTGTCAAGGATGTCGACGGTTACGGGTTTAAGGGCCTTAATTAAATTAATTCATGAACAATAATAGTGTTAAACGTATGGAAACGGCTCAATGATGATCGAAATCATTAATGCTACTCATTACAAATCTGAAGTCGAATAGCCTTGGAGTTACGGATTGGATTTAAATCCAAGAATGTTACATCTTCCCATAGTTGAAAGAATTTTCGTCCCGAAAATTAAATACTACGTTATGTGTTTGACGTGGATTGCTAGAAAAAATGAGGATACTTGCGCATCATCTGATCCTCGCGCTCCCATGTGAATTCCGGTCCGCGTTTCGAGTTCCAGCGAACACTGACAATAGGGATATTACTATGCTTGAGTGTTTTGACTTCCCTATCCATGATTTCGACCGGTTCTTCAATGAAGTGTAATTGTTCATCGATTTCTAGCTCCTCAAGAGGAACCACGAGGATCTCGTCTGTTAGACATTTCTTTAAGTTTGAGACATGAAATACGTTGTGCACACCACTAAGTCATTCAGGTAGGTCTAGTTGCTACGCTACTGGGCCAATTCTCTTCACTATATTGAACGGTCCAACATAATGAGGATTTGGCTTGCCTCGTTTACCAAAGCGAATTACACCTTTCCAAGGTGAGACTTTTAATAGAACCATGTCGCCCACTTGAAATTCCAACGGTTTTCGACGCTTATCGGCATAACTCTTTTGAAGGTAACGGGCTGCCGCCATACGATTCGAATTTGTATGATTTTCTCTGAGGTTTCGAGCACAAGTTCAGGACCCGCAAGTTGGCTATCCCCAACTTCAGCCCAACAAATAGGTGATCAGCATTTCCGTCCGTACAATGCCTCGAACGGTGCTGCATTGATGCTAGTGTGATAACTGTTATTGTAGGAGAACTCTACTAAAGGCAAATGAGTTTCCCAACTGTTACCGAAATCGATCACACAAGCTCGTAACATATCCTCTAGGGTTTGAATAGTACGTTCAGCCTGGCCATCTGTTTGAGGATGGTACGCTGTGCTCATATCCAGGCGCGTGCCTAGAGCTTTTTGTAATGATTGCTAGAAACGTGAGGTTAATCGAGCGTCTCGATAAAAAATGATTAAACTTGGCACTCCGTGCCAAGAGACTACTTCTTTCAGATAAATGCGAGTTAACTTCTCCATCTTATCAGTCTCTTTGATTGCTAGAAAATGAGCGGATTTAGTAAAGCAATCTACGATTACCCAGATGGTGTCGCATCCACTAGGAGTTCGAGGTAGTTTAGTGATAAAGTCCATGGAAATTTGCTCCCATTTTCACATCGGGATTTCCGGTTGTTGGATCAAACCAGAAGGCTTTTGGTATTCGACTTTGACCTTCGAACAAGTCAGAAATTTGCTCACATAGGTGGCTATATCAGCTTTCATGTTCGGCCACCAATATAGAACCTTCAGGTGATGATACATTTTATCGGAACCAGGATGAATAGAATACCGAGATTTGTGAGCTTCATCCATTACAATTTCCCTTATGTTCCCGTACACTAGGACCCATATTCGCTCTGCGAGGTAGCGAATACCATGCGTGGCTTCTAACGGTAGATTTTCTTCTTTCAGGGCTTCGAGTTGAGCATTATGGATTTGATCAGGTAATCCGGTGTGAATAGTAAGTTGTAATGCTCGGACTCGTCTGGGTTTGGTTTCTTTTCGGCTTAGGGCATCGGCTACCACGTTAGCCTTGCCCGGATGAAACTTGATAGCACAATTATAATCATTCAAGAGTTCGATCCAGTGACGTTGTCACATGTTCAACTCTTTCTGTTCGAAGATGTGCTGAAGACTCTTGTGATCGGTGTAGATGGTACACATGGTACCGTACAAGTAATGTCATCAGATTTTCAGTGCAAACACTATGGCTCCCAATTCCAAGTCATGGGTCATGTAGTTCTTCTCATGAATTTTTAGCTGACGGGAAGCGTATGCGATAACCTTCTCGCGTTGCATCAGTACACAACCGAGACCGTGAATGGAGGCATCATAATACACTACAAGGTCATCCGTTCCCTCTGGAAGAGATAGGATGGGTGCACTACAGAGTTTCTGCATCAGTAGTTGGAATGCTGATTCCTGGGTTTCACTAAGGTTATAGGGTTTACCCTTTTGAGTCAGGGCAGTGAGTGGTTGAGCAATCTTTGAGAATCCCTTGATGAATCGACGGTAGTAGCCAGCAAATCCCATAAAGTGTCTCACCTCTGTCGGAGTTGTTGGTGCCACCGAATTCCTGATGGCTTCTACCTTAGCTGGATCGACATGTATTCCCTTCTCGTTGACTACATATCCTAGAAATTGAACTTCGCGAATCCAAAATTCGCACTTGGAAAATCTGGCATACAACTGCTCTTGCTGTAGCAGTTCAAGAATTAAACGCAGATGCTCCTCGCGCTCTTCCTTGCTCTTAGAATATATGAGGAAGTCATCAATGAAAATGATGACGAACTGATCAATGTAGGATTTACACACACGGTTCTTGAGATCCATGAACACCTCGGGTGCGTTGGTTAATCCGAATGGCATGACAAAAATTTCGTAGTGGCCGTACCGGGTTTTGAATGCATTTTTAGAGATGTCTTCGTCTCGGACTCTCAGCTGATGATAACCGGACCTAAGATTGATCTTTAAATAAAAACTTGACCCCTGAAGTTGGTCGAAAAGATTGTCAATACGGGGTAGTGGATAATGATTTTTGATAGTCACTTTGTTCAGCTCATGGTAATCAATGCACATACGGAAAGTCCCATCTTTCTTCTTGACGAATAAGACTGGAGCTCCCCATGGCGACGAGCTAGGTCGGATGAAACCCTTATCCAACAACTATTGCAGTTGTGTGGATAATTCTTATAACTCACTAGGTGCAAGTCTATACGGTGCCCGAGCAATAGGCGTTGCTCCGGGTGTTAGATCAATCTGAAATTCGACTTGACGATGAGGCGGAAGACCAGGCCAGTGTTCGGGAAATACTTCCAGAAAATCACGAACGATCGGAATGTCATCAATCTTCTTCTCTTCGGATGGTTGCTCGGCAACAAGAGCTAGAATAGCAGTATGACCTTTACGCAAACACTTTTGTACTTTCATGAAGGATATGATGCCTACAACAGCACCACTCTTTTCACCTTGGATAGAAAGGGCTTCTCCACTAGGGAAAGGAAGGCGAACAATTTTATCTCGACAGATGATCTCAGCTTGATTTTTGGATAACCAATCCATACCGACAATTATGTCGAAACTGCCAAGTGTGACTAGCTGAGATCAATATCAAGCTTATGACCAGCTAATCCTAGTTTACATCCATTAAGAATGCGGGTTGCTTTGATTATCTGACCGTCTGCTATCTCTATAGTGTACTTAGTTTCTAATAGGGTTGGAGTTTCTTTTAACAGATTACTAAGTTTCTTAGATATGAAGCTCCTATCAGCACCAGTATCAAAAAGGACAGAAGCAAAACAATCGTTCAGGAGGAACTTACCAGTAACCACGTTGTGATCATTTCTTGCTTCTCGTGATCCAATCACGAAGGCTCATCCATTCGTACCATTCCCGTTGTTGTTACCATTGTTGTTGTTACTGTTTTCGTTGCCCTGATTGTTGACGTTGTTATTTCCACCATTTCGTTTCAACTGAGGACAATCTTTCCTGAAACGTCCTTCTTTTCCACATTCATAGCAACCTCTGGCAGATCCCTGTTGCTGAAACGGTTGCTTAGGTTGGAGCTCACCCCTACAGTCTTTTGTAGTGTTGCCCATTTTACCACACCGCTGGAAACGATGCTTATCACAAGTACCATTGTGGCGAAAACCACACTTGTTACACTTAGGGTATTTCCCCAGCATAATTACCCTGGTTCTGACTCAAAGAGGTTGACTGATTGAAGGTTTTGGTAGGCTCAAACCTACGCTGCTATTGTTGAGGTGGGTTAGACTGAAAACTCTTTGGGTTGGTGTTGCTCTCAAACTTACGTTTATTGCTGTCAGTGGTTTTGGTAGCTGTGCCCCTTGGGGGTAGGGTAACCTGAGTCACAGCCTGATCAGTCAGCCTATGAGCAAGTCGGATGGTTTGTTGTATGGTGGTAAGGTTGGAAGAAGTAACCATACTTTGAATTTGGGGTACCAGGCCATCGATGTACCTCTCGATTCTTTTGTATGTTGGAGTTACCATGTGTGGGCACATGACTGCATACTCATGCAAACGAGTAGTATAAAGATCAATCTCGAAACCCTCCATCTTTAAGTTTCAAAATTCACCCTCCAACTTCTGAATTTCATCACAAGGACAGTACTCCTCCCGTAACATAGTCTTGAACTCCTCCCAAGGTAGGGTGTTAGGCATGTCCAGACCCAATATATGAACTTGAGAGTTCCACCAAGTGAGGGCAGGACCCTTTAGAGTACCGAAAGCATACTTGACCTGATTTGCTTATGGGCAGTTACACATAGAAAATACCGATTCAACTTTCTCAAACCAGCGGAGCAAACCGACAGCTCCTTCGGCTCCACTAAAGGTGTGGGGCTTGAAGTTCATGAAAGTTTTGAAGGTGCAAGTCTGCTGGTTATTGTGCTGGCCTGGATTGAAAACAAATACACAATTGAGGATACAAGGCTCGGAATTGATTTTGGTGTAACCAATTGACTTGCTAGGGTCGATGGATATCGGATTTTACCTGCAGCATTTTGTGCGGCTACTAAGGCTTCAGCCACGCTATCATTGATGAGTGTAGTGAGTTCCGCTGCAGTCATGTTGATATTACCGCGTCCACGTCCACGTCCAGACATGATTCTTCACATTCGCAAATACAAATAATGAGAAAATACATCGCATATTATCATCATACATGTACGAGTAAACAAATGAAAACTAAACCACAACATCTAATATTTCGATAATAATTCTTGATTAAATAAATTGTAACGGCTACAAAGTAATTTCAATCAAAACATCAAAATCCAGAAATATCTGTTGTATGGGAACAACCCTACCCATCTAGGTTTATTAAAGAAATAAATAACTAAAGATAGGATGTCATATGCCACTGCTAGCTGAAGAAATAATTGATCCGTCATCTTCCTC
This sequence comes from Smallanthus sonchifolius, assembly GCA_023525975.1. Classification (NCBI taxonomy): domain Eukaryota; kingdom Viridiplantae; phylum Streptophyta; class Magnoliopsida; order Asterales; family Asteraceae; genus Smallanthus; species Smallanthus sonchifolius. The sequence continues at coordinate 98,163,045 of CM042026.1, forward strand.
CTCAGCGGGTTCTCCATCGGGCTCATCATCTTGTACATCTCCCGCTGCATTGGCAGCTGTAAACTGTGCCTCCAGCTCCTCAATCCTATCCTCAGCCGCTCCAAGATCAAACTCCAGTACATTCACCCGGTTTTCTAATTCATGAAATGCTGCTACCTTGTTGTCATGCACCATGTCAGTCTCTCCTAGATCTGCGGTTAGTCTCTCAATCCTTTGGTCATATTGATTTCCTCGTTGTAACAGTCTGGTAATCTCGCCCGCAGCATCGCGCATGTTGCAGACTTCCCAGTCCATCTTGGCTACAAAAGCAGCAAGGGCCTGCTCCAATGGTTATGGTAGAGGTGGTAGAGTCTATGAAGAGGAAGAGGTAGCATCAGCAACATGTGGTGGTGGGACTCGCTCCTGGCGGATCCAGCTCCTAATCATATCAGAATACCAATCCCAGTCGTGCATGTTATCTCTAACACGAACATGAAATGGCTCATCGTACACTATGGTGTCATCAATCGGGCTCAACGGACGCCTCTTAGGCTCCGGTGAAAGTATAGTAGGAACATCCGGTTCATGGGCAACTGGAGATGTAGGTGGAGTAGACATTCCTGTAATGTAAGGTATAAGTGCCATATTTGAGTGTCTGTGTCATGTAACTAATGCATGTGTGTGGTTATAGTCTAGTATGCAGATCCTAGTTCTCTATAACCAAATGGCTCTAATACCAATCTGTCACACCCCCAAAATCCACTAACCGAGTTTTACCGCGAGATGTGTGACAAACCAGGATCTCAGTCATTAGTCATATCAAACGACACTATATGAATTTAAATAAAACCATTAATGTTCAGAGTAAATGCGGAAGCGATAATTAAAGTATATAATGCGCAAAACAAACACGCCCAAAAGTTAAGTTTATTAAAAGCAGAAAAATAGTTAAATGTTTGCAATAACTAAAAGGACTCCAATGCAAGTCCTAATTGTGCACCTGTGCCTTAGCGACCTGAGAAAACATGTAAGAAAATGTGTCAACACTAGGTTTGTTAGTTCACATGTTTGTGAGTAAATAAACTGTTTGAGTGTTTGCAGGATCCACATACATAAGTCACCCCTATTGTTAGCAAGACAAAGTACAAGTTACTCTAAGCGTTCACAACCGAAGCTGACTGTTTGTGTTTGAATACTTCCGCCATTGCTAACATCAACAATGGAAAATGTTTAGGACAATTTACACCCGTTCGACCTCCAATCGAGCTAGCACAACTAGCCCGGGTGGGGTTTGTCAAACCTAGTAGTACTACTCAAATTTCCTCGCTATATACCTTATACTAACGGTTCAAGAATGTAAGGACTTAGTATGTTATGTTTGAGCTTAAGTAAACAAGTGGTAATGAAATATTATGTGATCCGTGTTTGTTTGTGTGCATGTTTCTCCCCCAACGGGAAAACAAGTAAAAGGATGTTTGTTTGTGTGCATGTTTCTCCCCCAACAGGAAAATAGGTAAAAGGGGTCGTGGAACTCACCTGAGTGTGTAGAGTGTAGTAATTATCACCTCACAAGGATGTAACAAAAACCACAAATGGATTGCACATGGACAGTCTACAAATGCCCTAGAATATGTTTACGATTGTTAGGAACACGTAGGATTTTGTGATGACGATACGGGAAAATTGGATGTCCCAAATATGTTTATGAATAACGAATAGACATCTTGTCATCGGGATTAGAGAATCCCGAGCACTCAATCGGGATTTGAATAAAAATATCACTTAATATTAATTATAAAAATAATCCCGAGCACTCAATCGTTTTCGGGTAACCAACTATCTTAAAATAACATTATAAAAATATAGGGAATGATTTTTATTTAAAAATATACTTAAAAGTTTCTTAAATATAAAAATGGGGGTAGAGGGACTCGAACCTGGGTCTCTCCCGCCCAAGCCCAACGATCCAACCATCCCATCCGCTAGGGTGTCGCATACAAAGACCGGTTCCATTTGGTTTTAACACAGAAGTCCTCTGTGTTCTTCCCCCATGCGCGAACCGATCCAAAACCATCCCTGAAATCAATCGCGATTGACCTTAAAGTCATAGGGGTTTTGTTAATTGGTGTTGTGCGAACCTGTTGGGTAAGTTTAATTGCAAAATCATCAAGTTTAGAGTCGCTAATTCTTGTTTTGAAACACCGAAAACCCTAGGTTCTAACCACAGATCGAATTGACTAATCTAGATAAGATTATTAGTTGAAATCATAAGGCTTTTGACAAGTAGTGGATTGCGAAACTAACCATATAGGTTAATTGAATTGAGGTTGTGTCTAGGGTAGATTTCGATTAAACCATTTATGCGATGAACCCTAGAATCTGTTCGTGTCCGATTCGATGATATAAGCCCCAATTAGGTTAGGGATTTTAATCTACAGATGAAAACGAAGGCGAGGATGTGTTTGGTTACCTTAAATGATATCAAATTGATGGAGATTGAGTAAAGTCAGTCGCGGCTTCGACGGGCTACTCCCCGGCGTCCACGGCTGTGTCTCCGGTCGAATTGAGTTGTGCAAAAGCTTCAGAGGGGTTCATTTATCATGTGTAGAGTGTTTGATTATGAGAATGATAGACCAATGTTCGAATTCGATGGTGTTTGTCAAGGATGTCGACGGTTACGGGTTTAAGGGCCTTAATTAAATTAATTCATGAACAATAATAGTGTTAAACGTATGGAAACGACTCAATGATGATCGAAATCATTAATGCTACTCATTACAAATCTGAAGTCGAATAGCCTTGGAGTTACGGATTGGATTTAAATCCAAGAATGTCGATTTTGAATTTCAAAAGTCAAAGGAATTGGGTTTTGGCTAATTACAGAATTAGTCCCTGTAGTTTAGGTGTAATAGTTTGAGATTATGGCATAATTGGTCGTTATAATTTGTAACTGAGTTAACTGGGTTAAGAGATAACGATTTGAGTTAACGGAGTTAACTTGAAATTGTCGGGTGTCACAATCACCCGTGAGGTATTTGACCTCACTAACACCCGTGAAGTATTAGGTTTCACATATACACTTCCATGAAGCATCCCCACTTCATGTTATCAATCAATTTTTTATTTACCACCAATGGTTAACTTTTGCCACTTTAAGTCAAATTTAATCTATTATTATCACATTCCACTTTTTATTTGACTCTAACCACAATGAGTCATCCACACCATTTGATCACATTCAATAATCTAATTTGGCTAGTTACAACTACAAGCCTATTACACCAATTTACCACATATCATACATTTAGTTGACCAATTTCCACATTAAGTCAAACTACACAAGTTCTACCATATTCATCATACAATTGACTTATTCACCACACAAAACATTCAACATGTAAATATAATTACCACATAATCTAAATACACGTAAACTACTTGTCTACTACTAAGTAAGTGCAAAACACTTACCTTTTGGGTTTGATGCTTCCGGTTGTTCCTTTACCTAAACAATTTCATACTAGTTTAGTAATCTAAGGTCTAATTTCAGCAATTTAGGTATACACACCCTCCCAAGATCTTATGATCTTTACCTTTAATTAAGACTTGGTTTATCAATCTCCACATAAACCATTCTTAACCACAATCCACCCAGTTGACCCGTTAAGGTTTTCACCCAAAACTCTCAAATCCATCTAATTCAAAATTCACCAATTCAATTGGGTTTTCTACATGAAATTGTGTTTATTTCACACCATAAACACTAGTACATACTCAATTACCCAATCAAACACCCCAAATTCAAAACCCCCAAATTGGGTCTTAAGAACCCTAATTTTCAAAACCCCCAATTAGGTGAAATTAATTTGTATTGGTTTTACCTCTAGCTTTAGTAATGCTAGATTAACAATCCTTTTCAATAATACATCCTCCACAACCCTAATTCCCGTCCATTAAAGTTCATCAACCCAAACCTTTTATAAAGAACATGAAATTAGATGGAGTAAGTGAGATAGAGATGATTCTTACTTGTTAATATGAAAGTGTTGTGTTAATCAACCCTTCAATCCACACATGCAGCTCCAACCTGAGTGTTCTTGGCCAAAAATCTTTTCTCCCTTCTCTTTTCTCTCTAAACTCACGAAACACACAGTGTTGCCACCTCCATACAAGCCCAAACAAAATTGGCAAATTGCAATTCTAGTCCCTCAACTTTGCAATTAAACCCTTACTTCCAAACTAGGTTGTTTTATTGAATAAAAAATGCATCCACCAACTTTCATTTTATTTATAAACACCCCCTCAAATATAATAATCATATTATAGGGTAAACCCGAAAGTTGGTTCGTTACATGTCTGTATGTATTAAATTGATAATCATAATACACCATGCATGATATTCTACTATATGTATATGTATTAAATTGTATGTGTGTATGCACCATGTTGTTCATATTGTTCACATGTAGGGTTTTTCATATTGTTCACAATTTTGGTTGTTAACATGCAGTATGGAAACCCAAGACATATCCAGCGGAGACGACAATAACGAAATCAATCCTAAGAATGAAAAAAAGCAGGTAAAGAAAAGGTGCCACAACAAAGGAAAAGGAAGAAACTCATAGCTGAATGTCGGAACCACTTTATCGAATTCTATGACGAGGAGAATCGAAGAAAGGAAGATGTAATGACTGTAGAAAGGCGTTGTATGCAGACTCGGGTACAAGCGGTACATCTTCCTTAAACAAGCATGTACGAATTTGTGAGCATAATCCCGCAAATCATGGGAAAAATCAATCTAAACTGTCTTTGAATAAAACCGAAGATGGCCAAGGTACGTTGAAAAGTTGGAAGTTCGATCCAATCTAGTTAGAAAGGCTTTGCTTAAAATGATTATAACATACGAACTTCCATTTTCTTTTGTTGAACGAGAAGGGTTTCGACAATTTATAGAGGCGGTGTGTCCTAGCGTTCATATTCCCTCACGTTTTAACGTCGCTCGTGACATTCTTGATATATATCTAGATGAAAAAAAGAAGCTTAAAGATTTTTTTATTAAAAATAAATAGAGGGTATCTTTACAACGGATACTTGGACTTCTAATCAATGGATCAATTATGTGTCTAACTGTCCATTTTATAGATGAAAACTAGATCTTTCATAAGAGGATTATAAATTTTAAGCCGATTTTTAGTCACAAAGGTGAGAGTATCGCGACAACTATTCATGAGTGTCTTTTTGAATGGGGCATAAAAAGGGTGATGACGTTCACACTCGATAACGCCTCATCAAACGACATCGCGATTAGAGAGTTGATAACTCAGTTACCAAATTTAATCTGTAATAGCAAGTATCTCCATGTTAGATGTCTTTCCCATATTATTAATTTAATTTTGCAAGATGCGTTGAAAGAACAGGGTAGAATTATCGAGTGTATACGCATCGCGGTTAAGTATGTTAGACATCACCAGCTAGAATTACTACATTTAAAACTTGTGTTAGTGCTTGTAAGATGGAGTCAAAAGCTTTATTATCACTAGATGTTTGCACTAGGTGGAATAGCACCTATGATATGTAAGAACATGCTATTACATTTGACAAGGCTTTTAATGCATTTGCTTTAAAAGAACCGAATTTTCGTAAGGAGTTAGGTGAAGTTCCTGATCATGGTTATTGGAATTATGCTAGAAAAATGGCTAATTTACTGGAACTGTTCAAACGAAAAACCGTTGATATTTCATGTTCTACTTATGTGATAGCACATCAATTATACCCTGAGGTTATGGATATTGCCGATGCCTTAGATGAAATGCATCTTGAAAATCACTCTCTCATTGACTTTAAGACAATGATTACAAAGATGAAACATAAGTTTAACAAATATTTTAATGATGGAGATAAGCCAAATATTTTGTTTCATTTTGCGGTTATATTATATTCGCGAATGAAGTTTAAAATAATACAGTATGGGTGTAAAAGATCTTGTGATTTGATAAAACAAGACAAAAAGGATATGACTAAAGATGAGTATAATTATTTGCTTGATAAAATGATTAAGGATGTGAAATCGGAGATGTAATTAATGGTAATAGAGTATGAGAAGTTTTATCAAGCCGGTTCATGTAATCTGGTAAAGAAACAAAATAACATTGAACATTGTCGGACTAGTAAAAATTCTTGGATGGATGAATTTGAACGATTCCAGGGTGTTGGTGTTCAATCGTTTGGTAACAAGTCTGAATTGGAAAAGTATCTCCCAGACGAAGTTGAAGGAATCAACGACAATTTTGATATCTTACAATGGTGGAAGGTAAATTCGGCTAGGTATCCAATCCTCTCGATGATGGAAAGAGTTATAAGTTAGTATTTATGTGTTTCAATATCCTATTTATGAATTCTAATTGTTTTTATTTTTTAGATATATTGGCAATTCCGGTTTCAACCGTAGCTTCCGATTCGTCTTTCTCGACCGGTGGATGGGTAGTGGGGGACTATAGAAGTTCATTATCTCCTCATATCGTGGAGGCTTTAATTTGCACACAAGACTGGATTAGAAACGGGAGATTTAGAAAAAGCGTGCAAAAGGTAATGATTGTTATTTTGTTAATCACATTCAGGTGGTCCTTTTTCTTAATAATCGTTATTCCTTTTTAGATGTTTTTAAGAAAATCGTGTCCATAGGATTGAACCAAGATTGAAGAAATAATTTGAGATCAAGGATTTTGACGTTTATTTAATTTAGAATCATATATTTACTTTTGAAACCATGCTGTTTGTTTGGTTCTGATTACTATTTATTTGTTTTTAAACTATGTATACTATTTTAAACACTATTTATTTACTCTTTTAACCATGCTAATTATTGTTCCCATTTGTTTCTTTTTCATGTTTTGTACTTTAGTTACAGGATTTGTTCGCTATTGTAAAGGAATTTTGTGATAAAAAATTTGCTTTGTTTGGTGGTAAAGTAATAGAGTATTGATAAACAACAAGGACCAAGTCTAATATAGATTGAATATAAGGATGTAAACAGGTCCATACATGTAAACATGTCCAAACCCTTGAAACCTTACCTGTAAACCGGTGTACCCGTCGTACCCGACCCTTATCCCTATAGTACGGTTCATGGTTATGATAATTATCCTTAAACGGATATGGTTTCGGTTCCGGTCTGACCATATGCACAGCCCTAAAGGGTACCTCCGCCAATGTATAAAGATGACACATTAAAATAACAACGTGAGATTTCCTCACATTTTTCGGAAGATCATGGAGAAGTAAAAAATTAACAAAAAATTGTAAATGATTAAAACGAGAAAATTAGGCCGCACTCCGCGGCGGGAGGCGGACCTTAAACGGTTGAGTCGGTGACACTAACGTCGCTAAGCACAAAAGGAAACATGGTTAAGTACATAAAAGAAACGTATCAAGTTACGGCGACTCGGTTGTGAAGATCGAAACATAGATAAAAAAACAGTTATATAACGATACCGATGTTCTTCACTCTGTGTCGGTCTCATTCTTCACGGTACCAACACGTTACCATCAGTCGATATAACCAACGATACCTAAAAAATACCCTATTTTGTATATAACTCCGTCTTTAACAAAGTTTATACCCGGACGCCAAGAAAAAAAATAAACACAACCACAAATTAGCTTTTTTCTAAATAAGTTAACGAACGAAAGTTATTTAGGAAAAATAATATTGTATATACTACATGGGATAAACTCGAAACTTTGGAAACTTGAGGGGGTCGAAGTGACATTTTACAAAGTTAAGGGGTGAGTTCTGACATTTTACAAAGTTAAGGGGTTAGAAGCAGATGGTGGCAAAGGCCAAGTTAACGAACGAAAGTTATTGCGGAAAAATCATATTATATATACTATAGGGGGTATACTCAAAACTTTGGAAACTTGAGGGGGTCAAAGTGACATTTTACAAAGTTAAGGGGTGAGTTTTGACATTTTACAATGTTGAAGGGTTAGAAGTAGATGGTGGCAAAGGGCAAGTTAACGAACGAAAGTTATTAAGGAAAAATCATATTATATATACTATAGGGGGTAAACTTAAAACTTTATATTTTATAAAGTTAAGAAGTGAGTTCTGACAATTTACAAAGTTTAGGGGTAAGAAGTACTCACGGTTGTAAATGAGATAGATACAACATCCTTGGTTTTTAAGCTCTAAAAATACTAATTACTAGCACAATAAAGACAATGAGATAGAAAAATCATATTATATATACTATAGGTAATTACTCAATAAAGACAATTGTTAAAATGATTTTTTTTTCTTCAACTCAAGAATATAAAAACCTGTGTATGTTTGCATGTGCATGGATTGTGACCTATTAAATAGCAAGGGTCCCACAATCAACTCAATCAGTGATATATTAACCTATCTTTTCTTAGGCTCATGAGACACCGACACTTCTTTAGGCGTCATTTTCACCTATACGACTCGTATAGGCTTATATAACTCGTGTGAGTGTCAGTGGTATTACATAATGCGTCGTAGATGTCTTATACGACTCGTATAGTCATATATGAGTCGTATTGGTGTCATAGTTACTTTTTCTTAAATTGATGAGTTTTCAATAAATTTTGTATAAAATACGACTCGTATAGACCTATATGAATAATTATTTTTTTTAAATTGATGAGTTTTATAGAAATTTTGTTAAAAAACTGATGAGTTTATTTTGGAAAGTTTTAAACGAAATATTATGTCATGTCAAATAATTGGCACGCATAACGAGAAGTTTCACGCCGTGACAAATAGTTCGCATGTATATCAAGGAAACAACCAATCAAACAACAAACCGGTATACAAAAGATAATTTTATAGATCAAAATACAAAGCTTGTACATCAAAATAGAAGAAAACAAAACAACCATCGATAAAAACTAGGCCTTCGATGGTGGCTGGTGCTGATCTAGATCCAGTAGATCAAGCAGTGGAGAAACGAGGAGATCCTGAGACCTAGCATAATCTCTCATCCGCTGCATCATCCACTACATCATAACCTACATTTGTCGCGCCCTAGTATTCGTCAGCCGCGCCAAATCCTCCGTTCGATGCGTCCTAGCATCGATCTCATCAACCTAGTGTGAAAGTAGCACATCACCCGGTGGTGCTGCAGGTCTAACCACAATCTGAGGCTATAGCGGTGGCTGCTCTGGAAGTGGCAGCATCGGCAGTTGCAGCTGCTACTCCGCCCCTAGTCGTTGCTGCGGTAGCTGCCAAATGGTCTGCCCTATATCTAGGGATAATACGAGTTGGCCGCCAATACCCATAACGATCTCCATTAGTAGGCACATGTTGCGACCTATACGTGCAGGAGGGTAGGTCACTATCGTCATTCACTGAACTCGTGATGGGAAAAAGGTAAAAATGGTCAAATATCACATAAAGAAGACAAAAACAATGAATATGAGTTGTAGTAAAATTACTTGGATGGATGTTAATCAGCCTTCTATAAAGTCAATCGTAATTGTGCTCGTACGTCTCTGTTATGGGAGAATCAATCAATACCGACCACATATGCTCAAAAGCCCGCAAGTCTTCTTGAGAAAAGCTTGTCTTGCAATGTTTAGCAATATTTTCATATATGTGCCACCTACATAGTAACCAGGCATCGTTCGGGAATATTTGTGACAAGCGTACATAAAATCAAGGTCTTTGTCGGTTACTATGACACGTGGGTCCATACACTTATCCAATGTATCTTTTAGATTTTGTAGCACCTAGGCGAAGTTGTCATCTCGTTCTTTAGTTATAAATGCTTGAGCAATACAAAACGTCTTGTCGGTCGAGGTCACACCAACAATCAGAACAAATAGCATGTTGTACATGTTCATTTTGTACGTCGTGTCTTTTAACAGCACATGCAGGAATGCACGCCATATGTTGTATGATGTCTCATGGGTAAAGAAAATCTCCTCCCCGACATTACTAGTTTTATTTCCCCGGGTGTTATAAATATAACCTTTGATTGCAGTAGGTTAAAAAAACTTGCATTGGAGTTTCCTTGATTTTGTGTTCATTACGTATCTTTTGGCACGCATTATATACGGTTCTGAGGCTAGACACGTTGTCGGGGTTCTGTTCCATTAGTGATGACAATATGTTACATAGCTCCATGTTTTAATTAGTCAGCTGCTCCACCAAATGAGTTTTCTTCTCCGACAGTCTCATTGCAAATGGATGCCCTTTTAAATGTTGAGCAGCTTTATGGTTATGTTCATCATTTACCACCTCTAACTTCCGGCCACCACACTTTCTCATGTATTTCCCTATCAATTCAAACTCACAACCTGTTTTTTTGTGTCAAAACGTCTAACTTTAGGTGCTCCGTTGTATACGCCACCACGATCACGTTTAAGCTATATCTTGATTTTGGTCTTGAATGGTCGTCACAGACCGAAAAGAATGAAATTTTAGATTTATAAGAGCTAGGCCAAATGGGTGTGTTATGTACGACAGTAAGTCAGAATTAACAAGCATTTTCAAGAACTCGAGTATGAATGTATGATATGTTATTATGTGTTACGTACGTCGATAAGAACAAACTTCTTCTACATTAGGAAATAGCCTATCTCTCCCCGTGTAGAGGTTATATATATCTATATATATAATAAATAAAGGTTTTTCATGCCATGTGTCGTCTCCATATTCATTCTCATCATTTTTTTACCGTCTCTCTCTTATTAAATACACCTTTATCTTTTAATAATAATATATTTTTTTAAAAAAAATACTAATATTTATATTAATAAATCTCCTGACATATTTTGACAAGTGTATGTTTTAACAGATTATATTGTATTCCACGGGTTTATTCGACCCGTGTAAAACATGAGTTTTTAAATAATAATTTTTTTATTACTTAATATCTATATCTATACTATCTAATAAACAAGTAAACTAGGAGGACACTTGTCACATTTCTAAGCCTCTTCATTCTCATTTTCCCGCCTCTCTCTCCTATTAATAATCAACTCCACTATTTTATGCAGCTAAATTAATTATTTGTTTCAATTTTTATCGTGTTTAACATCAATTAATTTGTTCAATCATATTTTTATGAGTTCTACAAACTAAAAACAATTTTATAGCCAACTAGGATTCAAATAAAAAACTTTTAATAGATTACATTGTTCCATTTTGACGAGTGTATGTGTTAATAGATTACATTATATTTTATTCAATCCCTGTAATACACGGGTTTATTCAACTCGTGTATTACACGGGTTTTAAAAACATAAACTTTTTATTACTAAGTATATAATATTATATTTATTCAACCCGTGTAATACATGAGATTCTAAACTAGTATAATATTATATTTATTCAACCCGTGTAATACACGAGATTTTAACCTAGTATATATATATATATATATATATATATATATATATATATATTCAAGGATTTGTGAGAGTGGTAAACAGTTCATTGGGGACCGTTCAGGGGTTGTCACTTGGCCGCCACTGAATTTCTTTTTTCTATTTTACAATTTGGTTTATATTTAATTTCCTTGGATTTAATTAAAAAAAATTGGTTGGCTCATTGGTTAAGGCTTAGTGCCCCCATCCAATCCACCCAAGTTCGAATCACGTCCCCCCACACGTTTTTTATTTTTTTAATATTATATTTTATGTTTTTTATTAACATTATTTTTAACATTCAAGGATTTTTTTCTTTTTTTTAATATGTACACTAGGGGTGTTCAAAACTAGATATCCGAAAGTTTCGGATATCCGAAATCTGGAAAAAAAAAAACTTGACAGAGTTTTGTTTGAATTGTGAATAAATAAACCTGTTCCAACTTCCAAACAACAAATTCCCACAAATACAAAGTTACAAACTAAAAAAACAAAAACAATCCAAACAAATGCAAAGGTAAATAACAACATTCAAAACATTGATTTAATCTTTAAAATAAGAACATTCAAAACATTGTTTCATTCTTGAAAATCTTGATCTTCCATCAAACTCTTCCCATGTCAATCTACCATTGCTTCAATCTTTAACAAAATTAAAACACACCCAAATCAAATTAGTAATAAACCCGCATAGCATTCAATGTATTTATTAAGAAAAATGACCAAAGATGCTTAATTATATATGAAAAATGAAAGATGATTACTCATCTTGAGAAAAAATAATAATAAACAAAACCAAAAATAGAAATAAAGACACCTTAAGCAATTTCATATGTTTTATCAATTGTTTCATCAATGATAATGATAGGTTGTTCCAAAGTTAAGTCCTTCGTACCTATGAAATAATAGAAAAAGAACATATTAAAAATGCATATATATAGAAAATCTAAATCCTTCAAACCATGATAAATTATTTAGGTCAAGAACCACAGCAATAAACAAAAAATGGTTTAGCTTAGTAACATCCCCCAATATTTGAGATACTTTCTTCTCATATTAAATGACATTAAACATGTTGAAAAATCATCATTCATGGTGAAACCATCAATCACATTGCCAATTCCAAATATCTCATGCACATAAGCATTGAAAGGCACATAGCGAAACCTGAAAATCTCAATGTAGCATCATAAAATATCTTCAAAAAAGGCAATAAGATATTAACTTTGATCCAATCCTCCTCATTAATTAAACCACCATCACACTTCTTAAGCTCTTTCTCAGGGTGAAGGGGGAACAACCCTCATAAAAAAAGTACCTTAACAAAAATATCTAATGAGGGTGTGTCACTTCACTTTTACCCAAATACTACCCTAATACCCTAAAGTGTTGGGGGCACAACCCTAATACCTTAAAGAATTTATTTTTTTCTTTTAAATTAATTCTTTATTAAAATTAAAACAAATAAAATTAATAAAAACAACTTCATTAATTAAAAAAAAGTACATTAACAATAAATAAAAAAGCACATAAAAATAAATCTAGAAATTATAAGGCCACCCGTATCGACTAGCTATTTAAAGTTTTAAAATTTTTTCTTTTATAAAATAAATATTATTATATAAGCTTGTCAATATTGGTGTGAGGAGGTAGGCTAATCTGTATTCTCTTGGACGATATATTTTACTAAAAAGATAAAAGGATTTTGATTGGAATTCAAATTGCAACCAATTAGAAACCAACACGTGGAAGTAGAACACATTCTTTGAATTTATTATCGTCCATAGTTTATTAATTTCAAGTGGCGGCCGAAATTTTCGTTTCTTCAACACTCAGGTACATATATCCGCAAAACACTACCCGATGAAGTATCCGATCCGTTGGCGGCGGTGTAACCGAGCTACCCGTGAACCCAAAGATGGTTACCCGAGGGCGCCCCCTTCACCCTCACAATTGGAATCCTTCAAAAAAAGGCAACAAACTATTAACATTGATCCAATCCTCCTCATTATCTGAAATTTTTCAATATTAATATTCGAATCTGAAACCGAAAATTCGGATATCCGAATTTTCGGATAGTTCGGATTCGAAATTTTTCGATAATTCGGGTTCGGTTTCGGATTCGGATATTTTTTAAGACCCCCTAATGTACACTAGAACAAGGCGACCTCTTTAAGTTTCATAAAAGTTGAATTCTATTAGTTGCAAAACTTAACACTGACGAAGAGGGGGATGTTCTAAAGTTTCAGTTCCAATTTCTGTTGATGTTGGCCTCTTGGGCTTGATCGGTTTTGTAGACCATATTATACCCCCCCCCCCCCCTAATTTTTATCCATCTTTTTTCTTATTTCATTTATCACACCACTTCGTCTTTTAGTTTATAAAATATTAAAGTTCTTTGATTAAACAACATACAAGGAAAAACTAGTATTTTTCAAAATTTTAAAAAATAAATTATATATCCTGAAGTACTTTTTATATAATAAAGAATTTTAATTTTAAAACTTCTTTCCACCACGAAAGATAAGTAAGAAAAAGTACAAAAGTGTTGACTTAAAAGGCAAATAATTGGTTAGAATGATAAATGCACAAATCTTTGACGTCATATATTTGTAGCTGTATTTAGGTGACGTGTTCATAATTACACACTTATTATTTAAGCATCTGCCATATATTTTATTATGTTTTATTCCAAATATGATAGCAACCTTTACTTTTTTTTGTACGGCAACACCTAAATGTTCTAGGATAATTGAGTTTCTTCGGGATAACATCTAGGGCAGCACACCTCAAGAGGAACCTTCAACTGGGTAAACCCCCTGACCTGGCCACAGACTCCTTTTTTAATGTGGCCAGGATTCGAACCCAATACCTTCACTATGGAAAGCCTTGGGGCTACCATTGCACCAAATGACCAACGGTAGCAACCGGTACTTAGTCACTCTAAATAATTGTTTCAGGACAAAAAGACAAGGAGGCTAAACACACGAATTTAGAAGAAAAAGGACAAGAAAGGAAAATAGCAAAACGATCCGAAGATATCGTACGACTGTATGATAATATACGGGTTGTATGTAAGCATAAGATAACAAATCAGTCATAGAATTGAAGCGGTATGGGTCGTACGTGGCATCGCAGAAAATCAACTATAAGAGGAGTAGAACTTCAACCAATTTATAGAGTTTGAGAACCAGTTTACATTCAGTTTTTCAATTCCAGTAAAAATACCCCTATCCTATAAAGAAGGATAGGCCCACAGAGAAGCTTTTCAAAAGGATAAGAAGAATCATTCAGTTTGAAGACGAGTTTGGAGTGAATCCAATTGTGAAACAGTTTATTCTATTTTACTTTGTGATTTCATTATGAACTCTTGTTTGATATTGACTTATTTTCTTTTATTCCATATGAGTAGATAAACTCTTTATCATCTAGACTAGATGAATCTTAACAATGTTTGACAATTAGTAGGGTTGTGAATCCGAACTGATGAACTATTTCAATATTTACTTGTGATGTGTATATATGCATACTTGGTTTTAATATTCTTGATATCCCTATTTATATGGTTGGAGGGTGATGTCGTCCAGACGATCTATATAAAAACTAACAAAACTTAACCTAGACTCCTAAGTAATAATAGGAATACCTATGAACTAAACCGCACTTACAGGCAAGTGTACCTATCGAGTGTAGCACAGCTTAATAGTAAACCGGAATATCGAACCCTAGAGACACTACGAATAACAAAACTAGACTCTGACTCGGACTAAAGATTTAATTGGTTTGAGGGGTTGACTACACTAAAGGTTAACTAAGAATGCAGCAAACTAATGTCGACTCAACTATCAAGACAAGTACTAAGGTGAAATCAGAAGATGGGAAGAATACTACATAGGTCGGAATCCTACTTGCAAAGCACAACATCTACCGATTCTGGAAACTATGATGGATCTGGGTTTCTAAAGATGACAACTAAAGACTACCTAGTGGATCCCTAATCACTCTCAGGGTGTCACCAACTAAGCAACCTAAAGCGTACTAACTCACCAGATGGTTAGATCACCTCTCGGGTATTTCCAACAATGACAATGTACCCGAATAGACAGATTACCTCTTAGTCTCACTGTCCACCACTACATTCGAAGAATGCATGGGGTAATCTCAAAATAACAACTATGACACGAATAGCAACAATCACTAGACACCTAATACTAACGCCCTCTCAGACTGTTAACACTCGGATTCCTAATGACGAAGACTAGACAACTAATTCTCATCTCTCGGGTATTGAACAAAGACACACATTCAATTCTAATCAGCAATCAAAGACAACTCCTTATGGCTACTACGTCTAGCAAACCACCCTAATCACAAACCCTAAGATTTATGACCAAGATACGAAGATCAAACTGGCAGACAACCATAATCAACGCAACGAATTGAAATCAAACACAAGATCAGATCTAAACATGCAATAACATCACAATAATCAACTCAAGATCTTTTACAAAATCATAAATCCATTAATTGAATCCAAAAACCAAATAAAAACAGAAACTTTAACAAGTATTCATCATGTGACCTAGGCAATATCAAAGTTCTAGCCTAGAATCATGCTTAAACAACCAAAACAGAAGTAGAAACACAAAACCATGGTATCAAACATCGCAATTAAACAATAAAAATCGAATCTTGCAGTAGAAAACGTTAAATCTAACGAACCCGGAAGCAAACTCTCAATCTTTAGCCTTCAATCGACTTCCTACTCCTCAAAATCGCCTCTGGTCTCTCTCTAGACGGCTGAAAATCGAACTCCTTTGATTATTGCATTCAAAATCTATTTAATTTAGAAAACTAGGGTTTTACGGAATTTTGGTTTCCCGCGTACCGCGAAAGAAACAGGCCAGCGAAGGCCAAAATAGTCGCGACTGATTTCTAGAGTCCTCGCGTACCGCGAAAAATCCTATGCTTCTCTCTCGCCGCGAGAGACTGAAATTCAACATTTTCTTCTTTTAATCTCCCGGCTTCTTCTCGTGCTCAATATCTTCGTGATTTAGCTTCCTATTCCACACGAGCTCCTATAAATATACAATAGACTCAGTACATAACAAAAACGATTCAAAACAAAGATAAAACTAACTAAAAACGCACAAAACAATAGGATTAAAGATGTGTGATTTGCACTACATCAAATATCCCCACACTTAACCTTTTTTCGTCCTCGAAAAAGCTGCAATGGAATCATAACTGACATCTAACTTAACAGACATCATTTACCAATTAGAAAAATATACTCATGCGTTAAAAAGCAATAATCAGTATTCCGTCCGATTAAACCCAAGCACCAACCATCAAGCCCCCGTAATGTGTTCTAACTCATATTACCAAGCATATCAATCAATCTAAATATCCTCACACTTAACAGTTACAGCTTTACCTAATCCCGTCTCACGGTCATGTCTAGGCACGGATCAAACCATATAGATTTACCCTACCACGTTAAACTAAAATTTACAGGTTTCAGAAATCAGATGAAATATGAATGAATGGATGGAAATGAGCATAATTAAGCAAAAGAACTTTCGTCTAGAGGCGTTTCAACCAAGTCACTATCCCGGAAGGTAACACATAGACTAAGTTATAATCAATAAGCACATAAGAATCAACCAAGTGGTGTTTCAATCAGGCTGGAACCCGACGTGTGACACGTAGGCGAAACTTATATTTCAATTAAATAAGCTCAAGAATTATGGAAAATGGATGCGGGCGCCACCGAAACTCAGATTTATTCTCATAAAAAGAGTGTGGTGTGCCAAGAAATTTCAAAAACCTCTAAATTTTAACTTAACGTGGTACCTAGCACCATATGTTGACAGTTTTAGTATTATCATTACCCTAAGATGAATACTCACAAGATATCATGATTTTAATCAATTATTTAATCCCTAAACAACACAAACAGGATATTTAAGCTTTACTAGCTAGCTGGGTCTACCAAAACGTCACTAATTAAACACGTTTTCAATTATTTATATCATTTAAACTCACAAGTAGATCCAGTTGTACTATCATTTTCCAAGTATAAGCAAAACTTTTGATTTCAAAGGACATTTTTTTCAAAATTTTTGATTTTTTTTGTATTTTTTAATTTTTATAAACAAGACAAACTAGACTCAACTAAACACTCACATCCCCACACTTGAAAGACACATTGTCCTCAATGTGAAGCAAGACACAACTAAAAATAAAAATGCAAAAATAAAAACAAAAACATGAAGCGACTTAGCTGTTAATGTAGCAGTGAATATATCCAGCTTCCTTGATGTGCACCGTATAGCATTTCGGTCGCGGTTGCACAGACTGCTGGGTTGCCTTTAAAAACTTCATATAGTGATAATCGATCTCGCCCGAATTGAGATTGAGTACGGGCAGAATGATAAAACCTGCAAAATAAGCCTCACCACAAACCCGCAACATTAAACTGACTCAAATGAAAATAAAAGACTCGACTGACTCTGGATAGTAGCAGGGAAACGTACTTGATGGGTGGCAAACACATAGACATGAACGCCACAGCAAGGTGAATCATCGGATCGAAACGGTTTCAAGTTTCCCATAGTAATGGTGGATGGTGAGTGATATGATGGATGATGGTAATGGATGATATGATAGATGATATGATGGTATGTGAATGGTGGTTAATGGTAATGGATGGTAAACGGTGAGGGATGGTGGTCGAGTCGGTGAGGGTGAACGGTATGGGAAACCATGGGAAAACAAGGAAGGTGGGTGAACCCGGGGCTCCCTCGCATACCGCGAAAGAGAAGGGATGACTCCTCGCGTACCGTGAGGAGTTGGAAATCAAACCGGCCAAGTCTAGCATTCCCTCGCGTACCGCGAGGGAATTTCTTCCCCCTCTCTCGTACCGCGAGAAAGCCATGGTGACAGAAAGTTAAGAAAAAATTTCAATTTTTATACTTAGAATATTTTTGACCCTTTCAAAATCTTTCTCACCCAACTTTCAATAAAACTTGTTCCAACAATAAAAATCAATGTAAAACATATCTGAAACTTCATTCCAGATGATTTTCCTCACCGAATCGAGCGTGAATCCCTGCAAAACTGACACAGACAAAACACACAAACCGAAAAACACAGAAAAAGACACGGACTCAGACCAAATAATGCACACAAACTCTACATCCCGGGTACTTTCCTGAGATTCCAGCAAGCCTATCAAGAGGCTTCTCCTTGATCCTAACCGATACCGCCTTCATCCTTCGCGGTCTCTCGGTCCTCCACATTTCTAGCAAACAACTACTCCTGTCAAACAGTGGACCTCTATCACTCAGGTCCTTCCACCACAGCTTATACCTACCTGGCCCGAAAATGATATGCACCAAATAACCAAGCAAATTATCTCCCCTCGACGTCCCCACACTTGGGGTTTGCACTCTGTCTAGGTTACCTAAATCGATTAACTCTCGAGTTCTCTTACGAGGCGGCCTAGACCTAGGGTAGTCAGAACTAGGGGTCGGCTCAGCAGCTCTCCCCTCAGAAAGCACAATGGTGCTGGGTAACGGTTCAGAATAAGATTTTCTATAAATGGGACCTCTAGACCTTCACCAGGATCATCAGGATCCTCTACAACCTCCACCAACTTCCCCACACTTGGGGTTTTGCCTTTGATCTCATCAAATTCTGTCATCATCTCCGGCAGATCATCAGGCACCTCATCGCCGTACTCATCCGGCTTGTCTAACAACTTCTCCATCTCCAACGCCCATTCAGATGTTTCTCCTAAATTAGGGGCGGGTTCACCAACTTCTATCCTTGGATCAGAGTCCTGCTGGTAGTCCATGAAGGCATCAAGCATGCACACAGAGTGGCTATGCTCGCCAACATCCTTCACAGACTGTGTAGCATTGAAGGTAGCTAACTCATCCCCCACACGAAGTGTGAACTTCCCGTCAAAGACATCAATCATTGCCTTGGCGGTACGTAGGAACGAGCGTCCTAGGATGAGTGGGACTCTATCATCCACTTCCATATCTAGAATAACAAAATCCACGAGGAATACAAACTTGCCTACTTTCACTAATAGATTCTCTAAAATACCTCGTGGATACTTGACTGAGTGGTCAAGGAAATGCTCATGCGCGTAGGCTGCGGTTCACCTAGGTCTAGCTGCTTGTAGACAGAATATGGCATCAGGTTGATGCTAGCACCTAGGTCAGCTAACGCGTGGTGCAAGGGCAAACTGCCTAGGAGACATGGGATCGTGAAACGACCTAAATCTCCCAATTTCTTGGGCATCTAGTTCTGCACCACCGCAGAGCAATGCTCACTAAGTGAAACTTTAGAGACTTCCTCTAATTTCTTCTTGTTGGAAAGAAGATCCTTAAGGAACTTACCATACTTTGGAATATGCTGGAGGGTCTCTACTAGCGGGAGATTGGCCTTGAGTAATCTAAACATATCAAGGAAGGTATCGTGTCCCCTAGCATGTTTATATGGCAGCAAGCGCGCTGGATAGGGAACACAACTCCAGTCAATCTCGGGGACTTCATCTCTACCCCCTTCTTCTTCTCCTCTGCCTTCTCGGCAGGTATCTCAACTACTATCTCCTCGCCTGCCTGCTTCTCGGCCATCTTAGCATCGATCTCAGCAAATCGAGCTCTCCAGTCAATCTTCTTGACCTCTTCAGGTGACGAAATATCATGCTCAATTAAGTAGGAGCCATCCACTACAACCTCTTTCTCCTGCTCACTCCTAACTGACACGGCCATCACTGAAGCATGGGAGCCCGAAGATGGACCTCCCTGTCGATCCTTCAGACTCTTAGCGATGTCCCCTACCGTGCGCTGCAGATCCTGGAATGCCGACTGCTGATTCTTCGATAGGGTGTCGTGGCTATCCAGTCTCTGCCTAACATCTCTATCCCTCTGCACTAAATGGGCAAGCATCTGTGTCTGGTTCTCAATCATCTCTTCGATCTTTCGAGTATCGACACTGCTTCCCGAGCTAGCTCCTGCTTCTCCTCCTCCCTGCTGATGCTACTGGCGACCGTTAAACCCAGGTGGGTTGTTTCCAGATCTCCATCCCGAGCCAAATGAATTATTGTAGTTATTATACCCTCGGTTCTGGTACTGGTTGCCAGCATAGCTCACATGCTCCTGATTATTTACGGGGCAATCTCGGGTGTCGTGGCCTCCCCTGCACACTTGACACCGCTGAGCACTGAGCTTCATCTATTTAATCTCGTTAGCCATTGAGGCGAGTGCAGCAGCCACGCTAGAATCAGGGGTGACCTGATGTAAACCTCTAGGAGAAGAGGTAGATGATCTAGCACTAGGAGTGGAAGTCCTAGTAGATGGATGCTGCTGTTCGGCTTGAGCGAAGCTCTCGAACATGTCCTCGCACTCAGCAGGCTCGAGTCTATCCATGATATGGCCTCCCGCAGCTGTATTGAACATTTGCTGCATCTCGAAGGTAAGACCATTGTAGAATTTCTCCATTATCTCCCAGTCAGATAGACCATGCTGGGGACATCGGCTCAACGGCGCATTGAACCGCTCCCAAGCCATGTAATAAGGCTCGTCGGGATCCATCCGGAAGGAGTGGATTTGATCCCTAAGGCGAGAGGCCCTAGAAGGTGGATAGTACTTTTTGAAGAACTTGGCTTCGAGATCATCCCAAGTGGTGATCAAGTTGTCTGGGAGGGTGTTGAGCCAAGTAGATGCATGCCCAGAGAGGGAGAATGGGAAGAGACGCAAGTAGATTGCGTCCTTAGACACACCCGTGATGTTAAAGGTATCACATATATGCGCGAAGCGGGACACGTGTCTAGGTGCATCCTCATCCTCAAGGCCATGAAATTGAGTAGCATGAGTTATCGTGCTAATGACATGTGACGGGATCTGCCAAGAATTGGTATTTGGAATAGCGGGGAGTGTGATCGAAGATCTCGCGCCCGTGACCCCATCACTAGCCCTCTGGTGTACTGTACGCCTCGCTGCTGGGTCAGTGTCGCTCATTTTAGGAAATGGAATTGGGCTTGAAGGACGTACCTGGTTGTTGCACAACTGCTTCAAACGCTCCCGGAAGTCGCGGGTGCGCTCGTGTAGCTCTCGTTCGGGCTCTAGAAAATCTGAGTAAGGTGGTGATCTCTGCGAACGAGTGTTGTGCATAAACAGAAGGACACAAGATAAGAAAGAAACAAAGACTCAAAGACAGAAAGACTCGATCCTATATTAGACACACAAGTAGCACGTAGGAAAAGCACACAAACAAGACAAAAGGAAAACAAAATAAACCAAAAATCAAACAAAAAACTAACCAGAGTTAATATTGCTATTGCCAAGTGTCCCCGGCAACGGCGCCAAAAACTTGATGTCGTCCATAAAAACTAACAAAACTTAACCTAGACACCTAAGTAATAATAGGAATACCTATGAACTAAACCGCACTTACATGCAAGTGTACCTATCGAGTGTAGCACAGCTTAATGGTAAACCGGAATATCGAACCCTAGAGACACTACGAATAACAAAACTAGACTCTGACTCGGACTAAAGATTTAATTGGTTTGGGGGGTTGACTACACTAAAGATTAACTAAGAATGCAGCAAACTAATGTTGCCTCAACTATCAAGACAAGTACTAAGGTGAAATCAGAGATAGGAAGAATACTACCTAGGTCGGAATCCTACTTGCAAAGCACAACTTCTACAGGTTCGGGAAACTATGATGGATCTAGGTTTCTAAATATGACAACTAAAGACTACCTAGTGGATCCCTAATCACTCTCAGGGTGTCACCAACTAAGAAACCTAAAGCGTACTAACTCGCCAGATGGTTAGATCACCTCTCGGGTATTTCCAACAATGACAATGTACCCGAATAGACAGATTTCCTCTCAGTCTCACTGTCCACCACTACATTCGAAGAATGCAAAGGGTAATCTCAAAATAACAACTATGACACGAATAGCAACAATCACTAGACACCTAATACTAACGCCCTCTCAGACTGTTAACACTCGGATTCCTAATGACGAAGACTAGACAACTAATTCTCACCTCTCGGGTATTGAACTAAAACACACATTCAATTCTAATCAGCAATCAAAGACAACTCCTTATGGCTACTACGTATAGCAAACCACCCTAATCACAAACCCTAAGATCTATGACCAAGATACGAAGATCAAACTGGCAGACAACCACAATCAACACAACGAATTGAAATCAAACACAAGATCAGATCTAAACATGCAATAACATCACAATAATCAACTCAAGATCTTTTAAAAAATTATAAATCCATTAACTGAATCCAAAAACCGAATAAAAACTAAAACTTTAACAAGTAATCATCATGTGACCTAGGCAATATCAAAGTTCTAGCCTAGAATCATGCTTAAACAACCAAAACAGAAGTAGAAACACATAACCATGGTATCAAACATCGCAATTAAACAATAAAAATCGAATCTTGCAATCGAAAACGCTAAATCTAACGAACCCGGAAGCAAAGTCTCAATCTTTAGACTTCAATCGACTTCCTACTCCTCAAAATCGCCTCTGGTCTCTCTCTAGACGGCTGGAAATCGAACTCCTCTGATTATTGCATTCAAAATCTATTTAATTTAGAAAACTAGGGTTTTATGGAATTTTAGTTTCCCACGTAAGGCGAAAGAAACAGGCCAGGCCTTCGCATACCGCGAAGGCCAAAATAGTCGCGACAGATTTCTAGAGTCCTCGCGTACCGCGAAAACTCCTATGCTTCTCTCTCGCGTACCGCGAGAGACTGAAATTCGACATTTTCTTCTTTTAATCTCTCGGCTTCTTCTCATGCTCAATATCTTCGTGATTTAGCTTCCCATTCCACACGAGCTCATGTAAATATACAATAGACTCAGTACATAACAAAAACGACTCAAAACAAAGATAAAACTAACTAAAAACGCACAAAACAATAGGATTAAAGATGTATGATTTGCACTACATCAGAGGGAATCTGAGTAGTAGACATACTCACAGGTTTCTGTATAACGATTTTTTGGGTTGAAATATTTCAATTTGAAGCTCTTACTATGGATAGTAGGTGATAAAGTGATAATAATAATAATAATAATAATAATAATAATAATAATAATAATAATATTTAGCAGGTGGGCTACCTCATTCTTGTATTATCTAAATACATGTTTGTGTTAGAATTTTTCAAACTTTAAGTTAAAGTGTAAAAACCTCTAGCGAGTGTCAGGAAATCCTAAATTACAAGTAAACTATTTAACATTACTCTATGGTTTAAAGATATTCAGTGTGTGTCTATAGCAGTGACATTCTTCTCATCATAAGGAATTAAAGCATCTAACAAGGTAGTTTTCTATTGAGTATACCAGTTCAGAAGTTGTCAGCGCTTCATTGTGGTAAGTCTTAAGGCAACAAACATTGTGTCTAGGGAGCTTTAAATTCTTCACCCGTCTAGGTTACTTTGACGAGAGCCTAGCCATTATTGATAAATCATAACATGATAGGCTGTCATTTCAAAGTTAAGAGGATTTATGTGTAGATGATATTATCTCATCCCTTGATTATTCTTTAGTTAATTATTATCTTCCCAAAAGAAAGTTTGATTAAATATTGATTAAAGTTTAGTATCATGGTGCACTTGCCTATAAGTGTGTGAAGTTGGGTACTCGGGTGATAATCATTTTTATAAATTTAAAGCTTAAAATCGTAAATTCTTTTATTGCAAAATATATATATATATATACGGTGTGGTTCAAATGATAACCAATATTTATGTGATAACCATGATAACCACTCTTAAACATAGTGTTACATATATGTAACAGTTATCATTCTGTTAATGTTATATATAGGTAACACTATGTGTCACGTATATGTAACATTATGTGGTACGTGTATGTAAGAAAGTTTGATTAAATATTGATTAAAGTTTAGTATCATGGTGCACTTGCCTATAAGTGTGTGAAGTTGGGTACTCGGGTGATAATCATTTTTATAAATTTAAAGCTTAAAATCGTAAATTCTTTTATTGCAAAATATATATATATATATATATATATATATATATATATATATATATATATATATATATATATATATATATATATATATATGGTGTGGTTCAAATGATAACCAATATTTATGTGATAACCATGATAACCACTCTTAAACATAGTGTTACATATATGTAACAGTTATCATTCTGTTAATATTATATATAGGTAACACTATGTGTCATGTATATGTAACATTATGTGGTACGTGTATGTAAGACTCCACATTTCCGTATTTATGTTCAAGATATATGTTCAAAGAGTATTTAACAATTAAAAGAAAAAATAATTTATAAATTATGTGATTGTTTGAGAGTGTAATCACGGATGTCACATAAAAAACTGGTTATCATTTGAACCTTTCCCTATATATACACACACACACACACACACATTTTACACCACATCAAGTCTTTGACGCCGTTGCCAGGGACGCGACAATTCTGAGAACGACCTAAGTCAATAATTTAATTTTGTTGTCTGGCCTTTAGGACAGTTTGTTTTAGAAAACATTCCTGAAATATTTAGTAGCAATGGAAGTCATAAAATGAGATCATACGTGAAAAACAATTGCCGACTTTGCACAACCCTCTGCCGAAGGAATTCAAACAAACATCGTTCGTCCAGTCATTTAAGTTCCTAACTTTGAAATTAAGTCAAGCATCATTCAATTAATAAAGAGCACATCTCAATTTAGCGGAACCTCAGAGGAGGACCTAAATATTCATATCGCAACATTCCTTAAATTATGAGATACATTCAAATGGGAAGGAGTTACCGATGACGTAATCTGGCTCCGATCGTACCCATTCACTCTTCATAAGGAAGCCAAATCTTGGCTAATATCCCTCCCATCTGCCTCCATTACCACATGGAAGCAAATGACAGATAAATTCTTAAATAATTAATTATCTCCTACTAAAACCGCACGGTTGAGGCCACTCATAACCACATTTAAACAGGAAGAAAAGGAATCGTTAGCAGCAACCCGGAGGAGATACAAGGACCTGCTAAAAAATTGTTCATGCCATGGATTCGAACTTTGGTTACAATTACAATTTTTCTACACTGGATTAACCCCAGTCGCTCGTCAAAAAGTGGACACATCATCTGGGGGATCAATCTCAAGAAAACTTCCAATAAAAGGCTTATGAACTACTACATGATATAACAGATAATCATTATGAATGGATTGATGAGGAGGAAGAAGTACAAATACCAGAGGCTACGCAAGAGACCGAGAAACCATCTAAGGTAAACAAAGTGAAGAAAAAGGAGATATTATGAGAGTACAAACCTGTAACACCTGCCACAAAAATATACTAGATTTGACAAAGGTACAAACCACAAGGAACTATAAGTGTAAATATACCAAAGATCAAGGTTCAAGAAGTAGAAAACATGAAAATCCAATGGTAACGGACCGTCACGGACGGTAACAGTCCATTACGGGCTGAGCACGCATGCAATGATGGCTTGCCATGTGTCCAGTGAGTCATGGTTACAATCTGACGCGTGGAAACCCTATAACGGACCGTCACGCCTGGTAACGGTCCGTCACAGCTGCAAAAGGCCCTGGGTGCACCACGTATCACTCCGTAACGGACCGTCATGCCTGGTAACGGTCCATCACGCCGCAATTTGACCAGGGGTGATGCGTGTCTGATGACTCACAAACCCTAATCTGGTGACGGGCCAACACCACCCGTAACGGTCCGTCACGACCCCAGACTTGGCCCTATAAATAGTTGGACAATATCATTCGAATTCTTCACTCCAAAACCGATCTTCACTCTCAAAATCCATTCTCGACGATCCTGGTCCAACACCCTCTCGTTGTAGTGCCCGATTTAAGAAGAAACGCTCGTAAAGGTGCTGAAACGCTAGAGAAACCAAGCTAAGAGCTGATTCTTTAATTTCTAACTTAGAGGCTCATTCCCATTATCAAGGTGAATACTTTATCTCTTTCAAAACTTGTGTTAAACATTTACATTTACAAAAATGGCCAAATAAAGGTTAAGGGAATAATGCTCAACGTTCTTCTACGAACAAAGCATTCGGGCCATAGTTATACGTAAAACTTGCAAGGGATACACGGGTTTCGGGTGAGAGTCCCGGATTACGGCCGGTGCTTATCTAATAACAAATCCGGAGGCGTGAACCTATCCGTTGTGATAAGGCATGACGCCAGTGTATACAGTGGTGCATACAGTCATGACATAGGCCTGCTAAATGTGTGGATTGAACAAAAAGTTATGATTATGAAATTAATACTTGTTTGTGCCAAATGATTTTACTGTCAAGATAATTGTATTCACCGGCGTTCGCTGACGTTTCATTTTCAAAATATTTTCACGAAATGAATAAAATGAAAAGGAAAAGGGGATACGGGCAGACATAGTGCATAGGAAATCCTAAAAGATGAAAGAGGAGATAGGACCAAGGGATTGATCAACCTTGGATAGTACTATTTTCCGTGGCTTAAAACTTGTCCAAAGGAGACAAGAAATGTATTTGATTTCAAACTTGTTTTGTAATCAAAAAGGGTATTTAAATCCGTATGTTTATGAAATAAATACAAGGCTTTTGTTTTTCAAATGGGTCTTGATATTTATAAATACAACCCTTAAGGTTGAAATGAATGATGTTTCGATCCTTGTGAAAAAGTCTTCCGTTGTGTTTTATAAAAACTCTGAAATCAAAGCAGGTATCAATCGTGCTTGCACACGTCCAGGGGGTGCCTGAGGCGGGGTGTGACAAAACCTAATGTTCCTTACCCCGAGAGGTTACAAAAGGAAAAGAAAGAGGAATAGTATACCAAATTTCTTGAGATGTTTAAGCAACTTCATGTCAACATTCCTTTTGTAGAAGAATTATCACAAATGCCCTCATCTACAAAGTTCCTCAAGAAACTCTTAACTAACAAAAAGAAATTAGAGGAACTATCTACAGTGATCCTGAGTGATGAATGCTCAGCCTTATTGCAAAACAAACTACCTAACAAAATGATTGAACGAGGGAGTTCCACCATTCCTTGTCTTATTGGTAGCCTTTCCGTTAGCAATGCATTGGCAGACCTAGGAGTTAGCATAAATTTGATGCCCTATACGGTTTTTGCTAAGCTAGATTGTCACACCCCGATCGACGGCGGATTATACACCGGGACTGATGCGGTTGTTCAAAAGCACATGGTGAACTATTAAATGAGTTTCAATATTTATTCAACCATATTAAATATCCGTTACAAGGAAATAAGAAACATATAGTTCAAAAGAAACATAACATAATCAAAACTTGAATTTATTATAACTAGGTCCATAGTCCTAAGTGATCAAGACTTGTCCTCAAACCGGTGCACCTGAAACATGTTAAGTAAATGTCAACTACAAGTAGTTGGTGAGTAACATAGGTTTTGACACCAACAAAAGTTGAAAAATGATTTACAATTCAATATGTCCATATCAGGTCTAAGGCATAAATGTGAAAACATATAAGGTTCCAAGTGTACAATAATACCATGTAATATGTATGCACAATCCATCTGATTGTGTGATGTAAGGTACCAAAATGTATACACAAATCCGCCAAGATTTGTATTAAGTAATGAATCGGATTCCCATAAAAATGATCATAATAGGTACTACCTTAGGCTTGCCACACAAGTTAATGATTGTACTAAAACATGAACACATGTATCACCAAGTAGTTTAAGACATGAAAGACAAAGACTTTGCATAAGAACATAGTAATTGAATTGTGTATGTAAAGTAATTGTAGACATGTTCCACCCCGAGGATTTGTAAACAAAAGTAATGTAAAAGGGGCTATGAAACTCACTTGTAATAAAGTCAGTAGGTAGTATGAATTGTAAATGAAAGATAGGCTTCGTGAATATTTCTCACAATTAATCTACACAAGTAATTGTTTTCTAGACTTAATGTCTGTCTAATAAAAGTAAAGAATTTTTTGAGGTTTTAGGGATTCTTAGAATTTGGAATCGGATATGGGATTTGTACAAGTTTTTAGGAATATATATGTTTATCACAAGTATTGAAATAATAATGATAAAGTAGTTTATAATTTCTAATTAATTATATAAGTATAGTATTTATAATAATAATACGTTTGAATTTATTTAAATAACTATTTTAAGAATAAATAATAAATAAATTGTGGATTAGAAAAAAAAAGTTTAAATAATTGTTTTATGTAAATAAAATAATTATTTAAATTACTTAAATAATTTCTTTTACTTAAATGCTAAATAAAAGAGATATTAAATAAATGTTAATTTAAGTAAGCTTTAAATGAATTTAAATGAACTAGGAATTTTACCCGCCTTGCGTTGCGGCTGCGTCGAATTCCTTACGGTACCTTAATGGTAACGGTGTCCGCTATAGCCTAAAAAAAGTTACTATTCATTTTCTAAGGTTTTTAAATAATAAGGATAATTTGTATAATTATTTATCTAAAAATAATTATTTAAGTATTTCTATAAATTTTTAAGTGTTTTAAATAATTATTCTTTGCCAAAATAATTATTTATATGTTTTGAGAAATGGATTAATAATGTTTAAATAATTATTAAAAAAATTTTTATAAACATTACTATTTTATAAATAAAACAACATAATTAGATTTGTTTAAATAAATCATTTATATTGTTCATTTAGGAATTTATAATATTTATAATATGTTTTTAATAAATTAAAATGATTAAAACATCATTTTATATTTTCTGCGTTTATAAATGTTACTAAATATATTTATTGGATTTATAAAAATTAAATCAGAATTTAAAAACATTAGTTTATGCATTTAAAATGACAAAGAGGATGGTTGAGGTTTAAAATCGGCTCCAACCAGCCTTGAACTCGAGTGGGTTCTAAACACACACATGGCTTATGCCTTGGTTAAGAATTGATGCGTTTAAATTAAAAACAACACTCCCAAATCACCTTCTTCCCCAAATGAAACTCGTAACCCAATTGACCCCGATCCAGCACACAATCGAAGCTCGAATTATGGGGCTTTTGTTCTTCGTATCAAAACGAAATCATAGGCACCAGAATTACCAAAAATAATTACGAGTTGGAGGAGAACGACTGAGGGCTAAAACTCGTGTTCGTCGGCTGTGATTAGGTGTTCCAGAGGTGAAATTAGATGCGATTGAGAGTGTGGGGAGTTTGTAATGAGTCTCATTAATGATTAAAAGTGTCACTTTATACACAATTTGGACTGGAATGGATCGATCGATTAAATGGGATTTAAGGGGAAAACGATTATGATTTAAACACTAATTAGCTCATGATTTCACAATTAAACATGAAGAACGAAACGTTTGGATGTCCACAACGTAATTTCATTGAGATTTTTGCACGAAATTGGGTCAAGGGTTGAGTTCGCAAAGCATGGTCAGAAAAACGGTCCTTGTGTGGTTCGAACTCGCGACTGAAATGGAAGGGGAAAGAGTCCGGGATTTGCACTTTAGTCCCTAGTGTTTCATAAGTTTATCATTTTATGTAAAAATTTAAGTTTAAAATGAAATTAAGTTTCAGAAATTGTAAAACAAACCCTGAACTTTTATAAAAATATAAAATCATTAAATTTTATAAGTTTTTATAAAATCTAATAAGTCTTAATATTATATTTAATGTTATAAACATAAAAACTGATTTTTTTATAATTTATAAAATAGGAATAAATTTTATTTCTTTTAAAATTCATTTTCTTGATTTTTTTTAAAAATCATTTTCCTGAAATTTTATATTAGAAATCTAAGTTTCGCTTACGTGTCACACGTTGGGTTCCAGCCTGATTGAAACACCACTTGGTTAGATTTTTATGTGCTTCACTGATTGAGACTGTAGTCTATGTGTTACCTTCCGGGATAGTGACTTGGTTAAAACGCCTCTAGACGAATGTTCATTTGCTTAATAATGCTCATTGACATTCCATTTCATTCCATAATTCATCTTAATTTCTAAAAACCAGTAAATTTTAGTTTAACATGTTGGGTGAAATCTATATAGTTTAATCTGTGCCTAGACCTGACCGTGAGACGGGATTAGGTAGAGGTGTAGCTTTTGAGTGTGAGTCCCATAGATAGATTGATTGATAGTTGTATAATATGAATTAGAACACATAACGGGGGATTCAAATTTGGTGGTTGGGTTTAATCGGATAGAAATACCGGTTATTGCTTTTTAACGCGTGAGTATGTTTGTGCTTATTGAATTAATGAGTTTGTAAAAGCTATGTCCAGTTACGATTCCATTACAGATTTTTCGAGGATGAAAAAAGGTTAAGTGTGGGAATGTTTGATGTAGTGCAATGCACACATCTTTATTCCTATTGTTTTCGTGCTTTTAGTTAGTTTCACCTTTGTTTTGAGTCGTTTTTGTTTCCTATTGAGTCTTTGTTGTGTTTACAGGAGCTCGTGTGAATAACAAGTCAAATCATGAAGATATCGAGCATGAGAAGAAGCCCGGAGGAAAAAGAAGAAAAAGGTTTGATTTTTTATCCCTCACGGTACGCGAGGATGGAGAAGGATTCTGTCGCGGTACGCGAGAGAAGAGAAATCTGGGCCCGACTAATTTGTCCCTCGCGGTACGCGAGGGGTTAGCTAGTTACTCTCGCGGTACGCAAGAGGCCGTAAATCCGTGAAAAAGCCCTAAATTGCTAATTAAAGGAATTTGAATGCCATTAGGTATGGAGTTCGACTTTTGGCCATCTAGAGGAGTGCTTTGGGCGATTTTGGGGCTTCAGAGGTCGATTGAAGGCTAAAGTTGAAGGCTTTTGATTCCGGGTTAGTTAGATTTACATATTCGGTGTCAAAGTTCGAACCTTTATCTGTGATTTCTTTGTTGAACCTATGTCTTGCTTATTTACTTCTTTCATGGATGTTTTGAGTATGAATCTAGGCTAAAACCTTAGTACTGCCTAGGTTATATGATGATTGCTTGTTGAAGTATTGATTTTTATCAGTTTTTGGATACGTATGAATGGATTAATGATTTTGTAGCAATCTCATGTTAATGATTATGATGTTTCTGCATGTTTAGATCGGATGTATGAATGATTATAAGTTTCTTATGTTATTTGTGGATGTCTTCCAGTTTGAATAGCGTATCTAGATCATACACTGTGTGTTTGTGGTTGTTTGTATGGTTTGCTAGACGTAGTAGCCATAGGAGCTGTAGTTGAGAGTTATTAGATCTGAGTGTGTTTCTTATCTCAATACCCGAGAAGTGAGAGATAATCGGTTAGTCTTCGGTATTAGGATTCTGAGTGAAATATGTCTGAGAGGAAGTTTCCCTTAGGTATTCTTAGTATTTTTTGCTAATCCGAGTCATAGTTGTTAGTCTGAGATAACACCGTGCATCTTAGATGTATTGTGGACAGTGAGACTAAAAGGTGATCTGTCTGTTGGGTACATTATCGTTGTTGGAAAGACTGAAAGGCAATCCGACCATCTTGTGAGTTTAGTACATCTTTAGGTTCCTTAGTAGGTGACACCCTGAGAGTGATTAGGGATCCACTAGGTTGTCTAAAGCTGTTATTCTTAGAAACCCGGATCCATCATTGTTTCCATAACCGGTAGAAGTTGAGCTTTGCAAGTAGGATTCCCACCTAGGTGGTATTCTTCCCATTCCTGGTATTTCCCTGAGTTCTTTGTCTGGATAGTTAGAGTCGATCGTTAGTTCTACATTTTCTAGTTTAATCAGTAGTGTAGTAAAACCCCACAATCAAATCATCTTTAGTCCGAGTCAGAGTCTAGTTTAGCTGTTCAGTGTCTCTAGGGTTCGATATTCCGGTTAACCATTAAGCAGTGCTACACTCGATAGGTACACTTGTCTGTCAGTGCGGTTTATTTCATAGGTACTCCATTTATTACTTAGGAGTCTAGGTTAGGTTTATTTGTAAGTTTTTATAGACCGTCTGGGCGACATCAAGTTTTTGGCGTCGTTGCTAGGGCCACTTGGCAATTGCAACATTAGCTTTGACTAGTTCTTTTAGTGATTTTTGGTTTGTTTTCTTTCTTTATTTGTGATTCTTAATTGTGTGTCTTTGTCCTATCTTCTACTTGTGTGTCCTATCCGAGTGTCTAACATAGGATCGAGTCTTTCTGTTTTTGAGTCCTTATTTTGTTTCTTTTGATTTTTGTGTGTCAGTTTATGCACCACACTCGTTCGTAGGGATCACCACTATATTCTGCTTTCTTAGAGCCTGAACGAGAGCTTCACGAGCGCACTCGCGACTTCCGGGAGCGTTTGAAAGCGTTGTGTAAAAATCAGGTACGTGATACTAGCCCTATTCCTTTTCCTAATATGGGTGATGTTGACCCACGAGCAAGACGTACCGTACACCAGAGAGCCAGTGATGGGGCCACCAGGGCGCGATCTTCAATCGCTCGCCCCGCTTTTCCTAATACAAATACTTGGCAGATCCCATAACATGTCATGAGTACGATCACTCATGCTACTCAATTTCATGGCCTCGAGGAAGAGGATGCACATGGACATTTGTCCCGCTTCGCGCGCATATGTGATACCTTCAATATCACGGGTGTATCTAAGGACGCAATATACTTGCGTCTCTTTCCATTCTCGCTCTCTTGGCGTGCTTCCACTTGGCTTGACACCCTCCCCGACAATTCTATTACCACATGGGAGGACTTTCAATCCAAGTTTCTTAAAAAGTACTATCCACCTTCTAGGGTCGCTCGCCTTAGGGACCAAATCCACTCTTTTCGGATGGACCCTGATGAGCCTTATCACATGCCCTGGGAGCGGTTCAACGCGCTGTTGAGCCAATGTCCCTCGCATTGGTCTGTCTAACTGGCGATTATGGAGAAGTTTTATAATGGCCTCACCTTCGAGAAGCAGCAAATGTTCAACACAGCTGCGGGAGGCCATATCATGGATAAACTTGAGCCTGCTGAATGCGAGGAGATATTCGAGAGCTTCGCCCTTGCTGAGCAACAGCGGCCATCTACTAGGACTTCCATTCCTGGTGCTAGAGCACCCACCTCCTCTCCCCGAGGTGTACATCAGGTCAACCATGAGACTAGCGTGGTTGCTGCACTCGCATCAATGGCGAATGAGAAAAAAGAGCTGAAGCTGAGCGCTCAAAGGTGTGAGGTGTGCAGAGGAGGCCACGACACCAGGGACTGCCCCGTCAGTCAGCAGGAGCAGGTGAACTTTGCGGGCAACCAGAACCGAGGGTACAATAATAACTATAATAACTCTTTTGGCTCAGGATGGAGATCTGGAAACAACCCGCCTGGGTTTAATGCATGCTCTAATCAGTATGGAGGAGGTGAAGCAGGAGCGAGTTCTGGGAGCAGTGCTTGGGATAAGAAGATTGAAGAGATGCTGGAGAACCAGACTCATGCTCGCTCATTTAGTGCAGAAGGATAAGGAGACTCAGCAGAGACTGGATGCGGATGACACTTTACTGAAGAATCAGCAATCGGCATTCATGGATCTGTAGCGCACGGTAGTGGACATCGCTAAGAGTTTGAAGGAAAAGCAAGGAGAAGCATCTGTGTCTTATAAGAGTTCTAATGCTTCAGTGATGGCCGTGTCTACTAGGAGTCATAGGATAGAAGAGAGAGAGGAGCCACCGGTAGAATAGGAAGAACCGGTGGACGAGGAGATTGTGATGGAGAAGCCTCCCGAGAAGGCTAAAAAGAGAGTTGAGAAAAAAGGGGTGGAGATGAAGACCCCCGAGATTGACCTTAGCCGTGTTCCCTACCCAGCGTGCTTGCTGCCACATAAGTATGCTAGGGAATTCGGTAACTTCCTTAATATGTTCAAACAGCTTAAGGTCAATCTCCCATTCATAGAGGTCCTCCAGCATATTCCTAAGTATGGCAAGTTCTTAAAAGATCTCCTTTCCAACAAGAAGAAGCTAGAGGAGGTCTCTAAAGTCTCACTAAGTGAGCGATGTTATGCGGTGGTCCAGAACAAGCTGCCTGAGAAATTGGCAGATCCGGGTCGCTTCACGATCACGTGTCTGCTTAGCGGTTTGCTAGCATCAACTTGATGCCTTATTCGATCTATAAGCAGCTAGACCTGGAGAGCCTAAGCCGACGCGCATGAGCATATCCTTGGTTGATCAGTCAGTCAAGTATCCGCGGGGAGTGGTGGAGAACTTGTTGGTGAAGGTGCATAAGTTCGTTTTCCCCGCGGATTTCGTGATTCTTGATATGGAGGCGGATGATCGAGTTCCACTCATCTTAGGAGGCCCTTTCTTGCGAACCGCCAAGGCATTGATCGATATCTTTGATGGCACGATCACACTTCGTGTAGGGGACGAGCACGTCAGATGTGATGTCACACAGTCGGTGAGAGGTTCCAAGGATCAGGATGCATCGGTTTGTTTTGTTGATAGGTTCACATTGTTCATGGATGAATCACAGGATGCTGGTCGCGGAGAGAATGCGGACGGAGAATCCCCACTTGATGAGGATGAAGAAGTAGTGGAGATTGTTACTGATACATTGATTCCTACTGTAGAGGAAGTCTCCCACAGCACTGTTCGTCACATTCCGTCATCTAAAGAGGTGAGGAAGATAGATTAGAGAGCCCGCTTTGCTGAGATTGAGGCTAGGATGGTAGAGGAGCCTGAGATAGTTAAGGTACAGGAGCTAGAGACTATAATGGACGACGCAGTCCCACCTTTGGTTCAACAGGAGATTATGAACGAGCCCTCAGCTGAGGATGAGCATGTGGAGGACGAGTTTGAGAGTGAGATTGTAGAATCCCCAAGTGTGGGGATATTGTTAGGTTCGAAGGATAGTAATATAGGAGAAAGTGAGATCAGAGAGTCTCTACCTGAGATGAGTGATAGTGATAGAGGAGGAATGATAGAGGATCCTACGGATTGGCTTACGGAGTTTGAAAAGAAGTTGGTAGAGTCTCCGTTTTAGGTGCTGATGGTGATGATTGCAGTTTGAGAGAGATATTAGCACAAGTAGGGTTATTAATCTGTGAGACACCCAAGGTGGAGAGTTTAGAGGATCATGATGATCCGGTTGAGACTGTAGAGGTCATACCATTAGAAGTACCTATTCCTGAACCTCTACCTGTCATTAATGTTCTTCGTGCTGATGGGAGAGAGACCGAGTCACCCCCGAAATCTAGGCCACCCCGTAAGAGAACCCAAGAGTCAAGTGATATAAATGATCTAAGGGCAATGCAAATCCCAAGTGTGGGGATGTGTAAGGATGATAGCTTGGTGGGGTACATGATACAGGTTATTTTTGGACCTGGTAGGTTTAAGTGCTGGTGGACCGATTTGAGAGAGTGTGAGTAGATGATTGACGTTAGTTGATAGCAGTATGCTAGTGAGAGCCGGGACACCGAATAGGATGAAGGCGGTACGGGTTAGGATCAAGGAAAAGCCTCCTGATAGGTTTATTTGAGTCTCGGGCAAGTACCTGGGATGTATAGTTTGTATATTTCTTGGTTCTATTTTCATGTCATTTTTGTGTTTTTTGGTTTGTGTGTTTAGTTTGTGTCGTGTCTTGCAGGGTTTCATGCTTGAATTGGTGAGGAAAATCACCAGGAACGAAGTTCCAGGTATGTTTACAATGGGTTTTATCGTTGGAACAAGTTTTAAGGGAATTGGGTGAAAGAAGTTTTCAGGGGTCAAAAATTTTCTAAGTATAAAAACCCTGTTAACTTTCTGTTACCAACAGCCCCTCGCGGTACGCGAAGCCCAGTAGAAGTTCTCTCACGGTACGTGAAGAACAAGAATTGTGATCGACTTATGTTCCATTTATTCGTGGTACAGAAGGATTGGTTCTTTGTCTCTCGTAGTATGCGGGGGACCTCTGGTCTTGCCCTTTTACCTTTGTTTCCCATGGTTTCCTAAATCCGTCACCACCACCACTCATCATCCTTCATAACCATCATCCACCACCATCACCAGCCTTTATCATCTATCATCATACATACCATCTATCACCATCCATTATATCATTCACATCCACCTACCATGGAAACTTAAGAACTGTTCTTGACCGATGTTTAACCTTGCTTTGGCATTCATGTCTATGTGTTTGCCACTCATCGAGTATGTTTCCCTGCTGTCTATCTTGAGTCTTAGTGAGTCAGTCGAGGCTTTTATTTTATTTTGAGTCTGTAACTTGTGTCAGTATAATGTTGTGGGTTTGTTGTGAGTTTATTTGTGCAGGTATTGATCGCTCCATCTGTACTCAATCTCCATTCGGGCGGGGTCGATCTGATCTTATATATCTTGTAAAGGCAACCCAGTAGTAAATTGTGTAACCGCGACTGAAATGTTATACGGTGCACAAGAGGAAGAGTAAAGCTGGACCATTCACTGCTTCATTACCAGCTAAGTCGATTCCTTTTATTTTTATCTTTTTAAATTTTTATGTGTCTCAGTTCACATTGGGGACAATGTTTGTTTCAAGTGTGGGGATGAGACTGCGTCTAGTGAGTCTAGGTGTCTAGGTTATTTTATTTTATAAAAATACAAAAGTACAAAAAAAATTAAAAAAATTTAAAAAAATTTGAAAAAATGTCCTTTGAAATCAAAGTTTTGCAAATAATAAATGGAAAATGATAGTACAACTGGATCTGCTTGTTGAGTTTTAAAATAAATAAATAATACGCGTTTAATTAGTGATGTTTTGGTAGATCCAGCCAACTAGTAGAGCTTAAATAGCCTGTTTGTGTTGATTAAGAACATAAATGATTTAAATCATGATATCTTGTGGGTACTCATCTTAGGGTAATCGGTAATACTGAAACTGACAACATGGGTTGATAGGTACCACGTTAAGTTAAAATTTAGAGGTTTTTGAAATTTCTTGGCACACCACTCTCTTTTTATGAGAATAAATCCGAGTTTCGGTGGCGCCCGCATCCATATTCCATATACTTGAACTTGTTTGATTAGAAATCTAAGTTTCACCTACGTGTCACACATCGGGTTCAGCCTGATTGAAACACCACTGGGTTAGATTCTTATGGGCTTCACTGATTGGGACTGTAGTCTATGTGTTACCCTCCAGGATAGTGACTTGGTTGAAACGCCTCTAGACAAAAGATCATTTGCTTAATAATGCTCATTGACATTCCATTTCATTCCATAATTCATCTTAATTTCTAAAAACCTGTAAATTTTAGTTTAACGTGCTGGGTGAAATCTATATCGTTTAATCCATGCCTAGTGTAACATTTCTGAGTTCTCTGTATTGGTTTTAATGCAATAAACAACGTTTCAACTTCAATCCTAGTGCAATGCTTTGTATTATCCTTACAAACATTAAAATACAAAATTTCACTCAATACAATTTGTGATTTTTTGCGGTGTCAAAACCTATGTATGCTCACCAACTTTTTAGTTGACCTCGTTTTATCATGTTTCAGGTACGAATAAATGAGTTTGATCAAATTGCTTTCACTTAAGTTTGAGGACCTAGTATTTTAATTTAAATGAGCTTGTTTATGTAATTTCTATTAGTTGGATTTGATGTCTTGAATTATGAAATGAAATTGGTTGTTTAATTATTTCAACTTTAGTAAACCATGAGCTTATGAATAGTCTCCATGTACCACTCCAACATGTTTCGCCGTTGGTTGGGGTGTGATAGATTGGTATTAGAGCCTTGGTTATAGGGAATTAGGTTATTAGACACCTTTGACCTAGACTATAACCTTAGAACACCCATCTTATGCCATGCTCCATATTACATGGTATCTGCCACATTACTAAATGTTACATGCTTACTACTTTTGATTATCTTACATGTTATTTTAAGTATTACATCGCATGATACAATACATGATAGTCTATGTACTACACTACTTGAAAACTCATGTGCTTATAAACATTGCTATATACATGCTACCTATCTGATTCCATTAAGTGTTATTCTAAGTTTTACCACACACCTATTCACATCTCAGTCTTTATACACCCTCATCCTTACACACTACATTACTACTACCTTTTGTGAACAAGACTCAAACCATTGGGCCTAATGCCCATTAATAAGAAACTAAGGAGCCCACTTACCCTCCAAGAAGAGGAAGCCTGCTGGAGTAAATAAACCTCACCTTTGGGCCTCAAAGCCCAGTCTATAATGATTCTCATCATGACCATGAGCTCAAACGATAGTGTTGTTAGTACATGATGGCTGGAAGAGTGTGCGTAGACCCATGAGAGATTCTAGCTAAGGAAAGACCGGGTACTTAAGGGTGTCCCTTGTGACCCACCCCTCTTTCCTAGGAATTCTCTTCATGGATACACTACTTATAGGTCAAATGTTACTTCTAACATACTATTGTGAAGACTCGGTGTTATGATTAGTCAAACTCTGAATTCATTAAAACTCCTATATTTAACACTTAGTATTTTTTTTATACCGCTTACAATCTTTTCCCTTTTTCTGCTAGACATGGACTCCTACTATCCTCCCTCCCCGATATACTATCCCGGAGCAGAGTCTGAACAGGAAGAAAACATTGGATCACCAGACTATCAGTCACCAACACCCCCAGCTGCTAGATCAATGTTTGACATAAGGGCAGATTGGATCAGGAACACTGGACCAAGACTTCGAGCATCTGGATCACCTCCATCAAGAAACCCGTATCAGGTACTCCATCTACACAACCAGTTACCATCCCCTATGAGAACCCCTACCTAGCACCCGAACCATGCCACCCTGACCCTAGGGCAAAGCAAACCATGGCACCCACTAGTGCTATGGGAGTCCCATTTGATGCCATCCACCAATACGTGAGAACCTCAGAGTTTGTGAGACATGGGATGGAGCACGGGATAAGACCCGACCTGCTAGGTCATAGAATAGACAGCCTAGTGGATCAAGTGTGGTGCCAGGAGGAGAAAATTGCAAGCCTGGAAGAAGACAAGGAAGTACTTAAGGAACGCACGGAACCAGCTAGAGTTGAGGCCAGATTTGCTGTCCGAGTAACCATAGGGATGTTCGTCTTAGTGCTTATCTGCTTCCTAGTGGAAAGCCACCTAAGACGTTAGCAGGAGTTTCTACTTCTTGTCTTTAAATTTCAGTTTGAGAACCAGTTCCTTATGTTTGGAATAAATATTTAACATTTCAGCATTTAATAATAAATTTTATATTACTCATTGATTTGATACAACGAGTGTGAAATGCATCCGTCACATTTTCATCAGAATCCCCCAAAAATCACCTTTTTCATTCATTGCAATCTAGTACCCTACCTAAAAGCTTTCTTCGTAAACTAATCATATCATTATCTGATTTAAACAATATCGTTGTATTTTGTTCCAACAAAGCGTTTATCAAACTCTAAGTTTGTAGATATGATCTGGGATGTAAGTTTTCAATAGACCTTTATACCTTGAAAGAAAATTTAATACAACTCGTTTTATAAATCATTATCTTAACTAATTGTGACTTTTACTTCACCGTTATCTTTTCTTGAAATATTCTCTTTATAATAATCAAAATTTAATAGAAAGGTTTTCATATAATTATCCATTTATTTAGTTATTCAACTCATTATTTTCACCATTTTATTTATTTACAAACAAAAAGCGCAAAATCAGTTATTCGTAAGCACATGACTCTAAATACTTGCAAAACCTTCTCGTTATCTTGCACTTTCGGAAATATATGAATATACTAGGCACTTCAAGAAGATGAATCATTTCGCGTAGGCGTTAACCATCCATATAAACCTCAAGAAGATTAAAATTTAAAACCCAACTACCCACATTATACATGAACACCAAACAACACGCTTGTCCACAACACTCGATCACCTACAAAAATTCTATAGTTTACGTCACACATGAGATTCAGTAACTTGCATATGAACGTTCCCAATATACATAATATTGGATTAATCACATGAAACTTAGTTGTTCACAATATACATGATAGAAGATTGATTACATGATTCATGAAACTTAGTTGTTTGCAATATACATACTACTAGATTGATCACATGAAACTTAGTTGTTTGCAATATACATAATACTAGATTGATCACATGAAACTTAGTTGTTCACAATATACATGATAGAAGATTGATTACATGATACATGAAACTTAGTTGTTTGCAATATACATAATACTAGATTGATCTTTTGAAACTTAGTTGTTCACAATATACATGATAAATGAAACTTAGTTGTTTGCAATATACATGATGATCACATAGTACATGCAACTTAGTTGTTCACGATACATATGATACTAAATTGTTTACATTATACATGAAAACTTACTTATTTACAAAATACATAATACTAAATTGTTCACATTATAACATGAAACTCATTTGTTTACTATATACATGATACTGAACTACTCACATTATACATGAACCCTATTTGCTTACAATGTACATAACACTAGATCATACATGAAACTTGAGTGTTTATATTATACACGGAACTAAATTGTTTACTATTGTTGCAATTGATTTATCACATTATACACAAGGCATGATCATTCATTTTATCCATGAAAGTTGAAAGCTATAAGCTTCAAAGCTACTCGGGGTTTGACGTATTATTGTTCAAACACGAGGAAGCTGCAAAACTTCAAAACTACTCGGGGTTTGATGTATTCTTGTTCAAGCACGGGGAAGCTATGGAACTCTAAGTTATGCCACATTATCACTCTTTAGTTTCTGTTTGACCTTCTAGATAGGGACACAGTCTTTCATTAACAACTCTTACGTGAAAACAATACACATGAA
Organism: Smallanthus sonchifolius; assembly: GCA_023525975.1. NCBI lineage: Eukaryota > Viridiplantae > Streptophyta > Magnoliopsida > Asterales > Asteraceae > Smallanthus > Smallanthus sonchifolius. The sequence goes on from CM042026.1 coordinate 98,204,262, forward strand.
CTAGGTAATTTAGTTCCCTCCCTTGGCCCGCACACAACGGAAGGATCTATACGGACCATGCGATGATTCGAGTAATTACGGGTGCACACGTAATTATAAAAGTCAGCGCATGGAAACCTAGTAAATTCTGTCGTGTGTTATGACATAAAACCTATCGTGGTATATAGTAACGAAACTAATGTGATATGAAAAGGGCATGGTGGATACGCCGCTGGTACTTCCTATATATAAGTGTCCTGTCATATTGTCAGAAGTAGCGTTGTTCGTGTCACGTGAAGTCTTACATCATTTTGACCTTGACCGATGGCTGTGAAACCTTTACCCAATGATACCTTTGGAACATATTAGACTTCATCCTAAACAAGTTTTAACCATTAAACCCTAATCGTTTCCATCCCAAATGATACATTCCACCTTTAGAGTCCAAATTCTGTTTCAATAACCTTCTCATTAATCCTCTTAAACTAAACTCACTAACACCATTCATGCATGACCTTGAGTAACAGACCTAAATCTTGTTATCAGTCGTACTCCCCAATCCAACCTTCAAAGTTCATTGAGGATCCAAACGTGGCACAGAGTTTACTTGGGAACGTGAGGATCAAACGAAGCTCAAGTATCCACATCTCCTTGATGATTTAGTAACCTTCACTAGTTCAATTTCGGGATGAAATTCCCTCAACATAAGGATACTGTAACATTTCTGAGGTCTCTGTATTGGTTTTAATACAATAAACAACGTTTCAACTTCAATCCTAGTGCAATGCTTTGTATTATCCTTACAAACATTAAAATCCAAAATTTCACTCAATACAATTTGTGATTTTTTTTACATATACACAAACATTCATTTTATTTAAATAAATTCAAATTTAAAGGGTTAAACATTTTTACAATTTTACTCCATATATATATATATATATATATATATATATATATATATATATATATATATATATATATATATATATATATATATATATAACTCATGTTTAAGCATAATTACATCCAAGAGTTATTTCATTTAATTTTATTTTGTTTAAAAACCAATACATATATGTATATTATAAATTAAAATAAACTAGTTTGAACCCCTTTTATCAATTGAACCTCCACCTTTGAAATTGGACCTTTTGATGCCAATTTTGACCACATTCCTCACTATTTGACCTATATTGACTTTAAAAGTCAAACCGCCTCAAAATTCTTGCAATTCGGGACTAATTTCGATCAATCCCAGTTGATTTGGACTTTCCATGATTACTTAATCGAATATCGACCCGTTTCAAGCTCTATTGTCATCCCAAATCGAACAATTACGCGACTTAATTCAAAATTGAACAGTTTGACTTCTCGGAGTCAAACCGAGCCCAAATCATTTCCAAATCAGGTGATTAAACGCGTTTTAGAGCCCGTAAATCACGCCTAAATTGATTTCGCGTGTATTCAGTCCCAAAACATGACTCGATTCATCATCAGGCATTTGAATTCACGCGTAATTGGTGCCTAACAGTTGTCATATGCGAGACCAAATCAAATCGAGCCTCTAAGGTGAAATCAATCGAATTAAATCATTCCCTCACCTTCGCGCATCCCCTTACAAACTCTCTAAACCCTCTATCGACCTGCATTACATTCCTGGACCTCGATCGAGCACCAAGCATGCCGCATCTGTCACTTGAGCCGTATGCACTCATTACCCAATCAAATCAAGTAAGTCCTATGTCGATAGTTTCGTTTTTTCATGGCGACCAAAAGCCCTTTGTTAATTTTATATGACAGGGGGCATCAAACCCAATTTCATCTCCAATTCATGACCGGTTCATACGGGTTGCAGATTGGGGTTTGATCCATTTAACGTATTTAGATTAGTGGGTTTCATGTTTATATCCAGGGTTGTAAAAATCGTGCCTATGCGCCTAAAAATCGCTAGGCGGCTCGTTAAGGCCTAATTTTGGCCTAGTCGGTCAATTAGTCGCTAGGCGGGCCTAGGCGGCCAAATTCCGGCGACACATTCCGGCGAAAACCTGAAATTTCCGGCCAAATTCCGGCGAAAACCTGAAATTTCCGGTGAACCCTTTGGTGTGGTTTAAAAATGAACATTTTTATAAAAATTACATATAAAAATGTGTGTATATATATAAAAAAACTAAAAATTACATATAAAAATTCCAATCCGATTAATCCCGCCTAGGCCCCGATTAATCCCGCCTAGGCCTAGGCCCTACCTCATCGCCCGACTAGCGCCTAGCGATTTTTACAACACTGTTTATATCAGCGAAACCACCTGGTCCGGCCGGTAAGCCACTGCACCGCCGAACCAGGTGGCGTAGGTTCGAAACCCACCATCAGCGGCCTTTTTGCTTATTACTGATACCAGACTCGACCCCCTTTCCAGTTGATGTTTAATCCTTTTCTAACCGATTCAATAACAGGGATTAGTCCCTTGGTGCAGTAGTTGAAGTGTCGGCCTCTCACAGCAGCCACCCGGGTTCGAGCCGGGTGGACTGCTTTATTTTTTTTAAATCATTTTCTTTACACCAATTTGTTTTATAAAAATTATTTTATAAAACCCTAAACCAATTGTGCAATAATTGACAAATTTTTAGTAAGGACAATTATTTTTACATTTTAAATGATTTTAAAACCTTATTTTCAACACAAAAATTAATTAAGATTTAATTTAAATGGTTATTCTTGAAACAAAACATTTGATATACTCCTTTAATTTATAGAAAATTTTGGTAAGATTTTTATAGATCCATTATCATCTTTGTAAAGAATTTTATAAAACAAAAACTATAAAATCAATTTCTATTAATTACACATATCAGGGTTTAAACCCTATTTAAACAAATAAAACTTTTCTAAATAAATATATATTTACATTTTCCATTTTCCTAAAAGAACATACTATTTTAATAATAAATAAATTTATTTAGATTAGTTACCCCTACATTTATAATTCATTTAGAGTTTAAATTATATTTAAATAAATATAAAGTCCACACTACTTTTAAAGACACAATATTCTAAATAAATAAATAAGAAGAATTTATTTATTTAATTTATTTATTTGTTCAAATTAAACTCTAAGTCATTCATTATTTTTATTATTAAAATCATATGTACTTTGAACTTACATTCTACAAACACCAATTCACACATTCATTACTTGAGATAACACAGACACTTTTGTACAAATCCCTTTACTCAAAACTCGTTGAAACCCTAGACCTTGCCTTAGACTTTGTGCATGTTATTAATTCAAGTTCATGCATTACACTCTAGGTTAACTTTGTGATTTGCAAAAGAATCATGTGTGCTACCTATTGCTCGTGTTAACTACTACATCTGATACAAGTGAGTTTTACATAGCCCCTTTTTACATTTTGCACATTTTGGGGTGAAACATGATTACTCTTAGAAAACTCTTTGCATTTACAACTACACAATTCAATTATATGATGCTATGTGTTATTTGTGCTTTATGCTTGAAATGCTATGAGTTAAGATTACATATGCATGACACACTCATACAATCATTAACTCAGTACAAGCCAACGGTTAACAATGATAGATCTATTGTGTCTGACAAACCCACCAAGGTAGGGTGATTGTTACCGACTCTACATTTGGGTAACATGCGTGTTATGCCTCAGTCACAAGGTTTGATTGTACACCTAGTTTATCTATAGATTCTCCATAAATGCCTTATATACCATGTATCTTATGAATTGTATAAAACATTTGAACTTTATTTGCGGTGTCAAAACCTATGTATGCTCACCAACTTTTTAGTTGATCTCGTTTTATCATGTTTCAGGTATGAATAAATGAGTTTGATCAAGTTTCTTTCTTATATGACCTAAATTATACATGTTTTTCATGCATAATAATCCCCATATTATGGTACTAATTGATTAATAACCTTGCAATTGATACTTAAAACGTTAATATTTCACAATTGCAGGTTATTCGGTATCCCAAAGACGAATAGAGCAAAAATCAGCTTAAAATATGAAGAAATCAAGCTTTTGGAAGACCAAACCCGAGCATTGACTCCCAAGAAGTCAAAATTGGACCACAGGAAGTCAACCAGCAGCTAAAAGACAAAATTGGGCAACAGAGGGGGGATGCACTGCATTGCCCCACTCTGCTCCTAGAGCCCAGTACAGTGTCCTTTGTACCCTGTTTGATTCCTGAGGTGTTTGCACGCCCATGCAATCAAATGCACGGCCGTGCGTTGCTCATTCTGAGACCTATAAATAGAGGGCTTGGGTTCTTGGTTTCACACACCCATACACACCTTACAACAGCTATTCAGACCTCATTTGAGAGCGTATTTCATAATTATAGTAGAGAGTAGTGAGTGGAGGGGCTCTTCCTCCTTGTTCCGCAATAGGGGAGCCTACGAAACTCAGCGTTATGATAGTTAGTATGGCCATTCGTGGCTAAACTCTTTGTATTGCTAGGGTGAAGATGAAGTTTGGTGCATGTTAATGTTTAACGTATTAATCCAAGTGATGTGTTTATGTCTTTAACTATTCGTCCTTAAAACCATCATTTTGGTGGGCTTTTATTATTTTCTAAATCCGTCTTTATATTTGTGAGTGTTCTTGATTTTAAATTGTAAGATCGCAAAACTTTTTTATTCAAACTTCTTTTGAAACTTGTACGTCTTTATACAAGCAGAGATTGATAAGCCACGGCTTGGTCAACACTAGTAAGATCGTACGCCTTTATATGAACTTATTATGCGACCAAGAATTGGTGAACTCATGTTGGGAACGGTACGTCTTTATACTTGGTCCCATTGTTACATCGCCTCCCGGTTAGTAAAATATAATCACCTATTTAACTCTAATATAAAGCATTTTACGTTCGATGTCTTAAACCAACCCGGAGATGACCATTCGAAGGGTTGAGGGTAATTGTTGTCCTTAACGGGAGGCACTACCACTTGTTAAAGCTTTTAAATTTGCAAATCAAATGTCGTGAGGACGAGGCTCTAGCGGTGACCCAGGTCACACGTTTGTAGTAGTCATATCACTGGATTAGTCAACCTAACATTATCACGTACTAAGCGGATTCAAAACCCAAAGCAATACTATTCGTAACCTGATCATTCCCGACATATTTACTTTCATTTTATTTACTATTCTGTTCGTTACGTTTCTATTACACACTTCACACACGTTTTTACTTTTCTGTTATTTACTTTACCGCCATTTACTTTTCTATCATTTACTTTTCTGCTCCACAAGCACACAAAACTCACTCACTAATTAAACCGGCTAAACGATAACAAAAGTTGAGTATTGGAATTTGACTGTGTCCGTTGGTTCGATACTTGGTTCTTACCTAAACTATATTACAATGCGATAGGTACACTTGCCTATTGTGTGTGTTTTAAGTTTGAGTATTTATCATTTTATAAATTTAAAACCTGATCACGTGAAAACATTTCTAAAACAAATATATATATATATATATATATATATATATATATTTATATATATATATATATATATATTTATACTTATCACACGACACGTCACTTTCACTTAAGTTTGAGGACCTAGTATTTTAATTTAAACGAGCTTGTTTATGTAATTTCTATTATTGTATTATTGGATTTGATGTCTTGAATTATGAAGTGAAATTGGTTGTTTAATTATTTCAACTATTAGTAAACCATGAGCTTATAAACAGTCTCCATGTCCCACTCCAACATGTTCCGCCATTGGTTGGGGTGTGACACCTAGACCTGACCATGAGACGAGATTAGGTAGAGCTGTAGCTTTTGAGTGTGAGTCCCATAGATAGATAGATTGATAGCTGTATAATATGAATTAGAACACATAACAGGGGCTTGAAAGTTGGTGGTTGGGTTTAATCAGATAGAAATACCGGTTATTGCTTTTTAACGCGTGAGTATGTTTGTGCTTATTGAATTAATGAGTTTGTAAAAGCTATGTCCAGTTATGATTCCATTACAGATTTTTTGAGGACGAAAAAAGATTAAGTGTGGGGATGTTTGATGTAGTGCAAAGAACACATCTTTATTCCTATTGTTTGCACGCGTTTTAGTTAGTTTTACCTTTGTTTTGAGTCGTTTTTGTTTCCTATTGAGTATTTGTTGTGTTTACAGGAGCTCGTGTGAATAACAAGTCAAATCATGAAGATATCGAGCATGAGAAGAAGCCCGGAGGAAAAAGAAGAAAAAGGTTGGATTATTGATCCCTCGCGGTACGCGAGGATGGAGAAGGATTCTGTCACAGTACGCGATAGAAGAGAAATCTGGCCCGACTAATTTGTCCCTCGCAGTACGTGAGGGGTTGGCTAGTTTCTCTCGCGGTACGCGAGAGGCCATAAATCCGTGAAAAAGCCCTAAATTGCGAATTAAAGGAATTTGAATGCCATTAGGTCTGGAGTTTGACTTTTGGCCGTCTAGAGGAGTGCTTTGGGTGATTTTGGGGCTTCAGAGGTCGATTGAAGGCTAAAGTTGAAGGCTTTGGATTCCGAGTTCAGTAGATTTATGTATTCGGTGTCAAAGTTCGAACCTTTATCTGTGATTTCTTTGTTTGAACCTATGTTTTGCTTCTTTACTTCTGTCATGGATGTTTTGAGTATGAATCTAGGCTAAAACCTTAGTACTTTCTAGGTTATATGATGATTGCTTGTTGAAGTATTGATTTTTATCGGTTTTTGGATTCGTTTGAATGGATTAATGATTTTGTAGTAATCTCATGTTAATGATTATGATGTTTCTGCATGTTTAGATCTTATGTATGGTTGATTATAAGTTTCGTATGTTATTTTTGGATGTCTTCCCGTTTGAATAGCGTATCTAGATCATAGACTATGTATTTGTTGTTGTTTGTATGGTTTGCTAGACGTAGTAGCCATAGGAGTTGTAGTTTAGAGTTATTAGATCTGAGTGTGTTTCTTATCTCAATACCCGAGAAGTGAGAGATAATCGGTTAGTCTTCGGTATTAGGATTCTGAGTGAAATCTGTCTGAGAGGAAGTTTCCCTTAGGTGTTCTTAGTATTTGTTGCTAATCTGAGTCATAGTTGTTAATCTGAGATTACCCCGTGCATCTTAGATGTATTGTGGACAGTGAGACTGAAAGGTGATCTTTCTGTTGCGTACATTATCGTTGTTGGAGAGACTGAAAGGTAATCCAACCATCTGGTGAGTTTAGTACATCTTTAGGTTCCTTAGTAGGTGACACCCTGAGAGTGATTAGGGATCCACTAGGTTGACTAAAGTTGTTATTCTTAGAAACCCACATCTATCATTGTTTCCATAACCGGTAGAAGTTGAGCTTTGCAAGTACGATTCCCACCTAGGAGGTATTCTTCCCATTCCTGGTATTTCCCTGAGTTCTTTGTCTAGATAGTTAGAATCGATCGTTAGTTCTGCATTTGCTAGTTTAATCAGTAGTGTAGTAACCCCCTAATCAAATCATCTTTAGTCCGAGTCAGAGTCTAGTTTAGCTGTTCAGTGTCTCTAGGGTTCGATATTCCGGTTTCCCATTAAGCAGTGCTACACTCGATAGGTACACTTGCCTGTCAATGCGGTTTAGTTCATAGGTACTCCATTTATTATTTAGGAGTCTAGGTTAGGTTTATTTGTTAGTTTTTATAGACCGTTTGGACGACATCAGGACGTGAGTACTTAATTTTCAGTCATTAAAGTCTTAAATCTTGTGAGTGTCTTGATCAATATATCTTGTTTAACCATTTATTCAAAGTTGTACGTCTTTATACAAAATCTTTGATACTATACTGGATCCAGTTGGTAAAAGATTTAAACTTTGGCAGGTTGGGATTTGGGTAATTAAGTATAGCATTTTGAGTCTTAGCTAGTTGTGTTTTGTGTCGGTATTTCTTATATCCTTCCATCTTGGCTCGCATAGGACTCTTAGCCGGAGCCATAGGGTTTAAAGCTTAAGTTGGAAGGAGTATTTATTTAAAAAATGTTGTAGTCAAAATGTCTTATTCCGGTTTTATGGTGGTTAGCGCGTCTCGTCATTCTAACTTTCCAAAATATTGAGGGTTGCGGTAACCCTAGCTGGGAGACATTCCATTTTATTACAAAAGAACGTAAATCAGTCAATTTTGGTTTTCATAGAAGTGGCTTTTGCGGTGGTTATGCATTCTAACTTTCCAATGAGTCATACGACTTTGGTAACCTAGCCAGAAGCAAAAGTCAAGTGGATAATCTTAGTCTGAATGGTAACTAGAGGGATGAGTGAGAGGGCGTGAGTCTGATAGCCATCATCCCGGTTATTCAGAACAGTAACCCGACTAAGGAGTTGTTCAACCCCTTTCACTGACCACATCATTGATCTAACCCTAAAATATCGATTTACTACCAAGTGGATTCTAGCCCAAGTGATATGCATTTGATCTAGTTATCTCTCAAACCTTTGTCTTGTTTTGTTGCCTCATTTGTTTTTATATTTAAAAACCACTATTCTTCTTATTAGACTAAACAATAACAATGATTGAGTATCGTGAGTCACTGTGTCCATTGGTTCGATACTTGGTTCTTACCCAAACTATATTACGTTGCGATAGGTGCACTTGCCTATTGCGTGCAGTTAGTTAGCGTATTAATCATTTTATAAATATTAAAACATGGTAACTGTGTTAAAAACCCTAAAAATATATATACTACACAACACACATCACCTACCTTTCGAACCAATGTGTGATGCAAGTGATTTTGCAGTAGGGGCAGTCCTAGGCCAATGAAAAGATAAGCATTTTCATCCAATCTTTTACGCAAGTAAAACTTTAAACGAGGCCCAGGAGAATTACACCGCAACAGAGAAGAAACTCCTGGCAGTAGTTTTTGCATTTGACAAATTCTGCTCAGACCTAGTTCTTTTAAAAACCCATAGTTTATACTAAATTATTGATCACGTTGCACTTAAGTATCATTTCAGCAAACATGACGTGAAACCTCACCACATTCGTTGGATTCTCTTACTCCAAGAATTCGACATTGACATACGAAATAAAAAGGAGCATAAAACGTAGCAACTGGTCACTTATCTAGATTAGAAAACCCAGTATTAGAGAAACTCCAGGAAAGTAAGATAAACGATAACTTCCCTCATGAATTCTTGGTAAAATGTTTGCCCTAATGCTCCATGTGAACTTTTTAACTCTTTTTAGGACGATTTTGAGTTTTTTTCAATGTATTTTAGGCAACATCATTGCAAGCCTATCTTAACACATTCTAATTTGAGAAAATTACACGAATTACACTAATGGTCATTATGATTTATATGGAATTAATGGTGTGGTTCTTTATATTCAAAACATATATTGACGGCTCGTCTTCCTAAAACTTGTTGCATAAATAGTCATTTAACTAGATGACAAATTACATGGACATTGAGGCCCCTCACATACGTCACACATAAGGACATTTTTTGTATTTTCACTAGCTTCTAAACAATCATCTTCAAACACTTCAACTCGCCCCCCAAACCCTAAACAATCGTCTTCCTCCATCGATTTCAACATCGTCTTCCTCCATCGATTTCAACATCGTCATCACCCACGTGCCACCAACGACAACAACCACCACCACCATCTTTCTAGCATGCTTCCTCACATCGTCATATTCACGAATTCCATCTACTTCAATCATGCTTCATCATCATTCTTGTGGAAATGTGAGAAGGGGGGAGAAATTAAGGGAGACATTGATATGTGATTTAGGGTTCATTTCCCCTTAATTCTTCTTTCTTTTAGCAAAATTTATTTCCCTTGGTACCTTGTGTAAGGGTATATTGGGGAGAACAAAATTGATTCCATCCTCTACAAGAATTTATTCCATGCTCCAGGGAATGGAACCTCTCAAAGAGCAGTGGGTCCCACACTACTAGAATCCGGATGGCTGTAAACGTATCTTAGTTGTCTTCATTATTAAAGACATTCTGTCAAAACAAAAATCAAATCACTAATCTTATTGGTCATCAACATCTGGCTGATTTCTTGCTGCAACATTGTACTATCGTGGGGCTCACCTACATAGGAACAGCATCTTACGGCTAAATACTCTCACAGTCTCACATGAACATCACCAAAATTTATTATTGATTTAACTTGATGTATCTTTGTCGTGTATGAATAAATAATAATATAAAGTTTCGTTTTTATTTATCAATTTTTTAAATAATTAAAATTGAGAATAAATTATCCTTTAAATATATTTTTACATCAGGCATGATATTTTTATAGTTACGAAATATATAACATTATTATTTTGCATATCTATTTTATGTTCGCGTATAATTAAAAATGTTTTTAATTTTTTTATTTATACGTAGAATTTTTATCACGTATCTATTTTTTTTTCATGTGTCTATTTTATTAAAAATAATAAAGTGGATAAAAAGTGTGCATTCCAAAACATTTTTTATTAGACACCTAGGTGCTACATATGTATACCTATATAAAAAATATTCATATTTGTGATTAAGCTAAGCAGTTTGATTAAAGACAATTATAAGCATAATAATAAATCATTAGAAATCAAACAAGATCAATGGAAAACTAAAAGGGAACCTTCTTTATAAGAAAAATAGGGCAATTTCAAATAATAATAATAATAATAATAATAATAATAATAATATAATAATAATAATAATAATAATAATAATAATAATAAGTAAATTACAAAAATTACCCTCCTCCATAGTATTATAATTCTAATCCATACATTGATAGTATTCAAGAAGCCTATTTGCCTCTCTAATCCCACTAAAATAAGCACCATGAGTTGTAGAGTAGTGAGTTCTATGTGTTGCTTCCCCTGCAAAAAGGATTTGAAGTGGGTGTGAACCACTTTTGGTCAATGGCTCAGCCAATGTGTCAATGTCACAACCACTTGACCCAACCGCAACATAACTATATGAACCCAAAAACAGAGGATCACTCCCCCATTTACTCTTTAAAACCTTCACAAGATTCAATTTTGATGAGTTCTTGATCACATTCCCATTACATTGTTCATGGGAATCGGATTGATTAGACAAAAAAGTGGATAAAGTTGTGGAAACTTCATCAAGAATCACTTCATCTGGCATTGTTTCTAGCTCAAGTGCTTCTTCACCTGCAAACCAAGATAACAACACTCTTGATTTTCTATAAATTGGTGACACCGAAGCCGTCTTCCTAATCCACCATGGGATTTTCGGGTTCTTAACTTGGGAATCACCTTGATGGAATACCAATTGTAGAAATGGGAATTGGTCGAAATCGGTTAAATCTTGACTTAATTGCATGAAAAGCTTGTTGACAACACCATACCCAAGTCTTGAAATGGCTTCAATCTTGTAATCCGGAAGTGGAGGGTTGAATTTAAGCATACCCATACCGTTGGAATCGCGGATTCCAGCTTTGAGTACACCTAATGAAACTGTGACAATAACATGGTCTGCTGACAATGTTGTACCATCAAGAAAGTGTAGCTTCACTGGCTTTATACCATCATGGTAACCATTTTCTACTATTCCAACTTCACTATCCAAGTGAGGGTGCCAGTCTATTTTACAAACTTTTTTGCCTAATTGAATGACCCCACATGGTAGAATTGATGCTAATGATTCTATAATGCTTGAGTACCCTTTAGCAATGGTGATTTCTTCACCAGGACACATAATATACTCACTCTCTGCATCAAAATCAAGATCAAACAAATCATTAGCAGATGTACAAGTCCTTTGAGTGTTTTCTTGCATTGCAAAAATGCCTTCTTCTAACAACTTCCTATTCCCATTGACCTCCTCTCTTCCCTTTCTTGATTCCATTTCCCAGAAATCTTCAAGACCTTTTCTAAGGAAAGACCCCACACTCCTATTCCCATTCCCATTCCCATTCCCATTCCAATTCCAACCATTCCCAATTGATTTCCTTTTCCCTTTAGCAACATCCATAAGATTCTTGAAGAGTTTTGACACAGGGTCAACTAAAGATGGATTTAAGACATACCCATTTTCAGCAATGGTGATTGGATCATCAAGAAACCCATCCATACACTCCCATGGCTTATCTGATTCCATGGAATTGATTTCTTGAGCTATTTTATGAACTGGGCTGCCTCCAATTCCATGGATCCAAGTAGCCCCCATTTCAACTCTATCACCACCAAACTCTGAGGTGTTAATCCTCCCTCCAATTCTATTCCCACCTTCTATAACACAAAGCTCAATTCCCCCTTTTGAACCCATGGATTTATAAAGCTTGTTTGCAGCTGTTAAACCTGCCATTCCTGCCCCAATTATCACTATTCTTGGCTTCTTCATAGCCATTTTGGAATAAAAATTTCAACTTTTTTCAAGAAAATCAAATAGAATTTGTGGGTTTTGTAAGAAAAGTATATTTCTTTTGTGGGTCTTGAAGAAAAGATTGTGAAATTGAGCTTCTTTCACCAAACACAGTGTGCCTATGATTTAGTTGTGGACAGAATATATAACAAATGGTAGTGAGAGCTTTAACAGATGGTACTGGACTATGCAGTTTATAATTTCTGTATGCACTGTACACATACTTGCCTTTATTCATTAAAAATGTTTAGATATTAGTTTATTCTCTAAGATGTTATTTAGAAAAAAATCATGAACCTCTGTAACTATGTTAAAGATTAATTACGGATACAGCCAGGAGTTACAGGACATCTTAGTCGTGTATCTGCTTTAGCTCCCGTGGTATAATTTTTCCGTAATTCATGTTAAAAAAAACTTAATAGTAACATAATAAACAATAAATATATAAAACAGTTGATTTTTATTCAATTTAATAGGTAGATAACACATTGTTCGAGGCATGAAAATTTCATATATTTTCGTTGATACTATATAATACATTGTTCGAAGCTTACAAAACATAATAATGACACAATGTGGAGATATATGGGAACGCATTAAATAATATGTTATTTCCTTCGTAATCTAAGTTTGTTGTATTTACACATCTGCCTTTAAATACTTTTCTATGCAAGCATTAACAACAATTTACTTTGTTATGTTTTTTAAAGTAAAAAAATATTACTCACCCGACCAGTTTTAATAAAATAATGCATCATAACCTTGATATATTGAAAAGTTTAATCACCCACCAATAGTAGACAAACTAATACCTAATGTGGGTATGTTTCTACATCAACTTAGTTATTTTATATTCCAAAAAATCAGCCATAAAATATATTGAAAATTTATTCAAAATATGTTAGTTTTAACATCTTATAAAATAGTTATAAATGAAACTTTTTATTCTTGTACAAATATAGTGATGCAAATATTCAAATATTTGAAAGGCGACTTAAATGCATAAATTGATAGAAAGTACTCATAATTGAGCAGGTCATATTCATGTCGGTTGTGATAAATCAATACTTGTTTTGTATTCTGTTTCAAATGAGAAAATTTCATAACAAAAATTATCAATTTTCCAAAATAATATGTTATAAGGTTTTGTAAAATTATTAGTAGAATCCATAACAAAAGTTTAATTTTGCTATAATTTAATGTAATTACTTTTACCCGACTGGTTTTAGTCCCCACTAAGAGTATCCGGTATACCCTCACGGATGGGAACCGTGAGGGGATTCACGGCGTGAGGGTGTTCACGAACACCGCCCCCCATGGCGTGAGAGGGGCGTGAGGAGCTTCACGTGGAAGATGGTGGCGTGAGGGGAAGTTGGCTTCAGAGGTGGTTGTGATTGGTTGAGAGGTGTCGTGAGGGGGCTCACGGCGTGAAACACCGCCCCACTCTTACGTGAGGGGGTTCACTTGGGGTACCCGTGAGGGTATACCACATACCCTAATGGAAATTATAGGATCCGACATCGATGTCACACCTAAGAATTGTTTTTTTAAACGACATAACCAGACAGTTGATATGTATGGCACATGAAACATACAACTCGAAACGTGCTTCCTAGATTAAGACTCTTCGGTAAGGGAAAAGCTGATGCATAAAATCTTGAAACACTGGATAACTGAAATTTGTATCTATCTTTTTTGATGGTATGATAATGACTTAACTTGTAGTATAATCATACAATCTTTATTTTATATGATTTATAAAAATTAGCCTTGTTTATTAAAGTAGAAAATGACAATACAAATCTTAGAATGATCTTAAAAAATGGTTTTCGAGTGTTGTGACATGGTGTATGCATGTATGGTGATTGTTTTTTATTAATAATAGGGTGATGATGTCTCTCAAGTTACATGTGCATCCAATAAAAAATGGGCCACACATCATGAATTGTCATCATCATGTCACATGTGTGTCCAATACAACACCATCCACACACTATGAGCGGTCTTGATCAATTACCCAAGGACCTATTCTAATGCATTCATAAAAATTAAAACTTTCTTTCTGTAACCGTAAAAATCTATCATCAGAAAATTTACAGGCCCCACTATTGAAATCAGGTATACGGACGGACATCTGACCTTCAAAGGGTTAAAGACGTGAACCGATTAAATATGGTGTCGAACATGAGACATGTTCTATAGGGTATTAGACTCTTACCATTAGAACATCTTTTTATATAATATATGTATGATTTAGATAAATTCATATAATAAATGATATGAAAACATGATATGATATTCTTATTCGTTTTACTCTAGTTGTTGTTAGAGGATTATTTTGTAATTTCAAGATGTGTAGGGTCTGTTTTATAACTTAGTATAAGAATACTGAGTAAGTTTGACTTTTGTGAACCTTTCAAAATTTTCATTCAATAAAGTTTCTTCCCATTTCTCTTCAAATTGGTTGTTATCTGTTACAAATTTCTTGGTGCCTTGTTTCAATTGGTATCAAAGCTAAGGAAGAAAGCTCTAGATCACTGATTCAAAGGATCGAATCGTGAGAAGACTAGAATTTGAAATCAAGATTCGAAGGATTGAATCCTGATCCCAAGTTTGGAACTCCATACCAGTGAGAGAAGAAGAGTGATATGGGAACACCACTGCTAATCAGCTGATTACGATCAATGAGAACTACACGATTCCTCTTCATTGCCCCGTTCTCACTACAACAAATTACACAATTTGGGCGCTAAAACTGAAAGCAAATTTCAATGTTCATAGACTGTGGGAGGCGAAAATTGAACCTCCGGCAGGTGCAAATGTCGAAGAAAAGAAGAACATTTCTAAAATTGCTTATCTGTATCAGGCATTGCCAGAAGACCTGATTCTACAAGTTGCGAAGTTTGATTCCGCCAAAGATGTTTGGGATTCAATTAAAACCATATTTGTAGGGGTTGATAGGGTCAAGAAATCTAGGCTTCAGACTCTCAGGAATGAGTTTGAAGGCCTAAAAATGAGGGAAGAAGAATCCCTAGATGATTTCGTCGGCAGAATGAGTACAATTATCTCCAAAGCAAGTGATCTTGGTGAACCCTACGAAGAGTCTATAATTGTTTGCAAGTTTCTTGGTGTTGTACCTGAGAGATTCATACAAATTGTTGCCTCTATAGAACAATTTGTAGATCTTGATATACTATTCTTACAAGAGGCAATTAGACGTTTAAAGGCGTATGAAGAACGAACGGGTATGAAATTTAAAATTGTTAGTACCAAGAATGATCAATTATTGCTTACATACTCAGAATGTAAGAACATGGGAAAGGGGTCGTGGAAGATCTAATAATAAAGGAAGAGATACTAAATATGATCAAAGCAGGAACCAAAGGCAAAGTGAACGCCCAGGTAAAGACAAGTCCAAATTAAATGTTTCAACTAGGTTTATCAACGAAGGGGACACCTAGTTGACTATTGGAGGTGATCGCGGTATTGCAAACAACAAGGTTTAAGTATTTAGGCTCGTTTGTACAGAGTGACGGGAACATTGACTGTGATATAGCACACCTCGTTCAGGCAGGGTGGTGCAAGTGGAGAGCAGCCACAGGCATCTTGTGCGACAAAAGGTTTCTAGAGAAACTAAAAGGAAAATTCTATAGGTTGGCAGTTCGACCAGCTATGTTGTACGGAAACGATTGCTGGCCAATCAAGAAGACTCAAGCGCGGAAGTTGGAAACAGCTGAGATGAGGATACTGAGGTGGATGTGTGGCCACATGAGGTTAACAGGATAAAGAATGAGATCTTTAGAAACAAATTAGGGGTATCACGTATCTCGGATAAAGTAAGTGATGGGAGATTGCGACGGTTCGGGCATGTGTGAAGGAGACAGCCGATGGTACCAGTAAGGAGTGTGGAGACACTCACTGTGGAGGGGAGGAGGAGCAGAGGCAGACCAAAATTGACCTGGGGCAAGAAGATTCGACAAAATTTGATAGACTTGCACCTCTTTGAGGACATGATCAGTGATAGGGGTTCGTGGAGACGTCGGATAAAGGTTAGGGATGAGTATAGGTTGCGCCATTGGGTGGTTTGGTCGTTTGACTACTAGTTCACTTAGGCTTCTTTAGGTTGCCTTTAGTGTAGATGTTACGTTTGCCCTTAGTGCATGTAGGCCTCTAGCCTTACAATGTCTTTAGTCTTATCTAGTTTAGCTTTAGGAACTTGTATGTCATAGTGGTCTTTTTATATGGTTGTGACACAGTTTTGTATGCCTTATTATTCTTACCTTACTATTCTTGTTTCTGTTATGACTACTTGTTTATTGGTACATGTAGTTCTTTTATGCTTTCTGTATGCCTCGCGACTTTAGATTTAGGGGCCATTATGCATGATGCTATCTCTGTATGCCTATGGTACGAACTTCTATGACGTGTTCTTATATATGCTTTTGATACTGGATATTTGTTGTCTATTGCATGCATGTTTTGTATGTTTCCCTAGTCGAGGGTCTCTCTGGGTGCAGCCTCTCTACCTCGTATGATAAAGGTAAGGTTTGCCCTCACCCCACCCTCCCCAAACCCTACTCTTTGAGTGGGATTTTTGTTGCTACAAAACTTATCGCCTAGAGGCTCAAGCTTCAGAGCAGTGCGGGATGGACAAGCAAAGCTGGAACTTCTGGACTTGGGCTTGGAAAGACGGACTGGATCTCCTGGACTTGAAGAGATGATCTACAAAACAAGTAACACCGTGAGTCTCGCCACGAACAGAAGGGGTTTCTCCTCGTGACCACCCTCCGGCGTGAGGATAAGTATTTGTTTTGTTAAAGGTAAAGGAGAGAAAGAGAATAACAAGAAGAAGTGAGTTCTGGTGTTGAGAATATGAGTGTAAAGTGAGTCCCCTCTTGAAAACTGATGAGACTATTTATAGGATCCCTCTGGTTGGGATATCTGGACCACGGTCCTATTTAAGGTTAACTGTAGTCAAACTTCCCTTCCTGTCTCTGTTTACAAGACCGTTATTCCCCTTTTGGTGTTGAGAGGGTTCAGGGTTTACGTAATATACTTTGTCTCCATAGTTGACATGTGCCCCTTATGCACAGGTTCCGTACTTGGTATCTTTTATCTTTTTAGCTGACTCCTCCTTCTGTGTGCTGACCGTCTGTCTGACTTCTCTTTGTCATGGGTTCAGGTTTCCTTATTACTCTTGTCTTTATAGTTGATTCATATATCCAACACAGATGTCAGTCGGGTACACGAGTACGAGCCTTTGTCTTTATAGTTGACTCATATATCCTAACGGTAGTATTCCCATGTTATGCGCTTCTTCCTTTTTAGTTATCTTCCTAAATATTTCCTAAGTGTTAAACAAAAAGAGAGACGAATGGGCTCACCACTCGCTTGGGGTCGTGACATGTCAAAGTTGGGACAGGCATGAGCCGCGGATGGGCTCTTACCGCAGCCGAGTCAGGTGGATGGGGTTGGAATCCTTGTTCTTCATTCCTCTTTACGAGAACCGGGCTTTACATGATGGTGGATGGGGTTGGGCTTGGGGACTTAAACCCTTCACGAGTTAATCCCCTTCAGGTATGTTTGTTTGTTTAAGTGTGATGTTTATGGACATTATTCCTCTGAATGTCCAACAGGGAATAAAGAATCAGAAGCAAATTTGACTCAAACAGTTAAAGAAGAACCTACACTACTAATGTTTTTTAAGATAGAAGCACAAAAGGAATGGGTGTTTTTGAATGAAGAATGATTACAAAGTTATATCTCGAAAACATAGTAATAATATAACAATAAACCATAATAATATATTCTCTCTAACATTCGCCCGCAGTCGGAGCGGAAGGAAATCAGACGCTCAGACTTGAGCGAGAAATTGTGAAGATACACCATCGGCTATCACGTAGAGCAGGAACGCAATCGACGGTGGTTGGGTGTTTAAAAGAGATCGTGGTGGCGGCAGCTGGACCATGGTCAGGCGGTGGCAGTGGCTTAGCATGGTGACATGAGCTACGACTGTGGCGGCACAAATTGAAGAGATCGGTGATGGTTGAGCCATCAAACAAGATCGACGGTTGTGACGACGGCTACGCCTGGAAAAAGTAAAAAAAATCTAATATATGTGTATACAAACGTCCCCGGGGCTGGATGAGAATAAGAAGAAAAAAAAAGAATGCAAGAACCTAAGGCTTTTATATCACGCAGAATAATAAAACCGGGTAGGGATAAAAAAAAATTTTAATAAATATAATAAATAACATAAAATTTATTTCTTATTTATATTTAAAAGTTTACAAACAAGAAAATTCACTAAAAAAACATAACTAAATTTTTTTTTTTTATTCATCGCCTCATCGGCTTTTTTTTTTTATTCTTTGCCGATGGGCATCTTCAATGAGTTCGAGTCTTTTCCAAACAAAACGTCACAAAATTTGCAACGAGACTTTTGAGACCGTCACTCATCTCACACAAATCCCATTTGCACCAAACTTCCGGGTTCCTACTATTAGGTAACACTCTAACAACGATAAGCTTGGTGGAGGAACCATGACCAACGGACGATTGCAATTAAGCCATAACAAGAGTATAGCAAGAGTACTTTTGCGTTCGGTTTTGCGTTTTCAATGACCAATTCATCCAACACCTACTTATACTAACGTAGGGGCGTAAAATGGTCCATAAAAGTACAAAAACGACTATAACCCGTGGTTTTTTCGGGTAGAAACCGGGTACGCTGGACATCAGGTAGGAACCGGTTCGGGTCGGGTACCAGGTATCATGTATGGAACCGGTTTTTTTTCCCACCTCTAGCAGTTAGGTTTATGATTAGCATATTAAGTGCATCTATGAATAACGTCTATTTATCCGGTTTACGGTAGTAAGATAATCCTTTGTCAAAGAAGCTAAATGGGATCAAATGTAAGATAAAAGTATTTGTTAATGGTTAATAATACTATAATAGGCAAAGTGGTAAGTTCGGATTGGAACAAAAAAACCGGTTTGGAAATCCAAACCGGTTTCGAACCGAAACCCGACCCGAATGCAAACCGGTATAGTCGAAACCGGTTTCAAACTGGTTTGAACCGGCGGTTTTGGACCGGTTTAATGTTATGTACGAGACACCGGTTTAGAACCGGTTTTTTTTAACCGGTTTGCCGAACCGGTTTTCCAAACCGGTTTAAACCGGTTTAACGGTAATATCCGAAAAATGACCGTTGGGTAACGGCTATATAGCCGTTTTTGACCGTTAAACCCTATTTTTGACCGTTTTTTTCACCCATTTTAACCCCCAAACACATTATAAATAGGTAGTGGGTGTTTTGGTTAAATCACACTTCTCAAACGCTCAAAAAACGCTATGGCAACTTCTTCAAGTTTTGGTGTTTCCTCTTCCGAAGTTAGCGTTGTGAGAATCATACTAACAACGAGGAACCCCGCAATTTGGTCAAACTACGATCTATGTGAGATGTCTAACGGTTTGGAACGTGCTCGTTGCAAAAAATGTGGTGGGTTTTTTAAAAAGGATTCAAACTCTACTTTAAAAACTCATATGGAAAAATCTTGCCCGAGTTTGAAGAAAATTCCGGATGAGGGTCAAGCATCTATGACAAGCGAGGGTGAAATTTGGAACTTCGATCCAAATATTGTTCGAGATAGAATGGCGAAATTAGTTATTCAAAGAGGTTTGCCGTTCAACCACTTCGACAACCCGCTCACGACGAGGATGATTCAAGAAGCCCTTCAACCACGTTATCATCAAGTAAGTCGTAATACTCTTAGACGTGATTGTTTAAAAATGTGGAAAAAAACAAAAAAAGAATTAATTTTAGGTTTTGAAAAATTGGAAACCGGTGTGAACTTAACCACTGACGTTTGGTCGGCTCCACATGGTATTCCTGACTCATATATTTGCGTTACCGCTCATTGGGTTGATCCCAATACGTGGCAAATGATGAAACGTACAATCGCGTTTGATATGTTTGAATATCCTCACACGGGTCAAAATTTATTTCACATTTTAGATGATGTGATAACCGATTTTAAATTACAAAATAAATTATTTTCAATATCTTTTGATAATGCCTCAAATAATACAAATGCGGTTCAAAAATTAATATTAAAATATAATCTGATTTGCAACGGCGCTTTTTTCCATAGTCGATGTATTGCACACATCATCAACTTAGCCGTGCAAGACGGGCTTGCGGTTGAACCCGTTATTGAATTAAGTAATGCATTTCGAGTCATGCTTAAAGACGTTTTTAGTAGTAGTAAAAAAAGATACCATGAATATATTAGATTATGTAACGATACGGGTTTGATTTGCTTAGGTCCCAATTGGGACCTCCCAACAAGATGGAATTTAACTTATAAAATGTTTCATAGTGTTATACGACAAAAAGATACTTTATCAATTTTTCATGATATGCTTTCCTCAAAACCGCGTCGTAAAATTCAAAGTTTTCCGTCTACGAGTTGGGACATTCTTGAAAATATAACCGAATTGCTCGAAGTTTTCAAAACTTTTTTATCCGTGGTTTATTACCCCACAAGTCCATTGGCTCTTAAACAAATATTTCTAATGTGTAACAAATTAGCCGAACTTGAAAATAAAAATACTTTTTTTACGAGAATGATAAAACCGATGAAAGAAAAATTTGTTAAATATTTTAAAGAAATGCCTCCGGTTATAACTTGTGCCGCCGCATTAAACCCTACAATTAATGTTTACGGTGTTGAAACCTTGATTGATAAAATAACTTACGATTTGGATTTGAATGCCGAAGATATTCATTTTTCAACCGTAACAAAAACTTATTTTAACAAATGTTTGCAAGATTTGTTTGATATTTATTTACATAAATATGGTACAACACAAACCCCACATGATACGATGGGCGCGGGCGCATCAAGTAGCAACTCGAGGAATGTGAACTTAAATTTGTATAACGAAATGAGAAATGAATTTACTAAACGGGCTAGAGGGTCCACCCCGAGTAGCGAACTCGGAAGGTATACGGGAACAAACTTTTTATCATTTATGAGTCCGGATGTTTTTGAGGACTTTGATATTTTGGCTTGGTGGAAAGGAAACGAATCTACTTTTCCGGTCCTTTCCGCCATGGCCCGTGATTTACTAACCGTCCAAGCTTCCACGGTAGCTTCGGAATCCGTTTTTTCTTAGTGGCAGGGTTTTATCTATTCGAAGAACTAGACTCACTCTCGCGGCAATGGAAATGTGCATTTGCTTGAAAGACCATTTGGATGCGGTAGATAGGAGACAAGATAGGGCTTCGCTTGAAGACGAAATTGAAGTTGAAGAACTCATACACGAATCTGAGGTTAACCAAGGATTGGCGAGCCCACTTACAAATGAAGAACTCGCCGAAGATGATAGACTACGAGAATCCACTAGTAACTCCGAGAATGACGGCTAATATTAAACAA
Source organism: Smallanthus sonchifolius (assembly GCA_023525975.1). NCBI lineage: Eukaryota > Viridiplantae > Streptophyta > Magnoliopsida > Asterales > Asteraceae > Smallanthus > Smallanthus sonchifolius. The sequence continues at coordinate 98,226,060 of CM042026.1, forward strand.
AAAAACTCCAAAAAATAAAAATATTTTTTTTTCTCGTATTGTAATGTTTAATTTTGTAATGTTTTGTGATTTCCGAACCCCTACAATATGAATAAACGTTAAAACTTTATGTTTTTCTTTTTCTCGTATTGTAATGTTTTGTAATTTTGTAATATTTTTTAATTTATTTTATAATTTAAAAAAAAAAACGGTTTAAACCGGTTTACCAACCCGAACCGGTCCAGAACCGAACTGAACCGGTTCAACAGGTTCGATGTTTTATACTTACTAAACCGGTTTAACCCGAACCGGTTTTGGTCAAAACCGGTTTACTGTTCGCGTTGACCAAACCGGTTCGGGCCGGTTCGAAACCGGTTCGGTTCAAAAACCGGCTTTTGTGCACCTCTAAGTTTAGCATTTTGTCAAAATCAAATAAATGCCCAACAGAAACATAATAGCCCATAAAAGACCAATTGATGCATTTTTCAACTTTAAGACAATCAGCACTAGAAACAGCAAACTTACTTCAAATTCATCCTACCTACTTAACCACCTGGTTTCATTCAAACATCTAAAATCTTAAAATAAAACATACTTAAACAGTCTGTCTTGTTCCTATGCCTTTGGGCCGCATCCTGCAACATGAGCCTTGAAGTCTTCTAACTCGGTTAACACTTCATCCCTCGGTCTGTATATCAAATCACTCATCCTCCAAATCTGCAACTCACCCGTGGTTAAGGACCAATCACTTCTTTACAATTTTGGGGCGTTCAAAAACCGCTCAAAACGACCAAACCGTCTATATCAAAATAAGTCAGCCAGTTTGAAATGTATACGGTTTGGTTTTGACGGTTTCATGTGCGGTTTACGGTTTGAATCTTGGAACCGGCCGTGTAAACCGAACAAGCCATTTAATATTTATTATTTTATTTATTTTTATCATTAAGGAATATGACATTGTATATATGTATTATATTCATCCTTATTAGCGGTTCAGACCAATTTTTTTGTAAAAACTGGACCTTGAACACCCCTAAGTCATGCATGTTATTCTTTTTAATTTTATTGAACCAGAGGTCTTTTTGTCCCACTTTTTTACTTTATCTAAAATTATATGTTATTTTCATAATAATTATTTTTTTTTAATATAAATGATTTAAGAGATTTTATTCATTGGAGATCCACTATGGACGACTTTCGACCCATTTCCATTTAAGCTATTTTTTATTATTTACCCATTAGAGATAAGAACATAACCCGAATCGACCCATTTACTTGTGAATGGGTCGAAATTGCCACCTCTACTTCCGACCATATGAGACGAATTGAATTGGGAAATTGAAAACTGTGAATGTTGCAAGTGAATAGTAATTACCTGGAGAGTCCCACCGCCACTCGTGGTTTCAACATCATCTGATACGCTTACAACAGTCCAGGGATCATAAACATTCCAATGGAAGTCTACCACTTTGTCCCTGAATTACATCAATAACAGGCAGATAAGTGTTTTGCAACTTGAAAGCTTCTCAAAATTAAAATATATGCAACCGATGTTCAGATAACACTAAAATAATTTGTCGCATAGATTAATGGATTGGAACCTGTGTCCGCAATGTTTAAAGAACAACCCTGGAGCAGCGTTTGGAGCCCCACGTTCTATCTTTTTACCAACCTGCAACATAATGCAATGAATGATGAAATATAAAATTTAACTATAACCCAAATTTGTTGTAAAAAATGAAGTTGCATGTAGTTTTGAAGTCTGAAATTAAGATGAAATATTATTTTTTGTGTTTCAAATAGAAAGCTCTACCTGTTCATAATCCCAGATATTTACACAACTATCCTCTGCTGAACTCCCGAAGACAGAAGGCTTGTCTGGACACCACTGTAAGATACATATAGTTTCAAGATAAAGCATGGAGGTTTTCGATAAAAATAAAGTAAAAATAAATAAGTAAATAGAAAACGAAACAAAAGTGGAGTAATACCTGAACACATAGAACAGGAGCTTTGTGTTCTTGAAATTTATGAACAGGAGCACCAACTCCATCAGAAGTTAGATTCCGGCGGTCAAACATGCAAACAGAGTGGTCAGCTGACCTGAATATCACATCATAGAAAGAAAAAAAAAAGCCAACTTCTAATAAATCTTTTTTACATTTTATTCATACTCCAAATATTACAAGAAAGAAAAAAGGACCACCTACAAATTAATAAATATTCACTACTTATCCAATCTTTACACATTCTGGAAAATCATATTCATTTTAATGTTAAATTTTAAAATAACTTTATAAGACTCCTTGGAAGCTGAATCGTTTTTAGACGCTTAAAGAGTATAAAAATATACCCGGTTAGAATAAAGTTCTCATCATGAGGATTCCAGTCAACACAGTGAACATCAGCATTATGTGCTTTTTCAACCTAATTTAAAGAAACAAAGACAAATGAACCCACGTAAGATAATACTGATTATTAGAAGACATTACATTCTACAAGAGTTGCATGTATGAAGATTGTTAAAATCAAAATATCCGCAACAAACCTTCATGATCGGGTTGGTTCCAACTCTTGCATCCCACAATATCAGGCAAGAATCATCTCCAACACTACAGAACTCCTGTGTACTTCATCAACATACAGATATTTTAATACCATATAGATTATGTCAAAAGTGAAGATAATTAGCATAGAGGCATAGATAATATAAGGCAAACCTTGTTGGACAAAACTGCACATCTTCAACCGTATCTGTATGCCCCTGAAAGATCCCACGTGGCCCAAGGGAAGCATTGTCAGCGGTTTTGACGATTGACGCTTGTGGGTTGGTTGACTCTCCACTCAATGTAGATATATGGTCATGGATGCTCCATAAAACCACATATTTATCCTTCCCTGTAATATTATATATAGATTACAATTAAAATTCAGATGTTAAGTAATAAACTTGGTCAATCCATTGAAAACATAAATTAGGGATAATATAGACATATCCACCCATGTATTCAAAAGTTTTCACCAAGGCCAACTAACTAATAAAACAATCTTAGCGGCTATTCAAATATCATTTTGGAGGTTTGGTTTTTTTTGCCGAGGCAAATGAATGGCCAGAAAAATTGTAAAACGACAAAAATGTCTCTCAACTTACAGCTTGTTACTCTAGAGTTGTAAAATGATAAAAATACCCCTGAATCTACTCAAATGTATTTTGCAAAATCAATCAAGAGTTGGTTGTTTAACGGTCATTACTATCACTTTTACAACTCTAGATATGACAAAAGCTATAAATTAAAAAGCACTTCACAATTTTCCAGCAAGTTCTTGTTGGGTTTAAACACAATCACACACATACGAACACACACACATGAAAGCAGTAAACGAACACGGGGATTTAACGTGGTTCGGTCTAAACTGACCTACATCCACGGGTAGCAACTAGGTTATTCTTTATTGAGGTGATACAAATTACAAGTACATAGCATTGTATAAATAGAGACTAAACTAGGGTTAGAAACTTAATCCCCAAGGAAACCCAATTAAGGGCCCAATTGAATTAGAAGTAGCAACCGGGCTAGGGCCGGCTGCCCCTGATTCGTGCCTCTCTTCTGCGCCCAAAAATGGCCTACGAACCCAACAGTTCTTTTGTTGGAAATTGTAATCCAGTATAAGAGAAAAAATAATGTGATGCATGGATAGCCTCTAGAATTGTTTTGATAGTTAGGTGGCCTTAGATTAAACTTTTAAATACTTAGGTAGCCTACATATACACTGTCCCTATAAAAATCTTCTAACCTCCGGAGAGTACATAAGGTTCAGTTGGGCACATTGCAAGAGCAAATTCTGCATTGTCAGCATGTCCTGTAAGCACCTGCCAAATAAAGAAAAAAACTTGTATTTGATAATACAGCTGCCACACAATAACAATATCTAAGCAAATATATGAATATTTGCTTAGAGGTTAGAAAATAAAATGGCTAAGGAATAGCCGAGGTTTTCTTCTAGCCCGTTAACCAATCATGACTAAGTATTTCAGATTCGACAATCAATCTAATAATTAATGAAGAGAATTGCATCACTATAGATAAGAAAGATATAACAAGAAAGATAAATGCTAACAGTTATCACAATAATAATTGCAAAACAATCCTAAAATAAACAAGATATTGTTAAATAATTACCATAAAAGTAACCAGATCCAAGCTAAATTTGCAATCCTTAACAATAAACTTTAACCCAATCTCAGACCCATTAAATTAAGTCAAGTTGAAAAGATTTTCTACATTTGATTGTAATTAATGAGGTTTTTGAAACAGTATGTCAATGCAAATAACTAAAAAAAAAATTCTCTTAAGTGAAAGATGAACACACCAAATCAGCATGAGATTCAGCAGCTCCAAGAACAGCGTGACGATTAGGTTGTGCTTCAATATCCCAGATAAGAACCTGATATCAATAAAGATATAAGAACTAAGAACGTTAAGAAGTTCACATGAAATTGCAAAATGTCATAAAAAACATGCAAGGATAATCATTTAGAAACCTCAGGGCAGTCAGTATGTGTAGCAACTATGTTCTTGTTTTGTGGCAGTTCCCTGATTCTGTTCACCTGTAACATGATTATCAACAAACTATAAATAAGTATGATAAAGGAACCACAAAATGCAACAAAAGAAGTTTATTCACAAAAATCAGTGACTCCACTTGGGTATTGTTCTCACCTCTCCGGGATGAATTATAGTTTTGTACTTCTTTACAAACGGAGAACGGGCTTCCTCGTTGAACTAAAATACCAAGAAAACAGATAGGTGTTAATCAGAATAGTAAAACAGATGACAGAAAAAAACTATTTACCTGAGATATGTGTTCAGCTGCAGCAACTTTTGGCTTCACTACATCACAATTTGCTATAACTAGTGTATTTGGAACGCTTCCATCAGTCTGAAGAACAAGCACATGACATCGTAATATCAGTCATTAACTGTTTACATAAAACAAACAATGTGGCTCTATACATTATAAATTCCTAACCAGAATACAGAATTTGGATCATATAAATCCTAAATAGATCATAACATAGTTCAGTTTAACAAACCAAAAGATTCATTTTGGGAATTTAATCATATTAATCACAACGAAACAACCGAATAAACCAGACGAGAAAAAGAAACGGCTCCTTGCCTGTTCAGAAAGATACAAACGCTGCCTGTTCTTGTGCTTCGATTGCTCCAAAAGCGGGCCCCACCTATTCACATAAGCATGAGAGTTAAACCCTACATAATTTCTCAAATTTTTGTAGGGATGTAAACGAGCTGAGTCAAGCCCGAGCTTGACTAGGCTCGAGCTCGGCTCGTTTAACTTACAGAGAGTTCGAGCTCGGCTCGTGAGTAGTTTTTCAAGCTCAAGCTCAGCTCGTTTATTATTTATTAATTAATTTATACATATATATATATATATATTTCTATATAACATAATACTAATTATTTAGTTATTTTTATAATAATTTTATATATACTAATAATATTATTGTTATTATATAAATATATATTTAATATATTGAATAAAAACTATATAAATAGGAGGATCGTTTAGGCCAGTGAGCCAACTTGAGCTCGATAAGTGAAGCTCAGTTTCGGGCGCGTTTATTAAACAAGCTTATTTTCAATAATATTATTGTTATTATACAAATATATATTTAATATATTGAATAAAAATTATATAAATAGGAGGATCGTTTAGGCCAGTGAGCCAACTCGACCTCGACAAGTGAAGCTCGGTTTCGGGCTCGTTTATTAAACAAGCTTATTTTCAGGCTCGAGCTCGAGAGCGTACTCGTTTAAGCTCGGGTCGATTCGAGCTTTTACTGAGCCGATCTCGAGTAGCTCACGAGCCGGTTTGGCTCGTTTACACCCCTATTTTTTGTAGCATTTCACGAAGTAAGAACGCTTATATGATCAATCGATCCACAAAATGATCCATATGAACATAACAAAATCAATCAGTAGCCAACCTAGGGTTTTGTTACCAGATCGTAACTAAAAAAAACTACTTAAATCGATCAATTAGCGAAAATCAACGCAAAATTTGAAGCATCTGTCAATCAGTGGCCATCAAAGGGTTTTGTTACCAGATCGTAACTAAAAAACTACTTAAATCGATCAAGTAACGAAAATCAACTCAACCATTTGGAGAACTAGGGTTTATGACGAACTAATTGCATACCGGCAAGATAGAGATGGCCAAACGAGGTTATGATTAGCGAGCCAGTCATACAGAATGGGAACAACGGACTTCCAGTTACTGTACTTGTCGTCTACGACGGCGGCCTTCTTGCTTCCGGCAGCCGTAGGTCTGTCTTTCATTTTGAGAGGTGAAATTTCAGTTTCTTCGGTGGTGATCTTTTTGGAGCCCTTTGGCCTTCCTCTCTTCTTAGGTTGTGATAATGGCGACGAAGCTTCTTCCATCGGTTGGTTTCTGAGTGAGGTATAAAACCCTTGGAAGGGCTTTTCTCTCTCTCTAAAAAGCTATGAGAGCAAAAGGGACCTACCTGCCAAAACTCAATCTGGAGTCGGACCAGTGAATAGTTGTATGCTATAGTAATCAAGTTTATAAACAAGAAAAAACATACACGGGTTAAGGGAGGGCATACCTAAACGTAAAAAAACATAATATTTTAGAAGTTATAGTCGAAAACTAAGTATAAATTTTTAAATGATCAGAAAAAAAATTTTAATTTAAAAAAATAATAATTATGACGTTAGCAGAGGGATCTACCTGCATTGCTTGGGTGAAGAGGAACGCCCTAACCACTTGCTCCGGCCCAGGGCTTATTAAAACCTCCTAAACCAGTTGTATTTTTTTTTGTTTGAACGGCCAACGAATACTATAAGTCGGGCCACTCGGATAAACCTATTGGCGAAAAACCACCCACGTCCGCGAACGCAGACAGCGCTGGTGACCCGGCTCACCCACCATTACAGGGGAAAACCACCACCCAAAGGGCCACTGTGATAAACCTCTAGCCCACCTGAGCATATTACACCAAGTAAGACTCAAACTCATGATCTCCACATTGGAAAGCCATTAGTGTTTTCTCTCAAAACAATTGATTTGGGGCTCATTGGCACACCAGTTGTATTTAAACAAAAAAAACTACTCCATTTTGTACACCTCAGAGGAAGATCACTCAGAGTAGGACACGTGGCTGACACTGTTCATGCCGACCACGGTCCATTATATAACTATATAATCTATATATTTACACCAAGTGAGACTCAAACCCATAACCTTCACATTGAAAAACCATATGATGCCTACTCTCAAATCAATTGATTTGAAACTCATTGGCACACCAGTTGTATTTAAACACACAAAAAAACTACTCCATTTTATACACCTCAAAGGAGGATCACTCAGAGGAGGACACGTGGCCGACATTGTTCATGCCGACCGGGGTCTATTATATATCTATATAATTTCACATATCATCCCAAATATTTCATAATGTGGTTTTTTAATTATAAAATATTTATGTTTTTGTTTAAGTTTTATAGAAAGTGGTATTTTGATTGGTGTGTTTTATAATAAAGTGTATTGATCAAATATATAGATTGCTTTTAATAAACACACAATAAAAAGGTTAACAATGAAAATCACAATTTCATAATATTTTCTACAGTAGCATGTAAAGAAAGAAATAACTTTACATTGAAACTTGTTGAGAGAGAGATTATATTTATAGGATGCTAAATAGAAGGGTGTTTGATTATAATTGAAACGAAATAATTCAAGTATTAAAAAATCTTGTAAAAATATTACCCGCTATATAAATAACTTTTTAACTCATTAATCTTATTTTATACTGTGTGATAAATTATGTTTTCATAAAATTAATAATAAAAAAAATTGTTTAAATAAGGATTTCTAGTAGGGGGTGTGCGTCAGATTGATATCAGACCGGATCAACACGAAGCCGAAATCGAAATTTCCTAGAAAACCAAATTGGAGGATTTGACTAGAGGTGCACAAAAAAAGGAACCGGAACTGAACCCGCCCAAATACCCGAAACCGGTTCTTGAATATCCGGAACCGGGTACATAGGGTATGATTTTTCAACCAAGAACCGGACCCGGAACCGGTTCCGGAGGCCGGAACCGGTTCTTGAGAATACCCGAAATGTGCACATCTAACCCTAAAACCATACCCGGTTCTGAAAACAATCTTGTTTTTTTATATAATTTATCTATGTTTTATGACTTTATGTTTTAAACATTTATATATTTTGTAACATTTTTAAGTTTTAATGTTATTGGACTTTTTAAGTTAGTTATTTATATGTTTAATTAATGTATTTATATGTTTAACTAAGTTTTTCGAATACTCGGAAATAGGTTTTTGAAATACCCGCCTTGAATACCCGGAACCGGTAAGAACCGGAACCGGGTACATAGGGTATGGTTTTTCAACCAAGAATCGGACCCGGAACCGGAACCGATTCTTTCTAATCCCCGGTTTTCTGGAACCGATCATACCCGGAACCGGTGCCGGAACCGAAACCGGTTCTTGAGAATACCCGAAATGTGCACCTCTAGATTTGACCGTTAGAAAGTGGATCGATCTTGGGGTTCGACGGGTGACGTTGGGCTTCGCGTTGGGCTAGGACTTAATTAGGCTTTCGAATGTCCAATAGCATTATTTAATTTAATATACTACACCATGTGTTGCATAATGTACAAGTCTATCAGTGAGGGTACGTGTAATGGGGCGTGAGCGCCACATCAGCAGCCACGGGCGTGGCACACCGCACTGCATGGGGCACGGCCCTTGCCTGCATAAGCCTACTCACGGGCGTTGGGGGCACAACCGGTTTTGGTAAATTTTAGTTAATATTTACTTGGCCAATGAATGATTGACACCTCACCACTTCTTTTTTGTATTTTTTTAATTCAATATTTAGTTTAAGATTTAATTTGATTTTCTTAAATAACCTGTGCTCGGTAATTATTAAAAAAAAACTAAATACGTAGTCTTGTTTATTTTTTTATATTTTTTTAACTAAAACATAATTGTTTTAAAAAAATATATATATTTTTGGTCTCGTAACTGGTTTTGCACGTGTTTGGATCGACATTTCGGATTATAAGTAAGTGTTCTAAAAAATTAATATTAGTTGTTTAAAAATAATTAATTAAAAACATTAAAAAAAAAATATAAAAAACTACCACTACACTCCCTTAGATCATCCGATTCACCTGCTTATTGATCCACGCCATTGTCGATGTGGTTGGTGGACAACGCGACACGGTGAACACCGCGTCGGCCCTCGTGGTCCACGGCTGGGCATCCACGCCATCACCCCAACAACGAGTTGTTTCCCCCTTTTAACCGTTACTCAACGGTCATTATATAAAATAAATAAATAAAAAATTTATTTAGTATTGTACTTTTTTTTTTCTTCAATTATTATGTATTATTATTGTTTTTTATTTAAGTATTATTATTATTTTTTTATTATTTGGTAAAATATAATCTTATTAATTGTATTTTTTTTAAGTGGCGATGATGTGGCAATGGACGCTCTTGAGCGCGCCTGATAGTGGTGTGGTGGGAGTGAAGAATAATGTGGCGCTGAAGTGGCAGTAGACACCCTTGGGGCACGCCTAAGGGTCTTAGTGAGTGTGAGTGTGACCACCACCGCTGTCTATGTGACACCACGGTGTCATCATCTTTTTGTTCGCATTCATTAACCACTGCACATAACATAACGTTACCATGACATCTTTTGCTTTTGTTTAATCTTAAAGTCATATAGTGTATTGTTCTCTGTAGCATCTTTGCGTGGTTTTAATTTTTATCCTTCCTTTATCTTAATTTCTCTATTTTCTAAGTCTTCACCTTTTCAAGATCACAAAACTCGATGTTGTTGAAGATAAAGGATCTTGATCAAGAACCAAGGGTTTGGTTATGTTCTGGGTTCCAAAGAATTTCTTCTTGATGTTCTTACTAGGCTGCTGATATCATCACTAATTCAATTCCGATACATTTGTTGGTTATGTCATGCCTTTGTCACATGATATTGAGCCGCCACAACTCTATCATCCCTTGGCACGCGAGAGCAGACCCCTTGGCACCAGTGGGGGACTCATAAACTTTTTTTATGGGAGTCGGAAATTTTTCGGGTCGGTTGACAAGCGATATATAACACTAAAATTGTTTCATGGGGGGCGATCGGGGGGCAATTGCAAATTTTTATGGGGGGACGATCGTGATTTTAACGGATATATAACACTAAAAAAAATTTATGAATGAAGGCTGCCCCCCATTCGTCCTTACTAGGTCCGCCCATGCTTGGCACGCGAGAGCAACATCCCTTGGTCACTTGGCCTCGGGCTTCTCTTGGGTTTGGATCGAACCTAACCGAAGGACCAAGGCCCGTACCTATTAAGTGATTGCCTAACGATCAATTCAGATTGGTCTCCCAGACTGAACCGAAACGTTGCTCATCCCTAGTTTCTATAAATAATATAGATTTGCATGATAGATTCAATTTTTTTTCTTTTTTATATGATTTAATGTTTGTTTATTATATAATAACTGAAAAACAAAGTTAATTTATTTATAAGCTAAAGCTATATATTTGTTTCACATTAAATATAAAAATCATAACCTAAATAACCAAAATAGCCAAACCAATAGTTCTTTATTATTGTTTAACATTCATTTATTGTTATACTTTTATAAATAACCAAATTAACCAAACCGAACCAACATTATAACTAACTTTTATAGTCTTATAAATAACACGTCAATCAAAAAAGTTCTGTAATATCATTTTTTTATAAATAACCTATTAGTTTTCGCTTATTATAAACTAAGAACATTGCTAATATTTTATTTAACCAAAAATGTATTTCCACTTAAATTCGGTTGTAACTTGTAAAGGGTCTTATTTTCCCCCATCAAAGTTAACAATAATGAAAAGTTATTTTAATCTTTCTTGAAACTGATGGATTACATCGCCGTAGAATTGGCAGACAACTCGGTAGAAAACATATAATCCAGTTCTAAGAGTTGTTATCATTAAAGTTCCAGAAACAACTATGTTGCAATACAAAATCCATCCTCATATCAAATTCATCGATTAAGTCAACGATTAGTCAAACATAAACACCTGAGGCAAGGAGCAAGAACAACGATCCAAAGCCCTGCATCAATTTCAACCCGTTTATATATAAATCAGATGATTGGATTATGTTATATCACTAACGGGTCAAGCCTGATGAGCTAGAAGATCTAACTAAAAAGAAAACGGGTCATTTGAAAAGTATATCCAAATGCACAAAACCTTCTATTTACAGAACCACAAATATTGGGAAAACCTTGAGAACTAATCAAAACTACTTATTTATTATTAAAATATATATGAAAAGTGTATAATTGTAAAAGATTAAATGATTTATGTCTCTAGTTAATTAATTTCCCTACTTTATGCCCCCTCCCTCTTCCACTAAACAAGTTTCATACACATGTGTAGATCAGATAATTATAGTGAATCTGCATATGTGTAGATGTTTATAATATACAAATACACATAAATTTACGAGAATATGCATATATAAATTCTATACTCGCATAACAATGATGCATTTTACTAGTCACGTTAGAATATTAGATAAATACACAAATAAACGAATCATTTTGATTGCTTCTCGCAGTTCTCATAATATTTGTGATTCCGTAAAGAATCCTTCCCAAACCTCCTAAACCGCTTTATTAAAAACAAGTTATACCATTAATGTAAATGCTAAGTTCATATAATAGCAACATACTTAGATTGGTGCCCGTTCGAGTAATTATACCCGATATTATCCCCACCTAGTGGCTGGTAATAATAACTTTTAAAAATTGACTAGTTGGTAATTTAGTGGACACGCGACTGCAATAGCCAAAATGATAGTTGGCAATTTAGTGGGCACGCGGCTGCAATAGCCAAAATGATGGTTGGTATATTAGTGGACACGCGACTGCAATAGCCAAAATGATGTGGCCGGCCACCTCATCAGAAAACTTGATAGTTTGGTAATTATACCTTTTCAAATGGACTAGTTTGGTAATTAAGTGATAAGCCATCTCATCCAAAAAGGCCACATAAGCAAAAAGTGATCAAATAACCTAATTTGCCCATTTAAAAAAAAGTATAATTACCAGGATGGGATATTACCGAGTGTAATTACCAAAATGCACCACCAACCCAAGTCCGTTGCTATTCTATGACATTGTAATAATATAGTTTTCTTAGCCGTACTTGGTCAGAAAAACAAAAAATAAAAGAAATAGAAAACATGAATGTGGGTCGGTCCAAGTCCAACAAGACCCAACCCGCCCATATTTCCACCTATGGAAAAAAGATTAACATGTGACTTACCAAAAAGACAGATGCCATTGCCCCTGTTACAAGTTCTTTAGCAAGACTACGGTTTTTCCTAGAAGAAGTTGCTTCATAGCTGCACAAATAAATGTTTATCACACACTATAACATATAAATGGTTTACAAAAAATCGACAAGTGCATAAGTAGAAAATGTCAATACTAGAAAATCTATTTCCATGTTCAAGTATATGCTAAAAAAGAAATCTTTAATATACATGGCAATCTATTAAAATGCCGTTCATATGGGTTCCGTATGTTTGGTTTCTTCAATTACTTTTTTTAAATGTTGGCGATAATGTAACATCCACAATTTTCTTAAATCATAAATAGTGATTAAAAATTGTTATTTAGAAAATAAATTAATTTCGAAAGGAAGGATAAATAAATCTTTGAGGTTAATTATCTTAAATCTTAACAGTTGACCAGTTGAGCAACTTTTAGAACAAAGACATAAAAATGGGGCAAAAGTTTGAAATATAAAGATAAGGGTTTTAGGAGCAAAGAAGAGAAATTAAGAGATAACTGAGGGATCAAACTTCCTGAATTCTCTCAAAATCCAATTGAGAATGCCTGATGAGAGGGAAGAGGAAAAGAAAACCCAAAAAGTAGGGTTTGCAATCAATGAAGAATAGGCTTTTGGTTTCAACACAAAGTGTTCCATCATATGTCTATCATCCTCTCCCACTTGAAAAGAGTTTGTCCTCAAACTTTGAACACCATTATCAATTTTCAAGTAATGACCAAGATCAACGAAATTGAATGGGGTTGCTACTCCGTATGCTCCTGATAGAGTGTTTAAAAGGAGGTGTCCTCGAGATAAATCATCGGCTCCGTTCATTTTTCATTATGGTAAATAGCTTAGGTTAGTTTAGTTTAGGATTTTCATTATGGTATGAAGCTCGATCTAGATTACAAATTAGAACTGTGAATAACCAAGCACCAACCCTGAATTTAAAACTGAAGCAAACAAAAACAAATGCAGCAAAGATCTGCAAAGAAAATGCAGCTGTAGAGAACACTACACTTGAAGAAATTAAAAAAAAATGCAAAAGTTTTCTATGAAAAAGAACACTACGCTTGAAGAAATAAAAAAATCAAAACCGTCGATTTTCCAAAAACATAGAGGAACGCTCGCGTTGATTCAAATCAATATGATTCATCTCTTCTTGATGAACTTATTGCAAATATTGCTACTTTGTCTTCTGATGGTGTTGCCTCCCTCTATATCGCCTACTTCAACCACTTATGCACCTGTCATTTGCGTCAACAGACGTCGATTCTTTGGCACCACAACGATGATGAACATATGTTCAAAGTGTCACAAAGACATGATCTTAATTAAAGCAAGAAAAAGTTAAACTTGCTCCATCATCAATCAACACCATCGTCAATGAAAATAACACCAAATCTTAATCTTCCATCGCACTACTCGTTTCCCCGGTGTCAGAGGTGGATAGATTGACCCAATCTGGGTCAGGGTCCTTCTAAATGCACCATCTTCTTTTTCTATACCAATCTGTGGTTGTCATGCAATTTAGTGTTTAGAACAAGGGGGTTGGAACTTGAACAAACGGCTCCAAACCCTAGGCTCAAGGATATAGAAGGCGTGTTTCAAAAATGATGAGCTCTATCTCTTTTAGGCCTAAACAATGATCATGTTGTGTCTGGACAATCATTAATCATGGAACTTGCTTCTCGTGGCCTTCAACATTTTGTTTTTAGGAACAATTTTTGTGTTTGTTTTTTTTCGTATTTTATTAGTTGGTAAGTTAGTTTGCAGTATACTTTGTGATACGTGATACAGGCTTGCAGCGCACACGCAGGAAGGCATCATGCATGATCATGAATGCATGCATGCAAGCAAGGTAGTTGCTACTAATTGTTATTGATGTTTATTTTCTTAATTAATAGTTAGTGGGTCTTAGTTATCAAGTAGTGGTTGGTTTATTTTCAGTTGTTAGTAATGGGTCATGGGTAAGAATCAGTAGGGATTAGTTGTTATTTCCTTTTTATGTGTAAGCCTATAAAAAAGGCCCCTTCGTTATGAAATTGAGAAGCAGAAAATTGCAGCAAAATTGCAGTCTTGTTCTTCATCTATTTCTTGGAGTCTAACCCACTCAACGGGTATTAATTGGGAGATTGACCATCTCGAATCGGTCCCTATCACTTTGTATTTGGTACTATAAAGTTGATGTAAGTCAGTATGCTTTGGTTATAAGAAATACATTACAACTTTATCACAACCTAAGTTCAATCATTGTAAATACCATAGGTTCAATAAGCAGTCACCATTTCTCTATTTCCCCTAAGCACCACATGAACATCAATAAATTAGAAATATCCTTTTCTTTTACAACTAAAGAATCCATCTAATGACTAATATGCAGAACCAATCATAATCAAGTCAAACAAGCAAAATGCAATCAAATTGTAAAATTAGGGCAAAATCGTAAAATTCAATCAAATTGTGAAAATAACAGTCCGATCCACTTACATAAAGAACGAAGCAGTGATGAAGAGGCCGACGGCGAGCATGAGCACAGCCAACGATGGATACCAAGCGACTGGAACAGGGCTGGATATAGGTTTTACTGATTGAGCCTTTCAAATTGAAATTAAAATCGAAATCGAAATCGAAATCAGAATCAATCATAAAGTTAACATGAACAGAAAATTAAATTAGGTTAAAACCCTGCGTACCATTTTGGGATTTAGATCTTCGATCCGCCTTCGTTACCGGTTGCATTGACAGTGAGTCAAGAAGACTTGAAATATATAGCGAAATTAGGTTCACATTTTACCCCCTGGAGTTTATGGATTTTTCCATTTGGATCTTATACTTTGGTTTTCTTCTAAAATGCCACATGGAAAAATGGTTAGTTTTTTTTTCTTTGAACGGCAACACCTAGATATTTTAGAATAATTGAGTTTCCCTAGATAACATATAGAATATACAGGGCAGCTCACCCCAGAAGGAACCCCTGACCTAGCCACATACTTCTTTTTTGTTGTGCCCCAAATTTGAACCCGATAACTTTACTATGAGAAGTATTGAACTACCATTGCATCAAATGACTAACAATAAAAATAATAGTTAATTGAATACCTGAATTGGTTTCCTATGTAACTATCATCAACTCTAGACTCAAATTATTTTGGGCTATTTACTTTTGAATCATTAAGACATTAATTACCCTTACTCTCAATTAGCGACGTCGACGTCGAATGACTATTTTTCTTTTTTCTTTTTACTTTTTTTCCTTTTTTTATATGCATAGCTCAATTTTCATATTTTCAAATAATAACCCTTAACTTTTTAAAAACTCAACTATACCTTTATAAAGAAATTAATTTGTTGTTGTGTTTAATATTTTTACTTTGCGTCCCGGTATAGATTTTGTTATACTCATTTACAAGTGTCAACCAACCCCCCCCTCCAAAAGTTTGTAAAATGTCAAAATTACGTGTTTTTCCCCACCGTCACGCCACATGTCACATATTTGTTAGTCCATAATTTTTTTTGGGTTTTTTATTTAGTCTTTTTACATTTCTTTTTTTTTTTGGCTAACCGAGTCGTCTTAACTTCATACAGTTTTTTATGTACTTAATCATTTTTTTTGTGTGCTTAGTCCTTACTCTCATTTATTAACGTCTGCGTCCAATAACTTTTTTTCTTTTTTTTCTTTTCTCATATGCACCCTCTCAACTTTCTAAAAACTCAAATATACCTCTAGATAGAAATTATTTTATTTTTGTGTTTAATATTTTTTTTACTTTGCGTCCTGATAGAAATTTTGTTTTACTCATTTACAAGTGTTTACCAAAACTCCCCCGTGAAGTTTGTAAAATGTCAAAATTATATGTTTTTACCTACCGCCACGCCACATGTCATCTATGACCTGTCTGTTGGTCCATAATTTTTTTTTAGTTTTTTTCTTTGATTTTTTTATATTTCTTTTTCTTAGGCTAACCGAGTCGCCGTAACTTTATACATTTTTTATGTACTTAATCACGTTTTTTTGTGCTTAGTCACGTTATTCACTGCCTCAATTGTTTGAGGTCTGTTTCCCGCCGCAGAGCACGGTGTGCTAATGTCACCGTATTTAACGACCTTAGTGTCACGGCCGCAACACGTGTAGCGAGATTCACAAACGCGCGGACTTAATTATGTAGTTAACCATGTTAATATCACTGTACGACCCAGTCGTAACGCGCGGGTCATAATTTCTAGTTATATATATATATATATATATATATATATATATATATATATATATATATATATATATATATTAAAATTAATGATCGGTATGAATATTTTACATATATCTATACTATATATAAAATATTTGTGGAGGACAAGGATGTTATTTTACTATTTTAAAAGTTTTACTTACACACCTTTTAGAGTAATGCGCGGGCGCTTTTAACCCTTTGATTTTCTATTAATTTTGTTTTCTGTAATAGATTCCGTTTGTTATCTTTTAAAAAAAATGGAAATCATGGCCGACTTAAATTTTTTTCGTTAATGTTCCGGTATAATTTTTTTTTTAAAACGGAGTTGTATTTAAAATCGAGTATATTTTTTTTATCGTAGGTTATAGAGAGCGACATTAACGTTGCGTAGGCGTGACAAACTCAACCGCTTATGAGCGAACAACATCGTTGCCGGTGTTTTGGTATTATTGGAACTTATATCGGTGAGCGCTTTTATGGTTTTAGATGAGCCGAACCGATAACGACAAAACTTCTGCTGGGTTGTGCGGGGAAAAAACGATTGCGCTCCTGCCACGAAGCGTGGGTACAATTACTAGTTATATAATGATAACAAACATACGTCCTCTGTTCAATGAAAATTATAATTTAGGTCACGTTCTTTCTCTTATCGATATGTCCAAATCATTTTTTTAAACTTAATTTTATAAAAAAAATTCCCATCAATTTCCGTGACGATCTCTTTGAAACCACTAGTTCCGCGACTGACAAGTAGGGTTGTTCAAAAACCGTCAAAAGCGAAACCGAACCGTCTAAATCTAGCAAAATCGACCCGTTTGGCCCTGGTTAGGAGTAAGACGGTAAGGTTTACGATTACGTTTCGGTTTGAAAAAACAGATTTCATAGTTCGGCCGATGATTTCCAGTTTAGAACCGGACGGGTAAACGGAACGCTGAGATTTTATATTATATATATATATATATATTAGTACAATGGCAACATGCAAACAAACATCTCTCTTTTAGGTCATGGATTCTAAACCTCCTTCTGTCCCACTTTCTCTCTTCTTTTCAAATAGATTTCTTTTTTTTTCCATTAAATATATATTTCTTTTTCTCTTTCAAATAAATATTTTAATAATAATAATATGGAGTCAAAACTAGGTGAGACCGAGTTAAAAATAAAACTACAACTTTAATATTATGTTCCGTGTAACCCAAAAAGTAAAAAATAAAACAAATATAAACGGCCCAAATAAAAACTGAACCGTTTTGACCGGTTTAGTTTAGTTTTTTCAATATTGTCGGCATAGAATCCCCATCAACATCTCTAGTTACAACTTACAACGAAGACGAGGAGGAAAATAAGATGTATATAATATTAAGTATATAATAATTGTATCATAAATTTGAATATAGTTCATTATAAAAATAAATTTTTAGTATACAAAATGATGTCACTATGTGCTACGACAACATTATTACGTGGCGCACAATATTTAAAAATAGTGTGTAATGGTTTAGTGGGTGTGACCAACAAATTAAAATTAAAAAAAAATTAATTGGACAATAGTTTTAATTTTATTGGTTGAAGAAAATTAGAAAGAAAAAAGAAAAAGCCCCACGTCGTTGCCCTGGTCACGAACCCCCACTTACATCCCCTCTAACGAAGGGGCGGCGCTGTGTTCCACGCCCCATTCACGCCATGTGGCTCACGTCCCGCCCCCCACCCAAATTATCACGTGGGTACTACACATAGCCTTATTATGTATGGGTGTTCAAGGTCCGGTTTTGTCGGTTTTTAAGTCAAACCAAAAGTCAAACCGTTAGTAACGGTTTTTGGTTATTAAAAGTCTTTTTCATCAAACAAAATAATCTATCATTAATTGTATTATTGTATATTAATCACCCTACAAGAATTAATCAATAGACAATGATAGTCCATTAACAAAAACTAATACAATAATTTGATTCGAACAACTAGTAACTTAATTCTAAATGTACTTTGTTTTAGTTTTTTTCTTACCAATGCTATGATGTTATTTCCGGAGGATATATAATACACTATAAATTAGGAACAAATTTAATGTATGGAATAATCAAATAATTCTTAAAGTCAAAATATATTTAAATCTTACGATCCGGTCCGGTTTTATACGTTATGAAAATTTTGAAACCGTAAACCAAACCGTTCGTTACGGTTTCAAATTTTTGAAACAGACTGAATGAAAGTTAATAAAGAAAACCGACCGTGAAACCAAACCGATGACCGGTTTGGATGGTTTCATGGTTTTAAACTGAACCGTGAACGACCCTATTATTAGGTAGTCATAGTTTGTGTAACATATCAGTAATAGTAATTCTGATGTAACATGTTAAATTTATATTAAAAATAATAGAAAAAAATAATTAATTATGAATTCGTCAATTTTATTATGTATATATTTATAATAATTCTTTAAGAATAATTTGATATAAGATTGAGATTTAATAAAATACTTAAATTGGATCAATACTAAGTTATGTGTCAAATAGAAAAAAAGAACATAACCTTTGGGGTCACTCATAGAAAGTAAAAATATGATGGAAATAAATGAATTGTTTTACTTGTTTCCATTTGAAATCGAATTCCTAGTGAAATTGAAGACATAGGACAACATAACAACAGAAGAACATATTTGAAGATTACTACAAGTCAAGGAAGCATCAATTTCATCTTTGATAATTCTTCTTTCTTTTTTTTTTGTTTTTGGAAAGGCTAATATCATACCACACGAACACTAGCAAGGCGCTAGCCAGTAACTACAACAAGAACAGGAATTACATAAAGTCAACTTTTCCATTGATCCACCTTAATCTCTAAATCTCTAGCTCTGTTCTTGATCCAAAGGTAACCCAAAACTTTCACCTCCTCCACGATGTTATGAGCCACCACTTTCTTCCCTCCTAAAAACATCATTGTTTCTAGCATTCCAGATTGCCCAGCAAGAAAGAAGCATAATGGATTGCACGACTTTGGTGTATCTCGCTGAACCCTTCAATAACTCATGGAAAGCTAAAATGTCTTTAAACGAAAAGGCAAGAATCTGGGGGCATTTGCACCAAATCGAAATTCTGGACCAGACCTCATGCGCACAGGCTGTGAATAAATGATCAATACTTTCCACTCCATCTATACATATCAGACATAACTCATTATTGATAAACACGTTTCTTCTACTCAAATTTTCTCTAGTTGGCAGACGGTCAAGCTTCGCCCTCCAACCGCAGATGTTAACTTTAAGGGGGAGCCAGTTGTTCCACTTAAACAAATCTGACCCGTTTAGCTACACATGATCATAAAACATTGCCCGAACTGATTTAACAGAAAAGGTGCCACTAGGGTCCGGCTTCCACTGCCGTGAGTCCTCATCTTCCGTTATAACACACTGATTAGAAATGAAGTTATAAACCTAAAATGATGAGAAGTGACGTTTGAACACTTTGATTAAATCTAATAGCTTATTAATGTTGCAAGTGATGTTTAGAACTCATTAAACAAGTTTAATTTTAGAATCTAATAAGATTGTTATATGCACACACTTGTAATTGGGTGAAATGAGTAAGAATAACTCAATATGCAATTTTGAGTAACTCGTGTGTAACACACAAATTTAGTGATTAAATATGCTTAATAACACTATAAAAAGGAGTTTTAAATGGTTCAATCATGATTGCAAAGGAAAAAATGGAGGTCTTGGGTTCAAATGGTAGCCCTAAGACTTTTCATACTGAGTCTGTGGCCAGGTCAGGGGCAATGGTAGCCCCAAGACACCGTTGGCCATTTTATGCAATGGTAGCCCCAAGACTTCCCATAGTGGAGGTCTTGGGTTCAAATCCTGGCAACAGCAAAAAAGGGGTCTGTGGCCATGTCAGGGGGTTTACCCAGTTGGGGGGTTCCTTCTGTGGTGGGCTATCCTGGATGTTCTAGGTGTTGCCCCGGGGAAACTCAATTATCCTAGAATATCTAGGTGTAGCCGTTTAAAAAAAAAGGAAAAAATGAAGTGGTGAATTTGTGAAAATTAATCTAAGGGTGATTTTTGACAAATTTAAAAGTTAATTTGGCTATATGTGGCTTTTTTTAGTCTAAATATTTAACGAAATATGTTTGGGAAGTAAATTAAAGAAATTGATTAAGTTTGAGATTCAGGATCAATGAGTTAAAAAATATAGTAGATTGGTTAAGTGGATCATTTGTTATCAATATGTTGTTATTTTAAGCAATTGAAAGAGAAGTTTGTTGAGAAGGAAGTTATATATGTGAATTAAGCATAAAAAGATGTTTATGATTTGAGAAGTATCTTATTGTAATTAAATTCAAGGACTTAACAAAGATGTAGTATTAAATTTATTTAGGGAGGAAGCTAAGTGTCATGGACCGCCTAAAATTCAAATCACAGCCCTAAGTTTCTGAAATTTTCTAGGGCGTTCAAGATGCGTTACGAGCTGTTGGAATTCTCTGAAACTACAAAATTCTGGTCTAAAACTTCCAGCAAAGAAGGCCCTAGATCAGCCTTGAATCTTCAATGAATGATCTACAAATGACTGAATAATTCAGCTATAAAAAGATCTTGAAAGCCACAGATAGTTCCTTAGAAATATCTTTAATATCTTGGTAGAATACTCTAGAATTTAGCATCCATAAAATATGTAAAAAATAGTCTAGATATAGAAGCATCTAGAATAACCCTAAGTAGTATAAATAGGTAATATGGGACTAATTTGTAGATCACCAAGCACATTCACTACTCACTTGTATCCTTGTAACACTCAAGTAATACAAGCACTCTTTTCTTTATATACTCGCAATCTTTCCTTCCTTTTTCAAGACTTTCGTTGCACAACACTTTGATCACTATTATCGAATGGTCAAAGGCTGAACTTAGATCCAATCTAAGTGCTGCACAAGAGTTGGAAAATCAATCAGTGGCATAAGTGTTGCATGAACTAAGGTGAGTACACGATGTTTTCTTATACGAATCACATATCAAAATAAGTTTTTGAAAGTGAGTTAAAATTAAATTCATTGAAAATTTTAGTAAATGAAATTTAGAGAATAATCAATCTAGCATTATATTGATGCTTAGTGTAATTGCATATGGAATCATAAGTAACCAATTACTTGTGGTATTAGTAGGTGAATTGTTATGAAAATGTAGTAACCGTAAAGTTAGCAAGGTTAATTATTCTATAAATCCATGGATAAGTAACCAAAGCCTTATATATCTTTTGGTGAAATGTTTTATATTGGTCCTTCGATAATTTACTTTCAAAAGAAGTAATTAATTTTTGAAAGTTATGGAAAATGATAAGCATGAAGGGGTGCTATCATAATAATTGACTAACGGGCTCATCTAAGTATGACCTGTCACATAAAGAAAATGGAAATTTGAGAAATATAAACGGGTGTTGATAATAACAGTGTAGTAACGGGCCCATCATGATGTGGGGTATGTTGACCTAATGAATAGTTGAAGAATATGAACGGGTGCAAATATATAGCGGATGTATTAGACCGGTTTCATTTCACATGTTCTTAGATTCATGAAATGGCCAAATAAAGGTTAAGGGAACATTTAAGAGATAACATCAAAAATGAGATTGAAGTTGAATAACTGGAAATTGTCTGCGATTTGGAAATTAGGGTTTGCAATAAGGAATCGAATTGGCACATTCAGAAGAGCGAAAAGAACAAAGATCAAACAACATCAAATCATATC
The DNA here is from genome assembly GCA_023525975.1 of Smallanthus sonchifolius. Classification (NCBI taxonomy): domain Eukaryota; kingdom Viridiplantae; phylum Streptophyta; class Magnoliopsida; order Asterales; family Asteraceae; genus Smallanthus; species Smallanthus sonchifolius. Next base: position 98,248,441 of record CM042026.1, read on the forward strand.
AAAACAAAATCATGTAATCATAACCATTGAGTTTTGAAAAAACAATAAACTGAAGTGATTGATCGATTAGAGATCGAAGATTCGTCGATGAATTGACCTGGAGATGAAGAGGCGATGAACGAAGAATAGGGTTAGTGGTTGCGAGAATTGAGTAGATGAATTTTTAGGGTTTCAACACAGTTAGGAATGTGTATGGTATCGGGTTAGGATCCGCGTGTTTTATCAAATGGGTAAAAAGGGTTTGGGTGGAAAAAAATTGTGAGGATGAATGTGGTGGTGACAAATGTCCATAAATGTATTTTTTTTTAATTAGGTAGTAGATTTGTTGCGGAAACAATGCGAAATACAAGATTTGCACAAGAATCTACACTTATGTCGTGAAACATTGTTAAAAACCATGAATTATCTAGACCTCTATCATGACTTCCATACCATCTTTATTTTGGTAATTTCAATAGACCGACTACACATGATAGTGTGTATGAGTTTAAAGAAAGAGTAGAATTATATATTATAGGAAGTGTGAGTTTGCTTCTGGTGCCAAAAGACAATCCTAAATATTCCTGGCATATGATGATATACAACTGAATTGCAACACTTATAGATTTTCGGTTGCTCCCTAGGTTCGATCTTGGTTATGGAGTAATTTAATAATAGGTTTGACTTAAAAAACAAAGACAACCCTTAAGTATATATTATTAATATATTTTTTTTAATAATGCAAAGTTTATGGTTGCTATTTCTTTTTCAATATTATAAAATAGATTAAATGACAAGCTAATGAAATGGGGACAATTCGATTCATAATTTGACACGTCGGTGCTTTGTTTTTTTTTATTCTCATTTTCACCCCCTCATGTTGTATATAAAACACGTTTTAACCCGTTCAATTTTTTAATAATTTTCTTTTCCTTTCGCTCGTTAAGTGTTTTTAAAAAATGAGTGTGCGTCTGTTTTTAGTTTTTTTAACGTTCTGATATAATTTTTTTGGGAAACGGAGTTGTATTAAAAATCGAGTTTTTTTTTTGTATCGCAGCCTATAGCGAGTGCCGTTACCGTTGTGTTTTCGCGACGAACCGAATCTATTATGAGCGGAGAACATCATTGCCGGTATTGGCATTATCGGAACCGGTTTCGGTCTTCGCTTTTATGGTTTTCGACGGCCCGAACTTTTTTTCTTTTTTTATTATTTACCTTTAGGTTTTTTATTAATATTATTTTTACCGTTGCGCCTACTTTTTCACTTAAATATTATTAACGATAGGCCCGCCACCCGTCGCGGAGCACGGGTATAACCCGTTTAATTTTTCATTAATTTTGTTTTTCTTTATTGACTTTAGTTTGTTAACTTTTTTCAAAGAACGGAGTTGTTTTTATTTATTTATCAGCGTTCCGATATAAATTTATTTGAAAACGAAATTATATTCAAAATGGAGTTTTTTTCGTGTCGTAGCCTATATCGAGTGCCGTTACCGTTGTGGTACTGTGACGAAACGAACCTATTATGAGCGAATTAGATGACCTGACATTCGCCGTGAAGCGCGTGTATTCAACTAGTTTTCATAAAAATATAACTTTCCACGTCATGTAATACGATGTAATAGTATTTGTTTTCCAATATGATAATAAATATAATTTTACTGAAAGTTAAGAGTGTCATTAATTGTCACACCCCGCCAAGGCGGAAACACGAGAGTGCGACGAAATTGAATAAAAGAACACAAGACAATAAAGAAGATTACTATTAAATTCCATAGAGTTAAAATCTCATTACATAAATCTCAACTAAAACCAACCAAATAACATGTTCAAAAGACAAAACAATTTATAAAAGAGTTTCTTTATTTAATATCTAGGCAAATCCTATGTGATCTTTGCTTGACCTATCATGAGCTTAATCACCTGAAACATGTACGAAAAACAAGTGTCAACTAAAAATAATTGGTGAGAAATCATAGGTTTAATAAAATCATAAGTTTGACAAAAGTAACAATTCACAATTCAAGATCATCATATAACACATAAATAAAACAAACACATGATTAGCAAATCCAACCTAAAATGATGAGTAATGAATAAGTGGTACAACTCGCAAGTTGCACTGATAACGAATAAGATGTCCAACCAAAATTTGTCCATAAAGTATATGCGATTTCCATCCTATGGCCCATATCTGTACTACCGTTGGCTTGAAAACTTCAAGTTAAGGATTTACAAGTTTAACTTTTATCATGTTGTGTTCATTTATTCACATACATATAATATTCACTTATTTTAGAATTGTTTGAAAACGAACGTGTTCTAATGCGTGCCAACACGTACATGTTTCCCCCAAAACGATTTGAATAAAGTGGGACTATGAAGCCTCACCTTGAAAGCTAGACGAGATAAGAGACTTGAACGAATAGACGAGGTGAATCGCGGACCAGACCCTAAACAAATAAATAAACTATTTTTAGGGTAGGTTCGATGGTTACGAGTGTTAGATAGGCGGTTCGGGTCATAAGGTTAAGAATTAGTTGCAAAAGTAGAGTTTTAGTTGTTTTACTGATTTGGACAACAAAGTAGCTGATTAGAAACGAGCTTGTTAAAAATATCAAACGACGTCCAAAAATTATGAATTTTTACAGGTGATTAGTTTAAGTCGTTCCGAACAAGTTTCGTTTAGAAATATTTTCCATTTGAGACTTGGATCATAGCCAAAATAGTCCAACAAGACAGAAGGTACTGAAAAAGGTTTCTGTCACATTTTGGCTACTATGGAGTCATACATTTGAATTAGAAAAAGAGCCAATTATGGTTGGAAAGAAAATTCGATGAACTACGTCGTGGAATTTGAGTTTGCTCAGTTTCATTTAATTATGGTCAAGTTATGCTTAGTTAAAGTCAACACAGTTTCTGTCCATAATCAACGGTCACGGTTGCACTTAAGTTGACCGTTTAGGGTTTTAAGGTTACCGAACGCGTAAATAAAAAAATAGACGAATGTTATTATGTTATTATAATACATAATATAATCATATTAGGTTAGCCAAAATGTCCTGTGTCACCGGTCTAGCCATGATATTCACAGAAGTGTTTTGGAGAATCACAAAATGCAATCGGCATAGTCGACACGAGCAAGCGGATTCTATTTTAAATTAGCGTGTGAGTTCATATAAGTGATAATACATAATTATTAACATGTTTTAAGTTATCAAGAACATACTAAAGCATCGGCAGAGCCAGTTTTGCAATAGTTGTCTTGAGGATTCACAGAATGCGACGGCATAGCCGCCATTGCAAACATGATCCTTTGTTTGATTGTTGGTGATGTTAGCTTGATTTCTTGGTTTAGTTAATATTATTAGAGGGTTTTTAGGTCTGATGTTTCACATGATCAAGTGATCATGGATAGAAAATAGAAAAAGATTGAGGGGATGAAGAAAGAATGAATTAAAAGACGGTATTGAACTTCTAAGGGTTACTTACTTGTTTGATCTTCAACTCTTGGAATCCTTTAGGGATTTTTGAAATCTTCAAAAGGGGAGGCAGGGATTTCACAAATTATAAAGTTTTGGGAATGTTTGAGGGAGAATTAGCAAAGGAAACAAGTTCCTAAGCCTCCTATTTATACTAATGGTTGAAGGGGTGTAAAAATGGAATGTCTTGGAAAGGAATTTAGGGTTTTTAGGGTGTGTAAAGGGGGGTGGACGAAATTTCTTGGCCTTGTGGCCTCGTGGGCTTCAAAATTCTTTCATGGGTCATGGGTGGCCTTTGACCCATGGTTAATCCAACAGTTTGGTTTCGCGATTTTTGATCGTTTTTTTTGAATTTCAGGATTTATTTAAGGAAAGTTTTGCAAACAAACTTTGTTTTAATTAATGAAATGAATATGTTAAACATTTAAAACATAAATTAATGTCATGTTAGACGAATTTGTTGGGTGTGGACGGTACGCAGTTAACGACGGTTTAAAAGGCGAACGATCGCATGAAAGTACTAACTAACGTACTAGGGCATCAATTTGAATTATGTGACAACTTGAATGAGTAAAATAACTATGTTAGGCACATATGGTTGATACACTGCCTTTGAGTTAGTAGTGGGTGAGTTTTCGTGTCGGTAAACGAATTACTAAACGGTTTAACGGTCCAAGTTGCAATATAAGGCAATTCCAAGCGTTGCAGTCAACATGTGACCATGTAATACGTATAATGTGAATGAAATAGGTATGTTTCAAGTATGATGTGAACACGAGTTATTATGAGGGTTTCAAGCTTCATTGATTCATGAATATGGTAAGCGTTACAAGTATGCGAAAAGCAGAAATGTTACAATAATAAAATTACTAATATGGATTTGTTATCGGTCAATTAGACATAGTTTAGATTATTAAAATTCAATTTGACTAAAAATATTTAAGTCGGTATTTTTATATGTTGTAAAATTTGGCAGGTTGGATTTTAATAATCCAAAACGTTCCTATTTGGCCGATATAATCTACAATGGTAATTAAATCAATGACATTTCGAACTTTCACTTTCGTTGCCAAATGCAATCACAGTAACATAATTGTCATATATTCAGACACGATTTCGTTTGTATGTTTACAATTTTTGTTCATAATCATCATTTTGAGTGAAATCGCGTAGAAATCAAGTGTACATCTTTGATGATTATGCCAGTGAGCTTGCCGTTAGCAACGAATGTGAAAGTCAAGAGCGTCGTTGGTTAAATTGTCGGTAAGAATTATTATCGACTAAATGGTCATTGTTTAGATCATTAAAAAGGGAAAAATTTCATAGAAATGTAACCAACTTTCACAAATGTTTCAATTAAGTTACTTAATCTTTTTTGTCATTATTTAGTCACTCAACTTATAGGGAATGTGTTAATCCTATATAATTGACCTGTTTAACAGGTTAAAATGATGTGACGTGACATTTTTTTTTTAATTTTTCTTATGTTAAAGTCCTATATATTAGAAACATACATGCTTATTAAAATTTTAATTAATAATAAAATTTTAAAACATACTAAAATTTTCAAAAATTAATAGTAAGTTCTTAAATCCAACATACTGTTAATTTTTTGAAAATTTTAGTATGTTTTAAAATTTTATTATTAATTAAAATTTTAATAATCAGATATGTTTATAATATATAGGACTTTAACATAAGAAAAAATAAAAAATGCCACGTCACATCACTTTAACCTGTTAAACAGGTCAATTATATAAGATTAGCACATTCCCTATAAGTTGTATGACTAATGAAGACAAAAAAAAGATTGAATGACTTAATTGAAACATTTGTAAAAGTTAGTTATATTTCTATGAGTTTCCCATTAAAAATCCAATTTACCTTAAAATTTTAACAAGTATCATATTTTAAACATATATAGAAATTTTAGTGTAATAAGATCAGATTGAACATTTTTTATTTACTTTTTCATACAAAATAGAAAACTATATTAGTGAAATTTTTCCTTGTTTGTATTTATTTTACAACTACGTAAATATAAAATCTTGTATTCAGAACGTCAAATCAATAGACATAAAACTCTAAATTTGCTGTTTATACTTTGTAATTTACAAAAACAAACAAATAAAAGACCTTTGATTTTTATATTTTATACAAATCTTATTTTGTCGTTTAAAACTAAGAAGGAAACGCACGTCTCTACACTAATTATTATTTTTATTTAAGTTTTACATTCATCAAGTATCTATATTAGTCAAATAAAAACACCTTGTGAATGATGTAAGGTTAAGAAAATATTAAGTTGAATTTCAAGTGTTTAAAACGTTAGGATTAGCTATTAATATAACTCTGAATTATAAAACAATAAATTATTACGATAATACAAAAAAACTAAATCATTTAACTTTCTCTTTTAAGTGGTTCATATATTTTTAAATTTTGTTCTTGTTACATTCACATGCATGGATTATGTACATAAAAATCATCAAACTAATTTATTAATGTTTGTTTTAATTTTGTACCGTTTATTTACATAAGTGTATGCTATATTAACTATACATAAATGAACAATCAAACAAATTTGTTTATACATGTTTTTTTGCTAATTTTAGGAGAGAGGATCGAGAAACAATAACCATTACATTTATACCTTTTTATTTATTTTTTATTTTTTTAGATTGGAAAAATAAATGGTTTATTTTTTCTTCACACACACATATCCATATATATATATATGAGGAATTTCAAATAAAAAGTAGTTTTTCGTTAAAAAATCTAATAAATGACAAAAACCTTATGAAATGATATCAAACGAACTCCGATTGAGCTAATTTCAGCGGCGTTGAAACCATCTCGTCGAACTCTACCATCTTAGCTTTTAAGGTTTAGATTTTATGTTTGAATTTTAGGGTTTTAGCCTTAGGGTTTAACTTTAAGGTTTAGATTTTATGGTTTAAGTTTTTTTTGGATGGGGGTGGGGGGGTTTAGGTTTTTGGGGGGTGAGTGGAGGTGGTTTTAGGGTTTTTTTTGGGTGGGGGGTGGGGTGGGGTGGGGGTGGTGGTTTTAGGCTTTTCGGGTGGGGGTAAGGGGGGTTTAGGTTTTTGGGGGTGCGAGTGGAGGGGGTTTAGGTTTTTGGGTCCATGTTAGGTTTCGATGAGACGGTTCCAACGCCACTGGAATGAGCTCAATCGGAGTTCGTTTGACCCACTTCTTAGGATTTCTTAGCGAAAAAGCACTTTTTAGTGGAACCGTCCGCTATATACATATAGTGTGAGGTTTCGCTACAAAGTCAAAAAAGTGTAAAAAGTGGTTTAAAACGCTCATAACCGGCTCATACGAACTCCTATTTCACTCATTTCGGTGGCATTGGAACCGTCTCGTCGAACTCTATGATCTTAGCTTGTAGAGTTTAGTTTTTAGGGTTTAGATAATAGGGTTTAGTTTTTGCCTTAGGGTTTAGCCTTAGGGGTTTAGCTTTTAGTATTTAGTCTTTTGGGGGGTGGGGTTAGGTTTTTTTTGGGGGGGGGGGGGTTGAGTTGGAGGTTTAGGCTTTTGCGGGGTGGTGGTGGTGGTGTTTTTAGATGATTTTTTCGGCTTTTTAAGGTTTTTTTGGTTAGGATTTAGGTTTTTGGGGGTGGGGGGTTTTAGGTTTTTCGGGGTGGGGTGGGGACTTTGTAGAATAACCCTCCCATATATATACATATATATATATATATACATACATATATATATATACATATATATATATATATATACATATATATATATACATATATATATATATATATATATATATATATATATATATATATATATATATATATATATATATATATATATATATATGGTTGGGTTCAAATGATACCACAATTTTATGCGATAACCATGATAACCACAATCTAACCAATCACATAATTTTCTTATTCTTTTTTATTTATTTTATTTAAAGGGTGTTTTAGTAAATGACATACATATTAACCATAGATTAAAGTTGATCAAGGGTCTAGAATTGGTTATCATGGTTATCAAGTAATTTGTGATTATCATTTGAACCACACCATATATATATATATATATAGAGAGAGAGAGAATCAAATACAAATTAAATTAACCTACAAAACTATCTGATCTTTAATCTAGATAATCAATGGTTGAGATGTTAGAAAGCGCCATGTGTACGAAAATGAATTAAATTACCGGGAGGGACAAAATGGGTAAAAAGTTATGTTTTATAACTGTTGACTTTTATCCAATTCTACTATTTTTTTAAATTACAATAACTTTTACATACTTCATCGTTTAAAAAAAATGCATCATAAAATCAAGCTTTTTTTCCTTTAATTTAAGTATATTTTATGTGCGTATAAACATATGTTGCGTAATTATTCATATATGGTTGCGTTACTATGACATAGGTTGCGTAATTTTGTGCATAAATAGTTATATATGATTGCGTAATTTGTGCGTTATTGATTTACATTATGTGTAATTATGACACAAACGCATATACCCCTTGCCCCAACCCACATACCGCATTCTGGTGGCTTCCTACATTTAATACGTTAATTTTATTTTGTACAAGAACCTACCGACACACACATATATATCTATATATATATAGAGAGAGAGAAGATAAAACATGAAGTAAATTTTTTGTGAGAAGCTTACGAAACAATTAATGATCATACTATTTCGATGGCTAAAATTGAGAGTGAAATGATCGTAACTAAAATAACGTTAAAATAGTTGAGTTGTTCATTTTAACTAACTTTTTTTTAAACTGAAATAACTTTTATATATTCATTATTATTTAAAAAATAATATCATAAAATTAAAGATAATAAAATGTTGATGCTTTGATATTACAACTTTACATCTAAAGTAATTACAACGTTGCATTCTTGCATTCAACGTTCTTATGATGGTGCAATCTATCAGCATCTAACGCATAAATGAGTTGTGATATTATTATGATGCGTCTAAAACACTTATAATTTAACGGACATGTCTATCATCTTATTTTACCTGTATTTATTTAATTATAAATTCATCAGCTTTTAGTTATATATATCTAGTGTGTGTATAATTATGATAAATTAAAAAAAAAAAACCGACCCTTATTAATAAATTCGAGTTAATCCGATTCCATATAAATTATAAACAACTTGCTCAATTTCTATCGTAAGCTCATTTTCATACATGTCTTACCTAAAGCCTTTAACTTTTTTTTTAATTTTTTAATTTTGTTAGTTTCTAAAAAGTTTTTATAAGTCAATCTCTTAGTCCTATAAATAGGAATAAAAACGAGAAAAAGAAAATTATAAAATCGAAAAAAAAATAAAGAAACTAAATAATATAGTGCCTTTAACTTCTTTTATTTTGTTGGTTTCTAAATTTTTTTTTAAGTCAATCTCTTAGCCCTATAAATAAGAATATATGAATAGGAATAAAAACAAGAAAAAAATATAAAGAAACTATATCTATACTATATAATAAATAAATGTTTTTTCATGACACGTGTCGCCTCCATATTCATTCTCATTATTTTTTTCCCGCCTCTATCTCTTATTAAATACACCTCTATCTTTTAATAATAATATATTTTTAAAGAAAATACTAATCTTTATATTAATAAATCTCCTGCATATTTTGATCAGTGTATGTGTTAACAGATTATATTGTATTCCACGGGTTTATTCCAACCCGTGTAAAACACGAGTTTCTAAAAAAAAAAATTTTATTACTCAATATATGATATTACATTTATTCAACCCGTGTAATACACGAGATTTTAACATAGTATATATATATATATTTATAAATAAATAAAGAGTTACCAAATCTTTATATTAATAAAAAAAAATCTTAGGGGACACGTCATTTTTTGGTGCATCCTTACCATGCTTTTTCAATCTCTCTCCTCTATTAAATAATGATAAAAAAAATTACAAATTACGCCATTTAAGTATTACCTAAATTTCAGAATACGTCATTTAACTAAGTAAATTATAGAAAACGTCCTTTATGTTTAAAAAAACCTTGCACGTTACGTCCTTTAGACTAACGGACGTTAAATTTCACCCATTAAGCCAGGTCATATGCAAGTCACATGACGGCAAATATGTCATTTCACCCATACAAGGATTAAATGTGTAATTAACTTATAAAATGTGTAATTCTCTTCCTTCCCCCCTCAGCACCCATCTGCACACACCACCACCACTCCCATCAGAACCACCTCATGGGTGTTTGGATCTGACAATATGATCAAGAATTCTACTGTTTCGTGATGTCTATAGAGTTTGAGGTGTAAACAGTATATCTTGATTAAACTGAACAGCAAATCCACCTAAAACACCCCCACCACACCCATTGGTTGTCTTCCTTTGCTATTATGCAAGAAAAACGAACCGATGATTCAGATAGAATTATATTTGCACTATATCAAGGTTCGTAATTTGATTTCAATTTCACTCGGCCTTCATTTTATGCGGCCCTAATTTGATTGTAGGGTTTTTATTTTGTTCTTTGTTTAATGTTTCAAACTGAAATTAAAATGGGAAGGTTAGGGAAAATCATAAGTAATCTGAAAAGTGAGCAATTACCAGTGGGTTATTTTGACTTTTAAGGGTCAAAATTAACTAATTCTTCAATATATTTGACAAAATTATTCTGAGATTGGATGCCATCGGAGATGCATAATCCTTTGGAAGACGATGGGAACCGTGGTTGATTAACTAGAAACTATAACCAGATGAATGATTGGGTTTTTTAAGGAATGGTGCAGAGGAGATGGGAGGGAGAGCGATGGTGATGATGGTGTCGCGGTCGGAGATGGTGCCTGGTCGCCTGAGATGGTACTGGTGGTGGTGTTCTTGCAGTGGGTTTTCAGGTGGGGGAATACGAATGGTGGTGACAGTGGTGATGTTCTTGGTGGTGACAGTGATGATGTTTTTGGTAATTACACATATAGTCCCTGGATATTGGTAATTACACATATAGTCCCTAAATAGGTGAAATGACACATTTGCCCTCATGTGCCTTACACATGACCTGACTTAACGGTGAAATTTAACGCCTGTTACTCTAAAGGACGTAACGTGCAAGGGTTTTCAAACATAATGACGTTTTCTGTAATTTTCTTAGTTAAATGATATATTCTGAAATTTGGGTAATACTTAAAAGACGTAATTTATAATTTGCTCATAATGATATTAAAAGAATATATTTTTAAATAGTTAAATAAATCTAATTATGGATAGTTATTCATTATTGTATGATTAACAAAATGAATTTAATATGAATTACATTTATCATTTACATAAAAAAAAATAATATCCAGTTGATATATTCTGTAATTTTCTTAGTTAAATGATATATTCTGAAATTTTCTTAGTTAAATGATATATTCTGAAATTTGGGTAATACTTAAAAGACGTAATTTATAATCTGCTCATAATGATATTAAAAGAATATATTTTTAAATAGTTAAATAAATCTAATTATGGATAGTTATTAATTATTGTATGATTAACAAAATGAATTTAATATGAATTACATTTATCATTTACATAAAAAAAAATAATATCCAGTTGAAAAAAATATTTTAAAAATTAACTTAACAGAATTGATAACTATCACGTTAAAATATATTTTTAAAAACATATTTTGACAAGTGCATGTGTTAACAAATTAAATTATATTTTATTTAACCCATGTAATACATATGAGTTTTTAAAAACATAATTTTTTTATTACTAAGTATATAATATTACATTTACTTAACCCGTGTAACACACGGTATTCTAACCTAGTCTATATATAAATAACAAAAGTAGTATTCTTTTAAAAAAGAATAATAATTACAAACTCAAGGAAAATATAAAATTATCGATTTCAAAGATTTAATTATTATGTTTAAACTTTTTTTTAATTTTTAAATCAAGCTTATATAAATCACACGAATTTGATGATCATAGTTTGAATCATACATCACATACTGAAATATTGAAAATGATCTAAATTGTCTTCATTAATGTAATTTTCACACTTTTATATCACCTTTACTAGCTTAGACCCCGTGTATTACACACGGGTTAAAAAATATCAATAAATAAATTTTCTTAAATCTTTATGTGTATATTTTACAGTATACTTACGATAGAAAACAAAATTAAAAAAATTATAAAAATTAATATATAATCAGGTTTCGAAAATATGCTAAATACTATTTAATGTAAAATTTTGATTTTCATTTATTATTTGATTGAAAATAATAGTTAGATAATTAGATTTCAAGTTTTTTTTATAATAATGGATAAATTAAAATAAATATGTTTTATTAGTATAATTAATACTTTCTTTAAATATATATTATTATTAAAAGATTAAGGATTTTAATAAGAGAGACAACCGGGAAAAAGATGAGAAAAAAATATAAAAACGACGTGAAATGGAAAAACCTTTATTTATTATATAGTATATAGTATAGATATTAATTAATTTTCCATAAAAACTTATTAAAAAAATAATTCAAGAAAGTTTGTGCAATTAATAGGAGAGAGAGGCGGAAAAATTAACTCACCAAAACCTTTATTTATTAGTATGTATAGATTTGTATATAAACAAGAACAATTGCTTTGAAATGATCATCCATCAATGGCTATTGCTTCCATGTTGGCTTCCATGGCCAATTGGTCCACACCCACTATTCTTTTTTGTGTTGTTAACCTCACGATCGCCACCATCTTCATAGCTTCAAACTTCAAGTCACCAAACCATCATCATCATAATAATATACTGAGTCAACTCACCCGGTCACCTTCGTTGCTGGATAGAGTCAAGTCCGTGAATTTATCATCCTTCTACACCACCCCGGAATCAGATGATCAGTATACCTCAACGAGTCAACTCAGTCCCCGCCCGTCTCTTTTGCAACGAGTTAAGTCTATTGATTTTTCTTTCTCTTCTTTCCACAACGCGTTCTCCACTGAGTCGGAGCCACTCAGTGACTCGCCGATTAAAGGAACTCGAACTCTTTCATCGCTGGACCGAGTCAAGTCGTTCAAACTCGCCTCCTCTTTCAACTCGGATCAACATTCGGGCCACACATCTTCTAGCAAAGATGAAGATTCCCACATCGACCCACATCATGACTCGGTTGAAGATAATAATGTCACAAGTGGCGAGTCGCAATACAACGAGTTAGATAATTGTAAGCACTTTTCTTGATATATTAGAGTTGGTAGTATTGATCAAAAAAAAAATTTCAACATTGACTTTTAAGGGTGGAGGGGCATTATACCTATGAGGCTAGGTACCAAGCGGTATCTACCAGGAACACCGTCGTAGGCCTCTCAGTACCGAGATAAAACCCTCTTCTGTGACTTTTCTTCCCGAGCGTTACCCGAGCCTTCAACGGCTCTTTTGACCTTTCGAACGGCTATATAGCCTTTCAGGGAAGAAAGATGTGTGTCCCACCACTTTAGCGAAGTTTATGGAAGAAACGATGTAGCATAGTTTGATTGGTAGTTGACTAAGGAAGTTTAAGGAAGAAAGAGGAGTGCCTCCTCCACCCTAACATATTCAAAAGCAACCAATCAGAAAACGACACGTAAGTTAACCCGGCTAATAAGTCTAAATTTTAGTCGGCATGTAAAAAAAGAAAAAAAAAGAAAAAAAAACACAGGGTTAACAAAACCAACCAATCAAAACAAGCAACGTATATTTGCCGGCATCTTCCCAACTGGCTGAAACTCAGCCGGTAAATCGTCGAACCAATATAAAATTGTCACTAGATTTTAGTTGGATTAGTTTACGTGACGTTTTCTGATTAGTTGGTTTTGTGGACCCCACGTGCTTTTTTTGTGTGACGGCTAAAGTCTAGTTTTCTTAGCCGTGCTAGCTTACGTAGCTTTTTTTAATTGGTTGCTTTTGGATTTATTTAATATTTATTTTGGTAAAAAAATGGGTCAAAATGTTTATTCTCGTAACTTTTTCCCTTATTGTAGTAGCGGAGAAGTCTGGCGTGACTCCGGTGAATAGGTCACCGAGCAAGCTAACGAAATCAGGTAGCGAGAAGAAGGTGGCGGCATCAGATGACGAAGAGAATGGTGATCGGAGGCGGTCGGAGACAAAGAAAGCGACAGTTGAGGTGCATGGTGAAAGTGTAGATGCACAAGCTGATGACTTCATCAAAAGGTTTAAGCAGCAACTGAAATTACAAAGACTTGATTCTCTTCAAAGATTTAGAGAAATGTTGCATAGAGGAACATGATCTTCTGCTTGAAATTAATAGTTTCTTGATGTAAATGCCCCTGTTATACATGTATGGGTAATTTGGTCATTTGATTACTTGTTGGTAGATTATTTCAAGAAAATATATATTCTTATGAGAAAAATACGAAAATGGACATTTGATCAGAAAAGTTATTAAAAATGGACATCCAAATTTAGCCGCCTATTTCATGGACATTACTCACGTGAGCCGCCTAAAGCCGGCTAAGCTAGCCGGCTCATATTTCCATGCCAACATTCCATTTGACAGAGTACGGACCAATTAGTATTCGACACGTGACAGGCTTAGCCGGCTAATAGACGGCTATAGCCGTCTAATCCTGTTAGCCGGCTATAGCCGTCTATGAGCCGGCTAAGCCTCCGTTTTTTTCATAAAATCGAGTTGGCTTGAGCTGGCTCCGTTAATGGCTTGGCTTGGTGGCTTAGCCGTCTTGACTTGTTGTTTTATTTACTTAATTTTTTTTATTTTTTCAAAAATTTAAAATTTGTTTATATATAAATCTTAGTTGTTTTAATTTTTGTTGTCTCATATCATAGGAAGTTCACATGGAAAATTAACCCAACACTCCTCATGAGTTGTTTTAATTTTATAAATCTTCTACATGCTGTAAAAAAGATATTAGTCAAAATAGGTTATAATTTAATCAATAGGAAAAACAATCTAATTTGTTTACTAGTGGCGAAAAAGAACCGTGGTGTTTTAAACCCAATAAACTGTTCCAAAATTCTTTACACAGTTTTTCAGTTGATTCGAGTAATGCTGAATAACAAAAAGGGGCATCTCCGTTGTTATAAAACTCAAGAACATTTGGGGACCAACTTTCCGACTCAGTACACGAAAATAACCATTTAGGCTTTTCCTGGATTTCCGGCTCATGCTGGGATGAAGATGATTCCCCAACACGCCTTTTCTGCAAACGTCGCCACCCTGTAGTGGTCCATTTTGACGCCAATTCAGCCGCTTGTGACTAATATTCTCCTTCGTTTTCCATTATTGTCTCCATTTGAAACGTAAACCTACATTATTATAGTAGTCAAAATTTGAAATTTAAAAATTCAAATAGCCGGCTAAATTTTGAAATACCCGGCTATACATATTCATCGTGGCGGCTAAAGAGAAAAATAAGCAGTAAAAATTTGAATTTTTAAAATCGTGGCGGCTAAAGAGAAAAATAGGCGGCAAAAATTTGAATTTTTAAAAAATATTCTAGAAAACCGAGCCTACAAATCAAGGTGGCAGCTTTTTACATTTCCGATGCAAATGTGGGGGCTTAGCCGGCTCTTTTTTGCGTTTTCGTCATTCCAAGCGGCTAAGCGTAGCCGGCTTAGGTCAACCGGCTATTAGTTCTCTCGAACGATCTTACAGTCTAAGCTTAGCCAGATAACTCCACCGTCGCGCGCCACCGTCGTAGTCGCCACCGTCTCTCTCTCTCCTTCGCCACCGTCGTAGTCTCCTTCGTTAGAAGATGGCTTCGTCAACAGAGTTCATGCAGGTTTGTTTGATGGAATCGATTCTAGGGTTTCTTTCTTAGCTCGATTCGTTATAGTTAGGGTTTTAGCGTATGATTATAGTTAGGGTTTGTTTGATGGCACAAGCATGTCCATAAAGATCATTTATTATTAAATATATTTTTAGCCGGGTCATTAAATATGCTTAGCCTGCTATCTCAGCCACTTACATGTTATTTTCCTTAAAACTAACGTTCATCTGTGATTAGGGCACAATCATGAAATATTCTGTCCATTTATTATTACTTAGCCGGGTCATTAAATTTGCTTAGCCTGCTTTTTAAATATACTTAGCCTGCTATTTCACCCACTTACATTTTATTTTCCTTACATGTTGAGATCTGTGATTAGGGCACAATCATGAAATATCCTTAGAACACACTAACACATGATCATAACAATGCAACCTCTTTGTCCATATTGATTATTTCCACTTAAATGTTGTCATTTATTATTTAGCCGGCTTCTAATATAGACTTAGCCGACTCATAAAATTTGCTTAGCCTGTGGCTGAAGTAGACTTATTTTTAATTATTCAGGCTTCTGTGAAGATGAGGTGTTCACCAGGTGTGGTTTCCATCATTAAAGAAAAGCTAACGTCTAATCAGAGGGTTATTTGGAACCACACCTGTTTTAATGTTTGGCTAAAAGCAAAATGCACCCTGGCTGACTCGGTAATGGTGCATCTAACGTGCCAGCTTGAGATAAAGTCAGACATGAACCCAAGAACGGATGAGTTATTTTATGTGGTTGGGGGGGGAGCCTTTACACTTTGGGCCCCTAGAATTATGTCTTATTACCGGGTTACGATTTGGAAAATGGGATGGGGAAATTCCTTCTTTGGACTCAAAGTTTCAGGAACGTGTGTTTAGTGGGAGGAGAATGAAGATTGAACAGTTAGAGCAGCTTTACAATGGGGATACATCACATATTCAAGATGATGATATAGTACATTTGTCTTTGTTGCTGCTCGTAGAGGTTGGGATGAAGGGTACCCAGAAAAACTCATACATGGACGACTTTTTGGTAGCATTGGTGATGATATAAATGCATGGAACCGTTACCCATGGGGAACTTATTTGTGGGATCTAACATATCCTCATCTTCACAATTGCTTTGAGAGGAAGAAGAAATACAAGGAAGAACGTAATCTCCCTTGGATGAATTACTCATTGGTTTTTGTTGGGCGTTCAAGGTAATATTTTTACTTTAATAAAATTTCTATAAATATATTTACATGAATTGATTCCTAATTTATATATTATAACAATAGATGTGGATTTATGAAACTCTACCTGAGTGTCGAAGTTTAGTGACAAAATACAAATAGAGGGTTCCAAGGTGTTTAAGCTGGGGGCCGGCCGGGAGGATCCAATGGGGCCGAGCGAACAAAATTCTCAAGAATGCTATGAAGGTAAACTTAGAATTAGCCTGCTGTTTTATTAGATTTAGCCTGCTGTTTTAATAGATTTAGCCGGCTGTTTTAATATATTTAGCCTGTTGTTTTAATAGATTTAGCTGGCTGTTTTAATATTTAGCCTGCTGTTTTAATACACTTAGCCGGTAAGTTTACTACACTTAGCCGGCAAGTTTGTCTTACCTAACAAATTTAGCCTGCTTTTAAAAGATTTAGACATTTGTAATATTTGCCTTATCTAACATGTTGGTTTACTGTTATTATTTTGTAGCCAAATTTTTGGCCGGTGGGAATTAATCCCAATGAACTGGAGGTAGATGAGGAGTGGTGGATTCAAAGTCTAGCATTTATCGAGCAACAACAAAAAGAATCTTTACGATAATCCGTTCGAGGAAAGGGGATCCCGATGTGTGAGCCACATTTTGAGGAAGTGAAACAAACCAAAACAAATGAGGATAGTGAAAAGCTTGACAAGATACTGAACATGATACAAGAAATGTTTGGTAGTAAGAGGAAGTGAAGCAGTGTGGAAGACGACACTAGCCGACCACTCAATGACCATGAGGAAGAAGAAGCAAAATAGTATAGGAATGAGAACGTTGTATGTAAAACTATTCTAAATGCTATTTTTGTTTTAAAACATTTGGATATTGTTTTTAATATTTCTACCTCTGCATGATGATTTTAATATGAATTTTGTTGACACGGCCGGACCACCTAGCGTTGAGATTGTGGACAGGCCTAAAAGAATAAAAAAGCCATCCTCCAATGTTTTGTCCCCATACATTGTTTACAAGAAGAAGCCGCAGAAGACAAACGATGTTTTTGATGTAAAAAAGGCGAAGGAGTTCTACGCCACATTAAAAGCAAGCCCTAAAAAGGAGTTCAAAATGTCCCTGACCAACGGGGCACCTTTACGGTGGGAATTTTGGAAGGATCTTTTGGCATTAGACTGGTCAAACGGATGGTTTGAGATGGACGTAAGTATCATTTAACTCGTATATTCCGGATCTATTTATTTATGTCAGTTATTTAATTATTTAAAATCTTTCTATCAGCACATATGGGCTTGGTCTACATATCTTTATTACTCTAGACCCCATGACACCACGTGGAGTATACTGCCACTTTGGTTCGCACCCTGTTTGGAGCTTTGTGACTTTCAATACTCGTTAGGCAACGGAGAACATGAACCATACCCGTGCATAAAATCATGTGATAGAGTACGTTTTAACTTAAATATCTCAATTTCACCCACTTAATTATCTCAATTTCTGATATTTATGTCTTATACTTTGAGGTTTATATTCCAATGAATATAACAAAGACGCACTGGTTTTTGGTTGAATTTGATCTCCCATCCAAGAAACTAAGAGTATATGACAGGTAAATAATAAATAAACTATTTTAATACCTACTAATCAATAAAATTAATGTTACTAATTTTTGCTGGTTCAGTCTTGGTTTTAGTGGTTCACATGTTCATGCTCTAGTAAATTTCATTGAATACGCCTTTGGTGTGTGGTTACACCTGTTTGGGTATTTCAGCCGTCTTAAACACGAAAAGTTTGAGAAGGAGTTCATCGAATGTCCTAAACAGTTTAATGCGGATGGAGTCGGAGACTGTGGTCCTTGGGTATGCATGTTTATGGAGAGGCTGGTAAAGAATCAGTTAGTCAAAAAACCGAGGGAGGTGGACACACAACATGAGGCGGAGATGTTCCAGATGCGTTTTGCAAGAATTTGTTATGATCATATTCAACCAGAGGTTGATGAGGGGGGTAAGGCTGATGATGGTGTTAAGGCTAACAGTGAGGGTGGTAAGGTGGATGGTGTTGGTGGTAAGGTGGATGGTGATGGTGGTAAGGCAGTGGTTGGTGATAATGGTAAGGAAGAGGGTGATGGTTTGTAATGTTTAAACAACGGAAGTGATGTATGATGGTGATGGTTTGTAATATTTAAACAATGGTTTGTGATGGTGATGGTGTTTAATTTTTTGTTTGTTTGTTGGTGTAATATCGTTGGTCGAAGTTTTAGTATTTGAATACTTAGCCGGCAAGGTTAGAAGGCTAGCCGGCAAGGTTAGAAGGCTTAACCGGCAAGGTTAGAAGCCTTTACCGGCAAACTTAGAAGTCTTAGCCGGCAAACTTAAAAGTCTTAGCCGACAAACTTAAAAGGCTTACCCAGCAAAGTTAGAAGGCTTAGCTGGCAAACTTAGAAGGATTAGCCGGAAAACTTAAAAGGCTTGGACGGCTGTAATACCCCGAATATTTTTATAGCGCTCGACCTCGTAATCATAAACGAGTAAAAATGACTAATTGAAATTTGATGTTTAGACGAGCTTTTGGTGTCATAAGAGATCGTTTAATAATAATAATAATAAAATAATACTATTTTTGAAAACTTGTTCCGTTTTTAACGAAACTTAGGTTGACTTGTAGAGAAAAATAAACTTGTCCCAACGACATATTCGTATTTTTATATAACGTTATATTTTAAAAGTTATAAGAGAAAAACGAGTTAAGCAGCTGAATTAATTAGAATAATAAAATAATAATAACAAACATTCTCGTATGTGTGTATGGGCAGGGGCGGATCCAGGAATTTTTTTCAGGGGGTTCACTGTTTTTAGATGATCCAATTTCATAGGGGCCGGACATAAAAATTTTCGGTTCGGTTCGATTGGTCGGGTCGGGCAGGGGCGGCTCAACCATTTTTGGAGGCCTAAAGCGAAGAAAAAAACATGAAAATTATGCTTCAAATGTTCACAAAATCAACTAATTTGTATTTAAGAGTCATCTACTCATTTGTTTCTATCAATTTTTTTACCTCTAATCATATAAATGCTCAAGAACACACGTTTAGTTCAAGAAAGAGTTCTTAGTTTTATAGCTTCACAACCGGATCAAGCGAGTAGCAGTGGGCGGCGTCGTAAGGGGGTTCACCCTATAATATTTTAGGGGGTTCACCCCAGTTTTTTTACCTACCGTTACACTAAAATTTCGAAACTCGGGGGGTTCCTGTGAACCCCCTCGGCTCTTACTAGGTCCGCCCTTGTGTATGGGATACGTCATGTGACGTATGAAAATTCAATCCCACATGGATAGACGGAACTAAGCAAACTCCTCAACCTCTGCTATAAATAAGTCTACGTAGAAATCGTTTAGGGTATAAGTTTTTTTTGGTAACCATCCTGAGTTTTCAATATCTTTTTTGGTGTTGTTAATAGTTATTTTAAAGCATGAATAGGGAGACTCTATATTAAATTATTGTTTTCAGGTATATTCTTGTTTAAGTTCATGTCTAGTTAATTTAAGTTTATGTCTAGTTAATTATTATTATTAGCATTAGTATTATTATTTTTAGGCATTAGGGTTATTGTTAGGGGTGGGTATTGGGTAACCTAGCCTTAGCTAGACATGGACTTGATCACCCATGCATAAACAAGGCATCGTTAGCCAATATTAACCATGATAATAACTAGTTAGTTGTACCATTACCTAACCTAGAATTACTTAAATTGTATCAGAACCCAAGGATATTTAATAATTGTGCTGGCAACTATTAAACAGGTGAGTTACCATGTTTGTTTATAAAAAGTGATAGTATACTCGTCGTGTCTAAACTGGTAATAATGAGAATGTTGCAATATGCGAATATCAGTGGGGGTATAAAGGATCCTTGTATGCTTAATGGATACCTTACGAAAAGCTGAAATAGGGCCGGGGGTCCAGTATGGAGTAACCATGCGCTCAGTAACGAATTCCATACCTACTTGATGGCTGTGGGGGCATTACTTAGGGGACCAGTATGTCCGTTGTACAGTGGTTATGGGATAGCCGGTGTGGTAGTCATAACCTATATTGTGTTCGCATAACTGTCAATGTGTTTTTGTAAACTGTGTAGCATGAGCTCACCGGCATTTAGCTGACGTCGTTTTGAGTATACTTGTCACAGGTGAACCGTGAAGACAATAATAAGAACTACTTAAGGAATGTGGAGCCTAGAAGACCAAGAAGTGCTTAGTCGTTATAGTTTTGTAAATAAATAATACGATGTAATCAGACTATTATAAGTTTTAATGAAAGTTCAGTTTCCTTCCGCTGTTAAGATTATATCAATTGTGCATAATCACTCGGGTTCCGGGTGGGGTGTTACAGTTGGTATCAGAGCCCAAGGTTTTAGAGAATTAGGTATTATAGGAATACCTAAGCTTTAACCAGTAAAGCTTTGTAAGATTAAGATCAGACCCAGACTAGTCTAGTAAAATTACATTGTCGTGATTAACACTTACAATTTTCTGGAATTATGTCCGATAAAGAATAGGGGTGAGTCGTTCTTAGGAAAAGCACGCACATGGTCCATTATGTGGGGCAAGAAGAAATAGTTTATGTTATGTACCTTAATTCCTAAGAACGTACTACATAAATGTTTCCTTATAATATAACTGCTATGATATAAATGTAATATAACTGCTATGTTATAAATATGTTTGTTACATACGAGTAATTTCTATATAATTATATATTTTCGTAGGTAAAGATAGATGTAGTCACGAGTACATATCTTGTAAATGATGTATATGCACGTGTGTTATTTGATACCGGTGCCAATAGGAGTTTAGTGTCAACTACTTTTAAACCTTATTTGACCAAATCATCCCAAAGTTTAGATCACTCTTTTATAGTAGAAATGGCTGATGAAAGAAATAGTTGATATTATTAAGAATTGTACTATAAACTTAACCAACCATACTATCCCTATAGACCTAATGCCTATGGAACTTGGAGAATGTGACATTGTCTAGTACCGTATCACACAGAAATTGTATGTGATAAAAAGATCGTCTGACTCCAACTACCTAATGGCAAACGTCTAATAGTATCAGGGGATCGCATTGACAAGATTAAAAACCTCATCACGATAACGCAAGCACAGAAGTTTATAAGAAAAGGGTGTATTTCCTTTTTGGAATATGTCATGAACACCACAGAAAACCAAAAGATTGAGGACGTGCAAGTAGTATGGGAATACCACGAGGTGTTTCCGGATGAACTCCAAGGTGTTCCACCCGATAGACAAGTTGAGTTCCTGATTGACTTAGTACCCGGAGCAGCGCTGATTGCAAAGTCTCCGCACAGACTAGCCCCGACAGAGATGCAAGAACTCAAAAAGCAACTACAAGAATTACTTGACAAAGGATTTATCCAACCCAGTTCTTCGCCCTGGGGAGCACCGATCCTGTTTGTTAAAAAGAAAGACGGGACGATGCGTATGTGCATTGATTATAGAGACTTGAATAAGGTCACTATAAAGAATAAATACCCTTTACCAAGAATCGATGACCTGTTCGATCAATTACAAGGGGCAAGTTATTTCTCTAAAATAGACTTGTGATCTGGATACCACCAAGTGAAAGTTACTCCGGTAGACGTACCTAAAACTGCTTTCAGAACTAGGTATGGACATTATGAATTTGTGGTAATGCCATTTGGACTTACCAACGCACTTGCAATATTTATGGACCTTATGAATCGCGTTTGTAAGCCGTACCTAGATACATTCATGATCGTCTTTATTGATGACATCGTGTTATATTCCAAAAACCAGTCGGATCACGAACAACACTTCCGAGCAGTCCTCGAATTACTCAAAAAGGAAGAGCTTTATGCGAAATTTTTGAAATGTGAGTTTTGGATACGTGAAGTTTAATTCCTAGGCCATATAATTAATGAACAGGGAATACAAGTTGACCCTATAAAGATTGAGGCCATCAATAAATGTGAAGTACCGAAGAATCCCACTGAAATTAGAAGATTTCTGGGATTAGCGGGATATTATAGAAAATTTATTCAGGATTTTTCTAAGATTGCAACACCACTAACTATGCTAACCCAGAAAACTTTCAAGTTCATTTGGGGCCCTAGGCAAGAAGAAGCATTTAGCACGTTAAAGCAAAAGTTATGTAGCGCCCCGATATTATCACTTCCCGAAAGAATAGAAGACATTGTTGTCTATTGTGACGCGTCTCATTATGGTATGGGATGTGTACTCATGCAAAGAAGTAAAGTCATTGCTTATGCCTCTCGATAGTTGAAGATTCACAAATGAAACTATACCACCCATGATTTAGACTTGGTGCTGTAGTGTTCGCATTAAAAACTTGGAGACACTATTTATACGGTACAAAATGTACAATTTATACTGACTACACAAGTTTAAAACACATATTTGAGTATAAGGAACTCAATATGCGACAACGATGATGGATGGAATTAACAAGTGTTTACGATTGTGAAATCCAATACCATCCGGGTAAAGCCAATGTGGTAATAGATGCATTAAGTAGAAAGGAGAAGCCCTAACCAATAAGAATTCATGCATCTATAATAGAGGTTAAAACTAGTCTTCTAGATCAAATTAAGAATGTACAACAATAAGCCCTAAAATAGAATCATGTTAAGAAAGAAAGAATGATCGGAAGACAAAAAATATTAATGATGGGAAATGATGATATTTTAAGATTCAATAATAGAACATGGGTACCTAGTTTTGATGGACTACAATATATGATTCTAGAAGAAGCCCATAAGTCTAAGTATTCTATTCATCCTGGTGGTGATAAAATGTATAAGGATCTAAGAAGTAATAATTGGTTTCCAAGAATGAAGAATTATAGAAATCCCTAAGAAGAACAGTGATGTTATAAGCAAGGAACCTTATAAAGATGACATGTGTAAGTAAATTAGAATTAAGTAATTCAAGAATAAAAGCATTACGAACTGATAAACAGTATGTGATTAAGAGACGCAAGAACTAAATAGGAAAATGAAAGAATATACTTCAGATAAGTGATGACCTTAAGTTTTAAGTGTTAAAACGAATTGGACAAGTCGGATTCAAAGAAAGTCAAGCTAAAGCTTTTGAAGACAGTCACATTAAGAAAGAAGAAAGGTTGGCCAATTAGTCAGAGGAGATAATGAATCCTTAAAAATGTATAATCTAGAGATCGGTTACTGGCAGTTTAATAAAGGATTCTGGAAGATACGCTCCGAACCCATGTAATAAGCTTTAAAAGAAGATAGAATGACCATCTATTCTCATATAATTTTTTATAAGTTATCATACAAAGTAGTAAGACAATACAATTTGGACTACTGTATAATAGGAAGTACAGAAAACCTATATGTTAATTAGAATTTAGAAAGAACCCAATTATCATGACTTAAAGGATAAAGGAAATTACCAAGTTGGTTTTTATAAACCCGAGAAAGGATTAAAGATGACTTGTGATCAATAAAAGGATTATACCGATAAAAGAAAGAAGTTGTTGGAATCATATGTCAAGGATACGACGTTATAAAAATATCACCTTGGAAATGTTAGTTCAAAGGAAGAGAAATGAAGTTCACATTTAGATCTTAGCAAATCAATAACCTTTGACACACAAATAAAAGATAGACAAACTAATTGCAAATCGAATATTGCAATTAAAAGTTTAATTTTACGAAAGAAAGTTCAGATTCCAGGACCGAGATAAAGATGTCTGTTAGATGATAACAATACTATAAGATGCCTATAAAGGTTGCTGGAATAATTTTAAAAGGGTTGAAACTCTTTTAATTAAGAAAACGTATCTAGGCAATGAGACACCAATTTAGATCTCTGGGTTATAAATGAATAAGACAGGTTGAGATATGAACAAACAAATAAGAAACATAATGGAAAATAATAAGAATTTAGTTAGTTGATAAATGAGTAATAACATTCTAGATCCTGTTATTATCCATTTATTTAACAAACTGTTTTCATATTATTAACCATTATACGAATAATATTATGTTCCATATCTAGATTTTAGATAATCGAAGAATAAACGAAAAGTTGAAATTATCGGAAAAAAAATCAGATAAAAGATCGACAAACCAGAAGCTAAAAAGAAAGACTTTGGCAATTGTGAAAGTCAAGTGGAACTCCACACATGGTCCAAAATACACATGAGAATTGGACTCAGAAATGAGAAATACGTATCCACACATGTTCATCAAATCTCGAGGACGAGATTTAAATAAAGGTGGGGACGGCTGTAATACCCCGAATATTTTTATAGTGCTCGACCTCGTAATCATAAACGAGTAAAAAGAACTAATTAAAATTTGAGGTTTAGACGAGCTTTTGGTGTCATAAGAGATCGTTTAATAATAATAATAATAAAATAATACTAATTTTGAAAACTTGCTCCGTTTTTTAACAAGACTTAGGTTGACTTGTAGACAAAAATAAACTTGTCCCAACGACATTTTTCGTATTTTTATAAAACGTTATATTTTAAAAGTTATAAAAGAAAAACGAGTTAAGCAGCTGAATTAATTAGAATAATAAAATAATAATAAATAATAATAACAAACATTCTCATATGTGTGTATGGGATACGTCATGTGACGTATGAAAATTCAATCCCACATCCTCAACCTCTACTATAAATAAGTCTACTTAGAAATCGTTTAGGGTATAAGTTTTTTTTGGGAACGCTATATTATAAAAAGAATCTTGAGTTTTCAATACTCATTTGAGTGTTGTTAATAGTTATTTTGGTGCACGAGCAGCGAGACTCTACATCAAATTGTCGTAGATAGTTTTCAGGTACATTCTCGTTTAAGTTTATGTCTAGTTAATTATTATTATTAGCATTAGCATTATTATTTTTAGGCATTAGGGTTATTGTTAGGGGTGGGTATTGGGTAACCTAGCCTTAGCTAGGCATGGACTTGATCACCCATGCATAAACGAGGCAGCGTTAGCCGATATTAACCATGATAATAACTAGTTAGTTGTACCATTACCTAACCTAGAATTACTTAAACTGTATCAGGACCCAAGGATATTTAATAATTGCGCTGGCAACTGTTAAACAGGTGAGTTACCATGTTTGTTTATAAAAAAGTGATAGTATACTCGTCCTATCTAAACTGGTAATAATGAGAATGCTGCAATATGCGAATATCAGTGGGGGTATAAAGGATCCTTGTATGCTTAATGGATATGTTACGAAAAGCTGAAATAGGGTCGGGGGTCCAGTATGGAGTAACCATGCGCTCAGTAACGGATTCCATACCTACATGATGGCTGTGGGGGCATTACTAGGGGCCAGTATGTCCGTTGTACAGTGGTTATGGGATATCCGGTGTGGTAGTCATAACCCATATTGTGTACGCATAATTGTCAATGTGTTTTTGTAAATTGTGTAGCATGAGCTCACCAGCATTTAGCTGACGTCATTTTGAGTATACTTGTCACAGGTGAACAATGAAGACAATAATAAGAACCACTTAAGGAATGTGGATCCTAGAATACCAAGAAGTGCTTAGTCGTTATAGTTTTTTAAATAAATAATACGATGTAATCAGACTATTATAAGTTTTAATGAAAGTTCAGTTTTCTTCCGCTGTTAAGATTATATCAATTGTGCATAATCACCCGGGTTCCGGGTGGGGTGTTACAACGGCAAACTTAAAAGGCTTAGCCGGAAAACTTAAAAGGCTTAGCCGACAAACTTAGAAGGCTCAGCCGGTAACAATGTCTTAAACAAACACAAAATACGTCCACAAACTTAAAAGGCTTGGACGAAAAACTTAAAAGGCTTAGCCGGCAAACTTAAAAGGCTTAGCCGACAAACTTAGAAGGCTTAGCCGGTAACAATGTCTTAAACAAACACAAAATACGTCCACAAAATACAATGTCTTAAACAAACACAAAATACGTCCACATAATACAATGTCTTAAACAATAAAAACTAGTTATCATTTAAATCATATTCATACTTTTGTGTTGTTGACTCATACACAAACTAGCGGAAGTTTTCTTCGTCGACATCAACATATGTAGCTGGCTCACTTTTTGATTTTGATTTGGATGACATATGTGAGCGAAGAGGGATTTTACATGTGTGTCTAGAGTGCCCAATTTTTTGACACCTACTACAAGATTTTGGTGTAATTTCCTCCCCTTGCGATGGAATACGATTATTAGCACGAGGCCGTCCGGCTTGTCTTTTATCCATATGTGGTGGCTTAACAGTAATGAGGTTATTCGGTCTATCCCACTCAGCTTCTTCAGGAAGGGGATATATTACCCCTTCGTAGGTCCTTTTATATATTTCGTTTGTAAACCAATGCAATGCCTAGGAGCTACAATCACTCTCCTTTAAGTATCTTGAAACAGAGATTTCGTGACCGCATGATAAACCAGAAAGTTGCCATTGTCGACAACTACATGTTCGACTAAGCAAATCCACAAAACGTTTATGATATTGGGATTCTACTTCAAATTTGTACGCGTCAACCCCACGTACAATCCATGTCACACATTTAGATATTCTCTTTGAGACTTTATTCTCCGCCCACATAGTAAGCACATGTGTATTTTTAGCTGCAAAATAAAAAATTGTCGCCTATTAATAAAGATATACAAATACATAATATGAGGAACGTTTTTAATATATACAAATACCTACGAGTTGTCGCCTTTTAAAATACAATTGTTGGACTGAATCACGAAAGAATTCAATGAGTTTGGTGATAGGCATCTTACGAGCAAATCGGGATAACGCGTTAAGAGACTCGGCGCTATTTGAAGTCATAATTCCATAGCGTTGACCAAGAAAGTGTGCGTGTGCCTATTTATGCAAACCAACTTTTAGTAACGTGTCACGGACATTAGGAACAACTTCATAGCTTGCATGTCTTCCACCATAGGAGCTCGTTTGTCTTGGCCCTTGTAGATTTTAATCGTAAGTTCATCGTTAAATGCCGACAACAAAGACCATGATGTGCATATGGAAACACTGTCCTAATACCCAAGTCAATAGAAGCTGCCCTATCAGATATGATCACCAAATCTGGATTTTCACCGATACACTCTCTAATCTTTGATAAAAACCATGTCGAGCAATCACCTAACTCTGATTTGCCAACACCATACGAAATAGGCAAAATTTGATTATTCCCGTCCATACCGACAGCTAAGAACATTGTTTCTTTAAAACTACCTTTTAGATGTGCCCCGTCAATAATAATTATAGGTCGAAGGTAATGCCTGAAACTATGAATCTGTAATACAAAATAATAATATGGCATCAGTAACACATGTATTTTACATGGTCATTAATATATACAAAAAATTTAATAAACACTAACCGCAACACCAATAGCAACAAAAAAAATTTCAAAACGGCTCTAATCGTCTGTTAAAATATCAGTGACAATTCCTGGATTTGTCCTTTTCAAATTATGGAAATAAGCTGTAAGTTCGGAAAATGAATCATTACAATTTCCCATCAATAAACCCAACGCCCATTCCTTCCCTCGCATAACTTGTTGGTATGATAAACTAACTGGGAATCTTGAATTAATGTCTTTCATTATTTCTTTTCCTCTATACACACGTCCGCTATCCTTAAGTTGATCTTTAATCAATTCACCAACTACTTGTTTATTTACTTTTCTTAAACGAGGGCATGTCTGCGTTCGTGAACAAGTGTGTTGGTTATTGAAATACCTAACATGAAACACACTAGACTCACCATAGCTATATGCCTTAATACGCCACTCACAATCAGGCGTAATACATGATGCATCAAACCTTTTCGGTTTAGATGTATTAACTTTGAAATCAAAACACTCTTTAAGACACAGTTTCGAAAGCTCCAACTTTAAATGATCTTTATCTTTGAAACACATACCTACATAAACATCACGCGATTTATCGCCTTGCACACTTTTACTATCTGTACCAAAATGATCGGGGGTTGGGTCAACAAGCAAATCTGGCTCATAAGATGGTTCAAATGATGGCTCAAATGAAGGCTCTTGGGTCTCTTGAATCGAGAAAAGATTACCCC
The DNA here is from genome assembly GCA_023525975.1 of Smallanthus sonchifolius. Taxonomy (NCBI): domain Eukaryota; kingdom Viridiplantae; phylum Streptophyta; class Magnoliopsida; order Asterales; family Asteraceae; genus Smallanthus; species Smallanthus sonchifolius. Next base: position 98,277,026 of record CM042026.1, read on the forward strand.
CTTGAAATTTTGCTTTTGAATAAAACTCGTATTTATCAAGCTTGTAATTATCTGGCACATAATTATCTGGATCATAACTATCTGCTGGAACATTTAAATCAAACGGTAATTTTAATTTATCCACTTTAGGTCTTTCATCAGAGCTTGAGCTTGGCAATCTACTAGAACCAACTGACACACGAACTTTGTTAGATGAACCATTAGAAACCGGTTTCTTGTTCGATGAACCAAAACCATCTTCTTGGACAACATACAACGTAAATATTTCATATGGATTTTTTTTCAACTATACAAAAAAAAACGAAATATTACCATCGTCAAATATGTCGATTAGATCGGTAAATGTTGACATTTTATTAGATAATCTACTAATATTCTTAGAACCACAAACTTTTGAAATCATACATAATAAAGAAGAGTAAGTAACATCTGTAGATAACCTTAAACCACGCTTTGCACAATCCAACGGAAGGTATTCAACAACACCTCCAACAATATCCCATTTACCACCGTTATAGATAACAATGTTCACAGACATTTTGCGTGTAACACAAAACTTAGTCTTCAAACACTCCACAATGGTAAAAAAACATGGTTTCAAAACATATATGAAAACATCTGTAAAATCAAGTATGAATCCAAATCTAAAAGTAAAAAAAAAAATTAAACGGCTAAGTTCTACTTTTAGCCGCCTATAACCCACATAATTCAAAAGGAGCCGGCTAAAAGCCACCAAGACAAGCCATTAATGGAGCCGGCTCAAGCCAACTCGATTTTATGAAAAAAACGGAGGCTTAGCCGGCTCATAGACGGCTATAGCCGGCTAACAGGATTAGACGGCTATAATCGTCTATTAGCCGGCTAAGCCTGCCACGTGTCGAATTCTAATTGGTCCGTACTCTGTCAAATGGAATGTTGGCACGGAAATATGAGCCGGCTCATGTGAGTAATGTCCATGAAATAAGCGGCTAAATTTGGATGTCCATTTTTGATAACTTTTGTGGTCAAATGTCCATTTTCATATTTTTCCCTATTCTTATCTCCTTTGGTCTACTCTCTCTCCTCCCTTCTCATAAAACTATCCTGTCAACGCCCTTTCATACGTGAAATCCACCGTCCTTCCGAGATCTCCGATACCGTAGGAACTTGGGTCACTTTTTATTGATAAACAATAATAAAATAATATTAACGATACTCTCGTTAATCATGGGAAATAAACTAGTACAATACCGTACACAAAACCGAATAAAATAAAATATAAGATGCAAATAATATATATATATATACATAGATATATCGACTTTGATTCGAGCCAGAGTCTTTATCGGGTACTTCAACAATTCTTCGTGTAGAATCCTTGACTTGAATCTTCACCACGTTTAGTCTTCAACTATGCTTCTTGACTGCAACAAAAGGCAAACAAAATGCTGAAGGTTATGGCTGAGGCTTCGTGTTTAACACGAGTACCTTAAAACAGATTTCGAGTCTCCACTAAGGAGGTCGTCTGTCTCCCAGGGTACAACAACCGAAGCAGTAGGTACTGCCGGGAAAGGCTCTCGCGCTCGAGGTATCACAGGATAAATTGTGTGTTTAGAAAAGGTGAAAAGATGAAGACGGTGATAGTGTTGGATGAACGATTAGAGAGTGATCTTCTCTTATGGTTGTTAGACTCTCTTTTCTCTTTGTATTTTTTCCATCCATTTTTCTCTCTTGTGAATAATGAATCAAAGGTTTATTATGTACTCAAACAAAAAACTCCATAAATTTAATTTGGAAGACCACTCAACCACAAGTTAATGCCAAATTAAATGAAATTAAAAACCATAATCAAACCTTTATAGTAAAGATTTATGATTCAAGAACCAAAATACTTATATGGCTTTATGACAAAATTTATTAGCATCTTATCAAAAGATGCAACCAAATATATACTAGAGTCACCCAAGATTAGCAATGTTCATTCCAACCACTCAACATCGAGCATCGATATCTCATTCATCTTACCTCCGGTTTGAACACGGTTTATTTCATTGTGAAGCTCTCACATAATAGAACACAACCCATAAATAATTAATTATATAACTAATATATAAATGTAATTATTTGTGTCCAAAGTTAGTGAAAAATCAAAATTTTCACTAAAAATTCCAACAATCCCCCACATGAATGGAGATTATAAGAACACACAAAATCCCCAATGAAACCTCGACAGTTGAGTCTTGCATAGGATAGGTAGGTGTTAGCTTTGAACCTTCCCTTCTGAAGTATACTTGGTGTCCTAGCGGTTAGTAGACACGATCCCTTTTGATGTAGATGTTATTACACTTCACACAAAACTCTCTTTAACCGGGCACATCCCCTCATAGTCGTGTCCATTATGGTCCTGGAGCACTAGCCTGGTTCTGTGCAAGCTCTACGAATTACGCACCCCACAATTTCATTTGAAGCGACACCACTTGTCTTTCACATAGGTGATTTATCTTAAATCATTAAAAGCATTAAGGTTACCATGATTTACACAAATCATTAACCATACATTATGCTTAGCCTCACAACATATCACTGTTGTTATAGGAATGGACTAGGAAGTAATTAAACTCCCTTTACAATTTAGGAGGATATATATAAACATATACATTAGCTTATATATCAACTTAGTGGTGCCCCCACAGTGACCACCCTTAGATATATGAGTCGGTTGTCCTATTGAACTTAGATCTAGGGATCTCCGGTCAACTAAGTTAGGTTTCCTTCATATACCGTCTTTCATGGGCTTTAGTCTCATTCCACAACTCCATCTCTCATCAAACCTCGGGTTGATGGATCCAAAAACATTATATATCACTTCATCAAGTCATTACAGATAATTGCAATTGAGATGAGTTGTTATAATGTGTTCTTAACTAGCAAGTTAATATTGCCTATTGTCAAGCTCTTTAAGACTATAACATCTTGTTATATTGATTGTCTTTGAAGAGTACAATTCTCATTTCAAGGCGAACACATCTCCACTATGCCTTTGGTATTAGACATCTAGCAAGATTCTAAGCAATTGGCATCGAGTCATGTAACTAGTTACACTCGATAGAATCCTTATGACCTTTTTGTACTCCACTTGGTCACGTGTTTGCAATATCTATTTGGATTACCAAATACTTATTGCCAAACTTTCCAGATTCAAATACAAGTCACCCACATTTAAGTGTTATTGGATAACATCCACATGGGGTAATGGAAGGTTCTCCTTTTCTACATGGGCTTGAGAAAACTTCTCACATAAGCATATCCTAAAGGTTTGTTTCTTAAATGGTTTCTCCCCTCATGTTTCTTGCTATTTGATCAAACTTCACTTATGACGACATTTAGACACTCATGAAAAGATATACATCTTTGTATTAATGAGTTCATCATTATTTCAACTCAAATTACATTAGCTCACAAGAGCTTCTGAGCTAACCAAAGCAAAACATACCTTAGTTTAAGCTTCTAACACTTACTAATGTTTTAACTAACCTTGTCATAAGTCACATACTTAGAAAGATTCTATGCCAGTATGAGTTCTCCTCATTAAACTAGATAACATCATTTACCATGATATAGTTAATCAAGTTTTTCATAAGTTATATCAATCTCCTTATATTGAATGAAGATAATCTTTTTGTCTATACACAAATTCTTTCTTGTGTTTAAGTACATTTTGAATGTTTATAGTTAATTTGTCTCCTCGGAGCATCATAATTAACTAGTACTAGTCTAGCATGCTTTAGACTACAATACTCAAGCATGTGAACAGAAGATGCATCATTCTGATTCTTCACAGTCTTAAGGGATATCATAATATTCCTTGTCAACATTCATGCCTTAGTTTAGACAAAATTATGAGACTTATTCACCATCCCAAACCTTAGTATTTAGGAAAGTATCATAAGTTTTTGTATGTTACACATACATACCTTCTTTATTCAGTTCATGATCATTGCTAATTGGCCTTTGATCTCAAATCATCACCATTAACTCAAAAGACCTTCAACCGGAGTCTTAAGTCGAGTCACTTTGGTGAACACATTCATTATCAACGAGATGAATGGTACTAGTATAAAACCACTAAAGTCTTGAGATAGTCAATTAGATTGACAATCAACAGCATGGCATTCACATTTGCCTAAAGTGATATATATAGTTCCATTGTTGTTTCCTTGAACTATGTATTGGGATACTCTCCCAACATGAAGGAAAAACTTCCACATACTTCCAACAACTGTGTGTTTAGAAAAGGTGAAAAAATGAAAAGATGAAGACGGTACTGCCGGAAAAGGCTCTCACTGATGGAAAAAACGCAACCGACCACAAACGGTAAACAACAAAATGCGGAATTAATCTTCGTTTGGTCAAAACTTTCTCGACCCGAATGAACCTGTTAGGATGCAAACAAATAGGGTACACTAAAAATAACCAAAGCAGCCCCAAATCACTATGCAAATAAAATAGAGAGACACTGAAATTTTTATCGTGGAAAACCCCTCAAACGAGAGAGTAAAAACCACGGGACTACTGGAGCCGCTTCAAATCCACTATCACAAAATCAAGAGAAATACAAAGTCTTCTCTAGGTAAACTAGAGGCATACAATAATCACCATACACTTGGAATCACTAAACATTAAGTATATGGAATCATAAACAAAGATAAAGGAGAGGAATCACCAAATGGAGTTACTCCAAAACCCGAACACGATCTTCTTCTATCAGACGAACCCACAAAGAATCACACCCTTGTGTGTGTCCCGAACCAAGAAGCAGAGCATTCCCTAAAAATCTATCTTTTTCTTTTTGTTCCTTTTCTGTCGAGATATCAGCACAAAACCAAAAACATTTTTCTTTTTGTTGTTGTTGAGAATTGAAGATAGATGGCTTAAATCATTAATTCCAACCACCAAACATTTGATGGCAGATGCATTCAAGACCACAAGACAATTTCTTTTTTTGTTTAATTTGGGCTAAAAATAAATGGGCTGAATCATGGGCCAAAAATATAACCCAACACATCTCCCCCTTTTTGGCCTATGAGGAAGAGTTCGCCATCCCGACGATCGAGCAACATTTCTTCAACTTTTCCCTTGCCAAAGCTTTAGTCAACATATTGGAACAATTATCATCGGTGTGAACTTTATCAAGTTCAAACAACTTGTCTTCAAGTGAATCTTTAATCCAATGACACCTCACATCAATATGCTTTGTTCTTTTATGGAACATAGAATTCTTAGCAAGGTGAATATCACTTTGATTATCACAAAGAACCACATAGCGCTGTTACATAAAACCAAGCTCTTGCTGAAATCTTTTCAACCGCAATAGTTCTTTGCAAGCTTCTGTTGCTGCCATATACTCAGCCTCGGTGGTGGACAAAGCAACACACTTTTGAAGTTCTGATTACCATGACACAGCTCCCCCTGCAAAAGTCATCAAATATCCAGAAGTAGATTTCATGTTGTCCTTATTTCCTGCCATATTAGAATCCGCATAACCAACAAGCATCGGCTCTCCATTTCCAAATGTTATACCCAATTTGGATGTACCACACAGATATCTAAGGATCCACTTAACTGCTTCCCAATGCTTCTTACCTGGATTTGACAGAAACCGACTAACAACACCTACTGCATGGGCAATGTCAGGTCTGGTACACACCATTGCATACATCAAGCTTCCAACTGCTGAGGCATATGGAACTGTATCAATCTCTTCAATCTCCTCCTTAGAACAAGGGCAATCTTTATCAGTTAGTTTAAAGTTGGGAGTAAGAGGTGAACTGACCTCTTTGGCTTTAGCCATGTTGAATCTACAAAGCACCTTCTCAATGTATTGCTCTTGTGACACGTGTAGCTTCTTTGAAGCTCTATCTCTAGTAATCTGAATGCCAAGAATCTGTTTTGCTGGCCCTAAGTCTTTCATAGAAAATGACTTGCTCAATTCTTTCTTCAGCTGAACAATTATTTTTGTATTCTTGCCAACAATCAACATGTCATCAACATAGAGTAGTAAGATGATAAAATCATCATCACCAAACCTCTGAAAGAAAACACAGTGGTCTGAAGTAGTCTTTCGGTAGCCTTGCTCCCCCATGACTGACTCAAATTTCTTGTACCACTGTCTTGGTGCTTGCTTCAACCCATAAAGACTTTTCTGAAGTTTACAGACATAGTCTTCTTTACCCTTAGCCTGAAAACCTTCAGGTTGCTCCATATAGATTTCCTTATCCAAGTCACCATGAAGGAATGCTGTCTTGACATCCATTTGTTCAACCTCAAGATCAAGACTAGCTGCCAAACCAAGAATCACCCGAATGGAACTCATCTTCACGACTGGAGAGAAAATATCATCAAAATCAATACCCTTTCTTTGACTGAACCCTTTGACAACCAATCTAGCCTTGTACCTAGGCCGTGATGTATGTTCTTAAGTCTTCACTTTGTAAACCCACTTGTTTTTCAAAGCTCTCTTGCCCTTAGGCAGTTTCACTAACTCAAAGGTATTGTTCTCATACAAGGAATTCATCTCATCTTGCATGGCTTCAACCCATTCCCTTTTATGCTCATCTTCCATGGCCTCTATATAACACTCGGGCTATCCCCCATCAGTAAGTAAGACATACTCATCAGCAGAAAAACGGATGGAAAGATGACGATCTCTTGTAGACCGCCTGAGTGGGACAAATGCTGGCATATCTGGTACTGGTAGTTCAGGGTGGAAATCCTCACCCGGCTCTAACTGCTCTGGAATATCAACGTTATCAGTACCATGTTGTTCATCATTTTGAACCGCCTGAGTAAGACATACCATTATGTGTCTCGGTTTGCTGAGGAGGAACCGGATCCAAATCAGTAAGATCATCAGTTTGTTGAGGAACTATCTTTGTCTTCTCAATATCTTTCAAACCCTGATCTTCCAAGAACACCACATCACGACTTATTATGAGTTTCTTCAGAACTAGATCGTATAACCTGTATCCAAACTCATCTTGCCCATAACCAAGGAATATACAAGGCTTGGTCTTCACATCAGGCTTTGATCTTTCATCTTTGGAAATATGCACAAAAGCCTTGCATCCAAAGACCCGCAAATGACGATACGAAACATCTTTGTTACTCCAAACCTTGTCAGGAACATTAAAAGACAAAGGAACACAAGGAGTTAGATTAATAACATGTACCGCCATATTCAAAGCTTCACCCCAAAAGGAATTAGGCAACCCTGCATGCGAGAGCAGACATCTAACCCTCTCAACCAATGTTCTATTCATCCGTTCTGCTAAACCATTCCACTGTGGTGTCTTTAGAGGAGTCTTTTGGTCTCGAATACCTTTCTCTCTACAATAAGCATCGAAAGGACCAATGTACTCACCTCCATTATCTGTCTGAATACACTTAAGCTTCTTCCCAGTTTGTCTCTCAGCTAGGGCATGAAATTTCTTAAACACATCTAATACTTGATCTTTAGATTTCAAAGAATAAGACCAAACCTTCCTTGAATGATCATCGATGAATGTGACAAAGTATAAACAACCACCAAGTGATCTAGTCTTCATGGGACCACATACATCGGAATGCACCAAATCAAGTATATTTTCTTTTCTAGAGGGAGGATGACTCTTAAAGGAAACTATAGTTTGCTTACCTTCCTGACAATGAGAGCACTTCTTCAAATGAACATCATACACACCGGATAGGACATTTCTCTTCAACAATAGAGACATCCCTTTTCACTCATGTGACCAAGTCTCTTGTGCCACAAGTCGGTCATATCAGAATTCATCAATGAGTGGACCGAGTCTCTAGAGATATTCGGATGTGGCATGTATAACTTGGAACTTATTTTACCTCTTGCCATGATCAAAGAACCACGAGTGAGTTTCCACGTTCCATCACCAAGGTTACTGTGGTAGCCATCATCATCAAGTAAGCTAGCGGATATCAAATTAAGTCTAATATCTGGAACATGTTTTACATTGTGTAAAACCAACTCCATTCCAGTATCAAACTTCAAACAAACATCCCCAACACCAATAATCTTAGATAGCCCATTATTACCCATTTTAACACTCCCAAAGTCACAAGGAGTATAAGATGAATAAAAATCCCTTTGTGATGTCACATGACAGGTAGCACCACTGTCAACAACCCAACTCGAATCATCATGTGCAAGGTTAACCATATCATAATCACAAAAAATAAAGAACTCTTCAGTAGCAGTGTTAACTTCAGCGGTGTCATTACCACCATCATCTTTCTTATGGTTGTTATTAGCCTTCTTGTTTTCCTTTTTCAATTGTCTGCAGAATTGAATTGTGTGTCCTTTCCGACCACAACGATAACACTCAAAGTTAGCAAACTTCCCTTGAGACTTACTACGATGCTTCCCTCTCTTACTTGGACCTCTACTCTGACTTCTCCCCCTGTTTTCTGTGACTAAAACATCTGAATGTGAAGAGGAACCTTGTGAATTTCTTCTCATCTCTTCATTTAAAATACTGCTTTTAGCCAATTCCATAGTTATAACACCATTTGCTGCAGAGTTGGACAATGATGTCCTAAAAGTTTCACATGAATCTGGTAAAGTGCCAAAGAGCCATAAACCTTGTAACTCGTCTTCAAACTTGATACCCATTCCTGCAAGCTGATTAACAATTCCCTGAAAAATATTGAAGTGATCAGTAACAGGAGTATCGTCATGGTATTTCAAGTTTATCAACTGCTTAAACAAGAACAATTTATTGTTCCCAGTCTTCCGAGCATACAACTCCTCAAGCTTGTTCCACAAAGTATGAGCATGAGTCTCCCCGCTAATATGGTTCAAAACATTATCATCAACCCACTGTCGGATATACTCGCAAACCTTTCTATGTAAAATATTCAATTCTTCATCTGTTTTATCTTCAGGTTTATTAGTGGTAAACACAGGCAAATAATAATTCTTCACATAAAGAAGCTCTTCTATCTTGCCTTTCCAAACATGATAATTAGAACCATTCAGATTCACAATCCTACTTGTATTAGCTTCCATTGTTCAAACAAGTCTAAACCCAATAACAAGAGCCAATGGCTCTGATACCAGTCTGAAGGTAAAAACGCAACCGACCACAAACGGTAAACAACAAAATGCGGAATTAATCTTCGTTTGGTCAAAACTTTCCCGACCCGAATGAACCTGTTAGGATGCAAACAAATAAGGTACACTAAAAATAACCAAAGCAACCCCAAATCACTATGCAAATAAAATAGAGAGACACCGAAATTTTTAGCGTGAAAAACCCCTCAAACGAGAGAGTAAAAAACACGGGACTACTAGAGCCGCTTCAAATCCACTATCACCAAATCAAGAGCAATACAAAGTCTTCTCTAGGTAAACTAGAGGCATACAATAATCTTCATACACTTGTAATCACTAAACATCAAGTATATGGAATCATAAACAAAGATAAAGGAGAGGAATCACCAAATGGAGTTACACCAAAACCCGAACACGATCTTCTTCCATCAGACGAACCCACAAAGAATCACACCATTGTGTGTGTCCCGAACCAAGAAGTAGAGCACTCCTTAAAAATCTCTCTTTTTCTTTTTGTTCCTTTTCTGTCGAGATATCAGCACAGAACCAAAAACACTTTTTTGTTGTTGAGAATTGAAGATAGATGGCTTAAATCATTAATTCCAACCACCATACTTTTGATGGCAGATGCATTCAAGACCACAAGACAATTTCATTTTTTGTTTAATTTGGGCTAAAAGTAAATGGGCTGAATCATGGGCCAAAAATATAACCCAACACTTGCGCCCAAGGTATCACCAGATAAATTGTGTGTTTAGAAAAGATGAAAAGATGAAGACGATGATAGTGTTGGATGAACGATTAGAGAGTGCTCATGTCTTATGGTTGCTAGACTCTCCCTTTTGTTTGTATTTTTTCCCATCCATTTTTCTCTCTTGTGAATAATAAATCAAAGGTTTATTATGTACTCAAACAAAAAACTCCATAAATTTATTTGAAAGACCAACCAACCACAAGTTAATGTTAAATTAAATGAAATTAAAAACCATAATCAAAACTTTATAATAAAAGATCTATGATTCAAGAACCAAAAGACTCATATGGCTTTATGACAAAATTTATTAGCATCTAATCAAAAGATGCAACCAAATTTACAGTAGAGTCACCCAAGATTAGCAATGTTCATTCCAATCACTCAACATCGAGCATCGATATCCCATTCATTTTAGCTTCGGTTTGGACACGATTTGTTTCATTGTGAAGCTCTAACATAATAGAACACAACCCATAAATAATTAATTATATAACTAATATATAAATGTAATTATTTGTGTCTAAAGTCAGTGAAAAATCAAAATTTTCACTAAAAATCCCAACATCATGGTTTTACACAACCCCATGGTTTTAGGGATGGGTTGAAGTATGTTAATTTGTTTACATATATTTTTTGTTTTTATTTAAAAAAGGTTAGGGATAGAGATGTGAAAGATAACCACGTCATGGTTTTAAGGATGACTTTAATTTTTTTATATTCAATGATAAGAAAGACGATTACAATAAAGTGGCAGGTAAACGGGCAACAAGCTGTTCCGTAACCCCCTTTTGGATAGCAAAATCAATTCTACTAAAAATAAAACTTTAGGTGATAGGGGCCGAAAAATTACCATACATGACCCGCTGAACTCTATTCAGTAATTTCACAGCCTCCGGGGCTAGGAAACCAAATGTATCAAAAGCAAAAGGGATAAACACGTGTTGATTCTCTAAAAAGCTTTCTCTTGTTTAGCAACTTTGCCTGATTCCACCTTCAACGCAGCCTGGCCCGCAACAAACCCATTGTCCCTTAGCCCCACAAGAGGGGACACTCCTGTAAGATCTACACAAACGTGTTTCCCCCATGCCCACCCAAACACAAGAATATCGGCTGGCATAGAGTAGACCTCCCTTCAAGTGGATCTGTCGGGAAGTTCACGGGGCCCTCATTTTTAGTAGAAATTCCTGCCCGCTTATGAACATCACATAGAACATCCCTAACCAAATTAAAAAAGTGATGTGGTGATGATGTAAAAGAAAGAAAGATGATGTCAGAGATGTGAGGGACGACACCAACTGTCATAAAAGTACAAGACTACAAAGTATGTTGCTTACATATATGATATAACATGAAGGGCACATTTAACAATGAAAATATAGTAAAAACGATTCTCATATAAGTAAAATTACCAATGATACTCGATTATTTATTTATCTTTTTTTTTTATTTTGATCGTAGAATTACAAGTTCTAACTACCTTGAAATCATATCATATTTTATGATATAAGAAGGCACTCAGTAACATCATATTCTTATCATAAAAAGAGAAGTTTGTTTCAACTTTTGTTACTTTATACTTTTAGTTGGTCTTTATTCTTTCAAATAAAGGAAGGTTGTCTTGAAAATGATATAAATGTTTAAAATAAAATCAATAATAACAAATTTCTAATCATCATATGTGGTTCTATCATCAAATAACCTTTGTATTCATTATATTGCAAAATTACACTAGCATGTGTCATATTAAGTTATTAGTATAATTGTATTTATAGTTTTAGTATAAATTAATTATAATCAAATCACTAACTAATAAAAACTAATAATAATCATCATTGAGATTTGTTTGAATCATATATGGTTAAAATTGTGTAAATGGTGATTTTTAGTGAATTGGTGAAACTGATCAATATTGACCTAAATGGTGATTTTAGGAATTGATTTGTCAAATGGTTTAATTATAATTTCTTGTGATCAAACAAACTTCCCTGAATATGTTTAAACTTTAAAATGACTCGTGGGAGGTGATCAAAGTTTTTTTTTGAACGACAATTTTATTAAAACCGACTAGCAAGACGCTAGACGATAAAACAAAGAATTACATAAGTAAAAGGGGATTTTGTAACCACTCTATCCAAGTTCGTTTGCATTTATTCTTTCTACTTGAATACCAATAATATGAATAAAAAACAACATCATCAAATAGCGACACATTTTTTGGCCGAGTCTTCATAAATACCATATCGTTCCGAAGCTTCCAAATAGCACACCAAGTAACATAGAAAATCATCCCCACTATTTCTTCATTTGCCATGGAAAGAGACAATTGATCCAGCCAATCCATTAAGTCCAGAGAAATTTCAAAACCGGTAATTGCAAATCAAGCCACCCTTCAATCAACTCCTATATCTTTTTAATCGATCCACACTCACCAAAAACATGAGGAACATAATTCGTTCCATCATCATATAAGGGGCATAAAATAGACGGAACATCAAACATCAATGCCCTTAGCATCCAAGTTCATCCTAGTTGGAAGCCGATTTCCCAAAACCTTCCAACCACAAATATATATTTTACAAGGCAAGCAGGAAAACCACATTGTTTTTCTCGATCCACTAGGAAGCATGTAATCGTCTATATGTTCCCGAACTCCTTTAACTGAAAAATCCGACATCCCCGACATCGACCAAACCCAACAATCTCTACCTGACAAAAAGGAAACCCCATCCAATAGGTTATGCAATTCTAGAAACCGAGGCATTTCGGCCCCTCCTCGAATATCTCTACGCCATGCCTACGTCTCTGGAGCCACTCTGTTTACCTCCAAGCAATATTTTGCCACTTCTAAGGCAAATAATCCCGGGAACTTCTCTGCCAAAACTATGTTTTGGCACCAAGGATGCTTCCAAAAACTTGTCTCGTTACCACACCCAATCTGCTTATGTATCGAGTTTAGAGGAACTGTACCCAAATCATTTTGTTTACGAAACTCTTTTAGCATTCTTTGCCACACAATGTTTCCTTTAGGGACAGACGAGATCCCCGCATCCGACCCATACTTAGAAGTAATAATTTTCACCCAAATGGTCTTCGGATCATTAACAAACCTCCACCGCGATTTTTATAATAGGGCACTATTAAAACTAACCAAAGACCCAATACCTAAGCCACCCTTCTCCTTCGAAGCTAACATTGAATTCCAAGACCCAATGCATTTTTCTCTTCACCTTATTACCACACTAGAAGAATCTAAAACGAATATGCTCTAATTTTTTCAAAACCCCCACCCGAACAAGAAACAAAGATATAACGATGCCATATGGTATCATTTGATAGCGCACAAAGTACGCACTTTTCACCCTTCTCTTAAGTATGCGAGTAACAATCCATGTCTTCTAGAAGATAAAAATGACAAACTTGATCTCTGAAGATGTATAATACCAATTGGACCCAAATAAATTGGGTCCCGCATATCTACTCGACATCCTCAGGTGATGTGTCACCACTCGGATAGCAGGAGCACGTGGTATGAGTGACGTGTCACCAAATCCACGTGGAAAATAATTAGCCAATAGGAAATGTAATAATCTCTAACAGAATACAGATAGAATTGGAGAAACATCACCCAATAAAAAAGGGACACGTAGGGTCACATATTGGGTGTGGGAATAACAATTTAAGGGTGTTCTTTCCTTTCTGTTTATACACACAACAAAGTTACTCACTTGTACTCTAAGTTTTCTAAGAAAGAAAAAACATTGATCGGATTCTAATCGGGCTTCTGATCTTGCAGGTCACCGGAGGATTGGATCGAAGCCCATCACTACTCGGATTTCACCTTGGAGAGGAGCAAATTATCATCCCCGGATCATTTGCGGTACTTTGTTTAGTCTCCAACTTGTAAACCCTCTAATTTATTTACGTGTTTTTGCTTTTATCTTTTTTTATTTATATCTTCTTTGGCTTTGCTTTTGTTTATTTTAGATTTTAGTTTAGGCACTTTTTTTAGAAGTTGTAAAGCATGTAGAATGGTTTTAATTATTTATTATCAATTTAATTAATGTTTCAAATAAATGGACATGCATTCAATTGTAAATAATACTCATAATAAATAATGGATAAAATCTTGTGCCTGAAACTAAATAAACAAAAACAAAACCTAAAAAAATCGGATATAAATAAAACTTATAAAATAAGTAATATAAAAAGGAGGTTTAAAATTAATCAATTGAAACTAAACGAACATATAAAATATGAGTGAGAAAAGAAAAACATATTGTCTGGGTGGTGTAGTCGGTTATCACGCTTGTCTCACACACTAGAGGTCCCCGGTTCGAACCTGGTCTCAGACATTTAAACATTAAATTTTTTACCTTTCATTTTAGTTGATTGATTGTTTCTCATGTTTTAATTGTTTGTCCATAAACATTTGCGTTTCCTGATTTCATGCTTATATTCGTTGTAATCAAACATGAGTTATATAGATTAAAGTACGAGAAATGGTTGGGAGATTTTGAACAATTTTTTTTAACACGGAGATGGATACATCAGCAATCTTAGATCTTTCCACCATCCTATTGTAACTCGCATATAAAAATATTCTTAGTTATAGATTTCAACAAGTTCAATGATTAATCTATACTATATAATAAATAATGGTTTTTTATGCCACGTGTCGCCTCCATATTCATTCTCATCATTTTTTTCTCGCATCTCTCTTTTGTTAAATACATATCTATCTTTTAATAATAATATGTAAAAAAAACTACTAATTATACTAATAAAACATATTTATTTTAAAGTATCCCTTATTATAACAAACTTTGAAATCTAATTATATAACTTTTATTTTCAATAAAATAGTAATGAAAGTCAAATTACATTAAATAGTAATTAACGTATTTTCGAAACCCGATTATATATTAATTTTTACATATTTTAAATTTTATTTTCTATCCTTAGTATATGTAATACATTTTTACATATGTAAAATATATACATAAAGATTTAAGAATTTTATGTATTGATATTTTTCAACCCGTGTGCAGTGCACGGGTTCTAAACTAGTATTATTATAAATATACGTTTGCAATCACATAATCTTTCGTGCATATTTTATGTTTACTTTCTGTTCAATATTATCTTCAAAACTATTTCAATATTATCTTCACATCCGGAAAGATGTCGGATCAGTGGAGTAGTGTTGTAGTACATCTTTAAAAGAACTAAGGCGACGCCCAATGTTCGTGGTAAATACAGGGAGATTAAGCTACTAAGTCATACTATAAAATTGTGGGAAAGGGTGATTGAGGCTAGAATAGAAGAAAAACTCAGGTTACGGTTAACCAATTTTGGATTTATGCTAGGAAGGTCAACTACAGAGGCGATACACATTCTAAGGAATTGCATATGATGTTTATTGACCTCGAAAAAGCTTATGACATTGTGTCACATACAGTGATTTAGGATTGCCTTAAGGATAGAGGGGTCTCGGTGAGGTATACAAAAATAATTAGGGATATGTATGACGGAGCTAAGACAAGCGTTCGTGCGCCAGTGGGGGATACAGACCTCTGCGTTGAGCCCGTTTCTGTTTGTTAGATGAGTTGTCAAAGTCTATTTAGGAGTCAATCCCATGGTGTATGTTATTTGCAGATGACATTGTGTTGGTAGCAGAGATCAAACCGAGCTTGAATGAGAGGTTGGAGGAGTGGAGACCAGCCTTGGAGCACAAAGGGTTAAGGACTAGTCGCACTAAAACCAAGTACCTTCATTGTAACTTAAGTGGTGTAATTGACAATGAGGACGCACAAATAAACATTGAAAGCCAAATTGTCCCACAGGCAACCAAGTTCAATTACTTAGGGTCGTTTGTACAGAGTGACAGGGACATAGACAGTGAAGTGACCCACCGCGTCCAGGCAGCGTGGTGCAAGTGGCAGCCACATGGGTTTTGTCTGACAGGATGTTCCTAACAAGATTAAAGGGGAAATTCTATAGAGTGGCAGTTCGACCATATATGTTATATGGAACCGATTGTTGAGTCATCAAGCATATACAAGCGCTAAAGTTGGAGGTAGCGCATATGAGGATGTTGAGGTGGACGTGTGGGAACACGAGGTCAGATCGGATAAGAAATGAAGTTTTTTGGGAGAGATTGAGGGGTGGCTTATATCTCAGATAAAGATACGGGAGGGGTGATTGAGATGGTTTGGGCATGCGATGAAGAGACAGTTGTCGGCGCTAGTTAGAATCGTTGGAACCATTACAATGGTGGGAGGAGGAGCAGAGGCAGCCCAAAATGACGCGGGATGAGCGGATTAGGCATGATTTGCTAGGCTTGCACCTCTCTAAGGACATGATCGGGGATAGAAGTTTGTGCAGATGCCGGATAAAGGTTAGGGACTATTAGGAGAGTGTATAGGTTGTTAAAGTATGGACTTAGCTTGACTTAGTTTTGGTATATACTTTCCTTAGGGGACTCTATTAGTACCTTTCACAGGATTACTTTTTTCATTTCTCTTTGCTTAGCTACTCATTACTCATTAGTAATTACTACTTGCTACTTTGTTTCCCTTACCTTTTTTCCTATCGCTTGTCTACTGCTTTCCTTGGTTTTTCATTGGAGACGGGGGACTCTTCGGGAGCAGCCTCTTTGTCCCTTGGGACATGGGAAAGGTTTGTTCTCATGCTACCCTCCCCAGACCCTACAAATAACATTTGCTATGAGTGAGATTCTATTGGCTACATTCGTTTGTTTTTTTCTACTTTTTTAACAACGATAAAAAACTAACAAGTTATGTTTTTATTTTTAAATAAAAAGATACAGACTTTTAACTACGATGTAACAACTTTTTAGCTATATGTGTTAGTTTTTATCGTGGGTGTATAAATTTGAGGTGTTAGTAGTTATAAAAATGATGCATGATAGTTATAAAATTGATGTGCGACATCAAGTTTTAAATCTATGAACGATAAATACTAAAGTTAGAGAGAGTATATCACATATATAAGCAGGCGTACATATTGTATAGTAGCATAGTTTAAACAAGTATCGTGTTATCGAATGATGATGTATATAACGAATAAGAGTCATCAAGATCAAAATATCTGAATCGCACCCCTTATAGAAGTCACCTATTGTACAACCACTTCTTTAACTAAACGACCAAGTAATGATAAAGACACATAACAATGAAAACCTAATATTACCTCACCAGCCAAGGTGCAGACACATTAATCGCCTATTTAATATATATCTACTTGGTTATGAATGTCTAACCACGTGACGAGGCTAGCGGCATTATAAACAGAAGTGCTTAATCATACAAGATCTCAAAGTGCTAAAGCAGTTGGGATATTAGGTATCGAACTAAGGTATACACAAGAAGCACTAAAGTGGATTGTTATTGCAATGTTTAGCGCCATGTGAGGAACTGAACAAGCGAACATTTTTTTAAACGACCCTAATCTAATCCTACTCTACTCCAACCTAAATATACTTCACGCCTCAATTAAGGCTCAAATCCAACACCTCTTGAATAAAGGGCGTACACCTTTGTCACTGGGCCACTTCCAATGGTTGTGAACAAGTGAACATTTAATCACCAACTTAACCATCCAAAATCTTTAACACTCAAATTTTCAAGACATATAAAAAAAGTATTAAATGATATAATTTTGGTCAAACAATTGACTTTTAAGAAAAGTCATCATTTCATATTCAATGTGTACAACAGTTATCTAAACACAATTACGAAAGTTTTCAAAATAATATTCAAAGGTTGTACAAGTAGAAATTAAAACATGATCCAAAAGTTTACAACATCATAATTAGCAATCCGTTATGTAATCTCCTTGGGCTCACGAGGTGATCCTTCATCTAAATAAAAATTGTTTACTAAACTTTCTCGAATAAGCACATAACATTTAAATTAATTACTCAAAAGATAATAGAAATTGTTTACTAAACTTTTTGAACAAAACTTGCTAAGAAACCACCCTAAGGTTACGGTGAAATAATGTAGCCTTACGTGCCTCATAAGCATATTTTCTCATGGCACTATGAATTAGGGACGGACCTAGGAATTTTCTCCGCTTGGGTCACTTTTTTTGGTGTTCAAATTTCTATTAACATGATGATAGAGTTTTTTTTTTTGGTAAAGTCATAATAAAAATATAATACCATAATAAGAATACACCGTCATTAGAAAAATACACAATAAAAATATTGTGCCATTATAAATGAAAAAAATTACATTCTATAGTTGTTTTTACGGGTTTTCATCTTTTAAAAACGACTCGTTACATCTTTGATAAAAACATTCACAAAATAATCTTTTGAAAACTTTCAAATGAAAAATCGTTTCATAATCCCTAAAATTCAAGTTTCAAACGATTAATTTCAAATTTTCAATAAAGTAATCAAGTCAAAAATCAAGTTTCATATGGGGATTAAGTTTTAACAAGACAACAACTAATTTCATCCCAGAATCAAGTTTCAATGGGGAAAATTGTAATGGGTAGTAGATAGGGAAAATAGATAATAGGCCTGAACTGTTTGGGTATTTGAGTAAATACGTAATTGGGCTTATTTAATTTTGGGCTTAATTAAATAGGCTTTAGTTTAATTTTAGCATATTGAAATTTGAAACACACATATAATTGGGCAATTGGCTTTTATCATTTCTAAATAAAGAGCTACTAAACATTATTTAATTTTGAGTGGGCTAAAGACTTAAAAAAAAAAGAAAAATTTGTGTTGATGGATCACGATTTTTTTTTCATAAAATCATTCGGGTTAACGATTGAAAAAGACTGGGGTCAATTAAATTTAAAAATATATATATTGTAGGGTCGCTTGATCCGCTTGACCTGGGTGGGCTCTTACTCGGTCAGCTATACCGTGAACCTCTCGTAAAAAATGTGTGCCAAGTGAACTAGTAAAAATTAGGGGTGTGTATTGGTCAATTTGGTCGGTTTTAAGGTAAAACCGAAAGTTCGGTTTTTTTTTTTAAAAACTATTTGGTTTCAATTTTTGGTTTTTACATTGGGTTCAGTACGGTTTCGGTTTTTACGATTTTACCAATTGGGCTTGATTTTTTTTTTGGATAAAAAAAATGACCTAAATAATGAATTCGGCTTAGGAATTTTAGGCCTAAATTTTTTTGTTAACTAATGATTAATTGGTTATTACACTTTGTATCTAAATTTTTTGGGTTACATAATTTGAAATAAGGTAATAAGTTATAAGTTTGTTTGATAAATTCAAAATAAGATGAAAGATATGAAAAGGAGAAGTCAAAATCCAAAAGTAAGAAATTCTTACTTTTAATAAAAAAGTCACAACCCAAACACCCCCTAAATAGGTGCAAATCTAACAAATATCGCTTAATCCGCTTCTATCATGTCAATTTGTCGTTGTTAGCACACATGATTCAAATATTGCCTACGATTGTCACCGGAGACGGTGATCGGA